>CM056744.1:42000696-43258196 GCA_029851415.1 Eretmocerus hayati | reverse complement strand
TATAAAGTACTGTTTTGAAGAACTAAAAACAACAATAAGAGCGGCTCAACCTTCTCGTCGACGAATATTCCACGATAAAAATTATGCAACCATAAAATTCATCAGTGCCCGCATATCATTCAAGGATGATATACCTAAGAATCAATGGTAATTGAAAGTGGAATAATTTAACAGTTATACCGTGACCACTAGGTATGAGAATTCACATATATACCCGAATTGTCCTGCAAAATGATTTTTCAAAGCATTGATTGTAATGTTCATTTTTGGAATTTTTTTTATTGTTCTGATTTCCGATAAGACTGCCTCGTTAACTTGCGCGCTAATGGTTACCTCTAGTTCACCAACCATTCATGCGTAACCCCATTTCATGAGGGGAAATGTGTTTCACTCCTTAGCGCACGATCGACCTCTCGGTCGATAAGTTGGCCATCATTTAGCATTGACAATGAGTGATGTATAGTCAAATTATTCCATCATCCGCAGTCGATTTGGGATCATTTCCAATATGTAAGGTTCACCAGGTGGCAGTGCATCGAGACATATCCAATATCACCATTTGCAGATGTACAATACTACATTACTCACCTAAAAGCAGAAATTGAAGAAGTTAGCGGAGCAGCGAATACAGGAAGAAAATGAAGATTCATTCCCTGTAGCGACATTCCGGAGCAATAGCCCAATAAGTGACCCCGCTCGCCAAAATGAGTGCAGAGATTCATTTGGTTACGTGAAGCTGTGCATTTTTGTATTTGTGCTGTATTTGTTGGTTACATGCATTACTGCGGCAAAATTCATTCACGATCACGAATGGCCTGACGAGTAGGCTGAGGTGTAAATAATGTTCTTTGCAAAATACACACAATGCCGACTTTTTTCGCTATTTGGAAGAATTTTTCATTAACACAAGGTAGCACAGGGCATAGGATAACCTTGAGGATGAGCATCAACCAGGTTCAATGTGCCAATTAGAGTGTAACCATTAATCAAGAGCGGATAAATACATTTTTTGTTATTCTGTGCGCAAAAATGGCCATTTAGACGCAAGTGTGCGTGTGCAAATAGCGAATTTGCTCATTATTCCGACACAACTGTGTGCAAATATTTTTTCACGCAGTGTGCAAATGAGGCATCAGTGCGCAAATACTCGTTTGCGCACTGCGTAAATAAAGAACAGTGTGCAAATGAGGCATTTGCGCACTGTGCAAATTTCGTTTGCGCACTGGACTCGAGTTGTTTTCTGATCACTCTATACCATCATCTATCTATATATCATCATCATACATAATTGTAAAGAATATCTAACTTTGATCTTTCGAGCACCAGCGACAGTCTTGAGCAACGTGGTAACATACTATATGGGCGATAGAGTTTTTTCTGATACATTTCTCAGAATTTTTTTTCAGTCGGGGGGCTCCGCCCCCCGAACCCCCCGGCGGGGGCTCCGCCCCCTGCACCCCCGCCGGGGCTCCGCCCCTGGACCCCGCCGGGGGCTTCGCCCCCTGGACCCCCTCCTCCACCCTCCGGTAACCCCGCCGTGCCACATTCCTCTGAATGCTTGGGATGCATTGATCATTCGTTGTAGGTGATGCTTCGGTCACTCCTGGCGACTGTCAAAATTTTTCAGAAAATCGTCATGGGTTCCCGAGTAGTTCAAATGAAAATGGTTCATAATTTGTTTGAGGAGGAACAAGGACTCGGAAAGTTCGGACACACCAACGCGAAAAAGGAACAAAGTCCGTCAACTCTCGAGATGACGGCCAACTCTCACAGCATCCCCTAATTCTTTGATGTGTTTTAGGAGGCGGGTTACATTTTTGCTCACAGAAATAACAAAAAATATCGTAAGCAACTCGGGCGCCGACATTTGCGCACTCGTCCCCGCAACTCGTGTGCAAACGTTCCATTTGCGCACAGTTTCGTCGTTCACGCAGTGCGCAAATGGCTCATTTGCGCACTGCGTGCGCAAATGAGCCATTTGCACACTGCGTAAACGATGAAACTGTGCGTAAATGAGGCGTTTGCACACTCGTTGCGGTGACTCGTGCGCAAATATCTGTTGGCGCCCTTGTTGCTTAATATACTATTTCAATACACGCTACATGAGGGAAATGCGCGAATTCGTTTATTTGAACATTGACAATCTTCAAAGATAAACACAAGGATTTCCACCAAGATTGAACTTGTCTGCTAGTCTGCTCAAGAATGAAACACTCCAAAGGATGAAGTTTTGTCAAGATATTGCAGGTTAATTGTTGAGAAAAATCTTACCAGATTTTGACTCAAATCCATGTACCTTCGATAACTCTTACAAAGAAAGTGTAGCAATGTTTTGAGATCGTATTGATTACTAAGAATAGTATCGGCTGTATGACTGAGATCTTCGAAGTCTTACTCACGTGAGTTAAAAATAAAGCGCTTTCAAAGGTGCTCCTTAACGCTGAATCGGTTTTGTCACAGAAATTTTATGAATTTGACCGTCTCATTTTGGAGGAAGGTTACTCGTTGCTTGAGACGAGTTAATTGTCGTTTTATTCATGGAAGGTTGTTTTACCGGGGTAAAAAAACTTGGTTCTTTCCTCAAAGATATTCCCAAGATTTCTGCTCTAAGCGATCATTCCCTCTAGCAATTCCTGAGTGGAATTGTAGGCAATACAATATTTCAGATGTACGATGAGTAAGAGAGGCCATTATTCGTTTTATGAACATTTTGCGCATTTATCCTCATGGAACGTTGGCCGCAATTGAATCATGCTTGATTGAATCGCTCACACGGTGAGCCGGAAGGGCGAAAAAGGTCAAGTTGCGTGGACGTCAGGAATTCCTCTGGAGTATGTTTTGGGATCACCTCCACATCATATCCCAACAGAAACGGAAATATTTCATCGGGGGTTTTTTGAATGAAGTCAACTTCTCCAATTTTTGCCGCATTTTTCGAAATTATGATTTCGCTCCATAGTTCTGTATCGTAAATCCGGCCTCTGGAAATCAGGAGATTACATGAATTCGACGTGAAAAGGTCTAATTGTTCGAATTACGGAGTCGGAATTAGGCCCTAGAGGTGCCCAGGCCGTTGGAGTTTCAGTAAAGGTGAAGAATCTCGATTTGAATGAATGGATATCTTGGAAACGACCAAGATTATTCCTGGTCATTACTAGTGCTGACCTTCACGATTTTGTTGGGAGAATCAAATAAACGTCTATGTATTGTGACGACATCGGTGATTGCTCTCATTAAGCAATCACCCTGTCGTCGGTTCTGCAAAACCGATCGCCGATGCACACCTGAAGGAATGCATCGCGCGATCACGTTTTGCCGAACTTTGCACTTTGTGTCTGTACACGACGCGCATCGAGCCGAGGATATATAATCCTCGACTCGCGCGCGCCGCGTCAGACCGCTCACCCACTCTTTACATCAATTACACAGCATATCTGTAGTTCACCTCATTTTAATATATATATATATATCTATATACAACCTGATTGTAAAGTACTCCCCGAGAACGAAAATTCCAAAAGTCCGTGTGATCGCGATTCTTGCATTTTAGTTTCAGAGAGATTCAATGCGATCTGACGTAGTGCTTGGCTAATCAATTTCATCCCGATTTGCCATCACGCGGGTTGAAAATTTGCCATCACGGGCCATCACGCTGCCATCACGAGCGCCATCCCGAAACCATCACTTTCGAATGTTTACTTGTGGTCCGAGGTTAGGTACAACTTATGTGGGAGACGTAGCGCGATGATTCCGTTAGTTTCGTGCGATCCGCGTAATTGTGAGAGACGAAGTGTAGATTGGCGCAAAATCTTTTAATTACTTGCAGTACCACGATGCCATAATTTTTTCGCGTCGCGTGTGGTGTGTCGCGAAGCAATGAGTGCCGAGTTGTGGAGTGATTTAGACGCGCCGGTTTGAGCTCGTGCGCCCGGGTGAGCCAAAGTTTTCTAGTGATGACAGCGGTGCAGCGGCGACGGGAGCAAAGAAGCATCAACCCTATTATCCTCATCATCTTGTAATAAAAGATAGGGCTCTGGGGCTGTTTCTTCGCATCATATGGCGATCTGCAGTGGCTTTTGGCCGGTGACCGCACCCGCGCCCAGGTCGGGAATTTTGCACTTGGTGACCCCTTGGTGATGCCCCGGCGGTTCAAGTCTCCACGTTTTAGATTGACGTGGGTTACCATCGCACCTCAATGTTTTCATGAGTGAGTCGCCCAAGGCCCGGCTGCAGTATGTTAGATACGTATTTTTCCTTAGTATTTGAATGACGATGATTCCTTCGCCTGTAGAAAATGATACTTTGTTGTACCATTTCTCTATTTTAGTTCTCTGAGGCGATGATGAATGCCAACTTTCTCTTGGTGCTGCGTTAGATTTTAGCTGGCCCTGGCCCTATTGTTTACTTTGATTGAGTGATTCATTCATTTGGCACCACCAGACACAAAATTTCCCCTGGCTGATTCTCCAATCTTTGTGAGTATTACCGTGAATAGTTCTTATTTGTCTAATTTTCAACCAATTCAGATTTGTAGCACTAAACACATGTTCCAGTAATTTAGAATGATTTTACACTCCTTTCTAACATCAAGTTTATTGTACATTTTTTTCAAAGATTTGACTCAATACAAGTTGGTTGAAAATGGATAAATGTTTAGCCCCGGAGGCTTCAAGCATCACCTAATCTTTTTCCAATTATGTTAATTAGATATCCAGTCGCTGGGATTGCTAATAAAATTTTGAGCTCTTTTGTGTGGCTTTATACAGTGGCTGTATCTAGATTAGAATTGTGAACGAAAATTGTCAGATGATAGGTACCTTAGGTTTCGCTACCGTTAAGCACGCTACCGTAGCGCACGTTACCGTAGCGCACGCTACCGTAGCGCACGCTACCTTAGCGCAGGCTACCTCAACGCACGCTACCTTGAAATTCGCTACCGTAGCGCACGCTACCGTAGCGCAGGATACCTCAACGCACGCTACCAAAGGTTTCGCTACCTTAGCGCACGCTATTTTGGTTTAGCGCACGCTACGCCAGCGCACGCTACTTTAGCACACGCTACTTTTGTACTTGTCATGAAAAAATTTCAATGGGTCGTGAATCAATGTCTTTCGTCGGTGGATTTTGAAAATAAACTCAACTATTTCAATATCCCCCACATCTGGATTGGTCGGTAATGAGGCCCGGACGGCATTTTTGCACCAGAAAAATAAGTGTTATCCCAACTTGTATTAAGTCAAATGTTTGAAAAAAATGTACAATAAACTTGATGTTAGAAAGGAGTGTAAAATCATTCTAAATTACTGGAACATGTGTTTAGTGCTACAAATCTGAATTGGTTGAAAATTAGACAAATAAGAACTATTCACGGTAATACTCACAAAGATTGGAGAATCAGCCAGGGAAAATTTTGTGTCTGGTGGTGCCAAATGAATGAATCACTCAATCAAAGTAAACAATAGGGCCAGGGCCAGCTAAAATCTAACGCAGCACCAAGAGAAAGTTGGCATTCATCATCGCCTCAGAGAACTAAAATAGAGAAATGGTACAACAAAGTATCATTTTCTACAGGCGAAGGAATCATCGTCATTCAAATACTAAGGAAAAATACGTATCTAACATACTGCAGCCGGGCCTTGGGCGACTCACTCATGAAAACATTGAGGTGCGATGGTAACCCACGTCAATCTAAAACGTGGAGACTTGAACCGCCGGGGCATCACCAAGGGGTCACCAAGTGCAAAATTCCCGACCTGGGCGCGGGTGCGGTCACCGGCCAAAAGCCACTGCAGATCGCCATATGATGCGAAGAAACAGCTGTTGCATCCACCAGCTGCGCATACAAGAACTCGCGCTCTCTCACATCATCTGCTTGACCTCGACCGAACACGTGGCCCGAAAGCCCCAGAGCCCTATCTTTTATTACAAGATGATGAAGATAATCGGGTTGATGCTTCTTTGCTCCCGTCGCCGCTGCACCGCTGTCATCACTAGAAAACTTTGGCTCACCCGGGCGCACGAGCTCAAACCGGCGCGTCTAAATCACTCCACAACTCGGCACTCATTGCTTCGCGACACACCACACGCGACACGAAAAAATTATGGCATCGTGGCACTGCAAGTAATTAAAAGATTTTGCGCCAATCTACACTTCGTCTCTCACAATTACGCGGATCGCACGAAACTAACGGAATCATCGCGCTACGTCTCCCACATAAGTTGTACCTAACCTCGAACCACAAGTAAACATTCGAAAGTGATGGTTTCGGGATGGCGCTCGTGATGGCAGCGTGATGGCCCGTGATGGCAAATTTTCAACCCGCGTGATGGCAAATCGGAATGAAATTGATTAGCCAAGCACTACGTCAGATCGCATTGAATCTCTCTGAAACTAAAATGCAAGAATCGCGATCACACGGACTTTTGGAATTTTCGTTCTCGGAGAGTACTTTACAATCAGGTTGTATATATATATATATATCTGAGTCTTTCTTAGTCGCCGACACCCCACGTAACAGTGGTGCTAGGTGTGTACGACTTAGAAACAATTTTTTTCTCGCGAAAACATCCGTGAGTAGACTCGGGCGAGTGAATTATACGATACAAGAGCTGCAATTCAACATCGCTACGGACGTCGTGGGATACAAGTAAAGAGTGGACCAACCAGCCACCTATCAACATCAGGTGAAGACTAGCAGCCGCACAACATCCAGGCAGCGCATCCCACCCGCCAACATCAGGGCGACGCACCGTAGCATCCAACGAGTATCTACGCACAACGAAAAATCCCAGGAGGGAATGTACGCAGTGATCATCGCTATCACCATCGCCCTCCGAGCTGCGTCGCAGTAAGTCTAATCTAATAGGTCTCACTATCAAATTTCTCTCTCCCAAGTCCCCAAGTCTCTTGAAAAATGTTTGGAAAAGTAAAAGCATTCGTTAAAGCAAAATCTGCAACGGACTTACGCAGAAGAAATAGTAGAGATTCAACGAGAGACGTGAGGACGGAAGAGAACCCCGAAGACTTATTGCCTGTGAACAATGAACTGAGTGACATAGAGTCCGAAAACCTTCGAACAGAATTTGACGATACAGAGATACAAGAATTACTATCACACGAACAAACACACGACACTAACACACCCAGGGAAGAACAAGCACGTCCGCGGTCAAACCATTCGGGACACAGTTTTGGTGATACGTTGAAAGCAATGTTCCAATACGTTCGAGATACCAATGAAAATCTCCAGTCACAGATAGACGGAATGTTCCAAATACTCTGAAACGGTAGCAGAGCAGATAGCCCCATACCGCCACGGAACATTATCCCGGAACGCGATCAGACCCCAGAAAGACACACACAAAATCGAACGGAATCGTGTAGACCGAGCAACGGAAATAATGCGCGGAATAACACACCCGATTTATCACAATACAGACCGGGACACATACCACCACACTATTCAACAGGACCGAGCAACGGAAATAATGCGCGGAATAATACACCCGATTTATCACAATACAGACCGGGACACATGCCACCACACTATCCGACAGATATGGGCTACAATCAAAATCAAAATGATACTTCATTTAATAGCAACCGAAAGCCAATTTTTCACTCATCCCCGATGAGACCACAAAACACAAGCGACCGGGACCAGCACTACGATCAGATGAACACGGAGAACATAAACCACTCACACCAGAGACAATACAGACAGACAGACCCACCGGATACGACTTGGGTCGCACACCAACCGATAGTAAATTCAGAATATAGACGACTGACGAAAGATGAAAAGAAAGACTTGATTAGAATACCGGAATTCGATGGATCACCGTTAACGTTAACAAGTTATATGAGTAGAGTCAGAAGGTTGGTACCCAAAAACCTGTGTGAGGATGACCAAAGATATATAATAGACCGAATTCAAGACAGACTGAAAGGGAACGCCAGGACGGACTTTTACAATAAATTTGAGGATTTTAGAACAGTGGAAGGATATTTGAACGCAATTTTTGAAAGGTATAGGGTCGTAGAATCTCCGGACAATATTATTTTCGAAATAAGAACCTTGAGCGTGAAAACCAACGAAGAGCCGGAAGATTTGCAAAGAAGAATACAAACGTTAGCCGATCGATATGAAATTATGATGAAACTCGCGTTGGACGATGATGAGAGCGTAAGAGAGGTTAGAAGGAAAGACGTGGAAAAAGCAGCTAAGGACAGATTTTTGTATCTACTGGACGATAGAATCAGAATGGAAGTAATGATACAGAAATCGAGAACATTGAGAGAAGCCGGAATATACGTGATTGAGGCGAGGAATAAATATAAACAAAACGAAATGTACGCGAGAACGTCAAATCAAGCAAGCATACTAAGGACGGAAACAGAACCACGGACAGAAACACACACGAATCAACGAACGAATACACAGACACATACACACACAAATGCACAGAGAAATCCACGACACAACAGTCATAATTATGATCGAAGGTTCAATCAAAATCGACAGAACGCGAACGGATTACTATGTCAAGTGTGCAATGAAAGTGGTCATTTTGCGAGATATTGCCCAAAGAGAGTAGAATGTGCATACTGCAAGAAGGGATTTCACCCAGTATGGCTATGCTCACGTTTGATGGAGGATTTTGCTACAGAAAAAATATCACGCGAAGAGTTCTTGAAGTTCAGAGGCAATAGGGCGAAGGGAGGAAATGAGAGATCGGATAGCAGCGACAGCAGAAATACCGGAGCGGGAGGTGATAGGTCGGAAAATTCCCAAGACGCGGGGCAACCGCGGGGAAACCAGGGTCAAAATGAACAGGGTCGTTTAAACCAATAGACTGCTCGCCGGCAACCTCAGGCGACGAGCAGCTCAAAGAAATCGAGAGTAGAAAGAAAAATGAGAAGAGAATCGTTTCAATAAGGTGTTTGAAAACGGGAAGATGCCCACCAGTAGTAACAATTTTTAGCGATGAAATAAAGTGTACACGCGCAAGATTTTATGTGGATTCAGGAGCCGATATATGTATAATCAAAGAGAGCAAAGTTCACCCTCGAATTCAAATAGACAGAGAAGAAACGGTTTCAATTACGGGCGTGACAAATGGAAAAGTCGAGTCTTTGGGGAAAATAATGATGAAGATAAATGGTTGGGACGCAGAGGTCCATATTGTGCCGAATGAATTTCCTGTAAAAACTGATGGCCTTATAGGTTGGGACTTTCTTACGAAGCACGGAGCAATAGTAGACGCGAGAGAAAAATGTCTACGAATAAATAAATATGAAATTCCCTTTGATTCTGAAGAAAAAATCCATTTGCCAGCAGGAACCACGAGTATTATTCGAGTAAAAGTGAACAATAGTGAGAAAGTCGGATGGGTGCTATTGAAGAAATTAGCACCAGGAGTTCTTTTTGGAAATTTTGTAGCAGAAAATCACGATGGTTATACATATGCGGAAATTTTGAATTTAAGTAGCAATGGAATAGAAATTCCAGAGCCGTGTGTTGAAATACTACCTTGCGAAAAGATTCTCCCTCATGAAAAATTTGCTGGTGAGGTCAGCAAGAAGCGAAGAAAGAACTGCGTAGTCCGCAAAATGGAAATGCGCAGGAAACTAAATGCTGAGTCGGAGCAGCAACCGAAAAATGTGCATACGCGGCAGGAAACCGAAGAACGCGTTGAGAAATTGATGAAACTTGTAGACGTCGAAGGTTGCACAGATGAGGAAATCGGGCATGTACGACGTTTGCTGAGTATCAACCCCTGGAGATTTGCTCTTGATGGAGAACCTTTAACGACTACGAATATTCTCAAACATAAAATCAAATTAAAAACAGACAAGCCTATCAAATGCAAGAGATACCGGGTACCGCCTAAATTACAGAAGATCATGCAGGAAGAGATAGATAAATTACTAGATTTAGGCATAATAGAGCACTCCAGGACTCCATACTCAGCAAACTGTTGGGTTGTGCCTAAACCTCCCGACAAGAACGGCAACAAACGGTGGCGATTCGTGACAGACTTTCGAAAATTGAATGAACAGACAGTAGGGACTTCACAACCTATCCCGTCGACGCCGGACATCCTAGAAAAACTCGCGAGCGCGAAATATATCACGGTATGCGATTTGAAATCGGGATTTTTCCAAGTAGCCATGGATGAGGAAAGCGCTGATTATACAGGGTTCGCTGGGCCTACCGGAAACTACCGTTACCTAAAAATGGGGATGGGTCTCGCCGGAAGTCCAGATACCTTCATGGAAATGATGTACCGGGCGTTCGCCGGATTAACGCCGGATCAGGTCCTTATTTACTTAGACGATATGATGATTTTTGCGAATTTACTCAAAGAGCATGAAAGTAAATTCCGGAGATTCATAGAGAGGATCGAAGAAGCAAATTTATTAATTGAACCGAAGAAATGTCAATTTTTGAAAAGAGAGGCGCGAGTACTCGGACATATAGTGGGCGGCGGAAGCCTAAAACCGAATCCGGATAAGATAGAAGCATGCCGGAAATACCCAGTACCAACTACAGTGCGGAAAGTCAAAGAATTCCTAGGATCCGTAGGATACTACCGCCGGTTCATTCATAAATTCGCGGAAATGGCTCACCCACTCACGCAACTCACGCAAAACGGTACCGAATGGAGATGGGGTCCGGAACAACAGACGGCATTCGAGAAACTCCGAGATGCATTGTGTAGCGAGCCAATCTTAGCAGCACCTGACGAATCTAGGCCGTATTGGGTACACAGTGACGCATCGGACCATTCGGTGGGGGCAATTTTGGCCCAGGGTGAACCTGGGAAGGATAGGCCCGTTTGCTATACTTCAAAGCCAATGAAGGGCGCGCAACTAAGGTACAGCACGTATGATAAAGGAATGCTCGCGATTTGCCATGCGATTGACAAGTTTCGAACGTACTTATGGGGAAAACGCTTCACAGTTGTAACAGACCACGAAAACCTTCGTTTTTTCCATACGACAAAAAGGGATGACTCACGGTTTAACAGGCTCAAGGCAGCCCTACAAGGGTATGACTTCCGGATCATATTCCGCAGAGGGAAGGACAACGTAGCAGACGCGCTTTCACGCAACCGAATACTACGCGAAGGCGAGGTAGATTTATCACAGAAATCGCGCGACGAATTATACCAAATCGCGGACCAACAAGAGAAAGAGGACCCAAGCTGTAGAGAAGACAACCCACCAGGCCGTATCTTTATGCTGCAATCGCTATTTGAAGAAGACGAAGTTGACGCGTCGGATTCAGAACAGGCGAGCGTATATGAAGAGAGCGAGAGTGAGGACGTCGGATTGGATGATGAATTGTTTAGGGTATTTCCGATGCGAGCAGTTCGGAAAGAACGAATCGATGGGAAAAGGAAATCGAAGGTAACGTGATCTAGTTCGGAAGAATCAGAAGGCCAACAAACAAGAGAGAAAAACTGCGCCGAGAGTTCAGAGGGCTCAGTCGATGAGTGGACCGAGAGCAGGAAAGGACGTGTAAAAGTCAAACGATCGCGAAGAATAAGAGGTAAGGGACCGCAGCGCAGACACGGTGACCCGGAAATCGAAACATCAGGAATTCTGAGTCAAGCAAAATTCAAAGATAAGCTCGCGTACATGACGAAAGAAACTAATTGGCAAAAGAATATAGTCAGTTCCAGCACTCCAGAGAAAAATAAGCCATGCCGCATGCAAGCAGAAAAATTCCCGCTGCGTCAGCACACGCTCAATCCAGTGCAGCAGTCGTTCCAACCACCGACTCCAAGCGGCTCAAATGACGCATCTCTGGGGAACGAGACACCGTCTGATCATCGAGAGCATCTGGCAGCAGCAACGGAGCAGAGGGATGAGGCAGCACGAGCAACTTCACCAGCTTTACAAATTGCACCTGCGGATAAGTCGTTTACAATTACTAATGAATCACAAAATTCATCTTCAAGAGTAAACATTGACATAAATTCAATCATGGACCAAACTGATTTCGGTAGAATGAGTCACGAGAGAGAAGAAGTACCGAATCAGCCCGATATCAGGGAAATGTCCGGAAAAGTTCGAATTCCAGGTATATTTCAAAATGACAAGAATTTATATTGGAGGCAAACGACGCGCGACGGGAAAGACGCGACGCTACTAGACATTCACGACGCGAGTACAGAGTCATCTGATGAATCCGTTTCGAATAACATACAGAACGATCGGGTAGGTAGTCAGGAATACCTGTACGACGAGTCACCATCAGGGCAAACAAACCCTGTCGAAATTCAACCGACTGCCGAAACCGAACCCGAATTGGTAAACAGAACAGATCCGCGAACAACAACACAAAACGAACATAGTTACGCGAGAGAAACGGATGAGCAAATGGAAATTGAACAAATCAACGATTTTCCGATGAATTACACGATACAATCGGGATGCGCGGAACCCGACGCCGTACTAGACCACTTCACGGGTATCCCCACCCTTCCGCAGGGAAACTGTCTGTTTTGGACGTTTATTCACCCGGAAAACTTAGGCACCACGGCCCTAGTTCTCAGAGATATTCTAAGAGAGTCGGATATGATAGAATTTTGCGCGGTGCCGGAGGACGCGAAAAGAATCTTAGAGTCTCGGAATGAATACGGCGAGGATAATTGTATCCGGGTCTTTGCCGAACATTATAATGTAGAAGTATGCGTACACAACGTTAAGGCCGATGGTAGAGTAGAGTTTTATCACTTCAGAGGAAACGAACCCGGGAGATTTATACATCTACACTTAGACGAAGCTAAACGACATTATACACCACTCGTCCAACGCAGAAGCAACGGGAACGCGTCGGAAAACTCGGAAAATCCTGATTTAGACAATTTGAACCGGAAGATATGGACGCGCACCAGAGCGAGAGAAATCATGATTCCCCGAACACGAGTGCATCAGCACTGAGTAGACTGAACACAAACGTAAATAGGTCAACGGGCCTAGCTGAGTCATCAGAAGACGATGAGCAAGACGATCCACAGGTAAGGCCTCGCGCTCACACTCACGCGCTGGAAGAGTGCTTGGTCAGCAACGCACGGCCACCGCGAGAAAAGCCACCATGGGCTACAGCGGAAGGGGAGGAGCCCGCGCCGTTCGTACGAATAAAAAAGGTACGGTACCATCCGTTCAAGTACAGAGAGAACATCTTGTATATTACAAGTTTAGAGCCAGTCCTGGAAACAGAGGTAATTCAATCGTTAGTCGAGAGAAAATTTATCGATCCAAGCAAGTTTACGGAAATAATTTCAATTGGCCACATCACATCATTAAAACGTAAAGACGAACACATTCTCGGCCTATGCATGAGAGACCACGCGGATGGGGATATCAGGAAAAACGATATGGAAAAGGCTGTAAAAGAATTACGGAAATTTGTGTCAAAACGCGGGATAAAATCATTGGGAATAATAAGGGATCTCATGATAATGTCGAGTCGCGAATGGGAGAAATTTATCGGAGAGTTCGAAAACTGCTTTGCGGGTTTTCCCATTACAGTAGTACTGTTTCAAGACAATATCTCTGTTCCACCGGTGGAAGACAGATTCAGACTGATAAGGGAATACCACACGTCAGCACTAGGCGCGCACAACGGCATCAATAAAACTTGCAAGAAAATTCAGAGTCAATATTACTGGCAACACATGCGAACCGAAATTCATAAATTTGTAGAAGCCTGTCCGGATTGCGCAGTCAACAAATTAGTCAGAGTAAAAACACGTCTACCGTTAATGATAACAGACACGCCAACAATGCCATTTCAAAAAATTTCAATCGATTACTATGGTCCATTAGAAGAAATGGAAGCAGGTTATAAATACGTACCGACTGTTCAAGACTGTCTTACACGATTCGTAATCCTGATTCCAGTGAAAAACGCGACGGCGGAAGAGACAGCTCGGGCATTAGTAGATAGAGTCATCTCAGTATACGGGACACCGGGCGCGATCCTATCGGACAACGGTTCACATTTTATTAACAGATTGATGCAAAATTTGGCTAAAATTTTCCGAATAGAGTCTTTCAGAACCACTCCTCATCATCCGCAGGGAAATGGCATGATAGAAAGAATGCACCACACAATAACAGAGTACATGAAAGCATTTATAAACGAACACGAAAATTGGGACACTCTGTTACCATTATGCATGCACGCCTATAATATCACGCCACACGATAGCACGGGCTATCCACCACACCTGTTAGTATTCGGCCAAAAAGCGCGAACCCCATCAAGTTTCCCGCCACGGGAAAAACTAGCAACTTACGACGACTATATTCAGGATCTAGTGAAGGACCTATCAGAGTTATAAAGACTGGCAATGTTCAATTCAATTCAGAGTCGCTACCGCAGTAAATTTTATTACGATAAGAAACTAAAAAATATGCAATTCCGAGAAGGTGAGATGGTGGCACTGCTGAACGACACACGAAAGGGTGAATTCGACAAGGAATATACGGGACCGTATGAAATAATAGGCGTGGACCAAGTGAAGAAAGATGTTAAAATCCAGATGGGGGACAAGATAAAAATTGTTCACATCGACAAGATAAAAAGATGGTGCTCGACTATGGCTCCGCCACAACAGGAGGAAAATCTCGAATAAGATTTGCGCATATAATAATAAAGAAAATTTCATAAACTTACAGGCCGGTACCCAAAGATGAGCATCCCCGCTACATCACAAGGCTGGAGCATTCGCCAGGGGTTGTGGTGGAAAAGATCGCACCACTTGCTGCAACCACAATCGACTGGAGAATAATTCAAAAGCTGGACCTTCAACAGTTCAGCAACACGGAGAAAACCCTCGAACAATCTTGGAGGAACATCATCAAAATATGCAGCGATCCCACACTCAAAGTGCAGCTCTCAAATCTGCACCTCCAGCTGGATGAAGCAAGGATGGACGTCGAACGGGTCCTGGACCTAATGAAAAGAACAAAAATTAGTAAAGGCCAGAGACGAAGGCGATCATTACTACCATTCATTGGTAAAGGTAGTAACTACTTATTTGGCACACTAGACGAAGATACTGAACAAGAACTCAAAAATATCATGGAAATTCAGGCAAATGATACTAGAAAAGTCGCAAAATTATTAGCGAACCAAACAGAAATAATAGAAAGCCAATTGGGTAAGAATACTAAAATGTTACAGAAATTACAGGGACAAATGGATCACCTGGCAGCAACAGAAAACGACCTAGTAGAAGAAGCGGTATTACGTAATGCGGTCAATCTATTGGGAGAAAATATCGTTAATTTGAAAATTGATGTAAACTTTTTAGTTGAAATTCTCACTTTTGCAGTACAAGGAGGGGTCCATCCCAAGTTGCTAGCCCCAGAGATCGTCGAAAACTCCAAGTCACTAATAGAAAATGCTGTACAGGACGCGGCATTTCCACAGGCAGAAGATGGCGAACCAGTCATAGACCTAGAGAAAATTATGGAAATTTCAGTTCCAATGTTTAAGGAAAAATTGGTATTTATCATCACAATTCTATTACTAGAATTATCAAGATACACGCTATACAAGGCATCTCCTATACCGGTGCAACAAATTTTTCAAAATAATTCGGGAGAAGTATTTGGTTATATTTGGCCAAAATGGCCATACTTTGGAATAGAAGCGGAGACAAACAAGTACATCTCATTTCATCACGGGGAAATCGACAAGTGCAAACATCTGAAAGATCTGATTATTTGTAAAAATACCGCACCAGTCCAAGAAATTCCGAGAAATCCACCATGTGAGGTCAAAATAGCACTAAATTCTACAATCGAAAATATTACAGACTGCGACGTCAGGCTGGTCAAAATTCACGAAACATTCTGGCTAAAACTTCACGACCCGAACACTTGGATCTATTCTACAAAAGAGGAGGGGCAAATTTTCATTCAGTGCCGTCGGAGCGAGCACAATACATCACCGCTTGCAGGGATCGGAATCATCAAGCTTCTACCAGGATGCACGGCCGTAACTCGGAACGCCAGGTTATCCGCGTCAAGAGAAATTACGATCAACGCACCATCAATAATATTTCAGAACTATGATCTCAACATACCAAAAATAATCCGGAGCGGCAACAGCAGCAGGGAATCACACGAAGTACAGCAGATTCTGGAATCAGAAGTCCTGGAAGACAGCCAAGCAGCAAATTTTGCCCAAGCAGATGCCCTCAAGATGGGTAAGAGCTTGCGAGAAATAATTGATAAAGCTAGAAACATCGGAAAATACAGAGCAATAGCAGGAAAAATTGAAACAATTGGAAACAAATTGCCCATAGCAGGAGCCGCAATAATAGGAGGATTAGGACTAACATTTATTACATGGAAATTATTCTCGACTATTAGTATCATGCCAATAATTTATCGAATAATATTATTTATACTATGCGCGAATCAAAACGAAGAGAATCCAGAAGAAAAACAAGAAAACATAACACCAACACAGGCGATGCAAGCGCTGGGTGCAATGGCAGCATCACACGCAACGACAACCAACCCCAGACGCCATAGACCAAACGAGGTCACAAGAGCCAAGCAGGAAATCGAGCTGAAGATGATGGAAGAGCAAGGAATTGTCAAGAAACAGAAGACTAGCAAGTAAGAAATAGCATAGAAATAGTAATTAAGTATTCAGGTAGAGAACATAAATTTAGAGGTAACATAGGAAGTAAAAGTCATGAAATTTTCCCGGCCCTCACACGTGAGTCACGTGAAAATTTTACGAGAATAATAACGATACCGATACGAGAAAAGTGAGTGAAAAATTTTCCCGGTCCTCACACGCGAACCGCGTAAATTTTCAGATGACCAATAATTTTGCCAAATATAAAGACCACGTGAGCCGCGAAAATTTCAGATGACCAATTTTACATCGAGATAGTAAATTACGATAGACGTTACGAGGTACGAGTGGCAAAGAATATATATGAGAAAATCAACAGCACAAAAAAAATGGAAGCAAGAAAGAGCGTTAGATCCACATAATCATTATGAAAGCTCAGAAAATCATTCGAATTAGCACAAGGGAGCTCATTTACAGCTCACACGATCAAAACACGAAAGAAAAGACGATTTTCACGTATCAAAAGTGTTCCATGTTACCCCACCCACCGTTCCATCTTGCCCCACATACCAGTTCCATCCCGCCCCTGGGCCCCCTATGGGTCGGAAAAATCGGAAAAAATTATATACTAACATGAGAACGTTAGAGCTATATAACAGAAGAAGAATTTTTCAAAAAAAGTTATTATTCACGAAGCTACCCCAACCCCCCACCACCCCCACCCATCCAAAACCAACCCCGACGACTTAGTACACATCCCGGACCTGCCGTCACACGATTCCGGTGAGCAGTAGTCAAGAAAAAAAAGTGCCCCCCCCCAAAGTCCCCCCCCAATCCAGAAATCTGCCAACGAAACCCATACACACCAAAAATCATCAAAAAAGTCCATAATATCATTCCTTACAGAATAAAACCCCAAACAACCCAACACACCCCATACCACCCTACTCCCCCATCAACCACACCCCAACCACCCATGGAGTACATAATACTTACATGGAACAGCCACAGAACAGGAAAATCTGCAGCGGCCAACTCGTACTTCAGCAATTCGGTAAGCGCAAGTGTATGTGTATACACTTCTTTAACTAGAGATTCCGGGACGCGATGACGTCATTTCAGCGATATTTTGCCAAATTCCGGGACGCGTTCTAAATTCTAGGACGTCCCGGAAGGCCTCCTTCTAGATTCATATATTCTGGGACGCGGCGAATAATATATTTTGCTATTTTCTGGGACGCGTGAAAATTTCGTGATATTTCGAAAAAAACCACTTTCTAAGCAAAGTTCTGTTATCTCCTCGGCGGTTATCTCCCACGAGGGATGGTTAGTGTTTTGAACGCAAAACGAAGTCTAAGCACACGTCTGTTATCTCCTCGGCGGTTATCTCCCACGAGGGATGGTTAGTGTTTTGAACGCAAAACGAAGTCTAAGCACACGTCTGTTATCTCCTCGGCGGTTATCTCCCACGAGGGATGGTTTAGTGTTTGAATAAAAAAATACTTTCAACCCAAAATTTCCATTTTTACACGTTTTTGGAAAAATCCCAGTATTTGGGAAAATATACTCTTTTTCGTCCCAGATTTTATGAATCCATATCGGCGTCCCAGTATTTATAGCTATATGGATGTATATATATATATATATATCAACACCCTGTATATTCGGTTCACCCGGTATATTATATACATATATATGCACATATATGTGTGTATAAATATACACATGTATATATATATATATATATATATATATATTACTCACGTCCTCATGCACTCCCACTCACCCAGCCATACCAATCCACCCATCCATGCCACCCACCGACTCATGCACATCCATACTCCCACCCATGTTCCCCCACCCACACGCTTGTGATCATACACACTACGCTAACACCCGTACACTCACACCCCCATATGCACACACACACTCACACATAATCCTTTAACACATGATGTACACCACTGCTCACCTCTTCATAAGTCTCCATTGTGTCCCAGTCATCGTCAGATCCTAGCCCTGGAAGATCCACACCCTGGCAAGCAAGCGCCGGGTACGATGAGACTTTCGGCTCATGTTCGGGTAGTCCTCCTCGAGCTGGTTGCACTGGTGCATTCTGCGGAGCCATGGTATGTCCTTTCGAGTCGAGCTGTCGGATGGTTGTGATTCTCTAGAGGGCTAGGTTGACCAGAATGCACAACCCCCACCGAGGACCAAGAGGGCTGCACGTGGTCCCCACGAGCAGCCCTCTTGGCCCTCGTAAACCCCTGTATCCCGAGTCATCAACACAAGAAAAGAGCTAACACGATTCTACTTACCGTCGTTTAATACTTACCTTAAATATGTATACAATCACAAAAACAGTATACTGGCCATCACTGCTCATAAAATGACACTTTGAAATAAATAGGAAATTCATTGATTCACAAAATGAAGAAAAAAAAAAAAGCTGTATTCGGAGGTATCATGAAGCTCAGCAGTCATTCAAACCAAGGCCGGGCGTGACTTTGGTATACAGCCCGGGACCTTGGAGGGCTGCAATCTCTATGCGCGGGATGCTCGCTTTTGGATATATCATTCATACCGGAGTAAAAAAAAAGAGAGAAGGTAAAAAAAGGTTCTAGTAGTCATCGATAGATCGCTTGCTTTTGCTACAATGAGAGTACATTGCAGCAAAAGCAAGCGTCAAATGTTATGGTTAGATCAGTCGTGAGCAATCAACACGCAGCTCCCATAAATACCGCTTGGTTCGAGGGTCCTTTACTACCTTGACGACGGTCTGCTGCACTTTGGTAATTTAAAGGACATGGGGGCTATTATTTTACTCTCAATAGTGCAGCAGTGACCGTCCGCGAGAGTATATGGCACGATTGATACTCATCATCGGTCTGCACCAATGCTGCTCAGCTTATGCGGTGTGGTGAATTGCTTTACTATTCCTCGGAAGAAAAAGAAAAACAAAAACAATACCCACCAATTCTTTCGTGCACGCTTTCCCTACAACGATGTGTATGCGTGCTTATTGCTGCGTCCTTTTTGTACACTGAGTTCACATCATCCGTAAACTAAGTGCACGAAAGCCGAGTGCACTTTGATTGCCACCAAAAAAAAGATTGCCGGCAGCTCAGGTACACGTAAAAAGGTAGTTGTTACAGCTAGAAGAGTTTCTATAGACCACCTTTTTCTGGTTCAAAATGCTAAAATCGCTGGTCTAGAGAGAACACTGGTCCAGAAAGGGTTGGTCGTGAACTCTCCAGGATTAGAAAAAGGTGGTCTTGAACTCTCCACTTTTCAAAAAAGGTGGTCGTGAACTCTCCTAGCTTAACTACACACGAAAACGGGAATATTCCGAGTTTTTGGATAGCTATCGAATCGCGGGTTGCGGCATCTGGAAGGGCATCAAAAAACGTATCGAAAACGTCGTCGGAAATTTCTACTTTGTGATTTGAGGGCCTCCTGAAGGCGAAAAAGGGTTTTTCACTGAAACGTTAATTCCTCAAAAAGCAGTTTCTTTTATTCATTGAGAATCAGATATTTGACGTGAAATTTTGCGTTCTTTCGAAAAAGATGGGTTTCAGAGGAGTTTGGAGCGATCCAAGTGACTTATGAGCCAATTTTTGAAAATTTGATTATTTTGGTTCCAGAAAGAGGCGATTTTCTGCGCGTGCGCACAAACGTAGACTTTCAGCGCCATGTTCAATGGAAAGCTGACGAAATTCCCTATAAAATGACTACCGGCAAAAATGAAATTCATGCACTGAAACGGAACTGAAATCTGTAACGATTGATTATATCGAATCAAAATCACATGAAAATTCAGCCCATGAGCGCCTTGTGACGAGGCATTGCCTCGTGACGGCGATTGTCATCGCCTTCCCCTGTCGATTGGCTACCAGAAATACGTGAGCGCGGGCGGGTTCCCATTCAAATCTGTAAGTGAGGACAAATTAGTGCGCTGGATGATCAGCGCGGCTTCAGCTCAGTGGTTGGAGCGTCGGACTTCTACCCGAGAGGCTCGGGGTCGATTCCCACTCGCGGCGCGAATTCCTTTAGTCGCTTTCTTTTTCGGAGTTAGAATACCGAAATGCATTGACGAGCCCACGTTACAGCCTGCTGAAATGACACGTTCACGAGATCTTCTCGGGACTCAATTTTGAGTATGAAATCACCCTAAAAACAATTCGGGCCACATGGTTTCAACATAAAACTGTATGAACTTTCAAAATATGGGATGAAAAATTCCGTTTGAGGCGAACCTGAGGTGCTACATTCAATTTTTTGCCAGAAAATACGATTTTTCACAATCAAAATTGCAAAAAATTGAATGTAGCAACTCGGGTCCGCCTCAAACGGAATTTTTCATCGCATATTTTGGAAGTTCACACAATTTACGTCGAAACCATGTGGTCCGAATTTTTTAGGACAATTTCGTACTAAAAAATGAGTCCCGAAAAGATCTTGTGAATGTGTCATCTCAGCAGGCGACACAAGGGCGTTAATGGGCTGAATTTTCATGTGATTTTTATTCGATATGATTAATCGTTGCAGATTCCGTTTCAGCGCATGAATTTCAACTTTGCGGGTAGCCATTTCATAGGGAATTCAGTAAGCGTCCTATTGAAAATGGCGCCGGAAGTCTACGTTTGTGCGTATGCGCAGAAAATCGCCTTTTTCTGAAACCGAAAAAATTTTCAAAAAATGGCCCATAAGTCACTTGGGTCGACCGAAACTTCTCTGAAACCCATTTTTTTCGAAAGAACGCAAAATTTTCCGTCAAATATCTGATTTTTGAAAAATTAAAAATATGGCTCTTTGAGAAATTAACGTTTTAGTGAAAAACACTTTTTTGCCTTCAGGAGGCCCCCAAATCACAGTCGAAGAATCTCAGAGGACATTTTCGATAGGTTTTTTGATGCCCTTTCAGATCCTGCAACCCGCAAATCGATAGCTATTCAAAAACTCGAAATAATACCATTTTCGTGGATAAAAGAGCATCGGTTTTTACACGATGAATTTTCGGTCTGTTTACGGATGTGCGTGCAATGGAGAGGGGAAACTTTTTTTGGACCCCACAGGTGGTCCAAAGTTCCTTTTCAGGGCCATGGGATCGAATGAAAAAGGTTCAAAAAGAATCTGAGAGATGACCCCTTCCCGTAGGTCGCTTTGGCGTGGAATTCATCATATATGAGTAAATGAGTCCATGCACCACACAACCATCCCTTAATCATTCACCGCTCCCCGATGCAAGTTGCTTCGCGAATCTCCAATCGGGGAAGCTTTGAAGTTTTTTTTTTCTTTTTTTAGAAATCAAGTAGGGTGCCATCGCCACCACACACTCGGAGCGAGGCCAGAGTGCCGCCCCTGAAAAAAATGCGTAGCCAGGTCTGCGAGCTGGTACATTCGAAAACTTGAGTAGGGGCATTTTAGGCACACTTACCTTATAACACATTTAGGAACGTGGAAAAAGTTATTTACTATTTTTTTCAATCATTCTTCACGTTGTACCGATGAGATTCCCGAAATAGTTAAAATCGTAGATTTTCATTGGAACCGGACCATTTCATGGCATCCAGCTGATCCACTCTGAGTCGTTTGTATGACGAACTGAGTGAACGGATGATCAGATTTTGAGCGAATGAACACATTGTTTTGGTAAGTCAAACTTCTAGTAACCTTATTAGACGGCCCCCGCCAACATGACTCGCTGGTCCCGAAGAATGTGCTCAGCCTCGTGACCAAAAGGTCGTGGGTTTGAATCCCATCCTCGGCAAAAATTACGAGTTTGGTAGATGAGTTTTTTATCAGTTTTCTTACCGTAAAATATCGATGAATTGACATTACAAATTCCTCGCCATTACTCGTACATCACAAAAAAAATCATTGTAATGTTATTGGAATTCGTTGTAATGTTCATTACAATGTACATCACAATAGACATCGTGATGTACATTGTAATGTCCATCACAAGATTATTCCCAATAGGGTAAATACTTTGCCAGCGTTCTACATCGATTAGTTGATACCGAGTCTTATTCAACTACGTTTGAACGTGACTAGATTTCAATTTTCTTGTCGTGTCATACGCGTCTCTGAGATAACCATATGGGGGCATGTTGAGTACACTCCGATGTTGGCCATCTCATTTTACGTAACATTTCCGTATTTTGCACATGAAATAGCTCCAGATCGGGAACTTGTGATTCTAGAAGGAGAATTCCGAAGGTCTTGAGACAAGGAATTGAATGCGCTGCGATACGTTGAGATTGGCCGGGTTGAACAGCTTTGGCAGTGGGTCCACTGAGCGCAATTTCCTAGGTGATTTTCAGCAGTGCAATCACGAAATATGGAAAAATCACCTCATAGTTTCTGGAAAACGTAGAAATGATTCGGGGTCGATCCAAACCACTCCTTGCTTTCTCAAAGGAGGAAACTTTTCTTCGATTGTGGTTCCTTTAAAAAAAAATTTTTCCTCCTCCAATAAAGCTCTTCGATACATAAAAATTCAACTGTCCTCTTCGTTTCCCCTAGATCTATCGATTGTAGGTAACCGTTTTTCTTGATGACGCCTTGGAAGATTACTACAACCCCATCTCTTAAGCCCTCTCTCACCAAACAGTGAATATTGCCTCACCGTTTTTGAGACGTTGCAATTGCAAGCTTGAGCGTACCGTAAATAGTCGGAAACCCCTTAGGTGGAACGTTTGAGCAACGTTAAATGTCTACGAGATGTCTGTTGTCTCAACGTTTCAAGCACATTTCTGGGACGTTTCAACGGTCTTTTAAAGGTTGCACAATGGGTTTCGAAATGTTTCTTGTGCAACCAAGAGTTAGAAAATTTTTTGTTGAATGAATAAATAAATTGTTTCTAAAATTCCCTTTCTCGCGAGCTATCAACTTCATCCCCGTTCAATTCCATCGATTGCGCTCAATCAGAAACATATGCACTCGGTACACGAAAGACGGTAAGATTAAGCTTGAATGCAACAAGAGCCAATTAACAACAATTCATTAAAAACAATCCATTCTGTTACGTATTTGAAAGACGTGGGTATTTAGGTTGAGGAAAGCACAAGTCGTGATGTACTAATAACTATGCACTTTACTAACTAATATGTTGAATATGATACAGTAGATTTGTACATATCGATGGCTCAGATCCAAAAGGAACTATCTGAAAATGTCTGATTGAAACGGAATTATCTTGTATCAAATTTAATCAGACATTTCCAGATAGTTCCTTCTGGTTCTGAGCCATCGGTATGATGTTACTCGTGCTTCGTGCTGATGCGAAGTGTCTGCTCTCGCGCAACAGCCGCGGCGACTCGGGTACTGCCATACGCGCATGTCCACGCACACATTCATGCATTCACACGCACGCATATATGTAATCATATGATGAACCCAACACTTCCCCTTGTGGAAAAAATTACATTTATTGTAAAGAAGATGTAAAAAACTCTTTTTTTCTAGTGGGAAGCTTGAAAGTAATGAAGAAAAGATCTCCTTTTTGTATGTGATTGAAGACAGCAAAAAAAAAATCATTGGAATGGTCGAAAAAAAAACAAAACATTCTATCCTCATTGAGAATTCATAACAAAATCACGTAAGTGACTAGGCCGACGTGATTCTCGCTGAGGTCTAGCCAGAGGAGTATTTTGAATATTTTCATTAATTCGGTGTGCTCTACCTCGACCAAGTGATCGATTTGAATTTTGATCTGGATTGACTACGTTAGCGACTGGTGTATTTCTATTAGGCAAGACGCGGATTTGTTCCTCTGGATCGACATCATAACCAAGATCGGAATCAGAACCATTCACTTTTGCTAAATGTATTTGATCAACGTGACGTCGCCATACTCTGCCATCGTGTAGCAGAATCTTATAATGTAATTTACCTAATCGGTTTGCAATTTTCCCAAAACACCACTGTTGAATATTAATCATTTTACTCTGTACTTTGAACTTTGCATTATTTGAAATGTGCGCATTGTCACTAGTATTCATGTGGGACCCTAGCTAGTAAGTTGCTCCAATCATATAGTTCTATCTTTGTCGGACGCTTGAAGAGGTTTTGTAACGGTTATTGTCTTGCTGTGTGCAAATTGTCTGGCCTCTAATGAGCTAAATTATCTGTATTGTTTATAACAATAGTCTGTATAACAAGTATTGTATTGTTGGCTGGAAGGCGCCTTTCGGCACATTTCTTTATTAGCTCCAAATAAACCAAATTATTAGTTCACAAGAACTATCTGCTCTTTTCTGTGGCTACCTCGACTCCACGCACTGCTTTCGCAACAAGAATTCGTAACAACCACTTATCACTTCCAGAATAGTTTCTTGCTGCGACTTTGTCGTCTAGCTTGAACTCACTGCACTTCTTATCACTATTCGCAAAATCACTTTGCTTCTTTTATGAAGGCTTCATTATATCTAGCATAGTACTAGCATAGTGACTGTCCATGGAACAGTTGTTGTGATGTGTGTAGTGATCTCTGATGCTGCTGAGCTCTAAGGCTTGATCCTTGACTACGTAAATCGAGCACATTCTTCTTTCCATCAATGCACAATTCCACAGCATTTCTTCGTTTGTTGTTCATTGCGACTAATTACTTCGCACAATTGCAAGTGAAATATTGAAGAAAAGAGCTCTGCGAGCAATCAGCCGATACTGACTTTATTCGAAATTGAGCCAAGGTATATCGATTAACTCAGTACAAGCGTGGTTGTTTACATCTTGAACACCATGTATGTGTATACATCACATTATCTGATGGTCATTAGGCTATACAAATATCTTTTCGTAAAGTCAGCTGGTGGAGATCTAGTATATGTTATATTTCCAAACGTCCAACTTTGAAGGTTTTCATACATTGAAATACTACCTCTGGATTCCTAGAGAGGGGTAAAACTTAGCGAGGTGTCCAACATATAGAGTGTCCAACATACAGAGAAAAATTCCCATTTGAACTAATGTAATTTTTTTTGGTTCCGATGAAAAGGGTAAAACTTAGTGAGGTGTCCAACATAGGGAGTGTCCAACTTAACAGGTTCCACTGTACGTCCTTGAGCAGAAACTTGCTGACTTCAAAGTTAAGCCTGCATCTCAGATTCTCTATATCAGAGCTGGGATACAAGAGGCGGGTCTTGAACATCTGGTCAGCTTCAGGCGTCAAGTATATGTTGACCCAGATGACATCAGCGAGCTTCCTGAAAGCGTCAAAATTCAACACGAAGGAAAGAGTCATTGGATTTACTTTACGAGCAAAAAACTACTGTGCTTTATCTGTAATGAAGAGGGCCATATCTCTAGTCACTGTAAAAATCATGAAGAGCCAAGTCAAACGGCCGTAGAAGAAAAAGAAACCACGCAATCGGGCCCGGCATCGGAAACCCAAGGTTTTCCAGCGCTTCCGGTGCTACCGGCTACTCCAACCAACCCTGCCGTTTCTCAAGAAACTCACGCATTCGTCGCACCGACAGCAGGAGTCAAGAGACCGCATAGCGTCAGCACCACGAGTAATCCGGGAGAAGAAGACGAGGCCAACGGTTTTGCGGCGTGCAACAAAGCGAGAAACTCGTCGTCGCGGCGTTCAACACGCGGAAAGAATGTAAATATTGTAAATCCCCCCAAAAAAATGTGCTCTCAGGAGGAAATTGATACTTTGCTGGAACCCGCGGAGTCCGCTTTTTCAGACTCGCCGCAAAATCACTCTCATTCTTTTAATGACCTTAAGTCATTTTTGAAAGACTCTTACGGACACGATGATCTCCTTTCTCTGGCTCAAAAGTACACAAGCGATCTATCTGTTCTAGATGCTCAACTCAACTATTTATATCCACTCGTTACTGAGAGAAAAATGAAGAGTCGTATTACTAAGATTAGGAGTCGTCTAACAAATAAATGTTTTGATCCGATACTGAGCTCTGCAGACGAGGATCACTGATTTTCTTTTCTCTTTTTCCTTCTATCATAATGGATAATCACGCTCAAAAAAATCTCGAAATTCTTCACTGGAATACTCGAAGCTTTAATAAACGCAAAAAGGAGATAGAGAAACTTTTGAGTCGCATTGATATCTTAGTTTGCGTAGAAACATGGCTTAAGCCTGGCCCGTATGAAATCAACTTTCCGGGCTTTGTGAAATATAGGGTAGATCGCACTCACTTTAAAGGAGGTGGTATCCTTTTTTTGATACGGAATAATATCGCGTACAAGGAAATCTCGAACATTCGAAGCCCTCATGGAACGGTTGAGATATGTGGCATTACCATCACCAACACCACGCCTGATTTCAATTCGTTTGCATGTTACCGAGCCCCGAGCCTCACGCTTGGATGTCAACAATGGGATCAAATAATTTCGAATATTCGTCCAAATCAAAATAATATTATTGTTGGTGACTTCAACGCACACCACGTAGAATGGAATTGCGAAGAAACAGACACAAATGGTCAGCATTTTCGAGAATCAATTGAGAAGTATAATCTCATTATTCACAATAATGATACTATCTCTCGCGTTGACAGAACTTCGAAATCTAATATAGACCTCATTCTTTCAACAAGCAATTTTGCCGACAAAGTAGACATCCGAGTGGATGACGAGACTAGGGGCTCGGACCATTTTCCTATTTTTATTAAACTCAACATAGAACGATCAATCTATGTCAAAGAATCATTCAGGTTAAGCTCAATCAAAACAAACTGGCAAGGAGTCACGGACTCACTGAGTCAAGCTTTCCCGCGCCTGCTATCTGCGGAATATGACAACTCTCCTCCAAGTAGTAAATACCAGATATTTGTTGATATTGTTAGTCAATGCGTAATAGATAATACTCCAAAAAAGAAATCTGTGAATCCCAGGTTTCACAGAAATCCTGTTTCTTGGTGGGATAGAGAGTGCAACGATATCAAGAAAGAGCGTAGAGAAGCATTCAAAAAATGGCAAAGCACTGGTAGTTTCTGTGATTATCTAGAGTACAGGCATTTTGTTGGTCTTGCAAGAAAATTGTTCAAATACAAGAAAAAAAGCAAATTTCAGAAGATTTGCATCGACAGTTAATTTTCATTCTGATGCAAAGTATGTCTGGAATACATGCAGAATTCTAAAGAATAAATGGACTAAGGTTCCTCCGTCTCACCAGCCAGAAAATTTACAAACTGCAAATAAATTAGCAGCCTTAGACAAACTCTGCCCTGCATGGGTACGCACGGATCCCAATGCGATGCCAAAATGCACTCAAAATCAGTTTTTGCAGTCTGAGTTCACCTTTGCGGAGTTCAACTCTGCTCTTGCTAGTCGCGATCCCAAATCTTCTCCAGGGCGTGATGGCCTTGATTATGGAGTATTGAATAATCTACCAATCAATTACAAGCTCATACTTGTCGATATCTTTAATGAAATGTACATGACCGGTGAATTTCCAGAAAGCTGGACAGAGTCTCATATTCATTTGATCGAAAAACCTGATGGTATAAGCTATCGCCCGATAGCCCTGACTTCAAATGTGTGTAAATTGTTTGAAACAATGGTCAAGAGCAAATTCGAATGGTGGATCGAGAAACAAAATATTTTACCGAATAGTCAGAGTGGCTTCCGCAAGGGTCGATCATGCGTGGATAATGTCCTGCATATTACAATGACAGTGCAAAATGCCTTCAGAGAGAATAAAGAAATATTTGCTAGCTTCCTTGATGTGAGTGGAGCCTTCGACAATGTCAATATTGATATTCTTATAGATGAGTTAGCGAAACTCGGATGTCCCTTACAATTGGTACAGTTTATCAAATTCATCACATCAGAGAGACGAGTATATTCGAGTGAAATTGACGGATACTTGATGTCATACAAAGGTGTTCCCCAAGGTGGAGTATTGAGTCCCTTATTGTACATCATTTATGTCGCTGATATAGTAAAAAAACCTGTCAAAGAGCGTCTACGTTTCTCAGTTCGCAGATGATATTGCCCTTTATGGTCCAAACAAAAATACAGTTCAAAGAGCTATCGATTCAATCGCAGGTAATCTCTCAGAAATAGGACTTAGTTTGGCTCCTCATAAGACAGTATTAGTCCATTTCGACAACAAACAAATTGATCCTGGAATTTCTCAAATTAATGTTGATGGCTGCATTATCAAATCCTCTCCTTGTTCAAAGTTTCTTGGTGTCACTCGAGACTACCGACTCACTTTTGCATCATATGTGAGCTTGATCCAGAAAAAGAGTCAAAAAGCTTTGAATATCATCAAATTCCTACAAGGTATCTGGTGGGGTGCTCATCCAGAGACACTCCTCATACTATATAAAAGTTTCGTCAGATCAATAGTAGAATATGCTTCCTTCGTTTATTTTCCCACAAGAACTGATGTACAAGAAAAACTTGAGCGAATCCAATATGCTGCAATCAGAGCAGCTCTAGGCTTCCGCATAACCACTCCGACCAACATATTGTTGGCTGAGTCGAAACTTCCATCAATATCTGCCCGATGTGAATACCTTTGTATCTCATACTTGTTAAAAATTCTCACTAATGAATCGTTGCCTGTAACTGTCTTGGTCAAAAAATGGTATTCCCAAAAGAAGAATACAGATAGAAAACGGAAAAGGTTATACGAAAGTTGTATAATAACTTGTATGGAACACAATCATCTAGTCTACAAATCAAATCAGTACCCATTGTACCAGTTTGAGTACTCAGATATTACCGCTACAATTCCTGTAAATAAAGAGTTTGGTTGGATATCTTCCAATCATGAAATGTTTGAGTACTTTTCGAATAAGCAATTCCAACCTGATAATACATGTCTGATTTTTACTGCTTGTGTTGATGAAAAAAGCTCAAATCCCGGAGAGCCGAGTAATCAGAGAGTAACAAGTTCTATTTGCCAAAATATGATTATAAATTCTCCAGAATCATTTCTAAAGATCTGTCGAAATTCTCTGCGGAATGTATAGCGATTCTTGATACGCTAGACATAGCGTTCAATTTCAAAGAGTCAAATCACATCATCTTGTCTACATCTCTGAATGCTATCTCGAGTCTTGAAAGTAGTCTCATTGATATTAGAATAAATCCGTACATTTATCTAATCAAAGCAAAATACCTTCGATTCATGCAAGCGAGAAACAGCAATTGCCGCGTTTATTTTTATTTGATTTCTCCTCATCTCGAGATCAGAACTCATGTAATGAAAGCGACAGTTAAATCTACGAATGGGCACAACGAATTCAAGATTCCAATAAGTGATTTACAGTCCAAATACAAGCCTTTGATGCATCGAAAAACGACTGAGCTAATTCTCGAGCAAGGCAATGAAAAAGGCATAGATTTCTTTAAAAATTTTGTCTCTAGTCAAATGAAACCATGGTTCCACGGTAAGAACCTTGATCGTGAATTTATTGTTATGATCAACCGTTGCAGAGCCAATCATTACAACCTTAACTCGTCTCTCGCTCGCCTGACAATTACTGATGATCCCAAGTGTCCTTGTAAACAAAGCGACCAAAACATAAACCACATATTGTGGTAATGCCCATTGTATAACCAGCAACGTACCAAATTGTTATCAGATTTGGCTCGATTAAGAGTACAGATTCCAGTCTGTATCGAACCCTTCATATCTGAACCGAATATCGCAATTTGCACATGTATCTATAACTTCCTCCGAAGGTGTGACCTACGTGTTTGATATTTAGTTTATAGTTTTAGAATATTTTATTTTTTGTATGGCGAATAAATCTCTTGTAAGATTTTAAGCTTCTAATAAAAGAAAAAAAAATAGCAATCCTGTTTCTACACCTGCTGAAAAGGGCATGTTTACAGAGCCTGCTAATTTGATGAATGATTCAGATTTGGACGAGTCAGTGCCTTATCGAGAAGCCATCGGTAGTCTCCTTTATTTGGCAACAATCTCACGCCAAGACATTAGTTTTATTGTGAGTTATCTCAGTAGATTTAATGATAAACCTAAGTTGAGTCACTGGAAAATGGTTAAGCGTGTTTTTCAATATTTGGTAGGAACTGTGAATCATGGTATACATTTTAATCGGGATTCAGAACTTGTAGCTTATTCAGATTCTGACTATGCCGGAGATTTGGCGACACGCAAATCAACTACTGGAGTTCTTGTAGTCAGGGATGGACCAGTTGTTTGGTACTCACAAAAACAGCATCTAGTTGTAAACTCGACTTCAGAAGCTGAATATAGAGCTGCTGTCTCAACAATTGATGATTCATGTTGGATACGTCGTATTGGAAATAAGCTTGGTTTTGTAGATGTAAGTGAGCCAACAGTACTCAAAGTTGATAATCAATCTGCTGTTCATTTGCTTCAGAACACTCACGAGGGTAGAGTGATGAAGCGTAAAAAGCATATTGAAATCTCACGAAAGTTTATACAACAGCATATTGGCACAACAATTTTGAAACGTTTCGGAACATTAGATCAGCTCGCAGATATTTTAACCAAGCCACTGACCGGAAAAATATTCTTTGACATGCGCAATAAAATAATTAAGGAGGAGTGTTGAATATTAATCATTTTACTCTGTACTTTGAACTTTGCACTATTTGAAATGTGCGCATTGTCACTAGTATTCATGTGGGACCCTTGCTGGTAAGTTGCTCCAATCATATAGTTCTATCTTTGTCGGACGCTTGAAGAGGTTTTGTAACGGTTATTGTCTTGCTGTGTGCAAATTGTCTGGCCTCTAATGATGTAAATTGTCTGTATTGTTTATAACAATAGTCTGTATAACAAGTATTGTATTGTTGTCTGAAAGGCGCTTTTCGGCACATTTCTTTATAAGCTCCAAATAAACCAAATTATTAGTTCACAAGAACTATCTGCTCTTTTCTGTGGCTACCTCGACTCCACGCACTGCTTTCGCAACAAAAATTCGTAACAACCACTTATCACTTCCAGAATAGTTTCTTGCTGCGACTTTGTCGTCTAGCTTGAACTCACTGCACTTCTTATCACTATTCGCAAAATCACTTTGCTTTTTTTATGAAGGCTTCATTATATCTAGCATAGTACGCATTTTTCCACCAAATACGAGCTCTGATGGAGCTTTTCCAGTCGATGCATGTGGCATGATTCTGTACTGGGCAAGAATATTCAATAATTTAACATCTAGATTTTCTTGATCAGGAAGTTTTGACAAGGCTTGTTTGATAGTTTGCACATATCTTTCGGCTTGCCCGTGAGTAGATGGGTGAGAAGAAGCCGTGAATTTGTGAGTAATACCACGATTTTCTACGAATTCTTTGAAAGTTCTAGAAGAAAAAGTAAGACCATTATCAGAAACGATAATTTTGGAATGCCAAATCTAGAAAAATACCCTCTCAAAAAACAACTGTAGTTTCACTAAGCATGTTTGGCACAACATAGACTTCTAGCCACTTTGAGTACGAATCGACTATGATGAAAAAGATTTTACCCAAAAAAGGACCTGCAAAATCTATATGAATTCTTTCGAATGGAGCTATGGCTGGTTCCCAAATGTGCTTTTCAGCTTTCCCAGGTTCATTTCTCTGTAATTGACAAACTGTACAAGTTTTAACCAATAATTCAATATCATTTGTAATCCCTGGACACCAGCAATGCCCTCTTGCTAAGCCTTCATTTTCACAATGCCAAAATGGCCAACGTGTAAATTTTGAAGTACTTTTTGACGTAAACTTTTTGGAATAACAAGTCTATGGTTGCGTACAAGAATACCCATTACAAGACTGAATTCTTTCGGATCAATATTCCGAGTATCTTTTGCACTTAAAATATGCCCTTTTTGTAAACTGGAAATAACTTCACGTAATTCTACATCGTTTTCTGTCTCACCCAGGAGATCATTCGCACTAATCAAAATTGTATCGACTGTGTCTATGAAGAATGCATCAACAACATCAATACTTTCCCGTTCCTTCTGTAAAGGGGAAGGGAGACGAGAAAGGCAATCAGCATCGGCATTATTTTCCGAACGCTTGTACTTGATGTCATAGTTGAAACCTCGTAAAAAGATCGCGTAATGCTGCATTCTCATAGCGCTATAAATCGGTAGAGTTTTGTCTTGAGAAAAAATCTGAGTCAAAGGACAATGATCTGTATAAAGAGTGAATTCAGTACCGAAAAGGTACTGATGTAAGCGTTTTACTGCAAAGACAATGGCAAAAGCCTCTTTGTCCATTTGACGGTACTTCCTCTGTGTTTGATTTAAGCTTTGAGATACACAAATGATCGGACGTTCGCTGCCATCAGGATATTGGTGTGACAACACGGCGCCCACGCCAACGGGGCTAGCGTCCGTGGCTAAAATCAAAGGTAATTTAGGGTCGAAGAATGTTTAACATTTATCACTTGTAGAAGCTTCTTTTGCTTTGATCCAGGCCTTTTCTTGCCGTGGACCCCATATGAAATCTACATCGTCTCTGAGGAGTTCGTATAATGGCTGTAGAAGTATAGATGCATTTTCAATGAACATGTTATAATAGTTAATCATGCCTACAAAAGATTTCACTTCATTCGGATTTGAAGCGCGTGGCATATTCAAAACTGCGTCATACTTGGACTCATCCTTACGTATACCATTCTTATCTATGATGTATCCACAGTATTTCATCTCACTCATACCGAAACAACATTTCTTCTCATTAATTTTAATATTATGTTCATCAAGAACTTGAAACACCGCTTCAACAATTTCTTTGAATTCTTGTAGATTTCTAGCGGCGATTCTAATGTCGTCCAAAAGACATTTTATCCCCCTGATTTTATGTAAAATTCTCTCAATCTCTTTTTGCCATTCGGCCGGCGCAGATGCAACCCCATACGAGTAATTCCACGCGAAAGCGGACCACGAATTGCAGACATATCTCAGATTGTTTTTCCACTATTCTTAATCGATTCTATGGTCCAAAAAATGAACTTTTCACCCTCTATGGGGTGAAAAAAAAATTTTTTGTTTCCGTGGGGAATATCTTTGTGATAGGGTTTTTAGGAAAAAATACCAATCTTTTTCCAGTAAAATGGGTGTAGTTCCGACTTGAGGTGAGATACGACCACGCAGATAGTGGCATTCGAAAGATCTTTCAAAAATCTATCGAAATATGTTTCGAAAAATTTTTTCTGAGGCTACGGACGCCCCCTATGAGCAAAAAGGTGAAAAACAGAAAAAATTCATTTCCTCAAAAACCTAATTTTCTAAAAATCTGGAAATCCATATTTCGATGTAAAATTGCGTGTTCTTCCAGAAAAAAGTGGTCCCGATCTTTGTTTTTGGGTTCTACGCTGTTTTTTTTTACGTTTTATCAATATTCTCAGCCTTTTTGGTTGAAAACTGAATTTTTCTGCGCATGCGCAGGAATTTAGACTCCTGGAAGCAATTCCATTGAAAAGCCAAGGAAATTTCCTTCGAAATGACTATACTTGGTGAAGTCGATTCGATGTACTGGGACCAAAGTTAGAAGGTCTAAAAAATGATGACACTTCTACTCGAGTCACGATAGTAATGGGAAATTCGTGCAAGATCTGCATTTACCCCTCTTGAGGATGCTTCATCATTAATGTGATGTAACTTTGGGCCCAGTAGATAAAATTGACTTCGCCAAGTACTCATTTTGAAGGAAATTTCCTTGGCTTTTCAATGGAATTGGTTTCAGCAGTCTAAATATCTGCGCATGCGCAGAAAAATTCATTTTTCAACCGAAAAGGCTGAGAATATTGATAAAACGTAAAAAAAAACAGCGTAGAACCCAAAAACAAAGATCGGGACCACTTTTTTCTGGAAGAACACGCAATTTTACATCGAAATATGGATTTCCAGATTTTTAGAAAATTAGGTTTTTGAGGAAATGAATTTTTTCTGTTTTTCACCTTTTTGCTCATAGGGGGCGTCCGTAGCCTCAAAAAAAATTTTTCGAAACATATTTCGATAGATTTTTGAAATATCTTTCGAATGCCACTATTTGCGTGGTCGTATCTCACCTCAAGTCGGAACTACACCCATTTTACTGAAAAAAGATTGGTATTTTTTCCTAAAAACACTATCACAAAGATATTCCCCACGGAAACAAAAAAATTTTTTTTCACCCCATAGAGGGTGAAAAGTTCACTTTTTGGACCATAGAATCGATTAAGAATAGTGGAAAAACAATCTGAGATATGTCTGCAATTCGTGGTCCGCTTTCGCGTGGAATTACTCGTACATCAAACGTAGTACCCTGTAAAGCCCTTGATGAGTATTGATTGTAAGAATTTTAGAACTTTCTTCGTCTACTTCTAATCGTAAGGAAGCCCATTTCAAATCAATTTTTCCAAAAATGCAAGAACCGGCTAAATCTGTAAAAAGTTCGTCTGATGTTGGGAGCGGATGTTCTGTAACGTTCAATTGAGGATTGACAGTTACGCTGTAATCCCCACAGATGCGCACGGTGCCGTCGCTTTTGAGGATAGGTACTATGGGTGTACCCGATTCAGAAGAATCAACTCTTTCGTAAAACTTCTTCGCTTTCTAATTTGTCCAACTCCTTGTCAACAAGAGGAACGATGTTAAAGGGGTCCACGTGGCTTGAGAAACACTCGTTTTGCACCTGGCTTGAGAGAAAGTTTAACTTTTGAATTTTTGACTTTACCAAGCTTTTTGCTAGTAAGGTTTTGATACTTTTTGAATAAGCTCCCGATGAAAAAATCTATATCCTCAGCATGAACATCTGGAGTATCAATACTAAGAATTGGGGCAAAAATTTGTTGCAAAGAATTTTTGAATCGAATGAATTGACGTATCCACTCGCGTCCCATCAGGGGTGAACGTTTGACCGAAGTCATGTAAAGATTAAGTGTGATTCCTCTATTCGCAAATATAACGTTCACAGATAAATACCCCATCACTCGAACATTTGTACCGCAATACGACACCAACTGAAGACTTGTAGACCGCAGCTCGTATGACTTGAAGAGTCGTTGTGCTTGGCTGACCTCCATCAAGGTCACTGCCGAGCCAGAGTCTGCCTCGAAATTGATGCGATGACCGTTGACTTCGACGGTGGTGTAGAATTTTTCTCGACGGTTCAGCTGTTCAGGCAGCTAAGGTGCAGCATCTACAGCAACAACCTCCTCGATGTGTAAAATATCTTGAATTTCATCATTGTAGTCGAAGTTGTAATTTTTCTCCAACGTTTGTACTCGTCCTGTAGCAGACGGACGCTGGAATTTTTTCTTGAAGCATACCTTCGCCAAGTGTCCTTTGCGTTTGCAGAACGACCATTCCACACTTCTAGGCACTCTGCAATCTGGAGCATCATGATCGGGCGAACCGCGCCGGTAGCACTTTTTATCCGCTGAACTTCGATTGTTTGACGTAGCGGGCTTTGAAACCGAACCCGAAGGTGTATTATTCTTTGGTTGATTTTTGTTCTGGCTCTTGCGCACATTTTTATTTGCATGTAAATAATTCACGGATGACGTAGGCTTTGAATTTACTGCATTAGTTTCCTTTTCAGAAAGTTTCATCGCGAGTGCAATTTGTAACGCTTTAATAAAAGTGAGATCAGCTGTCTCGAGCAATTTACTACGCATGCGCCTACTACGCAGACCAAGAACAAATTGATTCCGTAAAGCTTTTTGAGAGTACGAACTAAAATCACAAGTAGTACTCAACTTTGTAATTGCGTTAGCAAAATCTTGAACCCCTTCTCCATCCAGCTGCTTCCTCGTGTGGAATTTGAAGCACTCCGCAATTTCAAGCGTTGCTGGAGCGAACAGTTCCTTCAATTTGGCGGTAAGAGCGGTGTAGTTTTTCTTGTACGGATCCTCACTGCCATGACTGTCGTACAGCGTGTCGTAGACTTTTTCGCCGACGTAGTGTAGTAGGAGAGGCACTTTTTCTTCTTCATTTGTGATTTTCATAATCACAAAACTACCCTCAAGACGCTGTATCCACCTTTCCCAGTTGGATGAGCCAGACATAAATGACTGTATTTGCAAGTGATTTGCAGGCGCCAAATTTTGCGCGGCAGCAGCAGCAGCTGCGGCAGCGGCAGCAGCAGCCTCTGCCGTTATGTACCTGAATTTGAATTGAGGGTCATCAACGGACAATCGACGTCTTGTTGGAATCGAATCGGAATGTATGTAAATGCACGAGCACGAGGTATCACTTCAATGGAGCACTGAATCGCGAGCCACAATTTGTTCGTAGAAACTACCGTCGCTACGAGAGAATTCGAATAAGTTGCGTTGTAACGCGTGCTATAACGTGAAAGCACTGTCATGTACATGCACTGCACCACTGTAATTGGCACAAAGTGCGCGGCTGATCACGCTGCTGCGCTAATGGCCGCCGGCTCACAGATTTGTTCCGACACGAGACTTGCACTTTTCACTCCGAAGATGTAATTGAAATTCACGATCCTCGTCGCCACTTGTTACGTATTTGAAAGACGTGGGTATTTAGGTTGAGGAAAGCACAAGTCGTGATGTACTGATAACTATGCACTTTCCTAACTAATATGTTGAATATGATACAGTAGATTTGTACATATGATGTTACTCGTGCTACGTGCTGACGCGAAGTGTCTGCTCTCGCGCAATAGCCGTGGCAACTCGGGTACTGCCATACGCGCATGTCCAAGCACACATTCATGCATTCACACGCACGCATATATGTAATCATATGATGAACCCAACACATTCATTTATCTGTATTAGCAACGTCCCAGGAACGTGCTGGAAACGTTGAGACAACAGACATCTCGTAGTCATTTTACCATTATCAAACGTTCAACCTACACGGTCTCCAACAATCTACGGTACATTCCATGGTTGCAATTGCAACGTTCCAGAAACGTTGAGACAACATTTGATGTTTGGTGGGCTGACCATGTCTGTGTGTATGTGTGAATATTCATGTTGTCTTCCATGGCTCAGCAATATTCTTCACTGTTTTCACCAATTCTCTTAAAATTCTGCACCCATATTTGGTGGCATCTGTAGATGGGGACGCTGCATTCTCAGCCCCCCCCCCCCGGATCATTATCAGAGCAAAAATTGTGTAGCAACCAATTGATTCAAAATTCCAAAGGACATTCTCGTGAAAGTCCTCCATATTCCTGAAATTTCTAAAGCGTACCCAAAAAAGCACAAACCATCTATGATGAATTGTTTTTCTCAGAATTTCATGAAATCACAGGAAAAGAACTTCTGAATTTGATGAGGGAGAACTGACTCGTTATTGAAAGAGATTGAAGATTTTCTGATCAAGATTTGGTTTTGATGATTGTGTAATCTTGGAAATATGTAAAGTTATTTTCATTTGAATGAAACATTATAATATTTGAAAATTCAGATAGATGAGATGTTGATTTCATGAAATTGGTTTGAGAAAGCATTCCGCTAATCTCTTTTAGCAGCGTATTTCCTCATATTTCAACATAACGAATGTAGAAAAAATTATCGGGAAGGCCAACGAGTATTCATCCCTGGGATCGGCAAAAAGGGGGCAAGTTGAGTGAGAAATCAGCAGAATGCTACCTCAAAGCCGTATCTGCCAGTTATTAGGGTGAATCTGGGGGTTGATCTTACAACCACTGTCGTATTTATGACTATGAGGAGTCATGAACTTCTCTTTTTCTACCGAATCACACAATCGTTTTAGTTCACATCGATTCCTGATGTATTTGTACTGGATCATTATCAGAAGATATCTGAGTAATGCTTTCAGTGAATTGTGGATATCGCCGCCTTCTAGTCGAACTGACGAGATAATGATAATTCCTGACGTTTGTCGATGCGTATCCATGTGTTATCCTTTATATGGGTCAGGGATCTTCCCACGCAACTCATCTCATCAAGTTGAGCTTTTCTAGGGCTAGTCGATCACCACCCGGATTTAAGTCCAGCGATTCTCCAGTTCTCTTTCAGTAGTCTCGTATCCGACTCATTCTACGTGTATTGGACTTAAATTGCCAAGACCTCATTTTATTACACCAGAATATCTTGCTTTACTACAATCTTACGAGAACTCATCTGCCACAAACGGAAGTTTTTTCTGTATCCCCCAGCGATAATACCTTTAGGGGGATTTGGGGCATCAAAACTAAGGTTTTTTCAGCAAGGTCTGAGGTTTGGTTGAGTGGGAGTTTTGATAGCCCGGGAGAGAATAGAAGCAGATTTTTCCACAGCAAGGAACTCCTTGCGTTCAAAAATGGTGGAATATTGATATATTTCGTCAATGTTCCACTGTTCGCGTCGTGAATGCATGAAGAGGCTCATATCAGGGAAAACTTGCTTTCCGGGCTCACCATTCTCCGGGCTCTCTTGATTGTAATTGATAGGGTTGGTTAGAAGATGATCAAAATGGCGTTTTTAGGGGAAATTCTGATTGCTGGAAGAATAAATGTTATTCGACCACGTTTAAACGTAGTTGAATGAAACTCGGTATTAACTAATTGATGTAGAATACTGGCAAAGTATTTACTTCACCAGAAGAGTAGATGGATTGGTTGTAGGACGAGATACGAGCATGGAATGAAATTTCGATGAGATCTTATTGATTCATTTCCACGAGATTCCCTTTTATAGCAATTCAGATCATCTACACTCCGGTATTGACGAATCAATTCAAAATGCCGGAAGAGTATTAATTCAGTTCATTGGAACTTGAAAGAAACAGACTGAGAAGAAGAGGGAAATGGAAATATTGAAATGAATATTTTGTAAATCTTGAGTTATATTTTTGAGGAAGATTATTAAGGCGATTCGGGCTATCTGAACTGGAGGTTTCTCAGTGATATACCGTCAAATTGGGTAATTTTGGTACGTTTAAGGTGTTTTTCATTTTGTTTGGCTCGGCATTCCAACATACATTGACAAAACCCACTTCTATTAGTAGTCAATCTAAAGCTTACAGTCTCAGCTTTCGATTGATGGGCTACAAAGTTCAATTTGATAAGTCCTAGCTGGAGCTACTAGCAGTTGAAGGAGTGTACCAAAGTTGGACTCCGATGGGGCATCTTTGGTACACTTACAGAATATCTCAACTCTACCCACCACCATGTGAGTGAATTGATTTTCATCCGTCAGAAATTCTATTTTAAGGCGAGGCCGTAGTCTGCCGCTATATCGGATCAGTCCTAGTAACTTATGGTGGCACTCCTCCGATCACCGACTCTGAGAGCTCAGTGATGATCGCTGAGCGCAGGCGTGTCACCACCCGCACGCTCTAACCTTTGTGAACATACTGATTGTTGATGTATGTGTGTGAACAGACACACACACAACAATACTGTTTACAAAGGTGGATATATATATATATATATATACTTTATGTATACACTGTGGCTAAATAAGAATGTACCCACATTTAATTTTTTTAGGCAATTTTGATCGGACAACGAAAGTTTTTCCAAGGTCTTAGGCCATTGCAAATCTGATGCCGAGGTCGGCGATTAGAAAAAAATTATTGTTAAAAAATTAGAAAAATTATCTTTGAAATTTGTAAAAATTTCTCGTCCGGATGTTGCTAGATCGAAAGCCCGTCAAATTTGATGAAATCTAGGCTGTTTGCACGTGAGATTCGGAGCTTGATTAGTGTTTAGATACGATTTCTGAAAGTGCAATTCTGAGGGCTCGTCCGAGGTGTCGTAAAAATGACGTGACCGTGACTTTTGAAGTCACGTACTCGCCGAAGTGGTGGTTATGTTTCCTGCTGCCACGTGCGTAACAGACCGTCGTGCTCTTACAGCAATTTCCAACTTCGGATCTGCAATGCACGGACATGCGTGCGCATGGTGCGATTCGGTTGAAGCCGATAACTTGAGTTATTTGTCTCGAATTTTGTCGAGAGGCAAGTGTGTGTTGTGATTAAATTTTCAGTATGTGTAAATTAGACTCAGTCGTGGGTGATCATCGTCGGCTGCCACGTACTACATCTGTATGCGCATTCCCGTATCGTCGTCGCTGCATTAGTGGTGTGCGTCGATTATTGGTGACATCGAGTGCAGTATTGCGTCTATCAAAAATCCGAAAGTGAAATTTTGGTGTGCGGGTGTTGTCTGCTTTGGGGATTTGCCCTACATAAGACGTGTGGATCTGGATGTCGGCTGCTGTCGGATGATGAGGACAACATGCTCAGTGCAGTATGAGAATCTGTTTGCAGTCAGATGTGTATTATTTTTCATTACAAAGTGTTAAGTTTGTAACAATTCATTTCAAAAGAAGGATCAAATTCTTCGTGGCGTGTGTCTTATTTTTGTTACAGGTTGTGAAATTTGTTGCAGGAGATGAGAGCTGACTGTTGTGGAGCCCCAGGTGGGCTTACTTTGGTTGACAAGAAAACCATGGATCTTGATTGTGGATCATCTTGCAGCTGATGAATCATTTGGAGTGTCTGATCCAAAGTGGAGATTTCTCAAAGTTGTAGCAGCAGGTGATGGTGAAAATAGGTGATGCCAATCTTGTAGAATCCACCTATGAGTTTGACTCGTGCTTCAGTTTGTCTGTGGAGTGATCAAGGACACCAACACTTGAGGACCATGTCTTTTGATCATGGAGTGTTATTAGTGAGAGTAAGGCCTAGCAGGTCAGTGCCAATGAGCTGTGAGACTGAATCTTAGACCATTTGCTGGACAGAGTTGCCTCAAAATGATGTGAGATGCTTACTCACAACTCATTTGCACTCACATGCTTGGCATGACTTTTACCGATAAAAATCCATTATCAAAAAAAAATGACCCCCATGTGATGCTTATCTTCAATTATCCACAGAGGGATCTGATGAGAAACGTAGGTCAATTCGCAACAAATTGACACTATTTTCAAGAACTTCACCTAATCTTGGACTTGGATATCAACATTGATTGGAATACTAAATAACTTAGAGCTTTTGTTTGGAAATTCAAGACAGATCTTGGTAACTTTATGAATTTGTTGAAAATTCACCTCCAATTTTTATCGGTGCATCAATTTATCTGTGGAGTGATGAAGAACATCATCACTTGCTCTGCTGCAGAAGTTCGATTGGATTTGATTGAAATACATACAATCGTTCTGAATCTAGAATCTTATGATGAATTTGAAACATGACTTTCAGGGTTGAGGGAGATTGGAGTTCAATAACGATCAATTATGTTGATCATGATTCGAACAGTATAGACCAATCTTCACCAATGCAGACTTTTCGCATTGAAAGTGAGATTGCCAATCAATCTCAATACTTACTGCCAGTATTCGGAAGTCGATGTTCTATCTGTATGAATGCTGATTCCCTTGATAGAATATCGCGATTCCAATCTGTGTCGATGCCATAAAAAAGCATTGACATGCTATGGGTCCTATCTACTTCAATCGATTCCGACACTGTTTTTCAGTAATGGAAACATCGAGATCTCAATCCGCCTCAATCGACCTCAATACTGACTGGAAGCATTGGAGACCTTAAACCCTATTTATCTGAATCGATTTGGATGCTGGATATCATTATTGGAATTCTGAAATCCTATCTGCCTCAATCGATTTCAATACTGTTTCCCAGTATTGGAAACATCGAGATCTCAATCCGCCTCAATCGACCTCAATACTGAGTGGAAGTATTGGAGTCCTCATATCCTATTTATCTAAATCGATTTGAATGCTGGATATCAATATTGGAGATTCGAGATCCTATCTGCCTCAATCGATTCGAATACTGTTTTTCAGTATTGGGAACATCGAGAACTCAATCCCCCTCAATCGACCTCAATGCTGACTTTCAGTCATGATTACAAATCAACGTCTTACATATGAGAGTTTCCACGGAACTTTTAACTTTTGTGTTACTGCAGTGTTCCAGGAGTATTTTGAACTATTCGTAGTGCGCAGGAGTGGCATTTTATGGTATTTGGCATCGTTCAATATGAGCTACATTCTTTCTTGTTGGAACACATCCTGATTTGTCAATAGCAGACCGCAAAAGATGATTTTTGGGTAGTTTACAAACGTACCAACGCAATTTTTTGAATTGATAAGGCTGTAACTAAAATACCTATGCCTCAACTACTTCGGTGGAATGATATATCCATCTACTAATCTCATATTTTGAGAAAAGCTTTGATTCAGAGGTGTGCGCTGATTTGGCTATGATATTAGCTCTCATTCATCGATGTAACCGAGTATTGTGGGAAAACTTTCTCTTGCTATTGTTTACGAAATTAATGGAATACCTTGTGCAGAATGGGGAATTAAGTAATGAGTTTCCAAAGTTAAAAAGAAGACAAATCGAATCCCGTTTGGTTTGTGAGTGTGCGTTGATCCGGAAAAATTTTATAAAGCTTCAAAGCTCATAAAGTTATCGCGCCACTGGCTCTCGAAACGGTCATTTTTTGATGGCATACTCAGGAAACGTAAAGCACACGATTGGAATGTTGTGCTCTTTTTTCTTCATCACAGAAGGGATATAACCGCACTGTTCTAAGTTGCAATTGTCGATCGGTATTTCTGTGAGAAGCTGAGGAGAAATATTTGAATCCGGATGGCAAGCTGAATAAGCCTTCAAATGTGATGTTATCGCAATTTTCTTGATTTTTACACAGTATACGGCTAAAATATGAACAAAATAAGTCCACAGTGTATTCTAAAAATTGAAATGAGACTCATCGCTCTTGACTAGATTTTGGAAATTTACCTCGAATTTCGGAGAAATCGAGGATGAAATTCATCTTAGAGTCAAGTCAGGCAAAATATAATCCGTATCGATCGTCTAGACAATGTTTTGAATCGAATCTATTCGATTGAAGTTGATTCACGAATGTTTCAAGTGTGCAATTCCGTACATGTCGTTCTGAACCAGATACCTCGGCTTGGAAGAGAGTGGCACCACTTTTTTCACATGTTTTCGAGGTCTAAGTATCACATGAAACCCATTCCAAACGTGTGGGATGAGAAAAATTTTTTTTTATTTCAGAGGGTCAATAGTTAAAAGTTCCATGGAAACTCTCATATACATCACTCACATTACAGCTAAGGTTTCAATACAATCGAATACTTATTCTAATCATGATCGCATTAACATATCATCGCATTACATAACTAAACGCTATTTGGACATTCTGACACTCATCAGTCTTTTATAGGTACAGGAGAGATGGTTCGTCGCTTGTGAGAAAGCAATCCCATGATATTTGGATGCAGACTGAAATTGAAGGGTACGGCTTCTCCCTTCTTCTTACTCTGTGGCTCTCTCTCCCCTCACTTGCCTTCTCCCCGCATCTCCCGGCATGCGCCAGCTCGCTGCGTCGAGCATTAGATCTTCCTGGCCCTCGACCATGAACACTTATATTGGAATACATAGCTTTATATTAAACTATGGTGCACATAACCTCACTTTACGCCCAAATCACTAGTCACAAGTGACTTAATTAATTAATGTGGAGCCTCTAGAGCCCACAACTTGGTGACCCCGACGTGATTACGTTGGTCGCTTGTGTATAAATGAATGAATAGTGGGTGAATAAATTTTTGCTACATAGAGCAAAATGAGTGAACACCAAAGGATTACTCGCCAAACAGCGAGGACGCTGGGCATACAAATCCCAGCGAACCCAGACGAGGCAGCTGCTGCAGCTGCTTTGTTACAATAGCACCAACTGAAAATGAGCAAGTCAATTGAAACTAGTGAGTCGAAAATACGACAGATTCAAGACACACGTGCCGCACGGCTCGAGCTCGAGCAGCAGCTGCAACACTAGCAGAGAGAATTTCAACAGCAGCACGTGAATTTGATTGACTTCGAGGTGCTGACAACCTCATCGCCGGCAGTGTCCGAAAAAGGGGTAAGTCCCTCAGAGAATTGTGATGTACAAAAATCACACGTGGTCGATACAGAGTCCAATTTACAAGGCTCGGTGGCTTCATCTATCATGCCTGCGAATAACATCGCATCCTCTCAAAATAACTCCCAACATTAAGTTGGAAATGCTGTGCAAAACACAGAGGAACTATTTAAAATGTTTCTCGAATTTCTAAAAATTCAAGGGCAAGACCACTTGCCTGGTCCTGTAAACATGGCCACTTCCGCCGAGACCACGCGTGAAGAAACTCGGGCTACACAACCTAACCCGTTCACTCCTCCAAAGGGTACACATCAGGCATGCAGTACAATGCATGACATATACTACACGCCACCGGCAAGCACACCGAGTCCCGCGTTGCAGCAGACGACGCTACAGCAGCGCGCGCACTCGAACAGCGGGAATGAAGTAGAGCGGGCAACGCAAAAGCCACTGCCGTCAGGTGCTGCCCCCCGAGTAGGGGAGGCGACTTTCTCCACAGCTGCACACGCAGCCACTGGTAATCGAGCTATGGCGGTACAGGCGCAGCCTTACACTATGCCACCGCATACTATTCCACCGCATCAGCAGTACAACCTTCCAAATTACGGCCCTTACGTGCCGTATGGGAACTTTCCGTATTGGCCTGTGAATAATACTTTCACACAAGCACAACCCGCTCATACTTATGAAAAGAGATTTTTCATGCCAAAACTATGGGCTGACAAACCCGAGGCATGGTTTGCCGCTTTGGAGGACCAGTACTCCGAGAACAACATAACATCTGACTCCAAAAAGTTCACCCGTTTACTGCACCATTTAGATGGACAATTTGTCACCGAAAAAATCGGTAATCTGATAAGAATGACGCCATTGAGCAGTTAGTACAAAATAACAAAAAAGCGGTATTAGAAGAGCTGAAAAGCACGGTAAGCCAAGCGCATCGTAGGCTGATCAGCACAAAACTGGCTCCCAACCAGAAGCCATCACAGTTTCTCGAGCAGATGAAGTCTGCCAACGCGGACTTGAGTCCTCAGTTCGTCAGAAATCTGTGGAATACACATTTACCTCCACAAGTACAGCTGGCATTAGCCAGCATGCAAAATGCCTCAGATCAGGAGGCAGCTAAGGCTGCAGACAATGCAGCGGAGCTGCGAGCAGATGCATTCCACATCAACGCTATAAGCAACTCGAAAACTGAAACGAAATCGATGACTCAAGCAGAAGTCCTTCTCAAGATCCAGGACCAATTGAACAACCTTGCCAAGAAGGTTAAGAAGATGTCTAGGTCGAGGTCGAATTCTCGCCCCAAATCTCCGTCGGCCAAAGGTAAAGATGGAGAACCACGAAAACTCAGACATCCCGGGACCACTTTGATAAACGGTAAGAAAATTTGTTGGTATCATGACCAGCATAAAGAAACTGCCCATTTTTGTGGAGAACCAGATGAGTGCGAGTGGACAAAAAACTAGTCGCGTCGCTCGAGTTAGCGGCGATCGGCGACGCAAATGCGTTCCGCCGCATTTTCTTGCCAGACTTAGAGACTGAAAATTTTTACCTGGTCGACTCTGGCGCAGACATTTCGGTCATACGCGTGACCAGCGTCACCAAAGAAGAAGAAGTGGCTGGGCACAAATTATTCGCGCCTAATGGAACAGTAATTCCATCGTTTGGTGAGCGTCATATAAGTCTCGATTTTGGTTTCAGAAGACCACATGAAGGATACTTCTATATAGCAGACGTCCCTTATGGAATCCTAGGAGCAGATTTCTTAGGACGCTGGCAGCTGATCCCAGATATCAGCACCTGCACTGTCATGGACAAGGAGACAAAGATAGTCCGACGAGGATACGCAGCTCCTGCCACAATTCAAGGAATATCCGTCATAGACAAATCGAATAAGGCTGCACCGATTCTTGCAGATTCCCCTGAAATCACAGGAGGTCCGCGGGATATCAAACCGCGTGTTGAAGCCAAAACGCTCGACCACATAAATACTGTAGGACCGCCTATTGCTGCTAGGCCAAGACGCCTCCCACAAAAAAAGCTGAAGATAGCTCAAGAACTATTTAAGCAGATGATGGAAGACGGTGTCGTGCGCAGGTCAAAAAGTCAGTATGCAAGACCACTACATATGGCCCAAAAAGCAAGTGGCGAATGGCGTCCGTGTGGTGATTACAGAGGTATGAATGCCCAAACTGTCCCAGACAAATATCCAGTGAAAAATTTCCTGGATTTGAGCAAAGTAGTTCGAGGTAAGCGATTTTTTTCCAAACTCGACTTGAAAAAAGCGTTCAACCAGATAGACAACCCCACTGAAAATGGGTGGCCGCCCGAGCGGGCGCCGGGGCGGGCGCCCGGACGGTAGCACGAAATTGACGATAAAGTCGCCCGCCCGGGTGGCCGCCGCGAAAATTTTTTTTCGCCCAAAAATTCAGTTTTTATATTTTTGTTTTCCCGAAACCCCGAATTTATTCTATTCAATTTTGTTCCCTCCAATCCATGAAAAATTACCGGAGAGAACTCCGAGGGAGCCACTCCAGAGGATGATCATCACTGATAAAATGTTTCCGTAGTCGCAAAGTTTTTGCTCCAAATTCTTCTTTCCGCGTGAGATTTTGCTTAGAAAGATCTCCCAGAGAGAATCTTATCAGGGTTCTGGTCAGAATTCCCACTACTTCGCTGACGATTAATCATAGAAAATTCATTATCCGCTGGGATCCAAGCTCAAACAGATCCTTAGGGATCAATATGTGCACCATTTAAAAAAAAACTCACATCAAAGATGTGCCCATGAACCAATCACTTCTCCTGTAACTCAGCTCATCGCTCGTTTATTCAAGTTTGCAGATACCTTAGCGGCTGGGAATTCACGAATCCCATCCAATTCGACGTGATTCATGATGTACATACAATGAACAAAGCAAGAATAAGAAGCACTTAATTCATATCAATTGGATTCAATGAATACTGTTGCAGAATCTTTCCACAGTCAAGATAGATGAACCTCTGAAGAAATAGACTATCAGTAGGAGACAGCAAGATGAAGCAGAGAACTGGATATGCGCACACCATTGACTTTCATCCACTGGAGTAACTTCTATGCAATGAATTATCGCATCCTAGCTGTCATTTCCATCAGAATACACCTGGAATACATAAAGATCACATATCGTCCATGAATATTTGTATGGTGGGATTCTCGTGAAGCCATCACAACAGAACTTACTCAAAGCCATAGACTGTTCACAGTAGATGCATTCGAATGAGTCAATTGATGGTCCGCTTGCATCCAGAATGCATATGGAATTTAAGGCCTCCTCATCAAAGTCCAAGATTGATCTGAATTTTTCCACATTTATGGAGGAAATTTCAAGGTAAAATGAATCACCCATGATCGACTTATCACCTGGAAATAGTTCATTCAATCATTAATTCGGGACGCAATTACCATTACCTCACTCCGAACAATATCTGATGGTAGGAATGCTCTGTGCTCAATATCAATATATAGAGGCGATGATTCTCGGATCTGAAATCCAGAGAAGAAAAGATTGGCGAACTAAAAAGAGTATCTCTTACCTTATATTGATCGATTGCATAGATACGATTGCAGAATCATTCCATATGATGAATCAACTAGATCTTGATGAGATAGACAATAGGGCAGACGGCAAGATGGAGCAGAAAACTGACAGTGAAAATCCGATTTGCTGGCGTGAGTGACATCTGGGCAATGAATTGTTACGCCATAGCACTATTATTTCCATCAGAGTATACCTGGAACACAGGAATATTACAGATCACCAATAAATGCTTGTAAAGTTAGATTTTCGTAACGCCGTTACAATAGAACTCACCCAACGCCACGGACAGTGTCCAGAATGCAGGAGTTGAAAGGTGTCATCTTATCCGATCATGGGTTTAATGTATTCACACTACTATCCCTCTAGCTCAGCAAATAATTCTATCCATAGTTTTCTTCTACTCTCGGTTTTGACACATCAATAATGCAATAAATTGGGCAACGGCGTGATGTACTTTTCATCTTCCACATCAACCTGAATACACATTGAAGTGATGTGGTTGGTTGGTACTAGTTTTCCATCACTACCCAATAATTTCCTTCACGACACTCGAATACTGATTTGATCGAACAACGAGAAGTCGACAAAATGTTTGCTCTGAATTGCCTTGAAGATCCACAATGAATTCAGAAATTCGAATGAATGACTGATCTTCCCACTGGGCATAATAGTCGCAAGTACGTGAATTGTCTCGTTTGTCTGTCATAAAGAGACAGCCATTGATCATACATCTGTGAAATGACAGGGCAGGAAATTGGATTCCGAACTTCTCTACAAGCTTGCCAGATATCGGGTGCTGAGCGCCCAGATATGTTATGGAACCGACTCTTAAGACTTTGTTGACTTTGGAGGATCCTGCCAATCCTTCCAGGTATGCATCAACAATTGCTGAGCTGTACGGGTCACTTTTATGTTCGAGCATTTGCTCAAATCTGTGGAGTTGGATGAAGCGCAATATTTGTAAAATGACGACTTTCTGGCTGTGGATGTACAGTACCGTGCAAAAATTCCTGAACGGGGGTTTGAAATCCTCTCTAGCAAAAACGTCGATTGCTCGAGGCCAAATCAACGTAGAGGAATTTTGAGAAGAGCATCTTAAAGATGAGAAAAAATGCTAATTTTTCATGGTTTGCGATTTTTCTTCCAGCCCTTTTTGGTACCTCAAATAGCTGATGTAATTTCAAGGATTTCGAGAGAAAAACCGTTTTTACTCTATCGGCTGTAATTTGGACGCGGATGAAGATAGAACAATTTTGCAAAAAGCATCTTGAAGAGCGGAAAAAATGCCATTTGCGATGATTTTTCGATTATTTTTTACGCCGTATGAATACGAGTGAGAGAGCTCTCAAAGTAGCCAAAACCGTAGTCTTTTGCCGTTTTTACACGTATTTCATCGAAAATACGAGATTCTGGGTATTTTGAGAGCTCTCACACTCTTATTCACACGACGTGAAAAATAATCGAGAAATTATTGCAAATGGCTCTTTCTCCGCTCTTCAAGATGCTTTTTGCAAAATTGTTCTATCTTCATCCGCGTCCAAATTACAGCCGATAGAGTAAAAACGGTTTTTCTCTCGAAATCCTTGAAATTACATCAGCTATTTGAGGTACCAAAAAGGGCTGAAAGGAAGATCGAAGGCCACAAAAAGTTAGCATTTTTTCTCATCTTTGAGATGCTTTTTTCAAAATTCTTCTACGTTGATCTGGGCTCGAGCAATCGACGTTTTTGCAAGAGAGGATTTCATACCCCCGTTCAGGAATTTTTGCACGGTACTGTACTTCAAGAGTTTCGCGTTTTCTGACTCAAATGGGAAGGCTGAGTGCGCCCATGCAGGGCCCCAATTCAGAATGCTTTCTATCATGTGCAGCAACTGATGGATATTATAGGTCAACTCCTTTAGTGAATACAGGTCCTCGACTTGGCTTACGAATGTCTGCAACTTCTCTTTTGCAAGCAATAAGTCATCCATGAGGATGTCTGATCTCAGTATTATATGAAAGGAATCAACTAACAAACCCCAATGTTTGAGTATCCTATCATTGTCGACGACTTGTGATAAAACGGAGATGATGAAGTGAAGTACCCAGTTCTCCCACTCTTTGCACTTATAAAGGGCCTTGCGACTTAAAGGTCGAGTTAGACGACCCACTTGGGTCGGGACTCTGATTTTTTTTAAATTTTCAATTAACTGACCAAAGGCACATTCTGGATCAATAATGGAGAGAAAAAAGTATATTCATGACCCAACAGTCCCTCCAACTGTATACGCTATAAAAAAATGGAAGAATATGATTGAGGAAGGAAAGGTATATCAAATTCCTATATATCTCCCTATATTATATAGTTGTAGTGTTTTCTGCCGCACCCTCGCGCACCCCCACCGCACCCAATCCGCACCTCACCCGCACCACGCCGCACCCACCCGCACCCTCATCCGCACCCACTGCGCACCCCCTGCGCACCCACTGCGCACCTCTTCCGCAACTATGCGCACCACGCGCACCCACCCGCACCCACCCCGCACACCATCCGCACATCTCCGCACCCCACCCGCACCTACCCGCACCCCTTCTGCATTTGGAAAACCGCACCCCCCCGCACCATCCGCACCATCCGCACCCCACCCGCACCATGCGCACCCCTGCGCACCCCACCCGCACCCCTGCGCACCCCACCCGCACCCCTTTCCCTTGAAATATTCTATATATGATCCGCACCCCACCCGCACCCAACCCGCACCCCTCCGCACCCTTCCCGCACCCCTCCGCACCTCTCCGCACCTCTCCGCACCTATCCGCACCCACGCCGCACCCCGAGCCGCACCTCCCCCGCACCCCAGGCCGCACCCCTCCGCACCCCAAGCCGCACCCCTCCGCACCCCAAGCTGCACCCCAGCCGCACCCTAGGCCGCACCCCTCCGCACCCTCGGCCGCACCTCAGCCGCACCCCTCCGCACCCTAAGCCGCACCCCTCCGCACCCCAAGCCGCACCTCCCCCGCACCCCAGGCCGCACCCCTCCGCACCCTAAGCCTCACCCCTCCGCACCCTAAGCCGCACCCCTCCGCACCCTCGGCCGCACCCCGAGCCGCACCTCCCCCGCACCCCAGGCCGCACCCCTCCGCACCCCAAGCCGCACCCCTCCGCACCCCAAGCTGCACCCCAGCCGCACTCTAAGCCGCACCCCTCCGCACCCTCGGCCGAACCTCAGCCGCACCCCTCCGCACCCTAAGCCGCACCCTAAGCCGCACCCCTCCGCACCCCAGCCGCACCCCAAGCCGCACCTCCCCCGCACCCCAGGCTGCACCCCTCCGCACCCTAAGCCGCACCCCTCCGCACCTTCGGCCGCACCCTTAGCCGCACCTCAAGCAGCATCACAGCCCCAAGTCATCTCTCATGAGAATTTCATAGAAATTCCATTTTCTCAAAATACCTTGAAAAATAAGCACATCACTGATTGATTAGTCAAAACTAACCTCAGGAATAAGCTAAGGTTCAATTTTCATTCAATCTTCTCAACATCTCCAATTTCTGATGTATGAATATCTGATATACACCAAGAATTCCCTTCATGATCTCAAAGCTCGATCTCCAACGGCATTCTTCAATCCTCCCCCCAATCACAGATCTTATTCTTCTCTCCTTTTTATCTAGAAATCACGAATATTACAATTCAATAATTCAATTCGGAAAATTTCAATATGTAAGTGGATTTCCATACCACCTTTTCATGATCATTTTCTATGTCTCATAATCTCATCTAACTATTACATTATTGTCAGATCCATATGTTACAGAAAATATTTTCGAAATCTCGAAGTTCCAAGAAGTATAACTACTAAACTTTCGACATAGTTAAACCAAAAATGATCATTTATTGAGGTACCACTCTTGGCACGTTTCTTTTTTTAACTAATTCATTATCGCAAAGTCAAATATTACCAAATTAAATTCAAAAAATTTGAGGGAAGATCGCCAGTAGCCCTATGAAACCCTCTGAAAAATATGATTTATCTAGAACATTCTTGTTTTTCAAACACAACTGTCTATTTCTTCATGGAAGAAATAATGTTATACTATGTACATTTCAATAATACTTCCCTGGAGATGTCCATGATACAAAAACGTCCATTGCTAATTTTCATTGTAACCCTGTGGAATGTTTGAAAATTTCTCATATTCATTATATATTTCATTACATATTTCATAAATATATTCATCAAATTATCACCTCAACTACGAATGTTTCATTTCCTAATATGAGTTCTTCAATATCCATTTTTTCATCGTCCAAAATTTTGATATCCTCGATTCTATTCACTTTCAGAATGTAAGTTGCTCCTATCAAATGAAACCAAATAAATTCCGAAACTAATCCATTCAAACTCCTCTTATTTTTAACACTCACCATTTTCGCGTAGATCACCAACAATTTCTACCTTAGTCCCACGGTCAAAATTCAAACTTTCATCATCTTTTTTAGTCAAAAGAATGTCTAATTTGTGTATCCCATTCGTCAAGACGCCAATACACTCTCTCATACTCTGTTTAGATTTTTCCACAAACTCTGTCCTAATATTACCTTGAATTTCTGTGGGGATATTTGAAAACACAAATACATCATTGTTTCACTATCATTCCATTTCCTAACTCACTTATTAATCCTTTCTTTTTAGGAATATCTTCAAATTGAATTTCGACAGGTTTCTTGTTTTTCGAACGTTCAAATTCTCCAAGAAGAGATAGTTTCGAGAAATTCTGTAATTTGAACTCGTAGGGTACATTCCCTTTAGTATAGCCCTTCCTCCGTTGTATACATACATTTTCCAACATCATTTTCTATGAATTTCAAAATCATCAGATGTAGTTCAAAACGGAATATACAACAAATACGTACCTGATGCAGTTTCACCAAATTCCGGAATTTCTCTATATCTTCGTCAAAAATGATGAATTGCAAACTCATTCCATCATTATTGTTCACAATGAATTTGAATGTCTTGAATTCGTTCTTTGTCTCTTTATTGATGAATGACTGGTCTCCAATAATTTCTTCTACGTATCCAACTATAATACTGGTAAATCATCTTAGAGCATTCCATTGATTTCAAAAATCAATCATCATAATACCACAAATAAAACTTACGCTGTTTTATCTCCAACTTTCAATTTTGATTTCAAAAATTCAGTTGAGGTGAAGTCTAATTTCTTCGTTTTTTTTGTAAGATTATTTTCATTCCATTCCGTTTTTCTCTTATTCATGATTACTATAAAATAGAGAATGAACAATAACATTTTTCATCTATGTCACGTATCACTTTTACAAATATGTTTTTTCAAATGATCTAATCTGTAGAATGGTTTTCCACAATTTTCACAAATTTGGCTCGATGATTCATCGTGAGACTTGATGTGACGGATCAACTGACTCTTTCTTTTGAACGATTTCCCACAACGTTTTTGTGTACAGCTATACTTATTTGGATCACCATGTGTGTCTAAATGGACTTTCAAATGTCTACTATCCAATATCAAACCACACTCCAAGCAATGAATTTGTCTGTTTTTGTCACTATTATGTCTTTTGATTTTATGTTTTTCCAGAAAATCCATCGTAGCAAATCTTAAATGACATTCTGGACAACTAACAGTTCTCATTTCCTCGTTACCAACTTCATCTGGTGTTTCACTGAAGATATCAAGAATAATTCAAATGATCCCAATCGACAATCTAAAATGAATACAAATAATGCAAGCAAACAGGAGATTGGAAATTAAACCATTCATCTCTAATTCTACTGTTTCATCGAATGGTTCTTTTTCTAATTGATTCAATTTCAGGATAGTCTCATCCAATCTCAAGTCTACCTATTTTCTTCAACGAAGATCAGTCCAACCTTGGAAGAGATTGATTCTGGTCTAAATGAATCCATAATCCCCTTATCGAAACAATTCTAAATATATTGAAATTTTTGAACATAATTCTCACTTTTGTCATGCAAACACTTCAGAGTTCTCATACACATCATACATAAAAGTGTTGAAACTTTGACGAAAGATATGATTTGCTATTCGATTTTCACAAATATCTCCATGGAATGAATCATTATCTAGAAATTTCAGATATCAACATGATGAAAATAATTTTTTTGTTTGACCAATATCAGTTCATATCAAGATTGGAATTTCCTTCATCAGTGGAAAATGAATCATAACTAATCACCTCACTTCTCCATTCATCATTCTTTTCCTGGTTCTAGAAATACGATGATCTTATTAGGAACTCGGATTTACTGGACATCATGTATAGGTATAAGGAAGGTATGATGAATTATGTTGATAACACGAATCATAATTTATTTGTAATATCTAAGTCACAAATTTTCATTGACAGTTCATCTAATTCCGGTGACGGCAATATTACATTAGCTAACTTGAGCAACACGTTATTGAGAACATTGACATCTTGAAGAATTTGAGGACTGATTTCTCCATTTTTAATTCGAATTTTCAAATAATTCATGGCATGATTTTTCAAACTTGAAGGAACTTCCGACCAATCATTAAAATTTCCATGTGATTTGTTTCCGGGAACATCATTTCTGACAACAAGTAATTTCTCAAGATCTTCGGATTCTTTCGATTCGGACAACGAATTAACATAATCATTGTACAACTTTTCTTCTTTGATATGCTCTTCTATCTCATGATCCAGTCTTTGTGACTCCGCTCTTTCCACAACATTAGTTGAATCTACATTGCCATCAAAAATGGGATCGCATTCCATTGTCAAAAGTCTAAAATGAATTTTGAATCATATATTCTTGACAGTATATCAATATCAATAATCTGATTGGTTGTGAGTTATTTTAAATTTCAAAAATTTCTTTCCACACTATATTCTCTATACTGTCGTGATCTTCAAGGTGATTCTCAATGTATAAATTATTCAATGTATAAATTATACTATATTATAATAAATTATTTGGGTTTGGTTGCCTTGAAAAAAAAAATTAGAAAAAAATCCACAACTTGACTCCGTTGCCAGAGTGACAACGGAGAAGATGAAATTGCCCTGGTCGCTGACCAGAAAACTACAGTGTGATAATATTAAGACATAGAAGCTGAGAATGGAGAAATTCAATTGGACGTGTCATCGACAAGACAAGTGGAGTCTGTTTGCGTTGAAACATCATGAAGAAATGGATAACTCTACTAGCTTGGCACAATGACAAGGCAGGAAATATACTAGGCCTGGTCACTGACCAGTGAACTAAACTATGATTATCTTGAAAAAATGTGAGGGGCAAACAAAGTATCATTCTGGCCTGGTCACAGACAAGTCTTATGTCGCTGACCACACAACTCGAGTCTCGTCATATTGAGAGAAAAGACTCAGATCCAAAAAATTCAGTTGGCTCTGTCATCGACAAGAGAACTGGAGTCTGGTTACTTCGGAAAAAACATCAGGAAGAAGTGGATGACTCCACTAGCTTGGCACGATGACAAGGAAGGTATTAACCTAGGGTTGGTCACTGATAAGTGAATTCAACTCTTCTTATCTTGAAAACATGGGACCGAAAAACAAAGAATCACTCCGGCATGATCACCGGCAAGAAAACTTAAGACTGACAAGGGGAACGATCAACTCAGACTGGTGACTGACAAGAGTGGTCAAGTGTGTTTATCTTCCTGAGAAGAGATTGACAAAGGAGAGATTGATTCCGTGTGGTTAACTTAAGGAAAGTCAAAAGTCTCTAGTTGAAAGAAGTGGAATCTCAAATCTGATGACCCTGAGGAAATCGGAAGCAGAGACACTGAGAACCAAATATCATCTTGGGCCCATCATAGACTTGACAACTCAACTTTGGTTATGTTCAGAAAGAGAGAATGAGAATCAATAACTTAACTAAGTGTGATCAGCGAAAAAATAACTAGACTGTCTTAATTCACAAACTAAAAAATCAAAAGTTTCGAGTACGTATCATAAAAATTAAGAAAAGTCAAAAGTATCTAGTTGGAATTAGTGAAATGTAAAATCTCATGACCGTGAGAAAATAAAAAGCAGAGACAAAGAGAACTAAGAAATGATCTTGGACCCGTCATAGACTTGACAACTCAAGTCTGGTTATGTTCAGAAAGAGAGAGTGAGAAAAAATAATTTTACTTGGTGTGATCAGCGGAAAAATATGTAGACTATATAAATTCAAAAACTAAAAACTCAAAAGTTTTGATTACATATGATCAAACATAAGAAAAGTGAAAAGTCTCTATTTGCAAGGAGTGAGATGTTAAATGATTCTCATGGTCATGAGATGTTAAATCTAATGACCATGAGAAAATAGAAAATCAAAAGCAGAGACACCGGGAAGAAAGAAATTATGTTAGATCCGTCATAGACTTGACAACTCAAGTCTGGTTATGTTCAGAAAGAGAGAGTGAGAACAAATAATTTTACTTGGTGTGATCAGGGAAAAAATAAGTAGAATATATAAATTCAAAAACTAAAAACTCAAAAGTTTTGAGTACATATGATCAAAGATAAGAAAAGTCAAAAGTTGACGTGAGCATACTCCCGCATTAATATTCTGTATCACCGCGAATATACAATTTTTTGCACACGAGCCATCAAATCACTCGCCTACGCAACCGACGCACCCAAATTGTACGTTACTCAAGCGTACGATTCAGCGCGTTCAAAGCCACAAATCAATCAACTCATTTCCGTACGCCGCTCAGGCGTACGTTCGGATATACTCCAAACAATAAATCAGATTAACTCATTTTCGTACGCCGATTACGCGTACGTTCGGATATACTTCAAATCATAAATCAGATCAACTCATTTTCGTACGCCGATTAGGCGTACGTTCGGATACCCTTCGAATCATAAATCAGATCAACTCATTTCCGTACGCCACTTAGGCGTACGTTCGGCAGAGCTCAATAATCATAAAATCTTTCAGGATATTTTTGTACGCCTCCCAAGCGTACACGCTAACACCGTTCCAGGCTATAAATCAAGTAACGAACCCTATGTACGCCGCTCGGGCGTACATTCGGGTATATTTCAAATCTTTAAGGCAAATTCCGTACGCTCCTCCAGCGTACAAACTCCGCGTTATGCCGGCCATAAATCTCTCAGTATACTTTCGTACGCTCCCCGAGCGTACAACCCAATGAGTCATAAATCATTAGATCCATTCTGTACGCTTCTTGGGCGTACACCTTCCGCGTAGGTTTGATACCAGTGTACGTCTCCGCGACGTACACTTTGCATTACTAATCCGACATCGAAAGAATTGTACGCTTCCGCAGCGTACACTCGGCATGTGTTACAGAATATTGTACGTCTCCGAGACGTACAAGAAGGTGCTCGCATAGGTGGATGTACGCTCACACGACGTACACATCTTATGGAGCATAAGGATTGTACGCTTCCGGAGCGTACAAACATAGGCAGACCACGGGTATATAAGACCGCGCTCGCGAAGCCCATCATCATCAGTCTTCTCCAGCTCGCCGTCGCGACGCTGTCTCCACGACACTTGGCCCAGCCGTGGCCCGACGCACCCGACTCAACGTGCCCCGCCGCGACCGTTCCAAGTTGCCCCGGTGGCATGAGTGACCAAGTGTGCGTAGTGTTTGTGTTTCGCACCTCGAGTACCGAGTCGCAATTGTATCTTGAAACTGTGAGAATTATTCGAGTGCCTAACCCCGTCCCTAATCCAACGACGTCGTGAGGACGCCCACGCACCTTGACCGGACGGATGGACCGTCCCAGTCAACGACAGAGACGTTCCAAAACCTACGTACCCCGCTCCGAAGAGGAGCACCGACGAGACCTCTACGGACTTCAACAGGCCAAACGCTTGGCGCTGCTCGGAGCGTTGAAAGCCGAGGCCTCCACTCAACAAAACAAGATTGCTCAACCCTCAACTATCTCGTCTCCGCCCAGCGAGACGCGGGAGTGGATTTATTTTCATTCTCATTGACGAGGTTTCCCGCAAGCGGAATTCCGAGCCCCGTCAAAGTCTCTAGTCGAAAGAAGTGAAATGTCAAATGTCATGATCGTGAGAAAATCAAAATCAGAGAAACTGAGAACCGAGAAATGATTTTAGGCCCGTCATAATCTCATGACCCTGAGAAAATCCAAAGCAGAGACACTGAGAAACTAGAAATGAGCTTAGCCGCGTCATAGACTTGACAATTCAAGTTTGGTTATCTTCAGAAGAGAGACTGAGAATGAATAACTCAAGTTTCTGTTATTACCAAAAAAAAAGTAGACTGTGTGAGTTGCCAAAGTAAAAACTCAAAAGTTTCGAGTAGGTATGATCTAAACTAAGAAAAGTCAAAAGTCTGCAGTTGAAAGAAGTGAAATGTCAAATCTGATGACCCTGAGAAAATCAAAAGCAGAGACACTGAGAACCAAGAAATGATCTTGGGCCAGTCATAGAGTTGACAACTCAACTCTGTTTATGTTCAGAAAGAGAGAATGAGAATCAATAACTTCACTAAGTGTGATCAGAGAAAAAATAACTAGACTGTCTAAATTCACAAAGTAAAAAATCAAAAGTTTCGAGTACGTATGATCAAACTTTAGAAAAGTCAAAAGCCTCTAGTTCGAAGTAGTAAAATGTAAAATCTCATGACCCTGAGAAAATAAAAACCAGAGACAATGAGAACCAAGTGATGATCTTGGCCACGTCATAGACTTCACAACTCAAGTCTGGTTATGTTCAGAAAGAGAGACTGTGAACCAATAATTTTACTTGGTGTGATAAGCGAAAAAATAAGTAGACTATATAGATTCAAAAACTAAAAACTCAAAAGTTTTGAGTACATATGATCAAACATAAGAAAAGTCAAAAGTCTCTAGTTGGAAGGAGTGAAATGTCAAATGTCATGACCGTGAGAAAATCAAAATCAGAGAAACTGAGAACCGAGAAATGATTTTAGGCCCGTCATAATCTCATGACCCTGAGAAAATCAAAAGCAGACACACTGAGAGGAAAGAAATGATGTTAGCCCCGTCATAGACTTGACAACTTAAGTATGGTTATGTTGAAAAGAGAGACTGAGAATAAATAACTTAACTCGGTGTGATCAGGGAAAAAAGAAGTAGACTCTGTAAGTCTGCCAAACTGAAACTCAAAAGTTTCGAGTACGTATGATCAAACCTAAGAAAAGTCAAAAGTCTCATGACCTTGTCAAATCTCATGACCGTGAGAAAATCAAAAGCAGAGAAACTGAGAACCGAGAAATGATCTTGGGCCCGTCATAATCTCATGACCGTGAGAAAATCAAAAGGAGAGACACTGAGAAACAAGAAATGATCTCAGCCGAGTCATAGACTTGACAATTCAAGTCTGGTTATCTTCAAAAGAGAGACTGAGAATGAATAACTCAACTTTCTGTTATTACGAAAAAAAAAGTAGACTGTGTGAGTTGCCAAAGTAAAAACTCAAAAGTTTCGAGTAGGTATGATCTAAACTAAGAAAAGTCAAAAGTCTGCAGTTGAAAGAAGTGAAATGTCAAGTATGATGACCCTGAGAAAATCAAAAGCAGAGACATTGAGAACCAAGAAATGATCTTGGGCCAGTCATAGAGTTGACAACTCAACTCTGTTTATGTTCAGAAAGAGAGAATGAGAATCAATAACTTAACTAAGTGTGATCAGAGAAAAAATAACTAGACTGTCTAAATCCACAAAGTAAAAAATCAAAAGTTTCGAGTAGGTATGATCAAACTTTAGAAAAGTCAAAAGCCTCTAGTTCGAAGTAGTGAAATGTAAAATCTCATGAGTCTGAGAAAATAAAAACCAGAGACAATGAGAACCAAGTGATGATCTTGGCCACGTCATAGACTTCACAACTCAAGTCTGGTTATGTTCAGAAAGAGAGACTGAGAACCAATAATTTTACTTGGTGTGATCAGCGAAAAAATAAGTAGACTATATAGATTCAAAAACTAAAAACTCAAAAGTTTTGAGTACATATGATCAAACATAAGAAAAGTGAAAAGTCTCTAGTTGGCAGGAGTGAAATGTCAAATGTCATGACAGTGAGAAAATCAAAATCAGAGAAACTGAGAACCGAGAAATGATTTTAGGGACGTCATAATCTCATGATGGGTTGCCTGGACCGTGAGAGAGAAACTTGATTAAGGCGAGGCCGTAGTCCGCGGCCATCTTGAAAAAGCTAGGGAGATTGACCCGAATCCGTTCTGTGAATATCTCGAGTTTTACTTAACCAAATCCCTTCATATTTTGTATGCGTCAACAAAATGCATGTAAGAATTGCGCTATGGAGCGAAATCCCACAAAAGTAGAGAAAGAAACTTCCATGATAAGCGCTGGACCGATGTCGTCTGCTCCTGTGACAAAGAATGCTGTTTATACTTCATTCTATAATTTTGTGATCAGCTCGTTTTTTCTCACTTTCACTCCATAGCGCAATTCTCTCAAGTTCGTAGATGATAGTAAGACCCTTATTCGTTGATAATTCTCTATAAAACTTGAGATAAATCCAGAACGGCGATGAGTTTTACATGATGACAGCCATAATTTTTCGTTTCTTCAAAGTGGTCAGACTGATCAGCGGGCGCGAGGCGGGACAGCAGCAAAACCGTCTGCTTCGATGATGCACGTTCCCGTGTGTTGTCATCGCGGATGAGATCGCGGTTGTGAGACTTGTAAGCCGCGACTTCCCGGTGGAAAGCGACGGCCCAGGTGATGACATTATGTCATCATCGACCGGACCCGGGTCCTTTGTCGTGCGAGATTTCTGCGATCAGGCATGGTAGTGAATCTGATAGCCGTCCGATGCGACATGCATCTTCTTGCATCTATTGGCAGAGAGCTCAGTGCAACATCAAATTTGCAAATTTGCATGCACGAGCCCTTGAACGAATACAGGATGTAAGTGTTTTGTTTGGACCTCTAATCCAGTTCTGATTATTTTGATGATTCTAATCGAGGTTTCAGTTTCAATACCCTAGAATACTTGGTGAAAATAACGTATCCGGGTCACTTTGAGAGATAAAGTCAGTTTTGGAATATTGAATTGGAGTTCGAATCATGTCTGCTAAGATCCCTGCATTTCAGAGGGATAATTTTATGTTTAGTTATCTGAATCCACTGGAATTGGCTCGAGTTCCAAAGGTTTTGTGAAAAAAATAAAAAGTTAGTTTGTGCATTTCATTGTACTCAAGATGGATTGAACAAATACAGAATGTAAGTGTTTTGTTTGGGCCTCTAATCCAGTTCTGATCATTCTGATGATTCTAATTAAGGTTCCAGTTTCAATATCCTAGAATACTTGGTAAAAATAACGTCTCCAGTTCATTGTAAGAGATAACGTCAGTCTTGGAATATTGAATTGGAGTTCAAATCATGTGTGCTAGGATCCCTGCATTTTAGAAGGATTATTTCAAGTTCAGTCATCTGAATCCATTAGAATTGGCTGGAGTTCCAAAGATTTTGTGAAAAAAAAATAGAAAGTTAGTTTGTGGATTTCATTGTATTCAAGATGGATTGAACTAATACAGAATGTAACTGTTCTGTTTGGGCCTGAAAACCATTTCTGATCATTCAGGTTTTTCTATTCAAAGTTCTAGTTCCAATATCTTAGAATACTTGGTCAAAATGGCGTATCCGGGACATTTTCAGAGATAAAGTCAATCTTGGAATATTGAATTGGAGTTTAAATCATGTCTGCTGAGATCCCTGTATTTCAGGGGGATGATTTCATGTTCAGTTATCTGAATCCATTGAAACTTGGTTGAGTTATAAAGATTTTGTGATCAACATTTAGAAAGTTATATTGCAAATTTTATTGTCTTCAAGATGTATTGATGAAATACAGAGTGAAATTGTTCTGTATGGGCCTCCAAACCATTTCTGATCATTCAGGTTCTTCAATTCAAAGTTCCAGTTCCAATATCTTAGAATACTTGGTTAAAATGGCGTATCCGGGTCATTTTCAGAAATAAAGTCAATCTTGGAATATTGAATTGGAGTTTTAATCATGTCTGCTGAGATCCCTGTATTTCAGAGGGATGATTTCATGTTCGGTTATCTGAATCCGTTGAAATTTGGTTGAGTTCTGAAGGTTTTGTGAAATAAAGTTAGAAAGTTAGTCTGTGAATTTCATTGTACTCAAGATGAATTGAACAAATACAGAATGTAAGTATTTTGTTTGGCCCTGTAAACCAGTTCTGATCATTCTAATGATGCTAATCAAGGTTCCAATTTCAATACCCTACAATACTTGGTAAAAATAACGTATCCGGGTCACTTTGAGGGATGAAGTCAGTCTTGGAATATTGAATTGGAGTTCATATCATGTTTGCTAAGATCCCTGTATTTTAGAGGGATAATTTCATGTTCAGTTATCTGAATCCGTTGGAAATTACTTGAGTTCTTAAGGTTTCGTGAACAAAATTTAGAAAGTTAGTTTATGAATTTTGTTTTACTCAAGATGTATTGAACAAATACTGAGTGTAACTGTTCTGTTTGGGCCTCTGAATCAGTTCTGGTTAATCTAATGATTCTAATCAAGGTTCCAGTTTCATTATCCTAGAATACTTGGTCAAAATGACGCATACGGGTCATTTTCAGAGATCAAGTCAGTCTTGGAATATTGAATTGGAGTTCAAAGCATGCCCGCTAAGATTCCTGTATTCCAGAGGGATGATCCCATGTCCAAATTTTGGGATCAGTTGAGAATTGATAAATTTGTATTTTCTGAAGTATTCCTAAAATTGAAATTTGGGGTCTCTGATAATACTAATTTTCCAAAAGTTCATGTATTCATTCAATTTTAATCATCAAGTCAACTGAATTACATCTGTGGTTTCCAAGTATAGAAACACATTATTTCCGAAGGCCCCTAATGTATGTGAGAGGGGCACAAAATGTGAAGACCTCTGATAATATCAGTATGCGAGAGGGGTACAATATATCTATATACATACGGTCTATATGTATCCACTTTTGTAAACAGTGTTGTTGTGTGTGTGTGTGTGTTCACACATACATATACATCAACAATCATGTTTACAAAGGTTAGAGTGTGCGATTGGTGACACGCTTGCTGTCGCTGATCATCACTTTGGTGATCGCAGGGGTGCCACCATAAGTTACTAGGGCTGATCCGATATAGCGGCAGACTACGGCCTCGCCTTAAAAGGTAAATTTCGAGGAATAAAATGTAAAACTCGTATGAAAATACGTGTTGCCAGAATGAACGGCCGGGGGAAACAAGACAATTTGTCTTTTCAAACTAACGAGCTAGATGGTGGGCATGGTAACGGGAAATCGATAAAGTAGATGACGAATGGGTGGATCAATAAAATGAGAGAGGTCTGGCGGGATAGGTAAGGTACAAATTAAGCGCCACCTGTGGGGTGTCAGAAGTTGTATGAGGTAGAGAGGAATTAATGGGAAGGCATGAGAGTGTTGAGCGCATGCGCGGACAGACGGTGACGATTAGGGCCACGAGAAGTAGTTTCCGCGCCTGTCCGCAGTCCGCGCGCCCGCGAAAAAAATACATGGGAAGTAATGGGAAGAGTAGGATAGGTATGCACGAGGTTTGCTACAATTTGGGCGCATGCGAGATCTACTCCCATTGCTTACCATATACTTTTTTCGCGGCCACGCGGACTGCGGACAGGCGCGGCAACTTCTTGTCGAGGGCCTTAGTGAAAATAGGTGATAAGGGGATGGCTTGATAGGATGAAAAATAATAGAAGGTGGATTGATTCGGATGAGAAAGTGAAATGAAATTTCGTGTAGAGGGATACATAGTGAATAAATTTAGCGTTACATGTGGGGTTTACAGAAATTGTGACACTGAGAAAATGAGAAAATGTAATAGAGGGAAGTATGGATAATTTTATTAAGAAATAAGAATATAGGGAGGATTTGTAATGTATGAAGGGATAGGAAAGAAGTTTCCGCGAGTGTAAGAGGTACTATGAGGTGGGGAGGAATTAATGGGGAGAAATGAGTGTTGTGCGCATGCGCGGATAGACGGTACCGATTAGTGGAAATAAAGTGGTGAATAGGGGATAGGATAAAAAATAATAAAAGGTGAATTGGTTCGGCTGAGAGAGTGAAATGGAATTTCATGTAGAGGGGTAAGATAATAGGTTGAAAGATTATGAATATTTGAGAGTTTCAATTCTGTTGAAAGTTTTAAATGGGAATAAATGTTAAGGAATGGTTGTGTGACGCGCAGGGGGGGGTAGAGTATGAATTAATGAGAGTTTTGGTTCTGTACACGGTTATAACTGGGAATGAATAGGAAGAAATGGGAATGTGGTAGGCAGGGGCGGAAAGCAGATAAAAATTAAAGAGCTTAAATAGTGACAGGCAGATCAAGCGAAAGTATGGGAAATGATGAGGAGTTCATTGGTTCCCATGAGTGACAAGCGCGAGCGGGAAGAAGTATGAATTGAACGTAGGCATGAGTAGGGAAAGTTATTGTGGAGGGGGTAAAGATGATATGTTGGGTATAGTATGAATATATGGATGTTTCATTTGAGTTCTGTGAATGTGTTGAGTGAAAAATTGTATGATTAGTGTTATGTTGCGTTGAAATATGTATGAAGTTAGTGATGAATATATTGTTTGATATATATGTATCAGAGTCATAAGGGTTCGGGACGTGAGCACCCGAATTGACAGTATAATAATAGTGATAGATGGAAGTAATTGTTAGATGGTTTTGGGGTTTTAAAGGGAGTTTTATTCATTTTTATCAAATAAGATCGAATTAAAATGGGGGGTTGGCGAGCGGAGCGAGCAGGGGGGCTTGCCCCCCCTAGTATATATATATATATATATATATATAGAGAGAGAGAGAGAGAGAGGGAGGGAGGGAGAGAGAGAGAGAGCTGGCGCGCGCGCATGAGTGAGAGAACGCATGAGATCTTCCTCGATTCCTCCTCTTCCTCTTCCCGCAGCTCCCGTTACGGAAGCCCTTGTGGCTCACCCATCGCGTTTGACAATGCTCTCTCGTATGCTAATACCTACGGTTCCTTTTTCTGTTACAGGAGCGATGGGACTATTCAGTTGATGACTTTTTGGCCGATTTGCGGTTCGCCCGAGATCTGATTGAGATCATCAAAGAAAGAGAAGAAGAAAGGAAGAAAGAAGAAGAAAAACAGAAACAAAAGAATATACGTAAGACTGATCTCGTGACCATCGACAGTGAGTACGTCGGTATTAAAGAGTTCTTAGCACGTCAATCTAATTTGGATCCCGTTCATACATGCGTCGCTCTTCCAAAGCCTGCTGGTCCATATGACCCACTTTATAAGCCGAATCAAAAAAAGAGGTGGAACGATCGCTTCAATCCCCACCTCCGGAAGACTCGCGATCTACAGTGGGAGAGGCGTCCAAAAATCAAATCTGCTGCAGCGAGAAAGTGTGCTCCTAACCCAATGATAGCTGAGCGGGTCATTGCAGTCATCAATACGACTGAGCCTGTAGAGGGTGCTCCATCTCAAACAAAGGAAGTCCAGCAAGAAGAAGAGAATGATGACAATGAAAGAGATACCATGGTGGATGAGTCTATGGAGAACGATTCTGTGGAGGCCGAGTACGTGGAAGATGAGTCTGTGTATTGGAGACAGCCCACGAGACCCCAGCCACCACGATTATACGCTGTTAGGCCAACGACAGCACTCGGAGCTCCACCTGTCGACGAAGAGCGACAACGCTTGGAGAGCCGACTACAGGAGGAAATGGCTGAGCGTGTGCGACGACGACAAGAAGCACAATATTATCGACGTCACATAGACGCCTTGAGGTCAAAGAAAATCAAACAGCATGGTAGGAAGTCTGGTAAGAGCAGCAAGAAATCAAGACGATCCCGCATACATCTGGGACAGATCCTCAAGATGAGGAGGAGTCCCATAAAGGCTAGGAGCTTACCCTCTCGTCGTATGAAACGTGTTCTTAGAAAATGAATGCGATTTTGTGAATATATATATATGTAAATTGGAAATGTAAAAATGATTCTAGGGTAAAGAATGAAGTATGTTAAGTAGAATGTATTAGATCATAAGTTTTTGAATACATATTCTATAATTATGAATAATGACTAGTATTCGCTATACCCACCACCCATCCAATGATATTTTCAATCCAAGAGCCATTTTCATTATTTCTCAATGTCATTTTCAAGTCCACTCAAATTCAAATAACTAGTCCGAATCAAGATTCAATCAATTATTAGAGAAAACTTCCAACTTGAAATATTCTCAAAAAAAATTTTGCATTTCATTAATATATATATATCGAGTGAGCCTTCTGCTCCACCTCTATGATTCCAATAGAGAGGATCTCTACGCATGCGCTTTGAGAAAAGAGGAGGGGGAGCTATACTCCATGCATGTGCTCTGTTAGTAGAGGAGTGGGGGAAACTGAATAAGTACAGTCGGATCTCTCGATTATTCAGATTAGTCGATGTGTGTCTCGTGAGCAAACACAATACCTGGTGAACAATGGCCTACGTAATAGATTTCCAGGGCTTCAGGAGCTTCTCCTCGGAGTTTGTGTTCAAAGAGGTTGCCATTCTCTCGACGGAAAAGGGTGCTCAACCCAGGGTGTTTCTATTCAAGCCACCACATGGCTGGAATCAGTTACCCAGTAAACTCAAGAGCGAGAACCGCTGGCTCGAGAAGAACTATATAGGTATATCTTGGAGTGAGGGTGATATACCTTACGACGAGCTCAAAGCAACACTTCAAGATGCTTTGAAGAATAGCACCAGGGTCTTTGTCAAAGGTGGAGAGAAAAAACGATTGTTGGATAAGATAATCCCTAATGTGGAAGACTTGGAAGCGTATGGTAGTCCATCTATCAGTCATTTATGCAAAGATGCTCATGGTCACTGTTCGCATCACACGCTGTGTGTGAATGCGCGATGTGCAGCCCAGACAGTGCATTGTATTAGAGAATGGATGGATTATGGGCGTGCAAGAACCTCGGTAGACAAAGATGTTGTTGACTCCATGTACAATTGATTGTCTGTTAAGTGGTTGCTGTACAAGTCAATGCACGATCATCGAAAGCAGTTGATGAGCTTCTGGTTGTCTACAATAGAAGCTCATTGAACATGTCATAAATTGTTGGTGATAATGATCATCATATTAAGTGACTATGAGCTACAATAAAAAACCCTCAACCTGTCAATAATTATCGTCGTCAATTACTCTCGTAATGAGCAACGAATACCTACAATAGAGATCTCGTTAACTCCCATAATTATTGACAATAATCACCCTTGTAATGAGTAATAAGTACCTCCAAACAAGATCTCGTTAACTTTTCAAAATGTAACAATGAGCTTCAGACTCGTCTATTAGCTTGCTTTTGAATAGTGTAGCATGCTTCCAGTAGTCTGACCCACCAATGCAGCAACTGCCACTGCGCAGGCGTCAGACTTGCGCAGATGAGCAAGTCATGGCGAAGTAGGGAAGACGAGTTGGAGGGGACGCTGGTATAAGTATGAGCTCGGCGCTACAGAAAATCAGAAGTTCTCTCCGCCAGCTCTAGAGCATTCTCCTGGTGCAGACCCAGAGCGCACCACCTCCGAGAGCTGTTCTTGAGGTAGACTCCAGGGTCTTACGCACCTAGGCGACGTCCTGTCTTAGTGGCTTCAAGGATTACAGTCCCAGGGCGAGGGGCTTCGGTCGGACATGGAGGCTCACAGCGAGTCTCCACTCATGGAAGCCCGCCCTCCACCTCCAGTCGTGGAGGCTCACCCACATCAACCCGTCGCAGAAGCTCAACCACAGTCGCCAGTAATGGACTTGATGGATGACATAGATCGATATGTGATGCAAGTGAAAGAGTTCAGACTGCATCACCATCGAGCCATCACGGGTGAAGCAACGGGAGAAGAAATACTGCTCTGGATTGATGGAGCACAAAGATGCATCACCAACATGAATGAGCGGCTGACCAGGATACTGCGGGTTTCTACGAAGCAGAAACTACAATCAGCTATTGGACATCTTGAGAGTATTGAACGTAAATTAGAATCATACCTTAAGTATGGATCTGGCTTGGCTCGGTCGAATGTACATGAAAGTATTGTTTGGGATGATGTACAAAGCGCTTTCAATAATCGAATAAAGTCAGGAGTGATTTCCAACCTGAGTTATGTTGATGCAGGAGAATTTCTTGACAATGCTAAGGATCTATTCATGAGTAAGGTGGAGGAAGCTCTTCAAGCACATCATGCATTGAAAGTGAATACTGTGCTCACTGCAGAGTACAAATGAGTTAAAAAAGATGAAGATAATACCGATCTCAAACGATTTCAATACCAAATCACACACTATTCTTTCTACTACTGATTCGCATGAGTGGTTCCGAGATCATGTAAGAAATCCTGTACTGAAGCAGATGAAAGAATTTCAAGTGCAAGGCTCAGGTTGGACACTACTCTCAATCTTGAACTTAGCTGTGAATATAAATAAATTCAATCCTCTGCGGGGTAGTTCATACATTGATCTACCCGAATATATCAAAACAAAGCACGCTTGTGTGAATGTACGAAATGATGACAATGAGTGTTTCAAGTGGGCCGTATTGTCATGTTTACACCCCTCTACCACACATTCAGATCGAGTCAGTAAATACAAAGAATATGAGAACGAACTAAGTTTCGATGGTATCACTTTTCCAGTTAATCCTAAACAAATCCCAAGATTTGAAAGGCAGAATAATGTATCAATCAATATGTATATACTACAAAAACGGAAATTGAAGGTTAAGAACCAAGCTCCGTCTGCCTCACAAAGTTCATTTCCAACACTTACGAGAAAAAATTCATATATTTATGATGTTTTGCCTTGTCATGTAACGAAAGCAAAAATTGAAAATCGGCACTGCAACTTACTCTTTCTACAGAATGATTATAATATTGAAAATGATGATGATGATGATGCCAATCCTTTGATGGCTCAGTACCTTCCGAGTTCCAGTGAGGAAGATTTTAAGTTTCACTATGTATGGATAAAGTATCTTTCACGCTTGGTAAGTCATCAACTGTCGAAACATAATGGTAAGAGTCACATATGTGATCGATGTCTCCATTCTTTCAGATCAGAAGACAAATTGAAAGCCCACCCGATAGACTGTATTCAGCTGAACAAATGTAAAGTTCGATTACCACTGTATAAGGATAGAATACTCGAATTCAAGAATTTCTTATTCCAAGAGCGTTGCCCATTCATCATATACTCGGACTATGAGTGTTTTGTGAAACCTGTCTCAGATCACAAGCAGCTCGTTCAAAGACATGAACCTTTGAGCGTTGCATACTATCTTAAATGTAGCTATGACGACTCTCTCTCTCGTTTTGCATCTTACCGACAACTTCATCCAGAGGATATCAGCCCTGCTAAATGGTTTATCAATGAATTACAGGAGATTGCTTTTCAAGTTGACAAGATTTTTAAGAACCCTAAGTCTATGGATCTTTCACAAGATGAACAAGATGAGTTTGACAAAGCCGACACTTGTCATATTTGTAGAAAAAAAATTGATAACCCTAGTGACAAAGTCCGTGACCACTGTCATTTAACCGGTGTGTATAGGGGGTGCGCGCATGCATCTTGCAACTTTCAATATCGCGATTCACGAGTGATTCCCGTGGCCTTTCATAACCTCTCTGGATATGATTCACACCTGTTTATCAAAGAACTATCAAGCGAGATCCATGGAACTATTTCACTACTCCCGATTACTAAAGAAAAGTATATATCCTTCACGAAATATGTGCAGAACAGCAAGATACATTTCAGATTCCTGGACTCATACAATTCTTTATCGGTAGGACTCGAGGAGCTCGTCAAACCTCTTGATAAACGCAACAAATTTGATATAACCATGAGAGTATTTGAGATCGATGACAATTATTCAGTTGAGCAGAGAGAACTGTTGAAAAGAAAAGGAGTTTCTCCTTATGAATACCTAGTATCTCATAGCTGTCTGAAAGAAAAGAATTTACCAGTAAAAGAACATTTCTATAGTCATCTCACCAACACTCATGTATCTCAGAGTGATTACCAACATGCTCAAAAGGTATGGACATCGTTTGGAATAAAAACCTTTGGAATAGAAACCTTGGTGAATACTCTGATCTTTACTTGGAATGTGATGTTCTTTTGTTGGCGGATGTTTTTGAAAATTTTCGAGACATGTGTTTGAAAGCTTATGAGCTTGATCCAGCTCACTACTTCACGACTCCGGGCCTGTCATGGGATGCTATGTTGAAAATGACAAAAGTCAAGTTAGAACTCATCACTAACATCGATATGCTGCTTTTTGTTGAACGTGGTTTGAGAGGTGGTATAAGTCAGTGTAGTAATCGATATGCGTAGGCAAATAATCGTTATATGGGTCAAGCTTTTGACCCCGCGGAAGAGGAGAAGTACCTATTGTACATTGATGCTAATAATTTATATGGCTGGGCGATGACCCAGCCGTTGCCCTATGGAGGGTTCAAGTGGATCGATGTGAACAATTTGAATGTCATGTCTATTGCAGACGATGCATGGAAAGGTCTGTTCCTTGAAGTTGATTTACAGTATCCAGACGACATTCATGATGATCACAAAGATCTTCCGTTCTGCCCTGAGCATATGTGTCCTCCAGGTTCGAAACAGAAAAAGCTTATGACTACATTGTTTAATAAACATAAATATGTTATTCACTATAGAGCCTTGAAACAAGCCTTGAACCATGGATTACGGTTGACAAAGATTCATGGAGCATTAGAATTCAAGCAGACACCTTGGTTAAAAGAGTATATTGACAAAAATAGTAAATTTCGTTCTGAGACTGATGACGAGTTTGAAAAATTCTTATTTAAATTGTTTAATAACAGTATATACGGAAAAACAATGGAGAATGAAAGGAAGCATGTAGATGTGAAACTCATTAATCACTGGCATGGGCGATATGGTGCAGAAGCTCTCATTTCAAAGCCTAACTATCACAGCTGTTCAATTTTCGCTGAAGACCTCGTTGCCATCCAGCTATCGAGACTTGAGATAACGATCAAAAAACCAATTTACGTTGGGCTCACGGTATTGGACGTTAGTAAGACACCCATGTATGAATTTCACTATGGATTCATGCGAAAAAAATTAGGCAATAGCTGTAAAATCCTTTACGTAGACACCGACTGTTTTTTTCTGGAAATATGTGGAGGCTTTGACATTTATAAGCTCATAAAAGAGAATAGTGATAAGTTTGACACGTCCGACTATGAAGAGAACAATCAATTTGGAATTGACAGGCTCAATAAGAAAGTAGTTGGCCTAATGAGTGATGAATGTCATGGTAAGATAGTGAAAGACTTTGTTGGTTTGCGAAGCAAAATGTATTGTTACAGAACAATTGATGATCATGAAACTAAAAGAGCTAAGGGTGTGAAAACCAATGTTGTGAAGCAAACAATTAGCTTTGATGATTATCTCAATTGTCTACGAGAGAATAAGTCTTTGACTCGTGAACAATACAACATACGATCTAGGTTACATGTTCTACACACTGAAAAGCAGACAAAGATAGCTCTCAGTGCTCAAGATGACAAACGTTGTATTCGTGAAGGTGAGACAGACACTTTGCCTTGGGGGCACTATAGCCTTCGAAACAATGATGAGAGTGTCGAGCATGCTCCACTTGAGCCTGAAGATGAGGGTCTTGTTGACTCTCCACCACTGAATAATGAGGTGATCAAAGCAACAATGCCCAATGACCCCCATCTAATTGATGCAATTAGGGTATTTCAACAGCCCAATAGTATTGAAGAAGAAGAGCTATTAAGCATGGCTCTTGACTGCGAGCCTAGAGATGAGGGTCTTGTTAACCCTCAACCACTTAACCATGAGGTTACTGAAGCAACAATACCTCATGATTCTCACTTAATCGATGCGGTTAAGGCCTTTCAACAGCCCAACAGTATGGAAGAAGATGAGCTATTGAGCCCGGCTCTCGACTGTGCTGAGGTGGAGTGGGAGCCACCTAGCAAAAGGTCTTGCTAAGCTCTTCTCTTTCGTTCCCTCTCTCAAACAGTCCGAGGCTTCTGCGCAGATGCTACAACTGAGAGGGGGCAAGTACCATGGTGGGGAGACTGGTATAAGTAAGAGCGCAGCTCAGTAGAAAATCAAACTATCGCTTCGGCAGCTCCAGAGCATTCTCCTGGAGAGCACCAGCAGCAGCATCTGCAAGAGAGTAACCAGAGGCAGACGTGTAGAGTACCCTGACGATCAGGAACAACCTCGAGCTGACGGCAACTACTCGGAGACGATCTATACTTTCAGCAAAGCCCTCAAACTCACACCCAACAAGGTTTGTATTGACGGTGTGTAATTTTTGGAATATGAAATAACTTTGCACTAACTGATGAATCTTTCTACTGTGCTTCTACCAGATGGATCTCTCTGCAATCAACAAAGCTGCCACTGTTGTGACTAAGAAGCTGAAAGAGCTCGAGTTGGGCAAAATATATACGGTGACAACGCTGAGTCCTGTGTGGACTCGATTTGGGGATCGGGTCATAGTAGAGTTGAACGCCGAATTCCAGGTTTTCCTCCCAAAACATCTGTCAGAAACTCTAGTGCAGGAGCAAGCAACTCTCTCGCTGATGCAAGCTGCTGCTACAGCAGGAACTTTGAAGCTAAAATTCATCAATACGTTTACTATGGAGTTCATTCATGAAGCTTAGTTTGTATATCACATGTAACCAAAACAATTATTTGATCTATCTAAGGGGCCCATGTATCTCTTTTTTTTCATTTCAATCATTTGTCATATGTAACATGAATTGTATTAGTATATAGTTAATATGAATAAACTTGGAAAAAATCTATTTGAAACTATCCGTTGCGTTTTCATTTCACATACCTATTGAACTATGAATATTCGATATATGTATGTATAAATTTGTCATGATAGAGGTAAGATTGATTAAATTCTTTCATTTAAAGGCAGATTTATTCAAGAAATTTTTCATTCTTTTCACATGGTGTACAGCGCATTGAATATCACCAGTGAAGTCATGATTCTCACATATCGTAACACTTTTTTCTTTCATATATTTCACATCAATCAAACAGACAACAAACTTAAAACGTTCAAGCCACTCTTTTTTTATCGGATGATTGACAAAAACCCTCGCACTTCCAACTAAAATCATTCGAAGGATGTTCCTGATCTCACTGTACGGCAGCTCTCCAGATGTCCAAGCCAACCCATGGTAGCAGCGCTCCAGCTATCTATTTTCTAGTCTGATCTTGAGAGGCAACCGTCTCGGAGAGTATGGTGAGTGAAAGAGGTACGAAACTGGATCCCCATCGAGCGATGCAACTGCAAGCTCTTTAACCAAATAATCATTGTCCGACTGTTTGAAACCTTGCACATCCAGGACATAGTTTCTCCTATAAAATGAATCAAAATATGGTCAATCCATCGGACTAAATGATGATTTTCTATGAGTCATATATTTACCTGCAATTTGAATCCATTTCATCCGAGGCTATTTTTATCTACCCAGCTGTTATGTGAGCTGTCAAATCCGAGCCATTTAACGAGAGCCTTATTGCCACGTTTTCGAATGTCTTTTTCAATGAGATATATGTCAGGATGGCTCGCTTTGGAGATTTCTTGCTCATAAAAACCGCCTTTAACGAGTTGATCCATATAATCTCTCAAATGGTAAGTCACTGGTTTTGTCAACGCTACGCGATGTATCGTGAACAGCTATGTAGACCAGTTAGGTCAATAACTTTTTCCAAATAAACCTTTCATTCGGCTTATACGCACATGGTCGCCGACTTTGAATTTAGGTGTCAAAAATGATCTCTTGTCGTCTGTGATCTTCCGTGAAATATCAGCTGTATGAGCCGGTGTAACATCTCCAGGTTTCATTCCTATGGTTCGATGTGGTCTTGAATTATAGTCAGCCACTAGCTCTGGCAAGATATCAATCCACTTGTAGCTTCCTTGAAGGCTGAATTGCATGAACATACGAGTCTTGAGGGTTCGATTCCAACGTTCACAGATCGAAGCATGTAGATTCGAGAACGTAGAAAACAAATTGATTTTATATTCACTCATTAGACGCTTGAAATGAGCATTATAAAACTCTTTGCCTTCATCAGTGTGTAAATTTTTAGGTACTCGGCTTTCTTGCAATATCGTTCTCATAGCTTTCGTAACATCATTGCCAGTCTTTTGTTTTAGTGGTATAGCCCATGCATACTTTGAGAATATATCGATAACTGTCAGCATATACCGATAACCTTTGTTTTTCTTAGCATAGCTTTGCATGTCCACAAGATCAGCTTGCCAAGTCTCATCAATACCCCGTACCATAACCTTTCGTCGAGGATAATTTCGTCTTGCAGGCTTGTGGAGCTCCTGTACAAGTTTCTGACGTTTCAATTTATTTTGATCCATTTCGATTATTTGAATACGCCTGGTAATAGATTATTTGCGATTGTTCCGGTCCTCAGTTCAGAGCGTAAATTTTCCAAGTCTTCCGTAACTACATGTAGAGCTCGTTCGACAACATCCTTATTGTAATTTTGAATTCTTTCGATGCGTAATATCAAATTATCAATGGTCATCTGCATCTGATCGAAAACTGTCTGTACCTCATGAAAGTCTTGTTTGAGTTGTACTTTCTGGGCGTTTAAGGCGTTTTCCAACGTCGCAAGATTGACTGCGTTACGTGGGTCTCGAGGATGTGAGATATTGCATAAGCGTCTATTCTCAATGTCATAATCAGCTTCATCCGTCAATTTATAGCCTATGCCAGGCAGCCCTTTGCTCCCTGGTCGACGTCCAAACACATCAACACTCATGGTGGAAGTGAATACTGTTCTCCGTTTACTCGCTCAATTTATAAGGCCGGCCTCCCGGAGTTCTTCCAAAATTGTATGGATCTCATTAGTATGACTCGTGTTCCCAGCAGATTTTTCGGACACTAGCAGCTCCAGACGGTTTATAGGTTCATTCGGGTCGTCCCAATATACATAATCAAATTGTGTATTCTTTTTCACAATTTTGAAAGAAGGAACTAGTCCTTGTCCCTTTTTCTGTGTGAAAAGTGGTGCTATGATCTTGTCAAACTTTTTACTATTATATTTGCGAAGCTCCCCGTTCTCTTTGAATTTTTTATGATGTACATTCGAAATTTCTAGAATTTGCATATAGTTTCTCCAGTCTTTGTGTGATGCTACATTTGTATTAGGCTCTTTCATGCATATGAGTTTGAGTAGTCCTTCAGTATCTGGAAATTCTAATTCATCAACAGACAAATTCCCATCCTTGAAGTTGACACTGACATTGCCAATCATCAATGAGCCATTGCGTTCTTGAACTCCGTATAAATTATCATAATCATCACTTCTACGCTGCATCATATTCTCATACTTTTCAATGAGCTCACTGTCACTTGAAATATCATTTTGGGCAGATGCATCACTGAAGTCTGTCGAGGAAGTCTGGTCCACTTTACTATTACTGGTTTCTCTCTGAGTCAATAGCTATTTCAGAGGTTTCACAATCGGTTTGAATGTTTCATCGAGAGTTTTCTCTATCTCCACTCTGTCTTCTCTTAAGAGTTCATACTTATTCCGGATAGCTTCACGAGCCTTGGACAACTCCTCCAGTATATGTTTCTCCTTGCTGAAATCAGCCATGTTGCAGTGGTTGCGTAGTCTCACAGACTAATGGAATTCAAAATCCATTTGCGATATTTATAAGAAAACGGTGGAAGCCGTGCCTGTATCGACCATCATTGATTGGTTTGTCTTTGTCAATAACCATGAAATCATGCTTGTCATTGTTCCAACATAATGCGGTCTATCTTTTGAACTCTTTCAACGGCATATCAGAATTCACATGCTCGTCATACATATGCTTCATGTTGATTTCATCTTGTCTGAATAGGATCAAAAAATTCACATTGTCTCTAACGAGTTGCTTTGGATTACATGTATAGGTCTGCGACAGATACAGACAGTCTACATGCTTGTGTCTAGCCATGCAATAATAGGATTTTACATTGGCTAAACAGAAGAAAGTTAAGCGTGAGAAGACCCGAACCGGGCGGGGTTTTCTCAATAATTTGATCAATAAACTACCTTTTGAGATGCATATACCTGGCTATCAATTTTGCGGACCCGGTACAAAGTTAGATAAACGTCTCGCGCGCGGAGATAGTGGTATTAATCCTCTCGATGCCGCTTGCAAAATCCATGATATGGCTTATGCAAAATATATGAAAGACGATGATAAACGACGCGAGGCAGATATTGAACTACGGAAGAAAGCACTTTCAAGAGTAGTATCAAAAGATGCAGGAGTTGCTGAGAGGGCAGCGGCTTTATGGGTGGGCCAAGCCATGATGGCAAAGACAAAATTGGGCATGGGTATCAAACGAAAGAAAAAAAGAAAAAGTGGAGGTAAGCTTAAGAAGAAGATCAAATTAACTGATATTGTCAAAGCTGCAGCCTCGTCTCTCATTCATGGTAGCAATACTAAAGATATGATACAATCAGCGTTGAAGGGTGCGCGTGAAGCTATTCAAAACATTGGTGGGAGAAAAAACGTCTCTATTCCACGCATTATGGCAATACCATCGAAAGTAGGGGGTTATCTACCATTCTTACTGCCCTTATTCGCGGGTCTCAGTGCTACAGGTGCACTAGCAGGTGGCGCTGCCAACATTGCTAAGACAATTAACGAGGCAAGAGCAGCAAGGAAACAACTGGATGAAAGTCAGCGGCATAACAAAACGATGGAAGCTATAGCATTGGGGAAGGGTCTATATCTGAGACCATACAAAACAGGTCTTGGGTTAGCCATCAAACCACATGCTATGAAAAGAACCAAGAAGGTGAATTTTTTAACATAAAGCTACTCAATCGTGCTCTCACAGACGCTGATCTCGTGAAATATTCTCGCATCTTGAAAATACCTCATTTCCGAGGAGTTACATGCGAAATGCATTACCTGCAGGCAAGCCACGTGTGAATGAGGCAAGCATCGTCAATTTGGACGATAAGGATGGCCCAGGTACGCATTGGGTAGCGTATAAGAAGCATGGTGACAAGGTTTTGTACTTTGACAGTTTCGGAGACTTACAACCACCTCTAGAGCTTGTGTCATATCTCGCACCTGTAGAAATATTCTACAACAATGAAAGATATCAAGATTTCAACACATTCATTTGTGGACATTTTTGTTTAGAGTTTCTGAAGAGAGATCACGACTTTGAGGCTATATAAGTGGCTGGGGTTGAAAAGAATACACATCACTCAGTCTATAGCACTATGGCTCATACGTTCTCACTGTCCGTATCAGGGAATTCATCTTATCTGGAACCAGATCCGTTTAATCCGAGAATCGATTTGTTGCCTAACAAAGACTATCTCATGGCATTAATATCACTGGTGACAACCAACTCGATACCCAACATCGATATAGGCTGTAATAAGCTGTATGTGGGTGACGAGGTCATCACTATACCCACAGGTAGCTACGAAATTGTGTGACGTGGCAAATGATTTCACCGATCACACTTATTTATTTAATCAGGACTCTCGGCCTACAATCGCAGATCTCGCGCAATAATCGGCGAACGCAACTTTGAAATCGTTCTGGAACACAGCTTTTCTCCAAGTCTCGTCCACTTACCGTATATTCACCTAAAATTCGGAAGAGAAATGGGGGGGGGGACGCTCACACTCGAAATAATAATCGCAATTTATAATAAAATAATCTCGGCAATATATTCTGTACACGCTGCTTCTACGCGGTCGATACAACAATCTACATATCAATTTCTTCGCGACAACATACTCGCGAAATGATTCTAAGATTCGCTAAAAATTCATAACTAGGAAATCAAATTGTTCTCAAATGTCTCTCACAATTTCCTGAAAAAATAAACGAAAATCCACTTCACTAATTCGGCACACTGTCTCGGCAAACTCTGACAAAACTTGGACTCTAGAATTGGGAGAGAGCACGCTGCTCCAAAACGCACTCAAAATGGCTGCTCCACGGCAATTTCTACGCCACGCTCGCGATGCGAGGCAAAAATGGCTATCTGCCCCAGCGCAAATTTCACACACTTAATTTGGGTGATCACGACACGCCCGCGACTGCTGGGGTGTGCTGGAGTCTCGGCAAATGGTCAGGGTGCACTCCAGCACCGTCAGCCTCCCCAGGAGTCCGGTCTGGCAAAGCCCGACGCTGGCATACGCGCGCACGAGGCTCTCGAGGTACGCGTGAGAGGATTCACTCAATTATTAAAAAGATCAAAACCACTCACCGTTGATATTCGACATCCTTAGATATTTCCACAATCGTTCTTCCAAAATTATCCCGGGCAATAGTAATTTTCAGGTCTCTGCCCTCCGGGCAAGGAGGCCCTGGCCGCGTGGCCACTGCCACGGCTTGCGGCCGCTCGCACAAGCACGTGCGTCTATATCAGAGACTATCCAACAAGTGTCACAATGGCCGGCTTCCTGCCGGCAGAAGCTCTTCTTCTTCAATAAATGAAGCTCTCTCATTGGTCGGCAGCAATAATTTTGATTGGCTCTCAAAATCTGCGGAAAGCCAACATCGCCCTCTGGTGGCCGTGGCGCGGCAAATTATGAAATATGCGCTCGAGCGCAAGGCCGCAAATCGTCAGCAAGATACAAAAGTCACGGCAGAAATCTACTTGATTGTGGGTACGGCACTGTATTCTTACCTCCACCAATTGCATATTCTATCTCATTCGCACTCACGGCAAACATACGTAAACGTGGAGGCTCTGCGCAACTCGCTATTGCCACCACTCTTCGTAATTTTACTGCATACAATCAGGTACGCGAGTATATATACCTATATATACTCGTCACGGCAATGCTGTACCTATAGGTGTACTCATCACGACAGCGCTATACCTATATATAATATGGCATGCTCACGGCATGCAAATATCCCCTCATACACTGCCTAGGCAATCTCTCATATACACACACACACGCATAATGACCTGCATGTGGCGTCTGCATGCTGGATTTCCCACCCAGCAGTCGATGTCCGGGTATCATCAGGGTCCCGGGTCGGCAAAATGTGGTATAACCTACTCTGAGGTAGGTATACCCGTCGGCAGCGCCCTCACGCCGGCAGCAACAACATGGCAGTGTGTCGTCTGCGCGAACCCGCATACACATCGTCATCATCGTCGTCGTCGTTCTCGGGGTCACCCGGGTGTCTAAGTGTCGTCGCGTGTGCTTGCCCGGGTGTGGGTAACACCCCTAGGTGCATGCGCGATCGCGTGGGTGTCGGCAGCGGGCTGGGTCATCTGGTGTGCATGCAACCATAACCTTCCGTCAGCTGATTATACTACAATAATGGGCTATTTGCATATGGGGCAGCTGCTCGGATGGCAAATAGCCTGGTGGTGACTTCCCCAGGTGCACGGCATCGTCGGCAAGGCTCCTGCATCGTCCCGTCGTCGTCATCTCCGCGGCATTGCCCTGACACACCCGGGTTGGTGGCTTTACGAGGCATGCGGGTGTGAAGTGCACAATCGCGATAAGTGCACTTATCATCTGGTGCACGGCTGTTGGGGGTGGGCTATGGATGCAGCACGGTGCTTGCGGGCACCGGCTGTTACCACTCTCCACCCCAAATACGGCATTTCAGTGCACGAGTGCAAAATTACGTGTGCTAATTACATCTGCCCTCGCTCACCCGGGAGCGAGGGCCTCGGCAACTTTAATGCGTCGGTTGTCAGCTTGGCACGGGCCCCGGGCCCCTCCTGTGGTGCCACGGGGTAGGTGCGCGTAGTGGTGGGCCCTAAAAGCCAAAACAGCATCCTAGGTCCCGGGCAGCCCACCCTGGCCTTCATCAGCTGGTGTTGTTGTCGTTGAGATGACCACCAGCCTCCTATACACTGGTGGTTGCGTCTAACTCACGTGCAAGATGGGTGGCCTGCCCCCAGGCATGCCAGCCCGGCATCCATCTTCTCTCGGCAACGTCATCGTCGTCTCGAGCAGCAGTACCTCAAAAAAAGACGTATTTTCGGTATAAATACGCGTTCAGAGGCTGCTGGCTCGAGACGCGACGAGAGAGATCTCTATACCCCACAAAACGGCTGTGACGGTTTTTCACCGTCACAATTGATAATATCGAGTTGTATCTCTCTGAACAATTGGAATCTAAGAAAATATGGTTCACTCTGAAACCGAACAACAACACTCTACGCAGCATAGTCAAATGTACGAAGCCAATCGATTTCACTCGTGGAGATTCAATAGGTAGAATTGTCGGTTTCACGAAGCGGGTCCTCGAACCGAATATCACTCATGAATCAGATCTCCCTGTCAAAATCCTTAAAAATAATATCTTGAGGGTTGAGTGTAACCTCACGACGGGAACCTATATAAACAATAGACCATCGCATACCATTCATGAGTTCTTTCCAGTAGTTGCACCAGGTTATGTGATCAATGAGGTACCATCCACTCCTGTTTACCTCCCAATGATTCAGTCTGATAGTCTTGATCAGTTACAAATTTGCATCGTTGACCAAGACGGAGATCTGGTTAACTTCCGTGGCGAAACGATATCTATAAGATTGCACGGATATTGTGTCGATAGAAAATGGGGATCGTCCACAACTCGGGAGGGTATATAAGTCGACCATGTCTGAAACAATTCAGTCGACCGAGGACTCTCCCAACGATAGCTCGAGAGAGCCCAGTGAAAAAAGTTATATCACCTGTAGGTCGTGGTGTCAAACCGCTAACACGTCGCAGCTTACAGATTCCCAAGAGTCTTGGCTTAACACCTATTTCTCGCGCTGGAAGATTGCGTGGTGGAAAATAACGTGCATAATTTTTTGTTGCCAACGTCAAGATGGAGGGGATCTTGGATATTCAGACACCTATAGTGTATGATGAGTCCATCGCGCACTATGAAGTGCATGCTCATGCACCTAGCACACCATCAATGAATAACAATGATGAAATACGCATATCTATTCAGAATAATGATGCATGCGTTCTCTCATCAGAAAGCTCATTACATATATGTGGGAAACTCACTAAAAATGATGGAGAAAGAGTCACTCGTACGAAATTCGTCAATAATGGAGTTTGTCATCTGTTTGACGATGTACGCTTGGAAGTCAATGGAATCGAAATCGACCGGAGCAGAAACACTGGCTTATTGACTACAATGAAAAACTGGATATCTATGAGACCCAGTCAGATACCAATGGTTGAGAATGCTGGGTGGTTGGATATCGATGAAACAAAGAAGATTGAGGATGATTCAGGAAACTTTGATGTAACAATCCCTATGAAAATGCTCCTTGGCTTTGCTGAAGATTTTCGTAGGGTAATGATTGGAGCAAGATTCGATCTAGTACTGATCCGGTCGAGAACAGATTTGAATGCAGTCATTCAAACGCGAGGTGCGGCAGCAGATCCAAATGAAGAATTCAAAATAACGTTGACCAAGATTGAATGGCTCATGCCCTATGTTGTAGCATCTGATAGAGAGAAGGTGGCGATCCTAAGGAGAATTGAGAAAGACCACCCTCTCGGCATGAGTTTCCGATCATGGGAGTTATATGAATTTCCCAGACTACCGAGCTCCAACAGACATATCTGGACCGTTAAAACATCGAGTCAACTTGAGAAACCACGTTACGTCATATTGGGCTTTCAGACCAATAGAAAAACAAAAAATTTCAAGAATGCCAGTAAATTTGATCACTGCAACATCACCAATGTCACGCCCCATCTCAATTCTCAATGCTATCCATATGGGAATCTCAACCTCGACATTACAAAGCACCAGTATGCACTACTGTATGACATGTATGCAAATTTCCAAAAGACCTACTATGGAAAATGCCCCGAGCCAGTGCTCAATAGATCAGACTTCATAAATCATATGCCTCTCATTGTCATCGATTGCTCCAAGCAAAATGAGGCTATCAAAAGCGGTGCAGTCGACGTGCGCTTAGAGTTTGAGGCAAAAGATAATTTCCCAGGAGAAACATCTGCTTATTGTCTTATTCTGCATGACAGAATCATTCAATACAATCCGATCAGCGGAACCGTGAAAAAATTGACGTAAATTTCACGCAAGCGTGAAATGGAGGGGGTGGGGTGGGTGGGCGGGGGGGGGTCGTAGTAGTAGTAGTTGGCTAGGCGAGTGCAACAATGCCCTCCTCTTACTGACCCAGAATTTCATCGCTGCTGGTCTAGAAATCCATCTCGGGTGGGTCTAGAAAGCAGTGGTCTTGAACTCTCCGGGTCCAGAAAAAGGTGGTCTTGAACTCTCCACTTTTCAAAAAAGGTGGTCGTGAACTCTCCTAGCTCAACTACTTTCGTGAATAAAGAGTATAGATTTTTACACGATGAATTTTCGGTCTGTTTACGGATGTGCGTGCAATGGAGAGGAGAAATTTTTTTTGGACCCCATAGGTGGTCCAAAGTTCCTTTTTTGGGCCATGGGATCGAATGAAAAAGGTTAAAAAAGAATCTGAGAGATGACCCCTTCCCGTAGGTCGCTTTGGCGTGGAATCATCATTATATGTGTAAAGGAGTATTTTGACGAGGTCGTAAAGTAGTGAGTGTTTGGTGACAGATTTATTCCGCTGATGGGGCAAATGTTTTTGATCGGTACTGATTCCTTGAAATAAATGCATCAAGGTACCTATCAATGTCCTCATCTTTTATCACATCAGAGTATATACGGGTGATTCCGGCGAAAGTGGAATTTTTTGGGACCGAAATCGTCACCAGAAGTGATTTGAGTCAGAAAATCATTTCAGCCCCAGACGAGTTTCAGTGGCTCGAAGCACTTGATGTCCACTCATTTCAGCTCAAAATAGGAGTACCTAGAGCTACGTACCTCAAGATTGAACCCAGAGAAAGATATGCCAAGTTTTAGGTGCCGGAGAGGAGGACGGAATTGACATTTTGACCCAAAAATATTTCTACAACTCGGTAACTAATCGTAGACTCTTTTTCCCATAGATTCGATCTAATGCAACCAGATACACCAAGAAATTGTGTTTCACGAAGCGATATACTTTGCCATGGAGGAGCACAAAATGAGGACGAAATGGATAAGAAATTTTGTAAGCCACTTTGAAAACACGTTTATATGGTGTGCGCGGCTGCGGATTCGAGTTTTTGACTGGTGTCGCGCTTAGATTAGGTGTATTTGGGTTTCAGGATCACGATCTCATTGGTTGGAAAGGTTTAAAGGACAAATCTCAATTTAGACTGATGAAATGGTGAATTATGTTGTTACGAGTATAACAAATTGAAGTGCATAGCGACATATAAGGGTTTTCGATTTCGCATATGCGTGGTGGTAAAGTCAAAGGTGGGCCGTCTACAGGGGACAGAATTGACATTTCGACTCTTTATCAAGCACTGCAAAATACGGGGACGTGAGGATTGTCTGCAAAACTATTAACATAGTTGCACACCAATTGAATACATCCTAGAAAATTGTTATCAAGTGCATTCCGAGTCGTAGAAACTTGGAACACAAAAAATCCTACTTTCGGCGGAACCACTGATATACAAAGTCAGCTGGCATCGGCTTTGTCTGACGGGAACACGTCGAGAATATTTGCGGGAAGATTTCTTTCGACCTGAACTTTTGCTCGTGTTTGATTTCATGTTCTCGAAAAACACAGGTCAGCCCGAGTGTGGCATGCCACACCCACAGCCAGCCCGAGTGTGACATAGCCATACCAGCCACACCCAAAGTGCCGCCCCTGATTTTTTTTTTTTTTTTCATGTTTGCAACGTGAAAATGCGAGGAAATCAACGGTTCGGGCCGATCCAAAATCACCCGCGCCTTTCTCGAAACATTACAAGCGATATCCGGTACTTTCGACTTATTTTTTGTTAGTCGCTGAAAGGTATGCCGAATGAGATAGATTCAATCAATCTTAATGTAGTTCTCCTCATTTTCTTCGTCTTTGTCCGAACTTCAAAATGTTCTCCACAAAATACAGAAAATTCGATTCCGAGGCGATTCTACGCCTATATTACTAAAAAAGTGCAGTGTTCCTAATTTGACCCCGCCTCTTTTTCCGCATATAAGGGCTTTGTGCAATGCCACGGACCCTTCCCCGGGCAAAACACTAAGGGCCGTGCGCACTGCCCACCGGTATGCCACAATTAAGGACATTGGACTTGAGAGTGCTCCCTAGTCTTTCGAAAACAGCAGTGGCGCCATCTAGCGGTCCAAATGGTTTATTGTAAACATATAATCAACCAAACAACAAGAACGGAGTGCGGTGTCTTCCCTGCACGTGCGGAGAATTTTTCTGCAAATTTCGAAAAAAGTTTCATTTAAAATGAGTGAAATTGAGCTAAAATAAATAAAGTGCGGTGGCTACCCTGTCCTCGCTCATCCTAGCTACGTGGCCCATCCATTGCACCCTCCTGTAATCTATGACGTTCACAATGCTCGGGGATTGATACAGTTGAAGTAACTCACCGTTATATCTAATTCTAGGTAGCCCTGAGCTTTGGTCAATAGTTGTTCCAAAAATGCTTCTAAGGATTTCAAATACCTGGAACCTCCCTTCATCCCCTTGGGTCATAGACCAAGTTTCGCATCCGTATAGAGCCACCGGTTGTATGACGGACCTATATATTGTAATTTTGGCCTCCCGTGATAAGTTTCTATCTCTGAAGAGCCTCTGTAGTGAGCTAAAACACCTATAGCCTGCACCGATTCTCTTTTCAAACTCAACCCTCATGTCGTTATGCTGTGTTAGCGTGGTCCCCAGGTATTTGAATGATGAGACCCTTTGGAAGGAGTGGTTTGCTATGCGAATAGGTTCGAGGCTGTTATTTGTGGGGTTCCTTTTCATGACCATGTATTCCGTCTTTGCTTCGTTCACTTCTAGTCCCACTTTTCTTGCACTTGGGATCAAAATTTTGGCGTTTTCTGCTACGTCCTCCCTACTATCACCTACAACATCGAGGTCATCCGCGTACCCCAGAAGTTTAAGAATGTCGTTTGCTTGGATGTGAAGCCCGTGCTTATTTTGAGCTAGTGGTCTAACGACGAATTCCAGAAGAGAGTTGAATAGTGCCGGGGACATCGCGTCACCCTGCTTGAGGCCAGTGACTATCTCAAATGGGTCTGACAGGGTCTTACCTATTCTGACCTGCCCGGATGTTTGATCAAGGGTCATCGCGATTAGTCACACGAGTTTGTCTGGAATTCCTAACAACCTGAGTATCTCGTACATTTTTCTCTTATTATCGAATCATAAGCCTTTTTGAAGTCTACAAAGAGGTGATGTACCTGTTGTTTATGTTCCCACTTTTTCTCTGCTATCTGCCTCACAGTAAATATTTGGCCTATAGTCGACCGGTTCGGTTGGAATCCAGCTTGATAGTCTCCGATTATTTCTTTTATGAATGGCTCTAACTCTTTCAATATTATTAAGGATAGTATTTTGCTGCAAGATGCTTGAAGAGATACTCCTCAGGAATTGTCGCACTCCAGTTTGTCTCCCTTTTTGAATATGGGTACAATGATCGACTTTCCCCAGTCTTCTGGTATTTTTTCTTCGTTCCAAATCATCTCAATCAATTTATGTGTTGCTTCTACCAGCCTGTTCCCTCCATGCTTGAAGAGCTCTGCAGGAAGGCTATCCAGCCCCGGTGCTGTATTGTTTTTCAATCTCTGAATAGCCCAAGCAACTTGGCCTACAGGAGGGCAGTGTATTTGTTGCTCTGCCGTGTGGATTTCGGCGATGGGCTCGCTGCTGGGAGAACGGACATTAAGGAGGTCGTCATAGTGTTCCCTCCATCTGTTTAGGACATCCCGCTCGTTCGTGAGAATTCTCCCCTGCTTATCTTTTATGATGTTGATGGTTTTCGCTCTGGGGTTTCGTAGTTCACCTAGCTCTCTATATGCTCTACGAGTGTTATTTTGTGAAAAATGTCCTTGTATACTGCGAATTTTTCCCCTACGAAGTTCCCGCTTCTTCCCCCTGACATGTTTAACCCAGTTGCTCTGCGCTATTCTGTGGGCCTCGCGTAGTCGCTTAACTTTATTCTGGCCCCAATTCAACCTCTTGCATTATCAAGGTTGATTTTTGCAGTTTTTCGTGTGTCGAGGATTTTCTTACACGAATCATCGAACCACGGTTTCTCTGCTTTCTTGCGAGCTAATCCGATTCCCGCTTTCGCGGCTTCCTCCAGTGACTTTTTTATACGCTGCCACTGAGTTTCGATGTTTAAAGGGGGGGGGGCCTGCGTTGTTATCCGAGTGTCTTCGTCCCCTTTTCCCAGCTGCAGCGAAATGTTGTTTTAAAATTTGGCTCAAATTTCGGGGATTTTGAGACGTTCCAGGTCAAACGCACCATTGTGGGTATTGGTTTTGTAGGGAATCATGGCTATTTGTCCTGGATCACCCCTAAGACCAAGTAGTGGTCTGAATTACAATCTGCTCCCTTATAGGACCTAATTTTTTCGATGCGCGACTGTCTCCTTTTGTCAATGAGGAAATGATCGATTTGGTTGTGTGTAAAGCCGTCAGGAGAGGGCCACGTTTCTTCATGAATGTCTTTGCGCTGAAGGAAAGTGCTCTTCACTACCATTTTTTTTTTCTCGCGAAATCTATGGCCCTCATTCTGTTATCGTTGCTTGGCGCGTGTAGACTCTCAGAACCGATAATGGATTTGAGATGGGCCTCTCTCCCAATTTTTGCATTGAAGTCCCCCACTCCTATCTTTGAGTGGAAGTGCCCAATGGATTCTACATGTGCGGATAGACTCTCGTAGAATGATTCCTTCGTGTAATGCTATCTTTGTCATTTGACGGGGCATGAATATTGAAGATCGCGTATTTGAAGGAACGAGTTTCGAATTGAAGATATGACACTATCTCGTTCAGCGCGACAACATTCTTTACTTGGGGTGGGATGGTGTTCTTAATGAGGAAACCTGTACCTAATGCATGGGCATTTGTACCCCCATACCAAAAAGTGTAACTGCCCATTCGAAGTTGATCCGTCCCGATGCATCTAGTCTCCTGTAGTGCTAGCATGTCTACCATAGGTCGGGCAAAAAACTTTTTCTATGTATTTTTTTGTGCTCTTTCTTAGCTAAAAGTTAGAATAGACCTAGCTGGACGGTCAAGGCTCGAAATGTCAATTCCGTGGCCGCACCCCTAAATTCGGCATTCAAGTGCCTGGTATGAAGATATACCACTTCTAAACGATTCCTCTTCAAGAAGACATCTTTGAGCATATTTTGAACATGTTTTTATAGTTTGAGAGTCGCAACTACCTCTTTTACCTACCGAACGCTGTGCATACATTGTGTCCTCGAATTTGCGCCAAAACTACGGTCTCAACAATATGTGTTGCGTGAGAGCGTCTATCGACTTGTAAGGATCCGCTTATGAGCACATTTTGATCCTCTTGCTTCAAACTATCAAACAGCTGCGGTTATGAACATCCATCGCTTCACTTCCGAGAAGTAGCGGCGTGCTCTTCTTCAAAAAAACGACGGTGTGAATAAGAGTGTCGATTCCCGTGGCTATCTACCAACACGTCTGAAAGATCGACAATCCAGCATCGCGCTCGACTTTTCGTGAAAATTTGGTATACCCAAGTCTAACTAAGCGGAAAAAGCGATCCGCTAACTCTCCGATCCGTTTTCGCTGGTCAAACATGAAATGTCGATTCCATGGCCGTCAATTCCGTGGCCAATTTGCAATTTCGAGCTGAGCTCTTATGAGATTTAACACGTAAAAAATTTTTCTCAACTTCCTATATGTTTGAGTTTTGATACTGAATATAGGGGAGATCAGGAGTAAAAAAACCCATCTTGCGAGCCCAGAAGTTCACTTTTGCGGTTCTGCCATTTTTGAGCTTGTTTCGAGCACGTTTCCGCGGATCTACTAAAATATCACTTTTTAACATGGGCCTATTATAGGCAATGCTGATGTCACGGGCTGTAACTCTGAACAGGAGGGCCATTTGACAGAGTTACTCTGGATTCTTCATATTCTAGGTGATACCAAACTGTAAAAAAAATTTGGGAGTGATTGTCGACCCGGACCCCGTGGTCCCCCCTTGTTAGTGCAAGGCTTGGGACGCTTGGAAAGTTTCATAGGAAAGTTACAAACGTTTATTTGTTATCGATTTCAAAATCTTTAGACAATTCAACCGAACAACATAGAATGGAGGGCGATATGTTCCCACGCCCGGAGAACTTTTCTTAAGATTTAAAAGAAGTTTCATCAAAAGAAGTGCAAAATTGAGCTCATAAAGTTGCAGAAAATTCTCTGAGAATAGTGTGATACATCTCTGCGATTTGATCAGCTCAATTTCACTTATTTTAAATAAAACTTTTTTTGAAATTTGCAGAAAAATTCTCCGCTTGTGCAGAGAAGACACCGCACTCCGTTCTTGTTGTTTGGTTGATTTTATATTTACAATAAACCATTTGGACCGCTAGATGGCGCCAATGCTGTTCTCGAAAGACTAGGGAGGGCCCTTAAGGCTCAAGTCCAATGCCCTTAATTGTGGCATACCGGTGGGCCGTGCGCACGGCCCTTAGTGTTTTGCCCGGAGAAGTGTCCGTGGCATTGCGAATAGACCTTGTATGCGGAAAAAGAGGCGGGGGCAAATTAGGAACACTGCACTTTTTTTAGTAATATAGGAGTAGAATCGCCTCAAAATCGAATTTTCTGTATTTTGACAAAGACGGAGAAAATGAGGAGAACTGCGTTAAGATTGATTGGATCAATCTCATTTGGCATAGCTCTCAGTGACTAACAAAAAATAAGTCAAAGTACCGAATATCGTTTGTAATGTTTCAAGAAAGGTGCGGGTCATTTTGGATCGTCCCGAACCGTTGATTTCCTCACATTTTCACGTTACAAACATGAAAATAATGCGTGGCCAGGTCTGCGAGCTGGTACATTCGATAACTCGATTGGGGGCTTTCTAGGCACACTTACCTTATAACACATTTGGGAACGTGAAAAAAGTTATTTCCTATTCTTTAAATCATTCTCCACGTTGTACCGATGAGATTCCAGAAATAGTCAAAATCGTGGATTTTCATTGAAACCGGACCATTTCGCAGCATCCAGCTGATCCACTCTGAGTCGTTTGTATGACGAACTGAGTGAACGGATGATCAGATTTTGAGCGAATGAACAGATGATTCTGGTAAGTCAAACTTCAAGTAAACTTATTAGACGACCCTCGTCAACATGACTCGCTGGCCCCGAGGAATGTGCTCAGCCTCGTGACCACAAGGTCGTGGTTTCGAATCCCACTCTCGGCAAAAATTACGAGTTCCGTGGTTGAGTTTATTTTCAGTTTTTTTACCGTAAAATATCGATGAATTGACATTACAAATTCCTCGCCATTACCTGAACATCAAAAAGAAAAACATTATAATGTTATTGGACTTCGTCGTAATGTCCATCACAAGATTATTTCCAATAGGGTACTTCGCCAAAAGAGTAGATGGATTAGTTGTAGGAAGGGATACGAGCATGGAATGAAATTTCGATGAGATTTTATCGACTTAGTGTCACGAGATTCCCTTTTATAGCAATTGAGATCATCTACACTAGGGTTTTTTGGGTGAGATAAATCGGTCGGTTGGAGCGAAGTTCCAGTACAGTTGAGGTAGAGATAATTAAAGGGGAGTATCTTGTGGAATTCGGGATTTTCCGAGGATAAATTAAATTTCAATTGTATCATTTTGATCAAATTTTGAAAACTCCGGTATTGACAAATCAATTCAAAATGCCGGAAAAGTATTAATTCAGTTCATTGGAACTTGAAAAAAACAGACTGAGAAGAAGATGTAAGGGAAATGGGAATATTGAAATGAATATTTTGTGAATCTTGAGTTATATTTTTGACGAAGCTTGTTAGGGCGATTCGGGCTTTCTGAACTGGGGGTTTTTCAGCGACATATGGAGTTGGGTTGAAACGGAAATTGAATAAATGGCAGGAAAAACCAATAATTGTCTTGGACTCCGAGAATTGAGGGGATGTCAGAGTCCTATCCTATTTGCATATTACTCTCTCAGCATCAATCAGCTACTATATAGCTGAAATATCAGCTATTACTCCCATGGGACGTCAAACTGCTGATCAAATCAGCGAACACAAAAATCACGCTTAAATCGATAATTCTGATGGAATAACTCCACAAATCCGGGTTCCAATATCGACATGAACACATTAACGACTTTTCCAGACCAAGTAACGACGAACTAAGGCGTATTCGTTCGATATTTACTCATTTTGTGCCACGGGAGGCGCTATATAGCTGATTATAATCAGCTATAAATCAGTGATTGTAGCTGGAAATCAGCTAATGTAGCTGAAATTCAGCTACAGTAGCTATTCGTGTCAGTAAAAAACCGTTCACTGAAAAATCAGCTTAGAATAGCTGATTCAGTTGGCTAACACAGCTGGAATCTCAGCTAATATAGCTGATTTTTCAGCTAAACGATATTCGTGTTGTGCCGTATACACTATATACAGTGTCGAGATCAGCATTGGATCGAAGGAAGATATATTGAGAAGGAGCCTGATATGACGACAACATAAGTATATGGAGATCGAGAGATCTTCATTTCCTGCTCGGAAGGTGAGGTTGAGGCGTATAACGTGCTATGGGAAGTATGGGTTTCAGCGCCTCCGAGCGGAGGGAAGCGGCATGGCACGCCGCTTTTTTTACGGCACGCACATGGCCCACTTTTGATCCAGGTGCCCCACTTTCGATCTAGGTGGCCCACTTTTGATCAAGGTGGCCCACTTTTGATACAGGTGGCTCACTTACGATACAGGTGGCCCACTTTCGATCTAGGTGGCCCACTTTCGATACAGGTGGCCCACTTTCGATCTAGGTGGCCCACTTTCGATACAGGTGGCTCACTTACGATACAGGTGGCCCACTTTCGATCCAGGTGGCCCACTTTCGATCTAGGTGGCCCACTTTCGATCTAGGTGGCCCACTTTCGATTTAGGTGGCCCACTTTCGATCTAGGTGGCCCACTTTCGATACAGGTGGCTCACTTACGATACAGGTGGCCCACTTTCGATCCAGGTGGCTCACTTACGATACAGGTGGCCCACTTTCGATCCAGGTGGCTCACTTACGATACAGGTGGCCCACTTTCGATCCAGGTGGCCCACTTTCGATCTAGGTGGCTCACTTTCGATCTAGGTGGCCCACTTTCGATACAGGTGGCTCACTTACGATACAGGTGGCCCACTTTCGATCTAGGTGGCCCACTTTCGATACAGGTGGCTCACTTACGATACAGGTGGCCCACTTTCGATCCAGGTGGCTCACTTACGATACAGGTGGCCCACTTTCGATACAGGTGGCTCACTTACGATACAGGTGGCCCACTTTCGATCCAGGTGGCCCACTTTCGATCTAGGTGGCCCACTTTCGATACAGGTGGCTCACTTACGATACAGGGGGCCCACTTTTGATCCAGGTGGCCCACTTTCGATACAGGTGGCTCACTTACGATCTAGGTGGCCCACTTTCGATACAGGTGGCTCACTTACGATACAGGTGGCCCACTTTCGATCCAGGTGGCCCACTTTCGATCTAGGTGGCCCACTTTCGATCTAGGTGGCCCACTTTCGATACAGGTGGCTGACTTACGATACAGGTGGCCCACTTTCGATCCAGGTGGCCCACTTTCGATACAGGTGGCCCACTTTCGATCCAGGTGGCCCGCTTTCGATCCAGGTGGCCCACTTTTGACGCACTACTTGGGACTTAAAAATCGGGTAATCAAATGGATCCCACTGCATCGCACGAACGATTCTAATACTAGAGCCAAAAATTTATCACGTGACACCCAGTGCGCAGGGAAGAACATTCCCGAACGGTGTATATCATCGTTCATAACCCTGTGTATTAGCTGATTCAATCAGTGAAAATCTTCACGTTAGCTGACGAAATCAGCTATCACTAGCTGATCTTCAGCTACTCTAGCTGATTCGCGCTGAGAAAGTAGTGATCGTTATTGTCGAGTTTCCAAACCATTCAACGAACATTTGAGATATCGCAATTCTAATAAGTAACGCCGATTTGATGGACCAAACAGAATTGGTGTTGAATATTAGAATTGCGATGTTTCAGAAATTCGTCGAATGGATTAAAAACTCGAAAGTGTCGGTATCCAACACCCTCTTGAATGGAATTTCGGAATAGAGTACATGCGATAGCCGGGCAACACGACCGCGAAGTTCCATTCACCACTTATGTGAAAATTTTAACGCGGCAAAAATTGAGATGAGTTGTCTAGTTATTGATATTGTCCGACTTATACTCGATGACTCAACGTTCAGCCCAAACCATTAGATTATTGCAAGAAAGTGGGAACCACTGGGCGTCTGGTACATCCTAACCAATGATATACACACATTTCTGTTCCAATTCTACTCGAATTCTTCCGCTATTTAAACTGAACGACGAGTTTTTTTCACAGGAGATTATTATCACAGGAGAAATTCAGTTCGAGGAGATACTGGATTGAATGGAAAAATTGATCAACAATTTCCTTGATCAAGAACAAAGCTTTCTCCCTACACGAAGAAAAATTTCGGGTGGTGACGACAAGATTTTTAACTTGCCGTGACGATCCGAGCCTCCGGCCGCCACGTTCAGGTAGCCGGGCCCTCGCCTCCAGATTTTCTAGCCGTGCCGTCAGGGAATCGGACCGCTGCGTTCCGATCCTCGCGTCCAAATCCTCCGGTGTAAAATTTAGCTAGTCATAGACTCCGGCGGACGCAAGCCCGCGAAGGGCCCCAATAAATCGCGCGTTCGAGGGTAAAACTTTATTGCCCCGCTCTAATTATCCACTTCAAATATTCAAGATTGTTCAAAATTGCGAAACATTATTCGCAAATATGATTTTCATGCTTGCGTCTTCGAGACATTATCATAGAATTTTGAATTGTAAAAATCGGTTGATAACAAGTATCTGTATAACAAAAACTTCCCACAACCCGCGGAGGGAGCCGACGAATATGATAGATTTTTAAGCTACAAACAGAAGAAGGCTGCTTGGCTTAGGGAGTAAGGTCATTGCTTCACACGTGAGAGATAGGGGTTCAAATCCGCAAATTCCATCCATTTTTTTTTTTTAATCTAATTGTTTTTTTCTTCAACTTTCATTGGTAACTGTTCCCAGAAAAATGATTCATATATATGTATATATCAATTGTTATTCATCTACATATATACATATGAATTAAATTAAAGTTTATCATCAAAAAATTATGTGTGTGTGTGTGTGCGCGTGTGTAAGTGTGTGTCTGTGTAGAGGTAACCGCAGTTTTTTCTGTATATTGCACTCGTTTTTTCATCATCTCCACTCTTGTTCTATCAATAATTTTTTGTTAGATTCAATTTCGATCTCAGGTATGTGTTTCTAATATTCCCCCATATACCGATCTCAGAACTGAGCACTCTTTGACCTTCGTGCAATTTTTCTTTACCCTTGTTAGATCTAAATATCAGAAAATTGATAATTGGGTCCGATCCCGGATGATTTCTGCGTCTTCCAGCAAATTTATAGAGATTTGTATTTTTCGTATTTGCAGACTTAAATAACAGTCGCCAACGAAATTGCATTTAGTAAAACCTTAAAATGCTTAAAATGCGATAGAATGCGTTGAAAAATATTGAAGTGAGTGCACAACTATTGGGAAAATGGCTTAATGAAGGGCATGTTTGATGCGCTTATCCCAGTTTTCGAATAGTAATTAATTTCTACCTTATCTTCTTCACGTAATATGGATGTTATATAAATCGAGCTGAAAGGGAACTCCCCGAACGTGAATTTGAGGTCACTGAGAACGGACGAGAATAAGGAACTGAAGCCAATGATGAACGTTATCACTTCTCAAAAACTCAAGAATATAAGACAAATGTGTTAACAATCTCCCCATAAAGGAGTCCAATGAAGATTTGTGAAAGGCTATATGAAGTATATAATGTGATAACTCGTTAGATCTTCTTCACAAGGCGTCAATATGAACCCTATTATAATTTGATTATCAAAGTCTTTTTTGCAACTGTGTGCGCGAAGTTGTAAAAAAATGAGACTTCTCTTCATTATTTACAGTGCGAGAAGTAATGCGTGAATGACTTCTCGCACAGTTTTACATTTACGCACTGGTGAAGTGTGCGTGAATGTAACTTCTCGCTCTAATGCATTTTCATTCACGCACAGTTCCAAAATATGATGTCACGTCATCCCTCTGAATTTGGCCTTTCTTGAAAACTTCGTTTCCAAGATAATCTTGCTCGGACAGTGGTGCATTTAATTACAACTTCGCGCACAGTTGCAAAAAATAGTATACGCAACACGTGCGAGAAGTTTCCGCACACGTTGCCAACTCACGCGAGAAGTAACATTCACGCACGCTTCGCGAGCGTGCGTAAATATGTACTTCTAGGTGTGCGAGAAGTTTCAAAGTGTGCGTGAATATTAACTTCTCGCACTCGTTTGGCAACTTGTGCGGAAATTGACCTTCTCCCACTTGTTGCGTAATATACTATTTCATCTTTACTATGGAAGAATTGAACTCGTCATTCCATCATCGAATATTTGTGATCGTCTGTCCGCAAATGAGTCTTCTGCGCACTGGTTATCGATTCGCATTTGCTCACAGAAAATCATAAGATATGGTATGATACTCGGTCGCAATGGTTCTGTTACTTGAGGAATGAGTGAAGGGAATTTTCGACGATTATCTTGAAACAGTCAATCAAAAATTCTGCGGAAAATGTTGGAAGGTATATTGTTGACCACAGTGAACTTTTGCATCGAAATTACAAAAAATTATTCCTGATTTGCAAGTATTACAGGGCAGGGAATTACTACAAAGATTTTCGATTACTCTTCCATCTATTCCAGTCTGACTCTGTCTCAGGCCCAAAATCGCTATTCAAATAATATTCATATTCATAATTTTATTTGTGCGCAGAACTACAATTAAAACTGCTATATATACAAATATCAAGCCATGTTTTCTCTTACCCTACGTATCCAAACCATATCAACTTTTTTTATTGTACTAGTTCATAAATAATATGTAAATATATATACACAGATACACATACACACACACACACATTCGCAATGTAACTCCAGCTAAAAGTTGGCTCTATTTACAACATATACGTATTTATAAAAATCCACTCAGATAAAATCACAGCCGCTCTTTCAGTACTTAGATTGATAATTTTCAAGGAGGCCTCCAATCCACAATATCAACAGTCTACATCGAAATGTAGGTGTACCTCGGAGAAAGCACTCACTATCCAGAAGAAGAACTGATTTTTCCGAAATAAATTTCTTTCACATTCTAGATGTCGCAGAAATCTCAAATACATAGCCAATGATCATTCAAACATTACAGGAGACGTTCAATAATATATGCTGAGCTTATATGCGGTGTCTCGTTGCGATATACTCATATCCATCTTTATAGACTAGGCAGCACTGAACGAGGGGAGGGAGTAATTCCACATTGATAAAATCAAACACAATATCGGTCAACTCAACCACATATGCATGATAATGATCGAAGAAATAGAATGTCTTAATTTTTTTCAAAAGAAAATAGACTTTGTTGTTTGCTGAGTAGATTTTATGGACTCGCCCGAATACTGGGCCATTTTCGTCCACTCTTGTCAGGAGTATAGAATTGTGTTTGTATTCTTTGTTGTATAGTGTCACAGATTGGAGGATTTGATGTGGATTTTCGGGAATGTGACGCAAGTTTTCAAATCGGCTGAGTTCGTTATCAAAAATGTGTGACACTGGCCCAAGGTGAAGAGTTGGCATTAAATATTTTATTTTTCCTTGAATATTGCAAAAGTCGATCTGAACCCGGAAGGCTAAGGTGAGAGGAATATTGACTGAGGAATTGGTGTAAAAGCGATCGAACGGAGCTCTTTGTTCTTACGCTCAAAAGGCATGCTCCAAGAGTTAATCAAGGGGCCATAGAGTATCAACAGCTCTACATAATGGAGTAGAAAGTGCATCTTCGGCTTTAGATAGCCGTAAAGTCTTAAGTATTCGGAATTATGTTAGCGAATCAAGTCTCGAAGGTAACACAGATCTGGCTTCGTGTAACTGGGAGCAGTCAGAATATCAATGATTTTTCTCATGACGAGGTACAAATGCCAATGTTCATTACATCGCGGCACCCTATGCCCAATGATTAATCCAAGATATCTAGCTAAACAGAGTGCCTTTGAAGCTGATTGCTTTAGTTTAACTCTCCTCTTCGAGTCATCTGAATTACTACTTTTCTTGTTATAGTCAAATATAAGATGTCTTGGCTTATTTTTCTCGTTACCGAAATCAAATTTATCAATTGCCTTGTTCAAGTCGTCTAAACTAAAACAATCAAATTTGAAAATCAGAGCTGTTAAAATACAACCAATCGTATAGGGAATCACTCCAAGATTCAAATCGTGCATCAAATCTGCCCATTTATTCTTTTCAACGTGGAAACCCTCGATTTCATTGAATACACAAACTTCCCTCAACCCCGAAACAACCAGTGGTTCCTTGGCTAGCGCATCATAATTCTCAACCGTTCTTGATAATTTGAGGTCAGGGCTGCACATAATTTTACAGAGTTGGTTTGTGGCTAGACAGATGCGACAATATCGCAGAAAATCTCCCACAGATGAAAAGCTACAAGGAAATCCAAGGGCTTGATTCAAAGCTAAATTATCTCCCAACAACTTCGTAACTCGAAAGTGAATCTTGCGAATACCTCGATTAGTTACAATTTCTAGGCCATCTCTTATGAGTTCATTTAAATCATCTATAATTCTACTGTAAACTGCACGAGTACCAAACAACGAAAGGAATTTTGCATAAAGAATAGCTAAAACAACTATACAAGCATTCTTATTGGCCATATGCTTAGGCAAAAACGGCAATGAGAGAAAAGCCCTGGTTATTTTTTGGGAACCTGCGGCACTACCCATTCCATTCCCCATGTCAGCATCGTCAATAAAGGGATCAATTGGAAGCACAGTCTCTTTGTCTGGATTTTCACGGAGCACTTTTTGCCACTCTTCCGTCTGTTGCACATTAGAAATTGTGTGATTATCGTTGTAGAATTCATATCTTTGCTCATCAATCATTTCCATCAATCCAGGAGTTTCCAAAATTTTCTTCAGAGATTCTTTGATTGGGATAATAATCATGTATCGCGGAGTTTTCTCGACTTGAATAACTTCTCTACTCTTGATAACGAATAATGACTCATCACCAATTTTGAATTTTTCCGGCTTAAAGAAACCCTTGGTTTCTTTGTACGCTTTGATTCTACAGTGCTCAGTCAACAACCCACCAAGTGGCAAATCATTGTGGCTGAAAAGAAGGTCTACCTCTCCGACTGTATCGGTTGAGCATTTATCAATGATAATTTCTTTGACTCTATCCTTGTAATACGGGATGACTGTATCAGTGAGGAGAGCGTAAACCTTATGCATACAATCTTCAACCGCCGATCTGGGCATGTCATGTACATTATACATTTCTAACGTGAACTGCACAAATCTACCTTTGAATTCTTCAAAAGAAATCATGTTTGGATGATTTTGAAAATTCTTAATCGCGATCCAATTATGTGTTGAACGATTCAATTGGTTCACTCTGGAACCCTTATTTCAGCTTAAGAGAAAATTTCCAGTATGAGAAATATTAATGACAAGTTGCGAAAAAACGAAGAAAAGTAGAATCATACACGTAAAACCAATTGGAAACCTCATTCTTCTCAAAATGTCAGGACCAGAGAATAATCATCTTTGTTGCGTTATGCTCCTCCAGGCTTTCAAGACTGTTATCAAAATGTTATGGAAGAGTTACAGAGAGCAGTGTTATACGATACCCTAAAAAAAGTGCTACAGGCTATTCTGTAAATCAATCATACATGTATACGCGTGGAAAAACAAGTAAACGTGTGGATTCACTCTCGGACCTCTCGCTCAGTACGTTTCATCGATCGGTTCAACTCAGATATCAAATTTTGAATCACAGTTTTGTTATGTTGCGCAATCTTAATATTGAATATGTAAATCTCAATGAAGCCCCAAATGTGACGGACGGTCTAACTGAATTCCTTAAACATCGGAAAAACGACTAAGCACTCATAGCATAAATCCACAGCTTCATTCAAATTATTCACCTCATAGTGAGTACTCTCGCTAAGAACCACGAAGAATCTTCTTGATGTTGGGCAGCAGCGGAAGACGACTCTCGGTGTCAGTTCATCATTCACCTTTGCGATGTCAGTGGCCAATTTTCTTTGCGAAGCTCTCAGCCTATCACTGACGTTTTCTTTATCATTGACCTGTAACAAGAAATTTGAGTAATCATAGGGTGCTGCTATATCGTGGCATCATATGTCAGTCAATTTTCTATCGCGCGATAGGCATGAGAACCTTCTCACTCATTATCAAGTTATAGCCACTCGTGAACCATCTCTCCTTTCATAAGCTGATAAGATTGAGAAATTGATCATATTAAAATATATATACTTCAAGCTCTGGTTGAAGGATGGAAGATTGATATTCATCAGAGCTATCTGTTTTAAATAAATAAGTTGAGTTGACAATCTTCTCACAATTTCCAGAAAAACTGCCTTCTCTGAGGACGAAAAGCCTGAATGCGTGATGCTGTATCAATATATATTTAAACTTTCATTAGAGATGGAATTTTTGAGTAATGGCGTATCTACCTGAATTACTTGAATGAAGTACTTCGTTGCTTCGATCTTCGTTAATTTTTTGTTCGGCAATGATGATGCATTGAATAAGAGGCCCAGCACGAACCATGCGGCAACTGCAAAGATAAATAATGGTTATTTGAGGACATGTGAATAAGATATATATGAGTTCCTAATATTGCAAGCTAGAATTCGATGACATTGCAGGCACCGTTCACAAGACTAAAAAATGGCAGTGTAAGATTACTTCTTGTTAATTTATTGTTTTTTTTAACATTGCGCGAATAATCCACTAATTCAAGCAAGTCAAGACAAACGAATATAAGATAATCTCATCTTGAGAGCGAAGAGTGATCGATTCGATGAATTTTGGATGTACATCTGATCGTGTCTAACATGCTACTCAATGAGTGTAGTATTTTTGTTAGAAAATATTCCATTCAACAAACTATGGTTTCTACAGCATTCATGCAAGATGTGACTGAGTGCTCAACTTCTGGTTCATCTCCCCAAGCTGTCAAGCAATCTACGATGTCCTGCTTGTCTTTCACGTTTTTCGCCTTGAACCTTGCTAGGTCTATCAAAGCTGAACTCAAAGTTGGCCATGCATGTAGCAAGGCATTCTCTTTGCCGTTGTGGATGACTCCGAAGTCTGCTTTAGTCTGTAAATGGAAGCAAAAGTTGATTGACTCGATCTCATCAAGGAATAATTCGTAATTCATCACAATCTCGTTTGATACTATTCAAATCGACTCAGTCTTACCAAGTCTGCCGCGTTATCAGCTTTCAAGACAATTAAGTCATTCAACATTTCGTCTAGTGTCGATTTCTGGTGAAAGTTGAGTCGTACGGATAGCCGCTGTATCCATGTCTGTTTGTTCTCATCAGTTACGAGCTTCAATGCTCTCAACACTTGAAGTTCTGCTCTCTGAGTAACTCCAATAACATCAGTATCTACATATGAGAATGATTGTCAGTTACTACTAATGTTGCTGTGATATCAGAAGCTTGTAGAGAATACTTGAGCATTCACGCATTCTATCAATTACCAGTAATACATTTACCTGTTATATTAGACTTTCGCTTGGGTTTTCCAAGGAGACCAGTTTCATAACTATTCCCATTGTGGTATATGTAAGCAACATAAAGAACACCCTTTGCGTCAACATTGGTGCTCGATGGCTCATACACAATTGTCAGGTTATTACCTTCTGCGTCTTTAGGGAAGCACTCGCCCCAACTCGTTCGTAAATACAAGAATCTGTCCCTCTTCATGCTGCGTAACCAAGAATTTTGTAGATTTGAATTATTGGTAGATTGTGATAATGTTCTGATATATTTCAAGGGGTATGGGAAAGAAAAAAAAATAGCGCAGAAAAATCCTTTCTGATTCATCATGAATGATGAGAAAGAAATTCATCATAGAACAAGAGACTGAAAAGTTTCCATTACGGAGAGAACAGCACGCTACTGCGAAAATCCCCCTATAATCATTATCAAAAATAGTGTGTATCGCCACTCACTCGTTGCCGTTGTCCATGGCTTGACTCATAACAAATCGGGCAATTTTCGGCCGAAAATAGGCAGAATTCGTATCATCGTCCTCTCTCACCCATTCATCATACGCTGCGAAAATTTGTTTTGCGACGATTCCTTGCATTTTCAAACAATGATATACGTAGTTGCCACTCCTTATTTCCGCTAGACTACCTTGAGTTAAAAAATTGAATGGGATATCAAATTTTTGTTCATATGATGACCGAAAATAACCCAGGCTAGACAAAATCTTTGAAATAAGTTGATACACTGGCAATCATGTGCATATTCGAATAGTGAATAATCACGCCCGTCAAAGTGATCGATATTAACTTGTAACACAGAGAGGATTAAATTAACCTCAATCTCTGCGAGTTAAGGAAGTACATTAATACCTTCATAAAAGAGTACGTCCATGTCAAATTCAAACGGTTTCTGCAGCTATTTTTTTACAATTCCCATACCATTTTTTTTCGACGTGGGGTACCAAAATAAGATGTTTCCTATAGTTTGTAGGTCCAAAAAAAATTTTTTGTCTCAGATAGGCCTACGAGAGTGATTTTACCGGAAAATCAAAAATTGAAACTATCCTACCATATTTTGCTCGTAACTCTTGATTGCTCTGACCGATTTGGATTTTCCAAAAAGCATTCGAAAGGTGACTTCAAAAGCTATCGATTGACCACTAGTAAAACCTCTCCCAGTTGTTTTTTGAACATCCGAAAGCTGAAATACTCAAAAATCACTGTTTGGCTCATAACTTTTTTGACGTATATTTTGATTTTTTTAATTTCATCTTTTCTCGATTTGTGTGGTTATAAACTACCTGCAAAAGAATTTTCAGCCATTATTTTTACTTTTGGGGCCTCCTAGAGCTGTTTAAGTGCGCAAAACCATCTCAAAAACTCAAAAAATGCGTTTCTACCTCGTTCAACTTTCTCGGGCGACCTCGCAACTAATTCCATTGTGTTTGCAAGACTGTTTCACCTCAGAAATGACTATTTTGAGTATTTTTTTAGTGTAACAGATGCTCAGATTCGTAGAAATTTATTTCAAAAGCAAATTTTTATTCAATAACTAGCATCTCCTGCGCATACGTTGTTCTCTACGTCTCTGAAAATGTTTCCAATCGATAGCTGATTCAATTTCCTTCACAAAAACCTCTTGCTGGAGTCAATTTGATGCAGTAGAACAGGAGCTGTAGCTGTCAAACTAAGAAGAAATGTCTCAGGTATCAAATCCGTGAGCGTGGAGAAAGATTGTCGGTCTCGTCTGCCGATTGAAGCGTATATTTCCGCTTCTACTCCGTCAAATTAACTTCAACAAGGGGTCATTTTGAAGGAAATTGAGTCAGCTACCGATTCAAATTAGTTCTGAAGCTCTAAAGTCATTTGCATGCACGAGAAATTCGAATCTAACGAATCATTGCCAGCAATTTTTTCCGACTCTGATCAGACGATTGTGAAGTTTTTGCGCAGGCAAATGATTTTGGTGCTTCAAAAACGATTCAGATCGGTAGCAGTTTCCTCCCAAATGACCCCTTGTTGAAGTTAATTTGATGGAGTAGAAGCGGAAATACACGTTTCAACCGGCAGACGAGACCGACAATCTTTCTCCAGGCCCACGGATTTGACACCTGAGACATTTGTTTTTAGTTTGACAGCTGTAGCTCCGGTTCTACTGCATGAAATTGACTTCAGCGAGAGGTTTTTCTGAAGGAAATTGAACCAGCTATCGATTGAAAACATTTTCAGAGACGTAGAGAACAACGCATGCACAGGAGATGCTAATTAGTGAATAAAACTTTGCTTTTGAAATAAATTTCTACGAATCTGAGCATCTGTTACACTAAAAAAATACTCAGAACAGCCATTTGTGAGGTAAAACAGTCTTGCAAACACAATGAAATCAGTTGCGAGGTCGCCCGAGAAAGTTGAACGAGGTAAAAACGCATTTTTCGAGTTTTTGAGATGCACTGTAAAAAATGTTGAATGAAATTCACCATCTAGCTTAGTAAAAATACAACTCTGGGAGTGGTGAGTTTCATCCCATTTCTTGTAACTTTACAAACGCTTGTAAATTTACCAGTCTCAGAGGGGGTAATAGTTGGATACCAGTCTCAGACTGGTAAAATTCCCTCGCTCAGGCTTGTAAATTTCAGCTCAACCTGGCTCAACCGAGCATGCGCGGATCTAAAGTTTGGTCTGCTGGGCCCACGCACAACTAACCTAAAAAGCTCCTCCGCGGTCGAGTGTTTATGTCTCGAGCGATGAGTTTTCGACTCGCACGGGTTTTTCAACCTTTTCAAAATTATCGTGGATTAAGATGCTTCATTCCAAGATGCCATTTCATTAGAAAAAGCCCCCGAGTAGCCCGTACGCTTCAGTTGAACAAGGTTTCTTCAGGTCTGAAATTTACCGTCAGCCGGTAAATCAAATTTACAAGCCGCTTGTAAATTTACACATCCCAGCGCGGTATCCAACTATTACCCTCTCTGAGACTTGTAATTTTACATGAAAATTTTTTACAGTGTGGTTTTGCGCACTTAAACAGCTCTAGGAGGCCCCAAAAGTAAAAATAATGGCTGAAAATTTCTTTGCAGATAGTTTATTACTATACAAATCAAAAAAATGAAATAAAGAAAATCAAAATATACGTCAGAAAAATTATGAGCCAAACAGTGATTTTTGAGTATTTCAGCTTTCGGATGTTCAAAAAACAACTGGGAGAGGTTTTACTAGTGGTTAATCGATAGCTTTCAAAGTCACCTTTCAAATGCTTCTCGGAAAATCCAAATTGGTCAGAGCAATCAAAAGTTACAAGCAAAATACGGTACGATAGTTTCAATTTTTGATTTTTCGGTGAAATCACTCTCGTAGGCCTATCTGAGACAAAAAAAACTTTTTGGACCTACAAACTATAGGAAACATCTTATTTTGGTACCCCACGTCGAAAAAAAATGGTATGGGAATTTTAAAAAAATAGCTGCAGAAAGCGTTTGAATTTGACATGGACGTACTCAACAGCTGTCTACGGAAACAATTTAGTCGAGCCTGGTTTATTGAGATGAAATTGATAATACGAACGTTGCATGGGCCTCGTAGGTGATATAACTTGAATGGTGTTTTGATTAGAAGAAGAAGACTGATTAGGCGTATCTATGATCCGAATGGTGCTCGATGGTCCGGCACTAACATGATCAACAGCAGGAATATCTATTTCTTCGATTCTACGCCTCTTCGGGTCATCAGAATGAGAAGACCCTGAAGATTGGGCTTCGGGTAGGGTTGATGTGGGGTTTTGCATGTCTTGTGGACGCCATTGTTGTGAAAAATGAGCTGGTTGAATGTAACCATTGTACTGTGGAGATGACATGCTATTGTGCTCGTATGTCACAGTTGGAGGCTGATAATAATTCTGATGGGAGTTAAAGTGATGTGGCTGTTGATGTGAGGCTCCAAAATTGTTTGCTAACGACCAATTTGGTGCAGTATAACCTAGAAACCGGATATAACAAGAATATTGTTGTATCTGTACATATGTGAATACTTGACGTTCGCAACCGTTGGTATTTATCGATCGGTCGGTTGCTAGTGTGTGTTTGTTTGTGTTGTTATGTTTTTGAAGTCAGTCCGCTCGTGGCTGTCACGAGGATAAGGCGCTCTTGTTGTGTCAAAGAAATAAAGACACGGGTTATTTTGATAATTCGGTGGCTCTAATTTATTGTGTTACGAGTGAGTGTAACAATTTGGGGGCTCAGCCGGGATTCAACAACCAAGGACGGTAGTGTGAAGCAGCGAAATGAGGACCCGGAATAACGAGTATTTGCTGCCGGGAGATCGCCGCTAGACGAGGCAAGCTTGACAACATTGACTCCAGTCCTCGGAAAAAACTCGATGAGTGGCTCTGGTTTTGGGGGAATGAGGAGAATTACTGGGAGTTCTAGCGGGGCTAATTGCTATCTAGGTTCATTGGACGGCATGCCTTGTAATTTCAAAATTGATTCTGGATCAGATGCGTCAATCATTAGTAAGAGATTCATGGTGAATGGAAAAATTCGAACAACGGGTAATTTTCCGATTTTGAGATATCCAACGGGAGAGAGAGTGAAAACTATTTGTAGAACGTCGGTTCAGGTAGAAGTTGGTATCCACATGCTTAGTCTATCAGTTTATGTTACTGATTTGGAAGATGATTGCATTCTGGGTACAGATTTTCTTGAGAGAGAAGGCGTCACGACGGCAATTGATGAGGTTATTCTAGGAACATCTACATCCTCAGGCCAGTCGCGTGGAGTTGATCTTGGAGGAATATTTATAGGTAGGATTCTATCGGAATCGCCGGAGGTTGATAGGACGTTTCAGGCTCCAGAAAAACTTCCCCCTTTTCTTCTTGAAGTTTTTGAACGCGATTCCGTTGGGTTGACTCCGGATGAGAAAAATCAATTCTATAAATTTTTGTTAGAACACCAGACGCAATTCTCTTACGGTGAGGAAACAGGTAGATGTGATTTGAAAGAGCATAAAATCGAGGTGGTGGATTCAAAACCCATCAAACAGCAAATTCGTCGAGTTCCTATGCATTTGAGAAGCAAAGTAGAAAAGGTGATAGACGAAATGAAGAGACACGGGGTGATAAGCAAATCCAAAAGTTCTTGGTGTTCGACAGTGGTCATAAAGATTAAGAAAGATGGGTCTATGAGATTTTGCGTTGATTACCGTAGACTCAATGCTGTGACCAAGAAGGACTCTTACCCATTGCCGAAAATCGATGAGATTCTGGATACTTTAGAAGGCGATTCTTTGTTTTCTACGCTCGATTTAAAATCAGGATACTGGCAAATCCGGATTCGGCCAGAGGATAAGGAGAAAACCGCGTTCTCAATAGGCAATGGATTATGGGAATTCGAAGTTATGGCATTTGGTCTCTGTAATGCACCTGCAACTTTCGAAAGATTAATGGAAGAAGTGCTGTCCAATCTGATCAACATAATTTGCATGGTTTATCTAGATGACGTTATTGTCAAAGCAAACACGTTTGAAAGAATGATTGAGAACCTTAGGATCGTTTTCTCTCGATTCATAGATGCAAATTTAAAGTTGAACGCGAAAAAATGTCATTTTTTCAAACGTGAAGTCTTGTATTTAGGACATATCATTTCAGCAGAAGGAGTGCGAGCAGATCCTGACAAAGTTTCCAGCATCGTGAACTGGCCGACACCGAAAAATAAGAAACAGGTTTTGAGTTTTCTTGGTTTAGCGTCGTACTGCAGGAAATCCGTTCGACATTTTTCGGCGATCGCTAAACCTCTGTATGCTTTGACAGGGCAAGTAGCCGTTTTTATTTGGACACCCGAATGTGAAGATACGTTTATGAAACTCAAAACAGCGTTAAGTTCTCCTCCAATTTTAGGATATCCTGATATGGATGCCGAGTTAATTCTGGATGCTGATGCTTCGGGGCATGGGCTGGGCGCAGTGCTGTCTCAAATACAAGGAGGAAAAGAACGAGTTATTAGCTATTTTAGTAAAATTTTCAGCAAATCGGAAAGAAATTACTGTGTGACTCGACGTGAGCTACTGGCTGTTGTGGAATCTGTTAAAAATTTCGCACATTACTTGATAGGAAAGAAAGTTACAGTAAGAACTGATCATAGTGCTTTGAAATGGTTGCTATCTTTTAAGGATTTAGATGGACAACTCGCGAGGTGGGATTCATTGGTTCTCAAAAACGAAATTTTATATAGACGATGGGAGTCCACTGACCTCAAAACGAGTACTGATCTTCTGGTAGTGCCTAGATCAAAAGTTTCTGTCGTTTTGAGAGAAGCCCATGATTCTCCTGTCGATGGCCATTTCGGTCAGAAGAAGAATCTGATGAAAATACGCCGTTTATTTTACTGGGACCGTTGTCGTAAGGATGTGGAAGAGTACTGCAGAACGTGTGATGTATGCATAAGTAAAAAGGGTCCACAAGGCAGTGGTAAAGGGAATTTGAATATTTATAATGTGGGTGCGCCGTCAGAGAGAATTCAAATAGACATCCTGGGACCGTTTCCACAATCATCATCGGGAAATAGGTACTTGCTAGTAGCTGTCGATTGCTTCACGACATGGCCTTGGGTTGTCGCATTATCGAATGTTAGAGCAAAATCTGTAGCTGACGCGCTGGTCAATAACATCATTCCTGAGTCAGGCGTTCCTCTAGAAATCCATACAGATCAGGGAAGGAATTTCGAGTCGAGGTTGTTCAAAGAATTGACTGATAGGTTGGATATTTTGAAAACCAGAACCACTCCATTACACCCACAGTCCAATGGTATGGTTGAAAGACTAAATAGATCAATCCTTCAGTATCTCTCATTGTTCGTTTCAGAAAACCAAAAAGACTGGGATAAGCTGATACCGTTCTTCCTACGGGCATTTCGATCTTCCCAGAATGAGAGCACTGGATTCACACCTGCCGAACTCCACCTCGGCCGAGACCTTCGTCTTCCTTTGGACATGATTCACGGAGTATCACCGGACAGCGCTCGAACATCTACGCCTGGGTATAGCCAAGAATCGCAAAGGAGACTACAGAGAGTACACCATCTTGCTCGAGAAAGAATGACAACCAAATCGGCGAAAACAAAAGCACGCTACGACTTGGATGCGAAGACGAAGAAGTTCCAAGCAGGACAGAGATTTTGGTTCTATTGCCCAAAAAGATCAGTCGGCAAAACACCCAAACTACAATTATCTTGGGATGGACCGTACCAAATCCTGAAGAGAATCAACGACAACGTCTTCTGTATCCAGAAAACACCAAGACACAAGAGACGGATCGTCAATGGAGATCGGCTCGCACCTTACTTGGACAGAGACAAGAGTTGCCCCACCTGAGGTTTTTGGATGGTTTTCCCTTCAGGTGTTCTGGCAAATGCCGGGGCAAGGGTTGTGATATCCAGCATTCAACATCTTCTATCACAAACCCGAAGAACGAACACCCAAGGACCCTCGAACAGATAACACCATCGAATCACGAATACTTCGAAACCCCTGGAATCAGCAGTTGGATTGGAAGTCCTGGAGCTGCTGTCGGAGCAACGGAGATTAATTCGTTCAACAATCTCGAATATGGACCTTCATCGCGTCCTGGAACGACGGTTGGAGCCGTGATGCATCCTGGAGCCGACGTGGATGTGAGAAGATTCTCCATTGCAGAGCCTAATTGACGAGGGCGTCAATTGTTCGAGGGGGGGGATAGTGTTGTATCTGTACATATGTAAATACTTGACGTTCGCAACCGTTGGTATTTATCGATCGGTCGGTTGCTAGTGTGTGTGTGTTGTTTGTGTTGTTATGTTTTTGAAGTTAGTCTGCTCGTGGCTGTCACGAGGATAAGACGCTCTTGTTGTGTCAAAGAAATAAAGACACGTTTTATTTTGATAATTCGGTGGCTCTAATTTATTGTGTTACGAGTGAGTGTAACAATATTTTTGAGTGGGCTGTATCAGGCAGTAATTACTCAAAGCTCACATAAACTTTGAAGAATTGATCTCAAAATAACCGATGAGGATACCGAACTTTTGAAAATATTTTGTATTAAATATTGTTCCAGAAAAGTGTATTAAAAAATGACATTTCTTTCGTAGCAATTTCAACAACTTTTACTGACACATGTAAATTCCGAGATAAGTTGCCGACTTCTTGCGTATGTGCATAAAAAGGCTCAACGGATGAACTGGAAAAAATTGGCGAAAAGGTCACGCAACGCAGAGGGTCTAGACATATGCTTGAGCAACTGTAAAATCTCGTGTTTTGTGAGTTTTCCAATCTCAAATGGAAAGCGTGTAAATTGGAAGCGGATAGAACGGAAGAGGCTGGTATCATTGATTGGTAGATGAGACAGCACACGTCCTGTCTCACGCAAATTGAGATGAAAATAACGGAGAAAAAACGCAAAGAACGAGAAATCGTATAGATTAGGACACAGTCTCGAGATAAGTTGCAAAGACTTTCATGCAGACATTAGAAATATTCCGGTTGTTCTTAAATGTTGGCGCATCAACCGAGATTCCCGTCAAAAAATTTTTTGACGAAAAACGCTTGGGCTCAATTGACTGTAACCCCTACTAAAGAGAAAAAATTGGCGATAATCTCTCAGCATTGGTCGAATACCACTTTTTATACTGTCATATTTTAAGGGTTCGCAAAATAATATGAAAATTGTATCATGGTTGCAACTGGATGCATGCTTACACATTATCTCAATCAGAGGAATTACATATTACTTTAGAGCGTACAAAAATAGAAACTTTTGCGGTGACAATTGTCTCTGGACCGTTTGCAGTCGTACACACATATATCTTATGCCCTATGATATATGATGAATTCCACGCCAAAGCGACCTACGGAAAGGGGTCATCTCTCAGATTCTTTTTTAACCTTTTTCATTCGATTCTATGGCCCAAAATAGGAAATTCGGACCACCTATGGGGCCCAAAAAAAATTTCTCCTCTCCATTGCACGCATAGTCGTCAACAGACCGAAAATTTATCGTGTAAAAATCGATGCTCTTTTATTCACGAAAATGGAGATATTTCGAGTTTTTGAATAGCTATCGATTTGCGGGTTGCGTCATCTGAAAGGGCATCGAAAAACCTATCGGAAACGTTGTCGGAAATCCCTTCTCTGTGATTTGGGGGCCTCCTGGAGGCAATAGAGTGTTTTTCACTAAGATGTTGATTTCTCAAAAAGCCACTTTTTTTATTCTCTCAAAATCATATATTTGACGTAAAATTTTGCGTTCCTTCGAAAAACATGGGTTTCAGAGAAGTTTGGGGCGATCCAAGTGACTTATGAGCCATCTTTTGGAAATTCGATTTTTCCGGTTTCAGAAAAAGGCGATTTTCAGCGCATGCGCACAAATGTAGACTTTCGGTGCCACTTTCAATGGAAAGCTGACAAAATTTCCTATAAAGTGACTACCTGCAAAGTTGAAATTCATGCACTGAAACGCGATCTGCAAGGATTAATTATGTCGAATCAAAATCACATGAAAATTCAGCCCATTAAGGAGGCTCGCGCGTGTGGTGCCGTGCCTAGCGCGGGGCCCCGCGCGCAAATAGCCAGGCCCTTCTCTTTCCCGTTCCACTCCTGACGCTACATATAGGTATACTCACAACGCAAGCAGTGCGGCGCAGCGCGCTGCTCCCGAGGCTGCTCCACTCTCCAAACTCACTTTGAACTCAATTTACTCAAAATCTAAGTCGTCAACCTATCAATTTTCTTACACCATTGAACGCACCAGGTAAAATAACGTCGATTAATCATCTCATTTTCAATAATGAAGGTTTAGTTAACGCGTGTGCTTTATTTAACTTGCCTAGCCCATAAGGATACGTGTATAAGGATTTTTTCTACCAAATGATTTTTCTCGCGAGTTTCATCGTCAACCCCCTCTTTTCTTGGTGGATTATGATTCCTCATTAGTTCATCTATCGATATGAGTCACTTTTACGCAAGTTCACAGTTTAGTTGAAATTTGCGCGAGCCTCCTTAACGCTTTCGTAGCCCCTGCTGAGATGACACATTCACGAGATCTTCTCGGGACTCAACTTTGAGTACGAAATTGACCTGAAAAAAATTCGGACCACATGGTTTCAACGTAAAATTGTATGAACTTTCAAAATATGCGATGGGAAAACCTGTTTGAGGCGAACCCGAGGTGCTACATTCAATTTTTCGCAATTTTGAATGTGAAATATCGTATTTTCTGGCAAAAAATTGAATGTAGCACCTCGGGTTCGCCTCAAACGGGATTTTTCATCGCATATTTTGAAAGTTCATACAATTTTACGTTGAAACCATGTAGTCCGAATCTTTTTCAGGTCAATTTCGTACTCAAAATTGAGTCCCGAGAAGATCTCGTGAATGTGTCATCTCAGCAGGCGCCACGAAGGCGTTAATGGGCTAAATTTTCATGTGATTTTGATTCGACATAATTAATCCTTGCAGATCACGTTTCAGTGCATAAATTCCAACTCTGCGGGTAGTCATTTTGTAGAAAATTTTGTCAGCTTTCCATTGAAAGTGGCGCCGAAAGTCTATGTTTGTGCGCATGCGCAGAAAATCGCCTTTTTCTGAAACTGGAAAAATCGAATTTTCAAAAAAATGGCTCATAAGTCACTTGGATCGCCCCAAACTTCTCTAAAACCCAATTTTTCCGAAAGAACGCAAAATTTTACGTCAAATATATGATTTTAAGAGAATAAAGAGAGTGGCTTTTTGAGAAATCAACATTCTAGTGAAAAACACTCTTTTGCCTCCAGGAGGCCCCCAAATCACAGAGAAGGAATTTCCGACAACGTTTTCGATAGGTTTTCTGATGCCCTTTCAGATGCCGCAACCCGCAAATCGATAGCTATTCGAAAACTCGAAATATTCCCATTTTCGTGAATAACAGAGCATCGATTTTTACGCGATAAATTTCCGGTCTGTTGACGGATATGCGTGCAATGGAGAGGAGAAATTTTTTTTGGGCCCCATAGGTGGTCCGAAGTTCCTATTTTGGGCCATAGAATCGAATGAAAAAGGTAAAAAAAGAATCTGAGAGATGACCCCTTTTCGTAGGTCGCTTTGGCGTGGAATTCATCATATAATAGTATTCGCAGGCTCAATGCATATATCGGATGAACTTCTGAATTGCGACTCCGAAAATACTGTCTCTTTTGCGTTTGAACTTTGAACATTATTGAATACTTATTTGCTTCACAGAACTTGGAAGAAATTGAATGTATATGTCGGCCAATTCGTGCGCATCGACTTCGCAAATCTTCTCGCCGATTCTGTGCAGAAGAGTAGGTACCAAAAATAATACTTTTCTAGAGTGTTAAGCCAAAAAACCAATTTCCCACGTCTACTAGAGTTTTCAAAGTTTTTGAAGTTTTAAACAAGGTCTTTTTAAGCGTTTTTCCGGAAAATCGCGAACAAATTTTCTCGATACATTGAGGCATGGGAAATTCCGCCTGGCGATGTACTTTTAGAAAAAAGTTGTGCGGGGAGGCCTGATATGATGCTAATTCACTCTCATGGAGGAAAACTGGGTGAGTGAAATTTCAAGCAAAATTTCGACACAAAATGGACCTGATCACCTTGCACACAGAAAGTTGTCTTTTGGCTCTTATAGCAATAGTATTTGATACTTGATTCAATGATATTTAATATCCTAGCTTTCACGAACCCTGAAGGAGTAAAACAGGTGCTTATACCGCGGTGTTTCGCACTGATCAAGGCCCAAAAAAGAAAAACAACAAGACGCGAAACTGACATTTTGACCTCTTTTTTGATGATAATTTGTATGGACGGCCCTACATCGAGAAACTAACGGTTTTGTCAAAAATAGCACAGAAAAATATGTCGTCATGGAAGTCAGTCAAAAATTCTATCCAAGTTCATATACAAGCAGGCAAACCTTATTTGAATAAAATTTCCCGAAAACTACTCATACGAAACAATCATGATAGTCACGGTAGCCATAAATAGAGAACAAGTGACCAAAGAATGTAAAAATGTGGTTAATGTGAGATTCCCGTGAGGCTACTGGTTTGTGTGAAACTCTGAAAACGCTTTTCAAAAAACACTCTATTGCATGCCCTACGCTCGCGTTCTGACGCGCACATCAACGAACCAAACTAAAATATTATTGATATGCTATGAGAATTATTATTAAGTGGTGCTATTGAGAATTTTTAGTCGTCTGACACTCTCGTGAAAAACACTCGCGAAGCAGTGACTCAAATCCTATTTAGATGAGACCAGTACAATGAAAAGCGTGAGACGAGATTGATAAAAAGAGCATTACTTCTTGAAAAGCGACGCAAGGACATGATTAACCACCAGAGTAAGAAAACGAAGCGAATAAGCTTCAAACTTTCGGCGAGGTCAGTCTGTTCTCAGGATGCCTACCACAGGTTAACCTGGTCTCAGGATTGCAAACGAGTCAACAAATACCTAATTATTGTAATCTTACTCACCCATCGTCGCATTTATAGAAAGGTAATAGGCTGTAGATGCACTTGTAGTTAGGTAGCCTGGCGGTGCTGCATGTGAAGACCAAAATCTGGGCACAGGTGGGTACACCATCGTAGGGTGACTTGTAGGTGCTGTTGTGGGTGGATGGGGTGTGGGCGGATATTGCGTAGAAGCGCAAGCTGGAGACGAGCTTGTCGAAATTTGGGCTTCAACCTGTTGAAGCTGCCCACCGCCAGCCATGTTTATCAACACTTTCACGCACTTATGGTTAAAACGCGGTGCATTGTTCGTTGTCGGTTACATGCAAGAAGGCTTTGATCTGAACCGCTAGTAAAAGAATAAAAATCTGTAAAAATGTCTACCCGCGAGTAACTAAGCGAGCATAGCAAAACTCCGATTTTTGTCGTCGCGATAGCTCCAGATGAAGAAGCCTCAGACTTTTGAAGAGCAATGAGAGTATTACGGATCTGACCAGGCTTATAAGCCCTTTTGAGGAGCAGTGTCGAACAGGTGTTAACAAATTTCAGAGCTGGCACCGATCGGGCCTGATCCAATCCATGTCAACCCAATGTACAAGAGCTCTCTCGAAGGGGGGGGGGGAAGAGGACAGCTTACTGATGCATAACAAGTAGCCAAAACTCGCGAAATGTCCCGCAAAGTTACCGAATTGTGCAAATATTACATCTCGGTATAATGGTGTAAAATCAAGATTTTACGCCCGTTCTCACATCAAAATATCATTTTTGGAAAAAATATGAGTGAAGTAAATGATTAAGTTCCGGTAAAAGCACTTTTACGCAGAGTGGAAGAAATGTATCAACGGAACTGAATGTATCACGCGGATTGTACTTTTTGTGATTCTATTTCAAATCCTCAACTGGACTCTCGAATTGTAACGAATACGTCTGCATCAGGGGTAAAATATTTTTTGGTTCATCAATCATGTTTCTGGCACAGTGAAGCATAATAACGAATGATTTCGAATAAATTTTAGGCTATTCAGATTGCATCGATTCAAAAATTGACACTCGTATTAGATTCGCGATCAACCCAGACTATTTTTTATGACTATGCCGTCTATTATTCACACGAGCCGTTTGAGCGACTGAGCCATTCGAAATAATTGGAAACGTTTATGCAGCATAATTGTGAGAGCTTGATGCCAATCAATTGCAGGTTTGGGACGAGAATGAAATATATGGAATGATGAAATATCAATCAGTATGCATCCAGATGTGATTGTTCATTTTATAGAATTCAATGAATGCATGTTGAAGCAGAGGAATAAATATCTGTACATTGGAATAAATATCTGTTTGATACTCCAATTGATCTATTGAAATTCCAGCATCGAACTCTTTTTTTGATGAAATAGGTTCTTAAAAATTCAACCCATTAGTGCCTGAAGTGACACATTCGCGAGATCTTTTTGGAGCTCGTTTGTGGGTTACAGATAGCCCTCAAAAAATATTTGGAGTTCACGTATTCGACGCAAAGTCTATACTTTCAGAACATGTGATCAAAATGTCCGTTTGGGGCGATCTTGAAGATACATTCTATTTTTTACGAAAAAAAATACGACTTTTGAGATCCATAGTCATTTCCAAACTTCAAATTCACGCCCGAAATTGATAGATATGCACCTGCGAGTTGAAGAAACCGTATCATTGGGCACTCAAGGGGAGGTGTACCATAGAGATCCGTAATATCTCTATGAGGTGTACCACTGATTTTGATGTCTAGCCTAAAAAATTAGGGGGGGGGGCTGGAGATTCATATTTCTACGTATTTTTCCAATGTAAAAACGATGGCGTAGTCGGTTTCTCGAAAAAAAAATGTTTCGACCTTTTTTGTCCACTGTTTCGCGCTTCCTTCGCCATATCGCTAAACCTATACGGTATTCTGTTCAAAACCATTAAAAGTATCCCCAAGAAAATTTACAGAACGACCCATCAACTTCTATGTGACTAGATACCTTTTTCCGGTCGAAAATCTGAATTTTCTTGCTAAAATGCCTCAAAACTCGAGAAATTTTGATAATTGCAGAAAATCACCGGTATACTTCCTTGTTTAGATTGAAAAATTACATTGGATTAGTGAACAAAATATTTCAAGAATCAAGAAAAAGTATCATCAGAAATTTACATGATTATATATACGTCTAATTTTTCAAATGAAAATTTTCAACTTCTGATTTTTTAAATTCACTGATCCGATGTAATTTTTCAATCTGAACAAGAAAGTATACATGTGATTTTTTGAAATTATCAATATTTCTCAAGTTCAAAGTATTTTAGCTAGAAAAATCAGATTTTTGACCCGAAAAAATGTATCTAGTCACACAGAGTTAGTCTCTTAAACTTAATCTTGATCTTAATCTTAAGCACTGTTGATACTGTCAAATTTTAGTTATTTACCCTGCACTTCAACCATATTGCTGCCCTGTATATTGAACTGTAATTCTCTAGCAAGTTCGATTATGTAAAATCAATATTTTTGTTCTTGAGCTCTCATTTGTCGAAACTTTTATTATTATTTTGATATTCCTACTGTAATTGCGACTTAGTTTTAAGTATTTTTGTATATATCTGTATTTTTCGTAAACACCAGACGGGGTACTACCCCAAGGTGTAATAAAGTTCAATACATACATACATACATACAGAATACGATGGATCGGTCTGTGAATTGTTTTGGGAGTATTTTTTACGGTTTCCAACAAAATGTCGTATGTGTTTGGCAATCGGGCGAAGAGGGCGCAAACCATTGGGCAAACAAGGTCCAAAATTTTTTTTTTTTCGAAAAACCGATTACGCCAACATTTTTAGATCGAAAAAATACGTGTAAATAGGAATCTTCAGCCCTCTGTAATTTTTGAGGCCAGACTTCGAAATCAGGGATGCACCTCCCCTTAGCTATAAGATCTATGGATCAAAACGATTGTAATTGGCAAATCTGGGCCCAAGATATCGATCGAAACAAAAACTGTTGTGATGAGGTCTTTCAGCTATCATCGGAACCTCTCACCCCTTTCGATTCCAATTCTCAACATCAAATAGCTCGTTAAAATATATATCATACGACATGAAATATTGTCTGTTTTTTCAGATTCCAATTTTGTACTCAAAAACAAGCTCCAAAAAGATGTCGTGAATGTTTCAATTCAGACACTAATGAGTTAAGTTGCGATCGTGTTATGGTCCCACCAATTATTTATACACAGTGAATAAACAATACTAGATTTTCGTCATGAGACACTTCACACGGGATGAATTCGGATTCCACTCTTGTAAATGTCGGTTCAAAATCAAAAGTAATCCATCATCACAATTTACGACACATTTTGATACACTGAACATTTTGGGTATCCATGTGGGTTGCAAAAAAAAGGCTTCATCTCGTTGTGTATACTTTATCAAGTAAGTAAGACTTGATGAGTCATGTCCAAAGTACTTTTTTTACGTCTTACGCACAGTGTATGTGTGGTGTATATTATAGTCCGATTCTTAATATACCGCAACGATGAGATAAAATTTTCAAGAGGCGCTATTCACCTCTTTAAGTAAATTCTTCCGGAGGAGAATCGATGACTGTCGAATGTTCAATTTTACAGATAACTCCACATTGAACATTTGACATTCATTGATCTTCGAAAAGGATTTACTTAAAAAGGCTATATAAGCATCTCGTAAATCTCCACTCATCTTTGTGGTATCAAGAACTAATAGATTACAAATATATGTAGCACCTTCAAAAGCAATGTACTATATACAAGTGACTTGTTAGGCCCTTTGAGAGGCTCGCCTTCGGTAAGTACTGCTTAGGGGATTAATATAATTTTTGAGAAGCTTGGATCACCTCTGCAAGTGAGTCCTTTCCGAGGACGATCAGTGGCTGCCGAACGTCCAGAATTACAGATAAAGATTAACTTTAAAGTTTGACACTTATTGTCCTTCTTGAGAAAGGATTCACCTGAAAAGGCGATCCGAACATCTTGTAAATCTCAACTCATCATTGCGGTATCAAGAACTTATACTATATACATATATAGTACCTTCAAAGCACTGTATTAAGTGATTCATCCAGTAGGCCTTTTGAGAGGCTCGCCTCTGGTATATTTACAGGATTATAATACCCCCTGAATTATCTACCGGACGATTTTGACCCAAGGAATGGGCTGTTCCGGGAATAAAAATCTTTGAGAAGAGTCCAGGGTTCGTTGTCGACTGTTATTTGAGTCTGCAAACACGAAAAATACAAAGACGCAGAATTCATCCGGGATCGGACCCAATTATCAATTTTCTGATATTTAGATCTAACAAGGGTAAAGAAAAATTGCACGAAGGTCAAAGAGTGCTCGGTTCTGAGATCGGTATATGGGGGAATATTAGAAACACATACCTGAGATCGAAATTGAATCTAACAAAAAATTATTGATAGAACAAGAGTGGAGATGATGAAAAAACGAGTGCAATATACAGAAAAAACTGCAGTTACCTCTACACAGACACACACTTACACACGCACACCAAACACACATAATTTTTTGATGATAAACTTTAATTTAATTCATATGTATATGTTACAGTAAATGTCCGAAATCAGTCAATGCCGGAGATTTATTAGTAAATCCTAGGACTGACTGGTGGGGCCAGTCAATCCTAAGATTGACTAGTAAATGTCCAGCATTGACTGGGAAGTCTAGTCAATGTTGTTGAAATGGCAGCAATTCGGACATTCACTAGTCAATCTTAGGATTGACTAACAAGCCTTCGTAAATGTCCGAAACGTGATTGCTCACGAAAAATATAGTTGGCACGTAAACTTGATTCTTTCAAAACTTCGCGCCGAAAAACAAGCTCCTGAGGTACAAGAAGGTATTATTATTATAGGATGAGGAATTCTACAGATTCGGAACAAAAACTGGTTTAATCAACAACCTGTTACCGAGGAGCCAGTTTGAAGTTTGCAAAGAGAAATTCCTCGATCTCAACGAAATTGACCGGACGCAATCTGTAAGCTTACGAGCAGCAGCTTCAAAAATTTCGATTACAGGTGGCCATGGAATGACGAAATACAATTGTAAAGCTAAATTTTCTTCAAATAGATGTTCTTATAAAGTGAAAAAGATACTGTGCAATTCAAGATGCCACAATAGCCAGAGCTGTTGTAACAAGTAGCTTTCATATTGTTAAATTCTTAGAAAGATTCAACTTTACTTTGATCATACAACGTGCTATATTATTTGTCGGTGAAAAATTCGTAAGACTAGAATGACATTATCGATGTGATGAAGATGTGACCTCCGTTCAGTATGAACGTGAGATCTAAGACTATGTGCAGCTGTGATACATTTACGCTAAATATCATTTTGCATGAATAAATTTTGCTCATCATACATTTTCATTTCTCTGCTCATTATATGTTTCGGACATTTACGGTGGTCAGTCAGTCAATCCTAAGATTGTCTAGTAAATGTCCGAAATTCATCTTCACGAATCAACATTGACTGGCTGTTTCAGTCATTTCTAAGATTTACTAGTAAATCTTAGGATTGACTGGCCCCTCTAGTCAATGTCAGGAACAACTAGTCAATCCTAGGATTGACGGATTTCGGACTTTTACTGTAACATATATATGTAGATGAATAACAATTGATATATGAGAGTTTCCACGGAACTTTTAACTTTTGTGTTACTGCAGTGTTCCAGGAGTATTTTGAACTATTCGGAGTGCACAGGAGTGGCATTTTATAGTATTTGGCATCATTCAATATGGTCTACATTCTTTTTTGTTGAAACGCATCCCGATTGGTCAATAGCAGACCGCAAAAGATGATTTTTGGGTAGTTTACAAACGTACCAACGCGATTTTTTGAATTGATAAGGCTGTAACTAAAATACCTATGCCTCAACTACTTCGGTGGAATGATATATCCATCTACTAATCTCATATTTTGAGAAAATCTTTGATTCAGAGGTGTGCGCTGATTTGGCTATGATATTAGCTCTCATTCATCGATGTTACCGAGTTTTGTGGGAAAACTTTCTTTGGCTATTGTTTACGAAATTGATGAAATACCTTGTGCGAAATGGAGAATTAGGCAATGAGTTTTTAAAGTTGAAAAGAAGACGAATCGAATCCCGTTTGGTTTGTGAGTGTGCGTTGATCCGGACGAATTTTATAAAGCTTCAAAGCTCATAAAATTATCGCGCCACTGGCTTTCAAAATAGTCATTTTTTGATGTCATACTCAGGAGACGCGAAGCACAGGGTTGGGACCTTGTGCTCTTTTTTCTTCATCACAGAGAGGATATAACCGCACTATTTTTACTTGCAATTGTTGATCGGTATTTCTGTGAGAAGCTGAGGAGAAATATTTGAATCCGGATGATAAGCTAAATAAGCCTCTAAATATGATGGTATCGCGATTTTCTTGGTTTTTACATAGTATACGGCTAAAATATGAACAAAATAACACTACAGTGTATTCTAGAGATTGAAATGAGACTCATAGCTCTTGACTTGATTTTGGAAATTTATATCGAATTTCGGAGAAATCGATGATGAAATTCATCTTAAGGCCAAGTCAGGCAAAATATAATCCGTATCGATCGTCTAGACAATGTTTTGAATCGAATCTATTCGATTGAAGTTGATTCACGAATGTTTCAAATGTGAAATTCCGTACATGTCGTTCTGAACCAGATACCTCGGCTTGGAAGAGAGTGGCACCACTTTTTTCACATGTTTTCGAGGTCTAAGAATCACATGAAACCCATTTCAAACGTGTGCGTTGAGAAAATTTTTTTTCTTTTTCAGAGGGTCAATAGTTAAAAGTTCCATGGAAACTCTCATATACATATATATGAATCATTTTTCTGGGAACAGTTACCAATGAAAGTTGAAGAAAAAAACAATTAGATTGAAAAAAAAAAAAAAATGGATGGAATTTGCGGATTTGAACCCCTATCTCTCACGTGTGGAGCAACGTCTTTACTCCCTAAGCCAAGCAGCCTTCTTCTGTTTGTGGCTTAAAAATCTATCATATTCGTCGGCTCCCTCCGCGGGTTGTGGGAAGTTTTTGTTATACAGATACTTGTTATCAACCGATTTTTACGATTCAAAATTCTATGATAATGTCTCGAAGACGCAAGCACGAAATTCATATTTGCGAATAATGTTTCGCAATTTTAAACAATCTTGAATATTTGAAGTGGATAATTAGAGCGAGGCAATAAAGTTTTACCCTCGAACGCGCGATTTATTGGGGCCCTTCGCGGGCTTGCGTCCGCCGGAGTTTATGACTAGCTAAATTTTACACCGGAGGATTTTGACGCGAGGATCGGGACGCAGCGGTCCGATTCCCTGACGGCACGGCTAGAAAATCTGGAGGCGAGGGCCCGGCTACCTGAACGTGGTGGCGGAGGCTCGGATCGTCACGGCAAATTGAAATCTTGTCGTCACCACCCGAAATTATTCTCCGTGTAGAGGAAGGAGAAAAACCGGTATAGTATCTTATAGGATACGATATAGGATATATAGGATATAGGATATAGGTATCGATATAGGATCTTTGTATTAGTGACACTGAATTTGTTGCTCAAAAGGCTTTCATAGCTATTTTCATTAGATCAGTATGCATTGTATAGTGCACACGCATTTTAATCATGGGATATAATGACTCATCGGCTTGTGAAAAAAGTTTCTGCTCAGTCTTCTAGATCTCCCTTCTGAGGGTGAAAAATGATTTCCATATGAGTGATGATGACTTTGTTATTTGAAATCCCACATTGTACGGGTTGATCATGATTTATGTATTGATTTTTTGTGTGAGTGGTGGCCGTTTTATGGTTCAAAAATCGGGTGTATAGGTTTTTCATTACTTTTGTGTGCCTTGTATGATACGCGCATGATATTCATAAAATGAGCTGTGCCTCATCTGCTCATCGAAACTATTCCACTCATTTCTCGTAGGGTTTTTTCCATGTGAATAATTCCTATTTCAATTACGACTACTCTTCGTAGATATGGAGATTAATGTTTTTTGTGATAGTGAATTTCTCGTTCATCGCCTTTGTATGAATCATTGGTCATTTTTGTATGAATTTTATAATATATGCATCATAATCATTGTATACACTGACTCATCTTTCGGTATTGTGAGAATAATTTTCACCAACCCCTCAACGTATATACTTGAAAAATATTACATCGATCAAGCTTCAATTATCATGAGTTCTCAATTCAATTTTCAATCGCTTCCAGATATTCAGAAGCTCGCACAAATTTCGCATACTTCCTTAACCACATAGTCCATGTGACTATATGTCACTAGTCAGATTTCCTATATAAATTATTGCCCTCTGTCAGGGTGCAACGTCTGCAATTTTCAGATAATTTTAAAAGTTTTAGAAATAAGAATTTCCAGTCAGCCACTTGCGCAAATGACCATCAGACCAGTCGTGTAAGTAGATTCATCCATGTACGGTGTGGTAATACTAATACTAACAATTGTATGGTGAATTATTGTGAATTAATCAATGTACTAATACTTAGAAACTGCTTTTACACGACGATTGGGGAACTCGATATATATGTGTCAGGTCAGCTATATTTTACACCCTTTCCACGACGAACGATCACCGATATATCAATACTAATAGCTGACCAATCAATTCAAATTTGCGGTGGAATTTCTATTAGTATGCATGAATACGCGTGTCTATGAAATCGTCCAGTCGAGCCGCCGAAATTGGTCTTGAAGTGGGGATCTGGCGAGCTCAGGCATATAGTTAGCCGACGAACGAGTGCGCGGTCACTTGCGCTGGAACTACAGCAAACTCACAACCTAATACTATAAACGCCTGTATCGAGAGCATAACCAGGTCTCCCCAAGACCAATGTAAGTTCAATATTGAGAATATCCAAGTGGTCCGCTTCGGCGAGCACGCGGATTATTATATCGCGACCCTCTTTGGATCGGGATAAATAGTCAACCTGGCGACTATTTATGATCCAAGGCGGGACAAAAATTAATATTTTTACGTAAACGTGGGCAAAAATGAATGCATCAGACCCAATTGGGCAAGCCGGACCGATCGTCTCTGTGCCCAGGATGGGGTTAAGACTCACGAGAGGCCGACATTACGCAGTGGTCTGATGCCGGTTCGGGTTTTGAAGTAAAATCACCCGGTATACGCGTCGAAATCCAACAATCGAATGAATAAAATCTTTTCATTCGGCCCACAATAAATGTGCGCGATATTAAAATCTTTTTCGTCTTAAAAATACCAGACACACGCGAATAGGGCTCAATATTCATTCTACATGCGTACTAATACGTACTGATTCAGATATGTTACAGATAGACGTATTATTTATCCATTCCGAATGAGTCAAACTGAGGACAAGAGTCACATCGTCGGCCAAAGGCAAAATAAGCACGATTAATTTCCAATTCTATGTACACGATCGAGATCGTGGTTTTGAATTGTTTAGAATCGAATTTCAGAGTAAATAATCAAATCATTGTATAAGTTATAAAAATAAAATCATGGTCAAACGAACCAAAACTCTTTTCATGAGAAAATACCCAATACGTTAATTCCCAGAATATATTATTCAATATTTTCAGGCCCTCCTTTGGCAATCGAGTTTTTACACATAGAGCCACTTATATACGTATAATATGCACCATTCTAAGTAGTTTCCGCATTAGAATAAATCTTATTGCACTAGCTACAGTAAAAACATGCATGATAGATTTCAGCTATCGATTTCATAAAAATCGACCTTCAATCGATCAAATACTTGTCTCAGACGACGGCGTTATTCTGTTTCACGATCAAATCGAGTAATAGACTCAATTACCTACAATTTAAGCCAAGGTACGTGTAACTATCACGTACCAAACCTGAGAACAAGCAAGCCAAGGTACGTGTAATTATCACGTACCAAACCTGAGAACAAGCGATCTGACCGATTGAATCGTTGGATTCAGCAAAGTAACCAAAATATAGCTTTATTCGTAGATAATTCAATCTATGTGCATTTTTAGTTGCTTATAGTTTTTAATATAAGGAACTTGTGGCCGTAGTATGCTCTTTTAGCATTGAACAGCTAGAGTGCAGTATTCCCAAAGAGCCAGTCCCCGATGGATCGATTGAAAGTACGAGGATTTCAATCGATCTAAGCAATAGAACGTGAGTATATTTGGATGTTCGAGAAGAAGCAGCCAAGCTGAGATCTAGTGCCGAATAATATTTTACGACACTCAATTGCTCGGATAGATATATATATATATATTCATATATTCCCAACCTCGCAAGGGAGAACACATTTTAATGGAGCAAGTATCTACAGCAGGCCCAACTCAAATACAATTCCAACCACATGGTCTACGTTGCTAAATTTGAATAGTCAAATCGCATCTGTTGATTCTTGACCACCTGCAAAGAGAAGAAGATCCAATTGGGTTTGTGTAGTCAAATATCCTCCCAAAATCCTATCCGCGCAAGTTCTTGACCACATAGCCTACGTGACTACATTTGGGCGGTCAGATCGCACCTGTAAATTCTTGATCACCTATGAAGAAAAGAAAATCCTACTGGATTTGTGTGTCCAAATATCCTCCCAAAATTCTATCCACGCAAGTTCCTGACCACATAGCCCACGTGACTACATTTGGGTGGTCAGATCGCACCTGTAGGTTCTTGACCAATTGGGAAAAAAGGACCCAACTGGATTTGTGTGGTCAAATATCCTCCCAAAATCCTATCCACGCAAGTTCCTGACCACATAGCCTACGTGACTACATTTGGGTAGTCAGATCGAACCTGTAAATTCTTGACCACCTGGGAAGAAAAGAAAATCCAACTGGATCTGTGTGGTCAAATTCCCTCCCAAAGTCCTATTCACGCAAATTCCTGACTACATAGCCTACGTGACTACATTTGGGTGGTCAGATCGCAACTGAAAAATTCTCGATCACCTAAAATAGGGGGGAATACCTAACTAATTAGATTTGGCTGATCAAATACCAACACGAAATTCTGTCCGCGCAATTTCCTAACAACCTAGGCTACGTCACAAAATTCTACTCACGCCAATCCTTATCTGCTCAGGCTATGCGGGTACCTCGATGGATACCTTTTCTCATGCTCATTGCAGCCCACGGTGGTTTGGATTCCCGGGCCCCACCAGGTGGCCATTAATGTCAACACTTTTGACAAGCCAGTATGAAAGGCTGGCCTATTTGGAAATCCCGGGCTCCAAGTGATCAATTGATGTAGCAACACTTATAACTACATTGACGAGTCACTAGTCTTGACTACTTTGAGCGCGAATTTTTCAGCTAGTTATGACCAAGTGATTAAATAGCCATATAGTTAATCACCTATCTAGCTATGTAGCTCACGTAGTCAAGTTCTTTCATACGGATCCGGATTAAATGAAAACTCCTGGCACAAGCAATTTCATTGGTGGAAGGGGTGGGGAGATCGTGAACTTCCCTGATGACGTAGTTCAACGTCATTTCCATGATAATGGAACAAAGATCAAATCGAAAGTAATTTTCCTGAGATGAACTGCCACAGAAATTTCTTATTGTTGTTTCTTCGAACTATTGCTTTGGTTTTGGATACAATTCTTAACTAAGTTTCCAACGGATAGAATCAACACTTTCACATTGCGCAGACTCTTTTTACCTACTGACTCCTCAACCTAATTTGATGACATAAGATGGCAGCAACAACGACAATGGTTTGTGTTTCTCAAAGTATTTTTATTGTATGAACAATAGTAATGTGGAGCAAAGACAAATGATCCATCTCAATGGCAGGCCCAACTGGTTTATTCATCATTATAAAAAACTTGAAATGATGGTGACCGAGAGAAAAAAATGTGAGAATCGTTTCAGTATTTTAGTCGAGAAACTGTTAAATGGCAGCTAAATATTGTTTTTTCTCCTTCCGTCTTCGCGATTTCGTTCTTCGAGTGAGGAGATTTTGAGTTACTGCGATAATAAAGTAAAATGCTCGTTCCCCTTCGATAAATTCTTTCGAATGTAAAGATGGATGGAAGAAAGCGAATTGTTCAGAATGAATAGAACGAAATAGACAAAGATGAAAATGATGCAAAAATAATGAGGAAGTGTATTACATACACGGAAGTGAAGGAAATGAAATTTACAGCGGGCCAGCCGCTACATAGAAGATCAAGTATGGACAGAAGATGTGGAGACGAGAAGTGAGATAGAAAGAGAAAGAGAAGTAGACGTAAAAGTAGAGAAAGAGAATGAAAAAGAGCATGGTAGATTTAAGAGAAGAGAGAGAGGAAGCGAGAGAGAGAGATAGAGAGAGAGAGAGAGAGAGAGAGAGAGAGACGTTCAGACAGAACGTTCATCCATCTATGATGTTCTTTACTTCTTTTTTAATGCATTTAATAAGAAATTCTTGATATTCAATACATTTTGTCTTTTCAAGTGAGCATGTATATACGAATATTTATGTGTGTGTACGTATGCGGGTGAGCGATTCACTCCATCGCTTCGATATTAAAAACCCTCGCTCCTGGTGACGGGAACGAGCCATAGGTTGTTCTTCTTTTTCACTTATCAGCTATGTCTCATGATCTGCTTCATCTCAGGTATGATAATGAACTGAGAAGAAGCCACAAGATCTTTGGTCTTCATAGCTTGGGGCTGAGTTGCCTAATCGTCGTCGTCGTCACCCTTGCCAGTGAGCATATTTATCAGCGATTCGATGTCAATGTAGCCTTTGTCATCGATGTAAAAATGGTCGTATGCATCGTTGACTTCCCTCGCAGTGAATTTCTCTCCGTAGGTCATCAGCATGTGCCTCAATCTGTAAATGTAATGATACATGATGAGTACAACTGAATTTGAGTAGATTCAGCAAAACAGATTCATAGATATCTGGGTAGAGAACTAGACATTATTATGAAAGAAAGAAGGTCCAAACAGATTTGTTCTGTCAAGGTTTGTGCAAGCATCCATATCATAGTATGTCTCCTTTCAGACGTTAGAGCTAAGTACTCGCATGCTCTACAGGGCGAACAGTTTTAAGACAACGACGTTCCTAGGTTCATTTTTCTTAACACAATTCATTGTTAAATAACAAGAGTAAACATTTTCCGATATGTAATGAATTTGAGCTAACCGTGCACGGTGTGGCTGGACCAACATCTAGTCGAAGTTTTCTGCTGCTCCGAGATTCTCGTGGACTATGATTGGGGGTATTTTGAGGTTTATTTCCTTACAAGAGTCAAAATTTTCCTATGGGCAGGTTTTTGGGAATTTCAATTATTCCATTTTCGGGGGAATTTCAGTGATTTCTTGCCCAATGATTTTTTTGCTGGCGTTCCTCATCTCAAACCACATTCTATCTGTCTCAAACTCCAATCATGTTCCACAGTAAAATGATATTCGTGAGGGAAAATTCCTCTCCAAATCCTCCATGGGGTTGATCCCACCTTTGAGCATCGCATATCAAATTCAGTTTTGAAAAGAATGATGGAGTATTAATAGGGATTATTCCACCCAGATACCACTCAACGTCGTCTCATTCTCACTTAATAATCACAATCATCATTAACTTCGTACAGAGAGCCAAGAAAGTTGGATTTCCTCTACGAAAATCATCTAATATTCCCGGGAACAGAGAGTTCCGGAGTCAAAAATTGATCATGGGTGGGTGAATCAATCTTTGAAGGCTTAATATGTGAATCAATTACGGTATCGGCAACAATGTTGGAGTTATAATAGAAATGATATGAAACTCGTATGAGTGAAAAAATATGATCTAAGAAGTATAACTGGGGGATCACGATTGTTTGAATTTCAACATCGTCACACCAGGGCAATGACTATCCATGAAACTCGGATCGAGTGAAAAAGTATTCATTGAGATATAGTTAACCTTCGTGGAGTGGATGATACTTGAACCATCTGTTCCCATTTAAAATGAACATGAGTCATCACAATCATTCAATTGTCATAACAATAAGAAATAATGAGTTTTTGGAAAATGAAATGTCCTTCACATGTGTGACGCCATAGGTGATTGCCCTTGTTGGTCAATCACTCTGTCGTTGGTTCTGCAAGACCGATCGCTCGATGCATACCGCGAGGAATGCATCGCGCGATCACGTTTTGCTGACCTTTGCACTTTTACACTGTGCGACACGCGACGAGTCAAGGGCATATAAGCCACGACTCGCGCGCGCCGCATCAGACCGCTCGGGGACTCCAATTTCGGGAGTACCCATCATCACTCTATCTCAAAACACGCAGATTGTGTATAAGTCATTCTTTCATTCAATATATATCTATATTCCACATCATTTTCACGAGTCATTTCACTGGTCACCGACACCCCACGTCACATTGGTGCTAGGTGTGTACGGCTTAGTGCGAATTTTGCGATTAAAAACCGCGAAAAAGACTTGTTGAGTGAAGAAGACGATATCGCGTTCAGACGAGAGGAGTGATCCAACCAGCCTGCCCAGCAAAATCGGGTAGCACAAACTAGCCAACAACATCAGGCAGCGTCCAGCAGCAGCGTCAACAAAAAAAGGGAGCACGATAGAAAGAACGAGCCATCGACGGCCAACTCTACGCCACAACGTGCTATCATCATCCACACCTTCAGCTTCGGGACCAACGATGGACACACAGCGATGAACAATGCATCGAGTCACGCAGTCAACAGTCAAATAGGAAGATCCATGTATAAGTTCAAGTAATTTCTCGAATTTTGATCCCAAAATCGATATTAAAGCTTACGAATTGAGAAACGCCGATATCTAGGTCATGAATTATGATTCGATACGTTATAATTGAAAATATTCCCAATCTCTTGAGCTGAAATTGTGAATGATAGAGAAAAAACAGAGAGAGAGAGAGAGAGAGAGAGAGAGAGAGAGAACCCGTGTGGGGAAAGAGAGTAGAGAAGACCATCATCGAGAAGAAGATGGGGCCTGTCCACCGGAGAGCGGCCCTGAGAAGTATCCGTGCCTACCGCACCGTGTCAGGAGATGCGGCTTACGTATTGGCGAGTACACCGCCCATCCACTTGCTCGTCGCGGAGCGAGTGAGGATCTGGGACCGCCAGAAAGTGATCGGAGCCGAACGAGTACTCACCCCGACGATGAAGGAGATTATCCGCGACAACGAGAAGGAAACCACCCTTGAGCATTGGCAAACTGAGTGGGATTCGCCATTTGCGAACGGCAGATGGACGCACCGGCTGATCCGTGACGTAGCCAAGTGGGCGGAACGCACCCACGGAGAGATGGACTACTGGACGACGCAGGCACTGAGCGATCATGGTTGCTTCGGTTCCTATCTAACCAGGTTCAAGAAGAGGAGGACCCCAGCATGTCAGTCATGCGGGGATGAATGGGATGACGCCGAACATGCCCTGTTCAAGTGCAGCGACACCCGGAGAGAGCGCGCCGAGCTGGATGAATGGCTGGGTGCTCAACTAACACCCGAGAATCTCGTCCCGTACTTGCTCCGCAACCAGGAGACATGGGATAGACTCACCGGATACATCAAGCTGGTGATGACCCGCAAAGAGGAGAAAGAGAGGGAAGTAAGGCGCCTCGAAGCAGGCGAATCACAGTGACTCTGCCGATTGAAACAGAAGAGGCCCAAATGATTCCAGGAGGAATCTGATGCACTGAAGAGGGAAGAGAGAAGAAAGAAGAGAGAAGAAAGAAGATGAAGAATGAAGAGATGGAAGAAGATCGAAGAAAGGGAAACAACACCTGCGAGTCGTGAGAAGAGAGACGCTCGATCCTGAGCGCGAGACGCCGCCGGCCCTGAAGTAATGCTCACGCGGTGCCGGGGCCGGATTGGTAAGTTGGTGGATCTCTCCCTTGTCCAATGGCCGGCGCCAACGGAGAAGGAAGAGAGGGTTCACCCGGTTCGGATGGCCGTATCGATGCGGATTCCAGCCCGGGACTGTTGGGGAGGTGCTGGCCAGCCGTGTTTGGCTGACCAGTGCCTCTCCTTCGTACGTCGCAGCGTATTTGCCCTACAACCACCTTAAAAAAAAAAAAAAAAAAAAAAAGAGAGAGAGAGAGAGAGCACTGAAGAGGGAAGAAAGAAGGAAGAAGAGAGAAGAAAGAAGAAAGAGAGGGAACAATGGAGAATGAAGACAGAAGATGCCGACAAGTGGCCGAAGAGAGAAGATGGAGAAGAGGAACGCTCGCAATCGAGCGCGAGACATGCCACTCATCCTGAAGTAATGCTCACGCGGTTCCGGGATGAGATGGTAGATGCAGGTGGATCTCCTTCTTGATTGCCCGATGCCCTAGGTATCGGACATCGAGGGGAGAGGGATATTACACGGCCGGGCCCACCTCTCGGTGGGCCCCACCCAAACCCGTGTCCCGCCTGGTATGGCCTGCGTGGGCTATGCGTAGTCCGCGTAAGCTGAACCAGTCCGGTGTCTGGGGACGGATCCGAGGGATCCTGAGGCAGATTTTGCCCTCTAACCACCATAAAAAAAAAAAAAAAAAAAAAAAAAAAAGAGAGAGAGAGAGACACTTATCCCGTGGTATTCGGGAGAATAACGAGTTCATTTCAAGTGATCGGGACATTAGACAGTCGATGAGGAGAAACCAGGATTAGAAGGAGGATTCCAGTAGAATAAATCGGTGACTTGTACCACGACATATGTAGATACAAATGATATAGAAAAGAATCATGCATACCGGTTGGTAAACTGTCTCTGAATATTACCTAAGGTCACTTTGGGCCACGGTTAGCCACAGTAAAATCACTTCACTAATATTTCAGCTCGAGGCGAATGAACACGAAAAGTCTTCGGAGGGCTTATTTAAAGTGAGATGATTGGGATCATAATTGTTTGTACGAGAATTACTTGAACGAAAACTATATCAAAAATGTGCGAATATTCGAATGATACGGAATAGGTATTTTGACTCAGAAATGTTATCAAAGCCCACTGCGCTAGACTTGAGTATTGTAGAGACGTGTGTCGAGATGAACTCCAAAGGCAGGGTTGCGGTGTATCGGAAATCGAGGCATTAGTAAAGGAACTAGAACAAAAAATAAATGTAGAACTCATACAGCTAGCTAATCGTTATCTTGAGGAGGATGATGAAATAAGGTCAGTGTACCCAACTTGCCCCCATTAAGCTATCTTCTTAATAACTTTGGCCCATCTTTATATTTTCCAACGTACCTTAGCTTATTTTGAAGCTTGTCTTAAGACCTTCAAAATAAGTTAAGGTATATTCAATTCGAACCAACTGGAACCAAACTCTTTTAGTTCCCCCAAAAGGTTATTTTTGAGAGTTCACAAAAGTGTGTACCCAACTTGCCCTCATTGAGCCTTTTTCTTAATAACTTTGGTTCACTCCAACGATTTCCAACGAGCTTTAAATCATCTTGAAGCTTGTTTAAAGACCTTCAAAATGCATTCAATTACGTCCAATTTGGATTAATTGGAGCCGAACTGTCTCAATTCTTCCGAAACAAATGATGGAAATCGGCGATAAAGTGTTTTTATCGCTGTGCACGCACATTTGGAGCTTTTCGGTGGTTCGTAGCATTACTTCTGACCCATTTTGACGTGATAAACACGTTCTGAGTGGTAAGAAAGGTCGTTCTGCACGCCCTTTCGAGATGAACATATGGGGGCATGTTAGGTACACTCCGATGTTGGCATCTTTGTTTACAAATCGTCTCCGTGTTTTGCACATAAAATGGCTCCATATTCAAATTTTGCGATTCTGAAAAATGGATTTTGAAGGTCTTGAAACAAGGAATCGAATGCGTTGAGGTACGTTAAGATTGGTTGAACTCAACGAATTTGGCACCGATTTTACTGAACGCAATTCCCTCGGTGCTTTCTTAGCTAAGCAATCACGAAAAATAGAAAAATCACTTTAGATTTTCTGGAGAACGCAAAAATGATTCGGAGTCGACGCAAACTACTTACTTTCTCATATTTCAACATAACAAACGTAAAAAAAATTGCCGGGAGGCCAAGGAGTGCCTATCCCCGAGATCGGCATATGGGGGCAAGTTGGGTACAGAGGCAAGTTGGGTACACTTACCTCATATGACATTCCCCAAAGTTTGAATTTAGCCATCAAAATTGTTCAGGAAGAATATCAGTTCCAGTTGAGTCCACAAGAACCCCAGAATCCGATCCCGGAACTCTACAGCCACTACGTGCATCCGTTCCCACCTGTGCCTCATACAAATCCACCACAAAACCAAAGGAATCCCTAACCGCAACGCTCACGAACACGACAAGTTCGATCGTCCGAGAAATCCGGAAGAAACGGGATTAAATTCTTCAATATGACAGAAAAGGTGCGCGTAGCTCGAAAATTTTGTAGAGGACTTGGGCAACGATTCAAAAATATAATTGACACAACAACGAATCATCTTGAGAATGCAAGGGTGGAATTTGAGAATGAATCGAGAGAAACAGTCCGAAAGCTCAAATCTCAAATTGTCAATGTTAGAGATAATGAACCTTCAATTCTTGATCAAATTGTAGTAACCGGTACTATTCCACGTGAGGAAATTAACAAATCCTTAGAGTCGTCGTAGTAGAAAACACCAAGGCTTACAAATTAGAATCAAGAATCTTGAATTGTTACACAGAGAATATTGAAGTAGATAGATCAGAGCCGGTAACCCGTATTTGCTTGAAATCCGAAGAGTCATATGGAATAGCTACTTGCAGCAAGGTCATCACCCCGAGGCGAGGAATCGCGTTACAAATACCGCAACCTGGAATCTGTGAGTCAGCAACGCCCATACATTCGAAACTTGGCATCATGATACATGCAAGCAACGCGCGCAAAGAACGAGTTAGGCAGGGAGAAGTGAGAAAAATAACAGGCAAAATCGTTTCATGGAAAACGGTTGAAAGGGATTTCAAAGAGTCCAATGTGTCAAATAACCCCGGAGTAGAGACGCTCAATGTCCGAGTGCACAAGTTTAGAGCACAATTATCCACAGAGTACATCTTGGAGGGCAAACACTTTAGCTTAGTATTGAAAGCCAGGCCACCTCGCGAGAAGCCACCCTGAATACTTTATTCTAAAGAGGGAACTCCCACCTCTCCTCTAAATTGCAAGGGAGCGACGCGAGGTAGTCAAAATGTCTCATACAGTTAGAGGATGAGTAGAACATAGGGGTAATTCATGTTGAAAATATCATAAAATTTTCCCGGTCCTCACACGTGAGTCACGTGAAAATTTTATGAGTACTAGCGCTAAGTTATTTATGAAATTATACGTCTTATTATATAAGGTCGATGAAATCCCATCTTTGGTTAATCTGCATTATTACAAAATTGGCAATACGTAAGCCACGTGAAAATTGAATGAATACTAGCGCTGATAAATATACGAGAATTGCAAAAGAAAATTTCCCCTGCCCTCACACGTGAGTCCGCGAAAATTTCCGAATGACCAATTTCACACCATGAGAGTCCAAAAATTCTGACCATCATTCAAACTCTTTTCAAGGCACAAAGTTGCCAGAGATCAGTATTAGATATTGATGAAGGTATGGTAATATACTGCAGAAATATTGAGTAAATACCGTGAGGATCTTGTATCGATTACTTAAAGTATCGTAGGAATATGTGATGTATATTGATAAGGACATCACAGAAATATTGGATCAACTCTGATGAAAATACTGTCAAAATATTGTAAGAATAAGATAAAAGTATTGGATGAGTATCGTCCAAAATATTGTAAAATATCGTAGTAGTATTGATAAGTATTCGGGAAAATATTGTAAAATGTCGCAGGAAGATATTGGAAATTGTTGGTGGAAGATTGTTGAAAACATTGAGAAAATATTGTAACAAGGTATCGGAAAATATTGTGAAAATTATTCAAAAATTCTGTAAGAGTCATTGAAATATTGATATAAGATCCAGAGATATCGGTTGAATATATGGTTAGAATATCACACGGAAATACTGTCGGGAAATTGAGAAGATATTGTAGAAATTTCAGAAATATCATACAGAACGAAATCAAAGTTACTCTGTTCCAGGATTTGACAGGTGTTGAAAGAAAATATAATAGGTGTTTAAGGAATCCAGGAGCACACAAAACTAAGGTCAAGTGAAGCACTTGAAACATGAAACTATTAAAATGGACCAGAAAACGATAACGAATGCGAGAGGAATAACGATATGACATGTTGACAAGAACTGGAAGAAACTATGATAAACCTATGTAAAAATTTATGTAAAACATCATACATTCACACAAAACACGAAGGGCTTGTCGAGGACGACAAGATCCCGGCCTAACACGTGTGAAGCCATTAGGTGATTGCCCTTGTTGGTCAATCACTCTGTCGTCGGTTCTGCAAGACCAATCGCTCGATGCATACCGCGAGGAATGCATCACGCGATCACGTTTTGCTGACCTTTGCACTTTTACACTGTACGCCACGCGACGAGCCAAGGGCATATAAGCCACGATGCGATGAATGATGCGAATGATGCGATGAAAGGCTCTAAGGAGAACCTACCCACGCCCTCAACGATTTCTGGGTCAAGTAGTTCCCTGGATTTTGCAGAAGTTTCCTGCAACCGTTGCCCTCAAATATTTCTCCTTGACAGTTTTTATGGATTAAATTTAATTGCCGAGGCCAGATGAGGGCTTTTTCCCGCCCCAGAAGTCGTACAAGTCTGTTCCAGAACATATGATTGACAAAGCCTAGTAGGAGATGTAACTCAGGAATCAAACACTTTTCAATCACGAGAGTTTCATCCGCATCAGAAAAGAGTGGTTCATTCACCGTGCTATGGCAGTACTTTGCTAATTCCTTCTTCCACCCCAAAGAGCAGAAACTTTTATAGTCATCCCTCAAATCTTTGAAAGTTTTGAGCTTGAGGCACTTGTCACTGACTGCTAAAGATTCCTCAGCTCTCTGATCTTCAGGTTGGATTATCTCCTCAATTTTAGAGCTCTCTGATGCTTCCATGTGATCCATTTCATGTTCCACATCGTCCGATACATCTCGATTTTTCAAATCTTCCAAACTTATGAAACATATTGGACTAGGATACGAGGCTGATGCTGTTAGTTGACCAACACATGTCAAATAAACCTTGAAATCAGCAATGAATTTGAAAGGAATATTGTTGAGATTGGTGAGCTCAAACAAAAGTTTCAGGTTCTCGTAAGATTCTTTGACCTGGGGCACGATACATAACAAGATCAATCTCTGGGCACTTGTGAGTTCATTCTTCCTTCCTGAACTACCACCCTCCGAATACAAACACTTTTTCCTATCAAAATCAATAGCCTCATTCTTCCGAATCTCGAAAATAGATAGGCTAATCATGAAGAATCCTTGACCAGAATCCGCCATGACTTTGATTTTGGGATCAGTTAATTACATCACGATATTCTTGGACCGCTTTAAGGAGTTCTTCAGCATCAGCCCATACTACCGGTCTCATTTCTTTGCCTTTCTTATCCGTATCAAACTCGAGAATATCGTACTGATACAGATCCTTCAACCTTTTTGAATACTTAGACAACTCTTTCTCAGTTCCTCCAGGTACAGAAGCCCTGCCTGCGTGAGATCTCAGAAAATTCACCATCTTTCCCATATGATTCGTGCTCACGCCAGTGTTGTTCTGAAAGTTGCTTAATCTTTCAGCAGTGAATTGAACGTTTTTCCTCTTCGGAGGATTCACAGCAATCTTTGATCTAGAACCTAGCGAACTTAGTTCTAGTACACCATCACAATATTTTTTGTTGCCATTCTCGTTTTCGGGCATCGAATTTCCCTCAAGTCTTCTCTTTAGGACATTCATTACCACTTGGTCTTCTTTATTCTTCGGCAAATTTCTGAGGAGATTTATGCAGTTGTCACGGGCATTACTGCCATTGGCTTTACACGCATGCCTGATCCCTCGTCCAACTATTTGATGACACTCATTACATCTTTTCGATATGCTTTTGCGACCCCTAGAATTTTTCTTGTTAGCCGCAGACACTCGAGGGACATTCAACCAGCCGTAAGGTCCATTCGATGGTTCTATTGTGACACGATGGTTCTGGAGGTTGCGCCGATTTGACCTTGGTTTCAGATGACCCGTCGATTGGCCAGTCAGGCATATATAACAGTAGCAAATAACATCATCTAGGAGGAGAATGTCTAGATAATTTGGCATAACTGGTAATGGGCGCTTGAAGTGATTTTTTTCTCGGCTAAGGAGACTTAAGCGGCATGATGTGCAGATACTGACAGGGAATTTAGGTTGATCCATTCCAAAATCTTTGTTGATAGGGGATTTGATTAGCTTCTCAAGCTTTTCCGTAATCTGATATTCAGATGCATATTTTCTGAAGTTAATTTTTCTGACACACGGAACACATACTTTTCGTCTATTTTCTTCATGGTTACATTTGCGTATTGGGTGCATGATTCTTTGCAGTTCACTAATTCATTAGCTGATATGAACAAAAAAAATCATAAAAGTGAGTTTGTATGCATTTTGATTGAATTGTCTTATATACAGGCATCAATTCTCCATTCTACTCACGCAATGCTATTTTCGCAGACTCGTCTCAGTTGCAGAATGGACGGAACAGTAATAGTGAGTACCCAAATCAAGACGTCGATGTGACATATGAATTCAATACACACAGTGTATTATACTTGAATCACGCGAGGAAAGCTTCCATCGTACTCAGTGTTTCTACTTTATCGGCCTCAACTCTACAAGTTGATGGCGATGCTCGTTCACGTGTGTATATGTCGCGTTGCTCCCCGTCTTGAAACAGGGCAGGTGATTTAGATCGAAGGAAACTAGAAATAGATCAATAATAAACACAATAGCTCTCTCGAACACTTTTGGTAGGATAATAGTAGTTTCCACCTCACTCACGCGTTAGGACTCCGCAAAAAACCTTGTTCACTGTGCATTATGTACTGAGTAAAACCAGAGAAAGATCGAAGCACTTCAAGCTCGAAGCTTTCACACCACATGACTGGAGTTTGATCATACTTTTGATATGTCAGTTTTCTTGGACTGTGTGAATACCTACTTTATCGATTACAGTTTCCCCAGTGAATGAAACTCCTTATACATTTTAGCTGCGATTTCCTCCGCAAAGAATCGGCAATATTGACTGGCACATTTTTCTACATTTCATAGTACTTGGACTTGTGATTTATTCAAATCAGATTTGTCATAAAACAGAAAGGTTTAAGACATCTGATACGTCAGAGGATGACGTGAATTCTCTTAGAAACTGTGTTTTCATGAAACCTTATTCGTTGTGGGGGATTTGATTTATCGTGAGGAGGATCAATATTGAAAATGCAACAAATAATGACTAACTTCATTGATCAATGCATTGACTCCTCTACAGTACCAGGCTTTATTTTTATTTGGCTAGAGATGAGTTTGGAAATTCTCTGAATTGGATCAACAAACTACCCATCCTCTATCCAACAATGCAGTACACATTGTTAGGACGTGCAGCCAATCCAATGTCAGAGCATTTCTAGGATGCATTTGTGAGAGCAAGTAGGCTATTAATAATCAATTGTGATGCCTTGGTACGTATAAGATCCTTCATTTGATCGCGCATTCCGAGATTTGGACGATTTTTTCATCAGATTTATGATCTTTAGAGAGAATTTACAGCGTAGTTAGTTCGAGAGAATTGAACTGAATCATTATGAGGGAACTTAATTCATCGAGTGATTCTGAAAAATGTTCCAAAGGGCGTTCCTCGAAAGAAGGAGCTGATGCAATTTCGATGAAAATGGACTTTTGATGTGCTCAAACAGTAGAACAAAAGTCCATTTCCACTTTCTTATGTCAGTTTTCTTCAACCTGTTGATGGTTCTCCTCCACCGTGTGTTCCCGTGAAGAGACAATTTTCGTGGAGAGAACCAACTCTCTTGGGCCTTGTGTATGGACTTAATGACGATTGTGATCATGGAGTGCGAATTAGACGACGTTGAGTGGTATTTGGATGGAACAATTCCAATTGATACTCCGGTATATTTTCAAAACTGAATTTGCTATGCAATGCGTGATGGCGCAATCGACCCCTTGAAGGATTTGGAAAGAACAATGTTTCCACGAATATCATATTATGGTGGAAGATGGCTGAAATTTGGGACAGATCGAAGGTGGTTTGAGACGAGGAACGCTTGTAGAGAAATCATAGAGCAAGACATCACTCAAATTTCCCGAAAAGTGGAATAATTGAGATTCCTCAAAAACTGCCCATAGAAATATTTCGATTCTTGTGGAGAATGACTCTCAAAATACCCCCAAACATAGTCCAAAAGAATCTCGGAGCAGCAGAAAACTTCAACTGAATGTTGATTCAGCCGCACCGTGCGTGCTACGGCCAGGCTTTGATTTTGTTTGGTATTTATTCGCATGATTGATGGAGTATCGATTCATCCGGAAATTGATCCCAGTTCTGAAGGGGTTCTCCGGGAACCTATGAAAGATCATCACGTTCCTCGTTTCTCAGAGATGATCAGAATTGTGCACGAGCTCCAAACGAGAACTCTTAGAATTATATTATTAGAGATTGCAGCACTTTCGGAAGTTATTGAACTGAGGTCAAAGATCCGGTTTCTCTTGTATGAAATTCATTGCTCCTTTTGAAATTTATATCGATCAGAGATCCCAGCGAAGGAATATTCCCTCTCCAAAAATGTCCTCCTTGCATATTACTTGAATGAATAGATTGAAGTTGAGAAGTATTTTATTCTCATAACTTTTTTACTTGAAGCATAATGAATCAACAGATGTAGAGAAAATCCCTCCGTGATGCAGCCATTATAAAAGTGGAGCTCCTAAGGTCGCAATTTGATACTTGTCAAACTGTGATTGCCAACCGAGTGCGGCGATCATAAGTGGCTCGATGAGAGAGCAATGAATTCATTCATCAAAGGTATTGCATCAAATCGATTGATAGAGTCAAAATATCGATGAGATCTACTCTATCGATATAATTAAAAATGACAAAAGTTCTGCTGATTGTATCATAGAGTGTCACTTAATTCGACGATTCACAAACTCAATTTACCGATGAATTCGAGATCTTGGTGTCATTGTAGACAATGCTCAAATAAATTTCATGGAAGAACATCAAAGATCAATATCGCCGTAACATATCATGAGGGATATTGTAGATTTTTCGTCCTTGATGATAAATATTGAAGTTGGTGTCTTATCGATCTTGAAGGATGGAAGATCCATCCTTCGAGATCGATAAGACACCAGCTTCAATAAATATCGCCGTAAGTTTTCCGGGGAAGATCAGAATCAGCAGAGTGCACTCACAGGAAAGAGGAGTAACCTCTTACCTTTCACCGTCGATTTTGCCATTACCAATATCGAATGTGTTGAAAGCTTTGATAACGACGTCATCCTCATCGGCACCTGAAATTGAGATGATACATGTATCAATTTGGGAACTCCAGATCATCAAAATTGACGGATCAAATTTAATTGACATTCATGATTTCATTTCTGCCAGTGATTATCTCCTCTCAAAGTGAATACTCAATCAAAAATTCTTGACCATTCTAATTCCGATTCGGATGAAAAGAGTAAATTCATCAGTGACAAGAGTTGGCATTGAACAATCTATGCCAGTTCTAATACCAATCACATGATGAAACTTCATAATGAGTCAAAGATATACATTCTTATATGTGATAAATTCTCATACATTCTGATAGGTATGTATTCTTTCTAGTTTCCGTAAGCTTTAAGAACAAATATCGTCGTCTGACGAGGAAATTCACCCTTTCTTCCGGTGACTTCCTCTATGGATCGAGTTTTTCGTATCATAGATATTTGCATGTCACAGTGCGGCAAGCTCATGCAAGGAAAACCTTGCCCAGATAGTCATAAATTAATTTCCGCGCTGAGCGCGTTAGCCCGTTTCGGGCACTATAGTGGGTACACTTTCGGCCAGTGTATTGAGTGGTCCACAGTTTAAATCATTGCATTTCACCGTGGCCATAGTTCTAATGCACTAGTAAGATCTAGTGAACACTTTTTTGCATCCTGTTAACCGATAGAGAAGTCACGCGCTGCATACTGCTCTATAAACTATTGTGTGACCGAGAGTGTCGACGCTCATCGAGCTCGGTCAGATTTATCAAACTGTTGCAGTCTGCGACTCATTTTCCCGATCCACCCGCGAGTCGCCGCGGGACCCCAAAATGTCTACGATCGTCTGCTAATTAGTCTTCTGTTGCCGCTGCCATTCAGCCCATTGGCCGCGTCTACATGATGCGCCGGGGCTTGCGCCGGCGCTTGCGCCAGCGCAAGGCTTCACGGGAGGATCGGTAAAACAGATTTTCAATTGGAATCTAAATTTTTCTTACTCGAATTGAAATCGAAAAGAAATGAAAAGTTATTTTGCGATCTTGAGTTGGAATGAAATATTAAATATTTTATTTCTTCAAACTTGAATTGAAATTGAAAAATAATGAAAGTGTGGTTTTGCGACGGTTTCGAGTTGATTTGAAATTGAAACATTCTGTCTACGAATTTGAATTGAAATTGAAAAAAAAATGAAAATAGTACATTTCGGGTGGGAATGTTGGCTTCCGCTCAACGAGTGATATTTTCCGGCCCGAGCCGAAGGCGAGGGTCGGAATCATCACGAGAATGCGGAAACAATCCCGTTTGAGTGTCGAATACTATTTTTTTAACGAAATAAAAAAACCCGTGCGGGAAAGTCGTTTCCCGCATATAAGGTGGAAAATACAATTTTGCGAACCCAAGCTCGGGTAGCACAAATTTCACTTTTAGGTAAATAATCTTGTGTAATGACGAGGGCGAGGATGAGCAGACCATCGATATTTGAGCCCTGTATCTGAGATGCGTGTGTGTGTGTGTGTGTAGTACCACACTTTCATTATGTTTCAATTTTAATTCAAGTTTGAAAAAATAAAATATTCAATCTTTCATTCCAACTCAAGATCGCAAAATAACTTTTCATTTCTTCTCGATTTCAATTCGAGTAAGAAAAATTTAGATTCCAATTGAAAATCTATCTCACCGATCCTCCCGTGCGCCGGCGCTTGCGCCAGCGCAAGGTTTCACGGGAGGATCGGCAAAAGATTGAATATTTTATTTTTTCAAACTTGAATTGAAATTGAAAAATAATGAAAGTGTGGTACTACACACACACACGCATCTCAAATACAGTGCTCAAATATCGATGGTCTGCTCATCCTCGCCCTCGTCATTACACAAGATTATTTACCTAAAAGTGAAATTTGTGCTACCCGAGCTTGGGTTCGCAAAATTGTATTTTCCACCTTATATGCGGGGAACGACTTTCCCGCACGGGTTTTTTTATTTCGTTAAAAAAAATAGTATTCGACACTCAAACGGGATTGTTTCCGCATTCTCGTGATGATTCCGATCCTCGCCTTCGGCTCGGGTCGGAAAATATCACTCGTTGAGCGGAAGCCAACATTCCCACCCGAAATGTACTATTTTCATTTTTTTTCAATTCCAATTCAAATTTGTAGACAGAATGTTTCAATTTCAAATCAACTCGAAACTGTCGCAAAACCACACTTTCATTATTTTTCAATTTTAATTCAAGTTTGAAAAAATAAAATATTTAATCTTTCATTCCAACTCAAGATCGCAAAATAACTTTTCATTTCTTTTCGAATCCAATTCGAGTAAGAAAAATTTAGATTCCAATTGAAAATCTGTTTTATCGATCCTCCCGTGAAACCTTGCGCTGGCGCAAGCGCCGGCGCATCATGTAGTCGCGGCCATTCAGTATTTGCCTTTCCTGTTTCTTCTCAGTCGCGGGTTTCTCGTGCAGTTGAGTAAATGCCTAGTTCCTTTAGTGGACATCGTAATCTAGTGCCGATTAATTAGTTCAAGTCGAGGTTCAAGAACTTTGTGATGACTGGGTCTATATGGGCATTTCTTTGAAGCTTTTAAACCTGCTAGAATACAGCTATGAATGATGATATGAGAGAACAATTGAATCTATCGGTTCCGATCGAAGTAAAAATATCATTATTCAAGTCTTGAAATAAGATATCTTTGGCTCCTGTATGATAAGGAGCAAGTTGATTCATTCTAGCTCACTCGAAGAGAGAAAATGTGGGAAGAATCCTGTGGAAATACTTGGTACTCTCGTACAATCTTGCGGATACTCTGGTGATGCCACGCAATTCTTCGGGTTGATTCTAGCTGTATTTGGTGGATAACATATTGAGGAAAGATGGCCTAGGAGCGCGATAGTGTGCTACCAATTCAGCCAAAATTTCACAACTTCGAGAATTGGGAATAAAAAATTAATCATGTCTCGTCAACTCAAAGATGATTACACCAAGCTCATGCCGTGACTCTCAACGCAATTTTCGAAATACATATCTCAAGTAGGTGCGATTCCGGAGATATTGCGACAAGGCTCGTTTTGTGCAATTTCCCTGTCTAGAACACGACCATTCTGACGTAAAATAGAGAAAACGTGACTCATGAAAAAAGTTCAGTTTTTCTCACCCCACATAGGCGGATTGAGCTATATGCGGGTAGAACCAATTGTCGTCGGATACCTCCACCGTATGGAGCTACAAAAAGTCCAAGGCATTCCTTGCGATTATCAATCTTGCTGAATGTATGCTTAAGAAATTCTGAAAAATCGACGAAAAACTACTCAAAGCTCGACTCGTTAACGTGATCTTGGCGATACCACCAACGCTATATGAGTTTCAATAGTGGATTTGTAACACTCAATACTACACAAGTACGTGAGTGAAAGATCCCAGGTGTGCGTTGAGCGGTTTTCGTTTTTCATTTTTCAACGATTTTCAGCAAAATGCAAAATTTCCAGAGAAATGCTCATATACTCTGTATACCGGATTTAGTGTTTGGCAGAACGCGTACTCAGGTTTTCAGTAATCCTTGGCATATGATGGAGGATAAACCGATATCAGCGATCAAAAGACAATGTTTGTCTTTGCTTATACTGTCTGATCGCAAGGAGGGTTGGGGCATGGTGCCTCATCCCTGGAGTCTGACGAGCTCCCGGTCGTAGTCATCGCCCGCCGGAGCGAGGAGACCGCACATCTCCATCCGGCACCACGGGAGTGAGTGAGTCTAGGGACTCAAATTAGAATCGCCCTCGGGCGATAACAATGCGAGCCTGGAAGACTCATCCATCATCCCGAGGGACTCCCTGGGCTCTCAGGAAGCCTAGAAGAATCCCAAAACCCCCCACCGAGGGGTGGGCATCGGCCCTGTGCTGAGGGCTGAGCCCAAAATTCGGTAGTCGAGGAGGAGGAGCGGGTCATTATCGAATCACGTGTGGTTCGGTGGCGGCCATCCTCCGAACCGACGCGCTGGCAGGGCGTATCCCTGCCCCTCGCCCATGGGGGCAACCGGGGTTGAGCCGAGAGGCAGGGACCCGGTATATAAAAAGCAATATTCCTTTTTTTACTGTCTGCTGTATTCGAAAACCGCAGAGTCCTCTCGCAACTTTTACAAACTTTCTTGACTAGTGCAAGAGAGCGTTTTTTGAAAATTCTTTTTAACTCTTATTCATTATGAGAACCCTCAAGTCGTGTCTGAACCGGGCGTTATTTATTAAAGTAGTTATGAATATATGTTTACCTCCTCCTTGCATACGCGAAGCAAAGAGCTGTAGAAGTTGAGTGAAGTTGATTGGTCCGGGAGCCTCGCCAAGCATCTCATCCAACTCTTTGTCTGTGACTAGACGGCCGACCTGGTCAAAGATGAAACGGAGGTCCTCCCGGCCAAGGATGCCATCTTTGTCATGGTCCATGAGTTGGAAGGCCTGTGTGGTACAATGCATAATAAGAATTACAAAAATATTTGAATTGATCTTCACGAAGTAATTATGTGGATCGCAATTGAAATGACAGTGAATCTGATTCGAATAAGAATCTCTCAATGCGATGACGGGACAACCATGATGATATTATGAAAAATTAATGATTCGATGTCTAGGTATGCGTAATCTACTGACCTCCTTGAACTCGGCGACCTGTTTCTGTGTGAACATGGAGAAAACACTGGAACCAGTGCGCTTTGCTTTTCGGCTACCACGGCTAGCCCTGGACGATCCAGAAGGCGATTTTGGTGTTTCCGATTTTGGCGGAGTTGGCTGCTTCTCTGGGGTAGGCTCTGCCTCGGGAGTGGGTGCTGCGGTGTCATCTTTCTTTCCGTCTTCCTTCTTCTTGGTCTTCTTCTTCTTATCCTTATCCGCCTGTAAAATTATTGGAGAAAGGTTTCATTTACAATTCAAGATAGTTTCCTACGACTCCTCTCGTATCCTCGATCTTTTGCTCGAACAGTACCCAACTGTTTGAAAATGCCGCGAGAGAATCCGTCTGTATGATGGTGGATGGGCATGGCAACGCTCGCTGAAATTTTGATAAGGAATTAGTGGACTGATATGAGGGAATCTACCAAACCTTTAACTTTTGGACCATGCGAGAGAAAGAATTTTTTTCCTCCTCGTCGCTTTTGAAACCAACTCCATAGCGTTTTGATACTTCTAAAATGTGAAAAAAAGATATGCCCACCATTTCTGGAAGATGTTCATCCTCTAAGAAGATTAAGATTAAGGTGGGATTAGTCCATTATGTTTTCGTCACTATTAGAGGCTTTTCACATGGATGAATCGTTAGTAGTGCGGTATGATGGTTGATGAAGATGTTGTTCCACCCGTTTAATCGAATCCCTCTCCCAGAATTGAGCCTCTTTCCGTAATACTCATCAAGTTTCACTTTCTGTGCATCCACAGAGTTGTCGGAGGTATATGCGATTTTTGCTTTTTCAAAGCTTTCCTACTCAAATTACGATGTACTTGCAGTGTAAAAATGATGTGAGAACTTCATACAAAGTCAATAGCTATAATTTAAACCTGTTACGTGTATTGTTTCCGACCGGAAAAATTAGCTTTCAGGGCCTGAAAAAGTTTCCCGAGCTCTTCCCTCAAATAACAATCGTTATAGCCACCTCATCGAAGTGCGTGGTAATTCATTAGCCCATTTCACTTTGACTTTGACCATACTCCCAAATCCTATTGGATTTGGGAGCAAAATCTGCTCATTATTCGAGTACCAAAAGTTTATGTCCTTTTTTGAAGCGATGGGCGCGACAAATTTTTCAAGTTTAACGTCACAGATATTCGGCCATAATAATGTGTCGCTGCCAAATGAAGAAGCATTTTGATGATCTATCCTCATTCTTCAATTCCCCACCGCCCGATTCATCCTAGCTCAAATGCCGTTTTCTTATATACAAGAAAGTGGAGGAAGTGAGTATTTTCCGAAAAGTGAGTTACACTTTTCATGGGAGCATGACTCCGACCAGGCATCTGAGTCGCCATTAGAACAAATCTCTTTTGATTATATCAGGTTCAAAGAGTCAGATGGAATTTCTTCAGATTTTTTGGGACAGTGTTATTTTCTTTAGAGGCCGAAGAGTTTCGAAAGACGCACCAGTTACACTGAAAAAAGTACGAAATTCGACGATTCTTCAATTTGTAGCGAGAGCACTACGCACGTGTCATGAAAAATCGATACAGGTACCATCCTGGAAACTATAGAAACCATCTGAAAAACATTTTTCCAGGGCGTGAAAGTCGCGATCTCATTGAAATACTGTATGGTACATTAAATGTTAAAGATTCTAGAGATTTCCTCATATATCATAAAGAAGCAGTTTCTAACAGCGTGAAAGTCATTCGCGCTGTCATCTTATAATATCAATAACAGTTCTTCAACCAGAATACGTCCCACGGTATCACTAGATAGCTATAGTAAAAGATTGAGTAAGGATACTACACTGACGTTATTTGCCCAAAGGTTGTGGAACACATATATTCAACTAGAACTCTGAGGATGATCCCCTATTACCACCATAAGATGAAAGTCAGCGTTGCACGTGCAAAATGCTCAATCGTGAATCGATGGCCAGAATTCGATCGGTGACACATGTTGCGAAATTCGTATATATGAACATCTTTCTTTACATACGTTCGTATAGTCAATGCTAATTTCATAGGCCGTAGTTCAAGAAGATTCGAGCCTCAGACTGTTTGGATGTCATATTGTGGTGGTGAGAGTCTCACCGTGAGACGAAACTATCGTAAGAGTATCCTCAGTTCGTAAGTGCTTCTTGTCAGTGAAGAGGCCATTCATCCTCAACTCATTCGCATCGTTTGGAAAGAAAATGGCTTGAATATCAAAGCGAAGTAGATTCGCGCGTTCTAGTTTAGAACTCAAACTACTTGATCAAAGCTTCCCACTTTTCTCAGAATGTTAGCGAATGAGTTGAGTCTCAATGTGACACATGGGTAATGGGATCCCTACGCGATTCTGACGATTCGTGCTGCGGTAGTTAGATTCATTTTTCTAGAATCAAATTCATAAATCTAACAATGATGCAAACTTCTTCAATAGACCGTTCCCACGCTATCCATATCGAAGTTTCTGAAGAGCGAGTTCCTAATGGAGTCAAGGATAAATTCAAGTGAAGGTTATCTAGATGGTTTCATAGAATCTTCCTCTAAATTTCATGATGAAATCACCCCCACACTTAGAAAAAGTTACAGTCAAGAAATTCTTCTTGTAACTCGAAGTGCAGGGTATGAGTACAACATCACTTTATAAGCGTAATCAGTTTTTGGTATTTTTGTACACAAACGAATGTCCGTATCATCTCAGAGTGAAGCCATCAATCCCGAGGTTTACAAAGAATGAATATTTTATCGATTGTGATGAGTTGTACAATGATTGATGAGACTTCGTGACCGAATTAGACATTTGGAAGTGATAATTCTACACCATTTAAGAAGAATCAATCTTATGAAAATGATTCGGTAACTATATTGAAGCAACTAGAAATTCGCCTCACTATCTATACTTTTCGGAAAAATTAGTCTGCATTATATTCAGTACGAACCATTTTGTTGAACTTTTAATAAATTTCGTAGCGAAAGAAGGGCGCGTTAAAGCTCAAGATCGAAGAAGCCACCTGGAACAACTGGTTGACGATTGGGAAGCTGAGTGTAAAGCTTCGAGATCGCCCAGGCTAAAAAGGAAAGAGAGCACCAGAGAGCAGGAACGAGATGAAAACTCTGTTACTCTCTTTTGCTCGCGTTTCACGCGATTATTAATAGAAGCACCTCGTCGTCGAGACAAATCGGCAAGACGTATATAGACCGGGCGTGCGCCTCCTCCCTTTTAGCCCGATGATGAGAGAGCGCGGTGATCCGGCCTCTCGAGTTACCGAGCACCCGGGCTTACGTAATTGGCGCAAGCTCAAGCTTTCGTGAATGCACGCGGATTCCTCAATATTTTTCTCGAGAGTAAAAGTCTTGCCCCTGCGAGCCTCCGCTTCCCAGTTAGCCGGAATATTTCGTCATTTCGGCCTTCGACATCACGGTCAGCGATTCCAGAATTCCTGTGCGTGCCCGTTACGCGATTTTCACAGATTTGATCACTTGCCAGGAAGAATCGAGGATCAATGACTGGCTATATGAAAATTCACTTCGAAAGCCTATACGTTGAGCCATGTTTGTGACGATGTTAGATCATCTATACATCTCGACTACGATCTAATATTACACGAATCTCGATGCTAAACTTAGATCTAGCTACAAATCAACGATGTTCGAAACATTTTTCGATCAGCTCATCATGAAATACCGTCGCCCCCGAAGAAGAAAAACACCTCCCATTGTTCTCCCAATGCATTCTTAAATGGGGACGTGTTTTTCTTCGTCGGGGGCGACGATACGTAGGTAGAGGTTGATTCATCTTGTCCGTGAGTGGTTATCGATTCACGCGATGACCTTAACGCTTTCAGTGGGAAATCCCCAAAAGAGGGGCATACAGAAAGTCACAATATTCATCATAACTTTGATACGATTAGAGGGAAAAATGTAGAAAGTAAAAGTCTGACAAATATTTGAGCTCACGAAAATCAATTTCTCGTAAGAATGATACGAAAATCTTTTCACTAGCGCTCGCTCCGAATAAAATTAGTGAAAATTCTGAAATTGGAATTTCCCGTGTTCTTAACCAATTCTTTGGTCAAGAATTTTGACCCAAATAACATATTGCTATTCGAAAGAAATGTAGACAGCAAAAACCATTTCATACTGAAAGAATTGAAATGAGAGAATGTCAGAAATCAATGTTTGCTCAAAAAAACTAAGGAGTAAACGGAAATATGTTCTTTGATTTCAATAAAACAAGATCCGGGTTTAAATGCATGAATGTCAACCTTCAACTGCAAGTGAAGATTATTAGTGTAACCCTCACGGAAAAACGATCATTCTCGCCCAATTTACATGTATACGGCCGATGAAAATTTTGTGTCGGGTAAGGTCAACATTTTTGAAGTTTCAACTGATTTATAGATATTGAAATTGAAATCAGAAGGATTTGATAGGGAAGAATGGATTCCAATCCATTCCAATCACTACTCCTGCTCGGAACACTATTTTTGTACAGTACCCGCCAAAATGAATAGAACGCGGATTCCTCCACTAAAACAATTTTGAAGAAAGCATTCGGAAGATAAGAGAAAAATCTATCAATTCATGTCCTTTAGAATATTCTTTGCCGCAAAATTCATGGTTTCAATTGGCTCCGCAAAGTGGAAAATTTTCCATTTCAATCAATCATCGACCATTTATCGGGAAGTTACGATAGCGCAAAAATTCTTGCGGGATCTTGTAGCTCTTTTCAAGACCTTCAAAATCGATTTCTTATACATTACACTATGGGTTTTTTCACCCGAGTTACGAGTGATCTGGCAAGGAGAAGTTGGTGCGGGTTGAGGGTGCTGTTGATCTAGAGGTATGAGATTTTTCTCCTTCAAGCAGTCTGAGGTCGTTTCCGTTTCGAGTGCAATCTAAAACATAACTGATTCATATTTTATGATTTTTAGAAGATTTCACGTCGAAATCGTGGATTACGCATTTTTTATATCTCCGCTACCCTCAACGTGTGTGAATTTCGCTCTCACTTGATCGCTCGTAACTCGGGTGCAAAAAACCGTAGACTAATGTATAAAAAAACTATTTTGAAGGTCTCGAAAAGAGCTACAAGAACCCGCAAGAATTTCCACTCTATCGTGATTTCCCGATAAATGATCGATGATTGATCGGAATGAAGAATTTTTCACTCTTCGGAGCCAATCAAGAACATGGATTTTGGGTTGGAAAAATTTTTGGAAGACATGAATTGATAGCCTTTTTTCTCATCTTTCAAATGCTTTTCGTAAAACGGCCGTAGACTCAAGGACGTCCGAGTAATCGCTGTTTTAGTGAAGTAACCCGTATTCCATTCATTTTGGTGGGTACTGTATTTTTCTCGGTGGCACCGATACTCATCATACGAACATTTCTGAACTTGGACGATGTTGTCTATTTCTATTCCAAATTATACAAAGATCATCTTGGTGTATCCGAGGCCATGTTGATCGGTCATCACTGTTCGGAAAGATTCCACCGATATCATCCGCAATAGGAACCCCTTTGTACAATGCAAAAGTAGTACCCCGAACAGTAATCATCGATGAGAATTTACTTCAAATTGCCGCAGAAATTTTTTCCAAAATCTTGAATCGGACTTTTATCGTTCTGACTCAAAGCCATCCATATGATGGATAAGTTCAAATATTGACTAAATTTTCTCGAGAATTCTAACTTTTTTCTGTACAATTTTGATATTCATAAGCCACTTTTCACATTCTGACAAAGAACCGGGTTCTAAATGAGAGACGTGTAAAACAGGTTGCTGAAACAGTAGATTGGTGAGGCTATTTCACGATGAAATTTGACATAAGATACGTAGCAACACCGTACCTAGTCAGAGTTTCAACAATTGTTCTCACTCTTAAATACAGTAGAACTCGGTTATAACGAGCTCCAAGGGATCGGCAAAATTTGCTCGTTATTATAACCGATGCTCGTTATAACCGAGGTTGACTCAAAATGGTTGGATCTACGTGTATATAATGTGAATAAATGATAAATTGATCGTCTCACGTTGAAGAATGTCAGATAATCCAGTTTCACTTCGAAAAATGGACGATTAATGTTATACACAAATAAGTTATGAGAGAAATATATACATGGATGTGTACATAGCTATAGATTCGCAGTCAGAAAGGTGACTATGTAATGCGGATTTAAGAAATGCAGTATTAAGCACTTCATCTCACTTATATCAGATTCACGATTTGCAAGTTTGTATCCTTCATGAATTCAGAGATTAATGTTTATTTCTTGGCTCGAAGACTATATTTTTAACAGTGTTCCCCAACTAAGTAGTGGTGGAACAATTCATCATCAATGTTCTCAATAATGAGATAAAAATTGTTCGAATCTTCAAGATTGTTGAAATCGTGGAACTGCTCACACCGCAGATCTTACAAAATTCCGCGTTTTCGTCCTTTCAGCGATGTGTCAGCTTGTGTCGATTTCACTGGTTTCAATATGATGATACCTGTCTACAGTTTAGTGCCAAGCTCTCGAATTCACCATCGCGTAGTGTTGAAATCGTATCTACCCGCTATAGCAGGGGTCCACATCCAAATTTGGGCAAAATTCGGCTCGTTATCACCAAGCTCGTTATAACCGAGGCTGATTCCATTGACTCAGTACACAAACCAACCAAATTTTCAAAATTTGCCCGTTATAACTGGGCTCGTTATAAGCGAGTCATTGTAGCTTGTTTCCGCACTCCGACATTCAACTGGGTTTGATGACTTCACTTGCAGTTTCAATTGGCCCGTGATCTCAATACTGGCTGGTCCACACTGATAAGAGATATATTTCACTGGTCACTTAACACTTGCATCTCTTTATGCTCACTTTTGCAAGTATCACGTTACACTGTGAATGTTTGGCTCTAGGTCAAATCCTTCACTCTTCGGAGACGCAAATCTTTTTTGAAGAGACGACAGTATATTGGGGGACATTTATGATGAAAACTTCAACTTTTGATGCACTAACGAATGAAATGAAAGTCAAGAAAGTGTCAACATGATGAACGATTTTTTATGATATTTCCTTGCCATACTGATCTGAAGTGGATGTATCATGAATATTGCCTCAAAGATTTGGATCAAGTGGATGAAAATGAGAAAAATCACAACTTAAGATTTCAAATTTTAGTTAGCATTCATTTCCATTTGACCCTCGCGTACGAGGGTCACGCACAAATATAGATTTCCGGTAGCAAGATCGAGGATAAGGAAATCGAACCAATATCGTGGGCCTATTAGATCCTGCTAAACTTACCATTGCTGTGGCTGGCCGTTAACGTGAAAAAAGTCGAGGGAGGAAAGTGGTCGAGATGGCCACGGAGAACCAACTGTCTGAACAATACCGACGAACTTGTCTAAGTAAGCTTTGCTTCCCGTCAAATCCCCACCCGCTCGAAATCTGAGGGCAGGGGCTCTCGCAAGCTCGGATGCGAGCGCGAGCCAAAGCCGAACCAGGAACAAGGGAGCAAGAGAGAGAGAGAGGGAAAGTCAGGCACGCAGATGGCTGATATAGACCCAATCCGGGAAAGCTCTCGTGGGTGCATAAAACTTGAGGCAGGGATACGCGCTCAACCCGGAGTGCTATTCCGCGGATACCCAAGCTTTGGCTCGACTCGGACCATATTTAGTGTGAGCTGCTACAGAAATAGCAGCTGGCCTCCTGAGTCTGGCCTCGAAAACGAAAAGCTCGCGAGCGACCAGCTGAATCGCTGCCATTTTATCCATCTCGATATTATATTCCTATATGGTGTCTGTCCACCCGTGAAGCGTCACGGGACCCTGGAGTCAGCCACAGACTACGTCACGCCTTCACCACCTGATTTGTGCTCAGCGACTCTCTCGGCGTGCATTCGCGGTGCATTTCTTGCGCGAGTGTTCGGTTTCATGCCGCAAAGTGATCTTGCGAGAAGAAAGATTACTCAATGGTTGGAGCCCAAAAGGATGAAATGAATGCATCTGTTACCGGCAAAGTCCGGAATGCAGGCAAACCGCGGATTGCCTTGGCAAACCGCAGTTTGCCTGAAGCGCCTCCGGTAAAGTCCGGAATGGATGGTTCATTCCGAACTTTGCCAAGGCAATCCGCGGATTGCCTGTTGAGTCTTTAGGCAAAGTTGAATGCAAGCGTGATCTCATATGCCGGGGGTCTCGGGTTTTCACTTTTGATGCGTTTCCACGAGGATGAATGATGAGTGTGAGTTATCATTCACGTATCTCACATAAATGAGACATTCTTGGGAGATGAACATGTACCAATGGAGAAGGATTGAAAAATCATCCTGATTTTCGGCCATCGTAACAATTCAACCTGATTTAGTGTCAGCGGGATGATTTTTATAGAAGAATACAAATAAGAGAATTGAATGCGAACGAAGTTTGCTAGGCCAAATTCGGGTGTCAAGATTCGTTCAAAGATGAACATCGAATAGGGTTGGAATTCCATTGCACGTGACACTTTTTTTAATAGCCGAACTGAGATCTTGCGAAGATTCTTCATCATTCTGCTCCTCGTGAAATATTTGACTCGTGCCTCGTGAAATAATGTCATCATATCTTCCTTGAGAGGGTATATGTAAAGAATTGCGGTTCGGGATAAATGCCTTTAGTTTCTGCGTAAATATTTCATTCATTTTCTGGTACTCTTCGTCTTTTTCATCCATGATTATCAACGAGTTGCGTATTAGGAGTGAATTCATCAGATGAATGAGTAGATGATCGAAAGGATCATTCATAACGTGTTCCTTGAAGATCGGGTTGCGAGCTTTAAGGGAAGTCAAACACGATTCCTTCTAACCACCAAAGTCATCGCAAATCCTTCATGCAAGGAGAGAAAACTCCTCAGTTCCTTCTCATTTCATACTCAAATCATCAATTTTGACCAATAGCTGAGCGTTATCATCCCTATAATCCGAACGGAACCACGAAAAATGAAACAGCTATTGGTTTGAGAATTATTACAGTTGAGTGTAGCAAATGTGTAATACAACATTTTTCAGAGGCCTTGATGATGTTTATATTGCATTTGCAGCAACTTTGAGGATCACATGGACACCAAAAGTCTCGGAGTAGTATTCTCTATATAAAAAGTGAAGCTTTTGTGTTGAGTTGGCAATGCCATCCAAAAGTGGCATCATGATTGTGAACTATAATCGTGAATCACATACAGCATCAGAGTGGGAATTTATCTACCATGTAGAATAATAACCGATCAAACATTCTTATATTGACTAGTCTGAGTAGACAGTGTAGACAAGAGTAGATAGTGATTCTTTTCTCTCATTCAGTACTTCAGGCAGTTGCTATATCGATTTGAACTTTTACTCCTTCTGTTTATCTCCGTATCAGTTCTAGGATAAATTCATAATTCTTGACTGAGCACGGGTTGCCGGAAGGGAAAAAGTAACCGATGAAAATGACACCAAAAACTGTCAATGGGATCTTGTTCTATGAGTTGAAAAGATCAAAATCCCGTTTTCCCCGAAATCCTCGCTGCTCATTTGTTCGATTGGCGTGATATTGAATATTTCAATGGAAAATCCTATGTATTTCACATATGAATGTATCTCACAATCAATGTTTCCCTCGATCAACATGCAGTATCGACCCACTCCATTATTTTTCAACGTATCTGGGCTCATTTTGTAGATGTGGATAAGAGCTCAAAGATGAACTAGATTATGTTCAGTTGTAGTCGAAGTGAGCTGAGATTTGCCATGCTCAAGAAGCAGAGATCTCATTCTTCCGAAAACGCAGGATTCTTCTTCTCAAAAGATCGTGACTTCTCGAGCTTCTAACTCCGACAGATTTCAATATTTTTCGACGTACCTTGGCTCATTATCAAGTTCATCGCAAGAACTATGGAACAGGTTGAAGTGTAATGTATTTTTATGGATATGCTCTATTTATAAGGAGAAATTTTCTGGTTTTACAAGGTCCGGATCTCACTTTTTGAGAACAAATCGAGGCTTCTCGAGCTTCCAGTTCAGATCAGTTCAGATGCAACTTCATATTTCTCCACTCAGCTGAGCTCATTCGAAAGTATTCTGGTAATGAGCTTCAAAATAGGCTAAGTTGTGCCATGGAATATGAAGTTGCATCTGAACTGGAAGCTCGAGATAGTCCGGGAGCTGGTGAACTTTTTTGTGTCACATTTAGTAAAATCTAGAATAGTGTTTAAAACATTGTTCTCTGTCTCCCGATCCCAAAACCGGCGTCAGACGGCCTAGTTTTGGGGGGTTATTTTTTTATTGATTTTCAAAATAATTATTTTGACAGGTTTATGTGTCATAATCCGTAAAGGCTGAAACTTTCGAAAATGATAGTTTATGATTAGAAATGCCCAAAAATGGCCGTCAGACCGCTCCGGAGTGGGGGGATACGCGTCAGCACAATTTTGAAAATCGATATGCGATAAGATTGGGTGTCATATTTAGTAAAACTTGGGAATTTGTAGTATCGTAGATCTCATGCTTCTTAACAAGATTTCAGTCGTCAGACCACTCAATGGTGGGGGGTTTCCAAATCAGACGGCCCATAAGGTGCGGGGTAAGGTCACGGGAATAAGGGGCCAAAATATCAATAGAGGTCCGAAAAAATTCAGGCACGCTCTTTCTACCGTAAACAATGGAATTCTCTTACATTGGACCTGATTCTGTGCGAAACATAACCTACAAAATTAATATAATTTTTCAAATTTCTTTGAAGGTATATTTCACGTATGAAAATGTCCGAAAACATTTCTGCTGGTTATCCTTGTACATACACATCTTCGATATTTTTTTTAAATCTCGTATTCCAAAATTTGTTCAGTAAAATCAAATTCTCCTCGAATCTTTCACGATTCGGACTGTCGATTAAATTTGTGATGCCACGCTCGCAATTACTCGCAAATGTGAACACGAGAAGGGTCTCCTGCGTCCCCGCTATACCATCGGTTCTGGAGCATACATCCACGAATCGCTCTCTATTCTTGATCACTTCATCGAGTGATGAAATCATTGATGAATTTGTGAATAATAAATCAATACTGTGCCAATTTATACTGATATTCAACTCCGACATGTTGTACTTCCCAATTACCCCTTCCAATTGATGATTTTTAATAACAGTCACGAGTCAAGCTGGCAGTTCATGATTTTCAGTGACACATTTTGCAAGCTTGGATAATTTTTTTCACAATTTCGACGGCCAATTAGAAATTCTGAATTAGGATGACCACGGAGATTCATGCTATCAATCATTAATTTTGATTAAAAAAACGCTACCAAGAGACCTCACGACGAACTCATTTGACTTATACCAATCACTTTATAACCTCAATGTACAATACGAACTCTGGAACTATTTAAGGTAGTATTAGCGGTACTCGAATTGACGCTCAGAAAATCACGAAAGTCGGCACAATTGTAGATTAGGGTCTCAAAGTGCTTCAGTTGGAATTTCAGAAGCCTTCAAAGTCGGGGAAAAAAGTTATGAGCGTTTTTGTAAAAGTCATTCAACACGGCGTCTTATGGAAAATCACCAATAGAGTGATACCTGACGCACAGATTTCCATGGCAGTGAATACACAGATGTAAGAATGCACAAAAAACACTCAGGAGCGATCAGATTGACGATTCAGAGCCTACAAAAAAAGAATTGAGCCCAAGTGTCACTCATTTCTGCGGTTTCGGGGTTAGGATGTCGTCTGCTGCGTGCATTTACTATACCTATATCGCGGGCGGAAGGGAGTCAAGCGCGGGTATGTTCGGCACTTGACACATCCAGTACCGCTAATAATACCTTAAATGACTCAATGCTAATGCTATTGTGTCGATTAAGGCAATGCAGTCACCATGCAAGCTGGAAATCATTCCCATTTTCCTCCGATCCCCTTGCGATTCGGGCTAAACGATGAGTGCACAAATATTTGTTATCATCTAACTTGGATTTTTCCAGTCATCGTTGAGCCCAAATCGCAAGAAAATCGGAGAAAAATCGAAATGAAAATGTGCTCTTGCGCGATCAAGTTCTTCACATTCTTATCTGATTCTCTTGCAATTTGGGTGTAACAACGAAGTGTCGAACACAAAATGGGCAATAACAATGATTCGACAACTCGTGTGGAACCGATTCATCATTTAGTCGAGTAAGTAAGCTCCTGAATTCATTCACTAAGCGGCTTAACTCTTCTGAATCCTCCAATTTTGGGCTGAAATGATAGTTGGCACATTCAATAATCAATATTGATAAGAATTTTTGCTCAAAAATTTGGGAAAGGCATGAATAAACAATAAAAACATGCTTTTCCCAATTTTTTTCGGTTTTCTATCATGAATCGGAAAATGTCGGTTTTTTGGAAGAACTTGTACATAGATAATTTGTAGATCTCTAAACGATCTACAAGATTGATCTGTACTTCCCCCCCCCCCCGTAAAATGCATCCTTTTGGAGTTATTCTTCATCAAAGTTACAATCGAATTTGTTTATATAAATTCGCTAAAATTGTTTATAACGGGTCCGAATTATTTATCCTGGGTAATTGAGTCAATTTTGAAAACAAAAAATCTCATAGTATTTTTGCCTAAGTTTCATCGATCTTAAGTAATGAAAAAAGCAAATTTTGCGACTTCTCACCCTCAATGCGGTGCTTTGTGACAGCACTTCGACTTGGAAATCGCGAAACCTGCTTTTTTCATTAATAGGAAACTTTCAAACTTAGGGAAGAATACCGGGAGACCTTTTCTTTGTAATATTGACTGTATTACTTAGGAAAAACAACTTGGACCCGTTATAAACAATTTTAGCGAATTCATTCAAACAAATTCGATCATAACCTAGAAGATATCTTGAGTCAGCCCAATAAGCCTCCATGCAAATTTATTACCAATTTTCTTAGAGCCTGTTCTCTACTTGTCTGATGAACAGTATACAATCAGGTTTTTCACTCTTATATCAATTTTTTGTTTTTTCTTATATCTACAGATTCCATACTCCTACTCATCCCTTTCCCCTTAATTCTATCTTACATTTTCCATTTTCCTTTCCTTTATACCCTTCCTTCGGTTGGGTGACAGTTTACCATTTGAGGACATCCATCCTATCCACCATACCAACCAGTTTTAACCTTACCTACTGGTGTAATGGCTAAAGTCAAATCTGCTCAGTAGCAGAAAGATATGGCCAGAAAGTAAAAGAAGAAGAAGAAATTCAATCATAACTTTGATCAAGAATAACTCCAAAAGGATGCATTTTACGGAGGAACGTGTATGATCTAGTCTTGTAGATCGTTCAGAGATCTACAAATTACCCCTCTACAAGTTTTTCTAAAAAACCAATATTTTCCGATTGATAATGGAAAAACCGAAAAGAGGTCGGCGGAGAGCATGATTTTATATGGTGAAATAACCTGGGAATTTCTTTAAAATCTCAACTTTTTTTCAATCAACAAATTTTGGAATGAGAGATTTGAAGAAACATATGAAATATCATCGTAGATGCGTACAAGGATAACCAGCAGTAATGTTTTCAGACATTTTGATACGTAAAGTATACCTTCAAAGAATTTCGGAAAATTATATAATTTTTGTAGCTTATGTTTCGCACAGGATTTTGTCTAAAGTAAAAGAATTCCATTCTTCGTGGTAGAAAGAGCGAGCCTGAATTTTTCCGGACCTCTATTGATATTTTTACCCCTTATTCCCCCGACCTTACCCGGCACCTTATGGGCCGTCTGATTTGGAAGTCCCCCCCCCCCCCCCCATTGAGTGGTCTGACGACTGAAATCTTGTTAAGAAGCATGAGATCTACGATACTACAAATTCCCCAGTTTTACTAAATATGACACCCGATCTTATCGCATATCGATTTTCAAAATTGTGCTGACGCGTATCCCCCCACTCCGGAGCGGTCTGACGGCCATTTTTGGGCATTTCTAATCATTAACTATCATCCTCGAAAGTTTCAGCCTTTACGGATTATGACACATAAACCTGTCAAAATAATTATTTTGAAAATCAATAAAAAAATAACCCCCCAAAACTAGGCCGTCTGACGCCGGTTTTGGGATCGAGAGACGGAGAACAATTTTTTAAATACTATTCTAGATTTTACTAAATGTGACACAAAAAAAGTTCACCAGCTCCCGGACTAAGAAGCCTCGATTTGTTCTCAAAAAATGAGATCCGGCCCTTGTGAAACCAGAAAATTTCTCCTTGTAAATAGAGCATATCCATAAAAATACAGTACACTTTAACCTGTTCCATAGTTGTCGCGATGAACTTGATAATGAGCCAAGGTACGTCGAAAAATATCGAAATCTGTCGGAGTTAGGAGCTCGAGAAGTCACGATCTTTTGAGTAAATCCTGCGTTTTCGGAGGAATGAAATCTTTGCTTCTTGAGCATGGCAAATCTCAGCTCACTTCGACCACAACTGCACGTAATCTAGCTCATCTTTGAGCTCTTGTCAACGTCTACAAAATGAGCCCAGATACGTTGAAAAAGAATGGAGTGGGTCGATACAGCATGTTAATCGAGGGAAACATTGATTGTGAGATACATTCATATGTGAAATACATAGGATTTCTCATTGAAATATTCAATATCACGCCAATCGAACAAATGAGCAGCTAGGATTTCGGGGAAAACGGGATTTTGATCTGTTCAACTCATAGAACAAGATCCCATTGACAGTTTTTGGTGTCATTTTTATCGGTTACTTTTTCCCTTCCGGCAACCCGTGTGAGCGCGCTTCGCGAAAATAGGGTTTCATAATGATTTGATCAAACTTGCATTTTTCGCTCTGAGTGATTGAGTGAACCAAATATGAATTCATACGTGAATTGTATTTCGAAAAAATCTCTGCGAGAATGTTTTATCGCCAAAATTAGTCTGATTGGAATGTTCTGTCATCTCGTACATTTCAAAGTCTCTTTCTGTATTCACGGACTCCTATCAGCAACTTTGCCAAGTTTTATTAACGATACCCTTTGAATTCTATATTATAGGTGCCGAAGAATTTACATGTCGTGTTTGCAGAAAAGAATCTACCAATGCACATCAATGCGAAATCTGTGGCGAAAGCTCGCATACTATTTGGTGGTAAACCAGCTAGTGATGAGCCAACTGAAGATGATGAGTCAAGAATTCTATGTAACGTTTGTTTTAACAATAAGAAACGGTTGAAGAATACGGAGACCGCTAACAAAGGAATGAAACGTCAAGGTGAAAGAATGGTCCCTTCGTCTAATGAGAAATTTGGCAAGATTGACAAAGTTGCCTGTGTGAGAGTTTCCATCCCAGAGGTTGATCGTTGTGAAGGAAATGTTTGAAATGTAATCGGAGTTGTGATGGATACTACCGAAGATGGTTATTATCAAGTTGGTACGGACCAGGATATGATCAAATGATTATTTTCAAGAAACCAGATCGAAGTCTGTAAAAAAAACTCCATCAAGATCGATCAAGTCCCTCAAAATGAGATCATACTGCAATCTACCAATGTAAAAACTTCGTTACACGCGGGCCGAGGATTTACAAAATATAATTCCACTAAGTAATGTATCAGTAACGATTGCAAATGTAAATGCCTCAAAGTTTTGTGTAATTCAGAATGTCATTCTTCCACTACATGCTGTAATGAATAGAAAGTTCCCTGAATGATTTTTTCGAACGATCAGAGACAGAGTGAAGCAACAAGCATCGCACATCCACCGAAATAGTTCTCGTGAAACACTTCTGGGTGTACGAAGTACGAAAGAATAGTGAATCAGATGTTTCGAGGATCTTTTCCAATCCTCTGTAGTACATGTTCATCTCTCCAGAATGTCTCATTCATGTCATATCCGTGAATGATGACTCACACTTATATTCATCCTCGTGAAAACGCATCAAAAGTGAAAACCCGAGACCCGTAGCATATGAGATCATGCTTGCATTCAACTTTGCCTAAAGACTCAACAGGCAATCCGCGAATTGCCTTGGCAAAGTTCGGAATGAACCATCCATTCCGGACTTTGCCGAGGTGCTTCAGGCAAACTGCGGTTTGCCAAGGCAATCCGCGGTTTGCCTGCATTCCGGATTTCGCCTACACTGCGTGCCTGGAGGGTTATTTTAAAAATGCGGCACAAGCAAACGCCGTGAGCTCAAGCGCGCGACGATGACCAAATGACTAGTTTTTACGGCAGTTCCTGCGTTCCCCTCGTTCCTCTGCTTTTCGCGTGATGTTAGGTTAGTATCGCGAATCTCGCGGGTGAAATTAAAGAGATCCAAAATACATGATGAGAGGAATATCCTCTGATAGTAAGTTCTATTGCCGTTCAGATGATTAATTTATCCTGGCTTATTTGATATTTTCATTTCATTTCATATTAATTTGACAAAGATTTGGTCCTAGTATCTCGTAACAATGAAACAGAAGGTGGCATCAAATAACCCCCCGTGCAGAAATAATCCTAGGTTTCCCTGCGTTTACATTGGATCCCCATGCGATATCCCAGCCTCATCCTCATCTTAAGGAATCCCACGAGAATCACACAAGATTCTGGCAGGATTTCCCCGCGAATTGGGCTGGAATGGGCAATGTGCCGGCACTCCCCACAGGAATCCCGCAAGATATTCACAGCAGAATCCATTCAAGAACTCCTGATAAGGATCCCATTCGGATCTGGTTGGATGATCCATTGTAAGAGAGATCTAGGGAATGAGGAGGATGTCCCCACTAGAATCCCACGTGATGTCCTCGTCATAATCCATGGAAGGATACCTCATAGGAATCCAACGTGAATCTAATAAGACAATCCATGGCCAAAGCGATATTAGATGTAGGCAGGTTATCTTCGTGAGAATCCTACGGGATACCCACGCCATTACCCGTCGCCGGGCCTCTTAGAGAAGTTATCACACTTACCGACTTACAGAACAATTGAGTGTTGAGGAAGTCGGGGATGAACAGGGCATCCCTGCGAATACCTCACGAAGTATCCTCATTGAATTTTATACAACAAGTCTCAACAGAAATGTTGAGTTTGCAGATTTCGATTTCACAGACCCAAGTTGTTGGTGGTGATGGAAGAGAACATCTCTTCTATACGATTGTTTCACCATCTATGTAGATTCTCTCAATTATGATGAAATTTTTGACAACATATTCTTGTTCAATTTTGACAATAAATCTTCAAACCCTTTTTGTTAATGAGTATCAGTAGAAATTAACCGCGCGTTCCAATTTTACAATGGACCAAACTCTTCAGAAATGAATTTGAGTATAGGTACTCAAAGATTGAGAAATTGTTGAAAAAGGTATATATATACATACTATGTGTGCGTTTGTGAGTGAGTGTATATAAAATATACATTGTATATTCATGTATCTAATCAGATTGTGGGGATTTTTGAGGATTGACTCATAAGGACCTCAATCAAAACCGAAAGCGTGCGTTGAGGTATACATTCCACAATGACGTGTTTAAGAGTTATTAAGAGTGAACCTGAACATTTTTTGATCACAAGCATACCCAATCAAATTCAACAATAAAATAATTGTGTTGGTTGAAGAAAGAGTTACTCAATTGGATAAGAGAGCTTCGTTTTAAGAGGAAGGATAATAGTTGGAGAGGACTCGTTTCTAGTACGAAGTAAGCATCACGCATGGCATCTGAAACTTTGGAGTAATGGTCTAGGTTCCTGCTTCCTAATCCACAGGTCATGGGTTCGAGCCTCCGCCGATGCTGTTGTCATATTGTTAATGTTAATTTATTTAGGTAATAGATTTTAATTAATTTATCATAAATGTTAATACAATTCTAATGATGGAATCCTAAATTACATTGCTCTTAGGTGCATTTGAGTTTGTTTTTGTTTTTATATAAATAATTTGCATACGATTCATGGAGGAAATCCCTGTGAGAATCCCACAGGGAAATCTCACAGGGTCCCATCGAAAAAGCGTAGACTGACCGAGTGGGATCCCGGTAGGAATTCCCTGATAGGAATCCCACCAAGACTAGGACAATCCTGTGAGATACCTGCGAGATTCTTCTTGAGATTTCTGCACGGGCCGTGCAGGACCCATTTATAGCCTAACCCCGAACAGAGAATGGATTTTCTCTTGAATATGTGCGTATGGCCTGAGTGCACATTTGGAAGGGATGTCCTGCGAAAACCCCTTCAAGTCAATAGAAATTAAAAGCGTATACTGGAAGTGCTATCTGTGTATGGACATACCTTAATTCACAGTCAAAAGAGTCTGCACACTTGACTCGTAATCAATTAGAATGAGCTTAATGCTGGATAATTGTTACATAAACCACCAAAACATTGTGACAGACAAGCCGTCACAGCCGAAATTTGTAAAATCTCTCGTCGCCGTCTCGAGCCAGCAACCGAGAAGTACAAGTATTGACCCCAAATACTTCTCTTTTGTTGAGGGCTGGCTCGAGAGGATGACGACGATAAGCGACGAGAGAGCTGGACCAGCGGAGGCAGTGCGGGTATGCCTACACATAGGCAACCCCTTCTACACCCCGGACAGCCGCAGTAGCCGCACAAGAGGCTGCCCCGGGTGAGCAGCCGACGGGACGCGGTTCCTACAATTGGGTGGCCCGGAGGGCTCCCCCAGGGCCCCAAAGCCCTGTTTGGCCCTAGCAATGGCCCTCCCACACCCCACGGACATGCTGCCCCTCGACACCATGCCCCGGGGCAAGTGTGTACTCACGGGAGCGCGGACGACGACGACGATGGCAACGGACGAGGCCCTTGCTCGCGGGTGAGCGAGGGTACGAATTTGATGTGTTTTGACACCGCGATGAGACAGTATGCACGGACGGGGCGACGACGGGTGGGCAGCCGCAGGACACAGTTGGACGTGGTGATGTTGTGAACGCCCTGCCCGGGCTGCTGGCCATACGGGCGTGTGCCCCATCTGCTGCAGCCCGGGTAGGCGCGCAGGCCGGCAGCGACGAGGTTAAGTAGCACATGCACCACTTGTTGCATGTGTACAACGTACACTTGGTGTACCGCACACCCGCGCACCATCGATGCGGCCCTGGAGCGGTCACCCACGACACGGGTGACCATCACACGAACGCGGGTAGGCCCGGGTGACCCAGCGGAAGACGGCGATGACGGACAGGCCGATACACGCGGCAAGAGCGGACAGCTGACTGGCGGTGGACGAGATGCGGCGGCGCTGCGGGCATGTAAATCCGGGCCACACCCGGGCGGTCGTGGCCACGAAAATACAATGGACGGATACCTGGACAGCGGCCACTGGGCGAATTTGGGCTTGCGGACGACGTCTACATATACTTAGGGTTATGTACACATGAAAATGTTGCGCTCGGACTGTGCACAGCATATATATAGATATACTGCAGCCTTGCGGGCTGGATATCATTATGCCATGGGCAGCCTCGAGTACATATAGATATACTGCTGCAACACGGACTAGATATAGATATATACGGACATGTATAAGGACTATACGAGGTGAATGCATGGAGTTGCGGTGAGCGCGAGTGCGCAATGCCTCCACGCGTATTTCAGCGGTGCATGCGCGTGAGCAGGACAGAATATCCTCTGGGTGGAGGCATCAGGACCGTATATACTGCAATTGATGGACTTGAAGCGAATTTCGTAGAATCTGAGCTACGGCATGGAACGAGTATAGTGGACTGGACTTGAATATTTGGCGCTGTTGATTTACTTCAGAGGGTCGAAGGGTTGATGAGGGGCACAAGACTGGGACTAAATTTCATAATAAATAAATGTGTATATTCAATTAACAACAATATAGTATGTTACATATTGCCGGCTTGGTTCTTCTAGCACAAGAAGTTGCTCTCTCTTCTCTCTCCAGCTTCGCTGCTGCGCGCACCACACTCATACATACACACATAAGTAGCCTCATATTCTAGCCTGCAGGTGGCACCACGCATCAGCGACTGCTTCTGGCAGACGACACACATAGTCATACAGGATAAATTTACTCACAATTCAACACGCCTCCTTAAATTTATCCTGTGAATCATCATTAAAATATGCTTCAAATGTCATACGTTAAATTGGCCATTTCTCTGTACTTTTCAAGCTTTTGTCTACCAAGAGACTTTGTCAATACATCAGCAATGTTTTCATCAGACTCAACTTTCCTCACATCAATTATACCTCTCATGTCATTCTCATTAACAAAGTGATAATGTGTTTCAATGTACTTTGAATTTTTTGTAAAATTTCCAAATTTGGCAAGACTTATAGCACCTGAATTATCTTCATAAATTGGAATCGGTTTCTCCATTGGAACTTGAAAGTCTACTAAAATGTCTCCAATGAATTTCAACTCACTGACTGACTCTGATAAAGCAACATATTCTGCTGCTGTAGAAGCTTTGGTTACACTACTCTGTTTCTTTGATTTCCAAAATATTACATTTCCATATAATCTGATCAAATACCCTGTCGTAGACCTCTTATCGACTATATCTCCTGCATGGTCAGAATCTACATATCAATCTAAGGTATCAACTCTCTCATTTCTTTTGTATATTAGCTTTAGATCTCTGGTCAAGTACAAATATTTTAAGATTCTCAATGCGTATCTGAAATGTGTTTGATCATAACAATTTTGGAATCTACTCAAATAGTTAACGCTATAACTTATATCAAATCTTGTTCCTGAACTCAGATATAAAAGTGCTCCAATAAGGTTTCTGAATGGAATCTCGCTATTAGCAGACTGTGCAGGTTCACACTTCAAATTTTCTTCCATTGGTGTTGGGTATAATTTAGCATTCTCTATTCTATAACGCTTGGCCAATGACTCTACATAACTCTTCTGATCTAAAGTCATGATATTGTTTTTATGATCATAATCAATATTTATCCCCAAGTAGGTCTTAATTTCACCCATATCTTTCATTCTGAACCTCTTCGTTAACAATCCTTTTATGTAATCCAAGTGTTTAAGTACCTTGCAACAGATCAACAGATCATCTACAAATAAAATCAAGTAAATTATTTGGCCTTGGATATACATAGTATACAAACAGTAATCAAAATCACTCCTTGTGAATCCTATACCTTGCAGAAATTCATCAACACAGTCATACCATGCTCTTGGACTCTCGGATAGACCATATAGTGCTTTTTCCAGCAAACAAACTTTATCTGTTCCATCTCATAACCTGGAGGTTGTTTGACATAAATTTCTGACTTTACATTCCCATTCAAAAATGCTGTTTCAACATCCATTTGATGAATTATCAGTCCATTCTGACAAATATAGGCCAATAAAAGTTTCAAAGTTTGCATTTTGGCTACCGGTGAATATATATCTTGAAGAATTTCTTTCTATTGGAAACCTCTAACAGCAAGTCTGGCTTTAAATACTCCATTTGCTTCCAAAGTGTAAATCCATTTCAAATCAAGAGCTTTCTTCCCAGGTGGGAGTTTAACCAATTTATACGTTTGATTCTTTTCTAGACACTCTACTTCTTTGTCCATGGCTTCACACCAGGATTTTGATTCTCCACTTCTTATAGCCTCATTAAAGGCAACTGAACAATTTGCATTCACATAGTTTACATAAATAACACTATTGTACACACAATAATCATCAAATTTAGAAGGTTGCTCTTTAGATCTTTCTGATCTTCTCACGTTCTGCAAATTAATTTTTTCTACTCCAGAACTTTTTCTATTTTCTTCAATATCTGAAATGCTACTTCTGTCATCATGGGTTTCTAAATTTGAACTTTCTGATTCATCATCTTCCCTGTATCCCACTAAAGTTACATCCTTTTCCCCACGTAGCACCATAAGTTCCAGAAACGTTTCTCAACGGTTTCATTTGAAACCTGGAAACGTTTCGTAAGGAGGTTTCGGAGACGTTGCGGAAACATCATAGAAACGTCGAGATGTCCACTTTTCGAAACGTTTCCCAGGGGTTTCAGAAACGTTCCAATGACCCAGGCAAGCGGCATGGAGGGTATCCGCAGTCCAGCAGTCTGGGAACGTTTCGGGAGCGTTTGGGCCCAACGTTTCCAAAGTCAGTGCTGGAAACGTTGGTGAAACGTCTCCGAAAGAAGTATATATATTGAACCATTTTGGTAGTGTAATGCTTTGGGGATATTGAATTGATGTGTAAGCGAGATTTCCAAGCTGAAGTTGTTCATATTTATTCAAAATTATCTCATGAACAAGTCCACAATTTTATACATGCGGCATACCGCGGGCTTCATCACAAGAGATCAAAGCCACCAATTTCGCGAATCGTATTGACAAGCAGCACACACAAATGGTGGCAGCGACGGCCACGCCAGTACACACTCCCTAATTAATTTTAGACGTGATATTACATGTATTAATCACAAATTATCGAATATTTCATTATAGCTAACATATACATACGGCTTAAGATATACATACATATTTAGACGTTTATAAATATATGTACACACACACATATCAAGATAAGAATATCACATATCGATCTTGTGGATGGTATTGGAAATACAGAGATTAATATACATTAGATACAAATACATACATTATGATTCATTGTAGGAGTAGAACACGCCCAGCTTTTCGCTGAGAATCTACTTTTATAACCGACAATCGGTATGATTAACCAAAAAATGCGTCCCATCTCCCACATCGCACCGGCCAAGGCTCGCAGATACTATGGTAACGAACAAAGTCAAGTAAAAACTAGGCCAATTCCTTAGAGATAACGATCCCCACGAGAAATCTCAAGAATAATTATTCACTCGAATCAACTGACAAGATTACAGGAGCCGGAAACAATGACAGGAGTTAACGAAGTAAATCATTGAATTTCCGACATATGTAGTGTAAAGAGTTTTCCCCATAGTTTGCTTGATAGTTATAAAGAGAAGAAACGCATGCTTTGAAATCTTGAGATATTTCTTCGCTTGGGCATTTTTCGCGTGTTCAATGGACTCATCCTGAGAATCGACCACATGACTGATCCCATATCAAAGATTTTACATACGAATATACTTCCCTAGTATTCAACGATTCTCCATGCCAGACTTCAAATTTTCAGTAACGCCATCATCCAATCATATATATCACATCGATCTCCTTATCGCATATTCCAATCATCAATATCCGTCCTCCGAACACATTTCACTTCACATTGTGTCATGTCGACGTCGGGGAATCACCAAGTGTTGCTTCGCACCATATAAATATATATAAGCGCATGCAATCGCGCAAAATGCCATACAACACACTTCTACGGATATCGCAAACTGCTGAGCTTTCCATCACATGCTCTTACTTCTTGACAGCGATCTACCAGAGTTGGCTTCCTCCTTTGGTGCAGCCTCGCCAAGTTCGCTTGCAACTTCCAACCACTCTCGCCGTATGCTTTCATTTTCCAGTGCTTCTCGTGGCACACCCTTCAACCATTTTATACCAGCATTGGCGGAATCTGTAATTCAGAAATAGTCATGGATAAGTCCAATCAGTTCACCAATTCCAGGAAATCGCGAGAAATAACGGCAAGTACAAGAACCCACTTGACACAGGTTTTATATGGACTATCACTTCAGTGGCAGCCCCATCACGCCCATTGCACGGCACGAGGAGATAAAAATCTCCGACGATATTGCTGCTCTCGGGGTCTGCCTCTGAGCCTTGGCACACCGTCAGGTGCACCCTTGCAACACCAACAAAGCGAGCATCGGTCTTATCTGCTAGCATCTCTGGTCCTGCTGGCTCATCTCCCTCTGAAAAATAATTGAGCTTATTCACACAACAGAATAAAATCGTCAATGTTTTGTTTCTCGCGAATGAAGCAATCAAGAAATGTGGCTCAATCGAAGTATATTTTTGAAAATGCAATCACGGATTACTTCATCAATGTTGATTCTCGTTATTTTCATAAAAGTCATCAAGTTTTATAGCAACACCATATTCAATTCGCGCCTCAGAACACATGAACTCTTGTCAGGCCATTACGTTTGGGATGAAGGCGATTTGAGCACAAAAAAGAGTACGTCGCCCCCCCCCCCATCTGGACCTGGCATGATTTATCATTATCCAATACCTTTTGGGAATGCGAGATCATCCGACTCTGCAACAGCCTTATCAAAGCTCTCGTAGTCCGATGCACCGGCTACCCATGCGTCGGTCGCGTCGAGCTCGCTGCCCATCGTCGAAGAAAAGCCCACACCAGAGTCTGATGCATCACTGTTGTTGGACGAACACTCGACCGCCAACCTTCGTCTCTTGCGAGCTTGTACGTCTTCGCCATCATCTTCGTCGTACTCGATCTGTCTGCTGGTTGATTGGAACGCTCCATAAGGAAGCGCAGATCTGTTGGCCAAAGCTGGCGGAGAACTTGGGCTAGTATCGAAGTCCCTTTCCGGGTCCAGGCTCAGCAACATCCATCGTAGCCGCATCTCATTGTAAGTATCTGTAATGATTAACATAATTGAAATTAGGTGAGCGGTCGGTACCCTTCCGCATATTCTTTTTTTTGAACCTGTTCATACGCGCGCGCCAGCCCCCAAGTTCAACATTCTAATTCACCGCTCGAGCAGCGCTAGCCCTCTGATGCGTGAGAACAACGCTAGATGGAGCGAGGTTCACCATCGACGGCGCAACAAAGTTCCAACATCCCCTCTTCTCGTCGAAAGCTCAGACGCGGGGAGAAACGATCGCGATGTACCGCGCGCCGTTTCGATACGCGAGCCCAACACCTACGCACACTGCTTGGCAGATCCACCGGACCTTTGATCGAATAGTCAAATGATGAAGGAAATTCATAGATCCACGCAAATTATATCACGATTCACACAATCAATACAAAATTTCTCCCCGGCAAGAATCTGGAACCACACTTGATAAATTTCTGGTTCCGTTATTCAATAAGGCCGACTTGCAATTATCTTTCAATAGAAACTAGAACACTTCTTCCAACGATACCCCATTGAAGAGTTCTTTCAGCGTATAGGAATTCCTGTAAGATCGGTCATCATCTCATATGATACTCGCGACTAAATAATAAATAATCGAGCAATAACGGGTTGAATGCCAGCGGCTGTGTCAAAAATGTTCGTCCGCGCCCGTTGGCATTGATGATCTCACATACTCACACGATTATACCGAGAATCCCGATTAAGACTTCACATTCCAAGCGAGTAAGGTTCCACAACACCTTTGAAGAGCACATCCTTGGATATCCGATCAATGACATCGCGGCCCTTTTTAGCTAATGATAATAGATACTCCCTACGTCGTAACTCAACGCGATCGGCACTGTACCAACGAGCCCCACTCACCTGCCGACGCAACAATCCTCTCGACGTCCACGACCTTCCAATCCTCGCCGGGTGTTTGTCGCGAGCGCACCATCCTCGCGATAGCCGGGGCCGGGGCGTACGGCGGCCACAAGATAGCCTCTGCATTGTTACCGGTAAACCATTCCTCCGGTACCACTTCCAAGTCGCCACCAGCCAGCACGACCACGAAAAACCTACGCATTTCGATGTATCAAGAGCCAGATCACACTCCACAGTAGCAGTTACACGGGAATATCGCGAGAGCAGCAGCTCTATCACGGAATCACTCAATCAGAGAATGGTATCCGAGATCACTGAGCTGCTTCACGATCTTTCTCGCAACTCGGAACAATGATGCTTCTACGTCAAGGGCCGCAGGCAGACTGCCCGGCACTTCATCGAAATCCGACGAGCGGTCCAGTACGCCCCTCCGTAAAAAACAGACCCACCAGCCCGAATCACTCGCTTGGTCACGCCTCTCGTCATTCCACGAATTACAGCGCGGGCCTCTCTGCCACGCACAGCATTCCCACCACCACTGCACCGCATTTTTTGGCCGCTCGGTGGCTGCCGACCTTGATAACAGTCACCCCTCCACCCCCCCTCTCACAGGCCACTCGTGCGGGTGCTCTACCTGCCACGGGTCAAAAAAGCTTCTTGCAGCACCTACGTTGTCTATGTCTGGCCTCACGTGCAGCCCGTCTGTGTACTTATCTCTACCACCCTTTGTTTTGTTCCAGGCACATCTGGCGTTTCAAAAATTTTTTTCACATAGCTCCGCGCATCTCGAACGAGATCATAACGATCACAGGGGCCATAACCCGGCGCCCGCCACGATATCTTGCCAAGGCCATCGGGTGAGGATAGCCGTGTTACTCGTATGACCAAATGCTTCCCACCTCGACGTACCTTACGTCGAGCGAGAGTGTCTCCGGAGAAAATATCAAAAATTTCTTTCAACTTTCCAGCGAGCCCATGACTCGGCCTCAAATAACCTGGTCAAAGCTTCTCCCCTTTATGTTCTCTTGATCGAAATTTCTACTCACCCTATCAGATGTTACATTATATATTTGAGAATGAACACCCATTTTACTTTCGCGCCCAATGCAGCTCGCGAGGGACGACAATCAGAAGAAGTCCGGATCGCGTGTACGACTGGTTATAATACTGAAACATCCCATGTCGAATTCAAGCATCCCATAATCGAAACTTCCACCTCGATCTGCCCAGGCTGTTATCCGATCACTGCCTCGCTCTGGGCTACCCGAATTTTCCGCATCGACAACAAATTTTCTGAATATCGAAAAAGAACGTCTCATCTTTGCATCACGTGGCTCACGGGTATGTACATAAATAATCCAATCTATCCCATTCTCACTTCCGGGAATCTCAGTAGCCCTAATCAACACGAATTAAATGAGAAAATTCGATAAAACCGTCCCATCCTTCGATCGTGTGTATTGCTCGTTACATGAGTGTACCATCAGATGTCGAATTTATGCATTTCATGCACGCAACTGATACCTCGATCTGCACAGGCCCTGATTACATCATATCCACGCTCTGGCCCCACCAAATCATCCGCATCACCTAGAATTTGTCCAAATATTTGAAAATAAACGTCCCATCTCCACATCGCTTGGCGCGCCGGCTGGGTAGTTTAATCATCACGGGCGGCATTTCTTCACTTTCCCCACATGAAAGGTACCTGATACTCACAAAGCTTCGATCTGTCACATCGTCACTTTGTAAAATGACAGTTGCTCTTATCAAGGCGAAATATATTGAGAAATTCGAAAAAACCGTCCCATCCTTGGATCGCGTGTACTCCTGGTTACAACAGTGTACCGTTAGAGGTCGATTTCATGGATTTCATGCACAAAACTAATACCCCGATCCGCACAGGCCTTCATTACATCATATTCACACTCTGGCCTCACCAGATTATCCCCATCGTCTACAATTTGTTCGTATATACGAAAAAAACGTCCCATCTCCGCATCGCTCGGCGCGCCTGCTAGGTAGTTTAATCATCACGGGCGGCATTCCTTCACTTTCCCCATATAACAAGTACCCGATACGCACAAAGCTTTGATCTGCCACATCGTCACTTTGTAAAATGACAGTTGCTCTTATCAACATGAAAAATATTGAGATATTCGAAGAAAAACGTCCCATCCTTGGATCGCGTGTACTGCTGGTTACAACAGTGTACCATGACATGTCTAATCCATGCATTTCATTCACATAACTCATATCACGATTTGCACAGGCCTTCATTACATCAAATTCACGTTCTGGCCTCACCAAATTATCCGCATCACTAACAATCTGTCCGAATATCTGAAAAAAAAGTACCATCCCCGCATCGCTCGGCACGCCGGCTAGGTAGTTTAATCATCATGGGCGGCATTTCCTCACTTTCCACACAAAACATGTCCCCGATACGCACGAGGCTTTGATCTGTCACATACTCACTTTCTCAAATGACAGTTGCTCTTATCAAAGCGAAATATATTGAGAAATTGGAAAAAACCGTCCCATCCTTGGATCGCATGTACTGCTGGTTACGACAAAGGACCGTTGGCGGTCGATTCCATGAATTTCATCCACAAAACTGATAGCCCGATCCGGAAAGGCCTTCATTACATCATATCCACACTCTGGTCTCACCAGATTACCCGCATCGTCTACAGTTTTTTCCGTATATACGAAAAAAACGTCCCATCTCCGCATCGCTCGGCGCGCCTGCTAGGTAGTTTAATCATCACGGGCGGCATTCCTTCACTTTCCCCACATAACAGGTACCCGATACGCACAAGGCTTTGATCTGTCACATCCTCACTCTCTCAAATGACAGTTGCTGTTATCAAAGCGAAATATATTGAGGAATTCGAAAAAACCGTCTCATCCTTGGATCGCGTGTACTGCTGGTTACAACAGTGTACCATGACATGTCCAATTCATGCATTTCATTCACATACTTCATATCACGATTTGCACAGGCCTTGATTACATCAAATTCACGTTCTGGTCTCACCAAAGTATCCGCATCACTGACAATTTGTCCGTATATCTGAAAAAAAAACGTCTCATCTCCGCAATTCTTGGCGCGCCGGCTAGGTAGTTTAATCATCACGGGCGGCATTTCTCCACTTTCCCCACATGAAAGGTACCTGATACTCACAAAGCTTCGATCTATCACATCGTCACTTTGTAAAATGACAGTTGCTCTTATCAAGGCGAAATATATTGAGAAATTCGAAAAAACCGTCCCATCCTTGGATCGCGTGTACTCCTGGTTACAACAGTGTACCGTTAGAGGTCGATTTCATGGATTTCATGCACAAAACTGATACCCCGATCCGCACAGGCCTTCATTACATCATGTTCACACTCTGGCCTCACCAGATTATCCGCATCGTCTACAATTTGTTCGTATATACGAAAAAAACGTCCCATCTCCGCATCGCTCGGCGCGCCTGCTAGGTAGTTTAATCATCACGGGCGGCATTTCCTCACTTCCCACACAAAACATGTCCCCGATACGCACGAGGCTTTGATCTGTCACATCCTCACTTTCTCAAATGACAGTTGCTCTTATCAAGGCGAAATATATTGATAAATTCGAAAAAACCATCCCATCATTGGATCGCGTGTACTGCTGGTTACAACAGTGTACCGTTGGAGGTCGATTTCATGAATTTCATGCACAAAACTGATACCCCGATCCGCACAGGCCTTCATTACATCATATCCACACTCTGGCCTCACCAGATTATCTCTTAATTCGGGTCCAGAAACAAGGGTTGATATCCCATTTGCGAATAATTCTAAACGAATGTAGCAAATTTGAAGTAAGGCATTTACATATAGAAGTAGCTCATACGACGCAAAGTGGCCAAAAGAGTATGCGCCGATATACCTCCGATATTACCCGGAAACTGGGTCATCAGGCGCTCGTTAATGGGGAAATTTGAAAATTTGCATGTCATCCGAGCATCTCGAAGTCGCCGGACTATGTATGCCACAGATATACTATAATCCGTCATCGGAAAAATACCGATGCAGTCACCGCACCGAGATGAAAACTCATTGCTTCCAGCACGAAACTATCTTTGTTTGCGTTGGAGCTGAAAATCGACGTCGCGCCATAAATGGGCGAGCGCTCGGGGCCCAAAGTTTATTGCACCACTGTAGTTGCCTACTTCCAAATTGCAAAATTGTTTAAAACTGCACAAAATAGCTTGCGAATATTTAATCCGTTCTTGTGCCTTCGAGACGATCTCATAGAAACTTGAATTGTGAAAATCGGTTGAGATTCAGTGATTATCGGAGGCAAATGTGTGCTCATGTTAATTGATTTAGATAGCCACAAAATCACTTCATATCAACCGATTTCCATGATTCAAGTTTCTATGAGATCGTCTTGAAGACACAAGAACGGATTAAATATCTGCAAACATTTTTGTGCGGTTCTATACAATTTTGCAATTTGGAAGTAGGCAATTAGAGTAGGGCAATAAACGCTTGGTTAGGGCCCATTCATTGGGACACATTTTTAGTCGGATTGGACGAACCGAACGAAGCGGAAGGATCGTAAAGTTTTTTTGCGTTGAGACTGAAACTCTACGTCCCATCGTGAATGGGCGAGCGCGCGGGCCCGAGCTTTTATGGCCCCGCCCTAATTACGTGCTTCAAAAATGCAAAATCGTTCAAAACTGCAAAAAAATGTTTGCAACTATTTAATCCGTTTTTGTACTTTCTATACAATGTCATAGAAACTTGAATCGTGAAAATCGGTTGATATAAAGTGATTTTCTGTATATCAAAATTAATTATCATGAGCACACATTTGCCTCTGATAATCACTGAATATCAACCGATTTTCACGATTCAAGTTTGCATGACATCGTCTTGAAGGCACAAGGACGGATTAACTATTTGAAAGCATTTTTGTGCGGTTTTGAACAATTTTACAATTCGGAAGTAGGTAATTAGAGTGGTGCAATAAACTTTCCATTACTCTAACCTAAAAATGTCGCGTCTAAATAGGATTTTAGGGTTCTCGTAATGAAAAAATATATCCGCACTTCGCTTGCAAGCCCATTTTGGGCACTGGAGGACATGTCCGTCTCGCTTTGCTCGACAGACAAACTGTCTTAGTGCCCAAAATGGGCTACCGCGCTCAGTACGGAAATATACTATTGGACCCCGAGCGCTCGCCCGTTTACGACGCGACGTCCGCAAACAAACATAGTTTCACGCTAGTTCTGATCTCGGTGCGGTGAGAGATCGTGATCAGCGCGAACGAGCGACTGCATCGGTATTTTTACGATGACGGATTATATTATATTTGGCGATATAGTCCGGCGACTTCGAGATGCTCGGATGACATGCAAATTTTCAAATCTTCCCATTGACGCGGGCGTGATGACCCAGTTTCTGGGTAATTTCGCAGGTACATCGGTGCATACTCTTTTGGCCACTTTGCGTGGCACGAGCGAGGGAACGACGAGGGGCACGAGCTACCCCTATTTAAATGCACTACTTCAAATTTGCTTCATTCGTTTAGAATTATTTGCAAATGAGATATCAATCTTTGTTTCTGGGCCAGTATTCTAAATTTTACACGTTACGACTCCCATATATCGACCTATGGTTTTTGATTGAGTTTCAGTAAAAAACGACGAAATATTTCTCGACACACTGTGCGTAAAAAGTGTACATTCCGCGAGACATTTCACGAAGTTTGTCGTTTTTTACTGACACTCAATCAGAAACCATAGGTCGATACATGGGAGTCGTAACGCGTGAAATTTATAATACGGGCCCAGAAACATAAATTGATATCTCATTTGCAAATAATTCTAAACGAATGAAGCAAATTTGAAGTAGTGCATTTAAATAGGGGTAGCTCGTGCCCCTCGTCGTTCCCTCGCTCGTGCCACGCAAAGTGGCCAAAAGAGTATGAACCGATGTTACTGCGAAATCACCCGGAAACTGGGCCATCACGCGCGCGTCAATGGAAAATTTTGAAAATTTGCATGTCATCCGAGCATCTCGAAGTCGCCGGACTATATCGCCAAATATAATATAATCCGTCATCGTAAAAATACCGATGCAGTCGCTCGTTCGCGCTGATCACGATCTCTCACCGCACCGAGAACAAAACTAGCGTGAAACTATGTTTGTTTGCGTTGGGACTGAAAATCGACGTCGCCTCGTGACGGGCGAGCGCTCGGGGTCCAAAGTTTATTGCACCGCTCTAATTACCTACTTCTGAATTGCAAAATTGTTCAAAACCGCACAAAAATGCTTGCAAATAGTTAATCCGTTCTTGTGCCTTCAAGACGATGTCATGCAAACTTGAATCGTGAAAATCGGTTAATATTCAGTGATTATCAGAGGCAAATGTGTGCTCATGATAATTAACATTGATATCCAGAAAATCACTTCATATCAACCGATTTTCACGATTCAAGTTTCTATGACATCGTATAGAAGGTACAAAAACGGATTAAATAGTTGCAAACATTTTTGTGCAGTTTTGAACGATTTTGCATTTTTGAAGCAGGTAATTAGAGCGGGGCCATAAAAGCTCGGGCTCGCGCGCTCGCCCATTCACGACGGGACGTAGAGTTTCCGAGAGAGTTTCAGTCTCAACGCAAACAAACTTTACGATACTTTCGCTTCGTTCGGTTCGTCGCGATCGGTTCGGTTCGGCCGATCCAACCAAAAATGTGTCCCAATGAATTACGCGCGCTCGGCCAGTAACGACGAGACGTGGAGTTCCAGTGTCAACGCACACAAACATTACGATCCTTCTGCTTCCTTCACTTCGAAAGAAGCACAACTTCCAATGTACATGTTCCAACTTATCGAAATAGCCATTTATAGATAACTTTAATTGCACAACTCGATTCTTGCCATTAAGAAGGTCATTTAGAAACTTTAATGGCGAACAGTGGACTATTTTGATGCTTTATTCGGTAGTCAAAATGATCACGTCGCACATCATTTGCGATGCTTAGAGTGATCGGATTTTCGCCATCCAAGTTTCTAAATGCTCGTTTTGATGTCAAGAATGAAGAGGTGGAATTAAAGTAATTCATTTGTGGCTTGCAAAAAATCATGTATACGTCTGAAATGTGGAATAGACAATCATGATAATTCGAAAAATTGTTTTTTCGGAACTTTTGCGGAAAAAAGTTGGTGGAAAACCCCGATTTTCGGAATTTTTTATCTGCTTACGGATAAACAATTTGGGCCGTGAAGTTCCGGTTTATCTTATATTTCCCGTGCTTTCGAGAACCCCAACTTTTGTTCGAGACTCGTTCCTCTCAAGTCGAACGCGGAATTTCCAGAACACGACAGGCACTTTTCGGAAATTGAGAAATTTTCACTCGAGTTTGCCACAGGGAAAAGCGCTACAAACTTGAGGGTACCATGACTGTCACACCCTCTACCCCAAGGTATCTCTTTTCCCGGGAAATAATTTTTCTTTAAAATGAAGCCTTCCGTGTGCAATTGGAGGCCTGTATGGATGCAGGTGCAAATTTTGTGCATGACTTGCAATAACCCCGTCTGTGATGATTTATCATTCCGATCCACAGCATATACGCGATGCGAGGATGGGAATTGATTTTTATATCATGAAGACTGTCTGTCCTTCATGATGACTGAGTTTTTTCGAAGGGAGTATAGGGTGTTGCGAAGAGCTCGGGGGAATACCAAATTATTTTGATGCGTGGTAGCTGAGAATGTAACTGTCGGTAAGGAGACATTTCGTCCAATTTAGCTGGCGCGCCCAGTCCTTCTCCGCGCCGGGATCTCGCCGTTTTCCGCGCGGTTCCTGGGCGCGCCAGCGAGTTTTCCGGCTGAACACGCGATCTCCATTGGGATCTTTACAACCCGCAGATGTTTTGGTTCGAGTGCACGAGGGCTACAGTCAAAGCGAGGATCAATACACCTAAAGAAATTAGAGCTTGTTCGATCGCTATCTCCTAAGCCGTCAAATTACGCGACATATTTTTTTTTGAATGGCGTATCCTCATTCTTCACCCCACGCTCAATTGGAGGATCGCAAACCAATTTGAATGATGGAAATTGGCAATTACAACTGGGTGGGCTGACATCCAAGAATTCAGATTTACGATTTGTAGTTATCCAATTGTTATAACTCAAGTATGCTCATGATCCTCCGATCGAACAGGAGGTGCAAAATTGGGTAACACCACCAGACTGCAAAATTTTTGATTTTGCATACATAACGATCGGACGAAAGACATTAGTATTGGTGTCACGCACGGCCCGTTTACTACATCAGCTTTGATGAGCTGTGGGTAATGACGCTTGCTTGCACAGGTAGCGGCTCAGCATCTGTCTGGCCTATATTGAAGATCCGTAGAGTTTGCGCGCTCTGCTAGCCCGCGCGCCCAGAATCGCCAATGCGCCCAGAAAAGCCAATATCCAAACTGCACTCACCCGATCGTTATTGCCGCAACCTGGAAATAATCTGCGAACTCTCGCATTTGAATGATTTTACGCTAAGATCCAGTCCATGATCAATGCGAGGATCATAACCTACTTGGAATAATCGAAATCTCTCTTGGGGGCTTTGATCAATCAAGTCAAAAACATCTTGTCAAGTTGTAATCACCCGATGTTGATCATTCAAATTGGGATATGATCCTCAGATTGAGCATGGAGTTAATCTTAGAGTAACTTCGCCGATTTTTTGCAGTTTCCAGAGATAACGTTGTACTGAGTGCAGTTTGGATGCACCGGCTTTTCTGGATGGGCTGGTGATTCAGGGTGCGCGGGCGGGTGGAGAGCGTAATCTCTATACGGATCTTCACAACCCAATGACATATGCCAGACAATTGTCAACATCAATTATTTGACTTCTAGTCTATCGTATCATTCAGCCTCGACCTCGAGGAAAATATGAATGACACCCTTATGAACAAATGCTACACTCTGTCTTTCGATACGATTGAAAAGGGGATATATTCCCGGCATGTCGATAGTTGAGCCTCTTATCGGATATACTGTGAAAATGTGGAAATTGTATGATATTTTTTATTCTTCCGGAACTCTTTTCCATAAAATTTTTGGACAATATGGGAGCAGTGTAGTCAAGTAACCGAAAATAATGCACGGATATTATCATGAACCCATGACATAGGTTCAGTAAATGGTATTATTCGAGTTAGAAAATATTTTGTCATAAATTTTTTGTCGCGAGGTCGAGCACTTTTCGACCTACCTGACGTCAGATCTCCGCTAAAAATGGACGGATCATTGTGAAATTCTGCACACTGGTGTTCAAAGCATGTCTCCACTTTCCCCACATAACAGGTACCCGATACGCACAAGGCTTTGATCTGTCACATCCTCACTTTCTCAAATGACAGTTGCTCTTATCAAAGCAAAATATATTGAGAAATTCGAAAAAACCGTCCCATCCTTGGATCGCGTGTACTGCTGGTTACAACAGTGTACCATGACATGTCTAATTCATGCATTTCATTCACATAACTCATATCACGATTTGCACAGGCCTTGAATACAGCAAATTCGCGCTTTGGTCTCACCAAAGTATCCGCATCACTGACAATTTGTCCGTATATCTGAAAAAAAACGTCCCATCTCCGCAATTCTCGGCGCGCCGGCTAGGTAGATCAATCATCACGAGCGGAATTTCTTCACTTTCCCCACATAACAGGTACCCGATACGCACAAGGCTTTGATCTGTCACATCCTCACTTTCTCAAGTGACAGTTGCTCTTATCAAAGCGAAATATATTGAGAAATTCGAAAAAAAACCATCCCATCCTTGAATCGCGTGTACTGCTGGTTACGACAGTGGACCGTTGGCGGTCGATTTCATGTATTTTATCCACAAAACTGATAACCCGATCCGCAAAGGCCTTCATTACATCATATCCACACCCTGGCCTCACCAGATTATCCGCATCACCTAGAATTTGTCCGAATATATGAAAAAAACGTCCCATCTCCGCATCGCTCGGCGCGCCTGCTAGGTAGTTTAATCATCACGGGCGGCATTTCTTCACTTTCCCCACATAACAAGTACCCGATACGCACAAAGCTTTGATCTGCCACATCGTCACTTCGTAAAATGACAGTTGCTCTTATCAACATGAAAAATATTGAGATATTCGAAAAAAAACGTCCCATCCTTGGATCGCGTGTACTGCTGGTTACAACAGTGTACCATGACATGTCTAATTCATGCATTTCATTCACATAACTCATATCACGATTTGCACAGGCCTTGATTACAGCAAATTCGCGCTCTGGTCTCGCCGAAGTACCCGCATCACTGAGATTTGTCCGTATATCTGAAAAAAAACATCCCATCTCCGCATTGCTCGGCGCGCCGGCTAGGTAGATCGATCATCACGAGCGGAATTTCTTCACTTTCCACACATAACAGGTCCCCGATACGCACAAGGCTTTGATCTGTCACATCCTCACTTTCTCAAATGACAGTTGCTCTTATCAAGGCGAAATATATTGATAAATTCGAAAAAACCGTCCCATCCTTGGATCGCGTGTACTGCTGGTTACAACGGTGTACCATTGGAGGCCGATTTCATGAATTTCATGGACAAAACTGATACCCCGATCCGCACAGGCCTTCATTACATCATATCCACACTCTGGCCTCACCAGATTATCCGCATCACCTAGAATTTGTCCGAATATATGAAAAAAACGTCCCATCCCCGCATCGTTCGGCGCACCAGCTCGGTAGTTTAATGATCATGTTCAAAGTGATGACCGTTCATCTGTTCAAAGTGATGACCGTGTAATTGGTTTAGATAAAAAACATGAGTCTATAAATAAACAAAAGTCTGTTGATTATAATTGAATGCGTATCGTTTGCGATTTCCGACCCTCGGCCAGGCAGAAAAGTGTGTTACAAGAGTTGGATTTGGTAAAACCTCAAAGTGACAATCTTGTTCGTGAACTTATTTGGAAGATTCCTGCAAAGTTTGAAAGTGATTGGAATAAAATTGAGTGAGCTATCGAGAGACAAAGATATTTGCGCTTAGACGACGTTTCGGGCGTTTGAATATTATGCTCACCTGCCGACCGGAGAAACTGCGTGAATCAGCGGTGCTTGACTCGTACCAGGGCGTCCAGCCTACGTGCAAATATCTTTGTCTCTCGATAGCTCACTCAATTTTATTCCCATCACCTTGAAGCTTTGCAGAAAACTTCCAAATGAGTTCACGGACAAATTTGTCGCTTTGAGTTTTTCCAAATTCAACTTTTGTAACACACTTTATCTGCCTGGAGCGTCGAAAATTGCAAGCGACGCGGCGAGCCAAGCGGTGCGGAGATGAAACGTTTTTTTCGGATATTCGGGCAGATTCTAGGTGGTGCTAATTTTCCGGTGAGGCCAGAGCGTGGGTATGATGTGATGAAGGTTTCCGCAGATCGAGGTATCAGTTTTGTGCATGACATGCATGAATGAGACATGTACCGGTACACCGTTATAAGCAGCAGTACACGCGATCCAAGGATGGGACGGTTGTTCCATTTTTCTCGATTTCTACCGTTTTGATGAGAGCCACTGCGATTGGACAGAGTGAGGATGTGACAGATTGGACCTTTTGCGTATCGGGTACCTGTTATGCGGGGAAAGTGAAGACATGCCGTCCGTGATGATTAAACTACCTAGCCGGCGCTCCGAGCGATGCGGAGATGGGACGTTTTTCTTCATATATTCGTACAAATACTAGGTGATGCGGATAATTTGGTGAGTCCAGAGCGTGGATACGATGTAGTGAATGGCCTGTGCAGATCGGGGAATCAGTTGATGAATGAAATTCATGAAATTGACATCTAACCGTACAATGTTGTATCCAGCAGTACACGCCATCCAAGGATGGGACGGTTTTTTCGGCATTTTTCGACTTTTTCCTGTTGATAAGAGCCACTGCGATTGGACGAAGTGAGCATGTGATAGATCAAGGACTTGAGCGTATCAGGTATCTTTCGAGTGGGGAAAGTGCAGAAATGCCGACGGTGATGATTAAACTACCGAGCCGGTGCGCCGAGCTATGCGGAGCATTTTTCAGATGTTCGGACGAATAGTTAGTGATGCGGATTATTTGGTGAGGCCAGAGCGTGGATATGATCTAATGAAGGTCTGTGCAGATCCAGGTATCGGTTGCGTGCATAAAATGCATGAGTTGGACATCGAACGGTACAGTGTTGTCACCGGCAGTACAAGCGATCAAGGATGGGACTGTTTTTTTCGAATATCGCAATATTTCTCCCGTTGATAAGAGCGACTGTCATTTAACATAGTGAGGATGTGACAGATCAAAGCTTGGTGCGTATCGGGTACTTGTTATGTGGGGAAAGTGAAGGAATGCCGCCCGTGATGATCAAATTACCTAGCAGGCGCGCCGAGCGATGCAGTGATGGGACGTTTTTTTCATATATTCGGACAAATTCAAGGTGATGCGGATAATCTGAAGAGGCCAGAGTGTGGATATGATGTAATGAAGGCCTGTGCGGATCGGGGTTTCAGTTTTGTGCATGAAATTCATGGAATAAGTCTCCAACGGTACACTGTTGTAACCAGCAGTACACGCGATCCAAGGATGGGACGTTTTTTTCGAATTTCTCAATATATTTCGCTTTGATAAGAGCAACTGTCATTTGAGAAAGTGAGGATGTGACAGAACAAAGCCTTGTGCGTATCGGGTACCAGTAACGTGTGGAAAGTGAAGAAATTCCGCTCGTGATGATTGAACTACCTAGCCGGCGCGCCGAGTGATGCGGAGATGGGACGTTTTTTTCAGATATTCGGACAGATTGTTAGTGATGCGGATAATTTGGTGAGGCCAGAACGTGAATTTGACGTAATCAGGGCCTGTGCAAATCGTGATATGAGTTATGTGAATGAAATGCATGAATTAAACATGTCATGATACACTGTTGTAACCAGCAGTACACGCGATCCAAGGATGGGACGTTTTTTTTCGAATATCTCAATATTTGTCATGTTGATAAGAGCAACTGTGATTTTACAAAGTGACGATGTGGCAGATCAAAGCTTTGTGCGTATCGGGTACCCGTTATGTGGGGGAAGTGAAGACATGCCGCCCGAGATGATTAAACTACCTAGCAGGCGCGCCGAGCGATGCGAAGATGGGACGTTTTTTTTCATATATTCGGACAAATTCTAGGTGATGCGGATAATCTGGTGAGGCCAGGATGTGGATATAATGTAATGAAGGCCTGTGCGGATCGGGGTGTCAGTTTTGTGCATGAAATTCATGAAATCGACCTCCAACGGTACACTGTTTAACCAGCAGTACACGCGATCCAAGGATGGGACGGTTTTTTCGAATTTCTCAATATATTTCGCTTTGATAAGAGCAACTGTCGTTTGAGAAAGTGAGTATGTGACAGATCAAAGCCTCGTGCGTATCGGGGACATGTTTTGTGTGGAAAGTGAGGAAATGCCGCCCGTGATGATTGAACTACCTAGCCGGCGCGCTGAGCGATGCGGAAATGGGACGTTTTTTTTCAGATTGTCGGACAAATTCTAGGTGATGCGGATAATCTGGTGAGGCCAGGATGTGGATATGATGTAATGAAGGCCTGTGCGGATCGGGGTATTAGTCTTGTGCATGAAATTCATGAAATCGACCTCCAACGGTACACTGTTTAACCAGCAGTACACGCGATCCAAGGATGGGACGGTTTTTTCGAATTTCTCAATATATTTCACTTTGATAAGAGCAACTGTCATTTCAGAAAGTGAGTATGTGACAGATCAAAGCCTCAAGCGTATCGGGGACATGTTTTGTGTGGAAAGTCAGGAAATGCCTCCCGTGATGATTGAACTACCTAGCCGGCGCGCCGAGTGATGCAGAGATGGGACGTTTTTTTCAGATATTCGGACAGATTGTTAGTGATGCGGATGATTTGGTGAGGCCAGAACGTGAATTTGACGTAATCAGGACCTGTGCAAATCGTGATATGAGTTATGTGAATGAAATACATGAACTAGACATGTCATGGTACACTGTTGTAACCAGCAGCACACGCGATCCAAGGATGGGACGGTTTTTTCGAATTCCTCAATATATTTCGCTTTGATAAGAGCAACTGTCATTTGAGAAAGTGAGGATGTCACAGATCAAAGCCTTGTGCGTATCGGGTACCCGTTATGTGGGGAAAGTGAAGACATGCCGCCCGTGATGATTAAACTACCTAGCAGGCCCGCCGAGCGATGCGGAGATGGGACGTTTTTTTCAGATATTCGGACAAATTCTAGGTGATGCGGATAATCTGGTGAGGCCAGGATGTGGATATGATGTAATGAAGGCCTGTGCGGATCGGGGTATCAGTTTTGTGCATGAAATTCATGAAATCGACCTCCAACGGTACACTGTTTAACCAGCAGTACACGCGATCCAAGGATGGGACGGTTTTTTCGAATTTCTCAATATATTTCGCTTTGATAAGAGCAACTGTCGTTTGAGAAAGTGAGTATGTGACAGATCAAAGCCTCGTGCGTATCGGGGACATGTTTTGTGTGGAAAGTGGGGAAATGCCGCCCGTGATGATTGAACTACCTAGCCGGCGCGCCGAGCGATGCGGAGATGGGACGTTTTTTTTCAGATATTCGGACAAATTCTAGGTGATGCGGATAATCTGGTGAGGCCAGAATGTGGATTTGATGTAATGAAGGCCTGTGCGGAGCGGGGTATCAGTTGATGAATGAAATTCATGAAATTGACATCTAACCGTACAATGTTGTATCCAGCAGTACACGCCATCCAAGGATGGGACGGTTTTTTCGGCATTTTTCGACATTTTCCTGTTGATAAGAGCCACTGCGATTGGACGAAGTGAGCATGTGATGGATCAAGGACTTGAGCGTATCAGGTACCAGTTATGTGGGGAAAGTGAAGAGATGCCGCCCGTGATGATTAAACTACCTAGCAGGCGCGCCGAGCGATGCGGAGATGGGACGTGTTTTCAGATATTCGGACAAATTCTAGGTGATGCGGATAATCTGGTGAGGCCAGAATGTGGATATGATGTAATGAAGGCCTGTGCGGATCGGGGTATCAGTTTTGTGCATGAAATTCATGAAATCGACCTCCAACGGTACACTGTTTAACCAGCAGTACACGCGATCCAAGGATGGGACGGTTTTTTCGAATTTCTCAATATATTTCACTTTGATAAGAGCAACTGTCATTTCAGAAAGTGAGTATGTGACAGATCAAAGCCTCAAGCGTATCGGGGACATGTTTTGTGTGGAAAGTGAGGAAATGCCGCCCGTGATGATTGAACTACCTAGCCGGCGCGCCGAGTGATGCAGAGATGGGACGTTTTTTTCAGATACTCGGACAGATTGTTAGTGATACGGATAATTTGGTGAGGCCAGAACGTGAATTTGACGTAATCAGGGCCTGTGCAAATCGTGATATGAGTTATGTGAATGAAATACATGAACTAGACATGTCATGGTACACTGTTGTAACCAGCAGCACACGCGATCCAAGGATGGGACGGTTTTTTCGAATTTCTCTATATATTTCGCTTTGATAAGAGCAACTGTCATTTGAGAAAGTGAGTATGTGACAGATCAAAGCCTCGTGCGTATAGGGGACATGTTTTGTGTGGAAAGTGAGGAAATGCCGCCCGTGATGATTGAACTACCTAGCCGGCGCGCCGAGCGATGCGGGGATGGGACGTTTTTTTTCAGATATTCGGACAGATTGTTAGTGATGCGGATAATTTGGTGAGGCCAGAACATGAATTTGATGTTATCAAGGCCTGTGCGAATCGTGATATGAGTTATCTGAGTGAAATGCATGAATCAGACATGTCATCGTACACTGTTGTAACCAGCAGTACACGTGATCCAAGGATGGGACGTTTTTTGTCGAATATCTCAATATTTTTCGTGTTAATAAGAGCAACTGTCATTTTACAAAGTGACGACGTGGCAGATCAAAGCTTTGTGCGTATCGGGTACTTGTTATGTGGGGAAAGTGAAGGAATGTCGCCCGTGATGATTAAACTACCTAGCAGGCGCGCCGAGCGATGCGGAGATGGGACGTTTTTTTCGTATATACAGACAAATTGTAGACGATGCGGATAATCTGGTGAGGCCAGAGTGTGGATATGATGTAATGAAGGCCTGTGCGCATCGGGGTATCAGTTTTGTGCATGAAATTCATGAATCCGACCTCCAACGGTACACTGTTGTAACCAGCAGTACACGCGATCCAAGGATCGGACGGTTTTTTCGAACTCCTCGATATATTTCGCTTTGATAAGAGCAACTGTCATTTGAGAAAGTGAGTATGTCACAGATCAAAGCCTCGTGCGTATCGGGGACATGTTTTGTGTGGAAAGTGAGGAAATGCCGCCCGTGATGATTAAACTACCTAGCCGGCGCGCCAAGCGATGCGGGGATGGGACTTTTTTTCAGATATTCGGACAGATTGTTAGTGATGCGGATAATTTGGTGAGGCCAGAACGTGAATTTGATGTAATGAAGGCCTGTGCAAATCGTGATATGAGTTATGTGAATGGAATGCACGAATTAGACATGTCATCGTACACTGTTGTAACCAGCAGTACACGCGATCCAAGGATGGGACGGTTTTTTCGAATTTCTCAATATATTTTGCCTTGATAAGAGCAACTGTCATTTTACAAAGTGACGATGTGACAGATCGAAGCTTTGTGAGTATCAGGTACCTTTCATGTGGGGAAAGTGAAGAAATGCCGCCCGTGATGATTAAACTACCCAGCCGGCGCGCCAAGCGATGCGGAGATGGGACGTTTATTTTCAAATATTTGGACAAATTCTAGGTGATGCGGATGATTTGGTGGGGCCAGAGCGTGGATATGATGTAATCAGGGCCTGTGCAGATCGAGGTATCAGTTGCGTGCATGAAATGCATAAATTCGACATCTAATGGTACACTCATGTAACGAGCAATACACACGATCGAAGGATGGGACGGTTTTATCGAAATTTCTCATTCAATTCGTGTTGATTAGGGCTACTGAGATTTCCGGAAGTGAGAGTGGGATAGATTGGATTATTTATGTACATACCCGTGAGCCACGTGATGCAAAGATGAGACGTTTTTCTTCGATATTCAGAAAATTTGTTGTCGATGCGGAAAATTCGGGTAGCCCAGAGCGAGGCAGTGATCGGATGACAGCCTCGGCAGATCGAGGTGTAAGTTTCGATTATGGGATGCATGAATTCGACATGGGATGTTTCAGTATTATAACCAGTCGTACACGCGATCCGGACTTCTTCTGATTGTCGTCCCTCGCGAGCTGCATTGGGCGCGAAAGTAAAATGGGTGTTCATTCTCAAATATTCTGTATATAATGTAACATCTGATAGGGTGAGTAGAAATTTCAATCAAGAGAACATAAAGGGGAGAAGCTTTGACCAGGTTATTTGAGGCCGAGTCATGGGCTCGCTGGAAAGTTGAAAGAAATTTTTGATATTTTCTCCGGAGACACTCTCGCTCGACGTAAGGTACGTCGAGGTGGGAAGCATTTGGTCATACGAGTAACACGGCTATCCTCGCCCGATGGCCTTGGCAAGATATCGTGGCGGGCGCCGGGTTATGGCCCCTGTGATCGTTATGATCTCGTTCGAGATGCGCGGAGCTATGTGAAAAAAATTTTTGAAACGCCAGATGTGCCTGGAACAAAACAAAGGGTGGTAGAGATAAGTACACAGACGGGCTGCACGTGAGGCCAGACATAGACAACGTAGGCGCTGCAAGAAGCTTTTTTGACCCGTGGCAGGTAGAGCACCCGCGCGAGTGGCCTGTGAGAGGGGGGGTGGAGGGGTGACTGTTATTAAGGTCGGCAGCCACCGAGCGGCCAAAAAATGCGGTGCAGTGGTGGTGGGAATGCTGTGCGTGGCAGAGAGGCCCGTGCTGTAATTCGTGGAATGACGAGAGGCGTGACCAAGTGAGTGATTCGGGTTGGTGGGTCTGTTTTCTACGGAGGGGCGTACTGGACCGCTCGTCGGATTTCGATGAAGTGCCGGGCAGTCTGCGTGCGGCCCTTGACGTAGAAGCATCATTGTTCCGAGTTGCGAGGAAGATCGTGAAGCAGCTCCGTGATCTCGGATACCATTCTGATTGAGTGATTCCGTGATAGAGCTGCTGCTCTCGCGATGTTCCCGTGTAACTGCTACTGTGGAGTGTGATCTGGCTCTTGATACATCAAAATGCGTAGGTTTTTCGTGGTCGTGCTGGCTGGTGGCGACTTGGAAGTGGTACCGGGAGAATGGTTTACCGTTAACAGTGCAGAGGCTATCTTGTGGCCGCCGTACGCCCCGGCCCCGGCTATCGCGAGGATGGTGCGCTCGCGACAAACACCCGGCGAGGATTGGAAGGTCGTGGACGTCGAGAGGATTATTGCGTCGGCAGGTGAGTGGGGCTCGTTGGTACAGTGCCGATCGCGTTGAGTTACGACGTAGGGAGTATCTATTATAATTAGCTAAAAAGGGCCGCGATGTCATTGATCGGATATCCAAGGATGTGCTCTTCAAAGGTGTTGTGGAACCTTACTCGCTTGGAATGTGAAGTCTTAATCGGGATTCTCGGTATAATCGTGTGAGTATGTGAGATCATCAATGCCAACGGGCGCGGACGAACATTTTTGACACAGCCGCTGGCATTCAACCCGTTATTGCTCGATTATTTATTATTTAGTCGCGAGTATCATATGAGATGATGACCGATCTTACAGAAATTCCTATACGCTGAAAGAACTCTTCAATGAGGTATCGTTGGAAGAAGTGTTCGAGTTTCTATTGAAAGATGATTGCAAGTCGGCCTTATTAAATAACGGAACTAGAAATTTATCAAGTGTGGTTCCAGATTCTTGCCGGGGAGAAATTTTGTATTGATTGTGCAAATCGTGATATAATTTGCGTGGATCTATGAATTTCCTTCATCATTTGACTATTCGATCAAAGGCCCGGTGGATCTGCCAAGCAGTGTGCGTAGGTGTTGGGCTCGCGTATCGAAACGGCGCGCGGTACATCGCGATCGTTTCTCCCCGCGTCTGAGCTTTCGACGAGAAGAGGGGATATTGGAACTTTGTTGCGCCGTCGATGGTGAACCTGGCTCCATCTAGCGTTGTTCTCACGCATCAGAGGGCTAGCGCTGCTCGAGCGGTGAATTAGAATGTTGAACTTGGGGGCTGGCGCGCGCGTATGAACAGGTTCAAAAAAAAGAATATGCGAAAGGGTACCGACCGCTCACCTAATTTCAATTATGTTAATCATTACAGATACTTACAATGAGATGCGGCTACGATGGATGTTGCTGAGCCTGGACCCGGAAAGGGACTTCGATACTAGCCCAAGTTCTCCGCCAGCTTTAGCCAACAGATCTGCGCTTCCTTATGGGAGCGTTCCAATCAACCAGCAGACAGATCGAGTACGACGAAGATGATGGCGAAGACGTACAAGCTCGCAAGAGACGAAGGTTGGCGGTCGAGTGTTCGTCCAACAACAGTGATGCATCGACTCTGGTGTGGGCTCTTCTTCGACGATGGGCAGCGAGCTCGACGCGACCGACGCATGGGTAGCCGGTGCATCGGACTACGAGAGCTTTGATAAGGCTGTTGCAGAGTCGGATCATCTCGCATTCCCAAAAGGTATTGGATAATGATAAATCATGCCAGGTCCAGATGGGGGGGGGGGGCGACGTACTCTTTTTTGTGCTCAAATCGCCTTCATCCCAAACGTAATGGCCTGACAAGAGTTCATGTGTTCTGAGGCGCGAATTGAATATGGTGTTGCTATAAAACTTGATGACTTTTAAGAAAATAACGAGAATCAACATTGATGAATTAATCCGCGATTGCATTTTCAAAAATATACTTCGATTGAGCCACATTTCTTGATTGCTTCATTCGCGAGAAACAAAACATTGACGATTTTATTCTGTTGTGTGAATAAGCTCAATTATTTCTCAGAGGGAGATGAGCCAGCAGGACCAGAGATGCTAGCAGATAAGACCGATGCTCGCTTTGTTGGTGTTGCAAGGGTGCACCTGACGGTGTGCCAAGGCTCAGAGGCAGACCCCGAGAGCAGCAATATCGTCGGAGATTTTTATCTCCTCGTGCCGTGCAATGGGCGTGATGGGGCTGCCACTGAAGTGATAGTCCATATAAAACCTGTGTCAAGTGGGTTCTTGTACTTGCCGTTATTTCTCGCGATTTCCTGGAATTGGTGAACTGATTGGACTTATCCATGACTATTTCTGAATTACAGATTCCGCCAATGCTGGTATAAAATGGTTGAAGGGTGTGCCACAAGAAGCACTGGAAAATGAAAGCATACGGCGAGAGTGGGTGGAAGTTGCAAGCGAGCTTGGCGAGGCTGCACCAAAGAAGGAAGCCAACTCTGGTAGATCGCTGTCAAGAAGTAAGAGCATGTGATGGAAAGCTCAGCAGTTTGCGATATCCGTAGAAGTGTGTTGTATGACATTTTGCGCGATTGCATGCGCTTATATATATTTATATGGTGCGAAGCAACACTTGGTGATTCCCCGACGTCGACATGACACAATGTGAAGTGAAATGTGTTCAGAGGACGGATATTGATGATTGGAATATGCAATAAGGAGATCGATGTGATATATATGATTGGATGATGGCGTTACTGAAAATTTGAAGTCTGGCATGGAGAATCGTTGAATACTAGGGAAGTATATTCGTATGTAAAATCTTTGATATGGGATCAGTCATGTGGTCGATTCTCAGGATGAGTCCATTGAACACGCGAAAAATGCCCAAGCGAAGAAATATCTCAAGATTTCAAAGCATGCGTTTCTTCTCTTTATAACTATCAAGCAAACTATGGGGAAAATTCTTTACACTACATATGTCGGAAATTCAATGATTTACTTTGTTAACTTCTGTCATTGTTTCCGGCTCCTGTAATCTTGTCAGTTGATTCGAGTGAATAATTATTCTTGAGATTTCTCGTGGGGATCGTTATCTCTAAGGAATTGGCCTAGTTTTTACTTGACTTTGTTTGTTACCATAGTATCTGCGAGCCTTGGCCGGTGCGATGTGGGAGATGGGACGCATTTTTTGGTTAATCATACCGATTGTCGGTTATAAAAGTAGATTCTCAGCGAAAAGCTGGGCGTGTTCTTCTCCTACAATGAATCATAATGTATGTATTTGTATCTAATGTATATTAATCTCTGTATTTCCAATACCATACATATATTTATAAACGTCTAAATATGTATGTATATCTTAAGCCGTATGTATATGTTAGCTATAATGAAATATTCGATAATTTGTGATTAATACATGTAATATCACGTCTAAAATTAATTAGGGAGTGTGTACTGGCGTGGCCGTCGCTGCCACCATTTGTGTGTGCTGCTTGTCAATACGATTCGCGAAATTGGTGGCTTTGATCTCTTGTGATGAAGCCCGCGGTATGCCGCATGTATAAAATTGTGGACTTGTTCATGAGATAATTTTGAATAAATATGAACAACTTCAGCTTGGAAATCTCGCTTACACATCAATTCAATATCCCCAAAGCATTACACTACCAAAATGGTTCAATATATATACTTCTTTCGGAGACGTTTCACCAACGTTTCCAGCACTGACTTTGAAAACGTTGGGCCCAAACGCTCCCGAAACGTTCCCAGACTGCTGAACTGCGGATACCCTCCATGCCGCTTGCCTGGGTCATTGGAACGTTTCTAAAACCCCTGGGAAACGTTTCGAAAAGTGGACATCTCGACGTTTCTATGATGTTTCCGCAACGTCTCCGAAACCTCCTTACGAAACGTTTCCAGGTTTCAAATGGAACCGTTGAGAAACGTTTCTGAAACTTATGGTGCTACGTGGGTCTATTATTTCAACTGTTATTACGAGCACCGTGGAGAGTGAGAGGAATTATGGAGAATCTCAATTAGAGGTACTCTTGATTGGAATCGTTCAATTGGTCAAACTGATAAAGTACAAAAGAGTTACAGAAGAGCTTAACGGCAAGTTCTACGTAGACAGCACTAGGCGACCGTCTCAGAACGACTAACTACCAGACACGCGCGAGGGGCAGCGTCCGGTACTGTGCAGCCCGAAGTTAGGCAGCACTGCATACACACATGCATACTGCCGGTCATGCTGCCGGTGATTAGGCTGGGACGATAACTTTGCTGACCATTCATACCGACTTTGAGTAGAGAGCAGAGGACATTCTGTCATGCTACATGCACACATGGGATGTCACTTTTGGATCATTATTGTTAAGAAAAGACACATACTCAACACTTCCGCCTCTTTTCTCAAACCACACACCCAGAGGCATACTAGAATTTACTCAAGATCTCACCCATAGAAATCATACCAAGGTTCTCTCTCATACTCATGAATTTGTCTCTAGGAAGAGCTTTGGTAAACAAATCTGCCAGTTGAATAGCAGATGGCACATACTTCAGTTTCAGCTCACCAGACTCATACATATCTCTAATAAAATGGTAGCGAGTGTCAATATGCTTGGTTCTTTTATGGAACTCAGAATTCTTAACAAGCTTGATGGCACTTTGGTTATCCACACACAATGTTACACCGGTAATGTCTTGACACTTTATATCACTCACTAGTTTCAGCAACCATTTTACCTCTTGGCTGGCAGTTGAAGTAGCAACATATTCTGCTTCAGTAGTACTGAGTACTACAAGCTTTTGTCGCTGAGAGGACCATGTAACTGCACCACCATTTATACAGAATACATATCCAGTAGTAGACCTCTTGGTATCTAAATCATTTGCAAAATCAGCATCAGAATAACCAATCAACTCACATTCATCCATACCAGTGTAGCAAATTCCATAATCTACAGTGTTAATCAAGTAAGCAAGCACTCGCTTGGCTGCACGCCAATGGTTTTGATCAAAGTTGTTCATGAATCTGCTTAGGATGCTGTTAATAATTCTGACTTGTTCTGACATTTGGCATTTGGGGTTTCTTGTAAAGGATTAAATCCTCAAGTGCATAGAATACATTTATTGGAATAAATAATAATTTAAAAGGCGCCTGCAATACAAATCAAAAGTTACACAACGATTCATATTGCGGACCGCATGTTACACATATACGAGCCTGCTTATATATCACAGGCTCTACAGATAAAACATTAATCTGTGACATACCTTTGAATGATAAAATCATCTGACACTGCCTATAGATATTTCATTGCTTCCAACATTGCTTAAACAAACTCTGACTAACAAACATTACTATTGCTACATAATTGCTGCATGTGCATGCTCCAGACTATTGCAGGAAGTACGGACTGTTATTTGGTCAAGTAAGGTTAGTCACACTACTAACTAGTACACGCATGCTCATGGCGGGGAAGTGCGGGATATTCAAACATAAAATAATTATATCTCAACACTCCTCCTTAATTATTTTACCTCTAAGTCCTTCGAAAGCCTGACGCAATAGAGGCTTGGTCAATATATCAGCAAGTTGATCCGAACTTTTAACAGGATGCAGTTGTACAGTCGAACCAATGTGCTGCTGAATGAACTTCCGTGATATTTCTATGTGTTTCTTTCCTTTCGTGATTTTACCTTCATGTGTGTTCTTCAACATGTGGATTGCAGACTCATTATCAACATACAGTTTAGTGGGTTCAACAAGATCTAAACGATTCAATTCACTGGCAAGTCTACGAATCCAACAAACATCATCAATACACGAAATGGCTGCCCTGTATTCGGCTTCAGAAGTTGAGTTCGCGACAAGTTTTTGCTTCTGGGTGAACCACACTACTGGACCTCCACGTAGCAACAGAACACCACTAGTCGAATGACGTGTTTTCAAATCTCCACCGTAATCTGAGTCAGTATATGCAATCAATTCTTCTCCACCATCAAAGAATATTCCGAAATTACTTGTACCTTTCACATACTGGAAAACTCTCTTGACCATTTTCCAATGACTAGTCATAGGTTGACTATTGAAACGACTCAGATAATTTACAGCAAAACTTATATCAGGACGAGATATGGTAGCTAAGTAAAGTAAACTACCAATAGCCTCACGATAAGGCACTGACTTTCCTAACGGTTTATCATTAACAAAATTTTGTGGATCAGTGACCATTCCATGTTCAATTGGTGTGTACACCGGATTCATGTCATCAAAGTTGAAACGATTCAAAATTCTTTCGGTATATCTAGACTGATTTATAAAAATACCATCGTCAACAAGGTTGATTTGCATTCCAAGATATGACAGACTATTCTCTTTGGCTCTATCGAAGGTTATTTTAAACTCTTTGTTCAACTTCATCAATACAACAGTCATTTGCTTTTCATCTCGACCTACCATACATCCGTCATCAACATGTAAAACAATTATGATACTTCTATCTTTGTTATAGTAAACACACGGATCGTCATCTGACGATTCAAAACCTAGTGTCTCTAGAAAATCTGAAAATTTCTTATTCCAATTCTTAGGTGCTTGTTTTAAGCCATACAGACTTTTCATCAACTTACAAACGCGATCAGTTCCATCGTCGAATCCTTCTGGTTGCCGCATATATATTTCTTCATCTAACTCACCATGTAGGAACGCTGTTGTGACATCAAATGTCATGACTTTCATACCTTCAGACGCAGCTATACTCAGGATCAGACGAATAGACATGTGTCGAGCTACTGGACTAAATACTTCAGTGTAATCTATTCCTTCTTTCTGTTCAAATCCTCGAACAACTAATCTTGCTTTGTATCTGCCATTATCTTTCTGACATAGGACCCAGCGACAGGTCAACGGCCTCACATTCTTTGGTTGGTTGGTCAATTCCCAAGTACTCATATCTATCAGTGATTTGTATTCACTTGTCATGGCTTTCTTCCAGTTTGGATCTTTCAGAGCATCTGGTACAGAAATATTCTGCACCTCGCCAATCAGTGCAGACAAATTTTGTCTCACTATCAGGGCTGAACCTGTGACAAAATCATCATACCTAGACGGGGCTTTCAATTTGTCACGATCTCTCAGATTTCTTGTCACTCGATTTGTGACCTGTTCTTTCGCAGAATCATCCTGACTGTCTGATTCATCTTCACTGCCAGACTTCTCGGCTTCCCAGCTGCCGTACTCAGACTCTTCTTCTTCTGTCTCTGGACTCTCTTCTTCTGCAGGCGACAATACTTCAAATTCGGTGAAAGTTTCTATTCCAGAATTTTCGTCAAATATGACATTGCTTGAACTGATAACAGATCGTGTTTCTTGGATAAACACCCTGTACCCTGGCGAATCAATGTCATACCCAACAAACGTACCTTTGGTGGACTTCTTGTCCATTTTGGTTCTTCTGTGATCTTCAATCAAGACGTAACAGTCACAACCGAAAGGTCTCATCTTGTTTATCAACATACGGCGTCCAAACCATAAATCAGCTGGACTTCTTCCTTTGATTGAACTCGTACCAGTTTGATTAATCGTGAATATCACATAATTAACTGCCTCTGCCCACAAATTTTCGTTCAATTCTTTGGCATGTATTACTGACCTTGCTGCTTCCACGACTGTTCGCATTTCTCTCTCAATCCGACCATTTTGTTGAGGAGTATATGCACTTGACTGATAGTGGAAAACGCCTAGATTCTCAAGAAGTTCTTTCGTCTCCTTGTTCTTGATTTCTTTCCCATTGTCTGACTTTAATATTTTCACTGTATCATTGAATTGGTTCTCTACCAGTTTCAAGAACACTTCCAATTTCGATGCTGCCTCATTCTTATGTTTCAGGAAGTAGACTGTCCTGAAGTGGCTATAATCATCTTTAAAAAGGAGAAAGTACTTAGCTCCTCCTAGAGAGTGAACATCCATCTCACATAAATCTACATGAATGACGTCCAACACTCTTTTGCTGCTTTTGGGATTCGGTGGATGTGACACTCGATGTTGTTTTCCATAGACACATCCTTCACAGACATAATCATCCCAATCATCCTGGAATTTTATTCCATCCTTTTTCAATATAGATCTGATATAACTTACATTTTGGTGAGCAAGTTTCTCATGCCATTTCTTGATTGACATCGTGGCTAGACATTTTCCTGACGATTCTTGACGAAATTGCATTTTGAAAAGATCTCCTTCTCTTAATGCCATGGCACCAACATTACCATTCTCATCTTCAAAAACTGACTTATTTGAATTCGCTGACTGGCCCTACCCTTTGTCTAATATGGCCCTGACTGAGAAAAGATTGAATGGCATCTTTGGTATATACAATACATCTTTCAAGACTACTTTGTTCCAGCACTGGCCGTCAAATGCTTCCAAATCCACATCACCGACTCCAATACCTGGCATTTCTGTGGCATCACCAATTATTATTGTTGAAGGCTCATCTAATTCGGTGTAATTTTTGAGCCATTCTCTATGCGATGTCATGTGCTGGGTAGCACCACAGTCCTGGTACCAGTCATTCTTGGATAATATGTCCAAGTTTCCGGCAGACAGACTTACGGATATAAGTGCCCGTCGATTTGCAGAACTCTGATCCTTCTCCTGACCAGAATCTTTCTTGTCTGGACATTCTTTGGCAAAATGTCCTTTCTTATCGCAAATTTTGCAACTATAGTTCTTCTTACAAAATTCAATATATTTAGCAGTTGGTTTGCCTCTGCACTCTGACTTGTAATGGCCTTTCTTCTCACATTTATGGCAGATGACATCTTTTGAAGCTGAGGACTTACCATCTGTCTTACCTTTTGCTACAAAAGCACTCTGACCTGAAGTTTTGTTATTCGATTCATTCTGTTGGTTCAATCTATCTTCTGCTTGACGCAGGCGTTCATATAAATTGGGCAATGATTTTTCAGTTGCAGTAACATTGTCCCAGATAGACTGAAAAAAGTGCAATTTGGGTGGTAGAATTGCAAGGATCCGTTGCATGATCCATGTTTCCTTTACTTCTTCACCTTGAGCGGTGAGACAGTCTGCGTATTCTTGAATCTGCAGACAGTTTTCTATTACCGACTTTTTCTCATCATATTTGTATGATATAAATTTCTGCTGGAGAGAGTCAACACTCGCATCCGACTTTCTGCCGTACAAGGTCTCCAGCTTCTCAAGCATGAAATGAGCTGACCTGCATCTTGCAATTTTTCTGGCGATTGAACTACTACAATTTAGTCCGATTAGGGTACGAGCTTCCAGATCTTTCTGTATCCAAGCTGAAACAGCAGCACTTTCATCAGGCCCGTCTGGCCTTAGCTCGATGCCCGTAGCAACATTGAACAATTTTCTCGTTTGAAGTGCGAGATCCAATTTAAATCTCCATTACTCATAGTTAACCTGCCGACTTGAATCTTCAGTAAGCGATTCCAGCTGACACTTGACCGTGTCCATGACTGACTGACTGACTTTGGTGATCTGAACTCGCCACTAAATGACTGACTTGGGTGAGCTGAACTCGCCACTATATACTGACCCTAATGCTGACTGGATTTTCTGACGGTGTCTGACTGCGCATTAGTATACTGACGTAATATACTGACTCTGACTTGACACGCTACTAGCGTGGTATATATGTCTCACTGCACTACACTGACATAACCTCAAATGCCTGGCCACATGTCTGGGCCCATAACCTGTTAATAATTCTGACTTGTTCTGACATTTGGCATTTGGGGTTTCTTGTAAAGGATTAAATCCTCAAGTGCATAGAATACATTTATTGGAATAAATGATAATTTAAAAGGCGCCTGCAATACAAATCAAAAGTTACACAACGATTCATATTGCGGACCGCATGTTACACATATACGAGCCTGCTTATATATCACAGGCTCTACAGATAAAACATTAATCTGTGACATACCTTTGAATGATAAAATCATCTGACACTGCCTATAGATATTTCATTGCTTCCAACATTGCTTAAACAAACTCTGACTAACAAACATTACTATTGCTACATAATTGCTGCATGTGCATGCTCCAGACTATTGCAGGAAGTACGGACTGTTATTTGGTCAAGTAAGGTTAAACACACTACTAACTAGTACGCGCATGCTAATGGCGGGGAAGTGCGGGATATTCAAACATAAAATAATTATATCTCAACAGATGCTAACCGAATAAGCAATATCAGGTCTGGAGACCATTGCCAAAAACATAAGGGAACCAACAAGTTCTCTATAAGGAACTGCACATTCAGATTCACACTCAGGGTTAACAGAATGTAGATTTATATTTGGGTCAGCTGGAACACATACACTTTCAGCACCGAGCATGCCAAATTTCTCAAGAATCATTTTCACATACACATTCTGACTGATAAACAAGGCTTTGTTAGTACGATTGCGACTGATCTGCATGCCAACAAAATAACTGGCATCCCCAGTAGTGATGGAAAACTCTTTCCTCATTTCAGCAAGAATTAAGTTTAGGATTTTCTTATTTTTGCATGCCAATAGTCCATCGTCAACAAACAATGCCAAGTAGACAATACAATTTTCAACCTCACCGATGAAAATACATTTATCACCACTACTTTCTTTGAAATTGAATTTCTTCAGGAATCTTTTAACTCTCTTATTTCAACACCTGGGTGCTTGTTTCAACCCATACAGAGATTTCAACAGCAGACATACAAACTCTTCACTATTCACTCCACTAACGCCTTCTGGCACTTTCATGTAGATTTGCTCATGAAGGTCCCCGTACAGGAACGCAGTGCAGACGTCAAATGTCAGCATCTCCAGGTCTTCTTGAGCGATGTGAGCCAGCAGCAGACGAAGGGAGTCGTAGTTGACGACTGGTGAAAAGGTCTCTGTATAGTCTATGCCCTCTTGTTGCATGAAGCCTCTTGCACACAAGCGGGCCTTGAAAACTGGAACTTCACTCTCAGGATCAAGTATTTTGAACACCCACTTGGAGTCTATTGTTCTCATGTCTGGTGTTCTAGGCACAAGTTTCCAAGTTTGGTTGACCTCGTGTGCCTCAATTTCCTTCTTGATGGCCTTTTCCCACTGCTCTGCATGGGGGCCACTCAGGGCATCTTTGCGAGTTGTGGGTACATTGACAACCGCATAATTTAGAGCATACCTGGCGGGGCGTCTCAGTAGAGCTCTGTTCCTGAGCTGTCGTGCTGGTGGAGGGGATTCGGCTCTTTCGCCTCTCGCACCATCATTCGCACGAGCATCAAGGTCCGCCTGCTCTACGACGATTCCAGGGTCGTGTGGGTGATCCAATATACCCTGGTGCTCGTCGTTTCTCGCAGCGGCTGGGAGAGTCAGGTCGAACTCATTCGAGCGGTCAGTGCTCGATTTTGCATCGCCAGTTTTTTCGTTGAGAGTCACATTTCTAGATACCGTTACCTTCCTTGTATCTTGATTGAATAGCCTGTAGTTGGAGGACTCGCCCTCATATCCAACCAGGATCACCTTGGTTGCTTTTGCATCGAGCTTTCTTGTCAGCTGTTTTGGTACATGCTGGAATGCCTCGGCGCCAAAAGTTCTGACATGACTCAGATCCGGCTTCCTCTTCGTCCACAATTCATACGACGTTTTGCTTCTATCGGTGGAGGGGCTGGAGATTCTATTCAACAAATAGACTGCTGTGTTCACTGCTTCCGCCCACAAATAAGCGGGGAGTTCTTTGGCCTGTAATAGAGTGCGTGCACACTCTATGATTGTTCTGTTTTCTCTTTCTGCTTTGCCATTCTGCTCCGGAGTGTAAGGAGCAGTGTACTCCAGCACGATACCTAATGACTGCAGATAGGCCTTGAAATCATCGCTGGTGTATTCTCCTCCGTTGTCGCATCTGAAGAATTTTATTGTCCTCCCACTGAGGTTCTTCGACTCTTTTTCGAAGAGCTTGAACTTTTCGAGCACATCCGATTTGTGCTTGATAAAGTAAACGTGCCGGTATCCTGTGGCGTCATCCTTGAAAAGGACATAATAACGAGCTCCTCTCAGAGACGGCTCTTGCATGGGTCCACACACGTCACTGTGCACCATCTCGCCTGGTAGCGTTTTCCTCGCTACATCTTTGTTGAATGGCTGTCTGTGTGATTTGCCCAGCTGGCATCCTTCACAAAAAAATTCGTCTGCTCCCGAGACAGACACGCCACTTACCAGATTGTCCGAGGTGACGTGTTTCAACGCGGCTACGTGTAGATGTCCCAGCCGCTCATGCCAGGTTTTCAGATCGGCAGTGACAGCATTGGCTTCGTGTTGAACAGCGCATGACTGCTGCCAGAACAAGCGATAGATCGCGTTGCTCTGCTTCACTCCTACTGCGATCACATCTGAATCACGCAGAAAAAACACAAATCGACCCTTGAACCACAGGCCGATTCCATTGGCCGTACCCTGACCAACAGAGTACAGGTTTTTGTTGAGAGCAGGCACGTGCAGCACGTTCTTGATGCGCGCCGCCACCCACTCGCCGTTCACCAACCTGTCAACTGCTACGGTGCCCTCGCCGGCTACCAAAGTTTCGCTGCCATCACCGAGCACGACAGTGCTACCATCCCTCCTCGGACGATACTCGATGAACCACTCTCTGTGGGGGCTCATGTGCGCAGATGCGGCACTGTCGCTGAACCAAGCCAGCTTCTGGTTTACGCTCAGTAGTTTCTTTATCTGGCCTTCGGGGGGGTACCAGTAATCGCCACTTGCCTGCGGATCGCCTTGCTCGCGATGCTCCGACTTTGCCTCACACGTGACTGTGAGCGCGCAGTCTCCGCCATTGTTGCTACCGGCGGTCCCTCCCCCCGATTTTGAATCGTCGCTTTTCTTGCGCTGAGGGCAATCTCGAGCGTAATGCTTCTCGTCGCAAATATAGCACTTGAGATTCGGATGTACTGACTTACGTTGTTTCTTGCCTCGTCTTCCATTTTGTTTCGGTTTGCCACCTTTTTCATTCTTATCGCTGACCGTTGTTTTCTTTATCGTTGCCGCGAGAGCGATTACCTCCTCGTTCTCAGCATTTAAAAGAGCTTCTTCCTCGATCAATTTTTGCTGCAAGTACTCGACGGTCTGCCGAGTTGGGTCCATGCCACTCCAGTGGGACCGAACATGGCGGTACTTTGGCGGTAGTGACGCCAGGATTTTCGCCACTATCATAGTATCAGCCATGTTTTCACCTAGATCGATTAGCTGTGCTGCCATGTTCTGCACTTTCGCAATGTGTTGCACCACAGAGTCGGCTGGATCCATCCTATACTCGTAGTACCGCTCGCTCAGCAGTAGCTTGTTCGTATTTGAGTGTAGCTGATGAATCGACAAAAGCCGATCCCACATTTGTTTGGCTGTGGTACATACTAAGAGTGACTGCATCTGCTCCGGTTCGATTGAGGATGATAGCAGAAACATGGCTTTGGCGGTTTCCTTCTCCCATGCCGCAAGGGCAGCTTGTGGCTCAGCGCCAGGGACATTGTCTGGCCTCGTGCTTGTCCCTGTGACGATTCTCAGTAGATCCCTTGCCAGCAGCGCTGATTGGATCTGGAATTTCCAACACTGGAAATTCTGCCCGTTGAATTTGGTGATGTTTCTCGCAGATATTTCTCCTGCCATTTCGTACCTAACTCGCACGAAGGAGAAACCACATGCACCACGCGGTAGAGATCCCTCTCGAAACCACTGCCGATGTATGACTCACGATCTTGACGGTTGCAGGTTCGAACTCACGCGGACACGAATTCACAGAGTACCGATTCGCGATAGTTCACTCTCACTCGGAGCCGGTGTCTGGGCCCATAACCTGTTATTACGAGCACCGTGGAGAGTGAGAGGAATTATGGAGAATCTCAATTAGAGGTACTCTTGATTGGAATCGTTTAATTGGTCAAACTGATAAAGTACAAAAGAGTTACAGAAGAGCTTAACGGAAAGTTCTACGTAGACAGCACTAGGCGACTGTCTCAGAACCACTAACTACCAGACATGCGCGAGGGGCAGCGTCCGGTACTGTGCAGCCCGAAGTTAGGCAGCACTGCATACACACATGCATACTGCCGGTCATGCTGCCGGTGATTAGGCTGGGACGATAACTTTGCTGACCATTCATACCGACTTTGAGTAGAGAGCAGAAGACATTCTGTCATGCTACATGCACACATGGGATGTCACTTTTGGATCATTATTGTTAAGAAAAAACACATACTCAACATCAACATGTCTAGCTACTACAATTTTGTTATCAATCAGGACTCTATATCCCACTTTTTCATATCCTACTAGGATTCCTAACTCAGCTTTTCTATCCCATTTAGAATTTCTCTTGACTTCTGGTTCCCTGACAAAAACTTTACTGCCATATGAACGTAAGTTACTGATATTTGGTTTTTCACCTATCAAAATTTCATAGGGAGTTTCCTTTTCAATAGTATTTGCTAGAGTTCTATTTTTCAAATAAGCAGCTCTCTTTATAACCTCTGGCCAGTACTTTGGATGCAATCCAGCCTCGGATAGTAAACATCTATCAGTATCCATAATTGATCTATTGTATCTCTCTGCAGTCCCATTCAATTCGTGGACGTAAGGTGGGCAAGGCTCTAAGTTTATCCCCTTATTCTTTATGAACTCAAAAATTTGGTTATACATGTACTCTTTACCATTATCACACTTCAAATGTTTAATTCTTTTCCCAGTAAGATTCTCTACCAAATTTACATATCTGACGAAACAATCATAAACTTCACTTTTGCATTTAATTGTGTAAACCATAGCAGCTTTACTATAGTCATCAATAGAAGTTACGAAATACTTGTCACCGTTAAACCCTGGAGTACTGTGTGGCCCATTTACGTCTGTATGAACAATTTCTAATAACTCTTTGGCTCTATGGCGATTATTCTCAAACGGTAGATTGTGCATTTTATTTTGGATACACGTTCCACATTTCATCAACTGTGAGTCTAATTCATTTGGCAATCCTTCAACAAGTTTTTCTTTAGATAAAATGTTTAAATAATTAAAATTGACATGGCCCAAAATTCGATGATATTTTTCTTTGGAAGTCATTTTACCTGGTTCTCTTTTGGCTACATAATTTGCTTCTCTTTTCATTATAGTACTACTCATTTTATATAAACCGTTCTCCTTATACGCGATTGCAATCAATTCATTCGTATCTAAATTGAAAATCTTTGATGTTTTCCCTATGGAAACTATTTTATTCCAATCTGTTACTTTGGCATAGCTGATAAGATTCCTGTCCATTTCTTTGACAAAAAATACGTTTTTCATATTGATTTGTTTGTCCTTCCCTTCAATATTAAAACAACTAACGACATTCCCAATTTGAGTGGCTTTAAGAACTGTTCCATCCCCTATTTTAACCTCAACTGGCTCTCGTAAATCAATATAGTTTGAATAATATGAAAGATTATTTATGATGTGGTCAGTACACCCACTGTCGAGTAACCAATCTATTCTGGTCCCATCTACTCTAGAGCATGTAAAAATTTCAATCTTCTTATCGGAAAAATTTTCAGATTCATAGGATTCATCAAAATTATTCGTTACCTCTACAACAAATGTTCCTGCATTGGTATTATTTTGTCTCTCGCCACTATTATAATTACTCTGTTGGTGATACCAACCGCGACCTGATCCTCGACTATCTCGATTTTGATACATACCTCGGCCTCTTCCACGACCATTATGATAACCTCGATTGTTCTGTTGTTGATAACCGCCTCCTCGATTTTGGTAGCCGCCTCCTCGTTGTTGATAGCCACCACCTTGCTGGTGATTCATCTGATACCCCTGTTGATATTGTTGCTGCATTCCTTCCCGGTTGTTACTTCGGTCCGATCTCTTGTTGGGGCAATGGAATTTTATATGGCCTGGCTTACCACAGTAGTTGCACGTTCTGGTTTCATGGTTCTTCCTCTCTACTTTGAATACATCTGAACTCTGTCTCTGTCCCTTATTGTGATCACTTAAATTTTCTCTCGAATTTCAAACGTCTTCATTTTATTCTTGACGTATTCTGCTGTCCGATCTTCTGGCTTAAGAACATCTACCAGATCACCTATGTGACTCATTGAACTAGGAAGTGTTTTCAGCATGTAACTCATCTTTTCTTCTTCTTGAACTTTTGCACCAGCTTCTTTTAATTCATTTATCAGTTTTTCAAATTCTGTGAAAAAACTGTCTGATTCTTCAAAGTCTTTCAATTTCATATTTTCTAACCTGTTTCTCACGCAAATTTGCATCGCCGTTGACTCCTTCGAATGAAGCTCGTCAAATTTCTTCATAAGGTCAAAAGCCAATTCTTTATCTTTTACAAATTCCATTCGCTCATTTGATATTGCTCCATATATGTAGTTCATTGCTCTCAAATTCATGTCATCCCACTCTTCTTCTTTGTCTGCCGGCAATCTCGCTCTCTTCGCCACCTCATCACATTTTTTCATCTTCAAAAACAGCATGATTCTCTCCTTCCAACATGCATAATCTTTTCCATTAAAAATTGGTATTTTAAAGTCGTCCATTTTCTCTTCTTTTTCGACTACTTTTATAATTCGACAAGTTTCTCCTGATACTTCGACCTCACTTTCACTTGCTAAAATAATTCTTTTTAGTAACAATACCTTCGATGTAGTTTCTTCAAATACTTTTTCAATGGTGCTCCAATTTTTCACCGTGCGGCCGTGCACGTGCTACCGGTATCTCTAACCTTTCCTTCGTGGCTGAGTTCGGAGCAAACACAATTTTCTTCAATAATCTCGCAACCAACGACCTGCTACCATGTTGATTTACTTCAGAGGGTCGAAGGGTTGATGAGGAGCACAAGACTGGGACTAAATACTTTCATAATAAATAAATGTGTATATTCAATTAACAACAATATAGTATGTTACATATTGCCGGCTTGGCTCTTCTAGCACAAGAAGTTGCTCTCTCTTCTCTCTCCAGCTTCGCTGCTGCGCGCACCACACTCATACATACACGCATAAGTAGCCTCATATTCTAGCCTGCAGGTGGCACCAAGCATCAGCCACTGCTTCTGGCAGACGACACACATAGTCATACAGGATAAATTTACTCACAATTCAACAGGCGCGCTCAGCCACCAGTTGGCGCTGCCAGTGTTCCGGTAAAATTGAACGGACCAATCAGAGAGCTTCTCTTCGGTGAAGACGAAGGCGAGCTTTTGATGAAGATGAAGCGGCCATTGTGCCACTTGTGGATTTGACCTCGTGCAGTACACACGTACTTGTCGCGCTCGCGCTTTTAATTCGGAGCACGTGCCCAGCCGCGAGTCCCCCAGGAGTCCCGGCTGCCCAGGACGAGTAGTAGCTGCTGTGATTGGACTCGCTCAGTTGCGGGGCGATATATTTGGACGGAGCAAGGAAAATAATCAAGCAACGGACAATGGCATCGAACGGTCAGTGGTCTTGCTATTTTTCTTAGATTCTCTCGTCGGGTGTGCGGAGAGCCTCGCGCGTCGCGGAGGGCAATCGTCGTGCTCGCGGACAGAACGGACTCCCGGGGGACCTCGTGAGCTGGTGCACCGCATTCTCGTGGACAAGACGTCTCCAAGTGACGTACGCGCGTTGAGAAATTGCACCAGCGGACCCGGAGTAGCAACCGCGTCGCGTGTAGAAATTCGGAGCAACGATTTAGTGGAGTTTTGGCGTGTGCTCGTGGACAAGACGCTTTGGAAAGACGTCGCGCTATAGGACATTCGTGTCGGGGCCAGACCTCCTGGAGGAGGCGCGCGTGGACGAGGACATAGTGAAACTTGGACGAGTTATAGCTGGATTAGGAGCCAGGTGCGTGATCGTGCACCTGTTGCTCGAGCGCGTGGGGCAAGCGAGCATCGGAGCACAAGCCATTTTGGGTGCTTGCCGTTGCGCGCGCGCTGCGAGAGCCGCTGGGCTGCCATTTTGGACGATAGGATTTTGGAGCAGATTGATTGTGGGAAAATTATCGGAGCAGGGACCGGACAAGCTGCACTCTACGGAGTGCAGGTAGATTTTCGCGAGTGATTGGACGCAGTGTAAACTCTTTGTGCTTAGTGAATTTTTATTGTATTTTACAGGTGAATTGGGAGACATTTTTGATATTTGACGTGATTGATTGACATATTTCGGACGAATATGAGAGTCACCCGGACAAATGCCGGTTGTGAATAATATGTGAAAATTCATGTATCGTCCGCGTAGAAGCAACGTAAAGAATAGAGGAAAAATTATTTATTACTAAATCGGACTGATTATTTATGAGCGTGCGCCCCCCTTCTTTATTTTCAGGGTAGAATGACGGTAGGTGTTGCTGAGTAGCAGAGAAGCTGAATTTTTCCGGAGTCGTTTCGCCGTTCGCGCGCGTATTGCCTGCGATTTTAGGATAAGAGTCCCGTTGAAAATAAATGAGTCGTGATGGTTGAAACACCACGTCACAACATCAAGACTGAAAAGAATCACACTTTATTCAGCTACACTTCTAAAAGATGTAGCTTTACTCCTCTAAACATATATCTTTCTCACAGTCTGATTGTATACAATCATAGATTATGCTGGGTGAATGAGAATTTGCCAGATGAGTGATTGAACCCAATAAGAAGTTGGAGACGATTCCAACAGCAATAGGGTTTTGGTACAAACCCAGGTGGTACCGTGTTGTTCCCATCAATTTATCACGCCACAAAACCCCAGAGCCGCCATATTGCTCCTGCATTCCCATCCCAATGAATGCAAAGGCTTACGCCAATGTTCAACAAGCAAACTATGCACATCATCAACAATGTGATTATGGTGATGCCCAAAGAATAGGTCCCCAATGCACAATGTTGCCATATCTATAAATAAATGAGAGAGACGTCACTCTTCGCTTTTTTTCAATGAAATCCAATAGAAACTAATGCATTAACATGGCATAGTTGTGACTCCTGATGTCATGCCCTCCAACAGATCTCAGATATTTCAAGTTTTATTCATAAATCAGAGAATCTATGGGAGTATTAGCACTCAAATTGAGGTTTCTTTAAATAATTACTCATTCCAAAATAGTGAATTAGATCATTTTTCTCTCATCCATTCATGGATATTAACATTGTGGATGGGGGGCATCTTCTTTGGGCATTACCACAATCTTATAGTTTGCTCGTCAAACATTGGCAGTAAACCTTTGCGTTCATTGAGATGGAAGCGCAGCAGCAATATGGTGACTCTGGAGTTTTGTGGCGTGATAAATTCATGGGAACAACATGGTACCACCTGGGTTTGTACTAAAACCCTACTGATGTTGGAATCGTCTCCAACTTCTTGGGTTCAATCACTCATCTGGCATATTCTCATTCACCCAGCATAATCTATGATTGTATACAATCGGACTGTGAGAAAGATATATGTTTAGAGGAGTAAGGCTACATCTTTTAGAAGTGTAGCTTGCAATGGTTCAAAATCTTCACAAAATTCTAAAAATTCAGATTATTCTTATGAAGTCTAATTTGTTAGATTCAATTATGTTTCTACCTGAATGAAGTCTTCTTTTGTTAAAAGTTAAGTTATTATGAAATAACAAAACAATAATCAGTTGTTCTGTTTGATTGGCTTTTATTGATTTTTTTTATAAATTTGAACAATCAATTTTTCAAATTGAGCCATGAGGGTCAAAGTCCTGAAAAAAGGAAAAGGAATCTATTAGTCCAAGAAAAAGATAACAAATAGTTGAGTTCAATCATGGAAATTAATTAAGAATATTTAATGGGCAAAATACCTTGGTTGTGCGAGATATAATAAACTCACACAGATTTTGGATTGATTTGATCCCTCGACGAAGGCCAGTCAATTCTTTATTGGTCGATCAACAGGTCCATTGGCCAACATTTCCTAGTTTTGTTTTCCAAGTCCTGTAAAAATCAAAAGAATTAGGACTCTTATTTCCATTTCAGTCTTTGCCACAAAATTGGCCCTGCCGAGAAAAAGCAGCTGATTTCTCAGCTGAGAAATCAGCTGAGATCACAGGTGAATTCACAGCTGAGATCTCAGCTGAGATCACAGCCGATTTCTCATGCCAAATTCACAGCTGAATTCTCAGCTGTGATCTCAGCTGATATTTTGAAATTTATTTATTAAAAATAAATTCCTCTCCAAGCTTTCTAGGCTAATTTTTCATGTTCTAGGTGGTTAAGTGTCGCAACTAGATTAAGAAAAAACGTAATTGAATCATTAAAAATTTGCACTTACGGGGATTTGAACCTGGGCCCTTCACCTTACAGCAACTCACTAGCCACGACACTTAGCCGACTGCGCCATCGAGGATGTGTCAGTGGGGGATACAGAACAGGTATATCAGGATTTCGGTCTATCCTGGATAAGGTTCAGAGTGTAATAAAATAACTATTATAATATTTGCTAACTCGCTTGACTTGAAGTACTGCTATTTTTGTACTTTATATTTAATTCTATGAATGATCCAGAGGAAAAAATACTCCAAAATTAATGGAACAGGTGGAAGGGGGAAATCATTCATATAGCTTTCGGTTGTCTTTTGTTGGGAGGAGAAAACCAACTTTCGGCCGATTGAGCCTTCTCCTTTCTCTCTTGTTGCTTTCACGGCCACGTATATATAAGGTAAGTGTACCTCATATCCCCCCCTAAGCCGTTTTGCCCATAGTTTTTGTCCACTCGAATATTTTTCAACGTCCCTTAGCTTACTTTGAAGCTTGTTCCAAGGCCTTCAAAACGAGCTAAGGTAGGTTCAATCTCGACCGACTCGAGCTAAACCATCACAATTTTGCCAAGAAATGTTTTTTTGCGAGTTTGCAAAAGGGTGTACCCAACGTGCCCCCATTAGCAATTTCCTCAACAGCTCTGGTCTACCTCAACATTTTTTAATGTACTTTGGCTCATTGTGAAGCTTATTTTAAGACCTTAAAATTGAGCTAGAGTACGTCTGGTTTTAATCAATTAGAGACGAGCTGCCTTAATTTTGTCCCCAAAAACGATGTAAGTCGTCGATAAAGTGCATGAAATTGTTCTCATCGGTGTGCGACTACATTTGGGGCTTTACTTGTGCTTGACCAAAAATATATTTTCTTCCTATTTTGACGTGACAAATACGTTCTGCGTGATAAAAAGAGTCTTACAGCGTGCCCTCTTGTGATCACCATACGAGGGCATGTTGGATACCTCCGATTTCGGCTTTCTTATTCTACAAATCATTTCGGTATTTTCCTAATGAATCCTCCCCAAATCCGAGTTTTGCATTTTCGAGAGGAGAATCATTGAAGGTTTCCGAAAGAGGAATCTAATGCGCTGAGGTACGTTGAGACTGATGGCACTGAACGCAATTTCCTTTAGAAATACGAAAAATGGAAAAATCACTTTAACTTTTCTGGGAAACACAGAAATGATTCGGGGTCGATCTAGACTACTTATTTCGTCATATTTCGACATAACGAATGTGAAAAGAATTTGAACTAAGGTTAAATTGTGCCCATTCTTGAGATCGACATATGGGGGCAAGTTGGGTACACTTACAGCCCCCCTAAAAGATAATGAAGAGTAGGGTGTGCGTTACATCCCAACTCTCGATTTCCCACGATACCATCGTGGATTTACTATCTTTGATATAAAAAAAGGCAAAAACTTTTGCCGCTCCCTGTATACGACGTATCCTGTTTTGCCACTCGAACATTATTTCAATCAACATTGAGAAGCCTATTCTGAGAAGTTTGCCGTCCCAACCCTTCGTGTCTCTGAGATCGCTGTGATTTTTTATAGCTTCTTTTAAAGCCGAAAAATTATTAAAATACATGATTTCCACGTGAAATTCCACGAGAAACGCGATGAAATTGTCAGTTTTGACTTCCAAAGTGACCCCGGTGAGACATCAGTGATTTTTTGGAAGAACCGCTAATATCAAGCCGGGGTCACTCTGAAACTCCTAACTGACAGTTCCATCGTGTTTCTCGTAGAATTTCACGTGAAAATGATGCATCATGATGATTTTTCAGCTCTGAAAGGAGCCACGAAGAATCACAGCGATCTCAGAGACAAGTGGGTTAGGAGGGCAAAGTTCTCAGCATAGGCTTTTCAATGTTAAGAAGGATATCCGAGCAGCAAAACAGGATACGTGGTACAGGGCAGGATGGTACTCTATCGATTTTTCATGACACGTGCGTAGTGCTCTTGATATAAATTGAAGAATCGTCGATAAACGTACTTTTTCAGTGTAACTGGCGCGTCTTTCGGAACTGTTCGGCCTCTGGAGGGAATAACACTGTCCCAAAAAATTTGAAAAAATTCCAGCTGACTCTTCAAACCTGATATAATCATAAGGCATTTGTCCTAATAGCGACTCAGGTCCGTGGTCAACACAGGGCTTCCATGAAAAGTGTAACTCACTTTTTGGAAAATACTCACTTCCTCCACTGTTTCGTAAATCAAAAAAAATAACATTCGAGCTAGGATGAATCAGGTGATGGGGAATTGAAGAGTGAGAATAGACGATCAAAATGCTTCTTCATTTGGCAGCGACACATTATTCTGGTCGAAGATCTGTGACGTTGAACTTGCGAAATTGGTCGCGCCCATCACTTCAAAAAAGGACATAAATCTCTGTTACTCAAACAATGAGCAGATGTCGCTCCCAAATCCTATTGCCCATACTTTGACGTATGATGAATTACTATGCACTGCAGGTGAGGTGGCTATAACGGTTGTTATTCGAGGGAGGAGCTCGGGAAACTTGTTCAGCCCCTGAAAGCTGATTTTTTTGGTCGGTAATGATTCACGTAACAGTCCACACAGCATGGAAATATTTCAAAGAACGATTCAGAGAAATATTCCATTGCAATCTCCCGGGAAGCTTGCGGGGATATTGCAGGAGATATTTCAAAATGTTCCGTGGCAATATTTCAGAGAAAGCTTCCCGGAAGCTCCCGTAAATATTTCAAAGAATCTTACACTCAATCTTTCAGTAACCTCGCACTGAAATATTTCTGAAAGATTCACGAAAGCTTTTTGAAAGATTCCTTGAAACAATTCACTGAAATATTTCTGAAAGATTATCGAAAGCTTTCTGAAAGATGTAAGTGCAATATTTTGGGGAGAAGTTTTGAAAGAGTTACGAAAGCCTCTTGTGAAGTTTCACTGCTATGGGGAGAATCTCCTGGAAATGTTTCACCGATATTGAGTATAATATTATATCATGACGAGACCCCAAAATTTTCTGGAGGGTTTGCTAGCTTCTACGGAGGGCTACATTTTCAGACCAGTTTCAAATAACATCGTGCTTGCAGTTCTTTTAGGCTGGGAAATCTTCAAAAATTCTATGATGGATTTTCAAAACTCACCGCGTTCTGATACTCTAGATGGAGCACTTTGTGGCTGTGAGTTATCCTTCTAACTCACGATATGCAACGTACCACTTTGGATTGAGCTGGGAAAATCAATTTGATTCTGGTTTTCATTAAATCAATAGATTTCGGGAACATTTCAAGGAATTCCTCTATAAGTAACCTCTCTGCCACTCAATTGCACCTAATGAAATTGAAAAATTTCTGAATACCTTCTAAAAGGTTCCGAAAATATTTCTAGCAATTATTTCACCGGTAATCTTTCAGAAACGTTGCACTGAAATATTGTTGAAATCTTTACGAAAGCTTTCTGGAAGATTTCAATGCAATATTCTTAGGAAGAGTTTCCGCGAAATTTTTGTACGATATTGAGATCAATGAAATATTTCTTTGCAATCTCCCAGGAATCTTGCAGGGATATTGCAGGTGATATTTCAAAATGTTCCGTGGCATTTTTTCAGAGGAAGCTTTCCGGAAGCTCCCGTAAATATTTCAAAGAATCTTACACGCAATCTTTCGGAAACCTTGCACTGAAATTTTTCTAAAAGATTCACGAAAGCTCTCTGGAAGATTTCTTGGAACAATTCACTGAAATATTTCTGGAAGATTTACAAGCCTTCGCTGTGATATAGGCTCATTGATTTCCTAACTTGTTCGAATCTCTTTTGAATTTAGGCTAATCACGAGTCGTCGCATATAAATAAAGCCATCATAATAATAGGTTTGTGGAAGCTCTCTGACTGATTCCGTACATATTTCTTGGGAACATTCCACAGGTACTCTCCCAGGAATCTTGCACTGAGATATTGTTGATAGATTCTCGCAAGCTCCCTAAAATCTTTCAGGGTAAAACTATGTGACGGGGTACTGCATATTAATACCGAAAACCGTTACAACCGAGGTAAGAACATATTATACTGTTAAAGTATTGCGAGGAGTAATTCTTAACGACTTGAGTCTGTGGGATATGACACATAAATATTGCGGTGGAACATTCTGGGAATCTTTCAGTAACATTGCAGTGAAAGATTGTAGGAATCTTCCAGAAACATTGCAGTGAAAGATTGTAGGAATATTTCATTGGAAGATTCTATTCCCGATAGATGTCGCGTAACACACTTTAGTTCTCAAATTTCGTTCTCAGGAATTATATGTTTTTTGGGAAACTATCTATCAGGAAATTTGGTGGTAGTATCAAATGATCTGTCATGTGTGATAATATACCCAGGACCAGCTATGCATAATGGTCTGTAAATGATACGTGAAGATTATTTGAAGATGCGTAAAGGCTTTCTCGCAAGCGTTCACAATAGACGCTGATTGTATATAAGACAGGAGGACGGCTTATCGGTTAGGTGTCGCATACATCGAAGAGTTCATAAAACCTGGATGAATCTAACGTGAAGCTTTGGATTCAACGTCACAATGGAGTTGAAGTACGAGTAAGAATGATGAAGTCATGCATTAGAATGATCAAGAAACTTATCAAGCAAAATATGGATTCCACAGACAGAACATTAACGCATATATTTTTGGGAGATTTCATGAAATCTTGCAGGAACATTTCACTCAAATATTTCAATGAAATGTTCTTGAAAGCTTCCCGAAATATTCCCGGCAATATTTCATGAAATCTTGCAGAAAGGTGTCTGAAGTGGGACATATCTCTATTGAGGGAAGCTTTCAGTGAAATCTTTCTGAAAGATTCCCGGGTTTTCCTGAAAGCTTGCAGGAAGATTTCTGAAAGATTCTCATGCTGTGTGGGAGGTCTGAATTATAGCTGTCGACTTTTTATGTAATTCTCACAGCATTTTCACACTTCAAGCTTATCATAATTCAAGTGGGAAAGCTTTGAGAAAGCAGAAATTGCATACGCCTCCGACAACTCTGTGGACGCAAAAAAAGTGAATCTTGATGAGTATAACGGAAAGAGGATCAATTCTGGGAATGGAATTCAATTAAACGGATGCAACAACATCTTTATCAACCATCATACTGCACTATTCACGATCCATCCATGTGAAAAACGTCTAATAGTGACGAAAGCGTAATAGACCAATTCCACCTCACTGTTTTCAGGGGATTAGCATCTCTCAAGAATGGTGGGCACAACTTTTTTTTCACATTTTAAAGGTACCAAAACACTATGGAATCGGTTTCAAAAGCGACAAGGAGGGAAAATTTTTTTTTCTCGGATGGTCCAAAAGTTGAAGGTTAGGTAGATTTCTTCATATACTTCAAACATTTTTACTCATTTTTTAGCTTATCTCAGTCGACATTGAAAGTTTAAATAAATTATCCATTAATCAATCACTTGTATTCTTAATGGGAATAATTTGATCGTAAAGTCTCGGACGGGATGCTGTAGGTCATTCAAAAATCTTCAAGTTTGGTCTCCTGTGAAATTTTTGTGCGACCCTTTCCATCGGAGCCACGAGCGCTGGAAAGAAACTCATTATTGAATTGATCCTTACGGAGATACCCAGGCATGCACCACTTCCATCTGTTCAGCCTCTATTCCCAATCCAGAATACATTCCAAAAATTATCGGGATGCATGATTCCGATGTAAACTCCTCTGATCTTTCAGAACATGCTATCAGATTTTGTCTCTGACGTGATCTAGGGAAGTACACTCTCATTTGGTCATGTTTTTCGAGTAAAAAATTGAAAGCTATCACTGGTCATGTCTGAGAGGAAATTTGATAGTATATTGTAAAAGACCAGAGAATTTTACCTCGGAAACACGCATTACGATTATTTTTGGAATGTATTCTGGATTGGGAATAGAGGCTGAACAGATGGAAGTGGTGCATGCCTGGGTATCTCCGTAAGAATCGATGTAATAATGAGTTTCTTTCCGGCGCTCGTAGCTCCGATGAAAAAGGTCGCATGGAAATTTTACAAGAGATGAATGTTGAAGTCTTTGGAAGGATATATAGCATCCCATTCAAGATTTTTCGATCAGATCATTCTCGTCGAAAATACAAGTGATTAATTAATGGAAATTTTTTTTGAATTTTCAACGTCAACTGAGACAAGCTAAAAGAGAGTAAAATTTTTTTGGAGAATATAAATTGATAGATTTTTTCATGATCTTTGAGATGCTTCTCGTGAAACTGACGCAAGACGGACTGGGTCGGAGACTTTGGTGATTTACTAAGACTATTCGTTAGGGTGTGCGTTATTCCCCACCTTTCGATTTTTCCACGATACCATCGTGGATTTTCGATCTTTAATATGAAAGAATAAGGAAAAATTTTTGCCGTGCCGTGTAAGACGTATCCTGTTTTGGCGCTCGGATATCCTTCTTAAAATTGAAGAGCCTATGCTGAGAACTTTGCCCTCCCAACCCACTTGTCTCTGAGATCGCTGTGATTCTTCGTGGCTCCTTTCAGAGCTGAAAAATTATCATAATACATCATTTTCGCGTAAAATTCCACGAGAAACACGATGGAACTGTCAGTTTGGAGTTTCAGAGTGACCCCGGCTTGATATTAGCGGTTCTTCCAAAAAATCACTGATGTCTCACCGGGGTCACTTTGGAAGTCAAAACTGACAATTTCATCGTGTTTCTCGTGGTATTTCACGTGGAAATCAGGTATTTTAATAATTTTTCAGCTTTAAAAGAAGCTATAAAAAATCACAGCGATCTCAGAGACACGAAGGGTTGGGAGGGCAAACTTCTCAGAATAGGCTTCTCAATGTTTATTGAAATAATGTTCGAGTGGCAAAACAGGATACGTCGTATACAGGGAGCGGCAAAAGTTTTTGCCTTTTTTTATATCAAAGATAGTAAATCCACGATGGTATCGTGGGAAATCGAGAGTTGGGATGTAACGCACACCCTACTCTTCATTATCTTTTAGGGGGGCTGTAAGTGTACCCAACTTGCCCCCATATGTCGATCTCAAGAATGGGCACAATTTAACCTTAGTTCAAATTCTTTTCACATTCGTTATGTCGAAATATGACGAAATAAGTAGTCTAGATCGACCCCGAATCATTTCTGTGTTTCCCAGAAAAGTTAAAGTGATTTTTCCATTTTTCGTATTTCTAAAGGAAATTGCGTTCAGTGCCATCAGTCTCAACGTACCTCAGCGCATTAGATTCCTCTTTCGGAAACCTTCAATAATTCTCCTCTCGAAAATGCAAAACTCGGATTTGGGGAGGATTCATTAGGAAAATACCGAAATGATTTGTAGAACAAGAAAGCCGAAATCGGAGGTATCCAACATGCGCTCGTATGGTGATCACAAGAGGGCACGCTGTAAGACTCTTTTTATCACGCAGAACGTATTTGTCACGTCAAAATAGGAAGAAAATATATTTTTGATCAAGCACAAGTAAAGCCCCAAATGTAGTCGCACACCGATGAGAACAATTTCATGCACTTTATCGACGACTTACATCGTTTTTGGGGACAAAATTAAGACAGCTCGTCTCTAATTGATTAAAACCAAACGTACTCTAGCTCAATCTTAAGGTCTTAAAATAAGCTTCATAATGAGCCAAAGTACATTAAAAAATGTTGAGGTAGACCAGAGCTGTTGAGGAAATTGCTAATGGGGGCACGTTGGGTACACCCTTTTGCAAACTCGCAAAAAAACATTTCTTGGCAAAATTGTGCTGCTCGAGTCGGTCGAGATTGAACCTACCTTAGCTCGTTTTGAAGGCCTTGGAACAAGCTTCAAAGTAAGCTAAGGGACGTTGAAAAATATTCGAGTGGACAAAAACTATGGGCAAAACGGCTTAGGGGGGGGATATGAGGTACACTTACCTTATATATACGTGGCCGTAAAAGCAACAAGAGAGAAAGGAGAAGGCTCAATCGGCCGAAAGTTGGTTTTCTCCTCCCAACAAAAGACAACCGAAAGCTATATGAATGATTTCCCCCTTCCACCTGTTCCATTGATTTTGGAGTATTTTTTTCTCTGAATCATTCATGGAATTAAATATAAAGTACAAAAATAGCAGTACTTCGAGTCAAGCGAGTTAGCAAATATTATAATAGTTATTTTATTACACTCTGAACCTTATCCAGGATAGACCGAAATCCTGATATACCTGTTCTGTATCCCCCACTGACACATCCTCGATGGCGCAGTCGGCTAAGTGTCGTGGCTAGTGAGTTGCTGTAAGGTGAAGGGCCCAGGTTCAAATCCCCGTAAGTGCAAATTTTTAATGATTTAATTACGTTTTTTCTTAATCTAGTTGCGACACTTAACCACCTAGAACATGAAAAATTAGCCTAGAACGAAGACGGGTAGCTTGGAGAGGAATTTATTTTTAATAAATAAATTTTAAAATATCAGCTGAGATCACAGCTGAAAATTCAGCTGTGAATTTGGCATGAGAAATCAGCTGTGATCTCAGCTGAGATCTCAGCTGTGAATTCACCTGTGATCTCAGCTGATTTCTCAGCTGAGAAATCAGCTGCTTTTTTTCGGCAGGGGGCAAAGACCATAATATGTAAAAAAGGGTGAATTAGGTTATATTTTCCTAAAAAGGGAAATCATTCTCATTATTATCATTAACCACTAAGTTCAAGTAATATTAGTTCAAGAAAAAGTCTTACCTTGAATTCTGAAGTTGGTTGCCCCACGACGGATCCTCTTGGTACACCCCTGGAGGTGGTCTCCACATCTGGACTTGCCCCACTGGTGTTCCTTGAGGATCCAGGTAGACCTAGAAGAAGCACAAAGTTAATTAGAATCATTTTGGTATATTATTTCATTCATGTTGATCAAATCCGAAAGAGACTTTCTTATAAAACCGAAACCCAGACCACTCCAAGTAGAGGTTCCCCATAGTGAATATGGGCGATTCAAAATAAAATATCACTAAATAGGTATAAAAGAGGCCTTATATCATTGCTGGAGACGGGTAAAAATAGTGGAGTCCATTACCACACCTCTAAACACCACCAGACTAAGTTCGTGGTATAGCCCAACCTCGGTTTCTTAGTTTCTGCATCACCTGCAACAAGGAAAATAATAGATATAATTAAGCTAGCTACATGTGGGTTAGTTCATCAAAAAGATTGGATTTTTTATAGTCATTTAAGTACAAAAAGTTACACACCCAGTCCCAAATTAATGGGACTGATCAAAAAATTAATCTTCGTTTACATGCAGCCCATGCTAATACATGGTAAAACAGTGCCCCTGTTGCAACACAGAATACATTGTGAGTATGACTTTCCCAGTTTTCCCAGGATACTTATTTTGAAGAAGAAGGCCTAGCGCAGGTGCTACGACCAATAATTGATGATTAAAATTATCAATCAAAAAATTAATCACGATGTAAACACCTCGGTTTTGCTGGCTCGAGCAGACGCTGGTTGTCTTGCTGATAGCTCACGCCCCGTTCCGTGTCACGCCTCGGCGACGATGCTGCAGGTTCCTAATGGTCCACAGCACACAATTACACACCCGGAACACTCGAACACCACTCCACGACGTAGCGCGAGCACCAGGAAGCCGTGTAAACAACCTATTGCAAGTTGCAAGGGGCTGGCGGCGGCCATTTTGAGTGCCGGGGCTGCTATATCAGCGTGCGCAGACAGGGTTGGCATAATAAAAAAAGTAAAGAAAGTAAAAAAAAGTTTCAAAAGTAAAGTTCACTTTTGGAATCCGAAACTTCACGGGGGGGGGGGGCGTCCGCGGTGGAAGGAGTGGGAAGGAGAAATGGGGCAAGATGGAAATGGATAAGCAGAAGCACCCTGGTGAAAATATTTGACTCTAAATTCGACTCGAATATTAGACTCAAGTATTAGACTCAGGATTTGGGTCCTTTTTCGAGTCGAATATTAGAGTCAATTTTTGGGGAATTAAAGGAACCGACTCAGCCTTATTAATAACTTTTCTCGATATTTTTGAGCCATTATATGGACGGAAAATGAATGGAAAAAATAAAAAAAAAATACAATCATGACATATCGGGTGCCGACACCGGGATTTGAACTCACAACCTTTCGATTCAAAGTCCAACCCTCTACGTCCGTAGCCAGCGAGACGAAATAACCTAGTTAACGTAAAAGGCTTACTTCAAGTGTGGGCAGCCGTATGGAGAATATAAGCGTTATTCCGAATGGGTCACTCACTGTGAAACATTTCAACAGTACATGTATTATCGTGAAATGAGCGAATGAGTAGCAGGATGCTATATTCTCCATACGGTGACTTGCAGTTCAAGTACGCCTTTTAGGCCATTATCCGTATCTCGTCTCGCTAGCCACAGACGTAGAGTGTTGGACTTCGAACCAAAAGTTTGTGAGTTCGAATCCCGGTGACGGCACCCGAAATCCCAATGTTAGTTTTTTTTCTTTTTTCCAATCATTTTTCGGCCATATAATGGCTTAGGAATATCGAGAAAAGTTATTAATAAGGCTGAGTGGCTTATTTTAATTCCCCAAAAAATGACTCTAATATTCGACTCGAATATCCGACTCGAATAAAGGACCCAAATCCTGAGTCTAATACTTGAGTCTAATATTCGAGTCGAATTTAGAGTCAAATATCTTTACCAGGGCAGCGATGACAGAAGCATCAGTTGGCAGGTTAGCCGAGACAGGAAGATTAATTAAAGAATTATCAAATTTCTTCAAGTTTCGCACGTATGTAGTACCTTGTGCAAAGAAGAAGGGCCATTTGAATTGCGGGGCTAATTAAAATATTGGTCCGGTAAGAGGCCAGTGATAGGGTTGAGCCGTATATAATGTTCGGAATGAGTGACTTTTCACGACTACTGGAATGAATTTTCAAGTGATGTTATCTTTTGTGATCGTGGAAATATTATGTGTGGTCGCAAAGTTCATGGTTTTCAGATGCTTTGAGTGTCAGGATGTTCCATAGTGCAAGAATTCTGATGCATCGCCTGCCGAGGTTATGTTGTTTTGTTATACTTGCTATGTGCATGGTGTGCAAAAGTGGAAGCAGCTCAATGGATATCAAGGTTCCTGAGGTATTCTTGAGGGATTCTTGACTCATCAATCTTCAGGTATTCTTCAGGGATTCTTAAATGCGCCACCGAAAGTCATTCTTGAGGGATTGTCGATAGGTTCGCGAGACGCTCTTGTCGCGTTCTTGAGGCGTTCTCGGGACGCTCTTTGCGTTCTTGAGACGTTCTTGAGGTATTCTCGAAGTATTCTTACAAGAATGCTTCCGCAAAATTAAAAGATATCCATAACTTCTTGATGTAAATAGATGAATCTGTGCGTGGAAATTTCATTTCATCGTTTCAAATCCACTTATCATCCTTATACTTGAAATTAAAATTTTTCAGACCTATAGATTTCGTAGTTCAGGACTCAATGACAGGTTTTTTCGACCTCTCGGGAGGTATACCTATCGATGTTGGGCAGAAAATGCTGTCTCAACATGATTTTGAATGATGAAAATCGTAATTTTTTTGCGAAAACTTGAATGTATATGAGTAATCCCGTTGAAAGTGTGATTTTCCGTGTTCCAAGCTCGCCCAAGTTCCTACGACTTATGGAATGCACTTTATAGAAATTTCTTAGGGTGTATTCTATTGGTGCTCAACTATGTTAATAGCTTCTGAGACGATCATAATGTTCCTGTATTTTATAGTGGTTGATAAAGGGTCGATATGTCAATTCCGTCCCCTGTAGACATTCCCACCTTCGACTCTCGCATTCACTGCCAACGCATATGCAGAGTCAAAAAACTCCTATGCGTAGCTATGTACTCCGATTCGTAATACTTCAAATAACATAATCAACCACTTCGCGACTCAAAATTGAGCCCTCAGCTTGCGCACGGCTGTCCGATATTTTGAAGACGGGTTTGCACCGAAATTGCTTGCACAGCACTAATGAGATCCGCAAAGTTCCCGATCGTGTACGAGTCCTTTGAAACCAATGAGGTTGTCATCGAGAAATCCAAATACACCTAATCCTTGCGCAACATCAGCCGAAAACTCGAATCTGCAGCCGGGTGCACCACATAAACGTGTTTTCCAAATAGCGTACGAAATTTTCGGTCGATTCCGTCCCCATGTTGTGCTCCTCTCTGACGCGCTACATCGCTTCGCCGAACACATTTTCTCGAAGTATTTGGTTGCATTAGAGCCAATCTATGCGGAAAAGAGTCTACGATTATTTGCCGAGCTGTGGAAGTTTTTTTTGAGTCAAGATGTCAACTTCGTCCCTGTCAATTCCGTCTCCTCGGCAACCCCTTAAAGTGCACATATCTCCGTCCGACTTCACTTTTGAGATACGTAGCTCTAGATACTCCTTTTTTGTGCTCAAACAAGTGTGAATCAACTGCTACGAGTCACCGAAACTCGTCTGGGACTGGAATAATTTTTTGACCCAATAAATCACTCATTTCGACGATTTTGGCCCCAAAAAATCACACTTTCGGCGGAATCACCCATATCAGGATAGCCTCAACGGGAATTCCGAGTATACATTTTGAAGCCCAACTAGTTTCACGTGGAACCCACGCAGTCCAATCCGGATTCTTTTGGGAGGCTATTTCGTATTTAAAAACAAGCCCCAAAAAGATTTAGTGAATCTCTCATTCTAGCAGACGCCAATGGGTTCAATTTCCATGTGCTTCTGATTCGATGTGATTCATCGTGTTGTAGATCCTGTTCCAAGGTAAAAATTTGAACCTTGCAGGTGATCACTTTATAGGAGATTGACGTCAGGTTCCCATTAAAAACAGCCCAAGAAGTCTAAATTCATGCGCATGCGCAGAGAATAGCCTTTTTCTACTACTAAGAAAAGTTTCAGTTTTGGAAAATGGCTCTTTAATCGCTTGGATCGTCCCAGTCCACTCTGGAACCAATTATTTCCCAGAGACTACTAGATTTCACAAGGGATACGTGAGTTTGAAGAAAGCGCGTTTTGAGAAATCAACGTTTCAGTGAGAAATACCTTTGACGGAAAAAATATCAACCTCAGAAGCTAGGGAGTCAATCAAATTCTCAAATAACCGCATGCTCCGTCCAAAAACTCTGTCGGAGAGAAAATCAACCTGAAACCCAGTAAGGCAATCAAATCCGTAGATATTCGGCTGCTCGAACCAAAAACTCTGCCGGGAAAAAATCGACCCCAAAACCTGGGAACCCAATTAAATCCGCAAATAACTGGATGCTTGAGCGAGAAATTTTGCCGGGGAGAAATCAACCCCACATCTTGGGGAGACAAGCTAATCCGCGAATAGCCTGATGCTCGGACTAAACATTCTGTCAAAGTAAAAATCAACCTATGGAGCCCATAAAAATTTCCCAGATATTTCGGACGTATTTTACACTAGCCTATTAAGGTAGTATTAGCGGTACTCGAATTGACGCTCAGAAAATCACGAAAGTCGGCACAGTTGTATATTAGGGTCTCAAAGTGCTTCAGTTGAAATTTCAGAAGCCTTCAGAGTGGGGGAAAAAAGTTATGAGCGTTTTTGTAAAAGCCGTTTAACACGGCGTCTTATGGAAAACCACCAGTAGGGTGATACCTGACGCACAGATTTCCATGGCAGTGAATACACAGATGTAAGAATGCACAAGAAACACTCAGGAGCGATCAGATTGACGATTCAGAGCCTACAAAAAAAGATGTGAGCCCAAGTGTCACTCATTTCTGCGGTTTCGGGGTTAGGTCGTCGTCTGCTGCGTGCACTCACTATACCTATATCGCGGGCGAAAGGGAGTCAAGCGCGGGTATGTTCTGCACTTGACACATCCAGTACCGCTAATACTACCTTAAGCTATTTTGAACGAGGAATTTCGTGTCTTTCTTCCAATAAAATGTGTATTGCTCGAATTCGATCAGAGATACAGGAATGCGGTTTGCGGCATTCCAATGGGTCTTCTATATCAAAATTGGCCTTGTACAGTGGATTTTGAGGTTGTGGCAGGTTGTGGGCGGTTTGATCGGGCAAATGAGAGAAATACAAACATAGGCCAGTAATTCTAGACTTCGAACTGTGCATGAGTACCAAAGGACGGTTCTATTTTTTTTCGATGCGGGATACCCTATAGAACACCCCCCCCATAAAATGGAACAACCCCAGGGGTGCGCAAAAAATTACAACAACAGAATAGTGCGAAATTTTGTACTTTTTTGCGTTATTTCGCATCCCGGGGAGCCGTTATAATATTTGGATCATTTTTCATGGTACTATGTTGTAGGCGATGAAATTCTCTAAATTTAAAAAAAAAACCATAGTAAAATTCTTTCCATAACTCGAGATAATTAGCAACAAAGCTGGAAAATGCCAAAAATTTCCTTCATTTTTCATTTTGAGGGAAGCCAATGGATCGATGTGTACTTGCTGGAAAATGTAGCCCTCATAGAGTACTATATGTAAAAAAAAATCAGAGCGATCCGTCAATAAACATTGACGCTATTCTAATTGTTTATCCCAAATTGTTGTTTTTTGCAATAGCCGTAAAAATTTTCCACGTGCACTAAAGTTGTCGCAAAAAATCAGAGAGCTTCCTGGAACCCTCAACTATAAGATGCGATCATAAAACCGGTCACTTTGTTACAAAAAATCGTCTCTGGAGCCAATTGTTTATAAAAATCGGAAATTGCCGATTTTATTTTGCACACAATTCCGCGAGTAATGGATATATGGAAAAATTCGTTTTTGGACGTTGTAGTACTAATTCTGCTCTAAATTTAAAAAAAAAAAACATCACTCCACGACCTTTTGGACCGGAGATACCGATTTTTTTTTAAAAATCGATATTTTATAAACAATTGAATATTAAGGGCCGAAATTTGCGGGAAATGGTAGAAAAATGTTCAAAGTTCCATATACAGAATGTTTGGTTCACATACCTTGACTTGCGTCCTTGTCCCAGCAGGTGAAAGTTAATGTTTCCTTTATCTCGCTTGAAAAAAGCTGCAGGGGTGAGGAGTGGGGGTACTCCCGCGGCAGCGTGGCGGGCCGACCAGAAACTGAGCCGCGCTCTTCAAATCCGAGCGCTCGGAATTTTTGACGATATCTCGGGTCCTACTGGACCGTTTTTGATCATTTTTTTTTAATTTGGGGTAGCTTTCAAAAAAAACACAATGGCGTATTAATTATAAGGATTTGAACGGCCATTTTGGGTGTATAAGGGGTACCGTGAAAATAAGAGGTTTTGGGACAATTTTTCCCGTGTATCAACTAATGTTTCTCACAGAAACATTCTGAATCTGTTGAACGTGGATAATCGATAAGGGAAAGCTCCTCGGAAAATTTGAAAATTGTGAAAACTTTTCCGAAAAAAAAAAAATTTTATTGGAGAGCGGATAATCACCAAAAAAATAAGCATAGGGAACACCATATCAGTTTTCATTCTGGAAATCCGGAAATCGGGGTATATGCTGTGGACTTTGATTCTTCATTACAAAGGACAAGAAAAAGCGACGATTTCTGCCCTCGGTGGATTTTCATGAGAAATCAGAGACAGATAGATGAAAACGCGCTGACTTCGATGACACCCTGGAAAAGTCGGACTAAATTCGCGTTTTGTAACACGATTCATTAGAAAATCAGTATTGGTTAGGTTGACTATCTATTTACACTGGCGAGAGAGTTGTGGAACACGAAAATCGATAACAGCACATCAAGATATCCGATCCGTGCTCTCGAATCGCAGAGTATTTGTATTGGGGGTTGTGCAGTTTTGAGAAAATCTTGATATTTTTATCACCTCTAGATCAGTTAAATTAGCTCGTTTTATTGTTCGAACGAATTGATGAATTCGGACTGCATCATCAATGTTATGACTAAATTCGTAAAAGTGTCACTCTAGAAAAAACTGCGTATCGTGCAGCATACGTGTAATGAGCACCTTCGGCTAACAATGAAAATACCACGAATAAATCGACACGGTACGCAGCATAACGATCATCTCGCGTGAAAAATTCATACTTGTCATGATTCAAAATACAACTGCCAATTGCTGGGGGCTGAGCCTAATTCTCCGCTTGATGTCTGGTTTCAGACTCGTACTGTAGCGTAACTACCCAGCCCTCAATACGAATACTCTGCAACACTCAAATGATACTAAGGTAAGTGTACCCAACTTGCCTCTGCACCCAACTTGCCCCCATATGCCGATCTCAGGAATGGGCGCTCGTTGACCTTCCCGCAATTTTTTTTTACGTTTGTTATGTTGAAATATGAGAAAATACGTAGTTTTCATCGACCCCGGATCATTTCTGCGTTCTCCAGAAAATATAAAGTGAGTTTTCCATTTTTCGTGTTTGCACGGCTAAAAAATCACCGAGGAAATCGCGTTCACTAAAACCGGTGCCAACTTATTTTTATTCGACTAATCTTGACGTATGTACCTTAGCGCATTCGATTCCTTACCTCAAGACCTTCGAAATCCGTTCTTCAGAGTTGCAAAACTTTGATTTGGAGCGATTTTATGTACAAAACACGGAGATGATTTGAGAATCAAGAAGACCACCATCGGAGTGTACCCAACATGCCCCCATATGGTTATCTCAGAAAGGCGTGCAGTACGGCTTTTTTTTACCACTCAGAACGTGTTTATCACGTCAAAATAGGTCGGAAACGATGTCTTGGGCCAGCTAAAAGCTATAAATGTCGCTGCACGGTGATCAAAACGGATCAAAGCGATTCCATTCACTTCATCGCCGATTTACATTGTTTTAAATGATGGGGGCAAGTTGGGTACACACTTTTGTGAACTCTCAATAATCACCTTTTAGGAGAATTCAAACAGCTCGGCTCCACTTCATTCAAATTGGACGTATCTTAGCTCATTTTAAAGGTCTTGAGACAAGCTTTAAAATGAGCTAAAGTACGTTGGAAAATATGGAGATGGGCCAAAGTTATTAAGAAAATGGCTTAATGGGGGCAAGTTGGGTACTTACCTTATAAATGATTCCTATTCTATGCAAAACCAAGAGTGCGGACCGGATGGCTTGATGTGCTATTATCGATTTTTTGCGTTCTACGACTCGCCAGTGTAAACACAGACAGTCAACCTAACCAAGTAAATACTGATTTTCTAACGAATCGTGCTACGAAATGCGAATTTAGTCCGACTTTTCCGCGGTGTCGTCGTAATTAGCGCGTTTTTATCTATCTGTTTCTGATTTCTTGTGAAAATCCACCGAGGGCAGAAATCTCCGCTTTTTCTGCGGTGTCCTTTCTGTTTTTCTTTATCACAGCTCATCATAGTGTAGTACGAATAAAAATCTCTCTTGGAAGAAATGGCATCTTATGAATTGTTGTGGTGAAACTTGGAAATATTTCCCGAATTCCGGATTTTCCAGAATGAAAACTGATATGGTGTTCCCTCTGCTTATTTTTTTGGTGATTATGCGCTTTTCAATAGAATTTTTTTTCCGGAAAAGTTTTCATGATTTTCAAATTTTCCGAGGAGCTTTCCCTTATCGATTATCCACGTTCAACAGATTCAGAATGTTTCTGTGAGAAACATTAGTTGATACACGGGAAAAATTGGACCAAAACCTCTTATTTTCACGGTACCCCTTATACACCCAAAATGGCCGTTCAAATCCTTATAATTAATACGCCATTGTGTTTTTTTTTTGAAAGCTACCCCAAATTAAAAAAAAATGATCAAAAACGGTCCAGTAGGACCCGAGATATCGTCAAAAATTCCGAGCGCTCGGATTTGAAGAGCGCGGCTCAGTTTCTGGTCGACCCGCCACGCTGCCGCGGGAGTACCCCCACTCCTCACCCCTGCAGCTTTTTTCAAGCGAGATAAAGGAAACATTAACTTTCACCTGCTGGGACAAGGACGCAAGTCAAGGTATGTGAACCAAACATTCTGTATATGAAACTTTGAACATTTTTCTACCATTTCCCGCAAATTTCGGCCCTTAATATTCAATTGTTTATAAAATATCGATTTTTAAAAAAAAATCGGTATCTCCGGTCCAAAAGGTCGTGGAGTGATGTTTTTTTTTTTAAATTTAGAGCAGAATTAGTACTACAACGTCCAAAAACGAATTTTTCCATATATCCATTACTCGCGGAATTGTGTACAAAATAAAATCGGCAATTTCCGATTTTTATAAACAATTGGCTCCAGAGACGATTTTTTGTAACAAAGTGACCGGTTTCATGATTGCATCTTATAGTTGAGGGTTCCAGGAAGCTCTCTGATTTTTTGCGACAACTTTAGTGCACGTGGAAAATTTTTACGGCTATTGCAAAAAACAACAATTTGGGATAAACAATTAGAATAGCGTCAATGTTTATTGACGAATCGCTCTGATTTTTTTTTTACATATAGTACTCTATGAGGGCTACATTTTCCAGCAAGTACACATCGATCCATTGGCTTCCCTCAAAATGAAAAATGAAGGAAATTTTTGGCATTTTCCAGCTTTGTTGCTAATTATCTCGAGTTATGGAAAGAATTTTACTATGGTTTTTCTTTTTAAATTTAGAGAATTTCATCGCCTACAACATAGTACCATGAAAAATGATCCAAATATTATAACGGCTCCCCGGGATGCGAAATAACGCAAAAAAGTACAAAATTTCGCACTATTCTGTTGTTGTAATTTTTTGCGCACCCCTGGGGTTGTTCCATTTTATGGGGGGGTGTTCTATAGGGTATCCCGCATCGAAAAAAAAATAGAACCGTCCTTTGGCACTCATGTCGAAAACTCACGAATTCAGAGCTAGAATTCCTGGCCTAAACAATTCGTTTCTGAAGAACCATTATTTTAGATCCTTCAAAATTTGGTGTTTGATGTAAATTTGATGATCTTTCAGAGAAAGGTGGTCCCGAATTCCTTTTTTTGCGTTTGAGTCCTATTTTGGTTATTTTCTACAAACCTGTTTTCCAGACTATTAGAAATCGACTGTCTTTTGCGGATGTCCAAAAACTTGAAATCCTATCCTAAAACTAATCCTATTGGAAAGCCATGAAAACTTCCTTCAAAATGATCACTCGGCGGAGTCAATTTGATGCATTTGAAGCGCAGTTACAATAATGTGTACCGGCTTGTACGAACCCTTACAACGTTTGGGGAAAAATACGTACAGGTCATTATCGACGTATTTGTTGGTGCTCCTTGTGGCGCAGTTGTTGGTGTGTGATTCACGGCAACCCAAAAAAATTATCATCGAAAAAGGGGTCAAAATCTCAGTTCCGTGCGCTGTGGTTTTCCTTTTCTCGGACTTTGTGAGCGTGAAATGCCGCGGTGGGCCTTGTTCGAGACACGGGCGGACAAGTGCACTCGCCGGACATTATATCTGTCCAAATCTGAAAAAGTTTCCTCGTTCCTGGACTGCTACTTGAAATACTGAGACTGAGGTTCCAGTTCTTTGATGTTGAGGATGAAGTTACGATTATCAAGGCACCAAAAACGATCTGATTTAGATTGGAACAACATAGCCCACGGACCAAAAGCTTTTTCAGATTCGGACAGATATGGCTAATTCTGAGATAACTTATGCATTTGATGTCCTGACCTCGCATTCATATTAGACAACCAAATATGATGAGTCTAATGATGATACCTGGTGTATTCCATTGAAAGGAAGATGTCCCAATAGATTGGGGAGTGGATATGAGGAAATCTACATAACTTTCGACTTTTAGACCGTCAATGAGATAGGGACTTTCACGCCCTGGAAAAATGTTTTTCTGATGGTTTGTTCTAATGGCGATTCAGGTCCATGGTCAGCACAGGGCTTCCATAAAAAGTGTAACTCACTTTTCGGAAAATACTCACCTCCTCCACTTTTTCGTATGTAAAAAAAATAACATTCGAGCTAGGATGAATCGGGTGGTGCGAAATTGAAGAGTGAGAATAGATGATCAAAATGCTCCTTCATTTGGCAGCGACACATTATTCTGGCCGAAGATCTGTGACGTTGAACTCGAGAAATTTGTCACGCCCATCGCTCCAAAAAAGGACATAAGCCTTTGTTACTCGAATAATGAGCAGATGCCGCTCCAAAACCCTATTGCCCATTTTACTTTGACGTATGGTGAATTACTATGCACTTATGAGGTGGCTGCCACGATTGTTATTTGAGGGAGGAGCTTGGGAAACTTCTTTAGCCCCTGAAAGCTGATTTTTCCGGTCGAAAAAGATGCACGTAACAGGTCTAAATTATAGCTGTCGACTTTGTATGTAGTTCTCATATCATTTTCATACTGCAAGCTTATCATAATTCAAATGGGAAACTTGGAAAAGCAAAAATTGCATATACAGTCCCTACCATAAATAATGGAACACGTAGGGTCTCACTCAAACAGCGATATCTCTGATTTGATTTGTCGTATGGGAATTCTGAAAAAAGGGTTTTGAAGAACACAAAAAAATCTATCGATTCATGGGTTTTGATAATTTTTTACGTGCTTTTCAAGTGCCCGTACACGTGGTTGAAAATCAGAAAAAATTTTCCTTCAATCAATGACCTACAATTTTGACGGGAGTGATTGAATCACAAAAATACTCACGGAATCTTGTAGATCGTTCAAAAATCTCAAAATTTGGTCCTCTGTAAAATTTTTGTACGACCCTTCCCGTCTGACTTACGAGCTCCGAAAGAAAACTTCGTACTAACATAGGGTGTTTATGGAGATACCGAGCCTGGCACCTGTTCAATTGTCTCTCGCTCTATTCAGGGGCAAAATCGAATTAGAAAAATATCATGACATATGATTTCGACATAAAATGTTCTGATCTTTCTGAATATTTCATCAGATTTTGTCTGAGATTTGAGGTAGCAACGATTTCTCGAAGTTTGATGTGAAAATTGATAAATTTCGTGTTTTGCTCGTATAGGTCACATTTGAAACAAAATCTGATCAAATATTCTGAAAGATGAGATCATTTTACGTCGAAATCATGTGCCATGATATTTTTTTTAACCCAATTTTGGCCCAGAATAGAGCGAGAGAAAATTAAACAGGTGCCAGGCTCGGTATCTCCATAAGCACCCTATGTTACTACAAAGTTTTCTTTCGGCGCTCGTAAGTCAGACGGGAAGGGTCGTACGAAAATTTTACAGAGGACCAAATTTTTAGATTTTTGAATGATCTACAAGATCCCGTGAGTATTTTTGTGATTGGATCACTCCCGTCAAAATTGTAGGTGATTGATTGAAGGAAAATTTTTTTGATTTTCAACCACGTGTACGGGCACTTAATAAGCACGTAAAGAATCATTAAAACCCATAAATTGATAGATTTTTTTGTGCTCTTCAAAACCCTGTTTTCAGAATTCCCGTACGACCAATCAAATCGGAGATATCGCTGTTTGGGTGAGACCCTACGTGTTCCATTATTTATGGTAGGGACTGTACCTCCGACAACTCTGTGGACATAGGAAAAGTGAAACTTGATGAGTATTACAGAAAGAGGCTCGATTCTGGGAATGGAATTCGATTGAAGGGGTGCAACAACATCCTTATCAACCGTCATACTGCACTATTCATGATCTATCCATGTGAAAAGCCTCTAATAGTGACGATGACGTAATAGACTAATTCCCCCTCATTGTTCTCAGGAGATTAACATCTTTCAAAAATGGTGGGCACAACTTTTTTTCCACATTTTAGAGGTACCAAAACAGTATGGAATTGGTTTCAAAAGCGACAAGGAGGGAAACATTTTTTTTCTCGGATGGTCCAAAAGTTGAAGGTTCGGTAGATTTCCTCATATCAGTCTTATGTAAGCCTGAGCTTACTAAAAGTGGTCAAAATGTCCTTACCGTAGCATGTCCTAAACTAGAGTTACACATTTCAATCGTGTGGTTTACCGAGATATTTATTGAATCTCGATTTCGCACCACTCAAACATCAGAGATGGGTTATGAAAAGGTGATATTATGTACAAATCGAGTATCAAGTCTCACTTCAAAATAGTCAAACACAGCCGACATTCTGTCCTGGAATTTTGCAAATTTTTCGAATGCTTTGTGACGGATGAGTAATATCCGTCCTGCCTCTCTCCTGGGCCAAGTAACAGAATTTATAATCTAATCATAAAGTTACTGTTTCAGCAAGAGCCGAGCGAAGGAGAGGACATTTTTAAGGTAAGAGAGAGAGAGAGAGAAAGCACACTATAGCGAGACGGGCTCGCGCGGGCTATAGGTATAGCAGTAGCCATACTTCCCCTCGCGCTCCCTCCCCTCGCGCGCCATTTCATCATCACCACGCCGCCGGCGGCAGACTTACGTCGTTTGTGATCGAGAGAGCACGCGCCGTCGCTCGCTCCGATTTCTGCTCCGTTTTTGCCGCGCGTTTTCCTCGTCGCCGATATAAAAGTTACGGTGCGCGCGTGCATATTTTGACCTGGTGCAGTGGTCTCGCGACCGACCCTGCACTTAGTGGATTATCTGAGGAGCCCGGTGCAGCTTCCTGACCATACGAGGTCAAATCGCCGACCGTGCCAAGCGTCCCACCAGCGACAGTCCCAAGGCCGACTTGCGTCTCGTGGCCATCCTGCGCCCAGTAGCCGACGTCGTCTTCAGGGACAAAGTTCAACGTTCTGTAAGTGCTAGCTCGAATCCTCTCTCTCTCTTTCTGTGGCCAGTAGAATGTATTCCTCTTCGTGCCCTCCCGACCTCGTGCTCGAGCCTGCGCAAGTACTCTCCCGGTCTAATGACCTTTTGTAAATATTTTGTAAATATGTTTCAACTTTCTCTTCTTTATTTTCATTAAAGCTCCGGTGCTCAACTTTATCACCTTGCTCTTATCATTTCATACTCCCTCTCAATATGCAAATTATAGAGTGAGTAACCCACGAAATGAAACCAGGCTCTGCCTGGATGTGCCTGAATAAATCCAGTCACATTGGCGCCCAACTCGGTTCTATTTTTATTGCATAATTAGAGTGCAATGCACACAAATTCGAGCACGTGGTAGTGTGTAATAGTGTGTGTGAATTATGAGTGTGAGAGCATGGTGAGTCGAGTATGCAAAATCCAAGTGCGGTTGGATTTTCGGAGCAAATTTTCTGCACCGCGTGGTCTCCACGGCCATTTTGCTTAAAAATTTTCGGAGCAAATCGAAGCTCAAAATTTTCGCGACTTTTCGACGCCTCGACAGGAGAGGCAAACAAGACCATATATGGTCATAACCAACATCGCGCGATCGTCGCTCGCTCGCTAACGAGTTAAAGTTCTCTCTCACGAGCGCGAGAGAGACAGCGATATATAATATAATATTCAGTCAGAATATTTCGTGCGCGTGACATAGTTCATGGTAAAATCACGCGATTTAAACTCGCCATGCAACAAGTGTGTGTATGAAACGTGCACTATGATAGTGCACAGCGATGCAAGCGACAGCATTTATATATAGATATAGTGATATAGCGTTAGGCGTTTACAACCGTCCCAGCGTCCCAATGCGTTCCGAAAATTCTTGCGCCCGATTGAAATAATTCAAAAGCGATCGCCGATCAATGAACACCTAAAATTAATTGTTTATTAATAAATTTAGCAATTTTTAGTGCAATTTGAGTCAATTTTGAAGGTCTTTGACCAATATTTTCAATTCCCTTTGTAAAAATTCTAAAAATTTTTCTATTGAATTGAATAAATTTCTGATGACTCATGCACACTTGTGCATTGCAAATACGATTGTTGCTAACAATTTTATAAACAAATTCGAGTTTTTTGACAAATAATTGGTCAATTCCATTAGACCAAAGTGCAAACGACCACATATAGGTAACATTGATCAGTCTCGTTTTTGACTTGATATATAGATATACCAATACCCTTGAATAATATATATAGGTATACTGACGACTACATTAATTCGAGCGTTGCGCTATAGAATAGGCGTGCGTATTTGGACCTTGTCCACATATATATAGGTATATAACGTGCGCGTAGCAAAATGAAAAATTGTTATTGTTAATTATTTAAACAATTTACAGTAAAAATTGAATTTTCTCTGCAAATAACACCCGATGTTGGGGTAAACGAAGCCATTTAAAGTAAAATCAAAATTGTTTTTTGAATATTTTTGAAAATAGCTGTTTTTCACTTTTTTGACTTTTTATATCAGAATTCGACTGAGATAGCAACAGATATCATTAGAAGTCCAAGATTGCGATTGATCTAGCTGTTTCCAATAATTTTGCAATTAATTTAACAATAAATTTTGCAATAAACAAAATTTCAAAAATTCGTTTTTCCGCTTCTTCGCAACTTTTCGAATAAAATTCAATACTTTTTATAAATTAGACTTCACAGTCAATGAAATTGAATGAATTTTGAAAGTTTTGCAACATTTTTAAAAATCATGGCGGACGAAAATGAAACTTTTTTTGAATCAGAAGCAGACTTGACCTGTTGGTTGACTAGTCTGAAACCAGATGAGCAATTAGAGACAATTCGCAAACTTGAACTTCGAGAAGATGGAGATGAAACCATCCAAATGGAAAGGCTTATGCGCTGCCTATTAGGTGATTATACCGAATCTGACTTCATTGAAAATAATGAATTCGAGAATGATGAAGATTTAAAGCAATATAGGATAAGATTGCGTAGAGATTTAGTACAAACTGCGTATAAATCGGTTCGCGGAGACCACTACATCAATGAAGATAGCAACGTCAACGCAATGGCAAGCGGAGGATTGACATCGTCATTAATACAAGAAGAAGAAAATGACATCTTTCCAACAATAGTCAGCGGATCGACGACAATTACAACAACATCAATAACCATTTCGACGTATACAGGCACGATGCCTCGGCCAACTACAACCTCTGTGACCTCAATGGACAACAGGCCTATCACTAGTACTACAGGTAGTCCTACTGACCTTGATTTAGTACCATACATCTGTGATGATGGTACTGTACAACATATACCAAGAATGGTCGCAAATCAACTGAAGCGGTTGACTGCCGCGCAAAAACAGGTCGACGCATTACAATTAAATTGGACCAAGAAGAATCGCGAGCTAGAAGAATCACAAAAACGTGCGCAAGCAATTGAAGCTCAATTAATCGAAAAATCGCGCAATTTCGATACTCGCGAATTCGCAAATAGCACGCAAATGCCTGTAGGTCAAAGTACAGTTATACCAACGAGCGTGCCGAGGCTCGCAAGCGACGCACCTCGAATAAGAAGTGTTAATCTTCAAGATACATACGATCTTCGATATTTCAATCCAAATGAAGATCGAACAAGACAATCTGACCAAACAGTCATTCAACCAATAAATGTAACAAACAATCTGCCAGCACCGCAAGCTGTGCACAGTGGTCTCAACGATACCTATGGGAGAAATAACTCAATTCGCAGCCAACCTGTCGACATTGGAAAAATAGTACGTCAATGGAAATTGACTTTCTCTGGAGATTTAAAAGATGGCAGCATAGAAGAATTTTTACAACGAGTTGACGAATGCAAGACATTATCTAGTATTGCAGATGAAGACCTCATGAATGCACTGACCGAATTACTCACCGGTCCAGCTTTGCGATGGTTCAGACAATCGCGGTCCAAATGGACAAATTGGGCAGCATTCAAGACAGATGCTCGAATATGTTTTGGTCGAGATAAGCACTTCCAGCAACGACTTATCCGCGAAGCAGAGTCTCGTACGCAAGGGAAAGAAGAGCGCGCAAGAGACTACATTGTTTGTCTTTTAACAATACTAGACAAATTTGATACACCATGGAGCGATGACCAACAACTTGAACTTTTATATCGCAATTTGCATCCCACAATTCAACAATGGGTCCCTCGCGATAAAGTCAAAACGGTCGACGACCTCTTCACGCTTACTCGAGAAGCGGAGCATATTCGAGATAGCAATAAATTTTATCGTCCACCCCCCAATCCTGATCAGTGTCTCTTGCCTGAACTGGCATATAAACCACCCGAGACGAAAAAATCAGACGACAATAAATCTCAACCTAACCTGGCAGCAACCTCGGTTGAACCACTGGTTGAGACAACAAAATTGATTAAAGATTTAATTCAAAAAGAATTAAAATCACTAACACTGCCTACTGCGCCCCCAGCGCCTAGGCAAACTCAAAACACAAATGCGCCAACCTCGATTGCGCAAATGACAGATGCAGTGTCAAAAATAATTGATGAAAAATTCAAATCATTGAAATTGCAAAATACAAATACGTCTGCAAATAAACCTGCATCCAATCAACAACGAAATAATTCAAATAATGACAAACCTAAAACCAATATGGTCCCTAGACCTAAACCGGTCATTAAAAGCGACCACAATAAGGACAAAGAACCTGGTCCTGGTCCAAAAAGTAGATTCTGCTGGAACTGCTCTTGGCCTGGATACACAAAAAATGACTGTCCTGAATGTCAAAAAAAAGGAGGAGGAGGCGACTAGGTAAGGCCTCTACCGCCTCTCTAGAGGATATGGCCTCTGGTAATGGGTTGGTCAGTGACCAACAGCCAGCCACTAAACCAGGACTATATTCCACGGACTCTCCAAGTCCATCAACTGATTGTGACAATGAAAAACCACTTGGCGATCATCCTCGCTGGTGGCTCAAAACAAATTTAGGAAACGCCTGTGTTCGCGCTTTATACGACACTGGCGCATCTCGAACAGCTGTTGGACCAATCGGTCTACAATTAGCTGCTGCAATTGGAGCTCGTGTGTCGCCCTATCGAGGCCCACACTGCCGTTTAGCAACTGGTGAATTAGCGCGACCGGTAGCGCAAACCAAATTGCCAATTGAGGTTGCTGGTGTAAAGAAAGACATTGCAATGTTCATTTATGAAAAATTAGCCTGTGACCTAATTTTGGGAGCAGACTTCGCATATTCTTTCAATGCAATCCTTGTTCCTGAAGAAAGTACTATGACAGTGATAGGCGAGAAGGGCCCATCAGACCCTTTTACTGTTGAGTTTGCTACTCAGGGCGATTTAAATACAGCCAACCTCGCATCAGTCGGCATTGAAGATCTCACTGATAAGCAGCGCAAATTGTTAGATGACGTGTTAGACCGAAATATAGTAGTCCATGGTCCAAGTATCGGTTGCACGGACCGGATTGAACATGAGATCGTCGTCGAGTCATGTCGACCGATCAAACAAAAATATTACCCCGTATCCAAACGGATCGAGGACGAAATGCATGATCAAGTCCGGAAAATGCTCCAACTCGGAGTGATCAGAAAATCGACAAGCGCATGGTCTAGCCCCGTAGTAATGGTTAGGAGATCGAATGGCGAATATCGCTTTTGTGTTGACTACAGAAAATTGAATAATGTGTCACGCAAAAATGCATATCCTATACCGCAAATGGATGCAATTCTACGGAAGCTTCAAAATGCTAAATATATCAGCACTATAGACATGAGCTCCGCATACTGGTCTATTCCACTTAAAAAAGGCTCAGAACAATTTACGGCATTTACAGTCCCAGGATTAGGTTTGTTCGAATTCACAAAATTACCGTATGGGGTCTGTAATGGTCCCGCGACCTACCAGGCCCTAATGGACGACTTAATCGGACCTGAATTAGAGCCATTCGCGTTCAGTTATTTAGACGACATCATCATAGTAACTGAGACGTTTGAAAAACACCTAGAAGTACTTGAGCTAATTTTGAAAAAGATCAAAGATGCCGGTCTAACAATTAATCGTGAAAAAAGTCACTTTTGCAAGGACGAAGTTAGGTACCTCGGAGTCCTAGTCAATCGTGATGGCTTTCGACCAGATCCAGAGAAGATCAAGCCAATTGTAGAATTTCCAGCCCCGAAGACTTTGAAAAAATTGCAACGCTTCTTAGGCATGGCGTCGTGGTATAGAAAATTCTTAAACGATTTCGCCACGATTGCCGAACCGCTCACTCGCCTAACCAAGAAGGGGACGCCTTTCTTATGGACAGATGAGCAACAAAATGCCTTTGAGCAAATAAAAATCATGCTTGCAACGGCTCCAGTCTTGAATCGGCCTGATCACAATCTCGAATTTCAAATCCAGACCGATGCATCGAATACGGGCCTTGGAGCTCTGCTTGTTCAAATAGTAGATGGTGAAGAGCGCCCCCTAGAATTTGCTAGCAGAGTACTCACGCCCCAAGAAAAGAATTTCTCTTGTACAGAACGAGAATGCCTGGCTCTTTTATGGGCAATAAGAAAATTTCGGCCTTACATTGAGGGATACCCATTCAAGGTAATAACTGACCACAGTAGTCTGCGTTGGTTATTCAATCTACGGAATCCCACAGGACGCCTAGCCCGCTGGGCACTTGAATTACAAAGCCATGACTTCACTATACAACATCGACCAGGAAATAAGAATATCGTACCAGACTGTTTATCTAGGATGTACGAAGACGAAGAAATGCTCGAGACACCTGGTCTAGCGACCATTGATGTAGAAAAATCCACGCAAGATGCGTGGTACATTGAAAAATTCAACGAGGTCCAAAGTCGACCAAAAGAATTTCCAAATTGGAAAATCGTCGGTGAAAATCTTTACCATTATAAGCCCGACGACGTCCTTGACGATCTTGGAATTGACAACGATGCGTGGAAATTAGTAGTACCGCAAGAAAATCGTTTACAAATCCTCAGAGAATGCCATGAAGAAGTAACAGCAGGCCATTTCGGTCGATTTAAAACACATCAACGTGTTATAATTCATTACTTCTGGCCAAATTTATACCACGATGTAGCAAATTTTGTGAGAAAATGCACAATTTGCCAGCAATGCAAAGTGCAACAACTTGCACCAGCCGGCCTCATGGGCAAACGGTCAATTACACGACCATGGCAAGTTGTAGCAGCCGACACTTGCGTGTTCCCTCGCAGTGTTCACGGCAATGAATATATGATAGTCTTTATTGACTTATTTTCAAAATGGATGGAATGTGTACCAGTTCGCAAAGCAAATGCACTGACTGTGCGTAAAGCTCTGGACACCAAAATAATTCTACGTTTTGGCACTCCCGAAACTTTCCTGTCCGACAACGGACCAGAGTACTCAAACAAAGTAATTGACAAGTTCTTGCAGGAGCGTGGGATTGTACACATGACTATACCACCTTACGCCGCTCATTGCAATCCAGCAGAACGAATAATAAGAACAATCAAAACGTCCATTATTGCATACTTAGAGGACAAACATAGTCGCTGGGACGAACACGTGACCGAACTCCAGTTCGCTTACAATACAAGCGTCCAGCACTCTACTCATCTCAGTCCAGCTTTTATGAACTATGGACGTAATCCAGTTCCACCAAAAAACTTCAAACGTCAACAAGAACTCGCGTCTGCTGAAAAAGAGCTAGTGCAAGCAATAAGTAACTGGCAAGCACATATGCTAAAATTGCCTGACTTACATACGGTCGCAATGACCAACTCGCAAAAAGCTCACGAGCATCAAGCTCAATACTACAATAAAAAACGACGTGATGTTCAGTACGCAATAGGAGATGCTGTCTGGAAGCGTAACAGAGTCCTATCATCACAAGCTCAGGGTATCACAGGCAAACTTGCACCCAAATTCGACGGCAAATTCACCATCCTGGCTCGACTCGGTTCAAATGTTTACGAACTGGCCGATGAATCGGGCCAAAGCATCGGAAAAGTGCATGTCCAAGACCTTAAACCCTACATTGACGGCGAAGAGCCCCCAATCGACCCTGAAATCGAACAATCAATAATCGCCCCATTAGACGACGATTCGTTCAACCAAGGTCCATGTCGGGTACTCAGATCCGCAAAAAACGTTGCGCAAAAAACAGATACTCCAAAATTAACCAAAAAAAGAGGACGACCGCGAAAAACAAAAATCGTAGTTACTAGAAAACGCGTAAAATTCGCGCCCTCAATTAGGCATAAGTCGAATGACAATATAGTCAAAGTGACCCCACCAAATACGACCGACCCGGTGCCAAAACGACCGCGCGGCCGACCAAAAGGATCGACAAAAAAGAAGATCTTGAATGCGTCAAGTATATCCCCTATGCGCACTAGATCTAGTAGTCGCTTGGCAAAATAGTGATTCTATTTTCCAACTTACACTATTTTGTCGTAGAACTCTTGTAGAAAAACTCTTTTTTCTTTGTAGTGGACGTCTGTCCATAGAAAAAAGAAATATGGGGAAACAACGTAGAAAATTTGTTCCAGGAAATGGATTTCCTCAATGACAGCAGTGAGGTCACTGAAAAATCACCAGAGGAGGTGAGAGAGGCGATGGAGCAAATGCGCCTGTTCAATGAAGAACTGGAACAGCTGGCCAAAGAAGAGGCTGAAGCGGCACGACTATCTGCCGCGACAGCAAGCACCCCCGCTGGTGAGAGTGTCAACGCTGACAACAAAGAGGATGAGGCCAAAATCCTCATGGGTCGAATAGACGACCATATAGTGAAAACAATGAATCAGAGGGCCGACACCGATGATTTGATAGCGGAATGCCTCGCATTCCAAGACAAATATGGAAGAGCCAGCGTTGACCGTTTCGATGAAAAAAGAATTGAGCACATCGAGGACATCATGGAGGACTTGGCCATGATCGATGAGGCTCAGGCCATCAGAGAACGCCGCCGCGAAGCTCGTCGCAGAGAAGAAGAGAAGAAAAGGCGCGAGGAAGAAGAATTAAGAGAGCTTGAAATAGAGGCCAAATGCGCCAAAATTCGGGCGATCCAACTCCAGCGTCAGCTCGACCAAAAGAAAAATATGCAGCACTTCAAGGAAATAGAAGAGGGTAGACGTCGTCGCAGAGAAGCTTCTGCAAAAAAGGCTCTCTACGACGTTCCTAGGTGCCCGATCTGCAAGTGCCAGGGGTCAAATGACCCAAAAGACTGTCCATTCGAGGACAGACACGATGAGCAGTAGGTCTTAGACCGAAGAGTGGGTCGACGACCGAAGATACGTGGTCTCCGACCGATCAGTAATTTAATAATTTTCCGTTTTCTTTTGCGTTGGTCTATGACCACTCAGTTTATATTCTTTCCCTTTTTAAGGTCAATTGACCAAATTTTTATAGTAATAATACTAAGGTCTACGACCTAACATCTTAAAAAATAGTGAAAATCCTATTGATACTTTTCGAATTTTCATTTCATTCCGGTCATACGACCAAATTTTCGATTGTCTAGGTTAGAAAAAACTTACACGGTCAATGACCATTGAATTGTTTCTAAAATTAATATGTTTACTTTTTGATAGTTTGTACTTACCTGTCAAATGACAGCTTTTTTAATATTTTTGATTTCTTTTGTGCCAAAGAACAAATCATGTTCGATTATGTAGGTCTATGACCAAACAATCATGTGACAAAATAGTCAATCAGTATTTTATTTTTATAGATTCGAGCGCTATTCATGTAAAAAGTATGGATTGAGCGATGTATGGTGTGATCTGAATGCACGAGGCGTGAATACGGACAAATGTCCTAAGTATAATCTGTGTACTGTGTACAATGTATGTTCAGAGTGCTATATGCAATGAATGATGAGTATACTGTATGCCTAGTATGATCCAATAGTGACGGTCAATTCAAGAGACCAAGTGATTCAGTGAAACCAAAAAGTGATTTTCTCTGTGGCACACATGTGCAGAACAGTGCAGTGAAAGACGCTCTCCAGTGATCTATGATCTAAAATCTATATGAATAGTTGCCAAAAGAGTGGATTTTATGTCCGCATGTATGATATCCCCACCGTTTTTGAGGAATTACATCTACATTCTGTGAAATTCAATTTTTTATTTCAGAAACCCAAACATGATACAATCATTACAATTTTCGTTCCAATTTTATGACTACAATGGTCAATTTTTCAGTTTATTTGGCCCAGATTCAGAGAGGGTAGGCTTCGAGCTGGTACGCCAGTCGGCTACCCAGCGTCTGGGGGAGGGGTGTGACGGATGAGTAATATCCGTCCTGCCTCTCTCCTGGGCCAAGTAACAGAATTTATAATCTAATCATAAAGTTACTGTTTCAGCAAGAGCCGAGCGAAGGAGAGGACATTTTTAAGGTAAGAGAGAGAGAGAGAGAGAAAGCACACTATAGCGAGACGGGCTCGCGCGGGCTATAGGTATAGCAGTAGCCATACTTCCCCTCGCGCTCCCTCCCCTCGCGCGCCATTTCATCATCACCACGCCGCCGGCGGCAGACTTACGTCGTTTGTGATCGAGAGAGCACGCGCCGTCGCTCGCTCCGATTTCTGCTCCGTTTTTGCCGCGCGTTTTCCTCGTCGCCGATATAAAAGTTACGGTGCGCGCGTGCATATTTTGACCTGGTGCAGTGGTCTCGCGACCGACCCTGCACTTAGTGGATTATCTGAGGAGCCCGGTGCAGCTTCCTGACCATACGAGGTCAAATCGCCGACCGTGCCAAGCGTCCCACCAGCGACAGTCCCAAGGCCGACTTGCGTCTCGTGGCCATCCTGCGCCCAGTAGCCGACGTCGTCTTCAGGGACAAAGTTCAACGTTCTGTAAGTGCTAGCTCGAATCCTCTCTCTCTCTTTCTGTGGCCAGTAGAATGTATTCCTCTTCGTGCCCTCCCGACCTCGTGCTCGAGCCTGCGCAAGTACTCTCCCGGTCTAATGACCTTTTGTAAATATTTTGTAAATATGTTTCAACTTTCTCTTCTTTATTTTCATTAAAGCTCCGGTGCTCAACTTTATCACCTTGCTCTTATCATTTCATACTCCCTCTCAATATGCAAATTATAGAGTAAGTAACTCACGAAATAAAACCAGGCTCTGCCTGGATGTGCCTGAATAAATCCAGTCACAGCTTCTCGATAATTCGACTCCGGGTCAGCGAATCGCTTCAAGCGGCTCTAGAACGGCGGTAATTGATTCCTAATACACCAAAAAACAAAATACTACCACCAGCGGAATGATGAATTACGTGAACAGATTCCCGCGCGATGATTTGTGGACAATTTTTCCTTTGCAAAATAAGAATTGTCCTTACCGTAGTCACTGGCTCCCGGACACTATGCAACGTCAAGGTCCAGAGAGTTTTTTACACTCTACTCTCACAAATAGGCCGTGTATTCGGAAAAAAACAATCCGTTTCGATTTACGATTTGAGATCACTTTCCATGCCAAAATGGCCTTACCGTGGCTGTCCTTAGCGTGAAAAATTGCTCATATCTTTGACATAGATTGACTAGCATTCATGCCCGTCTGCGAATTGTTTTTGGATGTCAGATGGATTGGAAAACACTTATGAGCAGTCAGATTCCAGCTATATTTGAACCAGTCAATTTTAGGTTCAAATCCCGACCTGCTCCGCCGTTTTTTTCCTCGAAATACCTAAGTTATCTCATAATCACCCATATAGTGTCCGGTGAGTGTACATCAAATATGATGGGATTGAGCGACAAATCCCACTGCTGTAAGAGCCGAAACACAATTTTCGGTGGTGTGCGCATGGCGCGCACGTACATTTTCTGGTGCAATCTTGATTAAAATTTGACTCACTCCGTTTCCCTCGATAAAAGTGAATTTGCTTCATTTAAGGCCTTTCCGGACCAACTTATTCTTGAAGTGAATCGTCAGGCGCAACCTTTTCATGCACTCAAGTCTCGAAAAATTGGTTTTCGCAATTTTCCGATGTTTGAGTGCCTACAAAATTGCGAAAAATAACTTTCGCGCCTCGCACACGAGGTAGCGATCATTTCAACCCTCGCCTACGGCTCGGGTCGAAAACCGATCGCTCAAAAGCGAGCTACAACCTCATGAACTCGGTGCGAAATATACTATTTTGCAATCATGTGCGTAAAGTTAGTCCGTGAAGACCATTTTTTCGGTGCGTATGGCAAAATTTTACGCACATCGAATTGCAAAAAATATCGTACGAAATGACTTCGATACTTTACGCACTGTTGGAAGCTCTACACACTCGAGTAACACTTTACGCACTGTTGAGATTCTTTACGCACTCGCTAACGCAGTGCGTAAAGTCGTTATCCTATAGTGTATTAAAAATTTCCGGCCGTGCGTAAAGAAACGATACTCGAAATTTGATTCAAAACTGCTGAAAACGCTTTTCCCGGAATAATGCATATGTACATCTGACCCATATTTTTTTCGACTCTGGAAATGTTTTTTTACCACTAGTACTCGGGACGACGATTAATTGCATCAGGACGACGGTCAGTGTTAGTTCGAGATTTTTCGTCTCTTTCGTATGCAATAGTGTTACATCGGAGCAACATTATTTGCGTTATCTTACGCATCAAAAAAATTTATCTTTCGAGCCTGGAGTCTCCTCCAATAACTCGGGATCGTTGGCTAATATAACATTAAAATTTATCGAGAATTGCTCTACTTTATTATTCCAAAATGGACAAAATCGGTGATGATAATAGATGTACCTAAACTTGCGGCGAACAAACGAGACCCCTGAATGAAGAGACTTCTCACTGATTAGTTCTGCGGCTGAAATAGGACTATATTGTCCAGTATCGCCGCTCCTTAATCAGTAGGAGAAAAACTGGTAACCCGACACTCACGAATGGAATAATATCGGCACTCGCGAATAAAATATCGGCACTCCCGTCGCGGCACTAACATGGTAACATTTTTAGGATTCGAAAAGAATGATTTGAAATCGCGGAGGCAATGTAATGAAATAAGTACTCACTTTTGGTTTGCGAACGTAGAAAAAACTTGTTTATTCCAATATCAGTCCCTGGCAGCACTCGTTACAGAAAGACGGGTATCGAATTAGTGATGGTTGATATCTCGTGACGCGGAACTCAGACAATTTGGAGAAGTGATTTGAGAGAGCTAGTCGAACTGAACAGATTGAGGTGCAGGAGCGAAGTAAAGTTTTTTTTCTCGGCTAGAAAACCCACGGGGTTTTCGGGGGTCGGATCTCGGCTCTTTCGGGACAAAGGAAAATTCGACCGTGAGTTTGCTGGAAGGAGAGGGTCTTGGTGGGGCTATGTTGGCAAGTCCCAGTAAGTGGCGCCCTTTGATTTCAGTTGTCAAGAATCAGAACTATTAAAACACGACGAGTGGCTGCCTATAAAGCTAAGGTTTCTTATTAACCGGACATTATCTGGCTTACTTTTCACTTAGATATTTGCATGTTTTCTTATAAATTTCAATTGAACTTTCCTTAAATACTTGATTATCATATTGACTATCTTCGAGCTGGAATGATTAATCCTCTTCTTTAGGCATAACCCAAACGTAATCAGTAAACAATTAATTACGAAAATATAGTCGCACACGCGCATTCAACCAAGAATCTGATAATGAAATATTGTTCTTAGAAAATTCAATATATGCTTGGTTCAGTATTTGATATTACCCTTTGGATGTTTTATAACTATTTGACAGAGCTCGCGATTTGCGATAATTTTCAGCGTAAAACTCGAACAATTGAGAAAGCTAACTTTTATGGAAAATGATACATATATTTGACTGGGCTTTCTTGAGGTTTAATATGACGTTAAATAATATTATTACACACACACAGTTACATGGGTGATATTTTCGAACGGTACAACAATTTCGAGTCAGAGCTTGTGAGATTACACGAGCACAAAGCGACAGCTGTTTTTCTAAAGATGGTAATAAAAAAATCAGTCAGGAAACATTTTCTCAGAACAAGGGTGAGCTCGCTATTGTACTTGCGCATTCCTGGGGCATTCAAAGGCTCTGATTTTTTTGAGCTCACAATACTTTTGTGGATTCATTTGATCATAAACTAAGATTTAAAAGTCATTCTGACACTTTTCTTCGAGGACACATCACAAAGCTGATGATGAACAAAGGGTCGAACGTCTTGTTCGCACTAATATAATCAAATGATGTCACGAGTTTTCCGGATACGGCGCTGTAAACTATCGTTTGTTCTTACCGATCTGTCCAACTTATTCTCGCAGCTGCTGGATAGACAATGATTTTGGGTCAAGCGATTAAATAAGGAATGCATCGACGTGAAAATCGGGGCTGTTTGAAATGTTTATTACACTTCGGCTTTTCTTCTAAACTGACGATTGCACAACCGAACGTGCTTGTCGTAAATGGGGAGTAGTTAATGAATGAAAGTTCTGGGTAGGAATTTTTCTGGGGTCATAAACAGCAATCGGTAGTCGTTTGATTTTTTTGAATAACTTTTGAGGAAGTTTGGGACATTGATGATCTATCTTTGACTTCGATTTTTTGAATAATGCAAGTGCATGAGTCGGAGTTGCTCTTTAGAAAAGCGAGAGTTGTCCAAGAGAATTGAAGGGGTCACAAGAGGGAATATTCCAGTGGGTATGTGGTCGAGTACGCATGTTCTAATCTCATGCGCTAAGAGATGCAAATTTTATAAGCACATGCGCAGATACGGAGCGCGCATGTATCTCATACATATCACAAGTGGGTGGCAACTTGGGGGGTGGTGGGGTCTTCTTCCGCAGCCCGGTTCGAACGAGTCTCGTGAGATCGAAGTATTAGGAGCGCAGGTGTATCGAGTAAGGGTACGAGTTAGTATAGCAGCGTGCGTGGAAAATTGGAGTTGAAAGAGACAGCAATATGTCCCTCTCTCTCTCTCATCCTTCGAGTCACGAGGCGTAAATATGTAGCAGACGACGCGAGGCTAGAGAACGTGTCGGCGGAGTCGCTGGCCCGCCGCCATCTTGGAAAATGAGAGCGAAAAGAAGGACGAGAAACCCTTAGGAGTTGGCGAGACTAGTGCAGAGGGGACGACTGTGTCATTCACACTCATTTTCACAGACTCCGGCCCCTCCGCGCACCTCACCAACACCATTACGATATTATGTTGTGGCTCAGCAGAGTCACAACGATGAATTTTGGTACAGACGGTGTTGCCTTTTTGCCCGTTTCGCTTTACCTGGCTATTTTCTTTGGGTCAGGTAAAGAGAACACATTGGGAGGAAAAGGCTCACGAGACTCGAATCTAGCAGCCCTGCACCGCTTTACATTCGAGAAGCGCGCCTTGCGTCCTTTTTGACTTTCCTTCTCTCATCTCTCCATAATTCCAGATGTCGATTGACACTCGACATCACAAATAGGTTATGGCACGAGCATGGCTTTTGAAAAGTCTTGAATAAACCCATCGAAATGGGTCTTGTAACGTTGACCTTGAGGTTGTGGGTGGTTGTATCTAGCAAAAGAGTGAAGAACAAAAAAAGTAATCTCTCATCAAACCCAGATTTTGAAATCTTGAAAATTTGATATTTGATGTAGAATTTTGTATACTTACAACAGAGTGGCCTTGAACTCCCGCTTTGCATTGTAGCTCTTTTTGTGCTATTTCTTACAATCCTACACTGTAACGTAAAAAAAAAAGAATCTGGGACCACCTTTCTCTGTAAGAACACAGACATTCACATCAAACATTAAAATTTGAAGGGTCTAAAATATTGGTTTCTTCAGAAATTAATTTTTTTGTATTTTTCTCTCTTTCGCCCGATAAACCCGCCCACGATCTCAAAATCAACTGTACGAGACCAATGTCGATTGGTTCTTTCAAGACCCTTCGGAATGCCGCAAACCGCATACCCGTACATCTGATCGAATTTGAGAAATGAGGTAATTTGAGAAATACCCAACTTGCCCCCATTAAACCATTATCTGACCAACTCCGGAGTACTTGAATATTTTTCAACGCACTTCCAACTCATTTTGAAGCTTGTTTCAAGATCTCCAAAATGAGCCGAGAAACGTCCCATTTCAGTCAACTGGTGCCAAGCCAAAACAGTTTCCCCACAGAGTGATTTTTCAGAGTTCACAAAAGGGTGTACCCACCTTGCCCTCATTAGCCATTTTCTCAACAACTCTCGTTCACCCCAACATTTTTCAACGTACTTTGACTTATTCCAAAGCTTAGGGATGAAGTGGAGCAGGTTGGCTCGAATACTTCACAAGAAAAAGTCACTTCATCCCTAAGTATTCAAAGAGTCGAGCACAAGACAAGTATATCTTCAAATTATTCCAAAGCTTGTCTCAAGGCCTTCAAAATGAGCTAAAGTGTCTAATTTTGATCTACTGAAGTCGATGAGCCGAGCTATCTCAGTTTTCTGAAAGAAAACGGTGGTAAAGTGCGTAATAGTATATTACGCAACAAATGCGAGAAGGTCAATTTCCGCACAAGTTGCCAAACGAGTGCGTGAATGTTACTTCTCGCGCGAGTTGGCAACGTGTGCGGAAACTTCTCGCACGTGTTGCGTATACTATTTTCTGCAACTGTGTGCGAAGTTGTAATTAAATGCACCACTGTCCGAGCGAGATTATCTTGGAAACGAAGTTTTCAAGAAAGGCCAAATTCAGAGGGATGACGTGACATCATATTTTGGAACTGTGCGTGAATGAAAATGCATTAGAGCGAGAAGTTACATTCAAGCACACTCCACCAGTGCGTAAATGTAAAACTGTGCGAGAAGTCATTCACGCATTACTTCTCGCACTGTAAATAATGAAGAGAAGTCTCATTTTTTTACAACTTCGCGCACACAGTTGCAAAATAGTATATTATGATACAAGGGCGCAAACGATGGTTTTCGCACTTCGAGTGACTTTTTTAGGCCCGAGCCGCAGGCGAGGGTCTAAATAGTCACGAGAAAGCGAAAACCATTGCGCTCGAGTATCATACTATGTTTTTTGGTCTTCTGTGAGCAAATGAAAAGCGAAAAACAGTGTGCAAATGACTCATTTGCGCACAGACGATCAAAAAATCGTTTTCATCTTATTTGTGCGAACCCATTCGGAATTTTTCACCGATCCAAAATACTGTTTCTGACCTATTTTGACGTAATAAACACGTTTCAAACGGTTGAAACAGTCGTACTGCACTCCCTTTTGAGATAACCATAAGAGTAGTTCTGCGGAAATTTCGATATTTGGAGATCGAAAACGTGCTAGCGCTAAATCTCACTTCCGACGGTTCTAAGATGTATTTTTGACTATTTGAGACGTATCAAGTATGAATAAACTCGCGCACGAATGTCAATTTTCCCCCTCATCAGTGCCATAAGGATAACATGGAGAAACGCGGTACCGTCACATGGACCTGACATTTTTAAGCAACACACGGACCTGACATTTCGCCACTAAAATTGGTCTCAAGTGCCAAACGGTTTGAGCTACAGCTTTGGGGGTTTGGAATTTTGATTTGACCATTAGAAACTTTGAAAATAAGTGACTAGGATCTTTGTAGTCTCCCGATTAAGGGTCGCACTAGTACCACACGGATTTGACATCAGAATTTAGCAAAACTAGATTTTCGCAGAAAACTACTCCCCAAAGTTTGAAAATCAATTTTTTCGTTATTTTGGGGTAAGAAAAAGTTGCGCTTGACAATTCACTTCAAGAATAAATTGATGCGGAAAGGCCCGAAATGAGTCAAATTCACTTTTATCGAGGAAAACTGAGCGAGTACAATTTTAGGTAAAACTGACCCACAAAATGTACTTATGAGCTCAGCATTTTGATCCCTTTTTTGATGATAATATTTTTGGGCAGCGCTGAATAAAAAAACTAACGACTGCACCAGGAAGAGCACAAAAAATACATCGAAAATGATCTTTGAGGTTTTTTCCTCAATCATTATAAGACTTAGTACAAGCACGCACACATTATTTCAAAGTTTCCATGATTCAGTAAAACCAGCGTCAAATTTTTCTTCGTCCAACCAATCTCAACGTACCTCGACGCATTCGATTCCTTTTTCAAGAATTTCAAAATCTTATCTTCAAAAATGCAGAAGTCAGATCTGGAGATATTTTATTAGCAAAATACGGAGATGATTTGTGAAACAAAAACGCCAACATCGCAGTGTACCCAGCATGCTCCCATATGAGTATATACTGACTTTGCATTTTTGAAGATAAGATTTTGAAGGTCTTGAAATAGGAATCGAATGCATCGAGGTACGTTGAGATTGGTTGGACGAAGAAAAATTTGTCGCTGGTTTTACTGAATGCAATTTCATCGGTACTCTCTCAGCTTTGCAAATACGAAAAATGGAAAAATCGCTTCAAATTTTCTGGGCTACGTGGATATGATTCGGAGTCGATCTACAGCACCCATTTCCTCATATTTCAACGTAACGAATGTTGAAAAAAAATTGAGGAAAGATCGGCGAGTGTCCATTCCTGAGATTGGCATATGATGGCAAGCTGAGTACACTTACACTGCCGGTCAAAAGTTTCAGGACACCCAAAATTCTTTTTTCCAATGTTGTGAGTGGAACTACCAGGCCCTACTTAACGGGAGAGGATCTTATCAAGGCTCATTCGAAGGGTCTTCTCCCGTAGTTTGAAATGGCGTTATTCATTTGTATCAGGACGGATCTGGATCTTCCCAATTTGAGCTTGAAAAAAGGCCAATTTCGATGATTTTTGGAAGAATCTCCTGGCTCTGGTAGCTCAAAGGTAAAGGAATATCCTGGGATGGATCTCAGTAGATCTGAAAGTACAAGTCTAGAGCGTCAAAATTCGTTTTCCAACATCATTCTATGATACTTCTATTCCGAGCTACGACATTTTCTGTGAAGACAGATTTTTCGCAAAAACTAACACCTAAATTCGGGAAAGGTAGAGTAATGCGTTTTGAGGGGAATATAATCTCTGATCCTAGTATCTGTCTCATATATCATGATCAAGAGAGCGAGAAATCTTAGGGAAATGCCCCAAAAAGTGAATCATTTTCCAATAAGGGTGATACTTTTTTCGGAAAAACTCTTCTCAGATAAAATGTAATAGTAGGAGTAACCTCGGCTCAGAGTAGGAGTAACCTAGAGGGATGTTGGAAAACGGATTTTGAAGCTTCATACTTGTACTTTCAAGTCTTTTAAGATCCAACCCAGAATATTCCTGTACCTTTGAGCTACCGAAGCCAAGAGATTGTTGTAAAAATCATCGAAATTGACACTTTTGAAAGCTTGAATTAGGAAAATGCAGCTCCGTACTGATGAAAGTAAATAATGACATCTTGAGGTACGTGGAAATACCTTCAAAATGAGCCCCGATAAAGCCCTCCTCGGTCAAGTAGAGCCTTACAAAATTGGAAAAAAAATTTTGGGCGTTCTGAAACTTGACTGGTAGTGTACCTCATACATTTTATTGGAAGAAAGACTTCCTCGTTGAAAATATTTCAAGAGGATAGTGAAATATACGTTCGTGATACCTGGAGAATTTCTACGGGCACTATAGGTGGTGGGAAGTTCATATTTTGTACCATTAAATCGAGTGAAAGTGCTAAGAAAAAAATCGAATACATAACCCTTTCTCGTAGGTATGTCTCACGCGGAACCTATTCGTATAACAGTATGAGTATCTATCTATAAATCGTATATTAAAGTTTCTGGCTCATCACACCTCGATACAGGGTCCACAAGCCGGCATACAAAGTTGGACTAAGATGGAGAGCGTGGGTTCGATCCCGAGGTAAGAAATTTTTCATGTGAATTTTCAAGGTTTTTTTCAATTAAGTATACCATAAAATCCAATAAACAATCTAAATCAACATTAGATTTGAGATCGAGTCAAGCCAACAAGATATATTTAAAAAGAAAAAAAAAAAAAAAAAAAAAGGGACGATTCAAGAAACTGTGATAATTAGATTTGAGGGCAAACAGTTTTTTTTTCAATAATATCTGTATAAGAAAATTCCTCGCGAATACTGTACGAACACACTGCGAACATCTCAAGAACCCCTCAAGAACGTCCCAAGAACGCCTCAAGAACGCGTCAAGAGCGTCTCGCGAACCTATCAATAATCCCTCAAGAATGACTTTCGGTGGCGCATTTACGAATCCCTGAAGAACGCCTGAAGAACCGTCGGAAGAATACCTCACGGCTCTTCAGGGATTCTTGAGGTATTTTTTAAGAATGATGTTGCTATATGAAATTTTTTTAATCTTGGAAATCAAAGCATCCCTCATAGCGAGAAGATCAGAATATGATAACAAGGCTGACTGACAAATTTTAGTCCTTGGAGAATTTCAATTATTCATATGATGAATTTACAAGTACTGAATAACCAAAGTCATGCTGTAGGATGAGTAACTTGTCAATATTTTCATGGGTTTTTTTCAAATTCTTCTTCTTTGACTTTGGGAAAGAGTCATTTAGCTGACGTAAAACTATCATTTTCCTAGACTCGTCTATAACTCAATGTATTGGTTAGTATGCAGGTCTGAAGAATGCAAACAGATTCAGTTGTCCCTGTGAAATTTCTTTCAGTGAGCAAGTTGCTAATAGCTTTTGTGATCTAAATAATTGTAAGCCATTGAAACTAAGAATTTGAACAAGGAAGAGGCATCAAGTTGAATGGACAGAGTTTATCGGTAATGATTCAATTTTGTGGAATGAGACAGCCGTTGAACTAATCATGACTTCATCATTTCAATAAAAAAAACAAAAAGTGACATCATCATACGTTGATCATCTCTCACTTTTTTAGAAGGCCCATGGGCTTGTCACCAAATCCTTCCGAGTTCAAGAATAGCTGAGATCAATAGATGGGTCGTTGACTGATCATCGGTGATTCAAGTTATTCTTGTGTCCTCTATATGATTTATTCTAACACCTCAGCAATACCCCTTTCAAAGAAGTAACAGCTCATCAAGTGCCTAAATTTCCTCTGAAAAGCTACTCCTTTGAACTATAACTTGCTGACACTCGACAGAAGCAAATGAGGTAATGATATTTCCAAATGGCTGCAGTGTGAGGGAGAAAACATTCTAGAATCAGCTGTTACTACAAGATGCTTGTTGGGTTCCATCAGGAGAGTGACCTTCACAGGAGTAAATCCTCAAGTAGGATCGGATACAAAGAACCAGGAAAGGCTGTACTCTCTTTTGTGATAAAGGACATCAATCAATCAATCAATCAATCAATCTCTCTCTCTCTCTCTCTCTCTCTCTTTCTCTCTCTCTCTCTCTTTTTTTTTTTTTTTTTTTTTTTAAGGTAGTTAGAGGGCAAAATCTGCCTCAGGATCCCTTGGATCCGTCCCCAGACACCGGACTGGTTCAGCTTACGCGGACTACGCATAGCCCACGCAGGCCATACCAGGCGGGACACGGGTTTGGGTGGGGCCCACCGAGAGGTGGGCCCGGCCGTGTAATATTCCTCTCCCCTCGATATCTAATACCTAGGGCATCGGGCAGTCAAGAAGGAGATCCACCTGCATCTACCATCTCATCCCGGAACCGCGTGAGCATTACTTCAGGATGAGCGGCATGTCTCGCGCTCGATTGCGAGCGTTCCTCTTCTCCATCTTCTCTCTTCGGCCACTTGTCGGCATCTTCATTCTTCATTGTTCCCTCTCTTTCTCCTTTCTTCTCTCTTCCCTCTTCAGTGCATCAGATTCCTCCTGGAATCATTTGGGCCTCTTCTGTTTCAATCGGCAGAGTCACTGTAATTCGCCTGCTTCGAGACGCCTTACTTCCCTCTCTTTCTCCTCTTTGCGGGTCGACACCAGCTTGATGTATCCAGTGAGTCTATCCCATGTCTCCTGGTTGCGGAGCAAGTGCGGGACGAGATTTTCAGGTGTTAGTTGAGCACCCAGCCATTCATCCAGCTCGGCGCGCTCTCTCCGGGTGTCGCTGCACTTGAACAGGGCATGTTCGGCGTCATCCCATTCGTCCCCGCATGACTGACATGCTGGGGTCGTCCTCTTCTTGAACCTGGTTAGATAGGAACCGAAGCAACCATGATCGCTCAGTGCCTGCGTCGTCCAGTAGTCCATCTCTCCGTGGGTTGCGTTCCGCCCACTTGGCTACGTCACGGATCAGCCGGTGCGTCCATCTGCCGTTCGCAAATGGCGAATCCCACTCAGTTTGCCAATGCTCAAGGGTGGTTTCCTTCTCGTTGTCGCGGATGATCTCCTTCATCGTCGGAGTGAGTACTCGTTCGGCTCCGATCACTTTCTGGCGGTCCCAGATCCTCACTCGCTCCGCGACGAGCAAGTGGATGGGCGGAGTACTCACCAATCCGTAAGCCGCATCTCCTGACACAGTGCGGTAGGCACGGATACTCCTCAGGGCCGCTCTTCGGTGGACAGGCCCCATTCTCTTCTCGATGATGGTCTTCTCTACTCTCTTCCCCTACACGGGTGCACCGTACAGCATGATGGAGGTAGTGACGGTGTTGAGAAGTGCGCGCCTCTTTTCCTTGGGTCCTCCGATATTCGGCATAAGCCGCTGGAGCGCCGCACCGACCCTGCTCGCCTTCTGGGCGGCTTCCTGGATGTGCTTCTTGAACGACCACTTGTTGTCGAGCCATACACCGGGGTATTTCAGCTCTGTCTTCCGTGGAATCTCTTGCCCGTTGATATAAAACCGGGGTAAGTCAAACTTCCTACGCCTTGTGACCACGATTGCTTCGCACTTCTTGACAGCGAGCTCCAGAAGCCTGCTAATCATCCACTCGTAGACTCGGGACAGCGCTTCGTTCGCGCGTCTACCCAAGAGTTCCTCGTTGTCAGCCCATACTATGAGTCCCGCGTCGTCCGCGAAAGCCACTATTATCACTCCTTCTGGCAGTTCGATAGACAGTAAGCTGTATTACTGGGTGTTCCAGTTGAACGGCCCGGGGACCGATCCCTGTCCGATTCCGGCGGACAGTACCCGAATCTGTTGTCCCTCGTCGGTGTCGTACACGAGGGTCCTGTTCCGCAGGTAGTCACTCGTGACGGCTAGTAGATAGGGGGACACTTTACCTGCTTGGGATTGATAGACTCGCTCCCGGCTCGCGCAGTTGAATGCGTTCTTTATGTCCAACGCAATGATGGCACAGAATCCTCCTCTTCCTTGGTATGGGTTCCCTACCGACGCTTGAACCCGTTCTTGGACCGCCTCGATCGCGTGCACAGTGCTCCGTCCCTTCCGGAACACGAACTGCATTGGTGATAGCCCACCGCCTTCTTCGTAGGCTTTTCCACCCTGTTGAGCACCATCCTCTCGTACATTTTCCCGATATTGTCGAGCATGCTGAGAGGGCGTTGACCTCCTTGACCCTTAGGTATCAGGACCAGCTTCTGGCGTTTCCACTTGTCCGGGAAAGTTCCCGCGCTCAGACAGATGTTGAAGAGGTCGAGGAGTAGATCTGGCTTGTATTTGAAGACCAGTTTCAGAGCCTCGTTTGGGATGCCATCCAGGCCAGGGGCCTTGCCGTTCGGCATTCTCTTCGCCGCTATGAGTAGCTCTTGCATAGTGAAGAGCGGGATGGGGTCTTCGCTCTCCATGAGTATGTAACTCTGGGTTCTCCTGCTGGGAAGAGGTCTTCCACGATGGTGCGCAATGTTGCTGCATCGGTCGGTGCTGGGTTGCCCTTCCGAGGTCGGACCTTTGACATTACCACGCGATATGGCGTGCACCAGGGGTCTTCGTTAACCATGTCGCACAGTTCACCCCAGCACTTCTCTTTGCTCCTCCGGATGGCTAGAACGAGAGCCTTCTTCGCTTCTTTGTACGCTCTGTAATCTTCCGCCAGCGATGGTCGTTGCAGCTTCCTTGATCGCCATGCGGTCCTCCTTTTCTTGTTGCTCGTTCTTCGGAGAGCCTTGATCTCATCGGTGATCCAGTACTCTGGTTTCCTCCAGAAACATGGTGTTGTCCTGCGAGGCATCGACGTGTCGCAAGCTCTCGTGATGGCGGATGTTACCATCGCCACAGCCTCGTCCGAGGCGGAGTTCATCGGGAGATCTTCGACTGTTTCTATCGATTCCCGGAATTCTCCCTCGTCCAGCTTCCGTACCTGCCACCCCGTTGGTCGCGGTCTGCGTGTCGTCTGTCTCTGTCCGTCAGTCCTAAGTCGAAACCGAATATGTCGATGGTCACTCAGTGTTTCCGTGTCCAGAACTTCCCACGATGTCATACGTCCCATGAGCGACGGGCTCATGAACGTCAGGTCGAGGACCGATGATGAACCTCCCTCCCGGGACCGAGTGTCGTGCCGGTAATAGGTGATAACCCCCGTCTCGTTCGCGAGCACTAATCCCAATGCCTCCATGGCATCAGCGAGTATTACCCCCCGTCTATCACGCGGCCCCCCGCTCCAAGTCGGTTCCTTGGAGTTGAAATCCCCCGCGATTATAACTGGGCCCCCCCATTGCCTCACATCCTCTTCTAGGTCGTCATGGAGCTCGTCTTCGAATTCGTGCATCTTGAGCGACGGCGAATAGTAGCAGCTGTAGACTGCTGTGCCCTCTATGGTCTTTCGAGCGAAACCGCGGCCACTAACAGATCCGTCCCCAGACACCGGACTGGTTCAGCTTACGCGGACTACGCATAGCCCACGCAGGCCATACCAGGCGGGACACGGGTTTGGGTGGGGCCCACCGAGAGGTGGGCCCGGCCGTGTAATATCCCTCTCCCCTCGATGTCCGATACCTAGGGCATCGGGCAATCAAGAAGGAGATCCACCTGCATCTACCATCTCATCCCGGAACCGCGTGAGCATTACTTCAGGATGAGCGGCATGTCTCGCGCTCGATTGCGAGCGTTCCTCTTCTCCATCTTCTCTCTTCGGCCACTTGTCGGCATCTTCTATCTTCACTCTTCATTGTTCCCTCTCTTCCTTCTTTCTTCTCTCTTCTTTCTTCTTTCTTCCCTCTTCAGTGCTCTCTCTCTCTCTCTCTCTTTTTTTTTTTTTTTTTTTTTTAAGGTGGTTGTAGGGCAAATACGCTGCGACGTACGAAGGAGAGGCACTGGTCAGCCAAACACGGCTGGCCAGCACCTCCCCAACAGTCCCGGGCTGGAATCCGCATCGATACGGCCATCCGAACCGGGTAAACCCTCTCTTCCTTCTCCGTTGGCGCCGGCCATTGGACAAGGGAGAGATCCACCAACTTACCAATCCGGCCCCGGCACCGCGTGAGCATTACTTCAGGGCCGGCGGCGTCTCGCGCTCAGGATCGAGCGTCTCTCTTCTCACGACTCGCAGGTGTTGTTTCCCTTTCTTCGATCTTCTTCCATCTCTTCATTCTTCATCTTCTTTCTTCTCTCTTCTTTCTTCTCTCTTCCCTCTTCAGTGCATCAGATTCCTCCTGGAATCATTTGGGCCTCTTCTGTTTCAATCGGCAGAGTCACTGTAATTCGCCTGCTTCGAGGCGCCTTACGTCCCTCTCTTTCTCCTCTTTGTGGGTCATCACCAGCTTGATGTATCCGGTGAGTCTATCCCATGTCTCCTGGTTGCGGAGTAAGTACGGGACGAGATTCTCAGGTGTTAGTTGAGCACTCAGCCATTCATCCAGCTCGGCGCGCTCTCTCCGGGTGTCGCTGCACTTGAACAGGGCATGTTCGGCGTCATCCCATTCGTCCCCGCATGACTGACATGCTGGGGTCGTCCTCTTCTTGAACCTGGTTAGATAGGAACCGAAGCAACCATGATCGCTCAGTGCCTGCGTCGTCCAGTAGTCCATCTCTCCGTGGGTGCGTTCCGCCCACTTGGCTACGTCACGGATCAGCCGGTGCGTCCATCTGCCGTTCGCAAATGGCGAATCCCACTCAGTTTGCCAATGCTCAAGGGTGGTTTCCTTCTCGTTGTCGCGGATGATCTCCTTCATCGTCGGAGTGAGTACTCGTTCGGCTCCGATCACTTTCTGGCGGTCCCAGATCCTCACTCGCTCCGCGACGAGCAAGTGGATGGGCGGAGTACTCGCCAATACGTAAGCCGCATCTCCTGACACAGTGCGGTAGGCACGGATACTCCTCAGGGCCGCTCTTCGGTGGGCAGGCCCCATTCTCTTCTCGATGATGGTCTTCTCTACCCTCTTCCCCCACACGGGTGCACCGTACAGCATGATGGAGGTAGTGACGGTGTTGAGAAGTGCGCGCCTCTTTTCCTTGGGTCCTCCGATATTCGGCATAAGCCGCTGGAGTGCCGCACCGACCTTGCTCGCCTTCTGGGCGGCTTCCTGGATGTGCTTCTTGAACGACCACTTGTCGTCGAGCCATACACCGAGGTATTTCAGCTCTGTCTTCCGTGGAATCTCTTGCCCGTTGATATAAAACCGGGGTAAGTCAAACTTCCTACGCCGTGTGACCACGATTGCTTCGCACTTCTTGACAGCGAGCTCCAGAAGCCTGCTAATCATCCACTCGTAGACTCGGGCTAGCGCTTCGTTCGCGCGTCTACCCAAGAGTTCCTCGTTGTCAGCCCATACTATGAGTCCCGCGTCGTCCGCGAAAGCCACTATTATCACTCCTTCTGGCAGTTCGATAGACAGTAAGCTGTCATACTGGGTGTTCCAGTTGAACGGCCCGGAGACCGATCCCTGTCCGAATCCGGCGGACAGTACCCGAATCTCTTGTCCCTCGTCGGTGTCGCACACGAGGGTCCTGTTCCGCAGGTAGTCACTCGTGACGGCTAGTAGATAGGGGGGCACTTTACCTGCTTGGGATTGATAGACTCGCTCCCAGCTCGCGCAGTTGAATGCGTTCTTTATGTCCAACGCAATGATGGCACAGAATCCTCCTCTTCCTTGGTATGGGTTCCCTACCGACGCTTGAACCCGTTCTTGGACCGCCTCGATCGCGTGCACAGTGCTCCGTCCCTTCCGGAACCCGAACTGCATTGGTGATAGCCCACCGCCTTCTTCGTAGGCTTTTTCCACCCTGTTGAGCACCATCCTCTCGTACATTTTCCCGATATTATCGAGCATGCTGAGAGGGCGTTGACCTCCTTGACCCTCAGGTATCAGGACCAGCTTCTGGCGTTTCCACTTGTCCGGGAAAGTTCCCGCGCTCAGACAGATGTTGAAGAGGTCGAGGAGTAGATCTGGCTTGTATTTGAAGACCAGTTTCAGAGCCTCGTTTGGGATGCCATCCAGGCCAGGGGCCTTGCCGTTCGGCATTCTCTTCGCCGCTATGAGTAGCTCTTGCATAGTGAAGAGCGGGATGGGCTCTTCGCTCTCCATAGGGAATGTAACTCTGGGTTCTCCTGCTGGGAAGAGGTCTTCCACGATGGTGCGCAATGTTGCTGCATCGGTCGGTGCTGGGTTGCCCTTCCGGGGTCGGACCTTTGACATGACGACGCGATATGGCGTGCCCCAGGGGTCTCCGTTAACCATGTCGCACAGTTCACCCCAGCACTTCTCTTTGCTCCTCCGGATGGCTAGAACGAGAGCCTTCTTTGCTTCTTTGTACGCTCTGTCATCTTCCGCCAGCGATGGTCGTTGCAGCTTCCTTGATCGCCATGCGGTCCTCCTTTTCTTGTTGCTCGTTCTTCGGAGAGCCTTGATCTCATCGGTGATCCAGTACTCTGGTTTCCTCCAGAAACATGGTGTTGTCCTGCGAGGCATCGACGCGTCGCAAGCTCTCGTGATGGCGGATGTTACCATCGCCACAGCCTCGTCCGAGGCGGATTTCATCGGGAGATCTTCGACTGTTTCTATCGATTCCCGGAATTTTCCCTCGTCCAGCTTCCGTACCTGCCACCCCGTTGGTCGCGGTCTGCGTGTCGTCTGTCTCTGTCCGTCAGTCCTAAGTCGAAACCGAATATGTCGATGGTCACTCAGTGTTTCCGTGTCCAGAACTTCCCACGATGTCATACGTCCCATGAGCGACGGGCTCATGAACGTCAGGTCGAGGACCGATGATGAACCTCCCTCCCGGGACCGAGTGTCGTGCCGGTAATAGGTGATAACCCCCGTCTCGTTCGCGAGCACTAATCCCAATGCCTCCATGGCATCAGCGAGTATTACCCCCCGTCTATCGCGCGGCCCCCCGCTCCAAGTCGGTTCCTTGGAGTTGAAATCTCCCGCGATTATAGCTGGGCCCCCCCATTGCCTCACATCCTCTTCTAGGTCGTGGAGCTCGTCTTCAAATTCGTGCGTCTTGAGCGACGGCGAGTAGTAGCAGCTGTATACAGCTGTGCCCCCTATGGTCTTTCGAGCATAACCACGGCCACTGACAGCTGGTTCAGTCTCGCGGATCGCGGGATTCGTGATCTGAATTACAGCGGTCCCCCAGTGATCGAACGTGGAACGGGAAAGTTCGCGCTTCCGAGGCGGTTCGGAGATGATCAGAACATCGATACCCCCTTCCTTGGCGGCAGTGTGTAGGAGGTCACCAGCGTCCCCGCTTCTCCTGAGGTTGGCTTGGATGAAGTTAGCCATTTCTTCCCCCCCCCCCCCTGCGTCTATATGTCGCCCTCGCGTTTTGGTAGGCTGTGCAGTTGCTGGAGCCTGACCTGTGGTCAGATCTGGTTCCGATAGCCACGCAGCTGAGGCATTTTGGTTTCTCTTTACAGGTAGCGGCGAGGTGTCCTGGTTCACCGCACTGGAAGCAGAGTTTCGGTTGACGTTCCTCTGCCTTCTCTTTTTTGCAGCCTGAGGCCTTGTGGCCATACTCTAGGCAGTTATAGCAGCGTGGGATGCCTCCCTTCTCGCGGATTCTCACTCTGCTCCATCCCACCTTGGGTTCTTTCCAGTCCAGGAGGCGGTGAGCGAGCCTCGCTGGGATGGACACAACCGCTGTTTGGGTGCCTCGGGAGCCGTTTCGCAGGCTCTTGACTATTATGGCTCCATCCTCGTTTTCTGGTAGGGCCTTCGCGAGGTCCTTCTGCACTTTAGTTTTGTCGACATCGTAGTCGACTCCGAGAACCTCGTGGGTCATGCTATTTGCGAGGCAGTGGACGGCCCCTTCTTGCCCGACGACTGGTGTCAGAGCCGCTTTGATGGCTGCAGCGTCGGTGCCCTTCCTCAGTTCAATGAGGATTTGTCCTTCCTGTGTCTTGCGGATGCCCGTGACTTTAGAGCCCACTTCTTCATTAAGGTCATCCGTCTTTATCTTGCGCAGCATATCTGCGTAGCTTAACCCACCTTGGTTTGCCGTGACGAGAACGGCGTCGGATTTCGCTCTTCTTGGCTTCATCTTTGCCTTCTTTCCAGCGGTGTCACTTGATCGACCGCTTTTCTTTGCCCTCTTTGTATTTCTCTTAGAGACCACTTCCTGCCAAGGCCCGTCCTGCTTGGGCCTATTAGGAGTCGATGTCGAGCGCGGTGTTTCGAGGGCTCCCGATGGATGTCCGCGTCGCGTCCTCTTCGTATTGTGCTGTTTCTCTTGTCGCGATTCCGGTTTATTCGCCCCCCTTCCCTGTGTGCCGCTTCCCGACGCGGCTGGCCCAGAGGGCTGCGCACTCCTCTTCATTTTTAGGGTCTTCTCCGCTTCGAGAAGTGTCGTCTCGAAAGCCGCTCTCTTCCCTTTGTCTGCCGCAAGTAGGCCTTCGAGAGCGTGGCCAATCTTCTTGAGCTCTTCTATGTCGCCCTGAGTTCCTTCTGGGATGTTGGAGGCAGACTCGGCTATCCCTATGACCAAGTTCAGGTGGTCGAGGAGAAGATGAGTCTTCTCCTCCATCTGTTCTCGGCACATTTTCAAGTCCCTCCATCCTTCCATTAGATCGGGGGCCTTGTTTCCATTTCTTTGTCGACTGGCCTTCTCAGGTGTGGGGAACCGATCGATGTCCATATCCTCCGGTGTTTTTTGACCTCTTTCGAGTCCGCGGTCGCAGTCCTTGGATGTCAGGGTGTCTTCTGACTTCTGGGACTCCGTGGTGGTGTTAGAGTCCCCTGAATCCGAGCTGGAATCGGCGGTATCGTCTCCCTTGTTCTTGTCTTGCGTAAGCTGGATCTTGATCGCGGGGTTGATCTTCATCAGCTTGTCTGCCGCCGCTTGCGTTTCTGCAGCAACCTTCGCGTTCTTCTCTTTTTGGCTCAAGAATGTGAGCTTCGATTGCTTCAGCGTTCGCTTATCTACTTCCTCACCCGGACCCTTCCTCTTCCTGCTGTTCGGGGTGAGGTCTACTCCTTTCTGGTGTTGGTCCTTTCCTCCAACTATCTTCGCCAGAGGCGTATTTCCATCGCTTGTAGCTTTACGCGTAAGTCCACCAGCCAAGTGTGCCACTGGTAGCGCGCTTTGCATCGTTGGGGGGCCCCCCCAAGATCCGAATGGGGCCCCGCTTTACTTGGGAAATTCTTGCCGTCAATGCTGGACATCTTCTTCTTTCTTCTTTTTTCCAGGGCCTGGAATCGCATGCTGGCCGACCCCGGACCAGGCCAGCACGGGTGTGGTGTGTTGTGTGATGCGTGTTCTGTATAATGTTGGTATGTCTGTGTAATGCTTGAGCAAGCGTAAGTATGGTGCGTGTAGAGTGTAGTGTGTGTGTTAGTGTAAGTGTAGGACTCGGGTCCGGAGGGGCGTCACTCCCTCAAGCTCCAAGTGCAACCCTAGGGTCACACCCAAAGCCCCCTACGGGGCATCTCTCTCTCTCTCTCTCTCTCTCTCTCTCTCTCTCTCTCTCTCTCTCTCTCTCTCTCTCTCTCTCTCTCTCTCTCTCTCTCTCTCTCTCTCTCTCTCTCTCTCTCTCTCTCTCTCTCTCTCTTGAAACATCTCTTGACTTGAAGTAAAAAATCTTACATGAATCTTATGTTTTACTGATTGCTCAACTTACAATTAGTTTTATCTTGAAAACAAGTTCATTTCTACTCTCTAAACCCGTTCGAGTGAAATTTCACTCCAAGGGAGTGAAATTTGACTCAAAGCTATGAGTCAGTTTCGTGCGCACCGAACTGGAGTGATTCATCACTCCAAGATGGAGTCAAATTTCCCTCCAACGTGAGTCAACTATCACTCTCAGGATTGAGTCAAATGATTCAAAACCAAACTTTTCAACATTCTAGATATTGCAATAAAAAACCAATCCACGGCGTGCACGCATATTTGAATTGATTTCCTGGTTATTCTAATGATTAATATTCTATGAAAAATGTGTTCAACGTAAATTTTGGCATTTGTCTTCGGCTCGATGAGGATTTGAACCCGCACCCTCTTGATCGCCAGACAAGTGTCTTAACCATTAGACCAAATGTGACTTTGTCATTTTGTAGTTAAGAAAGCTTATGGACGGTTGTGAACGGTCGATACAAGTTTTTCAATATATCCGAGAAGTATTTCGAAGGGAAGCTCGGAATAGAGAAACACCATTAAACACTTCAAAAGATTTCTACTTTCTTCATAAAAGTCCCGCAAGTCATTCTGGGATTATATCCTAACCTATAAAAATCTATTTCACTCAATGTGAGGAGTCAATTTTCACTCTTCTTGGAGTGAAAATTGACTCAAGCTTCGAGCAAATGAAATATTTCTGTGGTTTCACTCCCTATGAGTCAGATTTTCACTCCAATATGAGTCATTCTCGGTCATTCCGAGAATCACTCCAAGCTTTGAGTCAAAATCTCACTCCAACAGTTTTAGGAAGTAGACATCATTTTATATGCTTGAGGGATGAATATTGTTCAAATATGAAATAATCGAAATGTAACAATAAAAGTGTTCTTTCAGACCTCATGCTTGTGGATTTCCAAGTCAACTAACCTCCTAACTAAAAATTTCTATGGCCCTAGAATACTTCCCGAGTCTCAACTATTCCATAATTCATGAAAGTAATAAGGCTGAATAAGGCTCCGAGGTGCACAGTGCATTAGAAAGAGTGGAAAATTTGACCAGAACAGCAACTAAATCTAGTAACCAGGTGGTTCCGTCTTGGATCGCAGATAATAATTTCCCTTTCAAAAGAATTTCTATCTCATTGTTTTTCTAGATGGGATCAGTCACTTCTTTTGCGCCTGAGAGCTACTCCTGGTATTTTCGATTTTCAGGCCATAGGATGTTTATTTCAAGATTACTCGAAAGGAGTGCGTTTCTTAAAAATTATAGATTTTTGGTGAATACGAAAACTTTATGAGAAGCTGGAGAAGCCATGTTCTCTCAGCGTTTTGGATGATGCATGTATCCCACGATGACACAAAAAACTGTATAGGGATAAAGAAGAGGGGTCGAGGATTCTTGTGATTATACTCCTTTCCTCGACAACAACTAGTTCTCTGGTGGGACAATAAAAGCGATCGATTCACAGACCGTCTGAGCAATTTTGTGAGAAACTCACGTGTTCTGGAAGACGAAATGATACCGCAATAATCATGTAGAATTGTGGCAGTTTTTATGCGATTCACCCAGATTCATAGCATTTACGCTGAGTTGCTTCCAAAAGTCCAATTTTTTGAGAAATCGCCCCCAAAACCCAGCGAGCAATTTCTCTAGTTACAAATTTTGACTCAGAAAGACGTAGGAATTGGTATTGCTTTGCTTATTTCCCATCCATTATCATCCTCAATCAACCCTGAATCCCACGAAAAACTTGCCAGTATACAGAAATGTGATTTAAGAAATTTGTTGATCTCATTTTTGTGCACCGATCTATTCCCACAGGAAAATTTTTGAGTTGAACGATAGTGTATCTTCGGGTTCATGCCCTCCTAGGTTTCAAGAGTGATGTTCTCCCGATACCCTTTTTGGTTCAAGTACCCGGTCATCAGTGTGCGAATTCATATAAGAAGCTATGAGAAGCCGAAGCCTAGCGCGGTGTATTCTTCTCTCTGCAAGAACACATACGAACACTCGAACCTGAACTCGAGCCGGAAAAATTAATCGAGATTGTGGGAAGGGATTTGAACCAAGAGTTTTACTGGCGGAAGTGAATAGCCCCAAAACCTAGGAAAGCAGTCATCCCCGCGAATACCCGTATGCTTGGGCTAAAAATTCTGTGGGGGAGGGGAGGGGGCTCAAAACCTAGAGAGACAATCAAATTTGCGAATTCCCGGCTGCTCGGACCAAAAATTCAGTCAAAGAAGGAGTTTATGTAAAAAACGAGGGCATCAAACCCACAGAGAACTGGAAATAGTTGATTCCAGAATCCAAATGCAATTAAATCCGCTAACAAGGATATGCTCTGGGTGAGAATTATGTTGCTCAATCGGATGCTCGGATCGAAAATTTTGTTAGGGCAGGGAAGCTATTGCAGCTCTCTATGATCAACACGCGAAATTACTACCTATTTCATTGAAGTAGAGCTGCAAATCTCGATTGTTATATTTAATGAATCCCACTCTCTTGATTCTATGGAGTCGAAACACAGTTAAAAATGATGAAATTCGCTTTTTATGAGTGAAAATCTCACTCCCTCTGAGTCACCACAAACCTTCTAGAAAATAGTATGTGTCGAAACCCTACTAGTGATCGAGTGGATTTTCATTCTTCAAGTTAACCGAAACCCTATAGAGAACACAAGATGTGTACCACAGATTCCGTTCCAAGCTTGAAGTGTTTGAATGTGAGATGTATTATCCTATCATCGAGATCTGCAGCTTTATTCCAACGAATACGAGAAAACCGCACCAGTTAATTTTTAAAGAGCTGAAACAGATTTCACCCAGAGTTAATAGTATGCATAAGCATCCTGGCATCCGCAGGTTCGATCACCTCCCTAGTTTTTGCAATTAATCCAGTCTTGGACAAAAATTATGGTTCGAGCATGAAGTTATTCGCAGCTTGATTCTCTTTAGATTTTTGAATACGATTTTCTCCAAGAAAAGTTTCGGTCCAAGCATTCAGGTAGTCGTGGGTTTATTTGCCTCCTTGGATTTTGAGATTAATTTTTCCAATGGAACTTTAAGTTCGAACAACCAGGTGTTTGCGGATTTAGTTGCTTCAATCCTGGGTTTGAGGAATGATTATTTATGCGAGAGGATTCTCGTTCTATTTCAGATTCACCTTCTGGGGGGACTAAAAAAATTCTCAGCTTCAAAAATTCTCTGAAATACTTGGGATTCTACTATATTTTGATGGATAACGAGAGATAGTATCAGAGAACTGCTCTTTTGTTGCGGCAAATAGCTTGGGTGGGATGAGGCATGAATCCATCCCTGCCAGTCATAGTTCTTAGGACTTTCTTATTGGGATTGATTTCTCCACTGACTAGGTTATTCTTCCGAGCATCTGAGCGTATGCAGATTCATGGGGCTGCCTCTAAATTCTGGGTTTGATTCCGTCCACAACAAAAATTTGGTTGCATCAACCTTGTCGTTACGTGTTCGATAGCCTTCCTGGGTTTTGGGGACTCACAGTGAGTCATTTTTCCGCGAAAAAGGTCAAGTTGCGTGCACGTGGGTTTTGCCTGTGGGATATATTTCGGGATCATTAGTAGAACATTTTCCAACAAGAATAAAAAAAAATCGGTAGAGGGTGTGACGTGGGGTGGTCGATGACTGAATGAATAGACTCGAAAGATGGTAGAAATAGATGTATTGAATGAATTGACGGTAACTGTGTGTATTGAGAGTGAGTGATGGGCACTCCCGAAATGGGAGTCCCCGAGCGGTCTGATGCGGCGCGCGCGAGTCGTGGCTTATATGCCCTCGACTCGTCGCGTGTCGCACAGTGTAAAAGTGCAAAGGTCAGCAAAACGTGATCGCGCGATGCATTCCTCGCGGTATGCATCGAGCGATCGGTCTTGCAGAACCGACGACAGAGTGATTGACCAACAAGGGCAATCACCTATGGCGTCACACGTGTGAGGCCGGGATCTTGTCGTCCTCGACAAGCCCTTCGTGTTCTGTATGAATGTATGATGTTTTACATAAGATTTTACATAGGTTTATCATAGGTCTTTCATAGTTTCTTCCAGTTCTTGTCAACATGTCATATCGTTATTACTCTCGCATTCGTTATCGTTTTCTGGTCCATTTCAATAGTTTCAAGTTTCAAGTGCTTCAATTGACCTCAGTTCTTTGTGCTTTTTTCCCACTATGTTTTCCTTCAAACCCTGTAAAATCCTGGAACAAAGTAATTTTGATTTTGCTCTGTATGATATTTCTAAAATTTTACAGCATCTTTTCAATCTCCCGACAGTATTTTCGTGTGATATTCTAACCATATATTCAACCGATATCTCTCGATCTTATATCAATATCTCAAAAACTCTTATGATGTTTCTTGATGATTTTCACAATATTTTTCGAAGTCTTATTACAATATTCTCTCAATGTTTTCAACAATCTTCCACGGACAATTTCCAATATCTTTCTGCGACATTTTACAATATTTTCACGAATACTTATCAATACTACTACGATATTTCACAATATTTTGGACGATACTCAACCAATGCTTCTGTCTTATTTCTACAATATTTTGATAGTATTTTCATCAGAGTTGATCCAAAATTTCTGTAATATCCTTATCATTATACATCCCATATTCCTTGTATACTTTAAGTAATCAATACAAGATCCTCACGGTATTTACTCAATATTTCTACAGTATATTACCTTACCTTCGTCAATATCTAATACCGATCTCTGGCAATTTTGTGGATTGAAAAAAGATTGAATGATGGTCAGAATTTTTGGACTCTCGTGGTGTGAAATTGGTCATTTGAAAATTTTCGCGGGCTCACGTGGACTCTTGACTAATATCCTCTTGAAAAATTTGTGTCATTTGAAAATTTTCGCGGACTCACGTGTGAGGGCCGGGAAAATTTTCACTCACATTTTCGTATATTCATCAGTGCTAGTATTCATTCAATTTCCACGTGGCTTACGTATTGCCAATTTTGTAATAATGCAGATTAACCGAAGATGGAATTTCATCGACCTTATATATTTCATACATAACTTAACGCTAGTATTCATAAAATTTTCACGTGACTCACGTGTGAGGGCCGGGAAAATTTTATGATATTTTCAACATGAATTACCCCTATGTTCCACTCATTCTCTAACTGTATGAGACATTTTGACTATCTCGCGTCGCTCCCTTGCAATTTAGAGGAGAGGTGGGAGTTCCCTCTCTAGAATAAAGTATCCAGGGTGGCTTCTCGCGAGGCGGCCTGGGTTTCAATACTAAACTAAAGTATTTGCTCTTCGAGATGTACTCTGCGGATAATTGTGCTCCAAACTTGTGCACTCGGACATTGACCGTCTCTACTCCGGGGTTATTCAACACATTTGGCTTTTTGAAATCTCTATCGACCGTTTTCCATGAAACGATTTTTCCCCTTATTTTTCTCACTTTTCCCTGCCTAACTCGTTCTTTGCGCGCGTTGCTTGCATGTATTATGATGCCAAGTTTCGAATGTATGCGCGGTGCTGACTCGCAGATTTCAGGTTGCGGTATTTGTAACGCGATTCCTCGCCTCGGGGTGATGACCTTGCTGCAAGTAGCTATTCCATATGACTCTTCGGATTTCAAGCCAATATGGGTTACCGACTCTGATCTATCTACTTCAATATTCTCTGTGTAAAAATTCAAGATTCTTGATTCTAATTCGTGAGTCTTGGTGTTTTCTACAGGCGACTCGAAGGATTTGTTAATTTCCTCACGTGGAATAGTACCGGTTACTCCAACTTGATCAAAACCTAAAGGTTCATCATCTCTAACATTGAGAATCTGAGATTTGAGCTTTTGAACTGTCTCTCTCGATTCATTCTCAAATTTCAACCTTGCATCTTTAAGATGATTAGTTGTCGTGTCGATAACATTTTTAAATCGTTGCCCAAGTCCTCTACAAAAATTCCGAGCTACGCGCACCTTTTCTGTGATATTGAAGAATTCAATCCCGTTTCCTCCGGATTTCTCGGATGATCGAACTTGTCGTATTTGTGTGCATTGCGGTTGGGGATTCGTTTGGTTTTGTGGTGGATTTGTACGAGGGACAGGTGGGAACGGATGCACGTACTGGCCATAAATTTCCGGGATCGGATGATCTCGTTCGTGAACTTCGGCGCTTTCTATGAAAAATATCAAGGTTTTTCCTTGAATAGAAATAAGAGTTTTACCCAAATTGGTCTTTCCAAAAAGATATTGAAGTAAGCCTTGACTTATCACTACGCCATTGTTCATCTTGTATTTGCAAATGAGCAGGGGCCCTGTTAGTGACGATATTTCTCCACGGTATTCATCCAACCATTTCATCGTCCGAGTGCGCCACGCTCGTTTATTGCCTTCAAACAACGTATTTCTCCTTACTTTTTGGACTCTATTGTTACGAGATAACGGAATATTTTTCCGGTGGCTATTCATCCTTGACCTTTCCGTGTTCATTCGTCTCGAGCTGAAATATTCTTGAAGTGATTTTACTGCGGCTGACCGAGGCCCAAAGTGACCTTCGGTAATATTCAGAGACAGCTTACCAACCGGTATGCGTGATTTTACTTCTATATCATTTGTATCTGCATATGTCGTGGTACACGTCACCGATTTATTCTACTGGAATCCTCCTTCTAATCCTGGATTCTCCTCATCGATTGACTAATGTCCCGACCACTTGAAATGAACTCGTTATTCTCTCGAATACCATGGGATAAGTGTCTCTTTCTCTTTCTGTCTTACTTTACCATTCACAATTTTAGCTCGAGATTGTTAACACTCTCTCATATGACGCATTGAATCATAATTCGTGACCTTGATCGTGGTCTTCATCTGACGTTCTCGTCTAAATTGGCGTTTCGTAATTCATAAACTTGAATATCGATTTTGGGATTAAAATTTGAGAAATTACTTGAACTCATACATATTTGATACGCGAGTCGTCCTCTCACAACATATGATAGCTTAAATTTACGTTACATTCTCCTCGATGACGACGGCGTTATGGCGTGGAGGTGGCTGTTGATGGCTGACTTCCTTCTCTTTTTCTGTTGATGTTGTTGTTGGATGCTGCTGGACGCTGTCTGCTGTTGTTGCCTAATTGTGCTACCCGATGTTGCTGGGCCGGCTGGTTGGTTCACTCCTCTCTCAGAGCGTCTGCAGGATGGTAGTTGCACAGTCCTTGTACCGTCTCTTTCACCCAAACGAGCCTTTTTTTTTCGCGGGTGATCTCGCAAAAAAAAAATTTTTCCACTCAGTCAGCCACACCTAGCACCACTGTGACGTGGGGTGGTCGATGACTGAATGAATAGACTCGAAAGATGGTAGAAATAGATGTATTGAATGAATTGACGGTAACTGTGTGTACTGAGAGTGAGTGATGGGCACTCCCGAAATGGGAGTCCCCGAGCGGTCTGATGCGGCGCGCGCGAGTCGTGGCTTATATGCCCTCGACTCGTCGCGTGTCGCACAGTGTAAAAGTGCAAAGGTCAGCAAAACGTGATCGCGCGATGCATTCCTCGCGGTATGCATCGAGCGATCGGTCTTGCAGAACCGACGACAGAGTGATTGACCAACAAGGGCAATCACCTATGGCGTCACAGGGTTTTTGAAATGAAGTCGATTTTTCGATTTTCTAGCCATTTTTTCAAAACAGTGGATTACCTTCATTGCTCACTCCCGTCTCTTGCTTCAAAACCGACCATTCAAAATGATCAAAGTACCCATATACGACGTAAAAAGACCCAATCTTTCGAGATCCGAGATCCAAATTAGGTCCAGATACGATCTGAGTAATTTGAAATGGCTATAGTGCAGGGAACTATCTTTTGATAAATGAAATTCACGGTAAATCCAAGAATATTCTTTGTCAACGGTGGACATGGATAGATTGAACACTGACGGAGTGTTTATATTTATAGCACTGTGTTTCAATAATATTTATTATGCCCTAGACCATCCCATCATTTGATTGGAATCCTGAAAATAAGTGAGGAGTTATTCTGAAAGGTTTGATAACAAACGAGCATTCGATTTTGTTCGAATTGTTGTTTTAATACGAATGAAATTCTCTATGAAGATAATACTGTCCAATTACAGACCACTGTCGCATCATCGGTTTCTAACAACAAAAATCTCGCTCGTGTGAAGTTGTAACAAGTGTCACGTTAAAGAGTTCCACCTTCTCATTTCATATCCTGAAATGTTTATCGTGTGATCTTCATCAGGACGGAAAGGGTTTCCTGCACATATCCTTGTACCGATTGCGGGAACAATAACTCATACATGTAATCCATTGAATTCGTATACGGCACAGAAGAGACGATCTGAATAAGCAGAATGTGCCGTATGAACTTTATATTTCTTCCAAACTTCACAGAAATCGTGATGATGCGAATCGAATGCTTGTTCGCTGTACTTTCCGAGACCAGTTCCAATTCTATTATAAAATTTTTCAATGTGATACATAATTGCACGAACTTTCGGTGTGACAGAAATACCCGATTTCAAATAGCAACTGCAAAAATCTGCTTTTTTACTAGCATATTGAGGATCAAGATTTTTGCCAAAACAAGCTTTCACGACTTTCTCGAAACTATTCAGAATATTCACATATTCCTCCTCAGGAGGTTCATCTCTGCCATTCATGAGGTTTATGTTCTTCAGTAACTTCCTGCAATCATTACCCTTGAATCCTTCACCACCGTGAAGGATCTGGCGATCCACACTGCACGACTTAGCCCAATTTAGAGGAATTTCTTGCCACTCTTGTACCATACGGTCATCAATATGACTTATCAACCCCAACAGTAAATAAAGCTCAGGCGGAACAATAAAGTCAATAATAGTGTATGTGATAGTCATGCAAGTTATATCAAACCAAACCCAACAACTCGAGGGAGTCCTAAATTTTCCGTGAATTTTGTTTATAAAAATAGGGATTCCTGCACTATAGCCATTCTAAATTACTCAGATCGTATCTAGGTCTAATTTGGACCCCGGATTTCGAAAGACTGGGTTTTTTTACGTTAGAAATAGGTACTTCGATCATTTTGAATAGTCGATTTTAAAGCAAGAGACGGGAATGAGCAATGAAGGTAATTCACTGTTTTGAGAAAATGGCTAAAAGATCGGATAATCGACTTTATTTCAAAAAACCTCTACCGATTTTTTTGATTCTTGTTGGAGAATGTTCTACTAATGACCCCAAAACATACCCCACAGGCAAAACCCACGTGCACGCAACTCGACCTTTTTCGCCTAAATGACTCACCGTGGATTGGTTTTCTTCCAACACGATATCCCCGTATCAAAAGCTCAGCTGTTTTCGCGCTTGCCATTTTTGCATCCAAATTTGACAGTCACAACAGAATAAAGATGTATCCTACTCGTCAAAATTCACATTTCGAAAAATCTACATTTTTGGGAAATATTTCCCTTCTCAATCTGGAACAATTCCATAACTACGGGAGTCTTGAAAATGATCTCAAAATATTTCCACCGAGCACTATGCAAGAATGAGACAAAATTATTTTGAACACTTTTTTCGAACTCTCATATACGTCTACGGTCCCGGAGTAATTATTTTAGGCTATTCATCGAACTATTCTGACAAAATTGGTGTAATCGGGTCACTTCTATCTGTTGGAACTCTCTTAACTTCTCCGAGTGAGATTTTCCACTCGGATTCCGAGTGAAAGTCCATTTCACTCGATAAAGAGTCAGATATCAAAAAAATCAGAAATTTCACGCGGAAGTTCGAGTGAAATTTCACTCGGATGCAAGAGTGAGACGCTCAAATCAAATTTTAGGTTATGTTTTGCCGCTTATTTGTTACTGATGGATCAATGCGTAGCTCACAAAGAGGAAAATAGTAGATTTCCTCCAATATTCCTTGAAAAACTGAGCTAAGAAATGTCAATATCCTCTTCCATAAGTTTTATAAATGCATGTACAGACCAATATTATATCATATTACGTATAAATTAATCAACCCTATTAATATAGAAGCAATGCCTTGTTACCGGGGAAATGTAGGTTTCACTTTTGTTATTTCGAAACAATGGCTAGTTTTCATATCTCCATTTCCACATACGACACGTATAAAGATACACGGTGCATCATTCACATAACAGGTTGCTATGGACCTCAGATGTCAACAGCAGCAGTAGCCCAGTGGAAAAGCAGTCCGACTTACAATCAAGACAACCGAGTTCGATTCCCCGCACTTCCCAAATAACAAAAATAATGAAGTGTTTTTTTTTCTTTTTTTCCAACCTTCGGATAATTAATAATAATTCATTAATTTTATAGCCCGCAACGTATTGATTAAACGAAAATATTCAGTTTCGGCTAAATAACATTTGGATTTACTCGGATTCCCCGAGTGAAAAATCTCACTCTTTTTTCTGAGTGAAACTCACTCGGTACCGAGTTGCCACGATTTCACTCCGAACTCCGAGTCAGAACTCACTCTTTCCGAGTGAGATTTCACTCGGAAAAGTTAAGAGAGAATGTATCAACGCGTTTTCCTAACCAGTACTCTTCAGGACATTCCTCCTCACTTTTCTCCCGAATTCTCATTTATTGGCTTGTATCATGGGGTGCGCCAGGAAGACCTTGGCCACTTCTCCGGAAAAAGATTGTAAAGATCGTAACTTCTACGCTACACCACCAATAAAGGCACGTTCGGAAGCGCTATTCGAAGCTCAGAAACTCTACTTTTAGGATATGCGAGCTCATTTGTGGTAAAACTACATCTGTTGACTCTTTTTCCTATGAGAACTATGTGGAAATTGTCAATTAAGGAATTTTTATCGCAAAAATACACCGCAACAACCCACTAGATCAACCTCTATCTCCTTCCAATGATTTTTTCTTAGTAGGTGACCATGTCCTCTACAATTTGCCCTATTGCCGATTGAATCTAGGTACGACAGTTATTTAGAACGACCGTTTGAACGAAAACTTGTAATTTCTTCGGTCTCCCGGGTCGGCTCTGGCTACTCTATATTCGAAACTATCATTTGAACAAAGACTTGTTAATTTTTGGGTCATCCGAAATGGCGGGCACCACTCCAGTTGTCATTTCTAACAAAGATTTGAACGTAAACTTGTCATTTCTTTTGTTTTTTGAGCTTTCGGTCGTCCAGGCTGACCTATCCCTCTCACCCCAAGTGAGTTTGGATAAGTCGGCTGAATTTCGTTGTTCAAGCTAGGGCAGCCAATCTCAACTTCATCGACATGATTTCATACAACTTTTATGTTCTATCTCTGAGCTTATTGGTGATCAGAAAATGGGATCTATGAGAGAATACCCGTTTCTGTATTGAAACGTACAAGAAGTACGCGGTGCTCAAAGAAGGTATTTCAAGGCGACCTTGGCCGATTTGTTTTTTACAGTTCTCAAGACAGCAAATGGATGTAATTGAATCCTGAGTACAGCATTTCAAAGGAGACGTCAAGACGCGTGAAACGTCTACAAAGACATATAGGTTTAGTCGGAAAATTGAATTGAGAATTTGATTAGAACCCCGGTTCATGGCATAAAAGCTATTTGAAGAGTGCAAGTACCTTCCCGGTAAAAAAAGATTACCTGATCCGATTACCTGATCCGATCAGGTGTTCGGATCACCTGGATCAGGTGATAAAATGGCCCATCGGATCAGGTAATCCGAGTTTTCCAGTAGCGGCGACTAAAAGCACTGAAAAAAATAATTGAGGTAGGTAGTCTAGCTAATAATTTAGTTAGAATAGCTAGATTATCTTTAATGGAAAACTGGAAAAGAATCAAAATTTATTCTACAAATTCCGCTCGGTGGACATTATTAAAAAGTCCTTTACTGAGCTGAGAAGAATAATACATAATGAGAAATAAGGTTCTCAAAAAATCCTGCGAATGACACTTTTTGAGAAAAAAATCTTTCTTAACGCAATAGAGAGAAAATTCCGTCGTCGTTCGATTTTTACTAATGAATCAAGACTAAATAGATGAATATGCAATTTGGAGCAACAATCACATTGAAATATGGTAGGGTTTCCGAAAATAATTCCGATAACTCGGAAACAGATTTAAACTAAAATAATTTATTACATCACGCAATTTTTGTAGAGATCTTACATGGTCATTTAGAATAAGTCGTATTAGAAAAAATCTAAAACTACTCTTATTTTATATCAGTTTGAAAAATTAAAAGACACGAGACGACTCAAACATTAACAGTCAAATGCTTACAATCGGACAGACATGTTCATATAAAGGAAGCACAGCTTAGCTCAGTCATTGCATTACATAAACATTTTTCGGTCTAATCTCCCTAAAATCCAAATTTTTTGTCTGATTTGAGACAAATGATGAGAAAAACGTGTACAATCGAATAAAAGTCATCAAGAAAAAGAGCAAAATTATGCTCGGTTACTGATTTTATGCAAATTTTTCGATACAATTTAACATATACCAAGCAAATTACACCAGAGACAAAAATTATTGACATCTTGCATAAATCTAAAACTATTCTTCTTTTATATCAGTTTGAAAAATTAAAAGACACAATACGACTCAAACATTAACAGTCAAATGCTTACAATCGGACAGACATGTTCATATAAAGGAAGCACAGCTTAGCTCAGTCATTGCATTACATGAACATTTTTCGGTCTAATCTCCCTAAAATCCAAATTCTGGTCTGATTTGAGACAAATGATGAGAGAAATGTGTACAATCGGATAAAAGTCATCAAGAAAAAGAGCAAAATTATGCTCGGTTACTGATTTTATGCAAATTTTTCGATACAATTTAACATATACCAAGCAAACTTCACCAGAGACAAAAATTATTGACATCTTGCATAAATCTAAAACTATTCTCCTTTTATATCAGTTTGAAAAATTAAAAGACACAATACATATCACAGAGGCCAGTTGTAAAAATGTTGAGCTCGCAGTTTCACGAGACTTTCGAATGGGTCACTATATATAATCAATTTTTAGGACAGACTGACAGTGTTACCTTGTTCGATGACAGTGGGAAAAATTGATCTGACAAAATTGAATAAGTGCAATACGTACAATCGAATGAAAGTACATCCTGGATGAATCTATACATATAACAGATAGCATAATGATATGTTTTTGTGAGATCAACCTTTCATGATCTACTTACAATTATTATGAGTCAAAGAGCTCGATTCAGAATATCAGCACGAACTGTACTTCTAACTCTTACTACTACTTCTAACCAAAGAAATATATATATTCTTTAATTCTTCAAATGATCTTTCTCGATATTAGTCAATGTATCAGAGAGATCAAGAGGCGCGGTAGCGCCTCGCTGGCGAGTATGAGCAGACGAAAAATCGAGCGAGGCGCTGTGCCTATCTATACTTTGAATTGGGGTTTTTTAACCTCACACTTTTTTTCTACTTGGACTATTAACTTCTTAACGTTGCTCATAGAGCTCTGCGATGCTTTAGCAAAGCCTTTCTAAAGCGATTCAGAGTTCTGTACAATTATTTTCTCAATCCGAGCACTGGACACGTTTTATTCAGCACCGCAAAATTCATGCCTTCGCTTTACATCTCAGTTCGATTTCTTCAGCCCCGTGCTTCGACTCGAGAAATATCGAAACGTTTATACACATGTGTTGGGTATGTAAGATATGGTCGAGAAAGAGAGAGAGACTAGAGAGAGATAGAAGCGCATGCGCAAGATCTTCCTGTCTCCTGTCCGGTTGACGGCAGTCTGCAATGCAATGAGGCTTTCTGCTGCGTACCGGGCAACGCGGGCACCGACCAGCTGGTTTGTTATCGCGGATGAATGAATTTTCGAATTATCTGAATTCCTCGATTGTATAATTATTGCATCAGACGTGGATACTCGAAACTAGCCACGACTAGAGGTGACGTAAAGATCAAAGCGCCATGCGAGAAGGACAGGGAGGAGAGATTCGTTTGCTTTGTTGTGTTTTGTGTGTTCGTCGCGGCTCCGCAATATTGCTCTTGCCTATAGCTGCATGGCTCTCCAGATTGAACTGAGCAAAATATACACTGATAGTAGTGTATTTTTGTATGGAAAAAATTACGGAGCCGTGTGTAAGAAATTCTCAAGTGCGGTGGGGACAAGTGCTTGGAAAATTTGTGGTTACCCTTGGATTTCTATAACCAAGGAGTGAGATCCCCCCCCCCCTCAATCACTTTTTTTTCAAAAGTAAAACTAGGCGAGTATGAGGTTTAGAAAAGAACCATTCATCTCCAGTACATCAAAACTTCAAATTTTATACGACATGGTTTAAACTCTTGGAAGGAATGAAATCTAAAAAAACCATGTCGAGTATTTTTTGAGCCGATTTGTCACGATCAACATATCATCACTGATAGAGACTAGAGCCACTTTCCTCCAATCAAATCTTTCTTTCAATTCACCCTCATGGTGGTGGTTTGACAATTTCTTACTAGCTAATTGTCGCTGAAATGACCCGAAGTTTAGGTGAGCAAAAGAAATACAGGGGAATATCGAAATAGAGAAAATATAACCGAGTATGATATGAGATTTTAGTGAATCATCATAAACACCAAATTAAACTCAGTTATATTTTCTTTATTTCGATATTCCCCTGTATTTCTTTTGCTCACCTAAACTTCGGGTCATTTCAGCGACAATTAGCTAGTAAGAAATTGTCAAACCACCACCATGAGGGTGAATTGAAAGAAAGATTTGATTGGAGGAAAGTGGCTCTAGTCTCTATCAGTGATGATATGTTGATCGTGACAAATCGGCTCAAAAAATACTCGACATGGTTTTTTTAGATTTCATTCCTTCCAAGAGTTTAAACCATGTCGTATAAAATTTGAAGTTTTGATGTACTGGAGATGAATGGTTCTTTTCTAAACCTCACACTCGCCTAGTTTTACTTTTGAAAAAAAAGTGATTGAGGGGGGGGGTACATTATTCGATAAATATACTATTGGGCAAATGCTTACATTTATAAAAAAAGGTCACAGAAGCACAGTTGAATTTTGCTTGATTAATCATTGCACACGTTCCCCTGTGTGCGTATACATGGAAATTAAATTCGTCGTTTCTTCAGTTTATTATGCCTCTGAGCACACCGTTGATTTCGTTATTAACGACTCTCGTCATCGCGTACCCAAACTTATTTTGAAATTGATTGGCTTCGTCTGGATGATAATTGTGAAGACGGTACTGCATGACACCTGTGGGATCAAATATTTAAAATCAATCCAAGAACATGATTTTTTCTTCAAGTGAGGTTGATCAATTGATAGATAATATAAGTAAGATACTTACGCCACGCACAAGCTAGCTTCTTGGGGGTGAAGGCTTCCCTCGCTTGCCCTGGCAGTCGTGGTTTCGCTCCAACCAATCGGTAGGATTTGTTCCGGAGTCTTTTCCCCCAAATATTGCGGCTGAGGCCAATCATATAATCAAAAATTGCCATAGACCACTTCTCTATGTATTTCCATTTGTCTTTGCGAATCATAATTCCATAATATAGAAGTAGGGATACTATGGGACTTTGAATGCAATTTGCACTCAAAGTCCCATAGGCTTTTGAATGCAGTCTGCACTCAAAGTCCCATAGTCTTTTGAATGCACCCAAAGTCCCACAGGCTTTTGAATGCACTCAACGTCCCACGGGGTTTTGAAATGCAGCCAACGTCCCCTAGGGTTTCAAATGCAGGGGAACCTACTATACAACGAGTTACCGACTCAATCGAGTAAAATCCCATAGCATTAAAACTCTCATAGGGTTTTGAATGCAGTTCGCTACCAAAAATCTCATATCGTTATTAATGCAATCAAAGCTTCATAAGGTTGAATGCAATGAAAATCATTCAAAGTCTACTCGAAGTTGCGAGAGATTTGAATTATTAGAATAAAAGCGAATAAAAATCGAACGAGCGAGCCCCACTCGGCGTCAAATTCATCGCAGCTTTTGGAGAGGGAGCGAACGCGCAGAAAGGGCGAGAGAGCGGCGAACAGCTGCGATGCTTCGTCAGTCACGATCGTACAGCAGACGGTTTCTCAAACTTTACGTGCGCGCGGAGCGTCCTCCTCGAGTGCGTCTTCGAGGAGGTTGGTTCGACCTCGAGGATGCACTCGTGGACGATGCTCTCGCTGCATCGAAAATTTGCGATGTTAAAGACCGCGTCTCGCGAGTGCTGCTGCTTTATGGAGCATGTAAGCTGCATCGAAAATTCGCGATGCTGAAGACCGCGTCTCGCGAGTGCTGCTGTGCTGTATGAAATTCATGATGCCGTGCTGCTGCTGCTGCTGCTGCTGCTGCTGCTGCTCTATGCGTCTGCAAATCGCTTCCGAGAAAGATCCGTTTCTCAAGTCTGATTTCGAACGTGCCATGTCAGCAACAGCAAATTCAAAGATGCTCGGACGATGGCTCTCGCAACTTTATGTGCGTGAAAAATCTGCCTCTGCTGAATTTAGCTCATCAAACTGGCTAAAAAGCGAGTCTCGAGTGCGGTTATAATACATCACGTTCGAGAAAAGTCTGCCTGCTGCTATGATGTATTACGTTCGAGAAAGATCTGCCTGCTGCTACGATGCATCACGTTCGAGAAAGATCTGCTGAATTCGGCTAGCAAATGGCATGAATATTGAGCAGGAGCAAGTGAACTTTTAATGAACAGAAAATTCTTTTGATGTAAAATGTTGAACGATTTGTCAAGCGACGTAACGTTGATCGTCACGCAAAGTCTGCTGTCTGTCATCACCATTCTGCAAGAACGTTCTCGAAGCGACGAATTTGCTGTCTGCTCGATTGCCGCGAAAAGTTGTTGTTTCTGGATATCGCGGGATGCATCATATCTGCCTCGCTTTTCGAGAATGTTCGCGCTGTGAACATTGAATCGTCGTTTTTCTCGACGCGGCGTGAGCATTGTCTCGAGCAAAAAGGATAGGTTTTGATCGCGCTCTGCAGCCGAAAACATCATCATCATACAAGAAGGTTATATAAGAGGGCCTTGTCCCATGCAAAGGGTTATCAGTTTTCAACGTGCTCTGCATCCGGACACACACCCTAGCAATACGAGGAGGTTATATAAGAGGACCTCGTCCTATGCAGAGGGTCATCAGTCTCAACCGTGCTCTGGTGCATTTCACAACTCCTGGTGCCCACTCTTCGGTTGTGCTCCGCAGCAGGTGACATTCTTGCAGCACGATTACGTTATAAAAGAGCCGCATTGCTTGCAGAGGATCATCATCGTCGTGCTCTGATCTAACCTATGTCCCTAAGTGCCCACTCCTTGGAGAAGGTGCACGAGGACTTCTTTCTTAGAGGTTAGCTGTGATACATTTGATAGTAGTAAATTTTAGGATCTTTTCAGTCAATCAACCATCTCTTGAAACTTTGAAAAAAAAGAATTCTCACTAATAATATTCAGAATTGAAACTCTGACTGTTCTTGCATAAAAAAAAATCAACTTTTTTGGGATACTCTTTTTTATATTTTCTATACATTCTAATGATATTTTTTGATTAATTTCAGATCATGTAGGCTACCAAGTACTTTGTAAGCTGCTCAATGTAATGAATAGACTCTAAAAAATCATCAAAATGTCCTGGAAAACTATGCGATAAGTATCAGACATATGATTGAATCCATGTAGAACACTAAAACTAAATGACGATAACATCTGCAATGATATATATCATTTCCTAAGACTTGTAAACCATACTGCTTAGGATAAAGAGTACTGTGTAGTTTAATTTGAATGGAGAATATGAAATTCATATGTATAGTGCTCCAGAAAGTACCTTGGATCATTGTGGATGCTCTCGTCATTTAGTTTTGGAGTTGATATGAGCTTTTTCCACATGTCTGGCACTTCTCGCATACTTGTCCAAGATATTCTGATACATTGTAGAGCTTGTTTATTCACTGCTTGACATATAGATAACTAATATCATTTGATTGAATAATTGATGAGAGATTTTAGTATGTGGCTCTCGTTTTAGTTTTGATCCTGATTTCTAACTCTTTAGATAATTTTCAACTGTGTATGTGGCTTATGGTAGCAATTTTATTTTGTTTTGACTTATTTTTCCTCACTCTTTCCAGGTTGAGATGAACAGGACAATCCACGCTAGCATCACAAGACTGAATCCTAGCGAGTTGAGATTGATAAACAGACCAACCAACCTCAACGCATTTCTTTTCGTTATTGAATCGAGAATTGAAGGAGAAGAGGTCGAGCAAGAGTCGCCAGAATCGCCGACTCCTAGTAACCGAGGACCATCGCCACCACCTAGACAACGATCTCCACCTCCTGCGCAACAGTTTGTGCCAGAGATCATCGACCTCACGTCTCCGTCGTCGTCATCAGTCGTAGCTGCAAGTCCGTCTTCGACACCTAGGAGTCGTGCAAGCAGCTCATCGAGTGTACGTTTCACTCCACTATCTGGTAAGTCTAAAACCAATTTTATCAAAATATTTTCTTCTTTTTCATTAGATTTTTTTTTGTGTCAATCAATTGTTTTTTACATCTCAATTTTAAATACTTTCATATAATCTCATTTAAAATGAATATATTTTATATTTTTCTTTCTTTCTCTTTCTCAGCCAATTGTAACTCATAAAAATTTTTGATTTCTTTTACAGATTGCAGTATCGACTTCTCACCAGTAATAAGGAGAGGAAGAAGAAGGAGCTATACTCCAGTACGTTGTAATTGTAATCAGTGCATAGTTCGTCACGGAGGTGTTGCACGACGATTGTTTGAGTACGACGAATACTAGTGACTGCTTCATACTGTGTATTTTTTTTTTTTTTTGTTTTTTTTTCAAGTGTTTTTTGGAGCGAGTCCAACTATACGAATCTCGTCACCATGAATAACTGCGCAAACTCAAACACTCCCAGTATTAAAAAACTAATTGGGATAGTTGAACTATCGCCCCAGGTAAAAACTTCAACCCGTACACTGATTGAATATTATATATTCTAAATGTTATACAAATTCATATTTTTTTTTTCTTTCAGGAACTCACTGATGGGAATGGAACGGAGCTTACTGTAGGAAATGTAATCGCCGTTATAGATCCATCATCACTTACATCAATTTTTCCTACTCCTCCGGCGTTGCAGCTGCCTATTCTCTCTAACGCCGTGCCTCCGTCTGTAAATGTGGATTTCATGGCATCTTCAAATAACAGTTCCATGCCACTTTTAAATGACAATGCCATGCCACTTATAAATGATGATGCTGTGCAATTGTTGGATAAAAACGTTGTGCCATCTGTGGATAACGATGCCATACAACCTATGAATAATGATGCTACGCAATTTTTGGATGGAAATGTGGAGCCATCTCTGGATAACGATGCCATACAACCTATGAATAATCATGCTACGCAATTTTTGGATGAAAACGTGGCGCCATCTTTGGATAACAATGCCATGTCTACATCAAAAAATGATGACATGCCTTCTTTGGATTCTGATGCCATGCCACATTTTAACAACGTCATCGAAAATTCTGGAACCCTTGAAGATTCTGACTCATCATCTTCTAGTGAAGATGAATATGATGATGATGTTCTTGATGATGATGGCGTTGAGAAAGATGAAATCTATAATGATCAGATGGTTAGTTGATGGATCGAACTATTATTTTTGCTTGCTTTTTTTTCTTTGTTTTTCACCATGTTGGGAATAATCATAGCTTAAGCGTGAAAATCTAATCGATTGGTCTTCAAGTGAATTTAATCATCTTCATTATTTTTGTTTCAGACTGGTACTCCAGAGGGAGTCTCCATATTAATTAAAGAAGGAGTAGTGTATCAAAAAATGACCCCGAGGGGGAATTCAGTGAAACCCTGGTGGAAAATGTTAGAAGCTAAAAAGGAAGAAGAGGAGCGTGAAGAAAAGAGGAAAGAAGAAGAAGAGAGACAAAAACTGAAAAGGAAACTTGAGGCTAAGGAAAAACGAGAGGCGAATAAAAAGCGAAAAGAGGAAAAAATGCAACAACTTTTAGAAAAAGAGAAGAAGAAAAGTCAAGATAAGGTGTTGAATGATCAAGAAGAAAGTCACAAAGAGAAGAAGAAGAAAGGGGCATCGGTGGTAGAGAAAGAAGAGAAGAAGAAGGTAGTAAAGACTCAGAAGCCACCAGCGGTTGTAAAGTCACAGAAAAATCTCAGTAAGAAGAAAAGAACTCCACAGCAACCATCAGTACCACTGCAGCAACAACCGCTTCTTTCTCCATCACAGTCACCTCTTACAGTACAACAGCAGCAGCCGATACAAACTCAGCAACAGCAGCGAGCGGTTGAAAAGCCGCAGAAAAATCTCAGTAAGAAGAAGAGAACTCCACAGCAAACATCAGTACCACTGCAGCAACAACCGCTTCTTTCTCCATCACAGTCACCTCTTACAGTACAGCAGCAGCAGCCGATACAAACTCAGCAACAGCAACAGCAACAACAAAATAGGAGTGTTTTTAGTTTAAAAATTCCTAAAATTCGAAAAACTGATAATGTAAGGCATGCCTCTACTATGGACTGCAACATGGGAGAAGATTCTGGAATTTCTTTAAACTCGACTGATGGCGAATTCAAAAATCCACGAGTTCTGTTGCAGTCCTTAGTAGATGACGCCAACATGAGTCTTGATGATCGTTCTCAAGTTTCATTTAACAACTCTTTGGATTTGGCTGACCATTATAATTCAAATGCAAACTTTCCGGATCTCACTAATGAAACTCAAGTTGCCCTCGACAGGCTCATACGTGAGACTTTGGGATCAAATCCAGTCTCGAATGACGTTGTACTCAATCCTGCTCAATATAATTATAAGGGTCTAAAATTTTAAAAATAATGCCGTAGGTTTTGAACAAATGCACTCCATTGTCATTTCAGTTCCTATTCATTTTGCTAAGCTCATTTTCAGCTTATCATTTATAAACATCGTATGTAAGCATTGCTGCAACATTGGAGAGAAGAGATTTTTTTTTTTTTTTATAAGTTTTGTTTCGAAGCATAGATTTTGAACAAATGCACTCCATTGTCATTTCAGTTTCTATTCATTTTGCTAAGCTTATTTTCAGCTTATCATTTATAAACATCGTATGTACACATTGCTGCGACATTGGAAAGAGAGATCTTTCTTTTTTTTTTGATAAGTTTTTGTTTTGAAGCATAGATTTTATGTGAACATTTTTTTTACTAGTTTACAGTCTGTACTCAATTTACAAATGTACTTTGTAGATCAGCTAGACGTAATGAGTAGTGCCTTTTACGAATGATGCTCTTGTAGTTATTCACACTTTGATATAATTAGTCAGTGAATGTGTGTTTTTATATTTTTGTACTGCAATTTGCAATCTATTTCATATGAATAAATGTTCAAATTTCATTTATTTTATCATTCAACTATCCTTCTTTCTAATTTGTAGTAAAGATGGATTCGATTGAATTTGGATTCAATATGATTCATTCGTATCTCAATTGAAATTTCATAATTCGTCGAGGGAGATGACTTCTTCCCAAATGATGCATTTTAGACTGACGAGTCATAAAATTTCATAATTCAAAACATGAATTCATGGTAAGATGGCTGCTCTTCAAAAATTCAAATGCATTTTGGTATGAGATCTTGAATCAAAATAAGACTCATGAGTCATTCATAGTGAATTCTTTTAAATTTCTGTGAATAATAGAATTGATATTATTCGAAATATGATTGAGAGCTCTGTAACTCAACTATTTGTATGTGGGAGAGAGAGAAAGAGAGAGAGTTGATCTACTCTACGATCATTCGACTATTTTCTTTTGCTTTCAATCATTTTTTTTGAATCTTGCTTTATCAGTAGTCAAGGTTAAATTTATTGCAATCGATTTTTACTTGGATTTATCAATATTTCTCTTGCTTTCAATCATCTTTGAATCTTGCTTTAATCAGTAGTCAAGATGAATTTTATCGCAGTCGAGTTCTACTTGAATTTATCAACATCCACTCATTTATTCATGCTTGACAGATTTTGGAATAAATTCCAACTGTAACTTGAAACTTTGCATTAAGAGAGTTGCGAAAGAGAACTTCTTAAATGATAAAATTTTATATGGAGGCTTGAATTGAAACAATTCTATGTAATACTCATAGAATGAATGTTTCAATCTCATGTGATCAATCAACATTGATGTTGTTCCGAATTTGATTCGAGGATTGAAATTTAATTATTTAGAAGAGAGAGCAAGGCTCCAAATCCATCGCCTTTGCCAGTGGAGACCAACCCAAAATTATTAAAAAAATTCCATCCAAATTAATCAAGTCTCCCCCATAACTCTCTTCTAAACAATACTCTCTGAAACTTTTATTGGAATCAAGACTAATTATACATTGATAGTAGAGCGTAATCCACTGAATCGGATTGTTGAGTGATACAAGATCGGTTTTGACAGACTCCATCAGCAAAATCAACTTGATCTTCTCCCTCAATAGTTTGCTCTCTTTGCACTCGTTTACTCAGCCAGTTTTTCAGGAGATGAGCGTTTTTTACAGCACATATTGCATTTCGGCGAAGGGAATGATGAGCGCAATAGAGCCGTTTATTCTTTTCTAATCTTTTCAAGGCTGGGCAACGTAATTCGTCCATGTCGATGACAACTCTGCAAATTTCATTCCCAATGAGTATTTATGATACAAATTGAGTCAGTCGAAATACTCACTTCCCAGGTAGAAGTAGATCGAGCCATCGTTTCTTTTCTAGTCCCTTTACGTAAATTCGAGTAGCGTTGTCTAAAGCAGTTTGCAAAACTTGTACATGACAATCGAAAGGAATCGATCCAGAATTCCATGGAATCCCGTGGAAATTCCGTTCTAGCCAGCGGTTCGTTTTTCGTTCTTCAGGTAAGAGTTTTGACCACTTGCAGGGCTCTTTGAAAAGACAGACGGTTCGAGATTGCTCATCTTCAAGGGGTATAACCGCCAATTCTTTCAACTGGAATAAATTTGACGATCTTCTGAACCCCTGAATATCAACAACGTACTCCATTGTGTCTTGGATATCACTCTGAACCTGGTGGAGCTCCGTCTGGTACATTGAGTGAAACTTGATTGATCAATCAGCTCCTCGAAGCTCTATTTATAGCAGTCTTTGAAACTTGATCTTGAGAATCAGAAGTTTTCGACTCGATATACTCTGAGCGATGTCTGTGAATGAAGAAATCATTCGACTCGGCGTTGTTTTTTCCATCCCATCGAGTAAGTGGATTGAAAGTTTTGAACTCTTTTGATTTGCAAGTCTAGTTTCGGAGAGCATATAAATAGAGGACGAGTGGTTGAATCTGACAGTTGGCTGACTGAAGTTGTACCAGAAGGAGCTACTCCAGGTCTTTTGGAGAGATATTCCAAGTACACGAGACGGAGTTACCCTGATGTAGTAACGGTCTTGCGAAAGAGTTGAGTAGTCTTGCGTGGTGAAATACTATTGAATCTCGAGATAGCTTGAGAGGAGAGTGCACCAGGGGCTCATTTCGTGTGAGGTACATTGGTTTTATTTTCTTCGGCTCTTGCTCTCGTACCTTATAGATGATTTTTGATATTTTTATCTATGTCTCTTATTCTAGAGATGGCTTCACTCCAGAACATTGAAATAATTTTCGAGACACTCATGCGGTTTTTACAAGAGATGGAATCAGACGAAGATATTCACAATTGTCTGGACAAATCTCTACAATTGATTTCAAGTATCGAGACATTAGTGGCTACGACAGAACTAAGCAGATATCACAAACAAAAATGTCAGACTTACTTGTCGAAGCTCATCAACATCAGGAATCGTCTTGAAAGCCTTTTACGGAAAGTTGGTGGTGAAGTCGAAATATCTGATTCATCGGAGCGTCATGACTCTGAACAGTCGATCCGGTGGGATGATTTACCCTCAATTTTTCAACGTCGAATCAGTAGTGGCGTGATAACCAATCTGCTTCATAAAGAGATCAGCTCATTCTTAGAGGATGCCAAGTGTTTGTTTGAAGAAAAAATATCTGCTGCCTTAGAAACTTCCTCAGCTTTGAAAGTAAACGTAGAGTTGTGTGCAGAATATGTAGTTCTGAAAAATGATGCTGAGACCACCGACATGAAGTATTTCAACACTGCAAACCAGCCCATTTTCACTTCAACAAATTTGAAAGAATGGTATGATGAATATGTCATTGAAACTATATTATATCAAATTGAAGAATTCGAGGGCAAAGGCTCTGGATTCACTCTGAAGCAGGTAGTTAGTTTGATCGTGAATATGAACCATTATCAGCCAATGCAAGGCAGCTCGTACATTCCCCTACCAGTTTCAATCCAGAGGAAACGTACATGTGTTAACGTGAAGAATACCGATAACCAGTGCTTTAAATGGGCAGTATTATCAGCTCTGCATCCAGCACCTCACAATGCCGAGCGGATTAGTTGGTATAGATCTTATGAAAATGAGCTTGATTTCACTGGTATCAGCTTCCCGGTTTCTCTGAGGCAAATTAAGAAATTTGAGAGACAAAATGAGATGTCAGTCAATATTTTCTTACTCAAGAAAGTGAGCAAATCCTATACAGTATGTACTGCTCATCTCACCGACTCATATAAGACGAAGCATGTTAATTTACTGTTGATTCAAGATTACTATGTCGACGAAGAAGATAAAGCTAGAGAGGATCAACAGCCATATCTTTACCCTCCAAAGTTCCATTACGTATGGATTCGAGATCTTTCTCGATTAGTGAAGAAACAGTTGACTGGTCATCATGGGAAAATTCACATCTGCGATCGATGTTTACATTATTTCACCACCGAAAATCAACTGAAGAATCATATCATTGATTGTATCCAAATGAATAGATGCAAGGTTCAATTACCAGCCGAAGGCAGTAAGCTGAGTTTCAAGAACTTTAAGAACAAAGAGAAAGTAGCGTACATTTTGTACGCAGATTTCGAGTCTTTTCTCGAACCAATTCAGGATCAGCGAGCATTTCAACATCATAAGGCATTCAGTGTCGGATATTATCTCAAGAATACTTTCGATGAAAGTAAGTCTTACTATAGAAGTTATAGGCAAACAACTGCTGATGCTCAAACGCCTGCAGAGTGGTTCGTATCCGAGCTCAAATTGATTGCAGAAGAATTAGACTACCTCTACAAAAATCCGAAACCGATGATTTTGACTGATGAAGATAGGAAAGTTTTCGAGGCAGCTCAAAATTGTCATATATGCGGGAAGGCTTTCACAGAAACAGACAAGAAGGTCGCCGATCATTCACATTTGACAGGGGCTTTCAGGAATGCCGCTCATAATTCTTGCAATCTCAATTATAAGGACTCTAGATTCATCCCGATATTCTATCATAACCTCTCAGGATATGACGGACATTTTTTGATTAGGGAGCTCGCTTCGGACACAATTTTGAAAGGACGTATATCTGTCCTGGCAGAGAACAAAGACCGTTACATCTCATTCACCAAGTTCATCGATGGAAGCATCATTAACTTCAGATTTCTTGATGCATTTCGATTCATGCCTGAATCATTAGATAAATTGGCAAGTTATCTTCCTCAACACATCATCACATACAGTAATTTCAAGCTCGACGGATTCAGTGACGAGCAAATAAAATTATTGACTAAGAAAGGAGTCTATCCTTACGATTATACTAGTTCTCTGGCAGTACTAGAAGAATCGAGTTTGCCCAAGAAAGAAGATTTTTATAGCAAGTTACATGAATGTGAAATCAGTGATGAAGATTACGAGCATGCAAATAATGTATGGAGAGAGCTGAAAATTAAATCTCTCGGTGAATACTCTGACGTTTACTTAAAAACTGATGTGCTGCTCTTGGCAGATGTTTTCGAGAATTTTCGATCCGCTTCTCTTGAAGCTTTTGGTTTGGATCCTGCACATTACTATACCACGCCTGGCTATACATGGGACTGCATGCTTTTATATACAGGCGTTGAACTAGACTTGATATCAGACATCGATATGTTGTTGTTCATCGAAAAAGGTATAAGAGGCGGTATCAGTCAATGCTCTAACCGTTACGCTAAAGCCAACAATAGGTTCATGAATGAAGGGTATGACCCCTCTCGCAAGGAGACCTATTTAATCTATCTTGACGCTAATAATTTATATGGATTTGCGATGAGCCAGCGATTGCCCTGTTCTAATTTTGAGTGGGTCGATAATGTAGATGGAGATCCGAATTTTTACATGGTGTCAGATGATAGCGATGTCGGCTATATTTTGGAATGTGACTTAATTTATCCAGAAGAGCTTCACGTGAAGCATCAAGACTTACCTTTCTGTCCTGAACATATGGCTCCACCTGGTAGCAAGCATAAAAAGTTACTCACAACTCTTTATGATAAGGAACGTTACGTAATTCATTACAGAGCGCTCAAACAAGCTCGCGAACATGGAATTATAGTGAAAAAAATTCATCGAGCTCTGAAATTCACTCAGAGTCCCTGGTTGGAGCCATATGTTGCTTTTAATACGCAGAAAAGAGCCGCTGCAGCTAATCCATTTGAAAAGGCACTATTTAAATTGATGGTGAATGCTGTATACGGCAAGACAATGGAGAATGAGCGCAAGAGAGTAACAGTCAAACTCGTGAAAAAGTGGTCCGGACGATACGGAGCAGAAGCGCACATAGCTAGTCCCGATTTTCATAGCGTTTCAGTGATTGACGATGACTTGGTAGCTATCCAAAAGCTCCGCACGGAGGTCGTGATGAGCAAACCCACGTACGTCGGCTTGTCTGTGCTCGATATATCGAAGACACACATGTACGACTTCCACTACTCGAAAATGAAAGAGTGGGCTGGAGCGCACTGTAAGCTTCTATATACAGATACTGATAGCCTGATCTATCTCATAGAGGGCGCTAACATCTATGAAATCATGAAAGAACACTCTGATTGGTTCGACACGTCCGACTATGAAGAGTCGAATCCGTTTGGAATAGAGCGAAAGAATAAAAAAATCGTCGGACTCTTCAAAGATGAATGTAATGGATGTATAATGACGGAATTCATCGGACTCCGCAGTAAGATGTACTGCATTCTTATTCAAAACCAACCGCCAGTGTTGAAAGCCAAAGGAGTCAAGACTGGAGTTGTCAAAAGGACTCTTACATTTGAAAATTATCGAGACTGCTTGTTCAATGGGAATGTAGTGAAATGTGTACAGAATACTATCCGTTCTCGACTGCACAATGTTCGAACGGAGCGACAGGAAAAAGTCGGCCTGAGTCCGTATGATAATAAACGATTCTTGATTGCTGGAAAGACTGACACTCTACCCTGGGGTCATAAGGATATCTCGATGGAGGCTGATAGAGTGGGGGAACTCCCTCTTATAGAGCCGATGGCAAGGGCTGAGCTCAGTTCAGCTGCCAACGAGCCAGAGAGAAGACCTCCAGAAGAAGCTCCCCAGGTCGATTTTGTCCCGGACGAAGACCTCCAGATTGATTGTATTCTAGACGAAGACCTCCAGGTTGAATTCCAACACGATTTTGAAGGCATAGTGGAGGAAACTCTACTCAGCAAATCTAATCAGAAGATTGACTCCAGTCACTCAGTAGACGAGAGTAGATCTCCGATTCCAGAATCTCTCGACAAAGATATCTTGAGTCTCTTCGACGAAGATATTTTGAGTATCTTCTTGGACGAAAGTCTTTCGAAAGAATTTGCGGAAGAATTTGAATCAGTTGAGCTCCATCGTCCGAAGCGCATTCGCCCTTCTGATACCTTTGAGAGTGAAGGTCCTCCGAATAAGAAAACTTGTCCCTGAATCATGTCACAACGCACACTAATAACGGTGAGATGAATTCTTTTTATTTTCCTTTGAGAAAATGGCTATCTAATTTCAGTGAGATGAATCCATTTTGTTTTCCTTGTAGAAAGGGGCTCTCGATAATCTGAACGATATCGCTTCCAAAAATGGAGTTATACTCAAGAAGAAGACATGGAAAGAGTTGGACGAAAATGAGAGCTATGCAATTACCGAAATAAGAAAACTTGATACGAAATATGGTAAACAAATTGTCTTCCACGTCGACGACGTCACGGAGCAATTTCAAATCTTTGCACCTCAGAGAATTTGCAAAGCTCTTTACGATGATGAAGAAATGTTCGACTATCTGGCCGCTAAAGCGAACAAGCTCGAATTATCTTTCCTGAATTTAGGCGATGGTAAATTCAAGTTTCACTAAGTACTTGTATATATGTAAATAAATATATCAATAAATGAGAGAAAGCCTCTGAGGAAGAGAAACCGACCAACTCTCCAGCTTGAATTACGATTCAAGTTTGAGAGTTGCTCTGCTGGTTGTTCTCTACTGGTAGGGGGCGCAGGTGGGGGCCCTCTCCCTTTCTCAATAAAAAAATAATTTATTGTTGATCTTGATTTATCCAACTGTTATGACTGCTATCAAAACCGAGCCATTTAACATACATTTGATTGCCACGTTTTTTGATTACTTTTTCAACCAAATATACATCAGGATACTTTACTTTCGAGAGCTCTTCTTCATAGAAACATCCAGATACAGGCTCATCCTGATAGTCCTTTAAATGATACGTCACTGGTTTGCTTTTACGAATTTTGTCAATTGTGAAGATTTCTGTAGACCAATTCGGCCAGTAGGCTTTGTCAAAGACACCTTTGATCCTGCTCACTCTAACCTTATCGTTTACTTTGAACTTCGGTTTTTTCACGATTCGATTATCTACTGGAAAGCAACGAAGAACTTGAGCTTCATTCTCAGCATTTACATCTTTCGGTTTCATTTTTATCTTACTATGTTTTGTACCATTATATTCTTCAAGCAGATCAGGTAAGAATCCTAACCATTTATGATTGCCTTGTAAACTAAATCGAGTCCACATTTTATTCTTCAAAGTGCGATTGAAACGTTCACAAATAGATGCTTTCATTTCACTGTACGTTGAGTAAAGATTGATATTATACTTTCTCATCAGACTCTGGAAAGTCTTATTATAGAATTCTTTACCTCTATCGGTTTGCAAGTTTTTTGGAACTCTACCTTGCTTCAAAATTGATTCCATTGCAGCTGTGACATCTTTTCCGTCCTTAGATTTTACTGGGACTGCCCAAGCATACTTGGAGAATACATCAATGACAGTCAATAAATATCGAAAACCTTTATTTTCTTTCGAATAAGGTTGCATCTCTACAAGATCAGCTTGCCAGCTTTCATCCAGTCCGCGAATGTCAACTTGCCTCCGCGGATAATTGCGTCGAGCTGGTTTATGCAGCTCCTCAACGACTACGCGTTTCTGATTCATCGTTTTCTTCGTTTATTATTCTTAGCTTCGAATGCGTTTTCCAACTCGTGTAATTTAGCATTCAAAGTGAGAATCTGCTGATCAATCTCGTCCCTGTGTGCTTCGACAAGATCTGTCAAGTACTTTGTATCTTTTTTGAACGTATCTTCGTCCGCGGCTAGAATAACGTTCACGTCGTCTATATCACTCCTCAGTTTTAACGTGATTTCACATATACTTTGAATTTCGGAGTGGAAAAAATCCTTCAAAGTTTGGAAATTTACTGCGTCACTAGGATCCACTGGTGGTGCTAGGTTACAGAGTCGTTTACATTCTGCATCAAATTGACCATCGTCAGTGAATTTATACCCAATGCCCGGTGGACCCCGGAGTCCCTCCTCAATCCTTTTTCGCTTCAAGGCACGTCCGAACAGATCGACGCTCATTTTGATACTGATGCAGATGATTGGCATCAGTTCAATATATAGCCAGCTTCTCTCAATTCGTCGATTATTGAGTGAATCTCATTATCATGATTCCGATTGCCCGCGGTCCGTTCCGCTAAGAGCAGTCGGAGACGATCAACTAATTCGTTTGGATCATCCCAATATATGTAATCCATTCTTGAGTTAACTCGAGCAACTTTGTACCGTGGTAGTAAACCTGAGCCATAAATTTCAGCAGAACTCACATCGTCTTCCACAAACAGAGGTTTTATAATTTCATTAAATTTTTTACTCGTTGCAGACGCTCGGAGAGTCTCCCGGGGATCGTGTTTCTTTCGATGGGCGCTCGTGGTTTCTAAAATTTGACGATACAGAGATCCTTTTCAGTGACAATTTTCATATTTGGCTGTTTCATTAGTATTAGTTGTAGGAGTCCAGGTGTCGGGGGATAAGAGACTTTATTTACTTTAATGTCATCCTCAAAAAGAATTTCCGAGTTTCCAAGCATCATTTTACCGCCTTTTTGATACACTCCATAGAGTAAATCGTCACCTCTTACATCATGAGAAGGATGTTTGAGCGGACTTTTATAGTCGCTCCCAACCTCTGGCGCGTCAAAGAAAGATGTTTCATGACCCGACTCATCATCATCAGCTGCTAATGTGCTTTCAGATTCGTCCGAGCTTTTCAATTGGAAACTTTTCAAGAGTTTGGGTCTCTTCTTTGCTTTGAGAGGAATATTTCGCGAGTCAGTTTGAGATGGAAGAGTATTTTTCGTTTGCGAAACAATTTTTTCTAGCGGTTCGATTATTGGTTTGAACGTTTCACCCAAAGCTTTATCCACATTGTCTTTCTCATATTTGAGCAGATCATATTTCCGTCTGACAGCATCCCTCGCTTTCACGAGTTGTTGCAATATATTTTTCTCCCTTTCCAATTCAGTCATGTTCACTCAATGATGTCTCGTGATAGACTGAATGCGAGCTCCTCTAGTACGATATATTTGTAGCAAAACAATCGAAACCTTTTCTATACCGACCATTATTGATTTCTCTATCTTTATCGATAACGAGGAAGCCGTGAGAATCATTCCAACAAGCTGAGCACAAGTCTCGAAATGCCTGAAATGACATGTCAGTGTTCACGTGGTTGTCATAAACATGTTTCTGATTTTTCTGATCTTGCTTGAATAACACCAATAAATTAACGTTGTCCCTCTCAAGAAGCTTAGGCACTTGAGCGTACGATTGGCAGAGATAGAAAGAATCTATCCCTTTGTGTCTCCCCATGCAGAAAAAATTACGTAGATGATCTTGATTTTTATCACAAGCAACATCATCGAAAATCATGATAGAATTCGATAGAGCCTTGTCTGGTGATATGACCTCTTCATTATCACTGAAAGGGAAATAGTTGAGGCCTTCAATCGGTTCTAAAACATCCTTCAAGAACTGGTACTTCGGTTGATTGAGTGATTTAGAGTATAAATATACGTTTTCATATCTCAACCCGTTCGGATGTATCAAGAGAGCTAATAAGCTATTCGTCTTGCCACAATTAGATGGACCGCAGAAAATTGCTCTGATAGTGTCTGGGAGTAGGTCACCGTGTCGTTTGACCTTCTTCTCATCTTTCACGAGAACGTCAAAGTTCATCACTGGCAATTTCTTCGAGGTCTCTGAGAAATCCATTGTGACTGCTCGGATTCGTCCATCAAACTGAGGCTATGGGTATAAATACCAGGCTTATATAGCCTCCTGCTCAGTCACTCACAGACTTCTGACGAGTGATGATCATTCATAAAAGATCTCGCAAGAGAAAACGGGGTCGCGGTCTAGTTAACAACTTTATCAATCGACTCCCCGTGGAGCTCCACTTACCTGGTTATCAATACTGTGGACCAGGGACCAAATTAGAGAAGCGGTTGGCTCGAGGTGATCCTGGGATTGATCCACTCGATTCCGCTTGCAAGGAGCACGATATAGCATATTCTCAAAATCGAGAGAATATTGAAGCGAGACACGCTGCAGACCGAGTTTTAGCTGAAAAAGCTTGGAATCGAGTACGTGCCAAGGACGCAAGTGTCAGAGAAAGAGCAGCAGCTTTGGCTGTCACTACTGCAATGAAATTGAAGACGAAGGCAGGTATGGGTCTCAAGAAGCGGAGGACTCTTAAGAGAAAGAAGACTCGAGTTGTTAAGAGGAAGAAGAAGGTCGCTAGAAAAAGGAAGACTTCGAGGAGGAAAGTGAGTAAGAAAAGAAAAACGACTCCTCTGAGCGCAATCATCAAGGCTGCTGCCAAGTCAACGGTTCATAATAAATCAGCAAGGAAAGTGATAAGCTCCGCAATGAAAGGTGCGCGAGCTGCAATTAGGAAGATTGGTGGGAGAATTCGAGTGAAAGTCCCTCGAGTCTTACCAGTCTCTACGAAAATCGGTGGGTTCCTACCATATCTCATTCCTCTCTTTGCTGGACTGAGTGCAACTGGTGCTCTAGCTGGTGGGGCTGCCGGAGTAGCTAAGGCTATAAACCAAGCTAAGACGGCAAAACGTCAGTTGGAAGAGAGTCAACGACATAATAAGACGATGGAAGCTATCGCTCTTGGAAAAGGTCTCTATTTGAAAACATATAGAAAAGGCTTTGGACTCTACTTGAGTCCATATATGGGCGATGGTTTAAAAAAAAAAGATTGAAGTAAGTTTACCTAACAGAGCATTGTCCAATTACGATATACTCGAGTACGCAAAAAAGAGGGGAATTCCCAATTTTCGCGGGGTTTATATGCGAAATGCTTTACCATCTGATGGACCGCGTTATCGAGAATCGGCAGTAGTCAATCTTGATGACGCGAGTGGACCCGGGACGCATTGGGTGGCTTACCGCAAGAGAGGGAATGATGTAGTATATTTTGACAGCTTCGGTGACCTTCAACCACCATTAGATCTCATGTTATATCTTGGGGTCGATAGTGTCAAGTACAATCCCAAGAGATATCAAAAGTTTGGGAGTTTCAATTGCGGTCATCTGTGTCTCAAATTCTTATGCAACGAACTCGAGGGTATATAAGAGGGTGACTCGTTCGACTCTCTCTCATTCTGTTTTCAAGAGTCATGGAATCGAATACTCTGATCCTATCGGGAGCCTCTTCGATTCTCGAAGCTCACTTCAATCCCTCGATCGAATTGAATTCGGATAAAAATTACGAGTGCGCTTTGATTGATTTTCTCTCTTATCATTCGTTCCCTAACATCCACGAGGGAAGAAATAATATCATCATTGGAGATCGAAAGATAACAATACCTACAGGTTGTTACGAGATCGATAATATCGAGAAATACATTCAAGGGGAACTATTTGAGACCGGTGTAACTTTCAGTTTAAAACCAAATAATAACACTCTCCGTAGTATTATCAATTGTAGTAAACCTGTTAATTTCATAGTTGAAGGATCAATTGGACGAATGCTTGGATTCACACCGCGCATTCTAGAGGCTGGCAGGGAACATATTTCTAATTTACCAATCAGGATTCTTAAAATAAACTCATTGAGAATTGAGTGCAGTATCATCACTGGTAGCTATCTGAACAATCAGAAAGTTCACTCTCTCCACCAGTTTTTCCCCGCAGTGCCTCCAGGCTATAAAATCATCGAAGTCCCGACTCAGAAGATTTACTTACCACTAATTCCTAAAGAGGAGATCACTGATATCCAGGTTGCGGTAATTGATCAAGACGGAGAATTAGTAGATTTTCAAGGAGAAGAAATCACAGTCAGACTTCACATTAAAGCGCTTCAGTGATGGGTATCGCTTATCACGGTCGAGGGTATAAATCCACGACATCATGTCGCCCAACGGTCAGTCGTCGTCGAGCTCTCAAAGCGCTAACACGGCAAAACGTTCAGTTCCTCAAAAGTCACGGTTTCCGCGTAAAGCCTGGTGGAAATTGACTTGCATTTTCATTTGTTGTTTCAAGAAGAAGAATGGAAGACATCCTAGACATTCACTCACCCGTCGTTTTCGACGATGATATTTCTCACTACGAAGTTCACGCTCATCAACCTTACACAGGAGCTAATCATGCGAATAACGATGAAATTCGCATATCGATTCAACATCAAGATCTTTGTCTTTTACCTTCCAAAAGCTCTCTCCATATAGTTGGTCGATTGAATGTAACGTCTGGTACCACAGCATCGCATACCAAGTTCGTGAACAATGCTCCGTGTCATCTCTTTTCTAATGTCCGTTATGAAATTAACGCGATAGAGATAGATCGATGTAGAAACGTTGGTATCACGAGTTTAATGAAAGGATGGATATCTCTCAATCCTCGACAAAATATGGAGAATGCTGGATGGTTGGATATTGAAGAAACTAAAAGCATCATTGATAATCAGGGATGTTTTGATGTCAACGTTCCTCTGAATAAGATCCTAGGTTTTGCAGAAGACTATCGAAAAGTAGTCGTCAATGCCAAGCATGAGTTGATCCTGCAAAGATCCAATACTGATATCAATGCTGTGCTATCGACATCCTATGATACCGGAACACCTCCGGTGGTAACGTGGGATCAGTGGCAGATTGAATTGATCAAAATAGAGTGGCTCATGCCATATGTTACACCGTCCAACCAACTGAGAATCAAAATGCTCAACCAACTTCAGAGGAGCAAGTCAATAGCGATGAGTTTTAGATCCTGGGAACTCTTTGAGTATCCTACTCTTCCAACCACATCGAAACACGTGTGGACTGTAAAAACTTCGAATCAATTAGAAAAACCACGTTTCATCGTGCTCGGCTTCCAAACTGCTAGGAAAAATAGGAAAGACAAGAATGCGAGTCTTTTTGATCATTGTAACATCAGCGATGTGAAACTTTTCCTCAATTCTCAATATTATCCTTACGGTAATCTCAATTTGGATATCACGAAAAATCAGTATGCAATACTTTACGATATGTACGTTCACTTTCAAAGTGCGTACTATGGTAGAGATCCAGAACCCATATTGAATAAGAAGCAGTTCATTGCGAATGTTCCTCTCGTCGTTCTAGACTGCTCCAAACAAAGTGAGACTCTGAAGAATGCACCAGTCGATGTTCGCTTAGAAATTGAAGCTAGAGAAAATTTCCCAGACAATACATCAGCTTATTGTTTGATCATACATGATCGAATAATTGAGTATAATCCAGTGAGCGGAGATGTGCGCAAAGTGATCTAGAGTCAGTTTTTCTCGAGATGTCGAGCAAGAAAGGTCTCTGCTGTAGGGAAACCAACTGTCAACACCCAGATTGTCATTTTTATCCTGACTTCAAAAAATCACTCGAGGGTCTGGCATGGAAACGAATGATTCAAATGATCATACAGTTCAGAGAGCGAGATCATTCTGAATATGAATCGGATTACCTCGAGGAGATGATGCAGGGGATCGATCTTCTGAAAGACACTACGACCCTCAGATTCTACGTTACTCTGCTAGGTTATTATAGAAGAAAAATTTGCTTCGAGCCGCTGGATTATTCTTGGAGGATCTGCGACGATCCTAAATGTCTCAAACCTCATCGGGAAGCTTGTGACTTTTGGGATGAGAAAGTCTATCACGACATTGCAGTAGCAGATCTCTTGAAAATCATCCTTGACAATGACATCTGTCATATACGCTTTGGAATATCCAATGAGTGTGACCGAGACAAAAGATGTGAGCCCCACGATACCCGATGTCCAAATCATTACAAAGTTCAACCTTTGAAATATAGAGGGTTTCATAGAGGTATCGCTATGTTCGAGCATGATCCCGATTGTGAATCAGCTCATCTCAATTATTGAATGGTTCAGTTTGTCTCAAGATGGCTTACGTCGTAGACATGCAAGGCTTCAAACAGCCTGTCGACGATTTTATCTTGAAAGAACTTGCTGTAGCTCCCCTCGATGGAGATTCCGAGCCTCGCGTCTTCCTCTTCAGAGAGCCCTTTCCTCTGAAGAGATTGTCTCAGAAATATGTGAGACAGAATTTATGGCTTGAGAGAAACTATCATGGCATTCCTTGGTGTTCTGGAGACGTCCCTTACAATCAAGTTGGTCACGTTATCAGAGAACTTTTACAAGATGCCGAGTCCATCGTTGTCAAAGGTTCAATCAATAAGGACTGGTTGGAGCGATTCGGTCTCAAAGTCCGTGACATCACAGAGTCTGGATATCTATCATTGGATGCTCTGTACAATCAAAAACACGTCACAGTCTGCACACATCATCCGAGAGCTCAAAAAGTAGTTTGTGCCGTTCACAATGTTGAGCTCATGAGGAAATTCATCAGAGATCATTCCCAAGACTGGGTGGAAGAGATGGAGTGGGAGGATATAAATGGCGAGTGAGCTGAATATTCTCTTCATTCCATCATGGGGTGTGGCTTGAGTAAGGTCAAGGAGCGCAAGCTCTCAAAAGATGAGTTGGAAAAACGACTTCGAAAGTACACCAACCCTTTCGAAGCACCCGGCATACCCCGACCAAGAAACCCTTACTGTCGTCAATATGGCGAGAATGGCGAGGAGTATGATGTTTGCGATTGAAACTATAAATTGATCATACATTGCTGTCTTCTTTCATTCTATCATGGGAAACGGAAGCAGCAACAGCTCTCAAGAGCGGAGTCTTCTCCTGGATGAGGAGCAAAAGAAAAAAGGACCATCTGCGTGGAAAGAGAAGTCTGAGAAAACATCCACCCAAAGCTTCAAGTCTTACTCCGACTATAAGTATGATAAGATGAAGAATTGCAAGAAATGTGATAAAGAAGGAAGTAGTAGCACGTGGTATACGGATTGAACGTACACGGGCTACTCGATTGAGTCGGTAACTCGTTGTATAGTAGGTTCCCTTTACTAGTGCATCAGAGTCAGTAGAGTTTTCAGTGTATTGGAACCTCTATGAGACCTTGAGTGCTTTGTAATCAAAACTCCATGAGATTGAAATAATAGCCCTATGGATCTTAATTGCAACTGCATTTGAAACCCTAGGGGACGTTGGCTGCATTTCAAACCCCGTGGGACGTTGAGTGCATTCAAAAGCCTGTGGGACTTTGGGTGCATTCAAAAGACTATAGGACTTTGAGTGCAGACTGCATTCAAAAGCCTATGGGACTTTGAGTGCAAATTGCATTCAAAGTCCCATAGTATACCTACTTATAGATGCACAAATGTTACCTGCAACAGAAGAAATCGCAGGACATATTAGATTCATTTAGAGTGTTTGGGAAAGTTTTTTGAAAGGATTTACACTTGTGAAATTGCATAACTCACATCACATATTGTATGAAAGTACCCATATATATGTCTTGCATTGATAAAGTGCCAGTGCCTGATAGCTCAGACACTCAAAATATTAAACATGACCATGAAAAAGCCCTGAATATCTGACTTGAGGTTGGCGCATAATCTTTCGATGAGCAGATCTGAGCAACAGATTTGAGCTTGGGAGTATGTATTCGAAAGGTGATTTAGCAAATTCTCACATTAAGATAATGGTGTAACTCATCTAAGGTGATTGCAAGTTTTTTTATTTGAGCACGAGTTAAATCATACTTTATATGTTGGAAAAAGTCGAAAAATACATCTTAGAACCTTCCCAAGTGAGATTTGGGGTTGTCACATTTTCGGTCTCCCAATATCAACGTTTGAACTGAAATACTCACATACGACGAGTACTCAAATTCCAAATGATGTAGAAATTCAACAAATGGGCATGCGGTTGTATGCCCTTTTTTTAAAAACAGGTGCAACCATAATTTCTAAATCTCAACTGGAAAATCACGCGAACGTGGAACATAATGATTGAATATACAGATTTTTTCTCATACAATATAGACATTTAGTCAGATATTCAAAAAACAATTTGCTTGATCTTTTCCCCTCTATATTTTGAACTACTCGGAAAAGATCACCAGACTCATTTCATATCTACTTGAAGATACAAAAAGGTACTCCCAACCAAGTTTTTTGACCCATTCGACGAGTGATTTAAGGCTATTTCAATAAAAACCCCGACAAATATGATCAAATCAGATATCCTTTCAAAACTAATAGAAAAATATTCAATTTTACGAATAATTCCAAGAATAATTTCTGTTTGAATTGAAGAACCAGAATGTAAATCTGAAGATTCAAATTCCAGCAACGATAATGGGTATTCGAAAACACATTTATCTCCAGTTTTCTATGACTTATTTCTGCAACATTACATTTTTATTTGACTCTTGGCTGGAATTGTTGTATTCAAGCGAAAAAATTGTCTCACGATTATCCAAAACAATAAAAATTTTCAGGTTTTTGAGGTATTTAACGTGAAGAATTTTGGAATTCGGATCTTGAAAAGTTCGAATCTACGTAACTCGACGAATTGGGTTGAAATTTCTCTCAATGAGAATTTTCCATAATTCGAGATGATGTTCCTCCCGAATTCCACCTCATCTCTCAAATTCACTTTGCTTTGAAAGAAAGACAATTAGGACATACCATTTCTCCATCAACTTCAAACTCCTGTTCTTGAAGAAACGTCATGGAGTTATCGTACAGTTCCTTGTTACAGTGTTTCGGTATAATTAGCTTCGTCTCCGTCTTTGATCTCTTTGAAGGGGGCAGCGAGCTGGTGCTAGACCTCCGTCTAGCAAGAGCCCGGCCGCACTTTGTTTACTTGACCGTGATGATTTCTCGCGGTTCAGTCGCTGTTGATGTGGAGGGTACTGCAGGTGTCGAGTCCGGTGAGATACTTTTACTACCTGGAAAAAAATGAAAATATTTCATCAGAACTTAGCCTTACAATCTACACTTTCGTGCCTGGTCCTGGTCAGAGTAGCCTCTTGTCTTATTATTAAGGCGATGCGGTCACCGTGCAAACCGGAAATTATATCTTATTTGGGTGTAAATCAAAAAATTTCCACGAAACGAAGTCGGAGACGATTTGTCCATTACGTATCATCACCTGAGTTGTGGTGGACAACTCATTATTTGTCACCAATCATAAGACTATCACTAATAAACGAGAATAACTCACCCGCGGGTACTTTCTAACCGACAAATTGGCACATTTTCGTTCACAAAACTCTCAAAATCTAGTCCGATTTGGGCCAAACGAAGAGTTATTCAGGCCAAGATAGATGATAATAAAGCCTGGATAACTCGTCGTTTAGGCCATAATGGAAAAGATTTTGAGAATTCTGTGAACAAAGTTCAGCGTGCACGGTGACCGCATCGCCTTGAACAAAAATTCCATCAAGCAACTTCTTCAACGCATTCATGAATGAACATTATGGAATACCCAAGTGGAATCTGATTTCTCTTGCATCCGTGATGCGTGATTGCCATCACTTGAATGGAATGATAAGAAAACAATGCATTTTAGGTTAGCGGGTAATCATGCAAGGATGCAAAATTCCTTGCTTTCCTTTATTTTTCTAAAATTGTTATACTTCATTCAAAATTCAACTGTACGACAACTTGACGTGACTTACCTTGCCATTGAACTCAGAATTCTTCCAAATTCTATCAGTATTGTGTCAAGAATTTTATATTCATATCGAGCAATCGAGAGATTTTTATTTGACTCATCAATTTATAACACTTTTGATTGTAAGAATATTCTACGGTGAAAGAATTTAAGAGACAATTATGAAATGAAGAGATTCAATGAATTCATAAAAAACAACAAGGTCAGCAAAGTACTCTCACTTTTCAAGAGAAAATTCATTATCATATAATGATATCATATTATGTATGGTTTTCGACTCTCATTGGGGATAGGCATTTGGGTGGGTTAAGAAATGATAACAAGTAAGAATGCGAATTGCATTTAATTATTTTTTATTTAGAAATTCATCACTCAAATTAGTATATTCTTAGACATGTGGACGGGCATCTATTTTGACCGTAAATCAATTCACTTGATAATATATGAAAAGAGAAACACTGATTTTACAATACTCAAACTATTATATTACGAAAAATCACTACTAGAATTTTTACTGATACATCGACACTTGTAACAGAACGGAGAAAAATAACGACCATTAATTCAAAGAAATTAACTCTCATCTGAAAAACGACTGTCACGTTAAAAGAATATAAGACGCCCGAAATTTTCAAATAATTATTAGCGATCACTGCTTCAAAATAGCGAGAAAAAGTCGCACGGTCGACTTTCAAGCCGAAGGGGTTGACGCGACGCGGTTGAGAATACACCCGCCTGCAAGAAAATTGTTTATACGCATATATCACAAAACTCCCCCACTGGCGCAGCGATTCCGATTCCACGAAAACTACTCACGGGGCATGTATTAGAGAGAGAGGCCCGCGCGCCGCATACAGGGAATTTACTTGCGCGCGCGGGGAGTGCATTCGCACTTGATTCACTAAGAAGATAAAACTTGGGATAATCCTTAAGTGATGCGGCAGCAAGGCTCTACGTACGTGACATTACGATGAAATCGCCATCAGTACACGAGTCAAGCGTCTCCTCCGAAAATCTAGTCGGGGATATTTTCACCGCTAACCCAAAAGGATGAGAAGATCAATCACAGGCATTTCTAATCACATTACCACAAGGGCCATGACTCGAAAACGATTGTCTTCCTCGTCGATCAAAGATCTCGGAGAAACGCGATGGTTTGATCAAGGTAGGAAAAAAAAGGATGAGGTATTGGGCACCCGAATGCCACGATTTACCGGCGCACCTAGCTCCAGGCATCACCCTGCTGCAAAAGTTCGATTGGATTCGATAGAAAAACACTCAATCGATCTGAATCTAGAAACTTATGATGAATTTGAAACATGATTTTCAGGATTGGAGAAGATTGGAGTTCAATCGCGATCAATGATGTTGATCGGGATTCAAACAGTGTTGACCAATCTTTACCAATGCCGACTATACGCATTGAGAAAGAGATTGCCAATCGACCTCAATACTGACTAGAATCATTGGAGACCTTATATCCTATTCATCTGAATCGATTTGAATGCTGGAAATCAGTATTGGATATCCGAAATCCTATCCGTCTCAATCGATTCCAATACTGTTATTCTGCATTGGAACCTCAATCGAACTCAATACTGACTAGAATCATTGGACACCTTATATCCTATTCATCTGAATCGATTTGAATGCTGGGAATCAGTATTGGATATCCGAAATCCAATCCGCCTCAATCGATTTCAATACTGTTATTCTGTATTGGAACCTCAATCGAACTCAATACTGAATATATTCATTGGACACCTCATATCCTATTCATCTGAATCGATTTGGATGCTGGAAATCAGTATTGGATATCCGAAATCCTATCCGCCTCAATCGATTCCAATACTGTTATTCTGCATTGGAACCTCAATCGAACTCAATACTGACTAGAATCATTGGACACCTTATATCCTATTCATCTGAATCGATTTGAATGCTGGAAATCAGTATTGGATATCCGAAATCCAATCCGCCTCAATCGATTTCAATACTGTTATTCTGTATTGGAACCTCAATCGAACTCAATACTGAATAGAATCATTGGACACCTCATATCCTATTCATCTGAATCGATTTGGATGCTGGAAATCAGTATTGGATATCCGAAATCCTATCCGCCTCAATCGATTCCAATACTGTTATTCTGCATTGGAACCTCAATCCAACTCAATACTGACTAGAATCATTGGACACCTTATATCCTATTCATCTGAATCGATTTGAATGCTGGAAATCAGTATTGGATATCCGAAATCCAATCCGCCTCAATCGATTTCAATACTGTTATTCTGTATTGGAACCTCAATCGAACTCAATACTGAATAGAATCATTGGACACCTCATATCCTATTCATCTGAATCGATTTGAATGCTGCGAATCAGTATTGGATATCCGGAATCCTATCCGCCTCAATCGATTCCAATACTGTTATTCTGCATTGGAACCTCAATCGAACTCAATACTGACTAGAATCATTGGACACCTTATATCCTATTCATCTGAATCGATTTGAATGCTGGAAATCAGTATTGGATATCCGAAATCCAATCCGCCTCAATCGATTTCAATACTGTTATTCTGTATTGGAACCTCAATCGAACTCAATACTGAATAGAATCATTGGACACCTCATATCCTATTCATCTGAATCGATTTGAATGCTGGAAATCAGTATTGGATATCAGAAATGCTATGCGCATCAATCGATCCCAATACTGTTGTTCAGTATTGGAACCATCGAGATCTGAATCCGCCCCAATCGACCTCAATACTGACTAGAGTCATTGGAGACCTTATATCCTATTCATCCGGATCGATTTGAATGCTGGATATTAATATTGGAGATTCGGTATCCTATCTGCCTCAATCGATTCCAATACTGATTTTCAGTATTGGGAACATCAAGAACTCAATCGGCCTCAATCGACCTCAATACTGACCTTCAGTCATTATTACAAATCAACGTCTCACATATACATCACTCACATTACAGGTAAGGTTTCAATACAATTCAATACTTATTTTAATCATGATCGCATTAACATATCATCGCATTACATAACTAAACGCTATTTGGAGGTTCTGTCACTCATCAGTCTTATATAGGAACAGGAGAGATGGTTCGTCGCTTGCGAGAAAGCAATCACATGATATTTGGATGCAAACTGAGATGGTCATCGAAACGCCGCCTAGCGTCAGCCACTCGAATTCTATCGGCCTCAATCGATTCCAATACTAACTTTCAGGAATGGGAAGTTCAATAACTCACACTACGTCCATCGGTTCCAATACTGACTATAAGCATTGACGAGTTTATTTATCGTCCTGAATCGATTTGAATGCTGATTATCAGTATTGGGGACTTGAAATCCTATCTGCCCAGTCGAATCCAGTACTGTTTTCGAGTATTGGGAACATCGAGATCTCAACCCACTTCAATCGATCTCAATACTGACTGTGAGTATTCTAGCCCTTATATTCTAATAACCTGAATCGATTTGAGTACTGTCTCTCAGTATTGGGTAGATCGCTATCTCAATCCACTTCAATCGATCTCAATACTGGAAGTAAGCATTAGAAACCTTATATCCTATCTACTTGAATCGATTTGGATGCTGGATTTCAGTATTGAGGACTTGAAATCCTAACTGCCCCAATCGATTCCAGAACTGTTTTTCAGTATTGGAAACATCGGGTTCTCAATCCGCTTCAATCGATTTCAATACTGATCTTCAGCATTGCAGACCTCATATGATATTTACCTGAATCGGATTGAATGCTAGATATCAGTATTGAGGACTCGAAATCCTATCTGCCCCAATCGATTTCAGTACTGTATTTCAGTATTGGAAACATCGGGTTCTCAATCCGCTTGAATCGATCTCAATACTGATTTTCAGCATTGCAGATCTTATATCCTATCTACTTGAATCGATTTGAATGCTGGATATCAGTATTGAGGACTTAAAATCCTACCTGCCCGAATCGATTTCAGTACTGTATTTCAGTAAAGGAAACATCGGGTTCTCAATCCGCTTCAATCGATCTCAATACTAATTTTCAGCATTGCAGATCTTATATCCTATCTACTTGAATCGATTTAAATGCTGGATATCAGTATTGAGGACTTGAGATCCTATCTGCCCCAATCGATTTCAGTACTGTATTTCAGTATTGGGAATATCGGGATCTCAATCCACTCCAATCGATCTGAATACTGAAAGTAAGCATCAGAAACCTCATATCCTATCTACCTGAATCGGAATGAATGCTGGATATCAGTGCTGGATATCAGTATTCAGGACTTGCCATCCTATCTGCCCCAGTCAATTCCAGTACTGTATTTCAGTATTGGAAACATCGGGTTCTCAGTGCGCTCCAATCGATCTCAATACTGATGTTCAGCATTGCAGACCTTATATGATTTTTACCTGAATCGAATTGAATGCTAAATATCAGTATTAAGGACTTGAAATCCTAGCTGTCCCAATCGATTTGAGTACTGTTTTCCAGTATTGGGAATATCGAGATCTTAACCCAATTTAATCGATCTCAATACTGACTGTAAGTATTGGAGCCCTTATATCCCAATAATCTGAATCGATTTGAGTACTGTCTCTCAGTATTGGGCAGATTGCTATCTCAGTCCACTTCAATCGATCTCAATACTAAATGTAAGCATAAGTGACCTCATTATATCCTATCTACTTGTATCGATTTTAATGTTGAAAATCAGTATTGCAGAATTGAGATCCTATCTGCTCCAACTCATTCCAATACCGTTTTCAAGTATTGGAAACACTGAGATCTCAATCCGCTTGTATCGATCTCAATCCCGACTTTCAGCATTGCAGACCTCATATCATATTTACCTGAATCGAATTGAATGCGGAATATCAGTATTCAGGACTTGGAATCCTATCTGCGCTAATCGATTCCAGTTCTGTATTTCAGTATTGGGAATATTGGGAGCGCATTACGCTTCAATCGATCTCAATACTGATGTTCAGCATTGCAGACCTTATATGATATTTACCTGAATTGATTTAGATGCTGAATATCAGTATTGAGGACTGGAAATCCTATCTGCCCGGATCGATTCCAGTACTGTTTTTCAGTATTGGGAACATCGAGATCCCAACCCGCTTTGATCGATCTCATTACTGACTGTGAGTATTGTAGCCTTAATATCCTAATAACCTGAATTGATTTCGGTACTGTCTCTCAGTATTGGGTAGATCGCTATCACAATCCATTTCAATCGATCTCATTACTGAAAGTAAGCATTAGAAACCCTATATCCTATCTACTTGGATCAACTTGAATGCTGAAGATCAGTATTAGGGAATCGGGATCCTATTCGCCCCAATCGATCCCAGTACTGTCTTTCAGTATTGGTTACATCGAGATCTTAATCAGCTTCAATCGATCTCAATACTGATTCTCAGCATCGGACACCTTATGAACTATTTACCTGAATCGGAATGAATGCTGGATATCAGTATTGAGGACTTGAACTCCTATCTGCCCCAATCGATTGCAGGACTGTTTTCCAGTATTCGGAACATCGGGTTCTCAATCCGCTTCAATCGATCTCAATACTGCTTTCCAGCATTACAGACCTTATATCATATTTATCTGGGTAGGATTGAATGCTGAATATCAGTATTGAGGACTTGGAATCTTATCTGCCCCAATCTATTCCAGTAGTGTTTTTCAGTATTGGAAACATCGGGTTCTCAATCCGCTTCAATCGATTTCAATACTGATCTTCAGCATTGCAGACCTCATATGATATTTACCTGAATCGGATTGAATGCTAGATATCAGTATTGAGGACTCGAAATCCTATCTGCCCCAATCGATTTCAGTACTGTATTTCAGTATTGGAAACATCGGGTTCTCAATCCGCTTGAATCGATCTCAATACTGATTTTCAGCATTGCAGATCTTATATCCTATCTACTTGAATCGATTTGAATGCTGGATATCAGTATTGAGGACTTAAAATCCTACCTGCCCGAATCGATTTCAGTACTGTATTTCAGTAAAGGAAACATCGGGTTCTCAATCCGCTTCAATCGATCTCAATACTAATTTTCAGCATTGCAGATCTTATATCCTATCTACTTGAATCGATTTAAATGCTGGATATCAGTATTGAGGACTTGAGATCCTATCTGCCCCAATCGATTTCAGTACTGTATTTCAGTATTGGGAATATCGGGATCTCAATCCACTCCAATCGATCTGAATACTGAAAGTAAGCATCAGAAACCTCATATCCTATCTACCTGAATCGGAATGAATGCTGGATATCAGTGCTGGATATCAGTATTCAGGACTTGCCATCCTATCTGCCCCAGTCAATTCCAGTACTGTATTTCAGTATTGGAAACATCGGGTTCTCAGTGCGCTCCAATCGATCTCAATACTGATGTTCAGCATTGCAGACCGTATATGATTTTTACCTGAATCGAATTGAATGCTAAATATCACTATTAAGGACTTGAAATCCTAGCTGTCCCAATCGATTTGAGTACTGTTTTCCAGTATTGGGAATATCGAGATCTTAACCCAATTTAATCGATCTCAATACTGACTGTAAGTATTGGAGCCCTTATATCCCAATAATCTGAATCGATTTGAGTACTGTCTCTCAGTATTGGGCAGATTGCTATCTCAGTCCACTTCAATCGATCTCAATACTAAATGTAAGCATAAGTGACCTCATTATATCCTATCTACTTGTATCGATTTTAATGTTGAAAATCAGTATTGCAGAATTGAGATCCTATCTGCTCCAACTCATTCCAATACCGTTTTCAAGTATTGGAAACACTGAGATCTCAATCCGCTTGTATCGATCTCAATCCCGACTTTCAGCATTGCAGACCTCATATCATATTTACCTGAATCGAATTGAATGCGGAATATCAGTATTCAGGACTTGGAATCCTATCTGCGCTAATCGATTCCAGTTCTGTATTTCAGTATTGGGAATATTGGGAGCGCATTACGCTTCAATCGATCTCAATACTGATGTTCAGCATTGCAGAGCTTATATGATATTTACCTGAATTGATTTAGATGCTGAATATCAGTATTGAGGACTGGAAATCCTATCTGCCCGGATCGATTCCAGTACTGTTTTTCAGTATTGGGAACATCGAGATCCCAACCCGCTTTGATCGATCTCATTACTGACTGTGAGTATTGTAGCCTTAATATCCTAATAACCTGAATTGATTTCGGTACTGTCTCTCAGTATTGGGTAGATCGCTATCACAATCCATTTCAATCGATCTCATTACTGAAAGTAAGCATTAGAAACCCTATATCCTATCTACTTGGATCAACTTGAATGCTGAAGATCAGTATTAGGGAATCGGGATCCTATTCGCCCCAATCGATCCCAGTACTGTCTTTCAGTATTGGTTACATCGAGATCTTAATCAGCTTCAATCGATCTCAATACTGATTCTCAGCATCGGACACCTTATGAACTATTTACCTGAATCGGAATGAATGCTGGATATCAGTATTGAGGACTTGAACTCCTATCTGCCCCAATCGATTGCAGGACTGTTTTCCAGTATTCGGAACATCGGGTTCTCAATCCGCTTCAATCGATCTCAATACTGCTTTCCAGCATTACAGACCTTATATCATATTTATCTGGGTAGGATTGAATGCTGAATATCAGTATTGAGGACTTGGAATCTTATCTGCCCCAATCTATTCCAGTAGTGTTTTTCGGAAGTGGGAACTTCGAGATCTCGATCAGCTTCGATAGATTTCAATACTGATTTTCAGCATTACAGACCTTATATGATATTCACCTGAATCAAATTGAATGCTGAATTAAATGTGTAATGAGGACTTGGAACCCTATCCGCCTCAATCATTCCCTGTACTGTATTTCAGTATTGGGAATATCGGGATCTCAATACGCTTCGATCGATCTGGATACTGATGTTCAGCATTGCAGACCTTATATCATATCTACTTGAATTAATTCGAATGCTGTGTATCAGATTGGGAATGGGAAGTCCTATCTGCCTCAATAGATCCAAATACTGACCTCTCACATTGGATACCGTATATTCTATCTACGTCAATATACCTGAATGATGATTGTTAGTATTGAGGACTTGAAATCCTATCTGCCCCGATCGATTCCAGTACCGTCTTCCAGTATTGCAAACATCGAGATCTCAATCCGCCTCAATCGATTTCAATACTGATTCTCAGCATTGCAGACCTTATAACCCGTTCACCTGACCAAAAGCAAAACTCATCTTCAGGCTGTTGCAATTCTGCCCAGCAGTATTGAATTCGATTGATATATATGAAACCTAGAGGAGTTCAATACTGATTGTAAGTATTGAGAAGGATAGAATAACCATGTACCCACGATTTCCATTCGATTCTGTAGTATTCATCTCGATATTATTCAATGACGCAGAGAGTGATTGGGTCATCATTGGAATAGATTGATGCAGTCGACTCAATGCTGCCCGGCAGGATTCAGACCGATAGTGAAACTCATCCTCAGAGCGTACCAATCCTGCTCAGCAGTATTGAATTCAATTAAAATATATGGAACTCAGAGGAGTTCGATACCGATTGTAAGTATTCAGGAGGATAGGAACCACTTTTTCACGATCGGTATTCCATCCTATAGTATTAAGCTCGATTGGCCAATCACGCAATGAGTGATTGGGTCATCATTGAAATGAATTGACGCAGTCGACTCGATGCTGCCTGGCAGGATTCAGACCGAAAGCAAAACTCATCTTCAGGCCGTTCCAATCCTGCTCAGCAGTATTGAATTCGATTGAGATGTATGAAATCTAGAGGAGTTCAATACTGATTGTGAGTATTGAGAGAAATAGAATAACCATGCACCCACGATTTCAACTGGATTCTGTAGTATTCATCTCGATTGATCAATGACGCAAAGAGTGATTGGGTCATCATTGAAATCGATTGACGCAGTCGACTCAATGCTGCCTGGCAGGATTCAGACCGATAGCAAAACTCATCTCGAGACCGTTCCAATCCTGCTGAGCAGTATTGAATTCGATTGAAATATATCAAATCTAGCGGAGCTCAATACTGATTGTGAGTATTCGGAAGGATAGAATAACCATGCATCCACGATATCAATCCGATTTTGTAGTATTCAGCTCGATTGGTCAATCACGCAGTAAGTAATTGGGTGATCATTGGAATCGATTGACTAAGTCAATTCAATGCTGCTTGGCAGGATTCAGACCGATAGCAAAACTCATCTTCAGGCCATCCCAATCCTTCTGAGCAGTATTGGATTCGATTGAAATATATGAAATCCAGCGAAGTTCAATACTGATTGTGAGTATTGGGAAGGATAGAATAACCATGCATCCACGATTCCAATCCGATTCTGTAGTATTCGGCTCGATTGGTCAATCACGCAGGGAGTAATTGGGTTATCATTGGAATCGATTGACTCAGTCAATTCAATGCTGCCTGGCAGGATTCAGACCGATAGCAAAACTCATCTCGAGATCGTTCCAATCCTGCTGAGCAGTATTGAATTCGATTGCAATATATGAAATCCAGCGCAGTTCAATACTGATTGTAGGTATTGGGAAGGATAGAATAACCATGCATCCACGATTCCAATCCGATTTTGTAGTATTCAGCTCGATAAGTCAATCACGCAGTGAGTGATTGAGTCATCATTGAAATCGATTGACAAAGTCCACTCAATGCTGCTTGGCAGGATTCAGACCGATAGCAAAACTCTTCTCGAGATCGTTCCAATCCTGCTGAGCAGTATTGAATTCGATTGAAATATATGAAATCCAGCGCAGTTCAATACTGATTGTAGGTATTGGGAAGGATAGAATAACCATGCATCCACGATTCCAATCCGATTTTGTAGTATTCAGCTTGATTGGTCAATCACGCAGTGAGTGATTGAGTCATCATTGAAATCGATTGACAAAGTCCACTCAATGCTGCCCGGCAGGATTCAGACCGATAGCGAGACTCATCCGCAGGCCGTACCAATCCTGCTGAGCAGTATTCGATTCGATTGAAATATATGAAATCTAGCGGAGTTGAATACTGATTGTGAGTATTGGGAAGGATAGAATAACCATGCATCCACGATCTCAATCCGATTTTGTAGTATTCAGCTCGATTGGTCAATCACGCAGTGAGTAATTGGGTTATCATTGGAATCGATTGACTCAGTCAATTCAATGCTGCTTGGCAGGATTCAGACCGATAGCAAAACTCATCTCGAGACCGTTCCAATCCTGCTGAGCAGTATTGGATTCGATTGAAATGTATGAAATCTAGCGGAGTTCAATACTGATTGTGAGTATTGGGAAGGATAGAATAACCATGCATCCACGATTTCAATCCGATTTTGTAGTATTCAGCTCGATTGGTCAATCACGCAGTGAGTAATTGGGTTGTCATTGGAATCGATTGACTCAGTCAATTCAATGCTGCTTGGCAGGATTCAGACTGATAGCAAAACTCATCTCGAGATCGTTCCAATCCTGCTGAGCAGTATTGGATTCGATTGAAATGTATGAAATCTAGCGGAGTTCAATACTGATTGTGAGTATTGGGAAGGATAGAATAACCATGCATCCACGATTCCAATCCGATTTTGTAGTATTCAGCTCGATTGGTCAATCACGCAGTGAGTAATTGGGTTATCATTGGAATCGATTGACTCAGTCAATTCAATGCTGTTTGGCAGGATTCAGACCGATAGCAAAACTCATCTTCAGGCCATTCCAATCCTGCTGAGCAGTATTGGATTCGATTGAAATATATGAAATCTACCGGAGTTCAATACTGATTATGAGTATTGGGAAGGATAGAATAACCATGCATCCACGATTTCAATCCGATTTTGTAGTACTCAGCTCGATTTGTCAATCACGCAATAGGTGATAGGGGGATGATTGGAATTGATCCAGGCATAATTCGACTCGAATCTGTCCATTCATGATTGAAACGGATAGGAAAGAGCAAGGTTATTATACACCCAGTACTGCAGAGAATTATTCAGTTCGATTGAGGAATGTTGAAATAATAGTGTTCAAAAGGTGAAATCCAATCCTGTCATTTGGGATTGGTCAGGATAGACAATTAGTATCGTTTCGCGAATCGAATCACTTTCTGAAGCATTGATCTCGATAGAGCAGTGGGAGACGAGATCCATTATTCAATTAGATTGATTCCAATACTGAATCGGTTCATTAAAACATATTGAACCAGCAAAGATCTTCCATCCATCCTTCCGTGTCCGATCCTATGCTGAATACTGGTATTGGATTATATTCGCTTACATCAATTCTCATCAACAGTATAGAATTCTATTGGCAGTTGTGATCCCAATTCTACAATTCAGGATTCAGCTTGATTGGGTCTTTGTTCGATTGATCTGCATTGAATTCCAATACTGCTCTCGCCGGTTGAATGATAGAACCGATTGAAATGTATTCATCCCGATAGGATTCGATTGGTTTTCAATCCATCCCAATCGATCTTTTGCAGCAGGGAGCGTGCTTTCTTTCGATGCGGCCTCCTCTGATCACTAAAAGTGACAGGGATAGGGTAACCCAGGAAAGGAGATGAACTTTATCACATAGCACTTGATAAGTTGGCACTCTACTTACGTCGACTTCTTGACGATGCTCTTGCTACGTAGGGCACCATCAGGGCTGCAGCTCAGGAACGCCGGTTGCGAAGAGCATGGTGAGTCGAGCCATCAAACTTCAAAAATGGATGAGTCCATTTTCTTCGACTTGAGAGTCGGACCCTGGAGAGCTTCCAGCCCTAGTGGAAAAAATGAGTCGATTATCGAGTCGACTCTACGAAACAATCATCGAGTCAAATATTGAGTCGTAAATCGAGTCGAAAATCGAGTCAGTTTCAAATGGACTATAGTCAGAGGGTTGATAACTGATCCAATTATCTCGAGGAGTCACTTTCCTTGACAAGAGTACGTTTCGATTGTATGCCGATCCAAAACTCTTACTAGGACCAAGAATTGCCTATAGGCATAACAATTGACGATTTGACAATTTGACATCACCCTGCGTGAATTTCTACACGGGTGGGAACAGATCTATACGCCTGCAAGTAGAGACGGCAAGAATATTGCAAGAGAACGATCCCTACCGTTTATAATAGACCACATTTTTCGACTCGATTGACAACACGATTTTCGACTCGATTTTGGACCCGATTACCGACTCGATAATGGACTCGAGAATCAGGCCAATAAATAAATAATACAGCTTTTCCTGTCATGGTGCTCGCTGATTCCGATGAAATGTGTCCAAGTTATATCGATATCGTAATATCACACAATTTTGACCCATCTCATCTCAATTCGACGTGACGTTTATGAGAAGTAGTGAGCCCAAAATTGTTTGATAGAAATTTGATCTGTGATACATGGTATGGATCAATTTCCTGCAAAATTTATGCTATCTTGACTTGCAGTCGTAGATCTCCTTGCATTTTTGTGTAGGAATCCACGCAGGGTTTGTCGAGTTATTGGACAGATTTAATCTCAGTGGAACTTCCACATTGGCGTAAGCTGAAACGCACTCTTGTCAAGAAGAGTGGTTTCTCGAGACCACTGGATCATTTTTGAACCGTCTGACTACAATCCATTCTGAATTGACTTGAATTTCGACTAGATTCACGACTCGGTTTTCGACTCGATATCCTAAATTGACTCGAATTTCGACTCGACTCACGACTCGATTTTGGACTCGATAATTGTTTCATAAAGTCGACTCGATAATCGGCTCATTTTTCTCAGTAGGGAGGTGTTGATCCTTGGATGAAATCGACAAGAATGCCGCTCCGCTGCAGCTTTCCCAAGCACATAAGCTCGGTTTCCGCGAATTAAGCTTCTCTCCCCCCACTCCTGGTACGCTCGACCAATCAGCGTCGAGGTCAAAGAAAAGCTTCGATTTTTCAAATCTCCAATTGTCGAGTGGTAGGGTAAAATTACTAAAAAGAGTGATTTCCCCTCATATCGTAGTTGGAATACGAGATAAAATGTACATATTTACAAGTTATTATTATTAATTACACTAATTATTAAAATAAAATATGATACAAGTACTGTAGCATGTAATTTTCAAAGCGGCGCGCATCTGCGCACGCAGAAATAGCAGCCAAGCATGCTATACCGGCACTCAAAATGGCCGCCGCCAGCCCCTTGCAACAGGTTGTTTACACGGCTTCCTGGTGCTCGCGCTACGTCGTGCAGTGGTGTTCTAGTGTTCCGGGTGTGTAATTGTGTGCTGTGGACCATTAGGACCCTGCAGCATCGTCGCCGAGGCGTGACACGGAACGGGGCGTGAGCTATCAGCAAGACAACCAGCGTCTGCTTGAGCCAGCAAAACCGAGGTGTTTACATCGTGAGTAATTTTTAATTGATAATTTTAATCATCAATTATTGGTCGTAGCACTTGCGCTAGGCCTTCTTCTTCAACATAAGTACCCTGGGAAAACTGGGAAAGTCATACCCACAATGTATTCTGTGTTGCAACAGGGCACTGTTTTACCATGTATTAGCATGGGCTGCATGTAAACAAAGATTAATTTTTTGATCAGTCCCATTAATTTGGGACTGGGTGTGTAACTTTTTGTACTTAGATGGCTATAAAAAATCCAATCTTTTTAATGAACTAACCCACATGTAGCTAGCTTAATTATATCTAATATTTTCCTTGTTGCTGGTACTGCGGAAACTAAGAAACGGAGGCTGGGCTATACCACGAACTTAGTCTGGTGGTGTTTAGAGGTGTGGTAATGAACTCCACTATTTTTACCTGTCTCCAGCAATGATGTAAGGCCTCTTTTATACCTATTTAGTGATATTTTATTTTGAATTACCCATATTCACTATGGGGAACCTCTACTTGGAGTGGTCTGGGTTTCGGTTTTATAAGAAAGTCTCTTTCGGATTTGATCAACATGAATGAAATAATATACCAAAATGATTCTAATTAACTGTGTGCTTTATCCAGGGACACCTGGATACTCAAAGAACACCAGTGGGGCAAGTCCAGATGTGGAGACCACCTCCAGGGGTGTACCAAGAGAATCCGTCGTGGGGCACCCAACTTCAGAATTCAAGGTGAGACTTTTTCTTGAACTAATATTACTTGAGTTTAATGGTTAATGATACTAATGAGAATGATTTCCCCTTTTTAGGAAAATATAACGTAATTCACCCTTTTTTACAGATTATGGTCTTTGCCAATTTTGTGGCAAAGACTGAAATTAAAATAAGAGTCCTTATTCTTTTGATTTTTACAGGACTTGGAAACGAAACTGGTGACTCTTGGCCAATGGACCAGTTAGCTGATAAACTGAGATGAGATAAGGAGTATTTTTATATAAAACATAATTTGGCCTTCGCCGAGGGACATCAAATTATTCTAAAATCTGTGTGAGTCAATATCTCACATAGCCAAGGTATTTTGCCAATTAAATATTCTTAATTAATTTCCATGATTGAACTCAACTATTTGTTATCTTTTTCTTGAACTAATAGATTCCTTTTCCTTTTTTCAGGACTTTGACTCTCATGGCTCAATTTAAAAAATTGATTGTTCAACTTTATAAAAAAAAATCAATAAAAGCCAATCAAACAAAACAACTGATTATTGTTTTGTTATTTCATAATAACTTAACTTTTAACAAAAGAAGACTCCATTCAGGTAGAAACATAATTGAATCTAACAAATTAGACTTCATAAGAATAATTTGAATTTTTAGAATTTTGTGAAGATTTTGAACCGTTGCAATCATTTGAATAAGTACATGGGTACTGCTGGAGTGTGGGACTTTTCCACCAAACAGCTCTCCATAGAATTCTTAGAAAAAGATCTTGGAATGTATGTAAACATCACAAGTTCTTAAATATCTTTTTTTAGATGATTACATATGTGCATGGAAAAACCATCAAACATATTCACCTTCACGGTCATTCCCAGATAAACTTCTACGAGTCGATGGCCGAGGGCTGGGTACAACCGGCGAGATGTTGAGGTTCACATGAGTTTTGGGTGAGTGTTCCGGATTATTGGGCGTTGAGGTTGTGGTCGACCTCTTCGATGCATCCTGTATTTTCTGAAGTAACAAACTCTTTGCTTGTTCCAGTTCTTCCATACGCTCCAATAAATCCTCCTTCGAGTCTTCGGTTTGCATCTCTTCTTCCTCAGTTTCAATCTCTTCTCCATTCCCATCTGTATCGTAATCTTTTAATGCGTGCAAGCCACGAGATGCAACCTGGTCATGTACGTTGTCGGATTGAGCTGTAGCCATTGCATTCTTATTACACTCCTCAGATTTTTTACTTTTCTTGGCCTGTGACACTTGTAAACAAACATTTTTACGTGATGATGAAGGTGCTTCCGGTGAGCTTATTAATGATTACATATCTTGAATTTTTCAAATGTCTTACCTTTTGATTCCGTGACTTCTTATTTTCCATGACTTCTAATCTTTCTTTTTTAATGTTTCTCGGATCTATTGACCTTGCTTTTTTTTGCATAGCCAATGTTGAATGAGCTTCAGGTGGAATATCATCATCCTCTTCTTCTTCTTCTCCTTCAGCTCTATCTTCGTCGCTCAATGCCTCAAGGCCAAGGCATGCCACCCCGAGGAGTTCATTATTTAATTGAGCACTTGCCACACCGTTTATATCAGGCTCCTCATAATTTTTCCTTTTTTTGGCCTTCGACACCTGTAATTGGCATGTTTATATGATGATGATGATGATGATGGTTCTCATAGTAAACCTTTCAATGATTAGATGTTTTTTGAAATTTTTAATATATTTTACTTCATTTTATTTCAATTTTTTTACCTCCTTCTTTTGTAACTTGTCACTCTTCATGGCTTCCACGTGTTCTTTCTTTATGTCTTTTGGATTCATCAATTTTGTTTTTGCTTGAATAGCCAATTCTAGTGAACTGTTGTACATTTTCTCTACGGCTACTCGTTTATCAATTTCTAAGCCTTCGCGTGTCTCTGTGGGAAAAGTAGTGGTTGAATCCATTGCACACAAGAAATAAAATATTTATTGTACACTGAAAGAGGTTCCAATCTCACTCACTATTCCAGTGTACTTGCCAATCTAAGAGCTCATCACAATATCTTTTGGACAATTAAAACATAAAATATCATTATATTCGTGGCAGGAGAGATACCTCGACATTTCATCAGTTTGGAAACATATAGTCATCGCATTCAAAATCATGAAGATACATGATGAAATAAGTGCAAATAAGAATTCATGATTAAATAAGAGTAGGACCATTCCAAATAAGTTCAACAAAATTTCATTCCATGAACAGAACAAATTATCGCTGAGTCTTGAAAAACTATCCATTTGACTACATTCTTAGGGACCAAAGGAGAAGGACTAATTCTGTAATAAGTTGATATGTAATTGAAATAGGACATGAAACAAGAGCAAATCATTTCTGAATTTCATACTCTAACAGTCAAACAAGATTTTGTTCCATATGCCAATAACTCCCATACACAGTTAGCCTGATCGACCAGCATTTTTGAGGATTCTGTCATGTTTTTTTCTCAACATAGGGGATGGGAATTGACTTCAGCAATGGAATCTTCCCAGCAGTGGTAAGGTATCAACTAATCTGTCACATCATTTTATAGGGGGACCAATGAAGTACACTGAATAGAAAAGTTTCAACTCTACGTAGTCAGCAGAACTACTGTGATTACTGCTCATCAAATTTTTGTATCCATCAGAATAAATAAAGGTATTTCTCTGCCTCTTGATGGACTCGATGGACCTCAGTCGAGATGAATGCAGTGTGGGGCGAAAAATATTTCACTCGTGAAACATGACAACTTCAGAGCGTACTTTTGTGAAACTCGCTTGAAACTCGCCAACGTCAGAGCGTCCGACGCCGAATCTTTCATCTCGCGCGAGCAGACGACAAACTCAGATAATTGGGGTCATTTGGATCGCTTGTTTACTTTGACAAATATTACTTCGACAAATATCACGGTAGTCGTAACGGGCTAATAATCGCTTTTGTGCAAATTGCAAAGAGATTTTGAGTTCAGTAATGTTGTGGCGGTTTATGTATTTCAGCCATGAGAGTGCGGTATATGTTCGCCTGATGGATCCTCGCGCCTCTGATCAGGATTCCCCATTTCCAAAAAAAGTAGTGATTTGTGCTGGACAAGGTGTGTGAGAGATGAATGTTGTTCATCTTTATGTCAACGGTGGGCGTGTGAACTTGATTACCCAGATAGTAATCAAGAATTTTTTTTCCACCTTTGGAGAATTCTTTAAGGGCAGTCTCTATAGTGTTGTGTGCAAGATGATGGAAAACACTTCATCCACTCCACATCTTTGCTCATTGCCTCTGAGTTCTCTCCTCAATAATAATCTGCTGTGCGTTGCAGATGAAAATTTTGAATCGTAGCAGGAAAAAGAAGTTACAAACTGGTTGTGGAGTAGATAGTGATAACAGTCTATACCATGATTATGAACACATGGAGCCACCCTAGGTGCTAGGACAGAAAATCTGCCCTAACGTTTAGGATGGCCCTATGCATTTTAACAGCTTGATTTGGGCTCATGAGAATGCTCGCTAGCCTTTCCTTCATCAATTCTGAGATTCAACAGTCAATTTCAACCACATTCCATGACCTCAAGAAAAGGGGTATGAGATTCTAATATGACATTGAGTTCAAAAGTTATTCAGTACTCTGTGATATGCTTCTCCGGACTGATTGAGATTGGAAAAAATGATGACTGGTGCTGGAGCTCTGCCATTTAGATAGGGTGCTCAATGATGAAAATTGATGCAGCTGATCCAAAGAAACCTATGTGCAGTGAAGCTTCTCTTAACATGATTGTACAATAGTCTGTGACTCAATACAGGAACTTTTTGGCACGGCTTAAATTAGATTTGGAATACTTTCACTTCTATTCAGCACGGGCGATTAGTTTGTGCTTCACTGATCATCTATTCATGTTCTGCGGAACTTTTCACATCAATACCAGATGAATGATGGAGAGATTTCTTCATTCAGAATTGACAAGGAAACAACATCCAATGTATTGGAGTGATCTTTCATCAATCTTGAAAATTTTTTGGTGATTTAACATCCCAATGGAAGTCTGTTGAACAACAATTCTTAAAGACATGAAATTTTGTCAGTAGTGAGAGCTGGAATTTTTTATACTAACAATTGGAATGGAGAACATGAATCGTTTACATTATGTGATCAGTGTAAGTTGTTCTCTGGGCTGATTCAATCAATAATCAAGCAATCGGATGATATGAGGCAAATCTTGTTCATGGTTTGAGTCATGTATGTGTCAGTTGGGATTCATACTTGGTAGAGAATTTCAGTCATTGTTGGCATGAGTAACTCTCTGATTGCATCGTCCCTCAAGAATATTTCTCACTTTATTAGGAATGGATTCCATGAGGTGTTAGATTCATGGGAAATGACAGAAGCTGAACATATTCAATGCCGAGTTTTATCGGTTTGTGGTATTGAACCATGACATTCTCTCACTTTTGGAGCTGAAACCATTTTTTCTAATCTTTCAGAAGCCTCATGCTGAAAAATATTCTAAATAATTTGGAGAACTTTCGAAAAGTTTCGAAGAGATTTCAGTGCAACATCACAAAAATATGACTTGGACCTATTTTTGCAATATGCACAAAATTTTTTTCAGCAATTTGGTGCCAAAATATTCCTGGAAGGTTCCTGAAAGCATCCTGAAGGATTCTTAGAAAATTTCCAGGAGCATTTTTGGATACTTGAGTTCGATACTCCTAAAATATGACTTTCAAAAATTCCTGCAATATTCCACCGACAATAATCTGTCAGCATTGTGGTCTAAGAACGTTTTTGAAAGGTCCCGGAAAGGTTTTCGGAAAATTCCAGTGCTGGTTGCTGGAAAACACGTGGCTTGCCGATATTTTAAAAATATTACACTAACAAATCATTGAGAGGAAGGTTTCTGAAAGATTCAAGTGAATTTTTCGATCACTGTGTGGGCGGCTCCGGATCAGAACGGTATGAGTCCATTTTGGTGAAAATTGAGTTTTTGACGGAAAACGATAGACAATACATGTGAAAACATGTGCAGTACCGTGCAAACATTCCTGAATGGTGGTATGAAACCCTCTCTTGCAAAAACGTCGATTCCTCGAGCCCAGATTGATGTAGAGAAATTTCGAAAAAAAGCATCATAAAGATGAGAAGAAATGCTAAATTTTTGTTGTTTTTGATTTTTCTTTCAGCCCTTTTTGGTACCTCAGATAGCTGATGTGATTTCAAGGATTTCGAAGAAAAAACCGTTTTAACTATATGGGCTGTAATTTGGACGCGGATGAAGATAGAATAATTGTGCAAAAAGCATCTTCAAGAGCGGAAAAAATTCCATTTGCAACGATTTTTTGATTATTTTTCACGTCATGCGAATAAGAGTGTGAGAGCTCTCAAAGTAGGCAGATTCTCAGATTTCCAATGAAATATGGGTGAAAATAGCAGAAAATGTCAAAAATTACGGTTTTGGCTACTGTGAGAGCTCTCACACTTTTATTCGCACGACGTGGAAAATAATTTCAAATTACAGCCCATATAGTAAAAACGGTTTTTTCTTCGAAATCCTTGAAATTACGTCAGCTATCCGAGGTACCAAGAAGGGCTGAATGAAAAATCAAAAACAACAAAAGGTTAGCATTTCTTCTCATCTTTAAGATGCTTTTTTCGAAATTTCTCTACATCAATCTGGGCTCGAGCAGTCGACGTTTTTGCAAGAGAGGATTTCATACCACCGTTCAGGAATTTCTGCAAGATACTGTACGTAAACACAACTCCGAAAGTAAAAATGCATTTTGAAGCATCACAAGTGACATGACCGTTTTTGTCCCGCAGAAAGTTTCGACTTTTTTTCCGGATCAAGACGGTATAAGTCCATGTTCCTGAAATACTCTTGTAGGGAGGATCAGTACAAATCCCAGGTAGCAATGGACTCAACAAACACCTTTATGCTTGGGCCGAAAATATTCTCGTAAAAAGGATGAATCCCAAATCGTAGTAATATGGCACGGGAAACAGCAAAAACCTCGATGCTCGGACTATAAGATACTGTTCCAGGAAAATAATTCCCGAATCCTAGGAAGGCAATTAAACCCGCGAATCCCCGGATGCTTGGACCGAAAATACTGTCTTGAAAAATTGATCTCTCATATCCTGGGAAGGCAGCTCAACCCGCGAATATACGGATGCTCGGACCAGAAATTTTGTCTTGAAAAAATAGACCTCCAAATCCTTGTCTTGCGTTGAGAGGGTGCGAGTACACCTTCCTTGGATAACAAAGATGGATATCCCAGAAGAACGAAATGGATTGGATTGATTCTGGTTGATCTACGTACGTCGATTTCATGCATTAATAGCACTGAGATCGATTCTAAAATCTCAGTCCATGTTCATTACAGTGTCAAAAAAAAATTGTAAATCCTCATTTGCATTAAAAAAGCTTCGAATACACCTTCTCCTGATTTCAATGGAGAATATTCTGAAAGAATACGATTGATTGGATAGATTTCGATTGAGCAACGTCAATTCCATGCATCAAAAGCACTGAGATCGATTCTAAAAACTTACACAGTGTTGGTTAAGGTTCGAAAAAGAATTGAACAACCATGTTTTGCATTAAATGAGCTTCGATTACGCCTTTTTACACGTCAAACTAGGGGCATGTCTAGTGATTTTAATGCAAAATAAGGATTTTCACTTTGTTTCCAAACTTACAGCAACCGAATGCATTCCTTTTCGAAGTGAACTTGGTACCTCCGACGACGCGTTAAGTCGACTTATTATTCCAACGGGAAACTATTCGAGTCGTCTGATTCTTTTGCGATATTCCTCTTCGACATCTGAAGCAGACGTAAATTCAGTTTTTTTTTTTTTTTCTACAAAACGAAGATTGAGAACTTTTTTCCAAACTTTGATCAACGAAAAGCAGATTTCTTTGAAGCGACCCAATCTATCTAATTCTCCTAACTTATCCTTCTTCGGCATCCGAAGAAGGTGTATGTTGAGTTTTTTTGATGCAAGTGAAGGATTTACATATTTTTTTGAACTCTAACCAACATGAAGTGAGTTTTTTAGAATCGATCTCGGTGCTTTTAACGCATGGAATTAATGTTAGCCAATCAAAATCAATCCAAACAGTTAGATTCTTTTAGGATATCCTTCTTCGACAGCCAAAGTACAGTATATTGATTTTGTACCTTCTAAAATTAATGGATCATGCATGGTCTCACTAAATCCATGATAACTTCAAACCCCTCCATCATATAAAATTTTTGAAAACGGGATCTTAAAGATCACAAAAAAATATATCGATTTATGCGTTTCAAACATTTTTCAAGTGCTTTTTGAGTGCCCGTAATCGAAATTGAAAATCTAAAAAAATTCTTCCCCAGTGGATCAACTACAACTTTGACGGGAAAGGTCAGATCACGAAAATTCTTACGGGATCTTGTAGCTCATTTCAAAACCTACAATTTTCTGTTTTTAAAGTTTCCTGTACGATCTTTCCTGTCCGAGTAACGAGCTTGAAGAGAAAAGTTTGTACAACATAGTCTGCTTATGGAGATCCCGATGCTGGCACCTGTTCTGTTTCGTCTCGTTCTATTCTAGTGTAAGAACTCATGAGAAAAATATGAGACCACATAATTTCGACGTAAAATGATCTCATCTTTCAGAATCATGCCAGAATCATTTCAGGCCAAAACATGGAGTAAATCAATTTTCGCAATTTTCCGATGTTTGGGTGCCTACAAAATTGCGAAAAATAACTTTCGCGCCTCGCACATGAGGTTCCCCGTTTCCGAGCGATTATTTCAACCCTCTCCTTCGGCTCGGGTCGAAACCTGATAGCTCAGAAGCGAGCTACAACCGCATGAACTCGGTGCGAAATATACTATTTCATAACAAAACTTGACAAATCGCAGTCACCTCATATCTGAGACAAAATCTGATACATTTTTCTGAAAGATGAGATCATTTTACGTCAAAATCATGGGGCGTGATATTTTTTTGATGAGTTTTCGGACTAGAATAGAGCAAGACGAAACGAAATAGGTACCAGCCTTGGGATCGCCATATGCAGCTTATGTTATACAAACTTTTCTCCCCAAGTTCGGTACTCGGACAGGAAGGTCGTACATGAAACTTAAAAGAAAAGGAAATTGTATTAGGTTTTGAAACGAGCTACAAGATCCCGTAAGAATTTTTGTGATCCGACCTTTCCCGTCAAAGTTGTAGGTGATCCACTGAATAAGAATTTTATTTAGATTTTCAATGTCGATTACGGGCACTCAAAAAGCACTTGAAAAATGTTTTCGATACACTGTGCATAAAAGTGCACTTTGCGCACAGTTTGTCGACTTTTACTCACAGTTTATCGAAAAGTATAGTTAGATACACGGGCGTAAAACCTATTATTCGCGTCCTCGTGATGATTCCGACCCTCGCCTGCGGCTCGGGCCGGAAACCCATCACTCGGACGCGAATAAAACGTTTTGCACCCTTGTATCGAAATGTACTACTATGCTATTTTGTGCGCAAAATTGGACGGAAATGGCCATTTAGACGCTTGTGTGCCGTGCGCAAATGGCGAGTAGCGTGAGTAAATGTGCAAACTGTGCGCAAATTTTTTTTTTCGCACGTCGCAAATCGTCAAACCGTGTGCAAATCGGTCATTTGCGCACGCTGCAAAAAATTCCGTGCGCTAATTTCCATTTACGCACGGAAAATACGATATCTTTGAACTGAAGATTGAACTTGAATTTTTTTTTGTTTTTTTTTTTCATTACCCAATTTCAATTTTCCTACGGGGTTCTTTTGCGAGGTCGTTCAGCACGTGTTGTGTGTGTAAACTGTGTTTACACACACAAGACTGATGAGCCCGTGAAGCATGGGAAATAGTATACTTTCCACTGACGAGGGGAGCACCAAACTTGCGGGTCCTGGATCTTGACGAAACTTTGGAAATCTTCTTGTTTTGGTGAGGAATGAAGGTACTGTGAAGGGTTACGTCCAATGGGCCTCCTATCCCGAGATACAGCTATGGAGCATTGTCCATACAGGCCCATGCAGAAAAGTTGTTCATATAGATATACTGACAATGCTAATCTCCATAGCTGTATCTCAAGATAGAAGGCCCATTGAACAAAAACCTTCTCAGTACCTTCATTTCTCACTAAAACAAGAAAATTCCCAAAGTCTTGTCAAGATCCAGGACCCACAAGGTTGGTGTTCCCCTTTTGAGTTTATGAAGTTGTAGCTTGGTTCTGAGCGATTGGTTTTCGGCCTATAAGCCGCAGGTGACGGTCGAAATACTCACTGAGTAGCAGGTACTCTCATGGACGAATTGCTATTTTATGCAATTGTGCAAGCACCCAAAAATCGAAAAGTTGCATGAAGTTGTCTTTTTGAAAATATTTCCCTAATTCTTTTTCAGTCGGGGGGGGGGGGGGGGGGGCTTCGCCCTTTGCACCCCCACCGGGGCTGCCGCCCCTGGACCCCGCTTCCGCGCTCTATATTCCCCCCGACCCAATTTCACGATATCGGGCTACTGCAAGCCTTTGTAAGCATGATTCCTTATACATTCTTGATTCACAAACTGGCTATAGCAAGCTTGTCATAGAAAGACACAAGCTTATAGATAATTGATATCTCAAATTTATGAACGAGTTCGAACGATGGCCAAGTTGCGTACATTTTACTAACTGCTCGACGAATTCTGCACGAATCCCAGTTGCGCTCTCTAAAGTAACAGGAAAATTGTTGACGATCTATAGACTCTCAAGATATCCTCTGTAAGTTCAAATGATTTGGTTCCAATGAACATTTAGATACTAGAAGATCAAAATAACTTTACTCTCCTTAGCCTTCTTGGATCTCATTTTAAATCAAGATGGAATTAGTACTGTCTCCCTAACTCAAAATAAATATTGAGTACCATGCTATTGAAGTACCAGAATGAGTTTCAATACTTTTCACAAATTGATCGATCAAAGCATTAATAGTAAGGTGGTGATCTTCAGGCAACACATGATTGAGCAGCGGATTTGAGTTAACTATCTCATAAATGATGTTATAACCTTCAATAATATTCTTTATTCAACTTTATTATACATATTTAATGCTCCTTGATGTGAGATCTAATTCGATGATTGCGTATTCTTTGGCGAGTTGCAATTTTGCTCACAGCAATAGCATAAAATATCGTAAGCAACACGGGGCAAACATTTGCGCACTCTTATCCGCACTCGTGCGCAAATTTCTGTTTGACCCCTAGTTGCTTAATATACTATTATAACACATGAATCGATAGATTTTTTTGTGATACTCAAGATCCTTTTTCCTAAAATTTTATACGATGAAAGGGTTCAATAGTACATTTCGATACAAGGGTGTAAAACGTTTCATTCGCGTCGGAGTGATGGGTTTCCGGCCTGAGCCGCAGGCGAGGGTCGGAATCATCACGAGGATGCGAATAATAGGTTTTACGCCCGTGTATCTACCTATACTTTTCGATTAACTGTGAGTAAAAGTCGACAAACTGTGCGCAAGTGCACTTTTACGCACAGTGTATCGAAAAGGTATCATGGATTTCGTGAGACCATGCATGACCTATTGATTTTGGAAGGTACTGTAGGTGTATTCGAAGTTTTACGATGCAAAACAAGGTTCGACAATTCTTTTTGGAACTCTCTAACCGACATAAAGTAAGTTTTTGAGAATCGATCTCGGTGCTCATGATGCATGGAAATGCCGTATGTTTTGCCGGTGATGGGGTTTTTTGCGAAGTGAATAGAGGAGAGTTAACTTTGAACTATTCGTAAGAACTATATTGAGCAAAATGAATACATGCTCGAGGTGGTGGAGAGTGTGCGTACTGTTCGCGATCCACAAGACGACTGACTGGTCTGGAGCAGAGCGGGAGGCTATAGCCAAGCGTCTGAATGTCTATATATATATACTGCCGTCGGTTGAGCGTTTAATACCACTTGAAGGCTTAGCTAATGTGTACGTGAATGTATGTGTGCTGTCGCGGACATTGTTTGATCGGTGCTACATAAACATCCTCCCACCTCGAGAGAAACAAGAGAAATAAATTTCATTGCAATGAACAAAGGATATCATGAAAGTGTGGAAAATTAAGGGTTCACTTGTAGTGAAAAATATAGAGTCATCATTCAATTTCATCTGGAGAATATATCCTAAACTGTTCACTGATTTCAAGAACAAAATGAAAAATTCATGGGTTCTAAGCGACACTGCACAGATCACTCTTCATCTTCATTTTGTGGGCGAAATAATTTCACCAACTTCACAATCGGTCGATCCAGGATGGTGGTAGCTGTGCGCACCTGTACGACTCGAACAATCCCATCTTTTCCAGGGAGCGTCTTGATGATTCGGCCCAGTGGCCATCTGGATGGCGGCGTTATTTCGTTTCTCACTAACACCAGATCGCCTTCAGCAAAGTTAGGTTGTACTGAGGTCCACTTATTTCGTTTATGGAGCGTATGGAGATACTGGTGCGACCAACGTTCCCAAAGTTGTTGGACCATTTGTGTGATGATTTTCCAGCGTCGTAGGGGTGACACTTTGTCATTGGTAACTCTGTCCTTGACTATTAGGAGGGATGGCTCTCCTATCAGGAAATGGGCAGGTGTTAGAGCCTCTAGATCAGAAGGGTCATTGCTGAGGGGCATGAGAGGCCGAGAGTTGAGGCATGCCTCCACTTGATTGAGGACTGTTGTGAATTCTTCAAAGGTGAGTATTGTTTCTCCCACTACCCTCTTTAGGTGATGTTTCACTGCCTTAACCCCAGCTTCCCAAATTCCTCCAAAATGTGGGGCGGATGGTGGATTAAAACGCCACTTAGTCCCTAAATTGCTAAGGGATTGGGAAATGAAATTGGAGTAGGGCGAATTTTTGGTGAACATTTTTCTAAGTTCGGTATCTGCTCCAACCAAATTCTGACCTTGATCACTTATGAGAAGCTCACAAGGTCCTCGTCTTGCCGTGAATCTGTCGAACGCGGCTAGATACGACTCTGTAGTGTAATCGGAGACAGCTTCAAGGTGAATTGCTTTTGTGCAAAGACAAATGAAAATAATGAAATAACCCTTGTAGGAAATTTGTCCGCGAATGCGTGAAGCTAGCAACTTGAATGGACCTGCGTAATCTACACCTGCTTTTTTAAATGGACGCGTAGGCAGTACCCGTTCTTGCGGTAGTGCTGCCATCATTTGATACTGTGGAGTAGCTCTGTATCTTTGACAACTGGTGCAATTATCAATAATAACTTTCACGGCACTTTTTCCTCGAATAATCCAGAACATTTGTCGGCTAGTAGAAAGAGTCAGTTGAGTACCACCGTGCAACGTGATGTGATGAAAATATCGAATCAAGAGCTCCGTCAGAGTAGATTTTGTTGGTAAGATAACAGGAAATTTCTCATCGTCACATAGATCTGAATTTTTGATTCTGCTACCTACTCTCAACAAACCGTCTTTTAGCACGGGGTTCAAAGATTTCAAGGCATTTGCTTTAGGTAGAATTTTACCTTCTTGCAACATTTTATATTCAAATGGAAAATAAGCTAATTGAGTAAGATAGCTCATGACAAGCTTAACGTGGCGAATTTCACTGCTGTCTATGAGCTGATCTGAATGAACAGGAAACTTGCTAATAACGCATGATACTTTGTCTTTGAGAGACGTTTTATTCACGATTCTTGAAATGAATCTCATAATATATACAGTGATTCTAATCAGTTTGGTGAAGGAAGAATACCATTGTTGAAATTTTTCGGTAAATTCATCCGGTAGTACCTGATCCCAAGGTACATTTTTTATCCACAGCAGCTGCATGAAATTTTTACCGGTGATGATTACCGGAGTTATCCAACCCAGTGGGTCAAAGATTCTAGCAATTTTGGAAAGTACAATACGCTTTGTCAGTGGAACCGTCAAAGAGTCAAGTGACAATTGGAACTTGAAAATGTCATTAGCGGGACACCAACTTATACCGAGCACTGAGAACAAAGAGTCCTCTTGCAAAGGGTCGTCCGCAGCTAATATGTTTTTTGGTAATTTATCGATGAGTTCGGGGGTGTTTGAGAGCCATTTTCTCAACTCGAATCCACCTGATCTTAGGAGGTTAGTTGTGTCCGATTGCTTAGTTAAACTTTCTTCAATCGAGAAACCACCAGATACTACGTCATCCATGTAGGTTTCTTCGTCGATTACTTCAATAGCACTCGGAAAATGCTCACCTTCATCTTTGACTAACTGTTTGAGTGTCATTATAGCTAAGAATGGACTACTCGTATAGCCAAATGTCAGTACGGTCAACAAAAGTTTCGTTATTGCATCACTGGGGTGCTCTCGCCACAGAATAGTTTGGAGGTGTTGATCCTCTGGGTGGACGCCAATTTGTAAAAACATTTGTTTTATATCCGCCACAAAAGCATGAGGATACTTACGCCATTGGGTACATAAATCAACTAATTCAGGTAGTAAATTTGGACCTGAATAGAGATAGTCATTGAGCGAGTAACCCTTATTAGTGATCATTGAAGCATTGAAAACTGTTCTCACTGGAGTTGTCGAGCTATTCTCTTTGATAACCCCGTGATGAGGTAAAAAATAGAATTGATCATCAGGGATACTAGTAGTGAATATTGGGCGCGCGAAACCTTGAGATAAGTAATCTCGCATTGATTTGACGTACGCATTCTTGAATTCAGGATTTTTCGCAAACTTCTTTTCTAGACTTAGAAAAACTCGAAGTGCTTTGGAGTAAGAATCTCCTAGAATACCTGACTCCGGAAAATTGGGTTTCCGTGGAAGTTTGACAATATATTTGCCGGTTTCTGTGCGACTCACATTGCTGTTGTAATGCTCAACACATTTTTGTTCATCATCCGACAAGAAACGTTCCTTTGGAATTTCCTCGCGTTCAAAAAACAAACGGAGAGTTTTATTGAGTTGAGAATCGGTGTCATTAAGACACAAATTTATTATTGGTTGCGACGATTTTTGAGACATTGAAGAACCAGAAACTATCCAGCCGAAATGCGATTTCATAGCTATAGGAGCATCCCCCTTTCGGCTCTTACGTAAACCTTGTTGTATGATTAGTGCGTGGATCTGAGCACTAAGTAACATATCGACCACACCAGGTTTATTGAAATTAGGGTCGGCTAAACGCAGTTTCTTCAAATGTTTCCAATCCCCATTGAATAGCGAGTTGGGTTGATATTTTGTAACCTTAGGAATCACGTAAGCTGACACTATGAATTTTTTATCGGAAGTAAAACGAGGTCGTATAGTCACCTCTACTATATTTTTGCATACAGGGCCACTTTTACCGCCCACTGTCGTAGTAGGTACCATAACGGGTTTCTTCTTTAATCTAAGTAATTGGCACAAGCCTTCTGAAATAAATGAAGACTGTGCGCACTGATCCACGATTGCCCGTATTTCGTATGACGAACCAAATGTAGATTCAGCTAAGATTCGAGCAGTTGCTATAAAAATCTCCCCATCATTGTCATCTTTATTAACAATGTTATTGACGTGGTTCGATTCCAGTTGTAACATAGATGCTGCACTGCCGGACTTTTGGGCGGACGTATTCGATTTGGAAGGTTGATCAGCGGTATTCGGAATACTAGGCTTACCACTTTCGTGAATAGTCGTATGATGCTTGCCGTTACAAACAGCACAGCGTTTTTCTTTAGTGCACTCTGGTAAGAGATGGTCTGAAGAGAAACAATTGAGACATCTCTTGAGCGAATGTATGTATTTTTTCCTTTCAGGCACCGATTTCGCCTTAAAATTATTGCAGAAGGAAAAAAAATGTGGACCCTCGCAAATGATGCAGACGGGTGGTTCACGCCAAGGTTTCTTTGGGTCCTTTTGATTCACATGAACCGCTTTAGAATCCTTGGGTTTGTTATTCTGATTTTTATTCTGATTCTTTGTGTCAGAATTGGGTTTGCGCTTTTGCTCCGACTGTTCCGTGACTACTTTAGCACTTTCAAATTGAACATGAGCTAGCCTTTGCGTTTTGAGAAAATCATCGAGCATCTTGTAGCTAGGGCATTGCTTAGGATTTTCTGATTGTGCGACATGAGATTCCCAGTCTTTTTGAAGCGAAGGGGTAAGACGCATCACTACTAGAAAGACAACAAAAGGATCCCAAGTGTCGACTTGACAATTTAATGATTTTAGAGCTTTTAAAATATTGCTCATGCCGTTGCGAAGACGACTAATTTCTGAAGCTACGTCAGATTCCATCTTATTCATGGACATTAATTTTGAAAGTAATTTAGAGACTAATAAGCGATTATTGCTGTAGTACTCTTTTACGCTTTTCCAGGCTGAATCAAAATTTTCGCCAGAGGACGAGCTTTCTTCAAGGAGCTCTGCGGCTTCTCCTTTAAGTGAGGATCGCAAGTAGCTCATTTTATAAACATTTGCAAGGCCGTGTTTCTTCACCACCATTTCATCAAAAGAATCATGAAAATTCTTCCAGTTTTGTATGTCACCGGAAAATGTGGGGAGTTCAATCGGCGGTAATTTTGCTTGGAATATAGCTGATTGTTCCGACGTCTCAACATTTCGTGAACCGGTAGGCACTGCTGCCTCGAGATTCAACAAGAAGTCTTGAAAAAGTCCGAGAGAAACGAAGTATGACTCTTCTACACTATCAAATACATTATTTTTGAAGTAGTTATCCGAAGCATCAATATCATCATCGTCCATTAGCTTCCCATGTGCCTCTTGGAACTTTTCCCAATAGTTTTCCAACCCCTTCATTCGGGTAAGGCACGCGCCTTTCGTCATCTTGGCTTGGCCTGTCTTTTGGAAATTGATATACGCGTTTGCAATGCGTGATTGTAATTTGAGTTGCTTCTCAATCGAAGCCATTGTGTTCAAAGGTATGCTCGTTGAATCACTCGTCCAGAAAGAACGAATTCCTCACTTGAACGAGTAATTCAGACGAAGTGAAATTCCAGACGGGATCAGAGTGTCTACCTGTGTATACTCAATCGATACTATAGCTTTGACATTCCGGAAAATGTCGGAATGACTATATATGTATATGTAAGCGAAACTCCTATAGTTTTGACATTCCGGAAAATGTCCGAGCGGCTATCTGTGTATATTCGACCGAAACTATAGCTCTGTCATTCCGGAAAATGTAGGAATGACTATATAAGTAAATTGAAGCGAAACTATAGTTTTGACATTCCGGAAAATGTCCGAGCGGCTATCTGTGTATATTCAACCGAAACTATAGCTCTGTCATTCCGGAAAATGTCGGAATGGCTATGTATGTAAATTGAAGCGAAACTATAGTTTTGACATTCCGGAAAATGTCCGAGCGGCTATCTGTGTATATTCAACCGAAACTATAGCTCTGTCATTCCGGAAAATGTAGGAATGACTATATAAGTAAATTGAAGCGAAACTATAGTTTTGACATTCCGGAAAATGTCCGAGCGGCTATCTGTGTATATTCAACCGAAACTATAGCTCTGTCATTCCGGAAAATGTCGGAATGGCTATGTATGTATATTGAAGCGAAACTATAGTTTTGACATTCCGGAAAATGTCCGAGCGGCTATCTGTGTATATTCAACCGAAACTATAGCTCTGTCATTCCGGAAAATGTCGGAATGGCTATCAAGAAACTAGTTTGATATACTTTCAGCGCGAAATGGGTACTCCAAGAGACCCCAGTACTGGTCTTGAACAAAAATTTTAGGCGCAATATTAAGCATTTGAGAATACAGAAGTGAGACTATTGAGGGGAGGGGTAAGGGTCAGGCAGTGAAACTATCCCCAGAGAACGCAGGAAGGAGTAAACAAACTCACTCACCGAAAGATGATCTCGACTTCGGTCGCAAACGCTTCGCGTCTGTTATATCGAGTTGGCAGTTGAAGGTCACTCTTGTTGTGACGCCGCCTTGTTGTTTACTCGCTGCTGCTTCAATTCTGAGAAGACGTCGGCCTGATGTTTACCCACTGCTGTCTCGTCGATGATGAGGACGCCGGCTATTCAAAATGGCTGCCACATCCTAAATTCTTGGCTCGCTTGGCTTCACTTGCCGTTCGGAGCACTGAGGACAAAATGGCTGTCCATTGGCGTGGGTGCTGACACAACGATGACGATGCCATGCAATTCCCACAATTGTGTGGCTCGCGATTTTTACACACGGTATATGAGATTAATCGCACTTCAATTAGGGCACAGTATAACTGCACTTGGCGAATGAGCTCCGCACCAATATTCGCACCACGTTCTCACACATCACTGTGTCAAACTTCCTCTATTCACTGCATTTTTACTGCAGCTCGAAGGACCAAATGTTTTGCCGGTGATGGGGTTTTTTGCGAAGTGAATAGAGGAGAGTTAACTTTGAACTATTCGTAAGAACTATATTGAGCAAAATGAATACATGCTCGAGGTGGTGGAGAGTGTGCGTACTGTTCGCGATCCACAAGACGACTGACTGGTCTGGAGCAGAGCGGGAGGCTATAGCCAAGCGTCTGAATGTCTATATATATATACTGCCGTCGGTTGAGCGTTTAATACCACTTGAAGGCTTAGCTAATGTGTACGTGAATGTATGTGTGCTGTCGCGGACATTGTTTGATCGGTGCTACATAAACACCGTAGGCCAATCAAAATCAATTCAATCAATTTCATTCTTTTAGGGATTTCTTCTGCGACATCCAAAGAAGGTATATTTAATGCTTTTTCAATGCAGAACAAAGGTTTACAATTTTCTTTCAAACTCCAACTATCATGAAGAAAACTTTTGAGAATTGATCTAGGTGCTTTTGGTGCATGGAATTGGAAGTCAATGCAATCGATCTTAGTCTTCTGGGATATCCTCCTTCGACATGCGAAGGAGGCGTATTCAGAGGTTTATCAATGCAAAAGCAAGTTTGACAATTTGTTTCTCGAACCTTTAACCGACATGAAGTGATAAATTTTTTAGAATCCATCTCGGTGCTTTTCATGCATGAAATTGACGTAGCCCAGTCGAGATCATTCCAATCAATGATTTCTTCTGGGATATTCTTCTTTGACATCCAAAGAAGTCGTATTCAAACCTTTCTCAATGGGATTCAAAGATCCACAATTTTTTTGAAACTTTCATCGAAATGAAGTAAATTTTACAGAATTGATCTCCGGTGCGATTGATGCATGGAATTGACGTGGCTCGATTGAAATCAATCCAATCAATTTTAGTTTTTTGGGATATCCTTCTTTGACACCCGAAGAAAGGTGTTCTCACAGCTTTTTCAATGCCAGACAAGGATTTGCAGGTCCATTTTTTAAGACAGTATTTTCGGACCGAGTACCTGGGTATTCGCGTTTTTAGTTGCCTTCCGCAGGATTTGGAAGGTCTATTCTTCGAACCAATATTTTCGGTCCGAGCATCCGGGTATTCGCGGGTTTAATTGCCTTCCTAGGATTCGGGAGGTCTTTTTACCATGACACTATCCTCGGTCCGTGCATCCGGGTAATCGCGGGTTTAGATGCCTTTCTGAGATTCGGCAGGTCTATTGTTTCAATACAGTATTTTCGGTCCGAACATCCGGGTATCCGGGGGTTCAGTTACCTTCCTGGCAGCTGAGAGGTCTATTTTTCAAGACAGTATTTTCGGTCCGTGCATCCGGGTATTCGCGGGTTGAGTTGCCTTCCAAGGATATGGGAGATCTATTTTTCAAGATAGTATTTTACGTTCGAGCATCCGGGTGTTCGAGGAACTAGCTGCCTTTCTAGGATTCGGGAGATCTATTTTTCAAGCTAGTATTTTACGTTCGAGCATCCGGGTATTCGCGGGTTTAGTTGCCCTCATAGGATTCGGCAGGTCTTTTTTCTATGACACTATCCTCAGTCTGTGAATCCGCGTAATCGCGGGGTTTGTTGCCTTTCTGCGATTTCGGAGGTCTATTTTTTTCAATGCAGTATTTTCATTCCGAGCATCCGTGTATTCGCGGATTCAATTGCCTTCCCATGATCTGGGAGGTCTATCCTTCGAACTAGTATTTTTGGTCCGGGCATCCGGGTATTCGCGCGGGTTCAGTTGCCTTCCTAGGATTTGGGAGGTCATAATCCTCTAAGCCACTATTTTCGGTCCGAGCATCCGGATATCCGCGAGATCAGTTGCCTTCCTAGGATTTGGGAGGTCTATTTTTCAAGACAGTATTTGATGTCAATTCAGTATTGGTCGGACAGCAATACCACGTTACACTACACACGTTTTGTTTGCCCGGTATTATTCTACTCTCAGTGTTATTCCTACGATTTGGGATTCATCCTTTTTACGAGAGTATTTTTGGTCCGAGCATACAGGTGTTTGTTGGGTCAATTGCCACCTGGGATTTGTGCTGATCCTCCCTACAAGAGTATACATATGTTCCAAACTCTCAGGTATTCGCGGTTTCACTCGGCTTCCTGGGAAATGCAATTGATACTTTTCACGAACGTATCCTGATTCTGGATCCGAGTATCCACGACTTCTGGTTTAGTTTTTCCCCCTGGGATTGGGGATCGACCGGAATCATCAGAAATACTTCAAGACCATATGGGTGGCTCCGGATCAGAACGGTATAAGTCTATTTTTTCCATTTCTGGAAAGTACGCCTTAAAGTTTTTATGATATAGAAAACTCCAGTTATCATCTAAAGTAAATATTCTTATTCTACCATACGGTGGGTGTGTTTTCATGTCATTTTTTGCGTGGGCATATTGATTTTCAATTGTTTACACTTTTTACATCTCATTTTGCAATAAAAAACGGACTCATACCGTTCTGGTCCAGGAAATTTCTCGACCTTTTTTCCGGATCAGAACGGTACAAGTCCACCATTTCTGAAAAAAGCTTACATTTAATATTGTAGATCGGGAGGAGTAGTTAATATTATGGATTTCTACCGTTTCAAATAGGAAAATTCAGAGAAACGATGAGTTTACACCTTTGAGGTCAAAAAACGTTAAACAACCATGGACTTATGCCGATTTTAGCGAAAAAGAAGGTGGAGAAATTCTCCAGATCAGAACGGTATAGATTGAGAATCCCGATGATCAAAATTCCTCTCTAATTTAAAATGACTTTTATTAAATCTCTTCGACAGCCGAGACTGTTTCTGGCAAAGAGATCTCATTCAGGATACCATGACTAAGAATATATTTGGATCATTGAGGTCACCAAGCGTCTATTTAGAAACGGCAATCCAGTCAAGAAGAGTTTACTCAAGCGGCCCGGTGCGAAATGTAGTTTTTTAGGAACCACATAGCACGCAGCTTTAAGTCAGATATTCAGAGGCAATCTAAGGTTGTTAGGAAAAGTCGCAATGCAGAGACTTTAATCGACCAGGGAATTCCTACGATGAATTCGGACTGATCCCCACTCAACAAACAAAAAGAATTGTTGATCAACTGTAGAATGAGGTTCCGATTAGATGCAGCTAGCTTTGAGGAGGCTAGTATCATCACCTACCAGATTCACCCAAATGAGGTTCACTCGTAACGAGCGGTGGAAGGATCGATCCGACAGCCGAATGACTGCTTAAAAAAAAAAATTCAAATGATGGATCTCGGTCATTCATGGTGAAATTGTAACCAAATCACTGTAATGAAGCTAGGTATTCTCTGCCGTTGGCATTGTTTCTAATGAGGAAGTGTAGACTTTGACGTATCATGGTCGCAGTTGATTTTTCTTCAAACAAGATGCCGGAATGCATGATGCAAAATCAAATTTCTTTGCAAGCTCAATGCCGATCGCTCTCATAACTGCACTTTTCAAAACATCAATAGCCAACTCGGCTCTTTTGATAATGATAAGAGATAAGAAAAGAATACTTCAGGGCCTCTAGAGAAAGATCTCACGCCCACGGGATTAATGAACCGAGGTTGTTCATTTTCGTATAGGGCTTGCCTGTGTCCAAACACGTAGAAAGGAATCGGGTCATCAACATCAGAACGACTCGACGCGATCATTCGGACAACGTAACAAACCTCATTCGTAATTTCTGGGAGTAAATACCACTTCTAACTACTTGTAAAAGCACGGCAGCTTAACGTGGATGACCCAAAAGTGATGTTATTGAGCGAGAACATGGACTTATACCGTCTTGATCCGGAAAAAAAGTCGAAACTTTCTGCGGGACAAAAACAGTCATGTCACTTGTGATGCTTCAAAATGCATTTTTACTTTCGGAGTTGTGTTTACGTACAGTATCTTGCAGAAATTCCTGAACGGTGGTATGAAATCCTCTCTTGCAAAAACGTCGACTGCTCGAGCCCAGATTGATGTAGAGAAATTTCGAAAAAAGCATCTTAAAGATGAGAAGAAATGCTAACCTTTTGTTGTTTTTGATTTTTCATTCAGCCCTTCTTGGTACCTCGGATAGCTGACGTAATTTCAAGGATTTCGAAGAAAAAACCGTTTTTACTATATGGGCTGTAATTTGAAATTATTTTCCACGTCGTGCGAATAAGAGTGTGAGAGCTCTCAAAGTAGCCAAAACCGTAATTTTTGACATTTTCTGCTATTTTCAGCCATATTTCATTGGAAATCTGAGAATCTGCCTACTTTGAGAGCTCTCACACTCTTATTCGCATGACGTGAAAAATAATCAAAAAATCGTTGCAAATGGAATTTTTTCCGCTCTTGAAGATGCTTTTTGCACAATTATTCTATCTTCATCCGCGTCCAAATTACAGCCCATATAGTTAAAACGGTTTTTTCTTCGAAATCCTTGAAATCACATCAGCTATCTGAGGTACCAAAAAGGGCTGAAAGAAAAATCAAAAACAACAAAAATTTAGCATTTCTTCTCATCTTTATGATGCTTTTTTTCGAAATTTCTCTACATCAATCTGGGCTCGAGGAATCGACGTTTTTGCAAGAGAGGGTTTCATACCACCATTCAGGAATGTTTGCACGGTACTGCACATGTTTTCACATGTATTGTCTATCGTTTTCCGTCAAAAACTCAATTTTCACCAAAATGGACTCATACCGTTCTGATCCGGAGCCGCCCACACAGTGATCGAAAAATTCACTTGAATCTTTCAGAAACCTTCCTCTCAATGATTTGTTAGTGTAATATTTTTAAAATATCGGCAAGCCACGTGTTTTCCAGCAACCAGCACTGGAATTTTCCGAAAACCTTTCCGGGACCTTTCAAAAACGTTCTTAGACCACAATGCTGACAGATTATTGTCGGTGGAATATTGCAGGAATTTTTGAAAGTCATATTTTAGGAGTATCGAACTCAAGTATCCAAAAATGCTCCTGGAAATTTTCTAAGAATCCTTCAGGATGCTTTCAGGAACCTTCCAGGAATATTTTGGCACCAAATTGCTGAAAAAAATTTTGTGCATATTGCAAAAATAGGTCCAAGTCATATTTTTGTGATGTTGCACTGAAATCTCTTCGAAACTTTTCGAAAGTTCTCCAAATTATTTAGAATATTTTTCAGCATGAGGCTTCTGAAAGATTAGAAAAAATGGTTTCAGCTCCAAAAGTGAGAGAATGTCATGGTTCAATACCACAAACCGATAAAACTCGGCATTGAATATGTTCAGCTTCTGTCATTTCCCATGAATCTAACACCTCATGGAATCCATTCCTAATAAAGTGAGAAATATTCTTGAGGGACGATGCAATCAGAGAGTTACTCATGCCAACAATGACTGAAATTCTCTACCAAGTATGAATCCCAACTGACACATACATGACTCAAACCATGAACAAGATTTGCCTCATATCATCCGATTGCTTGATTATTGATTGAATCAGCCCAGAGAACAACTTACACTGATCACATAATGTAAACGATTCATGTTCTCCATTCCAATTGTTAGTATAAAAAATTCCAGCTCTCACTACTGACAAAATTTCATGTCTTTAAGAATTGTTGTTCAACAGACTTCCATTGGGATGTTAAATCACCAAAAAATTTTCAAGATTGATGAAAGATCACTCCAATACATTGGATGTTGTTTCCTTGTCAATTCTGAATGAAGAAATCTCTCCATCATTCATCTGGTATTGATGTGAAAAGTTCCGCAGAACATGAATAGATGATCAGTGAAGCACAAACTAATCGCCCGTGCTGAATAGAAGTGAAAGTATTCCAAATCTAATTTAAGCCGTGCCAAAAAATTCCTGTATTGAGTCACAGACTATTGTACAATCATGTTAAGAGAAGCTTCACTGCACATAGGTTTCTTTGGATCAGCTGCATCAATTTTCATCATTGAGCACCCTATCTAAATGGCAGAGCTCCAGCACCAGTCATCATTTTTTCCAATCTCAATCAGTCCGGAGAAGCATATCACAGAGTACTGAATAACTTTTGAACTCAATGTCATATTAGAATCTCATACCCCTTTTCTTGAGGTCATGGAATGTGGTTGAAATTGACTGTTGAATCTCAGAATTGATGAAGGAAAGGCTAGCGAGCATTCTCATGAGCCCAAATCAAGCTGTTAAAATGCATAGGGCCATCCTAAACGTTAGGGCAGATTTTCTGTCCTAGCACCTAGGGTGGCTCCATGTGTTCATAATCATGGTATAGACTGTTATCACTATCTACTCCACAACCAGTTTGTAACTTTTTTTTCCTGCTACGATTCAAAATTTTCATCTGCAACGCACAGCAGATTATTATTGAGGAGAGAACTCAGAGGCAATGAGCAAAGATGTGGAGTGGATGAAGTGTTTTCCATCATCTTGCACACAACACTATAGAGACTGCCCTTAAAGAATTCTCCAAAGGTGGAAAAAAAATTCTTGATTACTATCTGGGTAATCAAGTTCACACGCCCACCGTTGACATAAAGATGAACAACATTCATCTCTCACACACCTTGTCCAGCACAAATCACTACTTTTTTTGGAAATGGGGAATCCTGATCAGAGGCGCGAGGATCCATCAGGCGAACATATACCGCACTCTCATGGCTGGAATACATAAACCGCCACAACATTACTGAACTCAAAATCTCTTTGCAATTTGCACAAAAGCGATTATTAGCCCGTTACGACTACCGTGATATTTGTCGAAGTAATATTTGTCAAAGTAAACAAGCGATCCAAATGACCCCAATTATCTGAGTTTGTCGTCTGCTCGCGCGAGATGAAAGATTCGGCGTCGGACGCTCTGACGTTGGCGAGTTTCAAGCGAGTTTCACAAAAGTACGCTCTGAAGTTGTCATGTTTCACGAGTGAAATATTTTTCGCCCCACACTGGATGAATGGGAAATTGAACTGTCAGTAAAACAGGACTCTACACTAAGCGCAGTAGTTTTACTCCAAACACGGAACGTGCTCCAAACTCACGATTACAATGCGAGAAAAAAACGAAAAGGTCCGCCGAATTTTAAAGATACTACAGAGCAATAATCCAACTCACCAGCTTTTAGAAGCACTCGCACCCATTCCTCGTTTACGTACTCCGAGTCTATTACCACGTTCCTCATGAAAATCGGTTCCCTACTTGAAATTTCGTCGTAGAAGCCGTGAAGGTCATCTACCGATATTCGGAGCCGTTCTTTTTTTCTTGTTTCGTCCGTGAATTGGACCATCGCCCATTTGTACAGACTTCGTGGAGATTCATCACTTTTGACTTCTCCCTCTCGTGGAACATCGTCAAAGGCTACGCTCCTCTCGATCCCGGCCAGGGTGGCGGACACTTCCTGCTCTTCTTCCGGCAAACTTGGTGACGGGGACCCTCGTATCGATGGAGTTGAAGACATGACCAATCCGCGAAGCCTCCGCACAGCAACAATGACGTGCAGTACCGTAAACGAATGGAAATTATGAAAAACGCGTACAGCTCCAATGGAGGCACCGTCGCGTCAATCCGCACTGATCCGCACTACTATCAGCACTGAGAACAACTGAATACTGATGGCGTAGATGCACCGGCTCGCCGGCTCCAGCGTCCTTATGAATTTATTTTGGAGCAGCCGCTTTCGTCCTTCGCGGGGGAGGGTGGCAAGGCCGTTTGCTCATAGTCAGCAGGTGCAGCTGGGTGCAGCGCCGACGCGTGCGCACTTACTACATGACGAGAATGACGAGCAGTGCGCGTCTTCGTCGGCCAATCAACGCGCGTGTCATAGCTGCCCTTGCGCAGACGGCCTTTTGCTTGGCTCCGAACGAGAGAGGAGAGGCTGCTCCAAAGTAACAACACAACAACTGACAGCAGCAACTTCCATCATTCGCGCCATTCACATCAGGCTGCCTTTTCGGAAAGTTGTTGGAGAAAACCGTTGCGTGGGATTTTCCGCCATTACTAACGCTGCTTGCAACGCAGATATGCAAGTTCCTACGATCGACCCGTGCCCTTTGATCGCCCGCGCTGTTGTGTGATTCAATGATCGTTAAATTCATACTCAAGCATGGATCAGAAACATCAGCCTCGAAAACGAAGGGATCAAGCTAACGTCAATGGAGCTGACAAAATCCCCCGGAGAACCGAGCAACGTAAACGCAAGAAGCTCGGTCTCAAGAAAAGAGAGACTCTCTGTAGCAGCAGCGACAGCAGTGGCGATGAAAAGAAAAAGGTATGTTGATTTGTTTGTGGTCCAAAAAGTGTTGATATCCGTTCCCTCAAAAATCGCATTTGTAAATGAAGCATAAGTTTTCGTTCCATGTATTCTCAAATTTTGTTGTGAATTTACATTGGGCAAATCCAAAAACTTGTTGCAAAAGGTGTACTCTGCGCTTTCCTCAGTTCATCTCTGAGGATTCAGTATAACACAACTATGTAATCAATCATCACATGTCATATATCCTCAGTTTGACGAAAGCTATCTGGACCGAGCTGTTGACAGAGAGAATTTCAAGGGACACGCGCTGTCAGAAAGTGCTAATAGCAACTGTTCATGGCATAATCAAACTCGACAAAGCAGTGTGTCTCTTAATGAAGAACAGGAAAGCCTATACAGCATACCATCAGCACAGGTGAGTGGTATAGATTGTGACATCACAAAAAAGAACTTCAATGTCTGGTGTAGTTTGACAATTGGGATACAAACCCACAGTTCTGTGTGTTACTATTTCTCCACTTCAAGTTTACTTGTTTGTCCTCTATATTTGATACACTCCTCATAGTGTTGTGGAGTGATATGTTTATACTGCAAATATCCCTACTTTATTCATCGAAATTTCCTCAGATTTATGAAATTTTCACATTTCTTATCATCATTGTAGCTTATAATCACACATTAATAAGAATCTGTTTCAGGGTTACAGCAGCAGTTCTGATGACAATGAAGGAAGCAGGAACACTACGACTGGCTCAACCAAGGTCTTCTTCTTCTTCTTCAAAATGTTGGCTATATCTTTCTGCTACAGTGCAGATGTGATTTTAGCCATAACACAAGTGCAGAGATCTGTATTATCTGATTCTGTGATGGGATAGGTCTTCTTCCCACTTTTGACTTCCCTACAGCGGTGGGAAGGGTATAAATGAAAGGAAAAGGGAAAATGGAGACAAGGAGAAGGAATAATGAGATGAATGATAACGGAGAACTGTAAAAAGAAAAAAATCAATGAGGACAGTTAATTGAGTCAAACAAATAGAGAGCAAGCTTTCAAGAAGTTGGTGATGAATTTGCTAGGTTGTTTGTTAGGAAATTTAAGAATTGATTCAACATTGTATGGCAAAGGAAATTTAGACTTTCTCAGACAATTCAATAATGTGACTCTTTCGTTGGAGAATCTTGGACAGACCCAAAGAATGTGGTTGATATCTTCAGGAGTATAAGGGCACGCAGGGCGCCATTCAGAGTTAACAAAGTTCTTTCTGTAGAGACTAGCTGCGTGATGATTTGATCTAATTCTATTGATAGAACTGATGTGACACCTTGAAAAGGCACATTTTGAAAACCATGGACGTGTTTTTTTATTATTATAGAAATTTTGGAAGTACTGAGCACCGGTGTCAGGTTTATACTCTAGAAGATAGGAGTGAAATTTTGTTTTACAAGATTCATTAAGATTTTGATAAAAATCAGTGTATGGAATAAGACAATCATCCAAAGGGCACCATTTTCGGGCTTCCTTTGCAAGAAAGTCAGCACTTTCATTACCAGGGATACCTACATGCGAGGGAATCCAAATTAAGTTGATGGATAACTGATTTTTTGAGGCCAGTGACAACAGGCTTTTTATATCCAAAGATAGGTAAGAGAAATCTTTAGAATATGGATTGGAAACCAAGGAGTCAAGAACACTTTTTGAATCAGTGAAAATATTTGAAGGAGACAGATTGTTATGGATAATAAATTGAAGTGCAAGCTTAATGGCAAAGGCTTCGCCAGTGAAAATAGAGGAATAACCAGAGATTTTTTTCTGGATAATCAAATCTTTCTCCCAATCAGAAGAATATACAGCAAGGCCTACGTACGAGCCTGAAGAAAGTCTTGAGGCGTCAGTATAAAAATTGAAACAGGATCCTAAGTCATCTCTAAATAATTCGAGGAATTTTTCATTGGGCGAAGGAGAATCTTTGATCAAACTACCAGAGTTGAAATCTATTGAAGGGTTGAATATTACAGTCTCGTAATTATGATTGAAAGGAGGAGTGATCACTGAAGAATGAACTTTACCTCTAAGATGAGTAACATCTCTGAAGGCTTTAAATAAAGTAAATGTACTGCTCACGTGTAAAGGATCCTTAGCTCTGATTGATAGATCCAGATCAGCTAATTTATTGATAACTAAGTTACAAGGATTGGAAAAAGACTTGAGGATATAACGACATGCCAGGTTATAAGACCGAATGTGCAAAGGAGGTTCACAAGCTTCAGCAAGAAGGACCCTGATGGGTGTGGAAATTCTGTAGCCTAAAGCTAATCTAATGCAACGATATTGAATTCTATTGAACTTGAGTTTTTTCTGATAGGTTTTGAAAAAGTAAATGAAGGAAGCGTAGTCAGATGTGCCTCTAACCATAGCTCTGTATATGTTTAAGAGCACATGGGGCTGTCCACCCCACCAAGTGCCCCTTAGACATTTCAGAATATTAGCAACACTATTGCATTTATTAATGATGTAGTCACACTGGGGTTCCCATGTTAATTTGATATCAAAGCGAAGGCCTAAATAAGTGAAATCATCAGAAGGGCTTACCCAGGAGTTGTAGATTTTGATTTTATAGTTGCTCAAGTCTAAATTCTTTCTGAAACCAATGGATAGTTTTGTTTTTTCAGCTGAAAGAAACAAATTCCTGTGAAGGAAATAAGGGCAAAGATTGTCTACACTTTTTTGCACAGAAAATAGAGCAACGTCCAAACTAACATCAGAGCAATAGATGATTGTGTCGTCAGCAAATTGGAGAAAGCAACAGTTGGGTTCTATAAATTTGTGAGCGTCTTTGGTATAAATATTATATTCGAGAGGGCTACCAACACAACCTTGTGGAAGCCCTTGGACACTTAAGAAGGGACCTATCAGGGAATTATTTGATTTGAAATATAGTTCTCTGTTGGATAGGAGATTAAAAATAAACATTCTAATTTCATAGGGGACATTAAGATCAAGTAAATCTTGAATCAAAATGTTGGGGTTTGCGCAGTCGAAAGCGCTTTTAACATCGAGAGCCAAGATAACAATGAATTTATTCTCAGAGAGTGATCTGTAGATGTCTGATGATAAAGCAGCTAAACAATCGATACAAGATTTTTTTTTCCTGAAACCAAACTGAGAAGACGGAAGAAGATCATTGTGCTCAATATAGAAATTTAGTCTGTATGATATGATTTTTTCTAAACACTTCAGGAGGCAGGAAGCTAAAGCAATAGGTCTAACTTTGCCAGGTGTGCTTTTTGGAATGAGATGAATCAGGAAGTTTTTCCAAGCACTAGGGAAAGAGTTTGAAAAAAGAATTGAATTAAAAAAATTTGCGATTAAATCAAGGAATTCGGAGGGAAAATTTTTGATCATAGTGTTAGAGATTTTATCAAGGCCAGGTGCACTTTTGGATTTCAGAGAGTGGATAGCATTATTCAATTCATCGATGGAAATAGGATGTGAAAGGCAAGAATTATCTAAGAATTTATTGGAAGGGTGAGAACAATGCTCGTCAATAACTGGAGGAGTATACGATAGAGGAATAGGACGACAGAAATTTTCGAGAAATTGATTTGAAGCGTTAATATAATTCTGATCATTGGAGTACTGTGAGCATGAATTGAGAGAGTTATGCTTGAATTTTTTGACAATTTTCCAAACATAGGAAACAGGAGATTTGCAGTGTAGGGTTTCCGTGAAAGCTCTAAATTTTTGAGACTTGATTTTATTCAGCTCTCTTGCACATTTGGCTTTGGCTTTCTTAAATTTAATCCAGTCTGCAAGATTGGGACATTCCAAGTATTTACGGAGAGCTTCCTCTCTCATAGCAATATGTTCATCACATTTTGAGTCCCACCAGGGAGAGTCTTTAGAAAAATTTTTCAAGTTTGAAGAAGAAGGATGAACGAACTGTCGAGGGACAGTGGGTTTTGGACGAGAATTAGAAACTGGTTTGGATTCATCAAGAGCATTGAAGATAGATTCACTCAAAGTTTCATATTTAGCATCAACAGATTGGGAAGTGTACTCTGTAGAAGAAACTAAAAAGTTGGCTTTTTTGGCAAGGTTTGAAGACCAAGGTATGTGATTATATCTTTTGATTTCCATGTACGATTGTTTGATTCAACTCCTGATAATAACCCCCAATAATGTTTTCTTAAAACATAACTCAATTTCCCAGACTAATGGAGCTCCACCTGTGTCAAGCTACCATGAACAATTTGCACAACAAGGAATGGAGACAACTCAGGTAATATTTTGTGCCAGTTTGAAAGGTATTCCGCTGAATCGTGTAACTGTTCCAAGGCCTGTTCACTTTTTTCAATGCTAGTCTTCTATTCTTGCAAAATTGATAAATTGTTGAGGAGACTTCCAATGACTTTTTCAGTTTGGCTTACCTTCCATCTCAATCACATAATCTTTCCATAACGCTTGCAAGGCAAAGAGGTAAATTTTGCTCACAAGAGGGAATGCTCATGCACTGATTTCTTTTTTAAACACAATGAACGTGACACTTCATAAGACCAATCCTTTTACGATCAGCTAATTTCTTATACTTAAAAATGTTGGTTTCATGAAGCAAGTGCAAATTCAAGAAAATTTCCAAATTAATAACAGGGCAATTCTTTCATTTTATCGTCCAACTCACAGAACCCCATAACTATTGCTTAAGAAGATTACATCAGGGCCAACATCGTGTAGAAGCATTGCCAGGCGTAAGACTTGGCTGCTTCAGAGATGGGTCTTACAAGGCCCAGAAAAGTAATGTTTTTCTTGGATCGACTATATTCTTAGCTATCAGAGTTTGCCGGAAGATATTATGGAAGGTAGAGCGAATGCTTCAGCAAATAGTAGTGGTGTTTGTCGCATGGTAGTATTTGTCAACTCCTTGGCAGAACTTATCCTTGATAATGTCGAATGGTTGATTAGCCCATCATCTTTTGTTGGAATATTGATTACGAATTGTATCCAAGATATTGCGTAAGATCATTGTGACTAAAAGAAAATGATAGTGAAAGTGACCCACTCAAATTCATTCAATACTGTTCAAAATGGACAATTGGTAGAGAACCCAGCTAGTGCATTAGCAGCTGGACTCTCAATAGATGTGCAGATATTCCAATGACTTGGTTATGATTAGAAGATGAATTATTGAAAACCAACCAGGTCAACCGTATCATCTTCTACCTGAAAAACACTATGGAATCGTATCACTAATCCTGACCCAGATTGTAGGTATTCTCAAGGTGGCCCTTTTAATACAAATAGGGATAATGAAACAAACTGATTATATGCAGTTTTATATCCCATTTTTCGACATACCATAGCGAAATTACCTATCAACAAAGAATACAAATATTCTTGCTTACCGAATCACTGCTGGTTATTTGTAGTCAATTCCTATTTTGTCTGAACAGTTGCTCATATTTTTTGGTTATCATTCGTCTTTTTCATGTACACATCACTCACGATGCTGTACTATTGCGCCTGCGCGATCGCGTATATTACCCATATACGCGATCGCGCAGGCGCAATAGTACCGTGGATATAATAATAGTTCCGTGGAAACTTTGTAATAATTTGTGCCGCCTTTTTCGAACCCTTACAACGCTTGAGGAAAAATCCCTAAAGGTCATTTTCGATATAGTTTTTTTTGTCTTTTTCGCGCAATCAGTAATTATTCGATCCAGGGCTGGCCAAAAATTTTATCATCAAAAATGGTTGGGTCAAAATGTCAGTTCCGCGTCGCGTAGATTAAAATTTTTTCGGTCTTGTGACTTCTTAGCGCCACCAAGACGCTCGTTCATCCGGGCGAGAATATACATCAAATGTTAATCGCACAGGTATGGAAGCAAAAAGAAACACAATTTTCGTGTGTACGACGAGGACGTACATACATTTTTTGGCCCAATGTTCCCAAAAATGTCACTCGTTCAGTTTGGAGAATTTCTCTACGAATTTTGAAAAAAATGACATAAAAATCGGCGCAAAATTGAGAGAGCTATTTTGCGGGAAAAATTTGGAACAATTTTGAAAATACATGAAAAATGTTCCCGCAAAATAGCTCTCTCAATTTTGCACCGATTTTTATGTACCTTTTTTTAAAATTCGTAGAAAAATTCTCCGCAAGTGGCGAAATGTCGCTCGCCGTTCTACGTTGCTTGGTTAATTTAATATTTGCAATAAACCAATTTGACCACAAGATGGCACCACGATCGTTTTTCAAATGCTGAGGAGCACCCTTAAGCCCGTGTAAAGATGTGTGTCTTTCGTGAATCTTTCGCAGTTTTGATAAAACTGAATCTTCACAGAGTCGTCAAATTTCAATAGAAATATGAATTTAATAATTGTAGTACATAGTATGTTTACTTGAGCTTGACTAATGAAACTTTTGAAGGAAAGGGAAAACGCTTCTTTTGATTGGCATTTCAACTTGCCAAGTGTTTAGGAATTTTGAATGTATTTTCTTTTTGCAAATTTCCAGGCCTTCAATGTTATTTTTATGTTTTCAGGAAACAATGGATGGCGACGAGACTTATTACGACTGCCTAGACGTAAATCCTGACTGGGGCGAGGCGCTTTTCGACGTATCTCAACCCGGTAAACGCGACAAGCTTCGAGAGATATTGACTGATGAAGAGTGGAATAAGCCTATACAAGTTCCATTGGCTGCTAGTAAAGCGGAGGTACTAATGTCTGTGCTAAAATTATCTCTGAAGCACAACTGGTGCCTTTCAGAGACTTCAGAAGTGCTACAGATGCTCAATAGTTTATTTGTAAGATCATTTTTGCCCGAGACGCCGTATTTTCTCAAAGAATATTTCGGACATGCGATTGATGTTGAGCTTTATGCAGTATGTCCATTATGTAAATTACTAGTTCGCAAATTTGTCGCGGGTGAGCACAGTGTTCATTGCAATAACTGTAATTTAGAGATAATAGTAAACGACCCCAGCTTAAACAATTTTTTCGCTGTAATGGACTGCCGGGATCAGATCAAAGCTGTAATAGAAGCCAACAGTGATTATTATTTGAATATCATGAATAAGAAGTCGAACAACGGAACGGTATTTAAAGATATAACTGATGGAGAGTTATGGGAACACTTTCGAAGCAAATTGAGCCCGGAAGATCAAATGTATTTTATGTCTGCACTTTTCAATTGTGATGCAGCGCCGGCTTTCGAGACATCAAAATATTCAATAACGCCTTATCAATTTGTTATCAATGAGACTCCTCAAGATGTTAGAGTAGCTTCACCAATTACAGCCGCAATTTACTTTGGCAAAGATAAACCCGATGGAACTTCATACACCAAAGTATTTGTTGAGAAAGCGAATGACCTATCGAATAATGGTGTCAAATGCAATATCAAGAATGAAGAAGTTGTCATCAAACTGTTTTTTATATGCGCATGCATGGACTGTGTAGCGCGTGCTCCAGCTCAAGGCGTGACTCAGTACAATGGAGAGTGTGGTTGTAATTGGTGTTTGAATCCCGGTGTATGGGTTGATCCGGAGAAACGAAAAGCTAAGACCAAAGGCCCAAAAAAAAGAAAAAAAGGAGAAAGAAAAGAAGGGGCAGCCGTAAATACTTGATGTCTGACGAGCCAGCTGAACTTCGTACAAAATCTAAAACAGTAAGAACAATGCATGCTGTCGCGATGCGCCTTTTAAAGGGTGGCAAAGATTCCAAGAAACCTATAGATGGTGTTAAAAGACCTTCCATGTTATTAACATTGCTCAGATTCAACATCATTTTGGGTTTTGTCCCAGATTATATGCACGCGGTTGATTTGGGAATAGGCAAATACTTTGCAAATATGTGGATTAGTCACAGAGGGAAACCTTATTCGTTACCTCCTCATACAGTAGATAAAATTGACCAACTCATGTCAAAAATCAAGGTTCCTAACCAGTTGTACCGTCTCAGTAGGTCATTTCAATACAGAAAGTGGTGGACCGCAAGAGAATGGGAGAACTGGATTCTATACTACAGCATTCCAGTCCTTAGCGCCTTTCCAGAATTCAAACAATATTTAGAGCATTGGACATTATTAGTGTCAGCATTGTACTTGCTACTTCAGAAAGAAGTAACAAGGGCAGAAGTTCAGCTGGCTGATTCTCTTTCGAGCGAGTTTGTAGAAAAAACTGAAATACTGTATGGTCCGTCGGCGATGACGTACAATGTACATCAAATGCTTCATTTAGCGCAAAGTGTCATAAATTGGGGACCGTTGTGGGCACACTCCGGCTACTTGTTTGAGAACGGAATCGGGATTCTTGTAAAGAACATTCATTCTCCGAGGGGTGTCATTCATCAATTGACTAGAACACTCAATTTCACTCAATCACTCCGAATCATGAAAGAAGAGATCATTTCAACTGGCTCTACATCCGTGGATTTTGTCGCTAGTTTAGAACGTCGGACCGCTAAATTCACGAAAAAACTCTCCGAGATTCGTTACTTCGGGTACCCACGCGAACCATCAGCTTATTGGGTAAAAGAGTTGCGTTTGAGTGATGATTGTGTCTCCTATCGAAAAATTGTCAAAGATAGTTGTCTCTATGATAGTGATAACACGGTGCGTGCTCGGAGCAACAACGCGTTTGCAATCACAAAGAATGGTCAATGTGTCCGGCTTTTGGATTTCATCGTTGATGAGTGTAGAAAGAAAGAATTTTGCATCTGTAACTCTGTTGCATTGAGCGAACCTGTGTTTCATGACGCCCTTAAAATGAAAATTGTAACGAACATCTCTCAAACAGAAATTGCAATCGAGACTGAGTCAATTGACAGAGTGTGTGTGGTAGTAGACGTTAATACTTATAGAGTATATATAGACGTTAATACTTATAGTTAAGACTTATACATAATAAGTCCAACATACCATTTGATGAAATTCGTAAATGCACTGAGTTCCTTTTTGACAACACATTTTTTCAATTCAATAATAAAATTTATCAACAAATTTTTGGTAGTCCGATGGGATCACCCATTTCTCCACTTTTCGCAGACATTGTTATGGATGACTTGGAAACTTCATGTTTACGTAAATTGAAAAATGATCACGATTGCACTCCTCTATTCTATTATAGATATGTCGATGACACTCTAATGTGTGTGAAGAAAGAACAGGTAGATGTAGTCCTCAATGTTTTCAACAGCTACAATGAGCATTTACAGTTCACACATGAGATTGAAAACAATAATACCATCAACTTCCTTGACATATCTCTGATCCGAGAGGATGAAAAAATCATCACCAATTGGTATCAAAAGCCAACGTCATCAGGCAGGATCTTGAATTTCAAATCCAATCATACCATGAATCAAAAGAGGAACATAGTGTTCAATTTAGTCGACAGAGCCACGTCACTTTCACATAAAAAATTTCATTCCTCCAACTTATCAATTGTAAAACAACTCCTTTCTGACAATGATTATCCTGAAGATTTCACTGACAAATGTATAAAAACCAGATTACATCGTTCAAAAGATCTGATGAACAGAGCAGAAAGAATACGTCGCAACCAAATTCTATATGCTGGCCAGAACAAAATTTGTATTCCATACCACGAACGCTTATTCGAAAAATGTAATGCTCTGTTCAAACATAACGATATTCACACTCTTCCAAAAGTTTCCAAGTCATTAAGCTCAATAGTAAAATTAGGTAAGGACCAACTAGATAAATTTAGCAAAACTGGTGTTGTTTACAAGTTTCAGTGTAAAGATTGCCCAGCAACGTATGTGGGAGAGACAAAAAGACAACTAGGTACACGCATTAAAGATCATATTACAAACAAAGATAAAAAATCCGTAGTTTCTGTTCACAGACTCAATGATAAACACGATTTCCATTGGGATCAAACCAAAATCTTAGGCACAGAGAAAAATTGGAAAAAACGGTTGATTTCTGAAATGATCCATATAAAATTCGATGAGAATTGCATCAATAGAAAAGACGATATTCAAAATCTCAGTCAAGTATATAACCCGTTGTGGGCAACGGCTGACAAAGCTCGTTGACCCCCCGCTCTCTTTCTCTCTCCCACATGCACTACTTTTTATATATATGTCACCTACTGTACACTGCGATCGCGCTAATATAAATATGAGTGAAAAATGAGGCCGATGACTCACTCTGTTTACTTGTATTGACAGGAGCCAGACGTTATGTCTGTGCTCTATTACAAGATCGTCCAAAATATCATGACGATCTAAAGAATAACGTAAGTTGCGCATCTTTAATATTTATACATCCATCATTTGTAAAAAATTTTCATATTTTCTATCATTATACATATGTCGAAACAGAAACCTGAAGCCTGATGAGGTCCACAAAACCTAGTGGACGAAACGTTGCAATAAAATTTCCATCATGAAATTTTGGGAATTTATTTAGTTCCCCACCGTCCTTCAAGATCGACGAGACCAAAGGTTCAACTTGTACATTAACCATCAAGGACGAAAAAATCTACCAAAATCACTTATGATATCCAAGGCCTAAGATCGAAGAGAGGCCACCACCACATTCTCCAAAAAACATGGGTTTCTTTCAACATATAAGAGAAGATTTCGGACATCGAACAGCACATCTAATGAAAGCCTCTACGAAATTACAACATCGTATTGCCGAGGCATCGTCGCGCCGAGTCTTCCTCTTGAGATGCAGAAGCAACGATGTATTACCACCACACATCCAGAACATCAACAAGCGCCTTCAACGCATCAGTTTCTCGAGTGAGTCATGTTCAAAAAATTTTCGTTTACAAAACTCTGTTTACTTTCGAAGACTTCTAAATAATGAAATTAGGGACGTCCATAATCAAATTTTTCGACTTCAAAAGAACTTAGCAGTAACCTCACAATCATTATCAAACGAAAATATTGATCCAAATATTTTGAGCCAATTCCAAAATTTCACAAATGAAAAATCTATCAAATTACGTAAAAAATGTGATTCTACACATATGAAAAAATTCGAAAAAATCAAGCCGTCCATAACACCTTGCACGATAGATAGAAATAATTGGGTAAAAAATTTCAGCAATACTCCTCTTCCTTCAGATGTTATTGACATATCCTCATTGGGCCCCAATTTCAGTCAGAAAGGCAACCTCAGTTTAAAGAATGTCATAGATACTGTCAAAAATGTTGAAAAGTGCATAGAGAACCTCGATTTGAATAATAGGGAGAAAAATAACATCCGTCACAAGATTACGAATATCCTATACACTGAAAATAATAAACAAAGGCACATTTCTCCTGAAGACAGGGTATTCGCAAAAAAATTGAGCTTCACTAAGCACTTCTTGAAACAAAATTCAGATATTTTTTTCACTCGTGCAGATAAGGGCAATGTCACCGTCTGTTTGAATAAGTCTGATTACACCAATAAAATGAACGGTTTGTTGAGTGACAAAAAAGTATACGTTCCGATCAAAAATAATCCACTCAAAAGTTTACAGACAAAAGTACATAAAATACTAGGAAGTTGGAATGATTTAAATTATTTGTCAAGAAAATATCATAATAATGCTCTCACACAGACGGACACCAACTTATCTCGTTGTTATGGGTTACCTAAAATTCATAAAGAAAATGTTCCACTCAGACCAATAATTTCTACAGTCAATAGCCCTACTCATTTTCTTGCTTCCGTTTTATATAAAGAGCTGAAGAAATGTATTAAACCACCTGCATCACGCATTGACAATAGCTTTGAATTAAAAAAACGGTTGGAGACTTTAACGATCCCAAAAGATCATATACTCCTTTCTCTCGACGTTAGCTCTCTGTTTACAAACATCCTATGCTGGTTAGTGCTAGAGGCGCTTGACCGCAGATTTTCAGACATACATAATAAGTCCAACATACCATTTGATGAAATTCGTAAATGCACTGAGTTCCTTTTTGACAACACATTTTTTCAATTCAATAATAAAATTTATCAACAAATTTTTGGTAGTCCGATGGGATCACCCATTTCTCCACTTTTCGCAGACATTGTTGTGGATGACTTGGAAACTTCATGTTTACGTAAATTGAAAAATGATCACGATTGCACTCCTCTATTCTATTATAGATATGTCGATGACACTCTAATGTGTGTGAAGAAAGAACAGGTAGATGTAGTCCTCAATGTTTTCAACAGCTACAATGAGCATTTACAGTTCACACATGAGATTGAAAACAATAATACCATCAACTTCCTTGACATATCTCTGATCCGAGAGGATGAAAAAATCATCACCAATTGGTATCAAAAGCCAACGTCATCAGGCAGGATCTTGAATTTCAAATCCAATCATACCATGAATCAAAAGAGGAACATAGTGTTCAATTTAGTCGACAGAGCCACGTCACTTTCACATAAAAAATTTCATTCCTCCAACTGATCAATTGTAAAACAACTCCTTTCTGACAATGATTATCCTGAAGATTTCACTGACAAATGTATAAAAACCAGATTACATCGTTCAAAAGATCTGATGAACAGAGCAGAAAGAATACGTCGCAACCAAATTCTATATGCTGGCCGGAACAAAATTTGTATTCCATACCACGAACGCTTATTCGAAAAATGTAATGCTCTGTTCAAACATAACGATATTCACACCCTTCCAAAAAATTCCAAGTCATTAAGCTCAATAGTAAAATTAGGTAAGGACCAACTAGATAAATTTAGCAAAACTGGTGTTGTTTACAAGTTTCAGTGTAGAGATTGCCCAGCAACGTATGTGGGAGAGACAAAAAGACAACTAGGTACACGCATTAAAGATCATATTACAAACAAAGATAAAAAATCCGTAGTTTCTGTTCACAGACTCAATGATAAACACGATTTCCATTGGGATCAAACCAAAATTTTAGACACAGAGAAAAATTGGAAAAAACGGTTGATTTCTGAAATGACCCATATAAAATTCGATGAGAATTGCATCAATAGAAAAGACGATATTCAAAATCTCAGTCAAGTATATAACCCGTTGTGGGCAACGGCTGACAAAGCTCGTTGACCCCCCGCTCTCTTTCTCTCTCCCACATGCACTACTTTTTATATATATGTCACCTACTGTACACTGCGATCGCGCTAATATAAATATGAGTGAAAAATGAGACCGATGACTCACTCTGTTTACTTGTATTGACAGGAGCCAGACGTTATGTCTGTGCTCTATTACAAGATCGTCCAAAATATCATGACGATCTAAAGAATAACGTAAGTTGCGCATCTTTAATATTTATACATCCATCATTTGTAAAAAATTTTCATATTTTCTATCATTATACATATGTCGAAACAGAAACCTGAAGCCTGATGAGGTCCACAAAACCTAGTGGACGAAACGTTGCAATAAAATTTCCATCATGAAATTTTGGGAATTTATTTAGTTCCCCACCGTCCTTCAAGATCGACGAGACCAAAGGTTCAACTTGTATATTAACCATCAAGGACGAAAAAATCTACCAAAATCACTTATGATATTTTAGTATCAGTACGCCAGTTGCTCACAGGGGATGTTCCTCTCAAGGCTCCGAAAACCCTTTTCAGAGAGGAAAATTAAGAAGTTGGATAAGAATACTGTTACGTGGGGTGTCGGCGACTAAGAAAGACTCAGATATATATATATATATAGATATATATATTAAAATGAGGTGAACTACAGATATGCTGTGTAATTGATGTAAAGAGTGGGTGAGCGGTCTGACGCGGCGCGCGCGAGTCGAGGATTATATATCCTCGGCTCGATGCGCGTCGTGTACAGACACAAAGTGCAAAGTTCGGCAAAACGTGATTGCGCGATGCATTCCATCATTGCTTAATGAGAGCAATCACCTATGACGTCACACGTGTGAGGCCGGGACCTTGTCGTCCTCGACAAGCCCTACCTGTTTTGTGTGAATGATGTTTACATATATATATATATATTTTTTACATAGTCTTCGCGTGTCGTTACATATTGGAACAGTTTTTCTCGGGTTCATCGTTGATTTTGGTCATAACTATTTCTCATTTCAAGAACTTTAATTGATTTCAGTCTTTTGTGTTTCTTGACCCTTTTTTTTTGATTGATTGATATTTTACCCTTGGCCAATATTTCCTGTAAAATCCTGAAACAGAGTAACCTTGATTTACGAAATTTTACATCATTTTCTTCATTTTTTTTTTTTTTTTTTTTTGACATATGTAAATAACCTAGTGCTATGTTTTACCTATAACTTGCTATATACTCATGACATTTTATGATTTTTCAGCCATATTTTCCCGATATTTTCATCCGATATGGATCGATACTTTTACAATACATTTTTTGTTCTTTTCATACGATATTTTTGATATTTTTATAATACTCTCGTACAATAATTCTTGATAATTCTACAGTATCTTAAACAATAATTCTCGGTCTTTTTACAATATTCTTGGATGATAATTTTCGACGTTCTTTTTCTTCCCAATATTCTGAGACATTATTCTGATACAATATTTTACAATATTTTTTTTTTTGAGTAATACTTTCCAATATTTTGAACAATATTTGGCACTATATATATATTTTTTTTGGACAATATATGATCATATTTTTCGATTGATACTATCTTTTATGGTGTTCTCAATGATTGGTAATTTTCACTTTCCACGGTGGTGATAGGAAACTCATGAGTGTTATGTGGTGTGTGTAGTGAAGTGTATTTCTTCGTGAATATACATTGTTTCGACGCGACGCTGGACCGACATAAAAGTGCGCAGATTCAAGCCTTAGTGCCTGAGTATGATAACGAAGGTATGTGATATTATGTCAACTTGGCATTTCTTCTCCTTCTCCTACCCCTATTGTAGTTCTGCAGCTTCTTAATATGTGGCTTTATGCTCCAGTTTGACCATTGCTCTCATCAGGCGCGCGTCAGCTTCTTTGTACTTTTTCGTTACTCCTGTAAATTACTCTGTGAGGATGTCTCGTTGTGAGTTTTCCGGGTCGTTTTTGTGTTTTGAGTTAGTTTTCCTTCTTGTGTGTAAGTTTGTGTGTGTGTTTTCTTTTCTATCCGGATCAAACAGTGCGAGTTGCCGTCGGGGCCGATCTGACCGAGGTTTTGCCCGGCCGCCCACCACGCGCCTCCCGTACCCTAGGATCGGCTGTGGGACCATCGGCGACCCTGTCCGGGTCGCCTATCATGATGACCGATTCTCCGATGGGATGGACGAGGAGGTGCCCTGTCCCAGGTGTCACCAGGTTCGTATTTTCTTGTATTTTCTTCTCTTCTTCATTTCTCTTTCTCTTCTTCATTTTTTTTTCTCTCATTTCTCTAGCCGATCCGTATGATTGTGGTCTTGGTTGGCCGTGGTGTCAACCGCGTGCGGTCCCGTCGCAGTGACCCGCACTACCTAGATCTGGACCAGGGTTGTGACTCCTTCCCGTTGGAGTGTGCCCGTTGTGGCCCTGTAAGTGTTATTATATGGTCTATCTTGATTTTTTTTCACCTCGTGTGCTTCAACTCTTATTTCGGTTCTTTGCCGAGGTTGAGTGGAGGTACTATTTTGTTCTCCCCCTCTCGCGCCTCACGTATTGGCACGAGGCCGGGTTGGAGTTCCGCAACACCGAGTACGTTCCTCCTTAATTTCTCTTTCTTCTTTTTTTTTGTAGTCTCTAGTTGTAAGTGAATATTCAATAAAGTTGTGTCCCGTTTCTACGTTTGTGTTGTGATCTGTTGTAGAGTTACCCTCCTTCGTGGAAAGCCATAAATTCTCCAGTCATTGAAATTTTTTCTGCATCTTGTGCTGCTGTGAATGTTCAAATTTTTCATTAATTTTCGCCAAATTTCTTCGATCAAATTGAATTTTATACATCTTTACTTTCTCTATTTATATACATATCTGCTTATATATATATATATATATATATTGGACTTCTACATTTTCGTTTCATATTTTGTGCCTTCCGCACTTGTACATTTCGCGTACTTCTTTCGTATTTCCCGGTCATTCACATATCCCTCTCATATATATACATATATTCATGACTATATATATATATATATATATATGTGTTGTTCCAAGACGGTTCAAATCATTTAAGCCAATCCTTCATAAACCTCACTCATGCGGATGCTGCTTTACAGATGGTTGTAGATCATAGACTGGAGGAAATGGAAATATTCACAGATGATGAATCTGGTGAAGACATCGACCATGATAGTGATAGAGAATCTGATGGATCCAAAGACGATGAAATTCCATCTAAAAGAAGCAATGAGTGTAGTACTGCACTCAATGAGGTTACGAGTATTTTCCACTATTTCTGGCCAAAAACTGATTTCAATTGAACATGTTCAACAAAAAGTGAAATCAAATAATACACATCTTTCATGAGAATTATCAGTTGATTATTATGCTAGAAATGAGAAGCTTTGATCACTCCGTGTGTGAAAGAGGCAAGACTCAAAACTCAACTTCGTTAACTGATAGCAATTGATTCAAGGTTTGGTGATCACATGAGATTTTTACTGTATACCTGTATCATCCTTCTTCCCCCTCTGTGGGCTCTTGTGAAGGTTTAGTGTAGTAGAATTATTCTAAAGAGTTACTGTGCAAGAATATCACGATTACGTTGTGAAAGAAAGAATCTCTGATCCTAGGCGCATCAAAGACATCTATGACTCTCAGCTCTACATGGGGTTTGTGGAGCAGTTGCCTCTTGACTACCGACACTCTTTCGCGACAGCAGCTTTCAACGTAGATGGAATCGCTGTATTCGAGTGCTCCGACTACTCGATCTGGGTGATATACATCATGATTAATGAAATTCCACCTCAGGCACGGTTGAAATCTCCGATGATAGTAGGACTTTGGATAGGTAAAGAAAAACCAGCTATGCAAGTATTTCTAGACAAATTCGTAGAATTTCACAACGAGCTGACCGAACGTGGCATCGAGTGTGTCATTAAGGGCGAAACACGGATGATACGGCTATATTTGCTGATTGCTCCTGTTGATACGATCGCTAGGTTTGTCATGAACGCGACGGTGCAGTTCAGTTCTGAATTTGGCTGTGACTGGTGTTTTCAAAAGGGAGTACAGTACCTTGGCAGTAATCGTTATCCATACGAGGCCAACGCATCAATGGAACGAGATGAAGCGAAGCATGTAGTATGAGCAAGAAAAGCTCTTATCACGGGATCAAAAGGCGCGGCAGCGCCTTGCTGGCGAGTATACTATATATATATATGAAAGAGAAGAACATGTGAGAAAGAGAGAGAGAGCGCGCGCAAGGCTGCCGTGCCTTATATACGCTGAGTTGGGCCGTTTTAACCTCACCTATTTTTTCGAACTTACTTATTTCGTGCTTTTCTGGGTTCAGGAGGGTTTCATTCCCTCTGAACCCGTTATTTCGGTCCTCAACAAGGATATTGGCAACTCATTTCGCCGCTGACAGCGTTTAGTGCCAAAATATCTCACTCACTAATTTCGACCCTTCCGAATTTTTTCGCGTCAAGATTTCAGCCGCGTCAAGACACTCGAAGTCGAACACAAATCGATTGTTGGGGTCGACCACGCGGGACGATCGACCGCGAGAACACGGGTGATGTTTTGATGCAGCCGCATGTGTAGCAGACGGCGTTATTCCGCTCCAGCAGTAACATGTTGTAGCAGTAACATGTTGTAGCAGTAACATGTAACTTTTTTGACTATTTTGATTATATTATGTAGAGGTAATAGCAGAGATTGAAAGCCAATCGTAGGCCGTAGCACCGCCTGCAGCGAGCTTGTAGAAATCAGCTCTCATTGTTGGAGGAATAAGAGCCACTTTATCGTTGTGGGTTTTCTTGTCTGGAGTGATATAAGAATAATAGGCCAAAGGCCAAAATGTGTGTCATTCTCGCTGTTGTGCAGTGTCAAGAATTGATCTCCAAAAATAGTTGGAGAATTTAGGATTTGATCGTGAGGAAAAATGAGTGCCAGTGTCAATCTACATTTCAGCAGTGTATTGACTTTCAGTTTCCTCAATACTTCAGACAGACCCAACTCTGAAGCTATAAATTGTGCATTTCAAAGAAAAGTTGATAAACCACTCTAGTTGAAGAAGAGTGCGACCAATAGAATATCCTTCGTGTTGCTTTTCGTAGACCTGTCAATGTCCAACGCATTAAGAGGGATCGTCTCTCACATTTAGATGTTGTAAGACAGGTCAGTCAATTGACGACTGTCCAAGAACAGTTGTTGTGATATATAAGCACTGATATTTGGTGTTGCTCTGGTTATTACTTTTGAATATGATATGTCCATTGCGTAATACTCTAACCCAAAAGTCTCAGCTAGACTCTTACTCTCATATGGTATATGGATTTTACTTCCTTGGCACTAAATTCTGAATAGGATAAGAAAGTTGCACAGGGTTCACCTGTTTCATCAAGAGTATTATGAAGTAAGAAAGGGACTTTTACGCTCTTGGTGGAGAGTGGCAAGTTCAAATTGAAAAAATTATTACTTGAGTAGTCAATCACTAAACAAACTGGATCCGTACATCTATCTGGAAGTATGTTGAGGATCATTCAAACACATATCACATAATGCTACTGAACCTTCATTTCCCTCAGAATGAGTTTGCATGGATTGATCCAACTTCTTGATGTGTTATGAATTACCAATGTGCTACATGGAATTTGTTTGAGTCTTTGGTCCTTAGAAAATTTTGGACAACAGATGTAGTGTCATAGTTCTATGTTTCATTTATCAATTAGTTATTAGTTATTCACTTTGATATTTAGCATGCTCTCTTGCTGAGGAGTGGATGTGGTTCATCATTTGGGGAATTTTCACAATCTAAAAGTTCCTCGTGATCCAAAAATTTTCTCTTGCAAGCACCATCACAAGTGGGTTAGGAGTCTTCGCATCAACTCAAGTCAATTCAATGAACTTATTTCAAGAGTCTTGCTATCAAAAATACAAAGTTGTCCTTCTCCAGATTTTTCTTTGTTCATGATCAAAAAATGTTCATCTTGGAATGAAGCACTCTAGTGTTAATTAGGAGAATGATTGTTATGGATGAGATACATAGAATTTTTTTTTGTTTTCTCACATGCTACTATTTACAGCATGTTCTTCAATCTCAGAATATTTAGTCATTACCATAGCCGAGTGTTGAAATCTCCCCCCCCCCACTTCACTTTTTCCAAAAGTATAACTTGGCGAGTATGGCCATCCTTTCCCCCTATCACTTCATCTGGGATCAAAAATTGAATTTCAACTCTTGAGGGTCATGAAATCAGGGGAAACATGTCGAGTAACTATTTAGCAAAATTTAAACATGAAACAAATGGGTAGAAAATGAAAAATATTAATTTCAACTCTTGAGAGTCGTGAGATCAAGAAAAGCATGTCGAGTAATTGTTTTGCAAAATCTGAACGTGAAACGCATGGAAAAGGATTGATTACATTACGATTTGACTTTCTCGGTAATTTTGACTCAACTTGAGTTACTCACCATCTCTACTGAATTTTAAACTAAACCGATCAATGCTAGATTGAATTTTCTGGTTTCCTTTTCTTTTCAATGGTCTGAATAGATTATTATTTTCATTACATTTCATAGACGAAGGAGATGGTGAGAAACTCAAGTTGAGTCAAAATTACCGAGAAAGTCAAATCGTAATGTAATCAATCCTTTTCCATGCGTTTCACGTTCAGATTTTGCAAAACAATTACTCGACATGCTTTTCTTGATCTCACGACTCTCAAGAGTTGAAATTAATATTTTTCATTTTCTACCCATTTGTTTCATGTTTAAATTTTGCTAAATAGTTACTCGACATGTTTCCCCTGATTTCATGACCCTCAAGAGTTGAAATTCAATTTTTGATCCCAGATGAAGTGATAGGGGGAAAGGATGGCCATACTCGCCAAGTTATACTTTTGGAAAAAGTGAAGTGGGGGGGGGGGGAGATTGCCTTGTCTTGGAGTTAGATACCTTTCTTCTTTGATAAATCTCAATTCTTCCAGAATAGTAGATGGCCTTTGTCCAGAATACATGCATCAATATGGAGGAGGCAGTGCGAAAACTATAACCAAGTGCATTTTGCGGACTCTCACACCAGCACAACGATTGTTAGTTGACGAGTATATCAAAAAAATCAGAGTCCCGACCCAAGTGGGTCGTCTAACTCGACCTTTGAGTCGCAAGGCCCTTTATAAGTGCAAAGAGTGGGAGAACTGGGTACTCAACTTTAGCATCCCCGTTTTATCACAAGTCGTCGACAATGATAGGATACTCAAACATTGGGGTTTGTTAGTTGATTCCTTGCATATAACAGTGAGATCAGACATCCTCATGGATGACTTATTGCTTGCAAAAGAGAAGTTGCAGACATTCGTAAGCCAAGTCGAGGACCTGTATTCACTAAAGGAGTTGACCTATAATATCCATCAGTTGCTGCACATGATAGGAAGCATTTTAAATTGGGGCCCTGCATGGGCGCACTCAGCCTTCCCATTTGAGTCAGAAAACGCGAAACTCTTGAAGTGCATCCACAGCGAAAAGGCGTCATTTTACAAATATTGCGCTTCATCCAACTCCACAGATTTGAGCAAATGCTCGAACATAAAAGTGACCCTTACAGCTCAGCAATTGTTGATGCATACCTGGAAGGATTGGTAGGATTCTTCAAAGTCAACAAAGTCTTAAGAGTCGGTTCCATAACGTATCTGGGCGCTCAGCACCCGATATCTGGTAAGCTTGTAGAGAAGTTCGGAATCCAATTTTCTGCCCTGTCATTTCACAGATGTATAATCAATGGCTGTCTCTTTATGACAGACAAACGAGACAATTTACGTACTTGCAACTATTATGCCCAGTGGGGAGATCAGTCATTCATTCGAATTTCTGAATTCATTGTGGATCTTCAAGGCAATTCAGAGCAAACATTTTGTCGACCTCTCGTTGTTCGATCAAATCAGTATTCGAGTGTCGTGAAGGGAATTATTGGGTACAGTGATGGAAAACTAGTACCAACCAACCACATCACTTCAATTTGTGTTCAGGTTGATATAGAAGATAAAAAGTACATCACGCCGTTGACCAATTTATTGCATCATTGATGTGTAAAAACCGAGAGTAGAAGAAAACTATGGATAGAATTATTTGCTGAGCTAGAGGGATAGTAGTGTGAATAGATTAAACCCATGATCGGATAAGATGGCATCTTTCAACTCCTGCATTCTGGACACTGTCCGTGGCGTTGGGTGAGTTCTATTGTAACGGCGTTACGAAAATCTAACTCTACAAGCATTTATTGGTGATCTGTAATATTCCTATGTTCCAGGCATACTCTGATGAAAATAATAGTGCTATGGCGTAACAATTCATTGCCCAGATGTCACTCACGCCAGCAAATCGGATTTTCACTGTCAGTTTTCTGCTCCATCTTGCTGTCTGCCCTATTGTCTATCTTATCAAGATCTAGTTGATTTTTTATATGGAATGATTCTGCAATTGTATGTATGCAATCGATGAATATAAGGTAAGAGATATCTTCCCCCCTCCCACTTTACTTTTTCCAAAAGTCTAACTTGGCGAGTATCACCATCCTTTCCCCCCATAACTTCTTCTGAGATCAAAGTATGAATTTCAATTCTTGAGGGTCATGAGATCAGGGGAAACATGTCGAGTAACTTTTTACCAGAATATGAACGTCAAACAAATGAAGAGAGATTGCAAAATATTGATTTCAATTCTTGAGAGTCATGAGATCAGGAAAAGTATGTCGAGTAATTTTTTTGCAAAATCTGAATGTAAAATGCATGAAAAATGATCTATTACATTACAATCTAATTATCTCTCTGCAAGTTTGACTCAAATTGAGTTACTCGCCATCTCTTTTTTCCTTAAAATATATGATGAATTCCACGCCAAAGCGACCTACGAAAAGGGGTCATCTCTCGGATTCTTTTTTAACCTTTTTCATTCGATTCTATGGCCCAAAATAGGAACTTCGGACCACCTATGGGGCCCAAAAAAAATTTCTCCTCTCCATTGCACGCAAATCCGTCAACAGACTGAAAATTTATCGAGTAAAAATCGATGCTCTTTTATTCACGAAAATGGGAATATTTCGAGTTTTTGAATAGCTGTCGATTTGCGGGTTGCGGCATCTGAAAGGGCATCGAAAAACCTATCGGAACGTTGTTGGAAATTCCTTCTCTGTGATTTGGGGGCCTCCCGGAGGCAAAAGAGTGTTTTTCACTAAAATGTTGATTTCTCAAAAAGCCATTTTTTTTATTTTTTTCAAAATCATATATTTGACGTAAAATTTTGCGTTCTTTCGAAAAAATGGGTTTCAGAGAAGTTTGGGGCGATCCAAGTGACTTATGAGCCATTTTTTGAAAGTTCGATTTTTTCGGTTTCAGGAAAAGGCGATTTTCTGCGCATGCGCACAAACGTAGACTTTTGGGACCACTTTCAATAGAAAACTGACAAAATTTCCTATAAAATGACTACCCGCAAAGTTGAAATCCATGCACTGAAACGCGATCTGCAAGGATTAATTATGTCGAATCAAAATCACATGAGAATTCAGCCCATCAACGCCCTCGTGGCGCCTGCTGAGATGACACATTCACAAGATCTTCTCGGGACTCAATTTTGAGTACGAAATTGACCTGAAAAAAACTCGGACCACATGGTTTCAACGTAAAATTGTATGAACTTTCAAAATATATGATGAAAAATCCCGTTTGAGGCGAACCCGAGGTGCTACATTCAATTTTTTTCCAGAAAATACGATATTTCAGATTCAAAATTGCAAAAAATTAAATGTAGCACCTCGGGTTCGCCTCAAACGGGTCTTTTCATCGCATATCTTGAAAGTTCATACAATTTTACGTTGAAACCATGTGGTCCGAATTTTTTTCAGGTCAATTTCGTACTCAAAATTGAGTCCCGAGAAGATCTCGTGAATGTGTCATCTCAGCTGGCGCCACGGAGGCGTTAATGGACTGAATTTTCATGTGATTTTGATTCGACATAATTAATACTTGCAGATCGCGTTTCAGTGCATGAATTCCAACTTTGCGGGTAGTCATTTTATAGGAAATTTTGTCAGCTTTCTATTGAAAGTGGTCCCAAAAGTCTACGTTCATGCGCATGCGCAGAAAATCGCCTTTTTCTAAAACCGAAAAAATCGAATTTTCAAAAAATGACTCATAAGTCACTTGGATCGCCCCAAACTTCTCCGAACCCCATTTTTTTCGAAAGAACGCAAAATTTTACGTCAAATATATGATTTTGAAGAACTAAAAAAGATGGCTTTTTGAGAAATCAACATTTTAGTGAAAAACACTCTTTTGCCTCCGGGAGGCCCCCAAATCACAGAGAAGGAATTTCCGACAACGTTTCCGATAGATTTTTCGATGCCCTTTCAGATGCCGCAACCCGCAAATCGACAGCTATTCAAAAACTCGAAATATTTCCATTTTCGTGAATAAAAGAGCATCGATTTTTACACGATAAATTTTCGGTCTGTTGACGGATTTGCGTGCAATGGAGAGGAGAAATTTTTTTTGGGCCCCATAGGTGGTCCGAAGTTCCTATTTTGGGCCATAGAATCGAATGAAAAAGGTTAAAAAAGAATCCGAGAGATGACCCCTTTTCGTAGGTCGCTTTGGCGTGGAATTCATCATATTGCAAACAATAGACCAATAAAAAAACCGAAGTGAGAAAATTCAATCTAGCATTGATCGTTCCAGTTTGGAAGTCAGTAAAGATGGTGAGTAACTCAAGTTGAGTCAAACTTACAGAGAGATAATCAGATTGTGATGTAATAAATCATTTTTCATGTATTTCACATTCAGATTTTGCAAAAAAATTACTCGACATACTTTTCCTGATCTCATGACTCTCAAGAATTGAAATAAATATTTTGCAATCTCTCTTCATTTGTTTGACGTTTAGATTTTGGTAAAGAGTTACTCGACATGTTTGCCCTGATCTCATGACCCTCAAGAATTGAAATTCATACTTTGATCTCAGATGAAGTTATGGGGGGAAAGAATTACTTCTGACACAGTAAGAAGCTGAAGTACTTTGTGGGAACTCATTTTAAGAATGAAGATTCAATAGCGTTCTGTGAGAAATGCTTTGACTCCAGACAAAATGATCCTCAAAGTACATCGAGATGAATGTATGGATCCAGTTTCTATGTTGATTGACTTCTCCGCCATAAATTTTTCCAAGTTGAACCTACCTTTTGCTCTAAGAGCGTAAATTTGCCAATCTCTCTCAATAATAATTCTGATGAATCAGATGAATCCTGAACATAATTAGACCTATTTGGGAATTGACGTTATGCCTGTTAGCTCTTGATGAAGTCTTTGGCAAGAATGTAAGTGGCACGTCAAGACAGCTTAGACCCATGAATCAAGATTGAAAGTCTAGACAAGACTAGGTTGTACAGTGATGTGCAATGAAAGTATGTTATGTAAAATTGATCAGAGCAGCATCAGAGATCACCACACATATCACAACAACTGTTCCATGGACAGTTACTAATGGGACTGACCAGTCTCACAACATCTAAATGTGAGAGACGATTCTTTTTGTGTTGGATCTTAATAGGTTTTTGGTGAGATACGAGAAGTAGCTTGAATGATAATCCATTAGTCGCAATGTAATCCTCTCACTAGAGTAGCTTATGAACTTGAAATAAATAATTTAGAGCTTCAGAGTTAGGTTTGTCTCCAGTATTGGAGGAAGTAAAAGTCAATTTACTGATAAAATGTAGCTTTATACTGGCACCCATACATCATGAACTCTCCAAATATATTTGAAGATTATTCTTGATTGAAACTGCAACTTGCACTGCACCACAGCAAGAATGGCACACATTTTGGCCATCAGGCCATTATTAAATCACTGCAACAAGAGAACATACATGCATTCATCAGGCTAGGCATCAGGCGGCTTCTTTTACTAGTAGACCATTAATTACAATTGGTATTCACTGTACTCGCGATAGGTACTCCTGCAGAGAGACACTCGTCCGGGAGATCTGAACTGTGAAAATGGTCTGCTAGCTTGCGTTAGGCCGATTGTGTCACACCAATGCAGTGTCGACTTCGAGATGAGTCAAAAGTTGGCCGATCGAGGTCGGAGGACGAAAATCCACGATGAATTTCGTCGTCGAGGGTCTCAAATTTGTCGGTCGTCGAACGATGCTATTAGTTCATACATCGACAAAACAAAATAGTATTTCGATAGAGAAATGACCAAGCTCGCGATTATTGGGGCACGTCGTGGCTGATAAGCGCGAGAATCCATAATATTCTATGATCGAGGCAAAACGAGAGGTTAAAAAACCCCAACTTGGCGTATATAAGGCTACGGCAGCGCTGCGAGTTTTTCTTCTATATATACTCGCCAGCAAGGCGCTACCGCGCCTTTTGATACACGTACAGGGAGTAAACACTCATCTGGAACTAGGCAGAACCTGAATGGCACTGAATGGTGAATATGGTTTGCTACCTGGAGGGTCTCTATGATCTACTAGCTTGCTTTAGTCGCTCATTCACGCACACAAGGCCGATTATGTCACACCGACGCAGTGTCGACTTCGAGATGAGTCGAATCTCGAAAGTGGCTGAAGACGAAAATCCACGATGAGTTTCGTCGGGGAGGGTCTCAAATTCGTCGGTCGTGGAACGATGCCATTAGTTCATACATCGACGAAACAAAATAGTATTTTGATAGAGAAATGATCAAACTCGCGATTACTGGGGCACATCGTGTCTGATAAGCGCAAGAATCCATAATATTCTATGATCGAGGCAGAACGAGAGGTTAAAAAACTCCAACTTGGCGTATATAAGGCTACGGCAGCGCTGCGAGTTTTTCTTCTGTATATACTCGCCAGTAAGGCACTACCGCGCCTCTTGATACTCTTTTTAGTTCGCCAATCTATTCTTCTCTGGATTTGAGATCCGAGAATCATCGCCTCTATATATTGATATTGAGCACAGAGCATTCCTACCATCAGATATTGTTCGGAGTGAGGAAATTGTAATTGCGTCCCGAGTTAATGATTGGATGAACTATTTCCAGGTAATAAATCGATCGTGAACCCATGGGTGATTCATTTTACCTTGGAATTTCCTCAATAAATGTGGAAAAATTCAGATCAATCTTGGACTTTGATGAGAAGGCTTCAAATTCCATATGCATTCTGGATGCAAGCGGACCATCAATTGACTCATTCGAATGCATCTACTGTGAACAGTCTATGGCTTTGAGTAAGTTCTGTTGTGATGGCTTCACGAGAATCCCACCATACAAATATTCATGGACGATATGTGATCCTTATGTATTCCAGGTGTATTCTGATGGAAATGACAGCTAGGATGCGATAATTCATTGCATAGAAGTTACTCCAGTGGATGAAAGTCAATGGTGTGCGCATATCCAGTTCTCTGCTTCATCTTGCTGTCTCCTACTGATAGTCTATTTCTTCAGAGGTTCATCTATCTTGACTGTGGAAAGATTCTGCAACAGTATTCATTGAATCCAATTGATATGAATTAAGTGCTACTTATTCTTGCTTTGTTCATTGTATGTACATCATGAATCACGTCGAATTGGATGGGATTCGTGAATTCCCAGCCACTGAGGTATCTGCAAACTTGAATAAACGAGCGATGAGCTGAGTTACAGGAGAAGTGATTGGTTCATGGGCACATCTTTGATGTGAGATTTTTTTTAAATGGTGCATATATTGATCCCTAAGGATCTGTTTGAGCTTGGATCCCAGCAGATAATAAATTTTCTATGATTAATCGTCAGCGAAGTAGTGGGAATTCTGACCAGAACCCTGATAAGACTATCTCTGGGGGATCATTCTAAGCAAAATCTCACGCGGAAAGAAGAATTTGGAATAAAAACTTTGCGACTACGGAAACATTTTGTCAGTGATGATCATCTTCTGGAGTGGCTCCCTCAGAGTTCTCTCGACGGGCGACTTTATCAGCGATTCCATGCTACCGTCCGGGCGCCCGCCTCGGCGCCCGCCCGGGCCCCACCCATTTTCAGAGAGGAATGCACCGGAGGACATACCAAAAACGGCTGTCTTAAACACCGTTTGGTTTATTTGAATTTCTGAAAATGATGTTCGGAATGATGAATGCTACCCCAACCTTCCAGAGACATATGGATGAAGTGTTTCTTGGTTTAGAAGATGACGTTTTTTGCAGTATTGACGATGTCTTAGTGGCATCAAAAGACGAAGAGTCCCACGAAAAAATCTTGAGAATAGTCTTCGAAAGATTACGTGACTATGGGTTGCAGGTCAATGCTGACAAATGTGTTTTCTTCGTTCAGGAGATAGACTTCTGGGGCCATCATGTATCAGAGAAAGGAGTAGAACCATTGAAGAATAAGGTAAAGGCCATTCCCGAATTTGAGAAACCCAAAACCTTATCAGATCTCAACAGGTTCATGGGAGTAATCAATTACTATAGGCGGTTTGTCAAAGACGCTGCCACTGCCCAGTCGCTTCTATACAAGCTGCTTCAGGGAGTCAAGAAAAAAGACAACCGTCCTGTACCATGGGACGAGGAAACAAACGCAGCTTTCGACAAATGCAAGCGAAATCTTGCAAATGCAACGCTGTTAGCTCATCAAGACCCGGAAGCACCTCTGCGCATATCTTCAGATGCATCTGCCATGGCTATGGGAGCAGTGCTGGAGCAAAAGGTCAATGATGAATGGCAACCTCTTGGATTTTTCTCAAAAAATTCAACAAAGCGGAACAAAATTACAGCACATATGACCGTGAGTTAGCTGCTTTGTACCATGCTGTAAGATTTTTCAAAGGAATGATTGAAGGTTGTGAACTACAACTGCGTGTGGATTAAAAACCAATCACTTATGCATTCGTGCAGAAAGCTAACAAGGCTTCACCGCGGCAACAGAGGCACCTCAGCTTCATCAGCGAATTCTGCACTGACGTCAGATACGTGAAAGGTGAGGATAATGAGGTGGCAGATGCTCTATCGCGTGCAGCAGTGGACGCTATCAGAATGCCCTCAATCATAGACTTTAGCCAACTGTACCAAGCTCAGAACGAGGATGAGGAATTGCAGCGTCTTCTTCAAAACAAAGATAACACATCGCTCAAGCTGCACAAACTAAGCTATGGTCCGGATCATCAAGGTATCTATTGCGACGTGAGTACATGAGATATTCGACCTTACGTACCCGTTGTTTTCAGAAAAAAAGTATTTGATGCACGGCACGGACTAGCCCATCCTGGCCCTAAACCTTCTGTTGAAATCATCTGCCAGCGGTATGTCTGGCCCCCCGTGTAAAAATGAAAAGGACGTGGTCCCGCGGGACCATGTCCCTCAGGGGGACGTGCTCCCGCGGGATCACGTCCATCAGAAAGACGTGACCACGTCCCTCATCAGGATAGGGTTTTGCGCAATCGGGGACTGAAAAACTTCAAAAAGAAGGAACACAAGAATAAGATCGCAAAGGAATGGATAAGAGTGAGAAGGGCTCATGGAATTGAAAGAATAAATAATAATTAGGTGAGCTGTGGAAATCCATTTACGTAATGGACGGAGGCTAATGAATCGAAGAGAATTTTTCGAGTTACTTTCAGAACTTCATTTGTAGTGCTGTCAGCATGGATGTATGAGGGAATGGTTTTAATGTTACATGAACATTTCCATTCTATTACAAGTTTACATCATCATTTTATCGAATACATCTAAGGGTTTAGAGGACAAAAACAATCCATCCGCATCTCGCTAAAAGTATTCAAGTGAAATTTTACTCGAAACTAGTCGTTTTCTGACTGAAAGCTCGTGTCACAGCGTCGCCACCCGGTTCTTCAGGATTCTTTGCTCCAAGATCGACTGAAGATTTGACTTGAAGCGAGATGTTTCTTCATTCAATCACCGAGTTGATTCTAATTTTCAATGAACATGAGTCAATAAATTATTCGATACTGAACAATATCAGGACTAAACTGCTGAATGCAAAACGATAAGAAGTAGTCCTTGAATAGCCTTCCTTTGCTCCGAGACTATCTCGAAATATCTCTGAATTTATTGCTATTTTCCTGAAGATTCTCTGATGCTGTACGACCTGTCTGTGGGAAAGAACAAGATGTGGTATACTTTCATAGAGATACAACTCTCCATGGATATCCGTTGTGTCTCTATGGTTACTTTCCACATCATTCTTGAATTTTTACATCATGGTTCGGAGAACTAAAGATCATATCAGACGAGTTCTAGACGTTAATACTATCACATACATTTATGTATATTTTTGTAGGGAATGTATATGTATATGTGTATATTTTTGGAGAATTCTAGCTAGTCATTCCTCGGAGATGACGCAGAGAGTCTGGGGAAAATCCCTTGGAAAATGTTCTCATCATTACCCCGTAGATATAATATGAAAAGAGCATACAGTAGAAACGCTCTAAGTCAAAAATCCCTAACTCGAAAAACCCCCTAGCTCGAAGTAAAAGAGCAGGCTCTTGGGAAAAACTCTCTACCTCGAGAAGATACATGGTGGAATGAAAACTCCCTACCTCGAAAAATTAATCAATTTTATATGAATTATCTAAGCCGAAAACTCTCAAGCTCGGATTTTCAAACGATCGGAAATTGGGATGCTGTGTCAAGAGCTTTGTGTGTCCCCGAGAAGGAAAATAAGTCTTATTGTTAAAAGCCTTTTTAACAGTCTTGCAGAAGTCTTGGGTATGGGCCGCAAGGCTTCCGCAAGGCTTCAAAGTTTTGGAGAATCTCTTGCGGGCAATCTTGAAGAGGATATAACTGGTGTATGTCTGAAGAACTCAAGGAGACTGTGTCAGAGAGACGCAGAAGGTATGAGTTTAATCCCATGTCCATGAAAAAATCTAACTGAGCATATCATCACACCCGGCTCTTGTCTTTCTGCATTATGTTTTGGAATGAACTTACGCCTCGGCATCAGCCTCCGGTGAGTAAATGCTAAGACTCACTAGCTGATGTACAGCCATCCAAGGTATTGACCTGTCTCAATTAAACATATCCTGCGTATGAACGCGCTTGGTAAAAACCTGGAACCTTTATATCGTTACAAACATAACTGGGAATGCGAAAGACAGTGAGATTATCTTTGTGAATTTTTCTGAGCAGTAAGTGGTGAGTGACATCAGTAGGGGTCAGTACTACCGAGAACATCTCACATTCAAAAGTGCTACGCAGTCACTGAAATGAGCTTACTCGAAGATTTTGCCAATCAGAGCCCTATCGTAGGCATGACATTCAATTTGGAAATCCAACTCTATCGGTTTTTTCTGAGAGTAGTCTCATTTTCCAGGAAACTTAGCTTACTTATCTGTGGCTAATGCCAAGGCGTGAGTTCTTTTCGAAAAATCATGCAAAAAGTGAAGAGCATGCAAGTTTGTTTGCTATCAAATCTCGCAATCATCGACACAAAGTCGAATCACAATTGATAATAATGGATGGAACCGGATCAATAAGAGCTTCACAAGATTATAGTTCCCAGGTTGAACAATTTCATGAGTTCATGAGAAATTTCAAGTATAGAAGAAAATTAACGATTCAAAAATTCTCGGATATTATATTGGCATTGGTCCTATACTATTTGGAACAATTTATTATAGTTCTTCTGCAAATTTCACAAGTCCACATTGCAAAAGGCTCTGCATGTTACGATTCTCACAGAGGAGTTGAGTGTGAACTTAACAAAATTGCCCCTTGTGTGTACTTAGTCTAATTTTCATACTTCGCGAAAATTATACTAACTTCAAGGGGACTATGCAACGCTCACGTTTGGGCAATTTTGAATATTATTTAATTATTTCATAAAACTTAGTTACGCGAATGGAACTTTGTTTATTTAGAGTTTGATTTAAGGTTTACCAGATGGTCTAGTGGTCAGCGCCTAAAACAAATATCTTAGTTATTAACAATCCTTTTTTTGTAGACTAACACTAATTAATATTAGAAGCATGGCTGACACATAGTTACCCAATCCTATAGTATTTCCTTGGGGTATTTTATGGTTCCATCGATGACAGTTGAATGACATCCAAATGCAAAAGCAGGATACTGGAGCAATTAGTAGGTAGTCAGGAAGCCAAACCAGGATCAGGTAGTATCAGCAGCATGAAACAAAAACATGAATTAGTATATGATAATATATTTCATTCTCTATTAGTAAGAAAAGAAACATTAGTACTAGAAAAGAATTCATGCGAAAGCCATTCCATTCAGTCTCATCCATTCTGACCATATTCATAACAGTTGTCAGTACATATACTTGCACATATAATGTGACAGCCATCAGCTGATCATATTTCATATACTCACTCAACATTTATAGTTGAGCAAGTCCATATATAAAAAGTAAAACAGAAATTTACACTGAATGGTCAAAGATAGTAATAAAATCCATACCTAATTTTCCCTCTGAATCCTAGAATCCCATCCATCCTGAGGAAATGATGTAGATTCTGCACCTTGGCTCCCATCTGATGATGGTGATTGTCCAACGCAGCTCAACTGATGCCTCTGGCCCACAACGTGGGCCATCCTTTCCAGTTAACGCACCATGTTTTCCTGTAAAACCACATACAGAATAAGTTTTCTGACATCAGCACTACATGAACTATTAGTAACCAACCCATATAACATTACTATCATGCAAAAACAATAGTTGATTTGTTATTTACCAAAATCACTCATTAACATCCATCACCAAAACACTAATATTTTACATTAAATCATACCATGAGTACTAACACCCATGATATGCTTACACATGCTTTTAGAATTATGTTTCAGGTGTACTTACCCACTGCTGCTGTTTATTTATGATTATTTTGCAATACTCACAATACCCAGCTGATTGTTGGAAGTAAACAAACACCTGTCATAACCACAAACCATATGATTGATGCATTGGATATCTTGATGTAGTCTGCTGTATATTTCCATCTTCTGATTGGCTACACTGCTTGATCATACTGCGCATGCTCAAGGGCGCCAAGTTCAAATCTATGGAACTCGCTTATGAAGATTTTTTATGGGAATAATATGGGATCATCGTGTGAATAATCCAGACCTGTTGCAGCCTGAAAGAAGAAATCCTAATATCAATCTCATCAATATTTAATTATGGAAATTTATGTCATTATCGAAATATGTGATTACCTATTCAAATCACCCGCTAAATTCAGATTTTGCATCTCTCGTGGTTGTTACGTGGGTATTTCGGCACGAGCGGGAAGTACGAAATAACAGTCCGAAAGGATAAGTGATTTAAAATAAATGAATTGTAAAATCAGAAGTTGAATAAAATGATGTAATATATTTTGAGAGAGAGACCGAGTACAACAGCTAAGCGCGACGAGAGCCAAAGCTGTAATGTTATGATGATTTTGATGCGGCTGGATCTGCTGCTGGATGTTGCGATGAGCGAGAGCGAAGATGAGTCCGAGAGCTGCTGCCCTCTTCCAGCTATGGTGTAGTAGATATAGGTATAGTGCAGTACGTGTGCCGTTCTTCTATGTGTTGGTGCGTGGGAGAGTGAGCCGCTGAGTTGGGCACCCCTCGCCACCGAAGTTTTTTATACACGCTTTTCTTTAAAATTCACTCGCTGGGAAAGCGACATGAGATCGTGCACAGAGTCGCGCTCAAGATGTGTCTATTTCCATATATGGGCATTGAAATTAGGGGAGATCAAGGCTCTTGTTTTTGGGTTGAATCTTTCCATTCGATGACGTAAATCGTGGCCTAGATAATATTCTCGAAACTTCTATGTTCTACTAGAATCTTATTAGAATCTTGGGTGACCAATTATTGCTTTCAAAATATCTACACTTTTCATATTAGAATTCGCGGATTTTAGTTTGAATAGGTGTAATTGTGTGAGTGCCTGTATGTATGATCAAGTTTATGTGTGTGCGTGTTTTCTCTCTATAGCCTAGTAAGTTTAGTGACAAATTCGATGTGCTATACGACACCTACCGCCCCATGAAGAAAAAGTTGTTGACGGAGGAGACGACTTTTTCCAAGCCCAAAATGTCAACATTGGTGTTTTATGTGATGCTGAGAAGCTGAGGTTGTATAGCAAATCGAATTTTTACAATGATCTTAAATACTTCATTGTACAAGGTATAACCATATATATCTCAATAGTAAGTACAAACAGATATTTTCACAGAATATATATTCTCAACACAAGTCAAGTAAGTAACCTGTACTTATTTTATTTTCTGACCACTCTCAGTCAGTCAAATCAGTTCCTTGTGGCACATTTTCATCATACTTGAGTTCTCATCATCTGGCAAATGATCTATTTTAATATGAGCAAGCTTGAGTTTTATTCGAATAAACTATTCTGAAAAAGATCTCTGAAAATCCTATCAATTCTTCCATTGTAGAACTTCAAATGGGATCTTGCTTCTACTTCATGGTCTAAATTCATGGGGAGAATATTCTGTCGACTTACTTGGGGATACGTCGTAGGACTAAATAGCGTATCTGATCTAATATCATCTCAATCTCTCTTATTACAATATGATTTCAAGTACTCTACAAAGACTATGTGGGCCTGCTCTAATGAGCCTTGAGACTTACTGGGTGATACGCTGTTGAATTTATCTCTGAATACTGAATACTTTACAGAAAGTTTTGATAAACTCACTCATGAAATTTGAATCTTGGTCACTCTGTATGGTTTTTGGACAACCATGTCTAGTTATGGAATGTTCTGCTAAGGCAACTGCTACTGTGAAAGCATCAATTGTTTGAATGGGGATTGCTTCTGAGTATTTTGTGAGAACATATTGAACGGTTAGTAAGAATCTATTCCCTTTTTCAGTGATCGGTTATGGACCAACTATGTCAATCTGAATTTTCTCAAATGCTGCTGATGGTGTGTCTGTGATTTTCATTGGCATTCTAGTATTTGGAGTAGTAACCTTTTTTCTCTGACAAATGGGACAGGTGCGTACAAAATCTTTTATGTCTTCAAACATATTCTTTCCGAATAGAAGATTTCTCTAGTGCACTTATGTAATTTGCTGATTGCTTTGTGACCACTCACTAATGAATTTTCTCATTCTCTAGCAATGTTCTTTCTTTTCCATTCAACCGGTATAGCCATTTTTTCCAGTGCATGTAATAATTGTATACGAATGATGATTAAAAATATTTTTGAGTAAGCGCTGAATGCATGACCAATCTAATGCATCTAAATTCATCAAACTTTGATATGCTTATTGTTTTCAATTTAAAATAGAACTGACACTTCTGAATGACTTCTCTACGTTGATAATATCTACTGAATCAAGAATGAGCATTTCTTACGTATGCATGAAAAATGTGATAGTGCGTCTCCAAATGTAGCATTTATTCATGTGAATCTTCTGCATTTCCATAATTCTTTTACCAACTTGTGATGATATAACACAATCAATCGAAGTAGAATAAATCAAATCATCTTTTTCTCATAAATAATTTATCTTTGCTTTTGACAAAATGAGGCGTAGAGTCAATGTGAGGAATCGTTTCCCTATCAATTCATCCATATCTAGGATCTTCCACGTTTTTGTGGGTTCTCATACCAACTTTGGTCTTCCACATTGTAGTGGGTTGTCTCATGCAAATTTTTGCCTTCCACGTTTTTGTGGGTTATATCTTTCTTTCTCATATAATCACCCTTCCTCCTCTTACTATTTTTTCAGGAGAAGAAAGGTGTACTCCGTTGTCCAGACGCATACTCTCCGAAGCGCCAGCAACGCATACCCCTGAACGCGATTGTTCTAAGGGAGGGTGCCCTCTAAGCCTACTAGGACTTTTCTCCCGGGAGCCATATACTGGACGAGACGGGAGCAGAGGCGCCTCCAGACGCGATTGTCTGGCCAGCAAGGAACACTCGGAGCAATATTGACATCCCAGATGTACATCACATTCGACTAGGCTTGTCCCCTTGCTTTCGACCATTGCTTTCGACCATCGCTTTCAAAAGAAGAGTTCCTTGCCAGCGAGAGTTCCCTGACGCTTTCAAACAAGGGTTCTCCGCCAACAAGAGTTCCCTTAACGCTTTCGAACAAGGGTTCTCCGCCAACAAGAGCTCTACCGGGGGCCACGAATAGTGATAACATTCCTGGTTGTCCGGCGCCAAAATTTTTCATTATTGTCACATGTCTTTTTCATTTCTCTTGTTATCATTTCCATCATTCTCATTTTCGTATATCATCATTTTCCATTCGGGGCCCCTTCTAAAGATTCCACATTAGACTCGTTTTGACGCCTTTTAATAAAAATTCTGGACTGTGAAAGTCAATTCTGTAATATATTTTCTAAGTGTCAGCAAAACTCTATGAATTTATTTGCTCACGTTTAATGATGCTAGTGTGTCAACAATGTCATTGTCCTGGAAATGCCTAAGCGATTTCTGGTCACGCGTGATCAGAATCTCTTGTGCACTACCTAAACGACAGCTTGCGTTGCACGTGTCATATTCACATTTTGATACAAAATAAAACTGAATTGGTCAGGCTATATAAAATTTCTCGCGATGTGTCCTGGTCCATGGACGTTATGACAACAACTATGAGAATTTGGAATTGCAATTTGAAGTAATTATTCGATTGTTATATTTGAATTGGTACAATTTATGTTGAATAATGATTCTCGGTTACTATTTCTGTTTTCTAGTTTTGTTGCAATATTGATAGCATCTCCCAAAGTCTTGGGATTTTTCTCTGTCAAAATCGAACTTGTGACTTTATCACGTAATCCTAAAGAGAAACTCGAAATTGCAGCTCGTTTTAATAAAACTTGTATGCCTACATTATCGTCTGTATTGAATTGTATTTTTGAGACTTCAATTGCTCTGGTTAAAATGTCATCTACTCTAGCACCGAACACACCAACTGACTCTCCTTCTTTTTGAATTTGTGAATTTAATTCTGTGTATGCTACGTCGACATCAAATTCCTTCAAAAAAGTCTTCCGTAAAATTTTAATAAAATCTTCTAGAGATTCAAAATTGTCATTATGACGTGATAGTAATTGATCTGCACGATCAGTTATTTTATTCCGGATTAATAATAGAAGATTCAATTTGTCCGAAGGTTTCACTCTATGATATGCTAATGTTGATTTCTGGATAAAATGTGCAAGTGAATCTGAATTGCCGTTAAATACTGGAATGAGTTCTATTGCTAATTTCAGCGGTAAATAAGATTGAGTATCATTTTCTGACAAAAATGATCTTACAGATGACGTAGGAAAATATTGTGTATTCGTGCTATTAGTTGTACTATTCTCAGAAATCAAATGATGATTGAAACTCGTAGTCGAATCAGTCGATGTATCAGCGCGAGGAACCACAACTAAATCCTCTATTTGCCACATGATGAGAGTATTGCCACTATTTCCTAATTTATGGTCACCGCAAGATCTGTTCAAAAACTTACTCTTTGCTGTTGATTTTCGACGAGTGGAGTGGCTCACAATATTCACTTATATATTCCAAGCACTTATATGTCCATAAAAGAAGATTGTCAATGATTCAATATTGTCCATAATAGCCAACTCCACGATAATAAATTATGTTGATGATCCTCGTTGTCCAATTGTCCGACGAAATCCAAAATCCAATCTCCAATTCTGGTCGTTGGGTGAAGTACGTCTGTGATTTTAGTAGATAGTATGACTAAGCGCAGCCACTAAATCACCTCATCGCTGGCATTCGCCCGTGCCCTGGGAAAACTGCGCGAAAAACCTCCGGGAGCGATGCGACTATTCACCATAAAGTTCCAATACTGCATGTGAAAAATTCCATTGAAGTTGTTCTGCGGCGTCAATGTTGCAGCGGATGATGCAATACTCCGTCAGAATGTTCATATTTGATGCGACTCCATTTCCAAAAATTGCACTTTCCAAAAATGTCCAAAAGTCTGTGCACTCGCGCGATTTTACTCACAGCGCGAAGTTGAGATACACTGCACTTCCTTTGCGAAATATTCGCACAACTCGTGCGGTGCGCGCGGCGTTTGTCTTGCCGATCGCGATTCGCCGATATCTAAGCGAAAAACACCGCTGTCACCAATGTTACGTGGGTATTTCGGCACGAGCGGGAAGTACGAAATAACAGTCCGAAAGGATAAGTGATTTAAAATAAATGAATTGTAAAATCAGAAGTTGAATAAAATGATGTAATATATTTTGAGAGAGAGACCGAGTACAACAGCTAAGCGCGACGAGAGCCAAAGCTGTAATGTTATGATGATTTTGATGCGGCTGGATCTGCTGCTGGATGTTGCGATGAGCGAGAGCGAAGATGAGTCCGAGAGCTGCTGCCCTCTTCCAGCTATGGTGTAGTAGATATAGGTATAGTGCAGTACGTGTGCCGTTCTTCTATGTGTTGGTGCGTGGGAGAGTGAGCCGCTGAGTTGGGCACCCCTCGCCACCGAAGTTTTTTATACACGCTTTTCTTTAAAATTCACTCGCTGGGAAAGCGACATGAGATCGTGCACAGAGTCGCGCTCAAGATGTGTCTATTTCCATATATGGGCATTGAAATTAGGGGAGATCAAGGCTCTTGTTTTTGGGTTGAATCTTTCCATTCGATGACGTAAATCGTGGCCTAGATAATATTCTCGAAACTTCTATGTTCTACTAGAATCTTAGAATCTTGGGTGACCAATTATTGCTTTCAAAATATCTACACTTTTCATATTAGAATTCGCGGATTTTAGTTTGAATAGGTGTAATTGTGTGAGTGCCTGTATGTATGATCAAGCTTATGTGTGTGCGTGTTTTCTCTCTATAGCCTAGTAAGTTTAGTGACAAATTCGATGTGCTATACGACATGGTTGATATTCTGCCAACAGATGGCTACCCGGAGTACACTAATGTAAAATATACGTCTATAGGAAAGATTACCGGGCTCTGTGGTAGCGATCGTCACTCAAGTCTCCAGCAGTCTCAGAGTCAGAGCTTTGCTCATTAGTCCATACTGCCTTCTGCAGGTAATGGCAAGTTTTTCTCGTCTATTATAGACATCAGGCTAATGGCCACTGCTATACGCAGCAACCTGCCATGATGTTCTATATAGCACACCGGCCACTGCTATATGCAGCAACCATGTGCTACGGGTTTAGCTAGTATTTTTTTAATCATTTTTTTTGCACTTATTTATTTTTCAGATCAAAGTTGTCGAATCAATAGTAGTTTTTCAAAGTAAAATTTTGTTAGATAGGCAATTGTTCGTCGCTACACATAGTAAGTCATGGACAATATATTATGCATTTTTCATTGTTTAAACGCATGCCAAAGTAATAAATCTGTCATAATTAACAAATTGATCACTGCGTGATTAAAGGTATTTATTTTTTTATAATGTTAGAGTCATTTTCATGAATAAATGAGTTACTTTGATTTATTTTATCGTATAATTATGATTGAAAATTACCCCACCTTTCCTCACTTAACGTCGTATCCTCTATATATTTATAGTGACGATATTATTATCGAACGAATTGAATAAATTTTAAATAGAGAACTCATTTTCAGTTATTATTCCGCTTCACGGAATAAAACATTACCATTCAAGAAGTCTTGCGAAAGTCTTCATAAGTCCCATAAACAAGATTTCAAACAAGACTTTCAACGAGACTTATTTTTCCCCTTGAGAATGATCTGACTTTTAAAGAATTTCTTAATTTCGACACGGATATCGCTACACGTGGTTATCTGAGTGATGCGAAACGGTGGGACTTCTCCGGAGTCGGATAATGAATCATAAAGCGATGCGGCGCGGTGCACGTTGAACTTTGTTCGCAAAAATCACAAAATCTTCCCCAATTTAGGCTAAACGACGAGTTATTCAGACTTTATGATCATCCAACTTGACCTGGATGGCTCATCCTTCAGTCCAAATTGGAAAAGATTTTGAGATACTTGTGAATGAAAGTGTGCCGATTTATAAGTTCAGGAAGTATTCTACCGGTCAAAAGTTTGTGCACACCTAAAAAAGAAAATTTTGATTTCGCTCACTCGAGTGCTCGGATCTCCTTGGTCCAAAATAACTAAACTTAGGCTCATTTTATAAGTTTTTTCAAGCACTTTGAGAGCTATTTGGTATTTTTTCTGCGCAGCTCAATAGATTTTCGCAAAATAAATCTGAAGCCTTGTAGAATCATATGGAAATCGGGTCATTATGCAAACCTCCGCAAGTCTGGCGAAAATTAATGGATTCAGATGATTCAAAAAGTATCTCAAAGTGAGAGCCAAGAGCTTCAGACCCCGTTTTTAGAAGTTATTTCAGGTTATTCCTGATCCGAGCTGTGACTGTTTTTGTAAGGGAAGATTTGTCTCGAGAAGAGTCCCAAAACCACGAAAAGTACGAAGTCGGGCTTACTGTGGTATTCCTCTAAGTTTTTCCAAGTTATTGCATACTGTTGTTGAGAGGAACCAATATCAGTGCTTATACCTGTAAAAAATGAGTCTGTTCATAACACCGGCACACAAAAAAAAGTATCTGTACTTTTGACCAGAGCTTCTTTTCTTTATGTATTTTGGTACGCTGAATCCGAATCCGAGGTCGGTTAGGCCCGTTCCTATCTTGTTTTCGAGAAAATCGTGAAAAATATGAAAATAGCGCAGAATAGCTCGATTTCCTCGAAAACAATAGGTAGCCGGGCCGAACCGACCTCGGATTCGGATTCAGCGTGCCAAAATACTACAGGACAGTAGGCCTGGTCAGAAGTATCGGTACTTCGAGCCAGACCTACTTTTCTTCATGTAATTTGGTACGCTGAATCAGAATCCGGGGTCGGTTTGGCCCGGCTACCTCTTGTTTTCGAGGAAATCGTGATATTCTATGCTATTTCCACGATCTCCACCGAATTTTCCACGATTTTCTCGAAATCAAGATAGGAATGGGCCTAACCGACCTCGGATTCGGATTCAGCGTGCTAAAATACATAAAGTAAAGTAGGTCTGGTCAAAAGTACAGATACTTTTTTATTATGTGCCGGTGTAATCTCTCAATGACTGGTCTTTTTGCGAGAAAAATCTGCCCTTACAAGATCAGTCACAGCTCGAACCAGGAACAAGCTAGAATAACTTCCAAGGACGGATTTTGGAGCTCTTGACTTCTACTTTCAGATGCTTTTTGAATCATCTAAATCCACCGATTTCCGCCAGACTTTTGGGGGTCTGCGTGATGACCCGTTTTTTGTGAAATTCTACAAGGCTTCAGATTGATTTTGCAAGAATTTATTGAGCTGGGCAGAAAAATTACCAAATAGCTCTCAAAGTGCTTGAGAAAAGCTGCAAAATGAACCTAAGTAGAGTTAATTTGGACCAAGGAGATCCGAGCAGTTGAGTGAGTAAAGTCGAAATTTTGTTTTTTAGGTGTGCACAAACTTTTGACCGGTAGTGTACCCAAGGGCAAGTTATTCTCGTTCATTACCCACAGTCTTGTGATTGGTAACAAATGACGAGTTTTCCACCACAATTTGGATGATAATAAGTAGTAAACAACCCGTCTCAAACTTTGTATCATCGAATTTTTGTGTTACATATAAATAAAATATAATTCCCGGGTTGCACGGCACCCACATGCCCTTAATCAAGAATCTGAGATCGATACAGATGTAACTTCTCATTGTGTACAAATAGCTTTGATTGTCCTTAGATCATATTTTGAGGGGAACGGGAGGGATCGGGAAAGAGATATTCCCAGCTTTGTCCCGATTAGAGATTGCTGTCGGTCGTATGAGACTTCAGACCCGACTTCAAGAAAAGATGACTGATTTTTTTGTCATACCTGAGATTGAAAATTCTCATAATAATTTTTTTTTTTCAATACATCTAATCAAGTATGTCATCATATTCTGATGTGATTAAAGAAGATTGATTTTAGGATACATTATACCATTTAGGACATTACTTGTCCAATGTAGTCCCACAGAACTACTCAACTCGAATTTCTCGTCAGGTCTCTTGAGATTTGAGTCAGAGAGTTTCTGATATATTCAATCCTTCCGGAGCCCAGAGACATAGGCCTCAGGGCCTACACAAGGCTCAATATAGGTCCTTACAAGAGGAAAGCGATATTTCCAATACCATAAATCTTCCATGAATGGTTCCAATACATCAAATATCTTCTTCAACAAAATCTCTTTCACCCTCGCGGAACTTGGATAATCTCATTCTTCGTGTTGAATGATATCGATTTCAGGAAATACTTCTTGCCTCAGTACCCTCCCAAATCAATAGGAAACTCATCTCCCTAGAGTTATGTCGTATGTGTTGTATTTCTACAAGACCAACCCCTTCTCTGATCATGCAACATTTCACTTTGAAAGGGACTCGGCGGGTAAGCATGGTGAATCGGCCCTTGTCGGGTATTGGTCCAGCAGTAATTTTTCCCAGTTCCTTACACCAAAGTTAGTGGCGAAGAAGGTTCCTTAGGTCCCAAGGTCGCCTCTATAGTGTACGGCACCCTGAGAACCGTCTAAAAAACGCTAAAAATCGATGTTCCATCAACTGAATTGCATTTCAACGCATTTTGATGAATCGTTTTGAAAATTTTTTTGTATATCTTTGAGACTGTACCAAATGATAAAAAGATATTCTCGTGTCTACAACTTTTGATTAAGGCCTCTAAAAAAATTCCAGAAAGTTAAAAATCGGTTTTCGACATAGTTATTCATGATTCCAACGAGATTTGACCATTCCATCGTGTTTATCGAGTCATTTTGCATCGAAAATCATTTTGAAATATATTGTTTTGGGTGGTGGAAAGTGGTCAAAAATGTAAGAATCCGTTTTTTTAAGCAAATTCTGACTCACTAATTAGCATCCCCTGCGCATGCGCATTCTTCTACGTCTCCGAGAATATCTTCAATCGATAGCTGATGTAATTCCCTTCAAAATGACCACTTGAGGAGGTCAATTTGATGCAGTAGAACCCGAGATCTAGCTGGTCCAAAAAATCAAAAAATCCAAGGTACCAAATCCGTGAAGCCGCGGCCCCTTCAATGGGCCTGAAAAATGCGAATTTTGAATTGGAGTGTTCCAGAGAGGTGAACATGTGTTTTTTATGTATTTTTTAGCGTAGAAACCGAATCCGTGGTCAATTTGGTTCCCAGCCTTCAAGATTTTTCACCCGACTCAAAAAACTAGCTCGATAGTAAAGGGTCATTTTTAGCCTTTTTACTTACAATCTTGGTGCATGACGAGTGTATGAATAGATTTGGATCGGGTACATATTGGATGTATCAATGTTTTTTCACGTATCTTGACCAACTGAGAACGATGTCGATGGGGACGATATCGTGGCTCGAGGATGAGTTGGGAGTGAGCTGTCGCTAGAAAATCTGGATTTGGTTCTTCAATCTCATTCTCAGGAGGCTGAATCAACTAGTGAATGTCTCACTCCCAACTCATCCTCGAGCCCCGATACCATCGGCATCGTTCTCAGTTGTTCAGGATACGTGAAAAAACATGGATACATTCAATATGGACCCGATCCAAATCTATTTATACACTCGTCATGCACCAAGATTGTAAGTAAAAAGGCTAAAAATGACCTTTTACTATCGAGCTAGTTTTTTGAGTCGGGTGAAAAATCTTGAAGGCTGGAAACCAAATTGACCACGGATTCGGTTTCTACGCTAGAAAGTACATGAAAAACACATGTTCACCTCTCTGGAACACTCCAATTCAAAATTCGCATTTTTCAGGCCCATTGAAGGGGCCGCGGCTTCACGGATTTGGTACCTTGGATTTTTTGATTTTTTGGACCAGCTAGATCTCGGGTTCTACTGCATCAAATTGACCTCCTTAAGTGGTCATTTTGAGGGAAATTACATCAGCTATCGATTGAAGATATTTTCGGAGACGTAGAAGAATGCGCATGCGCAGGAGATGCTAATTAGTGAGTCAGAATTTGCTTAAAAAACGGATTCTTACATTTTTGACCACTTTCCACCACCCAAAACAATATATTTCAAAATGATTGTCGATGCAAAATGACTCGATAAACACGATGGAATGGTCAAATCTCGTTGGAATCATGGATAACTGTGTCAAAAACCGATTTTTAACTTTCTGGAATTTTTTTAGAGGCCTTAATCAAAAGTTGTAGACACGAGAATATCTTTTTATTATTTGGTACAGTCTCAAGGATATACAAAAAAATTTTCAAAACGATTCATCAAAATGCGTTGAAATGCGATTCAGTTGATGGAACATCGATTTTTAGCGTTTTTTAGACGGTTCTCAGGGTGCCGTACACTATAGAGGCGACCTTGGGACCTAAGGAACTTTTTTCGCCACTAACTTTGGTGTTAGGAACTGGGAAAAATTACTCCTGAACCAATACCCGACAAGGGCCGATTCACCATGCTTACCCGCCTAGTCCCTTTACAAGACTTATTTACAGACTCTACTCTAGTCATCAGAAGATGAGAGCACTCATTCCCTAACTCACCCTTTCGACTCGTTCTCAGCTTACGAAATGTTCGAACTAAAATCCCAACAGTTCCCCAAGAATGTATCTCTTCATACACAAATATCTTATTCTACGACTCCCTCATGATATGAATTCAAGTCACCTGTAAAATTCCCTTCTGGATTAACTGAGCGATGGGATTTTGATCGGATCCTTATTCATCTTACTTCTTCAAAAAACTGGGATTTTCAAGAAAAGTTCCACTCTGAATCATATTAGAGCTCCGAATGAGCTTGCAAGCTGAGTGTGGATACATTTTTCCTAATTCAAGTTCAACTTCATATTCTATATCGCGGTTCAACACCAAAACTCATTACAAATGCCTCAAAATAAACTGCGAGGTACGTGGAAAAATGTGGAAATGCATCTAAATTAGAGGTTCAAGGATAAACCTCAATTTCCAATCGAAAAATAAAAGCCAACCCTAGTAAGAGTAGAATATTTCGTTTAGTAAGATCAGGATATCTATGGAAGTCCAAACAAGTTTCAAGCTGTGCTACAGCTCTTGTGATGAGATTTAAGAATAGCTAAGGCCAGTCGAAAAATGTTGTGATGCGTCAGAGCCTTAGGCTCAAGAGGCCACGATTCTTTATGAAGAAGAATCCTGAGTGTTTCAATGAATCTGCTGATAAAACTTTTTTGCTCTCCTTTTCTAGAGTTTCTCCACTTCACTTCGAGTTGATTGTGTTGATTTACTTGAGAGGGTCGAAGCGTTGATGAGGGGCACAAGACTGGGACTCAATACTTTTATAATAAATAAATAAGTATATTCAATAGACAACAATATAGTATGTTACATATTGCCGGCTTGGCTCTTCTAGCACAAGTAGTTGCTCTCTCTTCTTTCTTCAGCTTCGCTGCTGCGCGCACCACACTCATACATACATACATAAGTAGACTCATATTTTAGACTGCAGGTGGCACCACGCATCAGCCACTGCTTCTGGCAGACGACACATATAGTCATACAGGATAAATTTACTCACAATTCAACACGCCTCCTTAAATTTATCCTGTGAAACATCACTAAATATGCTTCAAATGTCATACGTTAAATTAGCCATTTCTCTGAACTTTTCAAACTTTTGTCGACCAAGAGACTTTGTCAATACATCAGCAATGTTTTCATCAGACTCAACTTTCCTCACATCAATTATACCTCTCATGTAATTCTCATTAACAAAGTGATAATGTGTTTCAATGTACTTTGAATTTTTTGTAAAATTTCCAAATTTGGCAAGACTTATAGCACCTGAATTATCTTCATAAATTGGAATCGGTTTCTCCATTGGTACTTGAAAATCTACTAAAATGTCTCTAATGAATTTTAACTCACTGACTGACTCTGATAAAGCAACATATTCTGCTGCTGTAGAAGCTTTGGTTACACTACTCTGTTTCTTTGATTTCCAAAATATTACATTACCATATAATCTGATCAAATACCCTGTCGTAGACCTTCTATCGACTATATCTCCTGCATGGTCAGAATCTACATAGCAATCTAAGGTATCAACTCTCTCATTTCTTTTGTATATTAGCTTTAGATCTCTGGTTAAGTATAAATATTTTAAGATTCTCAATGCGTATCTGAAATGGGTTTGATCATAACAATTTTGGAATCTACTCAAATAGTTAACGCTGTAACTTATATCAAATCTTGTTCCTGAACTCAGATATAAAAGTGCTCCAATAAGGTTTCTGAATGGAATCTCGCTATTAGCAGACTGTGCAGGTTCACACTTCAAATTTTCTTCCATTGGTGTTGGGTATAATTTAGCATTCTCTATTCTATAACGCTTGGCCAATGACTCTATATAACTCTTCTGATCTAAAGTCATGATGTTGTTTTTATGATCATAATCAATGTTTATCCCCAAGTAGGTCTTAATTTCACCCATATCTTTCATTCTGAACCTCTTCGTTAACAATCCTTTTATGTAATCCAAGTGTTTAAGGACTTTACAACAGATCAACAAATCATCTACAAATAAAATCAAGTAAATTATTTGGCCTTGGATGTACATGGTATACAGACAGTAATCAAAATCACTCCTTGTAAATCCTATACCTTGCAAAAATTCATCAACACAGTCATACCATGCTCTTGGACTCTCGGATAGACCATATAGTGCTTTTTCTAACAAACAAACTTTATCTGTACCATCTTCATAACCTGGAGGTTGTTTGACATAGATTTCTGACTTTACATTCCCATTCAAAAATGCTGTTTCAACATCCATTTGATGAATTATCAGTCCATTCTGACAACTATAGGACAATAAAAGTTTCAAAGTTTGCATTTTGGCTACAGGTGAATATATATCTTCAAGAATTTCTTTCTGTTGGAAACCTCTAACAACAAGTCTGGCTTTAAATACTCCATTTGCTTTCAAAGTGTAAATCCATTTCAAATCAAGAGCTTTCTTCCCAGGTGGGAGTTTGACCAACTTATAGGTTTGATTCTTTTCTAGACACTCGACTTCTTTATCCATGGCTTCACACCAGGATTTTGATTCCTCACTTCTTATAGCCTCATTATAGGTAACTGGACAATTTGCATTCACATAGTTTACATAAATAACACTATTGTACACACAATAATCATCAAATTTAGAAGGTTGCTTTTTAGATCTTTCTGATCTTCTCACGTTCTGCAAATTATTTTTCTCTACTTCAGGACTTTTTCTATTTTCTTCAATATCTGAAATGCTACTTCTGTCATCATGGGTTTCTAAATTTGGACTTTCTGATTCATCATCTCCCCTGTATCCCACTAAAGTTACATCCTTTTCTATTATTTCAACATGTCTAGCTACTACAATTTTGTTATCAATCAGGACTCTATATCCCACTTTTTCATACACTGTGGCTAAATAAGAATGTACCCCCCTTTAATTTTTTTTTAAAGCAATTTTGATCGGGCAGCGAAAGTTTTTCCAAGATTTTGGGACATTGCGAATCTAATGCCGATGTCGGCGAGTTGAAAAAAATTGTTGGTAAAAAATTAGAAAAATTATTTTTGAAATTTGTAAAAATATCCGGTCCGGACATTGCTAGATAGAAAGCCCGTCGAATTTTATGAAATCTAGGCTATTTGCGCATGTGATTTGGAGCTCGATTCGTTTTTAAATGTAATTTCTAAAAGTGCAATTTTGAGGGCTCGTCCAGGGTGTCGTAAAGATGATGCGACCGTGACTTTTGAAGTCACGTACTCGCAGAAGTGGTGGTTATGTTTCCCGCCGCCACGTGTGTGACAGACCGTCGTGTTCTTAGTCATTTCCGATTTCGGGTCTGCGAAGCACGGACATGCGTGTTGAGTTATTTGTCTCGAGTTTTTTCGAGAGGCAAGTGTGTGTTGTGATTAAATTTTCAGTGTTACGTGTACTGTGCAGTGTAAAGCAGACTCGGCCGTGAAGGATCATCGTCGGCTACCACCGCACATCTGTATTGCGTTTCCGTTGTCGTCGCTGCATTAGCGGTGTGCATCGATTAAGCATTGGCGACATCGAGCGAGTGCCCATTTCGTCAATCAAGAGTCCAAAAGTAGTAAAATTTTGGTGTTCGGGTGTTGCGTGCTTGGGGGACTTGCCCCAACATGAGGTGTGGGTCTGGCTGTCGGCTGCTGTCGGATGATGAGGACAACATGCTCAGTGCATTATGAGAATCTGTTTTCAGTCAGATGAGTATCATTCTTCATTACATAATGTTAATTTTGTAATAATTCATTTCAAGTGAAGGATCAAATTCTTTGTGGCGTGTGTCTTGTTTTTGTTACAGGTCGTGAAATTCGTTGCAGCAAATGAGAGCCGACTGTTGTGGAGCCCCAGATGGGTTTTCTTTGATTCACAAAGAAACCATGGATCTTGACTGTGGATTATTTTGCAGCTGATGATTTATTTGAAGTGTCTGATCCGAGGAAGGGATTTCTCCAAGTTCCAACAGCAGGTGATGGTATAAATGGGTTATGCCAATCCTGAGAATCCACTCTTGAGTTTGACTGGTGCTCTAATTTCTTTGTGGATTGATTGAGGACACCAACACGTGAGGACCATGTCTTTTGATTATGGAATGTTATTTGTGAGAGTAAGGCCTAGCGTGTCAGTGGCAATGAGTTGTGTGACTGAATCTCAGACCTTTTGCTAGACAGAGTTGCCTCAAAATAATGTGAGATACTTACTCTCAACTCATTTGCCCTCACATACCTGGCATGACTTTTACCGATAACAATCCATTATCAAAAAAGATGATTCGCATGTGATGCTGATCTTTATTTATCCATTGAGGGATCTGATGAATCTTGTAGGTCAATTCTCGAATGAATTTACAATATTTTCAAGGACTACAGTTGATCTTAAACTTGGATATTAACATTGATTGAAATACAAAATATCCTAGAGTTTTTTTTTGAAAATTCAAGTCAGATCTTCGTAACTTTGTTAATTTGTTGAGTATTCACCTACAATTTTTATCGGTGCCTCCATTTATTGAGATGAGTGATGAAGAACATCATCACTCGAGCCCCATCTCTTCTGGTAGTGGGGTGTAAATGGTGAATGTCAGACCCAGCGTGTCAGTGCACATGAGTTGTGAGAGACAATCTCACACCTTGAATCTCACAACTTGAGAAGGAAATTCAAATTCTCGGATAGTTCGCGGAGCCCGTGCGTATCTGGGCATCAACAACGACCGCTATATCATCGAATTCCTCAGCAATCAAGCATCATTCCGGAAATCCGAAACGTGAATCTGTTGAGAGTCCGTTGGATCAACTAGATTTAAGTGCTGATGCCCAATTTTACTTCTCCTCTCGTTGAAAATCTGATCGGAAAACTACAAGGAAAAATTCAAAACGTTGGATAGTTTGCGGAGCCCATGCGTATCTGAGCGTCAACAGCGACCGCTATATCACCAAATTTCTCATCAATCACTCATCCTTCCTGAAATCCGACACGTGAATCTGTTGGAAAACCGGGGAATCATTCAGATTCGAGGGCTTGTTGCCCACTCCAATTCTCAGCTCGTCGAAAAACTGATCAGAAAACTTCAAGGTAAACTCCCGATCGTCGGATAGTTTGGGGAGCCCGTGCGTATCTGAGCATCAGCAGCGACCACTAAATCACCAAATTCCTCATCAATCACTCATCCTTCCAGAAATCCGACACGTGAATCTGTTGAAAGACCTTCGGACAAATTAGATTCGAATGCTCGTTCCTCATTTTAATCCTCCCCGCGGCGAAAAACTGATCAGAAAACTTGAAAGGGAAATTCAAATTTTCGGATAGTTTGCGGAGCCCGTGCGTATCTGAGCATCAGCAACGACCGCTATATCATCAAATTTCTCAGCAATCAATCATCACTCCAGAAATGGGACACGTGAATCTGTTGAGAGACCGTTAAATCAACTAGGTTCAAGTGCTGGTGCCCAATTTCACTTCTCCCTACGTCAAAAAACTGATGCTGAAACTCCAAGGGGGAATTCAAACTATCGAATAGGTCGCAGAACCCATGCGTATCTGAGCATAAGCTGCGACCGCTATATCATCGACATTGTTCGCAATCACTCGCTCATACAGAAATTCGAGACGTGAATCTGTTGGAAGACCAATGAATCAACTAGATTCGAATGCTCGTTCCCCGTTTCAATTTCCCCCTTGTCTAAAAACTGTTCAGGAAGCTTCGAGGGAGGATTCAAATCGTCAGATCATTTGCGGAGCCCATGCGTATCTGAGCATGAGCGGTGACCGCTATATCACCAAATTCTTCAGCAATTCTGTTAAAAGGCCGTGAAATCAACTGGATTCGAATGCTTGTTTCCCTTTCGATTTCTCCCCTGGTCGGGAAACTGATCAGAAAACATCGAGGGGTAATTCGAATCGTCGGATTGTTTGGCTGAGCCCATGCGTATCTGAGCATCAGCAGCGACCGCGGTATCATCAAATTTCTCATCAATCACTGGTCACTCCAGGAATTTGTTACGTGAATCTGTTGGAAAACCGGGGAATCATTCAGATTCGAGAGCTTGTTGCCCACTCCAATTCTCAGCTCGTCGAAAAACTGATCAGAAAACTTCAAGGTAAACTCCCGATCGCCGGACAGTTTGAGGAGCCCGTGCGTATCTGAGCATCAGCAGTGTCCACAAAATCACCAAATTTCTCATCGATCACTCATCCTTCCAGAAATCCGACACATGAATCTGTTGAAGGACCTTTGGATCAACTAGATTCGAAAGCTGGTGCCCAATTCTACTTCTCCCCTCGTTGAAAATCTGATCGGAAAACTACAAGGGGAAATTCAAAACGTTGAAAAGTTTGCGGAGCCCATGCGTATTTGAACGTCAACAGCGATCGCTATATCACCTAATTCCTCATCAATCACTCATCCTTCCAGAAATCCGACACGTGAATCTGTTGAAAGACCTTGGGATAAATTAGATTCGAATGCACGTTCCTCATCCCAATTCTCCCCGCGGCGAGAAACTGATCAGAAAACTTGAAAGGGAGATTCAAATTTTCGGATAGTTTGCGGAGCCCGTGCCTATCAGAGCATCAACAACGACCGCTATATCATCAAATTGCTCAGCAATCAAGCATTATTTCAAAAATTCGAGACGTGAATCTGTTGGGAGACCGTTGGATTATCGAATGCCGGTGCCCAATTTCACTTCTCCCCTCGTTGAAAATCTGATCAGGAAACTCCAAGTAGAAATTCGGATTGTCGAATAGCTCGCATAACCCATGCGTATCTAAGCATGGGTTGCGACCGCTGTATCAACGGAATTCTCCGCGATCACTCGTTACTCCAGGAATTCGGAGCGTAATCTGTTGAATGGCCAAGGGATCAACTAGATTCGAATGCTCGTTCCCCATTCCAATTCCCTCCTCATTTAAAAACTGATCAGGAAGCTTCGAGGAAGGATTCAAATCGTCGGATTATTTGCGGAGCCCATGCGTATCTGAGCATAAGCCGTGACCGCTATATCACCAAATTCTTCAGCAGTAACTCGTTACTCCGGAAATTCAAAACGCGAATCTGTTGAAGGACCGTGGAATTAACTAGATTCGAATGCTCGTTTCCCATTCGATTTCTCCCCTGGTCGGAAAACTGATCAGAAAACTTCGAGGGGAAATTCGAATCGTCGGATTGTTTGGCGGAGCCCATGCGTATCTGAGCATCAGCAGCGACCTCGGTATCATCAAATTTCTCATCAATCACTCGTTAATCCAGAAATTCGTTACGTGAATCTGTTGGGAGACCGTTGGATCAACTAGATTCGAATGCCGGTGCCCAATTCCACTTCTCCCCTCGTTGAGAATCTGATCAGGAAACTCCGAGTGGAAATTCGAATTGTCGAATAGCTCGCATAACCCATGCGTATCTAAGCATGGGCTGCGACCGCTGTATCAACGGAATTCTCCGCGATCACTTGTTACTCCAGGAATTCGGAGCGTAATTTGTTGAATGACCGTGGGATCAACTAGATTCGAATGCTCGTTCCCCGTTCCAATTCCCTCCTCATCTAAAAACTGATCAGAAAGCTTCGAGGAAGGATTCCAATCGTCGGATTATTTGCGGAGCCCATGCGTATCTGAGCATAAGCCGTGACCGCTATATCACCAAATTCTTCAGCAGTAACTCGTTACTCCGGAAATTCCAAACGCGAATCTGTTGAAAGATCGTGGAATTAACTAGATTCGAATGCTCGTTCCCCATTCGATTTCTCCCCTGGTCGGAAAACTGATCAGAAAACATCGAGGGGAAATTCGAATCGTCGGATTGTTTGGCGGAGCCCATGCGTATCTGAGCATCAGCAGCGACCGCGGTATCATCAAATTTCTCATCAATCACTCGTCACTCCAGAAATTCGTTACGTGAATCTGTTGAAAGACCTTTCGATCAATCAGATTCGATAGCTGGTGCCCAATTTCACCTCCCCCCTCGTTGAAAATCTGATCAGAAAACATCGAGGGGAAATTTAAATCGTCAAATTTGAATTTAAATCAACGAAGTTACCAAGATCTGACTTGAATTTTCGAAAAAAAAACTCTACGATATTTTGTATTTCAATCAATGTTAATATCCAAGTTTAAGATCAACTGTAGTCCTTGAGAATATTGTAAATTCATTTGAGAATTGACCTACAAGTTTCATCAGATCCCTCAGTGGATGAATAAAGATCAGCATCACATGGAAATCATCTTTTTTGATAGTGGATTGTTATCGGTAAAAGTCATGCCAGGCATGTGAGGGCAAATGAGTTGAGAGTAAGTATCTCACATTATTCTGAGGCAACTCTGTCTAGCACAAGGTCTGAGATTCAGTCACACAACTCATTACCACTGACACGCTAGGCCTTACTCTCACTTATAACACTCCATAATTAAAAGACATGGTCCTCAAGTGTTGGTGTCCTCAATCAATCCACAGAGAAATTAAAGCACCAGTCAAACTCAAGGGTGGATTCTACAGGATTGGCATAACCCATTTATACCATCACCTGCTGTTGGAACTTGGAGAAATCCCTTCGTCGGATCAGACACTTCAAATAAAACATCAACTGCAAAATAATCCACAGTCTGATCCATGGTTTCTTTGTGAATCAAAGAAAACCCATCTGGGGCTCCACAACAATCGGCTCTCATTTGCTGCAACGAATTTCACGACCTGTAACAAAAACAAGACACACGCCACAAAGTATTTGATCCTCCACTCGAAATGAATTGTTACAAAATTAACATTATGTAATGAAAAATAATACTCATCTGACTGAAAACAGATTCTCATAATGCACTGAGCATGTTGTCCTCATCATCCGACAGCAGCCGACAGCCAGACCCACACCTCATGTTGGGGCAAGTCCCCCAAGTACGCAACACCCGAACACCAAAATTTTACTACTTTTGGACTCTTGATTGACGAAATGGGCACTCGCTCGATGTCGCCAATGCTTAATCGATGCACACCGCTAATGCAGCGACGACGACGGAAACGCAATACAGATGTGCGGTGGCAGCCGACGATGATCCTTCACGACCGAGTTTGCTTTATACTGCACAGTACACGTAACACTGAATATTTAATCACAACACACACTTGCCTCTCGAAAAAACTCGAGACAAATAACTCAACACGCATGTCCGTGCTTCGCAGACCCGAAATCGGAAATGACTAACAACACGACGGTCTGTCACACACGTGGCGGCGGGAAACATAACCACCACTTCTGTGAGGCCGTGACTTCAAAAGTCACGGTCGCGTCATCTTCACGACACCCCGGACGAGCTCTCAAAATTGCACTTTTAGAAATTACATTTAAAAACGAATCAAGCTCCAAATCACATGCGCAAATAGCCTAGATTTCATAAAATTCGACGGGCTTTCTATCTAGCAACGTCCGGACCGGATATTTTTACAAATTTCAAAAATAATTTTTCTAATTTTTTACCAACAATTTTTTTCAACTCGCCGACATCGGCATTAGATTCGCAATGTCCCAAAACCTTGGAAAAACTTTCGATGCCCGATTAAAATTACTTTAAAAAAAATTAAAGGGGGGTACGTTCTTATTTAGCCACAGTGTATCCTACTAGGATTCCTAACTCAGCTTTTCTATCCCATTTAGATTTTCTCTTGACTTCTGGTTCCCTGACAAAAACTTTACTGCCATATAAACGTAAGTTACTGATATTTGGTTTTTCACCTATCAAAATTTCATAGGGAGTTTTCTTTTCAATAGTATTTGCTAGAGTTCTATTTTTCAAATAAGCAGCTGTCTTTATAACCTCTGGCCAGTACTTTGGATGCAATCCAGCCTCGGATAGTAAACATCTACCGGTATCCATAATTGATCTATTGTATCTCTCTGCAGTCCCATTCAATTCGTGGACGTAAGGTGGGCAAGGCTCTAAATTTATCCCCTTATTCTTTATGAACTCAAAAATTTGGTTATTCATGTACTCTTTACCATTATCACACTTCAAATGTTTAATTCTTTTCCCAGTAAGATTCTCTACCAAATTTACATATCTGACGAAACAATCATAAACTTCACTTTTGCATTTAATTGTGTAAACCATAGCAGCTTTACTATAGTCATCAATAAAAGTTACGAAATACTTGTCACCGTTAAACCCTGGAGTACTGTGTGGCCCATTTACGTCTGTATGAACAATTTCTAATAACTCTTTGGCTCTATGGCGATTATTCTCAAACGGTAGATTGTGCATTTTATTTTGGATACACGTTCCACATTTCATCAACTGTGACTCTAATTCATTTGGCAATCCTTCAACAAGTTTTTCTTTAGATAAAATGTTTAAATAATTAAAATTGACATGGCCCAAAATTCGATGATATTTTTCTTTGGAAGTCATTTTACCTGGTTCTCTTTTGGCTACATAATTTGCTTCTCGCTTCATTAAAGTACTACTCATTTTATATAAACCATTCTCTTTGTACGCGATTGCAATCAATTCATTTGTATCTAAATTGAAAATCTTTGATGTTTTCCCTATGGAAACTATTTTATTCCAATCTGTTACTTTGGCATAGCTGATAAGATTCCTATCCATTTCTTTGACAAAAAATACGTTTTTCATATTGATTTGTTTGTCCTTCCCTTCAATATTAAAACAACTAACGACATTCCCAATTTGAGTGGCTTTAAGAACTGTTCCATCCCCTATTTTAACCTCAACTGGCTCTCGTAAATCAATATAGTTTGAATAATATGAAAGATTATTTATGATGTGGTCAGTACACCCACTGTCAAGTAACCAATCTATTCTGTTCCCATCTACTCTAGAGCATGCAAAAATTTCAATCTTCTTATCGGGAAAATTCTCAGATTCATAGAATTCATCAAAATTATTCGTTACCTCTACAACAAATGTTCCTGCATTGGTATTATTTTGTCTCTCGCCACTATTATAATTATTCTGTTGGTGATACCAACCGCGACCTGATCCTCGACTATCTCGATTTTGATACATACCTCGGCCTCTTCCACGACCATTATGATAACCTCGATTGTTCTGTTGTTGATAACCGCCTCCTCGATTTTGGTATCCGCCTCCTCGCTGTTGATAGCCACCACCTTGCTGGTGATTCATCTGATACCCCTGTTGATATTGTTGCTGCATTCCTTCCCGGTTGTTACTTCGGTCCGATCTCTTGTTGGGGCAATGGAATTTTATATGGCCTGGCTTACCACAGTAGTTGCACGTTCTGGTTTCATGATTCTTCCTCTCTACTTTGAATACATTTGAACTCTGTCTCTGTCCTTTATTGTTATCACTTTTCTCTCGAATTTCAAACGTCTTTATCTTATTCTTGACGTATTCCGTTGTTCGATCTTCTGGCTTAAGAACATCTACCAGATCACCTATGTGACTCATTGAACTAGGAAGTGTTTTCAGCATGTAGTTCATCTTTTCTTCTTCTGGAACTTTTGCACCGGCTTCTTTCAATTCATTTATCAGTTTTTCAAATTCTGTGAAAAAACTGTCTGATTCTTCAAAGTCTTTCAATTTCATATTTTCTATCCTGTTTCTTACGCAAATTTGCATCGCCGTTGACTCCTTCAAATGAAGCTCGTCAAATTTCTTCATAAGGTCAAAAGCCAATTCTTTGTCTTTTACAAATTCCATTTGCTCATTTGATATTGCTCCATATATGTAGTTCATTGCTCTCAAATTCATGTCATCCCAGTCTTCTTCTTTGTCTGCCGGCACTCTCGCTCTCTTCGCCACCTCATCACATTTTTTCATCTTCAAAAACAGCATGATTCTCTTCTTCCAACATGCATAATCTTTTCCATTAAAAATTGGTATTTTAAAATCGTCCATCTTCTCTTCGTTTTCAATTACTTTTATAATTCGACAAGTTTCTCCTGATACTTCGACCTCACTCTCACTTTCAAAAATAATTCTCTTTAGTAACAATACCTTCGATGTAGTTTCTTCAAATACTTTTTCAATAGTGCTCCAATTTTTCACCATGCGGCCGTGCACGTGCTACCGGTAACTCTAACCTTTCCTTCGTGGCTGAGTTCGGAGCAAACACAATTTTCTTCAATAATCTCGCAACCACGCTCTGCTACCATGTTGATTTACTTGAGAGGGTCGAAGGGTTGATGAGGGGCACAAGACTGGGACTCAATACTTTTATAATAAATAAATAAGTATATTCAATAGACAACAATATAGTATGTTACATATTGCCGGCTTGGCTCTTCTAGCACAAGTAGTTGCTCTCTCTTCTTTCTTCAGCTTCGCTGCTGCGCGCACCACACTCATACATACATACATAAGTAGACTCATATTTTAGACTGCAGGTGGCACCACGCATCAGCCACTGCTTCTGGCAGACGACACATATAGTCATACAGGATAAATTTACTCACAATTCAACAGATTGATTTTCTGTGACTCATTGTGATTGATGACTGCTTCAATTTTCTTCGGGACGAACACTTATTGAAGTCAATTCAATGGAGTCGTGGCGGAAATGCACGCTCGCAATGATTGCAGAAATCGTCGAACACTTTCTGGGCCCGCGCATTTGGTACTTTGAATATTGTCTCAAATCACAACAACTATATTCTCGGTTGTACTGCATCATTCGACCCCTGCAAGGAATTATCTTGAAGGAAGTGATGATGGCTATTGATCAATAATAATAATTTTGGAGGCGTAGGAAATCACGCACGCTCATAAAATGCTGAGTACTGATTCAGTATTGACTTGAAATTGTTCTCTTGCTGGTTAAATCTTTTTGACGATTAGAGGATGCATAAATGATATGATTCATTCATCAAAAATGATTCGAAAAACACGTTGGTGAGAGCTTCCAAGGTTTTGCCAACGTGTCTTGAAAGAAAAGAGACGTGAATTCTTGTTCATCAAGATTTTTCAGCTCTCAAGAAAACGCCGTACAAAGCTCAATGAGCCCAAGGACTGGCTGAAAATTGTTGCGGAGCGAGATAATTATCTGCCAAATAAATGAGAAATATCTTTGAGAAATCAAAATACTCATAGGTCAAGGAAGTTGTAGGCAAATTTCCTTGGAGTAGCCCGGAGAGCTCGTAGAGGTTCCACGAGTGGATAATTCATGGGTATTTTCAAGACGTTTTTCGAATAATTTCTGAAAAACTAAAATTGATTGGATCAGCCTAAAGGTGGCACAGTCTGGATTTGGTATTTTTTAGGGGAATCGCGACAAAGATGGGTCTGTCTTGGCGAATCAGAATTTTTGAGCTCAAAAACTGAGAGAACAATCATATTTTGACATCTCGAAACAGAAGCGACGTGGACGTTTTCTTTCATGAATAGTCATCATAAGAGGTGCTGAAAAGGCCCACAAGTTAATTACTGGTGAACGTCGATCATCTATCTCTTTCAAGAATTACAGTCGGAATCACGACTGAAGTCGATTGATTTCGTGAAAACGCAATCCTACAAGCTCGATTTTAAATAATCGCTCTTCGTTCCCATTCTCCAAAACCTACGAGTTTAAACAATAATCTAGAATAATCCAGGTGAGTCACTTTAGATACACCTTTTTCCGACTTTTTGCTAAGAATAAAAACATTGGTCTTGCTCGCATGCACTTCTATCTGAACTGATGCACACCAAAACCTTGTTGAGTTTCCTCTCAAACTACCTCCCCCCCCCCCCCCCCAAATAAGTGTCAACATTTCCAAAGACGAGTCTCGAGTCAGAGGCAAGCTGATAGAAGTCCTATTTGACGATACAAAACAGGAATTTTCATCATTCAACCCGTGATGAGAAGGGTTAAGCGATCGTGAACGTGACCTCTATCTCGCTCAGAAAAGAAATGGCAACTCAAATGGGAGCTTCAGTCATAATTGTTCGAATCAAAATGCCCATCTTGAGACTCTTTAGAATCAGTTTGGCTGTAATAGGATATCATTCAATGCTTCAGCGTCAGTAAATCCCATCATGAGAATATATGCTCCTCCATAGGAAATTATAGCACTTACATCTAATGAATTCTAATGAGGATAGATTGTTTTTGTCCTCTAAACCCTTAGATGCATTCGATAAAATGATGATGTAAACTTGTAGTAGAATGGAAATGTTCATGTAACATTAAAATCATTCCCTCATACATCCATGCTGACAGCACTACAAATGAAGTTCTGAAAGTGACTCGAAAAATTCTCTTCGATTCATTAGCCTCCGTCCATTACGTAAATGGATTTCCACAGCTCGCCTAACTATTATTCATTCTTTCAATTCCATTAGCCCTTCTCACTCTTATTCATTCCTTTGCGATCTTATTCTTGTGTTCCTTCTTTTTGAAGTTTTTCAGTCCCCGATTGCGCAAAACCCTATCCTGATGAGGGACGTGGTCCTGCGGGATCGTGTCCCCGAGAGGGACGTGGTCCCGCGGGATCATGTCCCTGAGAGGTGCGTGGTCACGTCTTTCTGATGGACGTGATCCCGCGGGAGCACGTCCCCCTGAGGGACATGGTCCCGCGGGACCACGTCCTTTTCATTTTTACACGGGCCAGTATGAACAAGCAGATAACCAAATGGACCAAAGAATGTGTGCCATGCCAACGTTCCAAAACCGCACGCCACAACGTGCTCCAACAAAAAGCATTCGAAGGACCAGATCAGCGCTTCGATCATGTGCATATAGACATTGTTGGACCTCTACCTAGATCTCAAGGGTATGAGTACTGTTTGACAATGATTGATCGTGTCACGCGCTGGCCAGAAGCAATTCCAATCAAAGATATCACAGCACAAACAGTTGCAGATGCATTCTACACGCATTGGGTATCTCGATATGGAACTCCAAAAGTCTTTACGCATGATCAAGGTTCACAATTTGAATCAACTCTCTTTGCAGCACTGGCAAAAACGATAGCGAGTGACAGGAAACACACGACTCCATATCATCCCGCTGCCAATGGAATGATTGAGCGCTGGCATCGCACTGTCAAAGCAGCCATCCGCTGTTATGCATCACAAGACTGGGTGCCACTTCTCCCACCAATACTGTTGGGACTTCGCACGGTTTACAAAGAAGAATTGGGAGGCTGTCCAGCTAAATTTCTCTATGGAACAAACTTGCGTTTGCCAGGAGAGTTTTTCACACATGAAGACCAGCCTATGGATCCTCAATCGTTTTTGGAGCCACTCCGACTTCATATGCGAGAGATACGTCCATTTCCAGCTGCGCATCACTGCAGAAGAAAAGTCTTCTGGTACAAAGACCTATATACTTGCTCACACATGTTCATGCAAAAAGGAGCAAAGAACACTTCATTGGATCAGCCGTATGCAGGATCATTCAAAGTCATACGCAGAATAGACGACAGAGTTTTTGTAATTGACGTCCAAGGTCGTGAAGTAACCATCAACGTTGAGCGTCTAAAACCAGCACACATAACTTCTCCAGAGCTAGAGCAATCAAAATCTACACAATTCTCAAATGATCACAGTTATGCTAGAGCTCCGTTGTCGTCCAATATGTTACAAACTCAGCCATCAATAAGTACTCAACCTCAGTCTGCGGTATCAACGAATGCTCGGAATCCTGCAACGAGCAATTCATCTTCATCAGTTCCTGTTCCAGTTCCTGTTTCCAGCGACGCTACACGTAGCGCTCCTCTACGTACTCACGAAAATAAGAAGAAGAAAGTGTCGTTCAAGTGAAATGTTATCATTCGAGTGCTTTTGAATGCAATAGTGTGATGTGGTTATTATCCACAAAAGAGTGGATAATATCTATGAGTGAATAGGACGAACGAATACAAAGAATCATCGAAAAGTGTATTGTGGTGCTCAGTGACATACCGAAAAAAGAAAAGAAAATAGAGACTCTAAGCGGATATTTCCATGACAAGAATATGATTTCCCGACAAAGTACCAAAGGCAATTCAAAGTTTTTCATCATCCTATCTTAAATCTAGCAAGTATAAAGTCATTTTAGATTCTTAAGGTGCTATAGCACAACCGTCAGACGGTTCAAAATTTGATTGTTTTCAAATGAGAATATTTATTTTGTACCTAAAGTTACCAATTTGAGAAGCATTCACCACGTACTTAACGTGAAGTATTTTCTAAGTTCAGGATTTCCAAAGAAATAGCGGCTGGAAAGTTGTATTCCTGGAACTCAACAATGTTCCTGACCAGATATTCCTAACAAAGAGTATTTTTTAACAAAGATCAAAAGATCTTCGGGCGAGTCATCTGGAGAATACAACACAGAAAGCGTAAAATTGATTTTGTGCCTTTAAATGTTTTCTTCAATCTTAACAGAACGCTTGACAATGTTCAAAATATTTTCTATAAAATATTTTCCCCATCGCTTTCACTGAGGGGAGCCTGTGTAGGGTACGGCTTCTCCGTTCCCCTTACTCTGTGGCTCTCTCTCTCCTTACCTGCCTCCTCCCCGCATCTCCCGGCATGCGCCAGCTCGCTGCGTCGAGCATTAGATCTTCCTGGCCCTCGGCCATGTACACATATATTTGAATACATAGCTTTATATTAAACTATGGTGCACATAACCTTACTTTACACCCAAATCACTAGTCACAAGTGACTAAATTAATTAATGTGGAGCCTCTAGAGCCCACAAAATGGTCATCGAAACGCCACCTAGCGTCAGCCACTCGGATTCATCGGCCTCAATCGATTCCAATACTAACTTTCAGGAATGGGAATTTCAATATCTCACACTACGTCAATCGGTCCCAATACTGACTATGAGCATTGACGAGTTTATTCATCAAACTTAATCGATTTAAATGCTGAATAACAGTATTGAGGACTTGAAATCCTACCTGTTCCAGTCAATTCCAGTACTGTTTTCTAGTATTGGGAAAATCGAGATCTCAACCCACTTTAATCGATCTCAATACTGACTGTGAGTATTGGAGCCCTTATATCCTAACAACCAGAATCGATTTCAGCACTGTCTCTCAGTATTGGGTAGATCGCTATCTCAATCCACTTCCATCGATCTCAATACTGAAAGAAAGCATCAGAAACCTTATATCCTATCTACTTGAATCGATTTGAATGCTGAAAATCAGTAATGGAGAATTGGGATCCTATTTGCCCGAATCGATTCCAGTACTGTTCTTCAGTATTGGTTAGATCAAGATCTTAATCAGCTTCAATCGATCTCAATACTGATTTTCAGCATCGGAGACCTTATATCCTATTGACCTGAATCGGATTGACTGCTGGATATCAGTATTGAGGACTTGAAATCCTATCTGCCCGAATCGATTCCAGAACTGTTTTTCAGTATCGGAAACATCGGGTTCTCAATCCGCTTCAATCGATCGCAATACTGCTTCTCAGCATTGACGACCTTATATGATATTTACCTGGATCAAATTGAATGCTGAATATGAGTATTGAGGACTTGGAATCCTATCTGCCCCAATCGATTCTTGTACTGTATTTCAGTATTGGGGATATCGGGATCTCAATACGCTTCGATCGATCTCAATACTGATGTTCAGCACTGCAGACATTATATGATATTTATCTGATTCGAATTGAATGCTAAATATCAGTATTGAGGACTTGGAATCCTATCTGCCCCAATCGATTCCAGTACTGTTTTCCAGTATTGGCGACATCGAGATCTCAACCCACTTTAATCGATCTCAATACTGACTGTGAGTATTGGGGCCCTTAGATCCTCATAACCTGAATCCGTTTCAGCACTGTGTCTCAGTATTGGGTAGATCGCTATCTCAATCCACTTCAATCGATCTCAATACTGGAAGAAAGCATTACACACCTTATATGCTATCTACTTGAATCGATTTGAAGGCTGAAAATCAGTATTGGAGAATTGGAATCCTATTTGCCCCAATCGATTCCAGTACTGTTTTTCAGTATCGGAAACATCGGGTTCTCAATCCGCTTCAATCGATCGCAATACTGCTTTTCAGTATTGACGACCTTACTTCTTCCCTGGCATGACACATTTTTGGATAAGCCTTTTAACCTACATTTTTTTAGATAGTTCCCTTCAACCAAAACCACAGACAGTTCCTTTTAAGCAGAAATGGATAGATAGTTCTCTTCAGAAATCAGAGATGTTCACATACTTCCGTTGAAACAATTTTGGATAGTTATTTTCAACAAAGAATTTGTAGACGGCTCCTTTTACCAAACATTTTTGGATATTTTCTCTCACTCTTACGCTTTCAGATAGTTCCATTTTACTGTGAGTCATAGATATTTGATGAAGATATTAAATTGCAGAGCATGGGAGATGATAAGTTGCATGTTTCGGAGAGCTGTATGTTATATAAAGTTTGTGATTCTGTGATTAGTTGATGTTTGGATGTAAAAACTGATTTGTAATCACTATTTTCTGATGCCTTTTGAGTCGACGCGATTTGCCTTGGAATACATAACTTGTTTAGCTTCAATGACATTAAAGGCCCCGGCAAATCCGTGGTTTTTTCCTTCGCGTTCTTTTTTTACTCGCGATTGTTTCAAATTTCTGATCTCTATACCACTTGTTGTATATCTCAAATCCAGATTTGAAATTCTACATTTTTAGCGCGACATCGCATTTTCTATCCTCTCTGGCATTTTTAGAGATTGTAATTGTGAAAACCACGGATGTCGTTGTTTATACCCTAATGCTAGCATAGAAACCTATGTAAATACGGGGGGCCTATGTTCATATATGAACACCTATGAAACAACTTTTAAAAGTTATTCAATCCCAAAAAGTATTTTTGGTTGAATTGCTAGTAGCATATCATCAACAAGCCACGGTATTGATCATTCATTACTCGAAAATTCTCTCGGACTCAATAGATTAGCGTGAATCCGGATAATTCGGCCCAGCCGCGTTGAATTCGTTTTTTTTATTTGGCGAAAGAGATTACTTTGGGGATTATTTTTGATTCGTGCATCCAACAGTGTTGATCATAAGCTCATTTTGTTTTGAGGCCCTATGCCCCTACTACATTTCTAGAAACCGCAGTCAATCAATACAGTCACTTGGTCTTAAATTTTTTGATAATTGAAGCAGTAAAAAAACCTTGCTAAAATTCGATTCTCCAAAGATTTTCTCTGGTTCATCATGTTCTTGGATGCACCATAGTCAAATCTATGACAATTAGAAGGTCGAAAGGAGATTTGGATTACCTCGCCTAGCGGTATTTTGGGAAAAAATATCCAAAATTGATATCATTCTTCCATTGGATAAAGAAATCATATAATCATCAATATCTAAATGGATACTTGGTAGGTTGTGGCGAACCTGCATAACCAAAACAAAATATTTTTGAAAATACAAAATATTCTTAAAGTATAACAAGCATTTGTCCACGATCATATCCCACTCAGAGACTGAAATTCCTCACAATGTTTCGAAATAGTATGATATACACAGGTTTAATCATTAAATCACAAAAAGAAAATGAAAGAAATTGAAATAGATGTAATTAATTTTGACACTCGATCGATATGATCGGATATCGTATTTATCACTCGCGGGAATTTCAAATTATGAAGATGTAATTTTATCGGTCTTTGCGAGTTAAAGTCAGCAAATTTTGCTGAATTTTTAGCATCAATCGAGAATGGATTTTTCTCCACTCTCAATCAATGCACCTTTAGAGCCTCGTATGGTTCCGAGGATGCATCTAAAGGATTTTGATGGAAAGGAATGAAAAGTAAAGATGTGAAATGAGAAACTTGATGAAAAATTTTGATTCTACGCTGATATTGTGCGTGTTTCGCCCTTCTCTCATTGCTCGGGCTTTTCAAAGTGGTGGAAGAGCAATGAGAGTTTACCACTGACACGCGGCTCAAGTGGCCGAATGTTCGATGGTTTGAACGCCCTTATATACGAAAGTTCATCTTCGTTATGCGCTTGCGAGAAAGGTCAATTTAACCCGCTATTTCCATTTGATTTCTCAACATTTTTACTTTGGCAGCTCTTCGGCCTTCTGCCGGAGATATATGTAATTAATTTTGACACTCGATCGATATGATCGGATATCGTATTTATCACTCGCGGGAATTTCAAATTATGAAGATGTAATTTTATCGGTCTTTGCGAGTTAAAGTCAGCAAATTTTGCTGAATTTTTAGCATCAATCGAGAATGGATTTTTCTCCACTCTCAATCAATGCACCTTTAGAGCCTCGTATGGTTCCGAGGATGCATCTAAAGGATTTTGATGGAAAGGAATGAAAAGTAAAGATGTGAAATGAGAAACTTGATGAAAAATTTTGATTCTACGCTGATATTGTGCGTGTTTCGCCCTTCTCTCATTGCTCGGGCTTTTCAAAGTGGTGGAAGAGCAATGAGAGTTTACCACTGACACGCGGCTCAAGTGGCCGAATGTTCGATGGTTTGAACGCCCTTATATACGAAAGTTCATCTTCATAATTTGAAATTGAAATAGAATCACGATGGGAACTGATATGTGGTACAGCGGCGGCGACGAATCTGTACACCAAAAAAATTATATTCATCGAAAAAATAATCTTTTGAAGAGAGGGACCCTTTACTCCAACCTTTTCTTTCGTTTATAGATCTTTCTTCAATTTCAAAGTGCGAACAAGAGATAGTTACAACAGTTTTTGGGCCCAAATAATAGTCGTTGCATTGCGCAATTATGCAAGGTGTAGCTGTTTTGAGGCGCGGAAATCAAGTCTGGCCGAGTGTGATTAAGGCAAAATATCCCGCGTTTACGTAAACGGCCTGACGATCGAGGTGTATGTACTATGATTTTTATGAGGACGATATAGGCTGCCAATTTTTCGAACCAAGTTGGAAAGGAAAATGGCAATTTAGCCACACTATGCAAAATGTTTTTTGCATTATCTAGTCAATACATTATGCTATGAATTCAGAATTTTAGAAAAATCCTATTAGTCGATTGGTGTACGAATATACATATATAATATTCGGTCTACTTCCGACTATTACAGTTCCGCTGGTAACTTTCAAATGAAAGCTGAAAAACCTACTGATTCATCATATGGTAACCTTTTTTGGGCCTTTTTGGCCCTTGCCACACCTACAACAGCTCCAAATGGTGGAGACCACCCTAGCCAGAATAATCGATTGAATCCGATTCAATCCTTTTCATTTTCAATTGGAGTAAATAGTTCTATAGAACTCTCATTTATCGTAATTAATCGGAATTTTCTCCATCGAAAATCTGACCCATTTTCAATAGGAATGAATATTTTCAATCGTATCGAAACGGAATCCTATCGGATGGATTGGTTTCAATCGGATTGAATAGTAACAATGTTCATTGGTCTGAATCGGAGTTTATTGCGATGATCGACAACCAATAGGAATGAAAAAATCATTGAGATTACGCTCTTAAGAGCTTGTACTGCAGCCAATAGGCATGAAAATCATTGTGGTTACAATCGTAAGAGCTTATACTGCAGCCAATCGGAATGAATATATCATAGATTTATTGCATCCTCAAGGTCTCATAGTAGTCAAAGAAATACGACGCGATGCATTGCATGCGAGTAGGTCCGTGGGGGATAATCTAATTCGCAGGCGCGGACTCTTTCGTCATCTTCTTGTGCATGGCGCTACGCACATCAGATTCTTATCTTATCGGTCACTCAAAATTTTGTACCTTACTTTGATATAGCTTCTGTTTTTTCACGTGGTCCCCGTGATGACCCTTAATAACAACAACCTATCAGACAATTTCCGAAGAACAAACAATGTGGATTACAGTTTTGGTGTGATTGTGGTGTTCTGTGCACTGCGGTCTAACCGTGACCTCTCAGGTGCATCAGAGGCAGCGGTGATAATTACAAGTCAAACTATAAGACTTACAACACTGTATCAGAATTTTCTAGAAGCTTAGTGTGAGTATTCTTTTTTTTTGAATTTCTGCAAGACGCTGTTACTTGAGGTCATAAGGTTGAATAGAAATCAACACGTTTTCCCTAAAAGATTTAAACGTTCTATACCGTTGATCCTCACATTTGCTCATTTGTCTCGTCCGATGAAAAATGTACCAATACTGATAATATCTCCAAACACAGGGATTGAATTAATCATCCAATTCAATTTCTGCAACGGGATCAGTTGTGCCCAAAACCAATGATACTTATATGTAAGAGATATTTAAGGAGTATGCAACAATATTGAAAGTCAGTGGAAATCAATGCGATTAGAGCTCTGAAATATCTTTATTCAAAGTTCCTCAATCACAGTCACTGAACAATGCAGGTTTATCAATTTGATCCTCAATTCCTCTTATTATAACCACGACATATCTGTAAAATTGTATCCAAGTACTCATCAAGACAGTATAGTATTCACTCAGTCAGTTTTACTCGACCTGTCAACCTTAGTGACAAACTCAACCCATGGTATCCCTCAAAAAACTGTTTGTCGATATAATCATCAGTGATTCATACATTCAATATGACCTGGATGAACAAATAATGAGAATTCTCACAATGAAAACTTGTGATTTCATCATGTTTGAGATGCTTGAGGCCATACCGGAGTCGCGCGGCGAAAACGCGGTTTAATTTTGCGCAATTGTTTTTCCAACAATCGAGGCGGGGGTGATTGCAAATTACTTGGAATTGCTTCATAAATGTGCCTCTACTGCGATCTGTGGAGATAAACGTCTCTCGTTCTTGAGAAGGAATCGCTCAATCACGAGATATTCCAATTCGGAGCCTCAGAGAGCGCGACCTTGCACCTTGGATCGAGTCTTGCGGGGGATAGAAACGTTTGTCCTCACAGATCGTACCAGAGGCACATTTCTGGAGAAATTTCGAGTAATTTGTGGCCACGATGACGAAACCGTTGCGTAAAGTTAGACCGCGTTTCGTGCGTGACTCCGACACGGCCTTAACTCATTGACGTTAGCTCATTGATCTTTGCTTTGTCGCACTTGACAATTTTTCAAAAATAGACGGTATGAATTTTCCCGCAATAACTCATCTTTCTTGTTTATGGAGCAAAATTTCATGAAAAATTCAATTTGAGAGTTGTAACAATTATCAAGAAAGCATAGGAATGATAATGTACGGGTGGTGAGCTAATACATTGACTTGATGAACGAGTGGAACTATCTTACATTTTCTATTAGGCTGGAATTCATAGTCGTTAATCCGAGATTAGAGTCGGCGGATTTAGGGCGCTGCGATCGCCATGGCGAGGCATTTTACATCTGGGCAGAGCGATCACAGCGCTCCTAAGGGTGTGTCCACAAATACAGCGTACGCACTGCCCATCGCTTACAGTGCATACCCCAGCATACCCACAGCTCACGTGCGCCATGCGCTGCTCATCGGATTTCTGCCTGCGAGTGATATGGATTTCCCTTGTTACCAGCAGGATCCAATACAGAGATTGAGGTTATCGATTGAAAATGGATGACGATCTCCCGGATGATCCATGTCACTCGCCGGCTAAAATCCGATGAGCAGCGCATGGCGCACGTGAGCCGTGGGTATGCGCTGTGAGCCTTGAGTAGTGCGTACGCTTCATTCGTAGACACACCTTGATCCGCCGATCCTGATCTCGGACTAACAACTATGAATTCCAGCCTTTATGAATACGATGCTTAATGGACTATTAAAAGTATATCAAGATTGGATCAGAAATTAGGATCTTCGTCTATTGAGAGAGGTTCATTGTACATCGAAAGCTTCAAAAGGATGGCACAGATACTCGGCATCGTTATCAACCTCCAAGTGAACCATCTTCTTTTGAACCATAGAGATGGGTTCGACCTTGATTCTTGATTCGCCCTTGACAACAAGCAGCATATGGTTGATTGTAACCCCAGCAACATTTATGGGCCATACAGGAATCTCTCGTACATGGGCATAACACACTTCATCTTTTACGGAGAAATGGAGAAGTTGAGCGAATTTCCCGTTCGTGAGCTGAATATAGGTGTCGTCTGTTTTTTGAGGCCTTGTGTACGATGTTGAATGTAACGGCATATTTTTGAAAATGCATCTATTGTACTCATTTTTCTCTAGATCTTTTTGGCAATACGGTACTATAGCATTTTCTCTTGTCCTGTGACATTTGAGTACCATGTTACTAGTTGTCATAACTCTCCTACAAAATTGTATGCTTGGATTTTCTGTTTCATCGTCCACGATTTTACACTGAAGCTCATTCAGCTCCAAGACATGACTAGTTATTTGCTCCAAAACATTTGTTGGCCCCGTCACAAATTCTTTGTAGCGACCAATTCCACTTTCAAAAGGAAAAGTTGATGTTGCCCATAATGGACCACTCATCTTGACACTGTCCACCAAATGCAAGAGAGAGTGCACGTTGAAGGTCATGAACTTTGGACCAAAAAGCTCTTCGCAATCTTCAACGAATTGTTTCAAATTCTCCTCACACCTATTCAAAGTTTCTTGGTCGATCTTGGATGCCATAAGAGAGCGGATGCTGTCTACATAAAGAGCATATGACTTGTAAATTCTGGGGTTCAGAATTCCTCTGTAGCAAGGTAGGCTATAGAAAACTAGCCAATACAACCAGTCTGCCGCTTTCCAGCTTGATTTTTTCTTCAATTGTGTGGGTAAACGGTACATGGATTTGATTGGCTTCATAGAAATCAAGCGTCTATCTATTTCCTCCTTTTGTTTAGGCGATAGTTTGAATGGGCAAGATGTTTCACCTAAGTACTCCCAGAACTGTTTTGTAACTCCAAGACAAACTCCGTGCATGTAATCCGGAGGATAACCCCATATATTGTCAAAATAAGGTAGAAGCTCGCAAATTTTTGATTTCCCTCTCAAACCTCTGTAGAGTTTTTCTCCTTTCTCATTGGGGCGAACATTCTCCCATTTTGCCAGATCTTCCAGGTACTCTGCTTGACTGCGATTATGAGCATTCAGCCTTTTGAGAAATTTCATACATCCAATTTTGATACCTTTGTTATAACACCAAGAGCAGCCATAAAAAGCATTGAACTGTTTTCGAGCTTGAAGGATTGGCCTTGCCACTGTATCAACGCAGAAGAATAGGGGAACGACAAATATCCTGTACGTTTTTCTTCGAGCTTTATGATAAAATAGCATGCCTTCATGCATGAGCTTGTGCATCTGTTGCAAGAATGTTTCCATAAAAGAGTTCATTAAGTGAAAATTCGGCTCTTTAGATGTATAGAGAGCAGCAAATAAGATGGCTAATTTGAATCTTAGCTTGGGCGGTAAATCAGTCAGCAGCATGAGAATAGTCCACAAACTATAAGTCGTTGTTTCATACATTGTTGCACCATCGCTGTTGATATTCGCGCCTAAAACAATCACATTTTCTCTTTCGTCTTTGAACAGTGGATTTTCTCTATATATCTTCGCATCTTGAATATCGCAAATAGCCTTCGGTTCAGAATCGTTGGGCTGAGATTTCAGATTTTGTCTAGTTTTTGCAACAGATGCAAGTATTGCTTCAAAAATGTACTGATCTTTCAATATACATTGTAGCTGGTACTCTACATTCATATTTATGTAGAAGTTGCTATTCTTCAGTGATAGTGTGTGCTCCTTCGAACAGCCAGGGCATATCCCAACAGAGTTGCAGTTTATTTCCTTCTTCAAGAGGGGGTCAGAAATTTTGCGAAAGCAGCCAGTACAAAAAAAGGTGAATGTTCTATGATCTTCAGCTGGTTTGGCGTATAAGGAGATGTAATAGTCACTTATATTCAAATTTTTGAATTCTGGTCCAGCAAGCACTTTAATCATTTCTAAAATGGCGAATCTCGCCGCCTTAGCGAATTTGTGTCTTGCGTATATGGCCTGGGTCATAGTTAGCACATCTTCCAATGTTATTTTTGATTCCGAGAAGAGAACCACGTTCAGCATATTTTCGAACTTTTTTGAGCGATTCGTCGATTTTGGGAAGATATCACTGAAGTTTTCCAGATCAGCTTCAGTATTTATTTGGTCTTGTGGTGATTTCCTTGCAAACTCGTTGGCAATTTGGTTCTTCAACATATAATCACGCTGCACCGGACTGCCGAGATCTTTGACACTTTTACCCTGTTCATGAAACCTGTTCTCGGATTGTGTGATGGCTCTAAAATTGAATCCATTATCTTGAGAGGTTTCGTATTCGATGTGCTGGAACCTTTGAGGGGAGAGCTGCTGATTTCCAAGTTCTTCCATGTTCTTCATAGTACCTGTGTCAAGTAAAAGTGCAATTTTATTGTCACAATTGGGATTCTCGAGTGTCCGAATTTTATCCGGTCTGATTGAACACTTTACAATTGGAAAAAATGATGGTAAGCGGTGGATGCGTGAAATTTCGACGCACTGTTCAATTTTCCGGTAATAGAAATTCGCGAGGCTGAGAATTGCCTCGCGGAGCCCGGTCTACGTGTCACGCTTGCAAATGTTGAAAGAACACGACGAAAAACAATAGGTACAGGTAGAATTTTTTTGAGGAATCATAAAAGTAGCATCGGATGATCCAAATATTATCTTGAGGTTTTTTTTCTTTCCTTATTTTCTGGTAGGCCGGGAAGGGGAAATCTTGTGGGTAGTGTCGGATCCGAGATGCCATTTCAAAGAGCGCAAAAAGACCCTCAATATTACACAAGATAGTCTTAGATAGTCTTTTATGATATATATGATCTGAAATACCAAAGAACGAAAAACAAGAATTGAGCTGCAAGGTTTTTTGGAACTCTTCTTGAGGAACTATAGTCCGGTCAACTTGCAGTGAAGCCCATAAAAAATTTTTTCATAAAATAAAGCAGTTAGTGTTCCGGAAAGGTGAGAACAAGCAGATCACAAGTATAGAAAGTGTGATCAAAATTTGTTAGCAAGCCAATCTCGAAATCGATTAAAAAGCCTATAAAAAGTGGTTTTTACTGATTTACTCGGAAACAAATAACCTAAGAGAAAAATGTTTTGCATAAAAATTGCGGGGCTCGCAGAAACGGATCGAATGTGCCCACTTCCATTGACATCGGATCGGGTGGGTTGCCGGGAATCGACCCAGAAGTCATGATCGGGTGGGCGGGGGGGGGGGGGGCGCAGTGAAGGGGCAAATCTATACTGTTGGGCGCATCTTTTTACCTGCACTAGGACAGAGAAGAGAGAGGGAGAGAAAACGGAAAAGAGGTGCAGCCAACGTAGGTAAAAAAAAGATCCGCCCACGCCAAGCTACAGAAGCTACAAAGGCTACAGTGCACGCCATGCCCCTTCGCTGTGGGCCTCCCACCTGATCATGACTTCTGGGTCGGTTCCTGGGCACCCCACCTGACCCGATGTCAATGCGAAAGGGCTCATTCGATCCGTTTCGGTGAGGCCCGCAACTTTCATCTGAAACATTTTTCTCTAAAATTATTATTTTTGGAGTAAATTGCTAAAAATCGCTTTTTATCGCCTTCGATTTTGAGATTGTTGAGCAAACAAATTTTGGTCACACTTTTGATTTTTGTAATCTGCTAGTTCTCACCTTACCGAATTACCAACTCACAAATTGCTTTATTTTATAAAGTTCAAAAACCGTAGATTGACCGGAGTACTAAGGTTCTCTTGAAACTGTCGGAAACTTCAATCAAACGTGTTATTAATGAGACAACAAAGAAGTTTAATTAAAAAACGAAGAAACGTGCTGATCAATTTTGCATCCCAAAAATTCACGTGGAAAATTCAGAATTTGATATTTCCTTATATAAAAATCCACTTATTTATAAATCTACTTATATAAGAATTTTGCGTCTTTGAAATGACAGGTTGGCCGATTTCACATGCGTTGAATAAATTTCACGAATTTCTTTCAAGATTCACTGATTGTTCATCGGAATTACTAGATTCTCTTTCTTTTAGAAAAAATGGAGCTTGAACCTTCAAGATGCTCATGTTTCATTATATCTCAGTTAGCATTGTAGTTCGAAAGACTGGCGCCGCGTCGTGCCGTAAGTGACACAAATCATCTAGGCTCAACTTCGCACCCGGATCAAAATGATCGTTTAGAGTATTCAGAAACATCGACAAGACGACTCACCGATTGTAGGTTCATCTTGTGAATCAATCTGCAGGGTTTTTCTGAACTCATGTTGATCGATGCACGAATGGACATCATCTCCACAGCAGTTTGCGGGTAAACCAGACTCAAATGAGTTTGGATCTGTAAATTAAGATTAGTCTTGTAAAGGGGACAATTGTGTTACAAACTGCTTATTCTACAGCGCTCAAAATCAATATCGACTGACAAGCTGATTGTGCGATATATTTTGTTGGCTCTTGCTGGGCACTTCAATCGGTGAGATTCATTGAGAGATTGGGACACCATAAAAGTTCACCAGAAAAGTCTGCTATCACGGTTGAGCAATAGAAGTGACGCTCAAAAACGTATCTTCCGCGATCGTCTGAGTTTATTCATAGCTCAAGCTTAGGCTAATACCGATCTAGCTCAGTCACAGAAAACTCTCACTGGGTACTTACCTTGAAATGAACAGGATGGTGAGAGTTGTTCGGGCTGGTGGGCACAAATTTGACCATCGTTCACAGAAATGTCCGAGTAAAAATCGGGGTCGAGCGATCCTGATCCTGTAACGGAAAATTTGGTTTGTGGAGTAATTGAAATTTCGCAAAATTTTTGAGAGCTTAACTTGAACGAAAGCACTCGTACTTTGGAGCTCGGACAGAATTTCCCGCTTCTTATAAGCATAATGTTCTTTCCTTCTCACGTTAGTCAGAAAGTCGTTTGATTTATACTGCAGCTGGATGAAGATCAACTCACCTTCGTCCACAGAGATCTTTCCTAGCGTTTGACTCGTGGTTGCGCTCAGCAAGGGATCAGCTTTTTCAAGAAGGCCGACATCGTGTTCGCCAGCCGAGGAATCATTCTCGTTGCTTCTTAGTTCTTCTAAGCATCTTTTACCTAGAAATCAATTCATGCTTTCGTAATGATTGGAGAGTCAGTTTCTGAATGATATAGTGTTGAGAAATCTGTCTATCTATCAAGGATGTCGCGGAAGTTTGGTTAAAAGGATAATAGTTTACTCAAAATTACCTTCTTCCATCTTCTTATCAAAAATCTTGATAGTTTTTGCATGGAACAGATGCAGTTCCTTATCCTGCTTGAATCCATATTTCCTTTTCCTATTCATTGGCTGTTCTCTCAATACCCTTTCCTGCTGCGCTCCCTCCACTCCTTCATCGGCAAAATTTACCGGATAATCGTGCGGATTCAGCTTCCGGCGATAAACAGGTAAGTATTTATTGCAAAGTATCGCGATCGCAACGTTCCATCGTGATTGATACAAAAAATAACCTAAGCTGAGCTTAGAAACAAAAGCAAAAGAAAACAATTTTGTTTTCGAATTTGGGTTATGAGGTGAAATATTTAGACCCAACTTCAACGCCGAGTTTTGATTGCATTTGAAGCTAAACAAGTAAGTTCAAGTAATACATAAATAAGATCTACTGACATGTTTTAAAACTGAATATCTCCAAAGAGATCTTTAATAGTTTAATTTTGTTATAGATCCAATCACGCCATGGCATATGCACGTGTACGAGAAGTGAAAAGCAACAAACATTTTGGGGGTTGGTTCGTCATACCGACAAACGACATTGAGAATTTTTCAGAGGCAGAACACTCACCTTTCAACAAGTATCGCATGAAAATTGATGGTGATGATCGCTGCGGGGTAGTTCAAGAACGAAGCGGTAAATTTTCAAATATTATTTGTTTCCTCATGAATAGAAATTATACCTGTAATCTGTCATTACTTCTTCACAACTCTTGGTAAAACGTAGTATCCACTTCACGGATCACTCACCATTATGAATTGATATGAAACATCCAAGTCAAAATTTTCCACAGTATTGAAAATTCTGATATAATCTGCTACCACATCTATTAAGAGCACATTGTGTGTGACACGATTTTGACAAGAATCTATTCGGCGTCTAAGAACTAACATGAGTTCCTATGATACATGTTTTGGATTTTGCATTAGTGATTTTCTTTATTTTTTTCATATTTGTGCTGCAAATGAATAAGCTAGCATAACCTTATCAAAGAAACACATAATAATAGCGACTACTTACTTCGTGAAGTCAGACAATAAGGTACATTATACGGATCTAACGTATTTTTTTCTAGGCTCCATACACTCATTGACACGTATGCACATCACGGGCATTATTCAAAATTGAATGCGGTATCATTTATTCGTGTCAAACCGGTGATCTGTGCTAGCCATTCTAATTAGCTTTGTGGGAAGTATGATGACAGTGCTCTAATCACTAAACTCACAGATTTACGAATTCAGTGATCAAAACTGCATCCCAAATTGACAAGCACAGAGTTTCCAAACTAAATTGGTTGATACAGTATTCATAATCTTGCAACTCCTTGTAATTTTCGATTCAAGATCGCACAGCCGTTTGTTTCAATTTTAAGAAGGCGTTACTCAGAGAAAAAGAACTATCAGCATTTAGATATCCTGTTATATGTTTATCTTTTATCCATGATTCTAGACGACGAAGAAAAATTGAAAGCTGCCTTACTTAATCCAACCAAGAGATTGCCTCTACCTTCTCTGGAGAGATGCCAGACAAAGAATAGTCTCAAGCCTGATAAAAGCAACAAGGAAAACGAAAAGGTGACTGCAATATTCATTTTTGTTTTATTATGCAAAGCGTAATTTTGAACTGATCTGAATGCTATGGCTTACACGCTAAATTATTGTTGATGTCATTTGCTTCCAACTAAACTCGATCAAGTCATCATGAAGGTTCGAGGAATGAACGATTACATACCATTTTGAAAATATTAGAGATAATAGTCATCTTGCGGTAAATCCCTACACAATCCTTCAAAAAATCAATTATTTATCGGTGTAATTCTAACACATTGATTTCTCAAAATTATATCGAGATTAAAGCAGTTTGCTTCGAGGGGAAAAAGCCAGAACGGAATAGTTATTAGTCTACTCGCGTTGGTCCGGTCGACATATTAAATATCGTATACAAAGGAAATCTCGTTACATTTTGGCTTTCTACCCGCAGGTCACTGCTAAGAAACCAAAAATGATAAAGAATCGAGTCCTATCCGAAAACCAGCTGATTGATATCTCAAAAATCAAGAAGGAAATAGTGGAAAAGAAAAAACAAGAAGTCAATCCCAAATCAACTTCGAAGGTCGCTGCAACCATATCCGAGCCGGTTAAAATGTGTAACAAGAAATCTTTCGACCTCTTACACGACAACCCATGCAAACAAATTGTATCAGGATCGAATTACGGAAAGGCCAAGCTTGCTGCAATATCGTCGACTTCTTCGAAACAAGGTCAAATAATGTCGACCCCTGTCAAACTGAATGGTAAACCATCTTCGACAAAATTAACATTGACCCAGACACCAACTAAGAAAACCATGATAACATCGACTCCTGCCAAATCGAATGTCAATTCGTCTTTAATAAGAGTGCCTACGATTGAGACACCAATCAAAAGAGCTTCAGCAACATTGACTTCTACCAAAGGGAATTCAAAATCGTCACCATCATCAACGAGCTTTTCTTCATCATTCGGAAACGACGAATCATTCAAAGTGAGTGGTTATCGATCGTCCATCTATCGAAAATAAAATTTCAGCGCCTTCTTACTGGCGTCATCATAGTAGTTTCGCTCTAGATGGCTGCCATCAATAGTGCCATCAAACTTGCTGTCAAAATATCAGTCCTGAATCTGTTTTTTCTCAGATTTTATCAATTCAATTTGAAATTGTGGTCATAGAACAGGTATCTCACAATGTCCGAAGTTGAGCTGTTCATCCAGCAGAGCTATAAAAGCATTTTCAACTTGTATTGGCAGTTTCAGATCCCTTCGCGGTATGCCAAGTCCGTGTACCGTGACTATAACTTTTGGATAATCCAACTCCATCAGCATAAGTTCAATGCGTTCACTTTGACGGTGAAAATCGTTTTCGGGTCTTGAGTACGATAGGCCCCACCGGTGGGACCCATTGCAGGGGAGGTGTTGAATGTCCGTACTGGTCTTTCATCGTCAGAACCATACTTTTCTCTGTCATGAGAACTTGCTTCAACGTATTTTTATTTTTGTTCGAAGTTTGGAAAGATTAGAAAAATGATTTCCTATCGTCGAATACGCGTGAGCCTTGGAATAACATCACCGAGATGGATTTCATTATAAGAGATGTTGGAATTAGCACCACTCTATCCCCGTATACGTTTTCCTGAGGAGTTGAAGTAATCACAATAAACTCTGTTAAAACTCCTGATTCGGACTTGATACTCTTCTGAATTTGAATATTGGCGTTCTGTCAGATCATTTCCAATCATCACCTTGGATCATATGATGATCGACTGATTTTCCTTGCAGGAGAGTGATCAACTGATATTAGAATTAAAAGCAAAATTACGTGAAAAGGAAAAAATCAATACAAGACAAGCCAAAGAGATAGAAGAGTTAAGAAAGAGCTTGAAGAATAAAGATGACATATTGTTGGACTTGACGAAAGCTTCTCTCGACTTGCAGAAGAACGTGATTGACAACCACAAGCAGTTGTTTGGTGAGTCGCTATTCTTATTCTGCCGTCGATGACGATTCGAATCCGAGTGTTTTTTATTCCTAATTCAATTAAAATGTTCATGATAATTTTGTCATTTGTTGGTAGGTACGATTTTTCAAGCTGTATCAAACATCTCTAGCCCCAAATATCAATAGAACCCCACTTGACCATCATCGATATCAGTCAATCATTTTCATCAGAATCGTTGCTTGAATCAATTGGTCTCAAAACGGATAAATCGCACGAATCTCGCCGTAATTCTGAATGTATTTGTTCTTCTTTCAGATATTGTACGCAATCTCAAACAATCCCATGTTAATACAGCTGAACCTGACGGTTCTCACATGGCGATCGGCACTGTAGACCAGCTAAATCTAATGGTATGCGTGTGTAACGATCATTTACATCAGTATAATTCAAGAAACATTGATTCTTTTTAGACAAACAACTCTGTCATCACTCTATCTATAATATGGCTTCATAAAATGAGCTCCGATTTCGTAAAAATTTTAGTACTTGATACTCAGAGCATCAAATATTATGTAGGTACACGTAGGGCAGAACATCTGGATGGCACAAGTAGAATATACGTATGCTTTTTCATTGGTGGACCCAAAAGAATTTGTACGGCACATGGCTCTCCATCTCTTTGGTTTGAGTGTACTCAAGAAGTCCACAGTCACAGGAAAATCTTCAAATCGGAGTAAGAATGAAAATAATGAAGAGAGTGAGGAAGATGAAAACTGCAAGAGTGATGAAAATGCCGAGAAGGAAAATGGTGATGCCAACAAGGATGAGAAGAAGAAAAAGAAAAAGTGGGCGAAGCTCGATCCTGTCATAGTAAACGCCATTACAGGTGAGAGTGCATACACACAAGTGAAATGTATCAATGATTCGAATCACGCCTATAACTTTTCAAAGAGACTTGATCGCGTATAGTTGATCTTTTTGAAAATGAAAATGGCCGTTTTCTAAGTGAATTAATCAATATTTGACGATGGCTTATGCCACGATCGGCAAAATTTCGAAGGCGCCGCTGAAATGTTTGTATTTGCCGTCTCTACTCTGTTGTGTCGGTACGTTTGTCAAGCTGGCCCATCTCTCAATCAAGTAGTGATGCATGGTTCTACCCTCATTGCGGTATCAAACATCGCTTCTGTTTGCAACTGTTCATAAGTTTTTCTCTAAATTAGGTTGACAATCCGACCAAGAACTGACATACGATCTGACAATTAAAGAGAGTTTTTTCTTCATCTTGCAGACTCATTGGCTTTCTTCTTGAAGTTGAAGAAATTTGATCATATATCAAACGATGAAAAAATGATGCACGTACTTTCTGTGAAGACTTACTTATCTGCGTACATAGCAGATTTGAAGAAGCCGGAGAAGTTGAATCTTCCAAGCAAAGGTAATTGATATTTGTCTTGCGAGAGTCAATGGTTCGATATCTCCCACTGTCGATATTGAAGCGCTGTAGTATACAAGTAGTTTTATAAAACAGTTGAAAAAAAATTTGACGTAGAATCACAACGACAAAATCCCCACATTTATAGAGGTTAATTCACTGTGGCAAACTAAACTCACCAAATTTATTGCGGGTCCCGAATAGTTACAAAATTACATGTAGCGACTCAACCGTACCGTACGTAGAATGGAACATATCTTCTCGGGCACGCGTAGGCTTTCTCGCGATCTTAATTTTTTTCTCAATTTGCATTTGAGCGAGCTTACGCAGATATTGTCATGCTCATGCACCGGGCCACGCAATGTTTTGGTGCGTAAGGGCCCTTTCACGTGAACTTCTACCTTCGTAAGCTACAAAGGGAGAATTGCCGCAATAAAAAATTTTGTTCGATTTTTCATTTTCTCAATTTCTTTTAACTTTGTAACTCACAAAGTTAAAAAGTCACATGAAAGGGCCCTAAGCCAGCGCTGACGTATACCTCTATTAGCGAACCCGTTACACGAAATACTGCTTCTCAAATCATCTTCAAAATTGTGATCATTCTGAACTCGATTGATGCTTCGCGAACCATTGAACTTAATTGCTATTCCATATTTCGGGAATTTCTTTGGATCATAACGATCGACAGAAGTTCATGGCTACAACTTACTTCAATCATATTTGATTCACAGGGAAGTTGAACAAGAAAAGAAAGCGGAACAACAAAAATGTAATGGCAAAGTCTGAAAAGAACAAGAAAAAGAGGTCGGATGATAGCAAATCTGATAGTGAAAGTGACGATGGATTGAATGAAGATAAGAATGATGTGCAAGAAAACGAGATGGCTGAAGAAACTACAGATGAAAGAGAAACAATCGCGAACATTGTAGACAAAGAGATTGAGAGGAATGAGCTTGCAGATAGCCAAGAGAAATTGGAATTCGTTTCTGATGAATTTTTCATGGAGGATGGAGAAGTGAAGAAGATGATTTTAGGGAGAGAAGAAAAAGATTCTGACGAGGAAGATTCTGAACTCGAAGATATTAGCGATCTGCAGGAGAGAGAGAATGCAGCCAATGAAAAGGATGTAGGGCCTCAAGGAAATGAGGCTTATGGCGATACTGAAAACATAGATGATACTCAGACTGCTTATGAATCGGATGATGGTACTCCCGTACCAAGGTATCGTTACATGCATTTTTTACTCTCGCGAAATCCAATTCATATCGACAAGCACCCGAATCTATTCTTGTTCAACACTGCCAAATATTGATTGGCTTCCGTCATTATATGCAAGTTGAAGAATCCTAAAATAATTTGATTACCACATAGAAACAATGTTAATCACTATACAGATGTTTTCATTATCTGAGAAACTCACAGCTCATAATATCATCGTAGAGACTCTGGCCAATCTCAGGACTTGACCATCGATTTCCTTGCATATAAGTCTTTCACCCTATGAGTTTTAAAAATCAATTTCTAGCGCACTGTGATACGATTCTTCATGGGTATGCACTCGAATATAGGTTCATCACTTGACCCACCGCTATATGCATTTTTTATGAAAAATAAGTTGACTTGTTCTCATAATCAATAATGATGATTATTCTATATTGATTCTCTACTCATCTATCGTTACAGTGACTATGAAAGTTCTTGAGTTGTGCATCGTCAGAAGGTCTACTTGATATCCGGTGTGTCAAAACGAAATTTGGACCTTCTGCAAAATACAACGGCAAAAGTGTGGGTGCATGCGGCGATCGATCCCTATCGATCTTTTGTTTTTGCGCACTTTCAGCAGTAACTGGCTTCCAAGACTTATTATTAGATTATTTACGTTCACGACTAAACTTCTCTAATTTTGAGGAATTCGATACTTCTCTAGTCTTAAGGAATTTGGTTGTTTATCGTTCTACTTGTCAATACATCAATATGTACTTGAATTTAAATAAAGGAACTGATGTTTCTCCTTTGACAGACAAAATTGAGTCTTCCATGGACTTTACCTTCCGAATAGATGCAACATGATTTCTGGATATTATACTCATTCGATGATTACCAAAAAATGGCAACAAATTTCCTATGGTTTTGGCTCCCTCAATGAAGCTAAGAATAAAATTCTGTAGAGCTCGCTGTAGAGTTCTATGATAGGTTTCGATGGGTTATATCTAATCAGATGAAATCACATTCAATTTGATATGATTCTTTCAAAACCCATTCATCGAGGTCTTTCCTTTGTTAACCCGTTCACTACAAAATTGACCCTCGTACTGGAGATGCGATATTCACCATCAGAATCTATTTCTGGGATGGGAAAACGGTGAAAAAGGGTAAAATTGGAATTTTCAAAATTTTTCGGTTTTTAACTGTTTCTCTAGCATCATTCCATTTTGAGACCCCTCTGGTATTTCATCTTGTTTCTTTTCGTGACAGAAATTTTCCATATGTTTTTCAGATTCTTTCAATGAATTACAAGAAAATCTTCACGATATTGATAATCGATGTTAACAAAGTGATGACGGGTTGAATCTGATTGGATCCTGTAGCATGATCCACTTTTTCATACGATATTCGCAAACGATAAGTTCTTCATTTGCACACAGAAATTTCATATGCTTGTGTTAGCTCTTGAGAGCTTCAAAAAACAGAAGTAGAACATTCTTGAGCATGAGAAAATGCTAATTTCATCCTCTCGGGAACTGCAATAGAATCCGATTCGAAACGAGAAACTTGCGATAGAATCCTATTGAGAAAATTGTAATACAATCAATAATTTTAGATTCCGATTCAGAATTAACAAGACTATCGGTCTCTATAGAATCCTATTCAATTCCTGCTTCGCTACAATTCGTTAATATAGATCCTATTCAAGTCCTATTAAAACATATTCATTCCGGTAGAAAATTCCGATTAGTACCCATAAGATTTTCATTTGCCATAGAGCAATCGGAATTAATCAGATATTCTGGCTAGGGCATATATTTCCAGACGTTTCAGTTATTTTTCTCTGACTAGCGTTGTCTTAATGCTTCTCTACAACTTTTTCCAGCACCAAAAAGTCCATGAGAGTATAAGAAATAGTACATTTTACGCTGAGTCTGTGAGGTTTGTACTTAACGCGCTTTCGAGTGATTGGTTTGTATCAGATCCGCAGATGAAGGCCGACTCAATTCCTCAGAGACGGTAAATTCCACGAACGAGATGCGAATTACACTATTTCATGCAATTTTGGAAGCACCCAACCATTGATAAATTGGATAAAATGACTTTTTACGAAGCCGAGGAAAGAGATCGGAATTGGATTATTTGATATTTGCGGAGTCATTTTACATCGAAGAAATATTTTTCAAGTCTCATATGAGAGATGAGGAATCGTCAGAACCATGAGAAACTATTCTTGAAGCACTTTGTCGAACAGAAAATAACCTTTCTAGCATTGATATAAATTTTTGGGGTTGTAAATCATTCCTAAACGATAGACCTTGACATTATCGCCTACAGTTACCACTTGCGATGGTCATTATTTTTATACACTGGAGTGAGATTAGTTGGCAGTAGGATGGAAAAACATAAAATAACGTTATGAATACGATTTTTGAGCCCTACGGAGACTTATGAAGACTCAAAAGACTCCTTCGCAGCTCTGTTCCATCCATTTTATCAGAATCAACTTCAGCAATTGATCATCGCCTAAGAAATCGACCCAGTAATCGATTGGAAATGGTGTTTTGAATATAAAGATTGATCCCATGAACAAGAAATCCACTTCCGAGGAAGAGAGACAAAACTTTTAATTGGATATGGTTCATTCAACGTGGAATTACTGTTCATGGTATCAATTTTATACTATCAAGATCATTTTCAATAGTTAGCTGAGTCATTGTGCTTAACATCCTCACTACAATGGGCCCCGCACCGGTGGGGCTCACACGTCCAACGCTGTGTGCGGCGGTGATCAAAAAGAATCTCAACGTGATTTTCGCCGAGATAACGTATTGCTGAAGCTAATCAAGACAAATTGAGGGAACCAAATTGTGGAACAGTCCTTGGAGTCGTGAGATGGCTCCGTAGGGCTCACAGATTGGTAGAAGGCAATTTTTCAAATTCTGAATTCACAACAAAATCACTCATGTACATTTGAGTGACTCAAACATTTTTCCTAAACCTCAGAATTGTTGAAATTACCATGTTTCGATACTCTGAATGGGAAAAAGTGACCAATGGATGAAAAAAAATTGGACGAAGAAAGCTTGCAGAAGCGACGTGGACTTCTTCCTTTGGAAAAACCATTTCTTCTCTGATATTGAATTAGTCGAAGTTCTGCGAGATACCAAAGTCTATTGTGTTTCTAGATTCTTTTTTAAAAATAAGTGATTGATTTATGTAAATGAATGATTCTTAGGATGAAATAGCGACAAATAATGCCTCATCGTATAGCAGTTCCCGGTGGCTCGCATTACCTCGGTGAAGCTCCATTCTCACACTATTTCGATCTCGGAGCTTCTGTCGGCGAGGTAACAATCGTTGAGACCTCCGCTCCGAATGGAAAATTTATTGTGATTAAAGAGTTCTTTTTAACTAGATAACCATGGGGAAATTTCAGAGTGTACCATTTTAGCAAGATTTTGTTACTGTTTCGTTTTTCAAAAAAAATGAAGACCCAAGTGACTGCATAGATTGAATGCGGTTTCTAGAAATGCAGTAGAGGCGTAGGGCCTCAGAATGAGCTTTTCAGAAGCACTGTAGGGTGCACGAATCAAAATTAACGCCCAAAGTACTTTCTATCTCAAAAAAGAGCTGAATACCCTGGGTGGCCCGAATTATCCCGGTTCACTGTACTCGATTGGCTCCGAGAGAATTTTCGAGTAATGAGGTGATCATAGGGTCCCGGTTTTTACACGAGAAGTTGGCAGAAATATTTGTCTGACAACGAAATTCATTTCGATACTCATCATTTTTATGAGGTCGCGTTATGCGATGGGCGACAGAGCCATACATTAACCAGCAGTTTACCAATAAAGTGGCTTTGGGACCAACTTTGGTACTTCAATTCTCCTTGTAACGTTTGAAGATCCTCAACTTTACATAGGGAAACTCTACTTACCTTTCGTTATATTTATTGAGCAACGATCGTGAACTCGAGATGAAGTCACCAAAGCTTTTGCAACGATTAAATTATTTTCCTGTGTTCCAAAAATACTTTTTGGCAAATGTGGAGTACCATTCAATCATGCGTTAACAGCGGACGTTTGGTCGAACTATTTATGCCACGAGATTGTGATTTCGTGGCCTATAATCAATTTTTAGGGACCAATACCTTGGTTGGCTGTGGTGTTACACATAAACAATTGTAGAATGAAACATGATACAATTGATTCTCAAGGTATGCTCACTCAGAAGCCGCTACGATGACCCCCAAAAATTATTGTTGAATGACTACTTTGCTGAACTTAGTGATGGAATTGAAAATATGAATAAATATTACTAGAAAATCCTAATTTAGCCGTCAAAATACGTCGTGTGTGAAATTCTTCTCGTTCTTTAGATCAAAGGTTTCCCAATATAGGTAGAAAAAACTTGATCTTTAATTGTATTCCACGAGAATTAGTATGGTGCAAAGGGCCGTTCAAATCAATGATGGGTCAGTTCACGAACAGTTGAAAATTACAAACATGGTTCTCACTAATTTGGAGCTGGAGATATTCTTCAGATCTACGAACGAAATCTGTATTTGATATAGATAAATTTTGCATTTTAATCTGTTATTTTATAATAAGGCAAAAGTCAGCAGTTTGATATGATTCAGAACGGCCTCTGCGTGTTCCAACACAAAATTGTCGCTTGCGCAACTGTTTGATATTTTCATCTCTGACACCAGTAAAAATGACGCCAAAGAAAATCGGCTCTTCCATTTCCAATGTACTCAGCCTCATTTTCTTGGTCTCTCGGTCAACTTTAAAATACTTTTTTCAGAATTTACAAATTCCATCTCTAACCGATTTGCCGAGCGTATCATCGGCCCCTACGAAGACAAGTAAAATTTAGAGCCCCTACGAAAACTAGTACATTTTTCTTGAAGACTAGCACGTTTTGCCATCTCACACGAAAATTAGTACAACTTGGCTTAACCACGCAAACTAACACGTTTGGCGTATACTAGTACATTTTAAAACTCACACGAAGACTACTTAGCATATTCAAACGTGCTAGTTTTCATTTGAAAAGTGTACTTCTTCAAATTTCTGTACGAAAACTAGCACCTTGGTTAATTCACTCGAAGAGTGGTACATTTGAGAATTTGAGACGGAGACTAGTACGTTCAGAGTAATAATAATAAGTAGGACTTGCATGAATTGTTTTCTATATAAGGGTGATTCCGATGAAAGTGTGGTTTTTTTGGGGGCAAAATCGTCACAAGGAGTGATTTGATGGGTCAAAAAATTATTTCAGCTACAGCCAAGTTTCGGTGGCTCATCGCACTTGATTTCCACTTGTGTGGGCACAAAACGGAATTATCTAAGAGCCACACATCTCAAAGTTGAAGCCAGACAAAGTCATGTCAAGTTTAAGAGCTCGCAGAGGCGGACGGAATTGACCATTCGCCTCAAAAATATTCCCACGGCTCGGCAACTAATCGGAGATTCTTTTTCGCATGATGTGGTCGAATGCAACCGAAAACTTCAAGGAAATGTGTTTCATACAACGGGCCAAGGAGAAGCTTGACATGCCCTGCCGAAAAATATCAAGTGATATATCACTTGATTAATCACTTGATAAATCAGTTGATATATCACTTGATAAATCACTTGATTTATCAGGCCAATTTCACATGTGAAATTTCTGAGGTAATTTTTTAAAAATTTAATTTCTTCTTTTCCATATTCGACACTCGAGTCAATGTCTTTGGATTTAGACGGGCCAAGCGTCGTAGCAACATCGAGAAAAGACGTAATTTGAGTTATAAAATTTTGGACTTACGGGGATTTGAACCTGCGACCTTCGAGTTTGTAGACACAACACTTAGCCAACTGCGCCATCTGAGATGTGTCATAGGGATGCCCAGAATACGTACATGTGGCACTCTTTCTCAGAGCAAACTTCGTCTTCTATCGACAAAGCTCAGAGTATAATTTTATTCCTCGTCAAATGTGATGCGCTATTATTTCTTATATGTTAAATTGAGTTTTAACCATATTTTAGAGGAAATGACGATACAAAACTGATGAGAAGTAAGAATCTTACTCATCACTCGACATCACTTTATTTTTCTTCGTGTGAAGCGGAAGAGTCAACTTCTGTCTAGATGAGCTTCCAGCCTCTTCTCCTCAAGCAAAATTCTAATGTATATGCAAAAATTTGCTATTGAGTTTGTACCTTCGCCGTTCTTGAAATCTCACAGCGCTGCTCGAGGGTCACTAAATTTAGCGCCGGCATTACAAGGCATACCTTTTTTTCGCGTGGATTCCTGAATATAAATGAAGCCTGGGCAATGCAGTTGGTTTCGGCTCGGTGTATGAAATAAGTGTACCTACCCACCCCCTGTGTACCCAACATAACCCCCCCCCCCCCCCATATGCCGATCTCAGACATGGGCACTCGTTGGCGTCCCCGCATATTCTTCCATATCGCTTATTTTCTCATATCCTAATATAAAAAACGTAAGAAGAATATGCGGGGACGCCAACGAGTGCCCATGTCTGAGATCGGCATATGGGGAGGGGAGGGGGGCATAGTTCCAAACTTTTTGGGTCCAACCAATCACAAGGCAGCTTGGCCAGGGTGTCTACAGAAGGAAACACCGGGAAAAGTCGGGAATTCATCGGGAAAACCGGATAAATGTTCCGTCTAGTCGGGGATTTTAGTCTCTCATCTTTGAATTAGATCAGGATTGGAGAACTGATAATCAGACCAAAATTTTGGCTCTAAAATAATTGAGATGAAGATTTTCTCACGTAGGGGATAGTGGGTCGAATTTGGACGGGGGCAAAATTGGATAAGTGAGATAGCTAGGCCACGATAGATTCTAGGCTCCCCTTTTGTAATACCACCACAGACAACGGGTCTCATGGTGGTTGGATCTCCTGAAACGATACTGGGAGTACACGCTGATATAGGGGTGCTTTTCAAGGGTGTCGCGCGGTTTATTTCGAAAATGCAAGAGTTTACGCTGCTCCTGCGTGAGTGGACGGACTCCATCGCCATTTGGGGATCAAGAATTACATCACAAAATAAAGATTTTGAGCCATTGTGGGTTGAAATTGGTTCAATAGGACACGAGTAATCGCAATTTTGCGAAAAAAGGGTCGGGGGCATTATTGGACAGATTGGACTGGGCGAATTTAGACAATGCTAAATCCCATCTAAAATTAGTTGACCGATCGCTTGTCCGTGTTTTTTGAGAATAATTACCGTACCGAAGGGCGTATCCATTTGTGCGGATTTTTCGAAGAGCCGGTTGCGGGTGAGGGTGAGTATAATGATTGAAAACGGGTGAAAAAGTGAAGTTACGATGTCCAATGGCCGTCTTAAGAGTCAGGTTACAGGCCAGAAGTCGCTTTCAACGTGTTCGAAGATAGTGCTCGATTTTCGCATTTTCACTGTTGCATTCGCTGATACTGGGTTGATTTTCGCTTTCTATCATTCGGATTGTTCACTTGGGGCGAGTAAGAGTACATCAAATTTGAAGAAGAACGAATGAAAGTCGACTGTTAGACGCTGCGAGTCTATTGCCGATTGTTGAAGACGATAGTGCATCAATAAAGCGCCTATTTCAATGATGTCAAAAAATGATATAAAAATGGCCCGCTTGTTGGGGCTATGGAAAGATGTAAAGGTCGCGGGTGGGGTTCCCTCTTGATTTTAGATTATTACCACGTGTTTTGGTCAGTAAAAGCGACTCGAATAGGTGGAGAATATTTCCGTATACCTTAATTTCAAATGGCTGTTCAAATTTGCCCCCAAAACTCGTCAGAAGTGCTCCCAAGCGCGGGGCGAATTTGGACAGGTCTCTTTTATCAAACTTCAAGAATACCAAGTGTGAACGCTGAGACCTAAGAGTCTGGGAATTTTTTTCAAATCCATTCAATAGTTACTTCCCACAGTGCGCCTAGCCACGAGTATCGCCAGATAGCCCTACTGCAATATCCGTCCAATTTTGGCCCACTAGCCCAATTGCCACAATTGCCCCACCTAGATGTTTAACAAGGAGAACACCAACCTTGTGGGTCCTGGATCTTGATGAAAATTCGGGAATCTTCTTGGTTTGGTGAGAAATGAAGGAACCCAGATGGGTTTTGTCCAATGGGCCTCCTATCCCGAGATCCTAGCTATGGAGATTAGCATTGTCCATATAGGCCCATGTTAAAATTACACATATATAGATTAGGGTGTTCCTTATTTCCCAACTTTCGATTTTCCACGATACCATCGTGAATTCTCGATCTTTGATATGAAAAAATGAGGAAAAACTTTAGCCGCGCCCTGTGCGACGTATCCTGCTTTGCCGCTAGAACACCCGTTTTAACATTGAAAGCCTTATAATACTGAAAATTTCGCCCGCCCCACCCTCCGTGCTTCTGGGATCACTGTGATTCCTCACGGCCCCTCTTGGACCATAAAAAATATCAAAATACACTATTTCGACGTAAAATTTCACGAGAAACACGATGAAATTGTCAATTCTGAAATTTGAAGTGATCCCGGCGTAATATTAGTAATTCTTTGGAAGAATCTTTAATATCGCGCTGGGGTTACTTCAAAATTCAAAACTGACAGTTTTATCGTGTTCCTCGTGAAATTCTACGTCGAAATAGTATATTTTAATATTTTTCATGGTCCAAGAGGGGCTGTGAGGAATCACAGTGATCCCAGAGGCACGGAGGGTGGGACGGGCGAAATTTTCAGTATAGGGTTTTCAATGTTAAAATGGACGTTCTAGCGGCAAAGCAGGATACGTCGCACAGGGTGCGGCAAACGTTTTTCCTCATTTTTCCATATCAAAGATCAAAAGTTTACGATGGTATCGTGGAAAATCGAAAGTTGGGAAATAAGGAACACCCTAATATAGATATACTGACAATGCTAACCTCCATAGCTGTATCGTGGGATAGGAGGCCCATCGGACAAAACCCGTCTGGGTACCTTCACTTCTCACCAAAACAAGAAGATTCCCAAAGTTTCGTCAAGATCCAGGACCCGCAAGCTTGGTGCTCTCCTCGTGAGTATTAGAACCAAATCCACAGCCAGATAGCAAAATTTTTTTATATATTATACATTAATTTTCATACACGTCAAATTTTTTTTCAATTCCAAGAAGCAATTTGCTGATTTTGCTTTGATACCATCTCGTTATGGTGTGCCAAAAACTGATTTCTTACATACTTCGAGCTGCTGAAGTGGTTCTTAGGATAGAGTGCGTTCATAACGAGTGGCAAGCTTATTCGTCCAGTTGCTGATAGCAACTTGCTATCAGTAGAATTTGACTGATTCTACAAACATCTTAGCTTTTTCACGAAATCTATCAGCCACGTATCAAGCTAGCAAAAACGCATTCTTTTAGTTTCAAGGAAAAATCAGTTTTTTGCGATTTTCAAAAATCTGACTCCTCTGGGCAAAACAGCCTGTGCATGGACTCGGTTTTTAATGCGTCGCAAAATCCGAGGAACTTATATTTTGATGAATGTACATTTGACTTCGAGGGATATTTTCGAACACGTCGAAACAGACGCATCCAGAATGCTTGGATATCATGAGTTAATCTTTTTTAATCATTATTCAAGAATTTTTTGCGTCCGTCTCGACTTATTCGGGAAAAATTCTTTGTAGTCAAGTGTGGTCATACCATTCCGACCCCCAATTTTGAATGATCAGGGCTATTGTTTCGTACTGTGTTTATGAAACGCATTTCAAAAATATGAATTCCTTAGTTTTCGCCGGTACGTGTTAGTTTTGGCGAGTATTTGTAAGATGAACCTAGAATAAATAACTACCATATACTCTTCTTTCCAATGACGAACGTTCGAGTCCATCTCGAAGTGTTGTTCCCTTTTCCATATACATAACAAAATAGTCGGGAATTTCCGACAAAAATATGGGAACAAGTCGTGAATTCATCAGGAATTTTTCGAAGTCCCTTTTGAAGACACCTTGTTAGCGCATTCGATTCCTTGACTCGGGGCTTTTAAAATACGTTGTTCATAGTGACAAAACTCGAACGTTGGACCATTTTATGACCAAAATGCGAAGATTGTTTGCATGACATGGAGACAAAATATGCTGCGAAAAGCCATTTGCGGAATGCTTTCTCGTTTCCTTCTGATGATCCAGAAACTTAAAAATCATGGAAACCTTCCTCTGTTATTCTCATTCACTCAACAACCCTTCAGCTTTTCTATATCCATATTCATTATCAAAATACACCACTGATCTATAAAATATAAATTTTCAATCACAAAATTAAAGGTTCAGCATCCATCAGAAATATTTTTTAAATCATTTCTATCCAGTTATTCTCCATCTGCGACTTGCAAATGCTGTATTTTACACTTGATGTTATAAATCATCTTTTGAGTTGAATATTTCCCGGGGTCAGAATGAATCGAGAAATACCGCTTGAAATTGAGTGAGCCCGTCGCAAAAGGGGTCTGGAAAATATATCAAAATTTCAGAGAGATCAGCGGAAGAGTTCGCAAATTTTTGAATGACATAGAAATATGGATGAAAATTAGTTTTTTGCAAAATAAGAATGTTAATCAAAATTCCGTAACGACTAATATCTTCAGAATGATAATAAACTACGCGGAAACAATGTTGGTAGATTTATGTTGCGAAGAGTGGACGCTAGAGCTTTTGGCGAAACTTACTTCGAGAATTTTGATCAATTGTTGATATTTGGGATCATGTTTAATAGAAAAGTCCCAATATGTGGAGCTGAAAATTGACTGAGTGCATCGCTATATGAGAGTTTCCACGGAACTTTTAACTTTTGTGTTACTGCAGTGTTCCAGGAGTATTTTGAACTATTCGTAGTGCGCAGGAGTGGCATTTTATGGTATTTGGCATCGTTCAATATGAGCTACATTCTTTCTTGTTGGAACACATCCTGATTTGTCAATAGCAGACCGCAAAAGATGATTTTTGGGTAGTTTACAAACGTACCAACGCGATTTTTTGAATTGATAAGGCTGTAACTAAAATACCTATGCCTCAACTACTTCGGTGGAATGATATATCCATCTACTAATCTCATATTTTGAGAAAAGCTTTGATTCAGAGGTGTGCGCTGATTTGGCTATGATATTAGCTCTCATTCATCGATGTAACCGAGTATTGTGGGAAAACTTTCTCTTGCTATTGTTTACGAAATTAATGGAATACCTTGTGCAGAATGGGGAATTGAGTAATGAGTTTCCAAAGTTAAAAAGAAGACAAATCGAATCCCGTTTGGTTTGTGAGTGTGCGTTGATCCGGAAAAATTTTATAAAGCTTCAAAGCTCATAAAGTTATCGCGCCACTGGCTCTCGAAACGGTCATTTTTTGATGGCATACTCAGGAAACGTAAAGCACACGATTGGAATGTTGTGCTCTTTTTTCTTCATCACAGAAGGGATATAACCGCACTGTTCTAAGTTGCAATTGTCGATCGGTATTTCTGTGAGAAGCTGAGGAGAAATATTTGAATCCGGATGGCAAGCTGAATAAGCCTTCAAATGTGATGTTATCGCAATTTTCTTGATTTTTACACAGTATACGGCTAAAATATGAACAAAATAAGTCCACAGTGTATTCTAAAAATTGAAATGAGACTCATCGCTCTTGACTAGATTTTGGAAATTTACCTCGAATTTCGGAGAAATCGAGGATGAAATTCATCTTAGAGTCAAGTCAGGCAAAATATAATCCGTATCGATCGTCTAGACAATGTTTTGAATCGAATCTATTCGATTGAAGTTGATTCACGAATGTTTCAAGTGTGCAATTCCGTACATGTCGTTCTGAACCAGATACCTCGGCTTGGAAGAGAGTGGCACCACTTTTTTCACATGTTTTCGAGGTCTAAGTATCACATGAAACCCATTCCAAACGTGTGGGATGAGAAAAATTTTTTTTTATTTCAGAGGGTCAATAGTTAAAAGTTCCATGGAAACTCTCATATGTATGATTGATTAGGAGCCATCCTTGAGAAAATTCATACAGATTATTGGAAACGTTTCCAAGATCTGGAGAAAGAATGGCGAATTAGATATGAGAAAAAATCAAAATTCAATTGGAAAAAGTTCCTAGAGTCATAATGAATCGGTGGTTATGGCTCAAGAGAGACTGGGCTCATTGCACAAGGTCGTTGAACAATTAGTTTAGAAAGATCGATGGAAGTGTCTACGAGTTTTTGAGTGACATAGAAAGGAAAATGAAGAAATTTTTTTGGCAAGAATGAAGGTGACAATCAAAATTCCGTATTAACCAATCTGTTTCGAATAATCGAGAAATACTTAGGAAAGAATATTTGAGAACTCATATTGAGAGTCTCGGATACCAGAACGTTTAGATCAACGTGGTCTGAAAATCGGGTTGAATTTTAGGTGATCAATGTGACGAGGAAGAGTCAATATTAGTTGTAAAGTCTGATTACTCTGTCAAACTCCACGTTGAAATAGAAGTATTTTGATTCTGAGCTTTTAAGCTTCGTCTACGTGAATCTTCAAGGAGGAATTCCGCACTTTACTACTTCTCAAACACTATAGCGTGTAAACCAGGCTGATTGAGTAGATACTTCTCGACTGAAACCCTCAAATACGCATACGTGGACTGCAATCTTCAAAATATAATCGATTACGGTCGTAGCACTCCAAATGTAATATATTTAGTGGGATCGGTCGACCCAAACCAATTATGATTCGTGAATACTAGCAAATATCTTCACCAACACTTAGACATAATTCCTAATTGACAATTCGGGGAAAAACATGGAGTTATACCGTTCTGTTTTGCACGCTAAAAATAGTATAAGTACACAGTGTTTCGATGTTTTGTGATGCAAAATGGTTCAAATCGACTATTTTTTGATATTTTACGATCCAAGATCGTGAAAGGCGACTCATTTCTTCACCTTCCCCGGTCCAGAAAGGTGTAAGTTCACTTTGGAAAAAAATGATGGACTTATACCGTAAGAAATTCGAAAAAATTTGGTAATCAGAACGGTATAAGTCTCCATTTTTTATTGCAAAACAACTGATAAAAAAATGTAGACAATTGAAAATCATTACGTCCCATGCAAAAACTGATGAATGAAGCATGATCTCTAAAAATAACAATCCGAATTTTCTATTGCAAGAAAACTTTGAAGCTCATTAGCCAGGGATACTAAAAATGGACTCACACCGTTGGGGTTGGGAGCCGTCCATAAGTCGTTTTTATGTCCGCGCAACTATGAGTAAACTGTAAAGCTCTTTCACCAGTCCAAACTACTATTGCTGGCTCAAATTTACGTGATGAACGCGTTTTGAGTGGTTGAAAAAAATCTTCTCGCACAGCCTTTCGAGATAATCATATGGGGGAATGTTGTGTATAACCCGTTTTTTGTGTCTGTGCCATGCAAAAGATCTTTGGATTTTGGTCATAAAATGGTCCTGCGTTTAAGGTTTGTCACTATGAATAAGGTACCGTCAAATTGGGTAATTTTGGTACGATTTCATTACTCTTTATTTTGTTCGGCTAGGCATTTCAACATACATTGACAAAACACACTCCTATTAGTAGTCAATCGAGAGCTCACAGTCTCAGGTTTTGATTGACGAACTACAAAGTTCAATGTGATGTGTCGGAGCAGGAGCTGTTAGCAATTTTTTGAGTGTACCAAAGTTAGACCCTGATGGAACAACTTTGGTACACTTGCAAAATATTCCAATTTCACCCACCACCATGCCAGTGAATCAATTGTAATCGTTCAGAAGTCTTCTTCTAAGGTTTTTGTAACATTTTTAAACCTTATTGACCATCACTCGACTCAAGATGAGTTATAAATAAACTATCATACAGAGGTATACTGGAGCAACCTCATCTTAATGTTTCTTACGTAGAGTCGGGTAACTTTGGTACACTTTACTTTGTTTTTTCTGGTTTTTCATCCGTTAAAATTGGAAATGCTGTAAAAACCCCAATGTAACGATGGTTTCTTTAATATTGTGATATATGTTATTGAAATGTAGCGTTATTCACTCATGGTTCGTTCTGAAACAGTTCTTGCCAGATACACTAACCGGACTTAATCAGGTATCGCTGCTGAATCAGTCTTTTCGGAAAAAGCTTCAATAAACGAGTATAATCACCCACACGGTATCCACGGTACCTCGACACGTTGTTTATGATCTTATCAAGGGGGGAGAATTGGTTTTAGAGCGATAGAATTATTTACCTTTCCGAACGCAACTCTGAAAGTCATTTCTCAGGTTTGTACCAAAGTCGCACCCACTGTACCAAAGTTACCCAATTTGACGGCATTAAGCCTTGAAACAAGGAATCGAATGGGCTAAATTGCGAGGCTGGGCGAATCGAATGGGCTAAACTGCGAAACTAAATTGAGATTGGTTGGACCCAAAAAGTTTGGAACTGGTTTTATTCTCTGATCCCTCAGCTGTGCGAAAGCAAAAAGTGCAAAAACTTCTTTGAAATTTTCTAGGACATGCAGGAATCATCCCAGGGGGGGGGGGGGTACATCTCGCTTGTTTCCTCATATTCTAATATAAAAAACGTAAGAAGAATATGCGGGGACGCCAACGAGTGCCCATGTCTGAGATCGGCATATGGGGGGGGGGGGGGGTATGTTGGGCACACAGGGGGTGGGTGGGTACACTTATTTCATACACCGAGCCAAAACCAACTGCATTGCCCAGGCTTCATTTATATTCAGGAATCCACGCGAAAAAAAGGTATGCCTTGTAATGCCGGCGCTAAATTTAGTGACCCTCGAGCAGCGCTGTGAGATTTTAAGAACGGCGAAGGTACAAACTCAATAGCAAATTTTTGCATATACATTAGAATTTTGCTTGAGGAGAAGAGGCTGGAAGCTCATCTAGACAGAAGTTGACTCTTCCGCTTCACACGAAGAAAAATAAAGTGATGTCGAGTGATGAGTAAGATTCTAACTTCTCATCAGTTTTGTATCGTCATTTCCTCTAAAATATGGTTAAAACTCAATTTAACATATAAGAAATAATAGCGCATCACATTTGACGAGGAATTAAACTACACTCTGAGCTTTGTCGATAGAAGACGAAGTTTGCTCTGAGAAAGAGTGCCACATGTACGTATTCTGGGCATCCCTATGACACATCTCAGATGGCGCAGTTGGCTAAGTGTTGTGTCTACAAACTCGAAGGTCGCAGGTTCAAATCCCCGTAAGTCCAAAATTTTATAACTCAAATTACGTCTTTTCTCGATGTAGCTACGACGCTTGGCCCATCTAAATCCAAAGACGTTGACTCGAGTGTCGAATATGGAAAAAAAGAAATTAATTTTTTAATAAATTACCTCAGAAATTTCACATGTGAAATTGGCCTGATAAATCAAGTGATTCATCAAGTGATATATCAACTGATTTATCAAGTGATTTATCAAGTGATATATCACTTGATATTTTTCGGCAGGGTGGAGACGGAATGGACCGAAAGTTTTGCGCGCAATTCTAAAATCACGATTATACGGTGCGCTCGTCTGTGGATCCTAGTTTTTGGTTAATGTCACGCATGGACTAGGTGTATTTGGGAATTTAGAAATCAACCTCATTGGTTAGAAAGGCTTCTTAGACGATTGGAAATTTTGTTGAGGTTAAACTGCTCATTCTCGTAAATGATACTTTTTGTTATAACAAAAGTGTTAGTCTTCGTCTAAAATACAAAAATGTGATAGTTATCGCCTCAAAATTTGAAATAAACTAGTCTTCGTGTACTGATTTCTGAAATGTGCTAGTCTTTGTGTGGAATTCCAAAATGTAATACTTTTTGAGAATGTGCTAGTTTTCGTGTGAGTTTTGAAATGTACTGGTATATGCCAAACGTTTTAGTTTTCGTGGTTAAGCGGAAATGTACTACTTTTCGTGTAGGGCGGCAATACATGCTAGTCTTCAATAAAAATGTACAAGTCTTCGTATGGGCTATAAAATGTACTTGTCTTCGTATAGGGGCCGAGGATATAACTACATAACGAGTGCGTGTGCCTTGCCATGGAATTGTTCTGAAATTCTCTAACCCCCATCAAAATCCATTCATGTTACTCAAAAACTTGTAAAGAGCTCATAAAAGCTGCGTAATACGCTGAGGGGCGTCTGACTTGAATGCTGGAGGCCGAGATGACCCCATTCCTCGAAAAACCCATGCAATCTTTTTGAAATAGACCTCTTGTACACGACCAGGGGTGAATTAGCCAGACTTGGAATTTCACAAGTGATGTTGCTTGCATAAACAAATATGTTTCAGCTTTGGATTGGTTAAATTATTTAGCTAATTAAGGCAACCCTGGTAAAAATATTTGACTCTAAATTCGACTCGAATATTAGACTCAAGTATTAGACTCAGGATTTGGGTCCTTTATTCGAGTCGAATATTAGAGTCAATTTTTGTGGAATTAAAGGAACCGACTCAGCCTTATTAATAACTTTTCTCGATATTTTTGAGCCATTATATGAATGTGAAAAAAATACAATCATGACATATCGGGTGCCGACACCGGGAATTGAACTCACAACCTTTCGATTCAAAGTCCAACTCTCTACGTCCGTAGCCAGCGAGACGAGATAACCTAGTATACGTAAAAGGCTTACTTCAAGTGTGGGCAGCCGTATATGGAGAATATAGCGTTATTCCGAATGGGTCACTCACTGTGAAACATTTCAACAGTACATGTATTATCGTGAAATGAGCGAATGAGTAGCAGGATGCTATATTCTCCATACGGTGACTTGCAGTTCAAGTACGCCTTTTAGGCCGTTCTCCGTATCTCGTCTCGCTAGCCACGGACGTAGAGTGTTGGACTTCGAATCGAAAGTTTGCAAGTTCGAATCCCGGTGACGGCACCCGAAATCCCAATGTTAGTTTTTTTTCTTTTTTCCAATCATTTTTCGGCCATATAATGGCTTAGGAATATCGAGAAAAGTTATTAATAAGGCTGAGTGGCTTATTTTAATTCCCCAAAAAACGACTCTAATATTCGACTCAAATAAAGGACCCAAATCCTGAGTCTAATACTTGAGTCTAATATTCGAGTCGAATTTAGAGTCAAATATTTTTACCAGGGAAAAACACTTACCTCTATCGGGATTGGAGTACACCCATCGCGAAAAATCCGTGGATACCTCACGTTACCAACTTGTTATGGGACTTTGTTTCGAGTAGCACATTGTGAGATATTTTTTAACTCAGGACCATCGTTCTTTTTTTTAATAGAAACTTGCGAAAAAATATATTTCACAAATGATAGCTGTTCTTTGGAAATAGACTCGATAAAGCACCAGCAGATCTGAGAAACAGAGGATTAACGATGAGTCCAATTCGGACCACATGGGTCGTTTTGGGATTTTCAAATGAGTGAGCGTCTCGTTGGCCCTATACAATACACTCACAATGGCCGAAAAAAAAGAAAACCACATCACATAGAGTTGACACGTTGACCTCTTTTTTGATGATAATATTTCTAGGCATCCTTTGATAAAAAAACTAACGATTGTGCCGAGAAGAGCGCAAAAAGTACATAAAAAATGACCTTTCAGATTTGGTCTTCAATAGTCGTAAGGGTTTGTACAAGCAGGTAAATACATGATTTCAAACTTTCCACGGCGATGAGATAATACTCAAATACTTTCAATCAATACCTAAGTATTTCAATCAAAGTATTTCAATCATGTTCCGGAAATCATGGGGAAAAGTTTCGCAACTTTTCCAACGAAAAAATACAAAAAGGTCTCATGCTTTACATATGATTGTGGAATTGATAACATGTGCAGTCGAAAAAAAAAATGGGGAGAGTGGGCCTCGAACCCACGCTCCTCTAACTTCGATTCAGCAAACGACCTGCTCAGCAAATGATATGTCCACATACATACATAACACCATCATCACTGATCATTACAGCTGATTGCAATCTCAGTTAATATTGGAGTCAGGTTAAGTGGAGCGTTCTATTGATACATTGATTGACATATTGACATTTCTTTCTTCTTTCAAATATATTGGTCTTGTCTTGACATTGACACTCACTTGAATATTGCTGGCTCTGAGGGAAAGTTTTGCATGAAAAGAACAATCGGCCTCTTATGAAGCATTGTAAATTCCAGATTCCATGTGAATGAGATTGTATGCATGCAAAGTGTACCTAACCACTGTAAGTAGAATCTCGATAATTGGTAGTGCTTCTTCTTCTCCAATAAGTTGGCTGAACCATTGGTGGTGCTTGCCTGTCAATTGAAGTACTTCAGTTGTATAAATGAAACTTGTACTAAGGCAACAATAAATTCCGCAATGCTGCAAGTCGATGTTCAACGAAGGTGAGTGCTCAGGATCAAAATATTTACACTTGAGAGATAAGCTCAATCCACCTCTTTGAAGGGAAGAAGGATCAATTATACATTTAATATTCAGTTGCAGACTCAAACATTACTAGCAGATTGAATTTTTAGTTATGATTCTGAAATAAATTTGTCTCCTATGCTTGGATTATTGGCTTGTCAAACTTGTTAAATGGATTAAGCTGCACTCATCATTATCAAAGTTACTTTTTACTTGTTGATAAATGTCTGGGTTACAGAGAAGGAGCTATCGACTTTTAGGGTACTATCAGTTACCAACATATTCGTCATTGTTGATAACAATTATGTTCTAACAGATTTGCTGTCTACTCGAAACAGTCAGAATACCTCATAAGTAAGATGGAGGATAACCAACCCCTTGCAGCAGGGCAGACTGTCCGGCTGGGAGCAAAAGGGAGAGAAAAAAGTGCTGAGATGTGGGACAAAGTGGGAAAGGCCTTGAATGAGCTGGGTCCATGTCAAAAAACGCCTGAACAGTGGAAAGAGGTATGCTAAGAAGCTCTTTCGGATGAGTATTGAGTTTACTTGTGGAATTTCTGGAACAAACAGATATACATGATGTAACAATGCTTGAGCAATTTCCATGTTGGTATGCTCTTTTGTATATGGCTGTTTTATTTTTTTATGATACTACGATAACTTCTGATAGATTCTGCAACTGTCGCAAAATCGATATTTAAAAGACCACCAACAGGTGCATATTGTTGACTCAATGTTAGTTATTGGTTGAGAATATTGGGGATGATTTATTCCTTGCTTACTTGTCAAGCTACTATTCAACCCAATTTTACATTTGCCCCAAGTGTGACGCAAATACCATGATAATATACTTATTTTTTCAACAGTATACTGGAACACTCGCCGAAAAAATGCTAGAGCAAATTTTTATGCATACATTAAGGCGTGGTGTAGGACGGGGCACTCCGAACCCACTGTAAAACTGGATCCTGAGGATGAAAGAATTACTCGCATATTCGGAAGGCCGGGCTTGGCTTTGGCGATTGTGCCGGAGTTGGGCGTGAACTTTAGGCGGGTATATTGATTCGTGAAGAAACGACCGTAGTGAAGAAACCAATTATGAAGGAATCACCGAAATTCACGATACATAATTTCTGAGCAAACTGTACAACTCACTGAACCATAAGTTTTATTCTGAGTTTGATTATTGAAGAAATTTAGCTGCCGTAAATTCAAGTGTTAGAAGATCCCGCTTTCAAATTGTCCGCACGATTCTGCCCAATAGAAAGGAATGGTACTAGATCAAACTCTCTAGACTTGAAAATTTCGTTCATGAATCTCAAGCTCTGCTCATTATCAAATAATAAGCCAAAGATACTGCGCTCATAATGAACGTCCAAATTTTTCGGTTTCTTGTAGCTCTAAAGCGCCGTCAAGAATTCAAAAATTCGTCATGGCGAAGTTCATGCTGGCCAATTTGCAATTTTCGAAATCAATGAAAAACGAAGTCAAATGGCTACAATTGGAACTACTAATGGAAGCACTAGGACCGCGGCAAACAAGAGAGACTTGGAAACAGATTTGTGTGAAAGTACACTTTGTGTTTGCAATCGTTAAACACTTTTCTACTGTACTTGATCTCAATTAGACATTTAAAAGACTTATAAATGAATTTTAATTTTTTTTAATGAGAATCATTACAAGATTCATGAATCGTTGTAGGCTAACGAACAAGCTCTGTAAAGTATATTTCGTTAACTGTTTCAGGTGTGGGCTCAGCTTATCCGTGCTACTATCAAAGGAGATGGTGATGAAGAATGTCAGAAAATAGTCAGCAAAGTATTGGTGGCATTACAAGAAGCTAAAAAAGATGGATAATAATACTTTAAAAAACACAGTTTAATCAACATTGGCTAATGAAAATTATAGAGCTACTATACTTTCAAGAATAAAGTGATGTTCAGAATATTTCAATACATAATTCTGTTACTTCTTCCTTGGTATAATTCAATAAGGATGAAGTCACTTGCACCAGAGAGCTTGGGTGTACTGCAGCATTTGGATTTGCCTTATTGTTAGAATAAGTGATTCATCTTTGAATTTCTGTCGTGCCACTCGTAAATTACCTACCACGAATCATCCTTAGTAACAGCACCTGCTCCTACATTGTAGCAAGTTTGAAACTTTATGTGAGGACTACTTGGATTTATCTTTGGGCCATTGAAGATCTTGATCAATGAACTGTTGAATAATATATGCCTTAGGTTCCAGTAGTGTATGGGTGTAAGGAATAGGTACTTTAGTGAGACAAGCATTAACGAGACGTTGGTACTAATCAAGACATGTAAGTATTATATCCAAGAAACACAAGCTGACTTCATGGTCACTTCATGGATCAGTGTGGTGATGGATGTAGCCATGTAGCCAGCGCACTTCTATTCAACCACACAAAATGTTGCCAGCCCTCATCACCAGGCAACTTGAGATGGAATCTTGATCGACTAAACTTGTCAACAACTGTTGTTTCCATTGCATGTCCCTTTCTTTCACATGCTATCATGTCTCTTCTATTAGAGGTGACAAGTACACAGCTGAATACTTCAAAAGATTATTGTGAGTGTAGAAAAATATTATGAACTGGGGGCAGATTCAGGGTAATCTGATTATAAGATACGTATAATCTTGAGACATTCTGAACTATGGCAGGGTTAAACTTGTATTATAACCAGCGTTGGTGCATCACGTGCATTTCACAGTGGTAAATCTCCTCCAAACAGCAATCTTCAGAATTTTCCAATTTTAAAAATGCACTCTGAACACGGTTATCTACAGGACGACGCCAACGCTGATTCGACGCTGATTCTAACGCAGTTTCTATCACTGTCGTGTGGGAGATCTCGCTCTCTCTCCACGTTTGGATGTGATTTAAGCTTATGATTGTTTATAAGTTGATGACTGATTGTTGATGATTTTATTTATTTTTTTATTCATTCATATAAACGGACAAAATTGCCCTTGATATATGATGCGGAGCAGCCGACTCAATCAGCAGTGCAAGAGGGGGAGTTGGGTCACGGTGGTATGGGCCCACCGGAGAGCATTCGCGGCGCGCCGTCGCGCGCTCGCTTGTCTACGGAAACGTCTAACTACGGAAACGTGTAACCGCCCCGCGATCCCGCAACCCGTATTTCGCACTCGCACAGCGCTGCGGCATGCGGGGTCGATTCGCACACCGCTGCGGCATGCGGGTTTTTAAATCTATACATAAATAAGCTAAGTACAGAGCGGCTCCCACAACCCGTCCCAGTCTCCGTCGGTTCACCTATGCACCAGGGTATGACTCCAAGAGTGATCTCCTCTGGAATCCACCTCAGAATTACTGCATATGAATATCACGTGACGCGGCATGAGCAAGATGAGCAAGCAGCAGACGCGTGCAGAGTGCATCTGCAGACAAGTCATTGGCTTGTCTGAGAACAACGTACCGTCTGCTTGCACAGCACAGCTAGTCAGCTGCAGCTGTACACACGCAGTCGGCTTCTGCCAGCTTTCGCTGCCCAGGAACCTGGGTCGAGGTCGCGGACCGGATGCATCACCAAGTTCGGTTTCCAGGTTGACGTGATCGCCCAAGATGTAGTCTACCCCCAGTGATGTACCCGCTGGCGTATGACCCCACTTTTACACGGCTTGTATAGCCATGAGACGTCGGCAGCGAGCTTGTGTTCGTCTGAAAAACAGTAGACCCGGGTGGCTCGTCACGTTCTCGGCGTGGGTGCGTGACTATACGTTGGTGAAGATGTATGTAGTGCCAGATCGCCAGAATGCCACTGTTCGTTACCTACAAGCCGAGTGCGCGACCTCAGAAATTTGAGGTTAGGACACCTTCCACTCTATTTGCTTCAAGCACTCTACGATTCTAACCTCAAATCTCTGACGTCGTGCACTCGGGTTGTAGGTAACGAACGGTGGCATCCTAGCGATCTGGCACTACATACATCTCCACCAACGTAGTCGCGCACCCACGCCGAGAACGTGACGAGCCACCCGGGTCTACTGTTTTTCAGACGAACACAAGCTCGCTGCCGACGTCTCATGGCTATATAAGCCGTGGAAAAGTGGGCCCTGCCGAAAAAAACCAGCTGATTTCTCAGCTGAGAACTCAGCTGAGATCACAGGTGAATTCACAGCTGAGATCTCAGGTGAGATCACAGCTGATTTCTCATGCCAAATTCACAGCTGAATTCTCAGCTGTGATCTCAGCTGATATTTTAAAATTTATTTATTAAAAATAAATTCCTCTCCAAGCTTTCTAGGCTAATTTTTCATGATTGAGGTGGTTAAGTGTCGCAACTAGATTAAGAAAAAACGTATTTAAATCATTAAAAATTTGCACTTACGGGGATTTGAACCTGGGCCCTTCACCTTACAGCAACTCACTAGCCACGACACTTAGCCGACTGCGCCATCGAGGATGTGTCAGTGGGGGATACAGAACAGGTATATCAGGATTTCGGTCTGTCCTGGATAAGGTTCAGAGTGTAATAAAATAACTGTTATAATATTTGCTAACTCGCTTGACTTGAAGTACTGCTATTTTCGTACTTTATATTTAATTCTATGAATGATCCAGAGAAAAAAATACTCCAAAATTAATGGAACAGGTGGAAGGGGGAAATCATTCATATAGCTTTCGGTTTTCTTTTGTTGGGAGGAGAAAACCAACTTTCGGCCGATTGAGCCTTCTCCTTTCTCTCTTGTTGCTTTTACGGACACGTATATATAAGGTAAGTGTACCTAATATCCCCCCTAAGCCGTTTTGCCCATAGTTTTTGTCCACTCGAATATTTTTCAACGTCCCTTAGCTTACTTTGAAGCTTGTTCCAAGGCCTTCAAAACGAGCTAAGGTAGGTTCAATCTCGACCGACTCGAGCTGAGCCATCACAATTTTGCCAAGAAATGTTTTTTTGCGAGTTTGCAAAAGGGTGTACCCAACGTGCCCCCATTAGCAATTTCCTCAACAGCTCTGGTCTACCTCAACATTTTTTAATGTACTTTGGCTCATTATGAAGCTTATTTTAAGACCTTAAAATTGAGCTAGAGTACGTCTGGTTTCAATCAATTAGAGACGAGCTGTCTTAATTTTGTCCCCAAAAACGATGTAAGTCGTCGATAAAGTGCATGAAATTGTTCTCATCGGCGTGCGACTACATTTGGGGCTTTACTTGTGCTTGACCGAAAATATATTTTCTTCCTATTTTGACGTGACAAATACGTTCTGCGTGATAAAAAGAGTCTTACAGCGTGCCCTCTTGTGATCACCATACGAGGGCATGTTGGATACCTCCGATTTCGGCTTTCTTGTTCTACAAATCATTTCGGTATTTTCCTCATGAATCCTCCCCAAATCCGAGTTTGGCATTTTCGAGAGGAGAATTATTGAAGGTTTCCGAAAGAGGAATCTAATGCGCTGAGGTACGTTGAGACTGATGGCACTGAACGCAATTTCCTTTAGAAATACGAAAAATGGAAAAATCACTTTAACTTTTCTGGGAAACACAGAAATGATTCGGGGTCGATCTAGACTACTTACTTCGTCATATTTCGACATAACGAATGTGAAAAGAATTTGAACTAAGGTTAACTTGTGCCCATTCTTGAGATCGACATATGGGGGCAAGTTGGGTACACTTACAGCCCCCCTAAAAGATAATGAAGAGTAGGGTGTGCGTTACATCCCAACTCTCGATTTTCCACGATACCATCGTGGATTTACTATCTTTGATATAAAAAAAGGCAAAAACTTTTGCCGCTCCCTGTATACGACGTATCCTGTTTTGCCACTCGAACATTATTTCAATCAACATTGAGAAGCCTATTCTGAGAAGTTTGCCCTCCCAACCCTTCGTGTCTCTGAGATCGCTGTCATTTTTTATAGCTTCTTTTAAAGCTGAAAAATTATTAAAATACCTGATTTCCACGTGAAATACCACGAATAACACGATGAAATTGTCAGTTCTGACTTCCAAAGTGACCCCGCCCACACAGCATGAGAATCTTTCAGAAACCTTCCTGCAAGCTTTCAGAAAAACCCGGGAATCTTTCAGAAAGATTTCACTGAAAGCTTCCCTCAATGAAGATATGTCCCACTTCAGACGCCTTTCTGCAAGATTCCATGAAATATTGCCGGGAATATTTCGGGAAGCTTTCAGAAACATTTCATTGAAATATTTCAGTGAAATGTTCCTGCAAGATTTCATGAAATCTCACAAAAATATATGCGTTAATGTTCTGTCTGTGGAATCCATATTTTGCTTGATGAGTTTCTTAATCATTCTAATGCATGACTTCATCATTCTGACTCGTACTTCAACTCCATTGTGACGTTGAATCCAAAGCTTCACGTTAGATTCATCCAGGTTTTATGAACTCTTCGATGTACACGACACCTAACCGTTAAGCCATCCTCCTGTCTTATATACTAACCAGCGTCTATTGTGAACGCTTGCGAGAAAGCCTTTACGCATCTTCAAATAATCCTCAAGTATCATTTACAGACCATTATGCATAGCTGGTCCTGGGTATATTATCACACATGACAGATCATTTGATACTACCATCAAATTTCCTGATAGATAGTTTCCCAAAAACCATATAATTTATGAGAACGAAATTTGAGAACTAAAGTGTGTTATGCGACATCTATCGGGAACAGAATCTTCCAATGAAATATTCCTGGAAGATTCCTACAATCTTTCACTGCAATGTTTCTGGAAGATTCCTACAATCTTTCACTGCAATGTTTCTGAAAGATTCCTACAATCTTTCACTGCAATGTTACTGAAAAATTCCGAGAATGTTCCACCGCAATATTTATGTGTCATATCCCACAGATTCAAGTCGTTAAGAATTATACTCCTCGCAATACTTTAACGGTATAATATGTTCTTACCTCAGTTGTAACGGTTTTCGGTATTAATATGCAGTACCCCGTCACATAGTTCTGCTCTGAAAGATTTTAGGGAGCTTGCAAGGATCTATCAACAATATCTCAGTGCAAGATTCCTGGGAGATTACCTGTGGAATGTTCCCAAGAAAAATGTACGCAATCAGTCAGAGAGCTCCCACAAACCTGTTATTATGATGGCTTTATTTATATGCGACGACTCGTGATTAGCCTAAATTCAAGAGAGATTTGAACAAGCTAGGAATGCAATAAGCCTATATCACAGCAGAGGCTTGTAAATCTTCCAGAAATATTTCAGTGAATTGTTCGAAGAAATCTTCCCGAGAGCTTTCGTGAATCTTTCAGAAATATTTCAGTGCAAGGTTTCCGAAAGATTGTGTGTAAGATTCTTTGAAATATTTACGGGAGCTTCCGGAAAGCTTTCTCTGAAATAATGCCACGGGACATTTTGAAATATCACCTGCAATATCCCTGCAAGATTCCTGGGAGATTGCAATGAAATATTTCATTGACTCAATATCGTACAAAAATTTCGCGGAAATTCTTCCTAAGAATATTGCATTGAAATCTTCCAGAAAGCTTTCGTAAAGATTTCAACAATATTTCAGTGCAACGTTTCTGAAAGATTACCGGTGAAATAATTCCTAGAAATATTTTTGGAACCTTTTAGAAGGTATTCAGAAATTTTTCAATTTCATTAGGTGCAATTGAGTGGCAGAGAGGTCACTTATAGAGGAATTCCTTGAAATGTTCCCGAAATCTATTGATTTAATGAAAACCAGAATCAAATTGATTTTCCAAGCTCAATCCAAAGTGGTACGTTTCATATCGTGAGTGAGGAGGATAACTCACAGCCACAAAGTGCTCCATATAGAGTATCAGAACGCGGTGAGTTTTGAGAATCTATCATAGAATTTTTGAAGATTTCCCAGCCTAAAAGAACGGCAAGCACGATGTTATTTGAAAATGGTCTGAAAATGTAGCCCTCCGTAGAAAGTAGCAAACCCTCCAGAAAATTTTGGGGCCTCGTCATGATGAAATATTATACTCAATATCGGTGAAACATTTCCAGGAGATTCTCCCCATAGCAGTGAAACCTCGCAAGAGGCTTTCGTAACTCTTCCAAAACTTCTCCCCAAAATATTGCACTTACATCTTTCAGAAAGCTTTCGATAATCTTTCAGGAATATTTCAGTGAATTGTTTCAAGGAATCTTTCAAAAAGCTTTCGTGAATCTTTCAGAAATATTTCAGTGCAAGGTTACTGAAAGATTGAGTGTAAGATTCTTTGAAATATTTACGGGAGCTTCCGGGAAGCTTCCTCTGAAATATTGCCACAGAACATTTTGAAATATCTCTTGCAATATCCCTGCAAGATTCCCGGGAGATTGCAGTGAAATATTTCCCTGAATCGTTCTTTGAAATATTTCCATGCTGTGTGGGCGGTGAGACATCAGTGATTTTTTGGAAGAACCGCTAATATCAAGCCGGGGTCACTCTGAAACTCCCAACTGACAGTTCCATCGTGTTTCTCGTAGAATTTCACGTGAAAATGATGTATCATGATGATTTTTCAGCTCTTAAAGGAGCCACGAAGAATCACAGCGATCTCAGAGACAAGTGGGTTAAGAGGGCAAAGTTCTCAGCATAGGCTTTTCAATGTTAAGATGGATATCCGAGCAGCAAAACAGGATACGTGGTACAGGGCAGGATGGTACTCTATCGATTTTTCATGACACGTGCGTAGTGCTCTTGATATAAATTGAAGAATCGTCGATAAACGTACTTTTTCAGTGTAACTGGCGCGTCTTTCGGAACTGTTCGGCCTCTGGAGGTAATAACACTGTCCCAAAAAATTTTAAAAAATCCCAGCTGACTCTTCAAACCTGATATAATCATAAGGCATTTGTCCTAATAGCGACTCAGGTCCGTGGTCAACACAGGGCTTACATGAAAAGTGTAACTCACTTTTTGGAAAATACTCACTTCCTCCACTGTTTCGTAAATCAAAAAAAATAACATTCGAGCTAGGATGAATCAGGTGATGGGAAATTGAAGAATAAGAATAGACGATCAAAATGCTTCTTCATTTGGCAGCGACACATTATTCTGGTCGAAGATCTGTGACGTTGAACTTGCGAAATTGGTCGCGCCCATCACTTCAAAAAAGGACATAAATCTCTGTTACTCAAACAATGAGCAGATGTCGCTCCCAAATCCTATTGCCCATACTTTGACTTATGATGAATTACTATGCACTGCAGGTGAGGTGGCTATAACGATTGTTATTCGAGGGAGGAGCTCGGGAAACTTGTCCAGCCCCTGAAAGCTGATTTTTTTGGTCGGTAATGATTCACGTAACAGTCCACACACATGGAAATATTTCAAAGACCGATTCAGGGAAATATTCCATTGCAATCTCCCGGGAAGCTTGCGGGGATATTGCAGGAGATATTTCAAAATGTTCCGTGGCAATATTTCAGAGAAAGCTTCCCGGAAGCTCCCGTAAATATTTCATAGAATCTTACACTCAATCTTTCAGTAACCTTACACTGAAATATTTCTGGAAGATTCACGAAAGCTTTCTGAAAGATTCCTTGAAACAATTCACTGAAATATTTCTGAAAGATTATCGAAAGCTTTCTGAAAGATGTAAGTGCAATATTTTGGGGAGAAGTTTTGGAAGAGTTACGAAAGCCTCTTGTGAATTTTCACTGCTATGGGGAGAATCTCCTGGAAATGTTTCACCGATATTGAGTATAATATTATATCATGACGAGGCCCCAAAATTTTCTGGAGGGTTTGCTAGCTTCTACGGAGGGCTACATTTTCAGACCAGTTTCAAATAACATCGTGCTTGCAGTTCTTTTAGGCTGGGAAATCTCCAAAAATTCTATGATGGATTTTCAAAACTCACCGCGTTCTGATACTCTAGATGGAGCACTTTGTGGCTGTGAGTTATCCTTCTAACTCACGATATGCAACGTACCACTTTGGATTGAGCTGGGAAAATCAATTTGATTCTGGTTTTCATTAAATCAATAGATTTCGGGAACATTTCAAGGAATTCCTCTATGAGTAACCTCTCTGCCACTCAATTGCACCTAATGAAATTGAAAAATTTCTGAATACCTTCTAAAAGGTTCCGAAAATATTTCTAGCAATTATTTCACCGGTAATCTTTCAGAAACGTTGCACTGAAATATTGTTGAAATCTTTACGAAAGCTTTCTGGAAGATTTCAATGCAATATTCTTAGGAATAGTTTCCGCGAAATTTTTGTACGATATTGAGATCAATGAAATATTTCTTTGCAATCTCCCAGGAATCTTGCAGGGATATTGCAGGTGATATTTTAAAATGTTCCGTGGCATTTTTTCAGAGGAAGCTTTCCGGAAGCTCCCGTAAATATTTCAAAGAATCTTACACGCAATCTTTCGGAAACCTTGCACTGAAATTTTTCTAAAAGATTCACGAAAGCTCTCTGGAAGATTTCTTGGAACAATTCACTGAAATATTTCTGGAAGATTTACAAGCCTCCGCTGTGATATAGGCTCATTGATTTCCTAACTTGTTCGAATCTCTTTTGAATTTAGGCTAATCACGAGTCGTCGCATATAAATAAAGCCATCATAATAATAGGTTTGTGGAAGCTCTCTGACTGATTCCGTACATATTTCTTGGGAACATTCCACAGGTACTCTCCCAGGAATCTTGCACTGAGATATTGTTGATAGATTCTCGCAAGCTCCCTAAAATCTTTCAGGGTAAAACTATGTGACGGGGTACTGCATATTAATACCGAAAACCGTTACAACCGAGGTGAGAACATATTATACTGTTAAAGTATTGCGAGGAGTAATTCTTAACGACTTGAATCTGTGGGATATGACACATAAATATTGCGGTGGAACATTCTGGGAATCTTTCAGTAACATTGCAGTGAAAGATTGTAGGAATCTTCCAGAAACATTGCAGTGAACGATTGTAGGAATATTTCATTGGAAGATTCTATTCCCGATAGATGTCGCGTAACACACTTTAGTTCTCAAATTTCGTTCTCAGGAATTATATGGTTTTTGGGAAACTATCTATCAGAAAATTTGGTGGTAGTATCAAATGATCTGTCATGTGTGATAATATACCCAGGACTAGCTATGCATAATGGTCTGTAAATGATACGTGAAGATTATTTGAAGATGCGTAAAGGCTTTCTCGCAAGCGTTCACAATAGACGCTGGTTAGTATATAAGACAGGAGGACGGCTTATCGGTTAGGTGTCGCGTACATCGAAGAGTTCATAAAACCTGGATGAATCTAACGTGAAGCTTTGGATTCAACGTCACAATGGAGTTGAAGTACGAGTAAGAATGATGAAGTCATGCATTAGAATGATCAAGAAACTTATCAAGCAAAATATGGATTCCACAGACAGAACATTAACGCATATATTTTTGGGAGATTTCATGAAATCTTGCAGGAACATTTCTCTGAAATATTTCAATGAAATGTTTCTGAAAGCTTCCCGAAATATTCCCGTCAATATTTCATGAAATCTTGCAGAAAGGTGTCTGAAGTGGGACATATCTTTATTGAGGGAAGCTTTCAGTGAAATCTTTCTGAAAGATTCCCGGGTTTTCCTGAAAGCTTGCAGGAAGATTTCTGAAAGATTCTCATGCTGTGTGGGAGGTCTGAATTATAGCTGTCGACTTTTTATGTAATTCTCACATCATTTTCACACTTCAAGCTTATCATAATTCAAGTGGGAAAGCTTTGAGAAAGCAAAAATTGCATACGCCTCCGACAACTCTGTGGACGCAAGAAAAACGAATCTTGATGAGTATAACGGAAAGAGGATCAATTCTGGGAATGGAATTCGATTAAACGGATGCACCAACATCTTTATCAACCATCATACTGCACTATTCACGATCCATCCATGTGAAAAACGTCTAATAGTGACGAAAGCGTAATAGACCAATTCCACCTCACTGTTTTCAGGGGATTAGCATCTCTCAAGAATGATGGGCACAAATTTTTTTTCAGATTTTAAAGGTACCAAAACACTATGGAATTGGTTTCAAAAGCGACAAGGAGGGAAAATTTTTTTTTCTCGGATGGTCCAAAAGTTAAAGGTTAGGTAGATTTCTTCATATACTTCAAACATTTTTACTCATTTTTTAGCTTATCTCAGTCGACATTGAAAGTTTAAATAAATTATCCATTAATCAATCACTTGTATTCTTAATGGGAATAATTTGATCGTAAAGTCTCGAACGGGATGCTGTAGGTCATTCAAAAATCTTCAAGTTTGGTCTCCTGTGAAATTTTTGTGCGACCCTTTCCATCGGAGCCACGAGCGCTGGAAAGAAACTCATTATTGAATCGATCCTTACGGAGATACCCAGGCATGCACCACTTCCATCTGTTCAGCCTCTATTCCCAATCCAGAATACATTCCAAAAATTATCGGGATGCATGATTCCGATGTAAACTCCTCTGATCTTTCAGAACATGCTATCAGATTTTGTCTCTGACGTGATCTAGGGAAGTACACTCTCATTTGGTCCTGTTTTTCGAGAAAAAAATTGAAAGCTATCACAGGTCATGTCTGAGAGGAAATTTGATAGTATATTCTAAAAGACCAGAGAATTTTACCTCGGAAACACGCATTACGATTATTTTTGGAATGTATTCTGGATTGGGAATAGAGGCTGAACAGATAAAAGTGGTGCATGCCTCGGTATCTCCGTAAGAATCGATGTAATAATGAGTTTCTTTCCGGCGCTCGTAGCTCCGATGAAAAAGGTCGCATGGAAATTTTACAAGAGATGAATGTTGAAGTCTTTGGAAGGATATATAGCATCCCATTCAAGATTTTTCGATCAGATCATTCTCGTCGAAAATACAAGTGATTAATTAATGGAAATTTTTTTTGAATTTTCAACGTCAACTGAGACAAGCTGAAAGAGAGTAAAATTTTTTTGAAGAATATAAATTGATAGATTTTTTTATGATCTTTGAGATGCTTCTCGTGAAACTGACGCAAGACGGACTGGGTCGGAGACTTTGGTGATTTACTAAGACTATTCGTTAGGGTGTGCGTTATTCCCCACCTTTCGATTTTTCCACGATACCATCGTGGATTTTCGATCTTTAATATGAAAAAATAAGGAAAAATTTTTGCCGTGCCGTGTAAGACGTATCCTGTTTTGGCGCTCGGATATCCTTCTTAACATTGAAGAGCCTATGCTGAGAACTTTGCCCTCCCAACCCACTTGTCTCTGAGATCGCTGTGATTCTTCGTGGCTCCTTTCAGAGCTGAAAAATCATCATGATACATCATTTTCACGTGAAATTCTACGAGAAACACGATGGAACTGTCAGTTAGGAGTTTCAGAGTGACCCCGGCTTGATATTAGCGGTTCTTCCAAAAAATCACTGATGTCTCACCGGGGTCACTTTGGAAGTCAAAACTGACAATTTCATCGTGTTTTTCGTGGTATTTCACGTGGAAATCAGGTATTTTAATGATTTTTCAGCTTTAAAAGAAGCTATAAAAAATGACAGCGATCTCAGAGACACGAAGGGTTGGGAGGGCAAACTTCTCAGAATAGGCTTCTCAATGTTGATTGAAATAATGTTCGAGTGGCAAAACAGGATACGTCGTATACAGGGAGCGGCAAAAGTTTTTGCCTTTTTTATATCAAAGATAGTAAATCCACGATGGTATCGTGGAAAATCGAGAGTTGGGATGTAACGCACACCCTACTCTTCATTATCTTTTAGGGGGGCTGTAAGTGTACCCAACTTGCCTCCATATGTCGATCTCAAGAATGGGCACAAGTTAACCTTAGTTCAAATTCTTTTCACATTCGTTATGTCGAAATATGACGAAATAAGTAGTCTAGATCGACCCCGAATCATTTCTGTGTTTCCCAGAAAAGTTAAAGTGATTTTTCCATTTTTCGTATTTCTAAAGGAAATTGCGTTCAGTGCCATCAGTCTCAACGTACCTCAGCGCATTAGATTCCTCTTTCGGAAACCTTCAATAATTCTCCTCTCGAAAATGCCAAACTCGGATTTGGGGAGGATTCATGAGGAAAATACCGAAATGATTTGTAGAACAAGAAAGCCGAAATCGGAGGTATCCAACATGCCCTCGTATGGTGATCACAAGAGGGCACGCTGTAAGACTCTCTTTATCACGCAGAACGTATTTGTCACGTCAAAATAGGAAGAAAATATATTTTTGGTCAAGCACAAGTAAAGCCCCAAATGTAGTCGCACGCCGATGAGAACAATTTCATGCACTTTATCGACGACTTACATCGTTTTTGGGGACAAAATTAAGACAGCTCGTCTCTAATTGATTGAAACCAGACGTACTCTAGCTCAATTTTAAGGTCTTAAAATAAGCTTTATAATGAGCCAAAGTACATTAAAAAATGTTGAGGTAGACCAGAGCTGTTGAGGAAATTGCTAATGGGGGCGCGTTGGGTACACCCTTTTGCAAACTCGCAAAAAACATTTCTTGGCAAAATTGTGATGGCTCAGCTCGAGTCAGTCGAGATTGAACCTACCTTAGCTCGTTTTGAAGGCCTTGGAACAAGCTTCAAAGTAAGCTAAGGGATGTTGAAAAATATTCGAGTATCGGCCGAAAGTTGGTTTTCTCCTCCCAACAAAAAAAAACCGAAAGCTATATGAATGATTTCCCCCTTCCACCTGTTCCATTAATTTTGGAGTATTTTTCTCTCTGGATCATTCATAGAATTGAATATAAAGTACGAAAATAGCAGTACTTCAAGTCAAGCGAGTTAGCAAATATTATAACAGTTATTTTATTACACTCTGAACCTTATCCAGGACAGACCGAAATCCTGATATACCTGTTCTGTATCCCCCACTGACACATCCTCGATGGCGCAGTCGGCTAAGTGTCGTGGCTAGTGAGTTGCTGTGAGGTGAAGGGCCCAGGTTCAAATCCCCGTAAGTGCAAATTTTTAATGATTTAAATACGTTTTTTTTTAATCTAGTTGCGACACTTAACCACCTCAAACATGAAAAATTAGCTTAGAAATCTTGGAGAGGAATTTATTTTTAATAAATAAATTTTAAAATATCAGCTGAGATCACAGCTGAGAATTCACCTGTGATCTCAGCTGATTTCTCAGCTGAGAAATCAGCTGCTTTTTTCGGCAGGGGGGTCATTACGCCAGCGGGTACATCACTGGGGGTACACTACACCTTGGGCGATCACGTCGACTTGGAAACTGAACTTGGTGATGCATCCGGTCCGCGACCTTGACCCAGGTTCCTGGGCAGCGAAAGCTGGGAAAAGCCGACTGCGTGTGTACAGCTGCAGCTGACTAGCTGTGCTGTGCAAGCAGACGACGTTGTTGTCTCAAAGCCAACGACTTGTCTGCAGATCAGGGCTGCTGCAGATGCACTCTGCACATGCAGTAATTCTGAGGTGGATTTCAGAGGAGATCACCCTCGGAGTCATTCCCTGGTATATAGGTGAACCGACGGAGACCGGGACGGGTTGTGGGAGCCACTCCGTAGCTTATCTAAGTATAGATTTAAAAACCCGCATGCCGCAGCGGTGTGCGAATCGACCCCGCATGCCGCAGCGCTGTGCGAGTGCGAAATGCGGGTTGCGGGATCGCGGGGCGGTTACACGTTTCCGTAGTTACACGTTTCCGTACTCGCTCGTGGCGCTCGCTCGCTTGTTCGTAATTCGGCCCCTGCGTGAATCGGGTTTTACCCCACGAATTCATGACAGCATGGAGAATTTCGATGGGAAAGATGTGAAACATGCGTGATGCCTACCGCCCCTACTATCTCCCCTCTCTCCGTCCAATATGGCGACCCTTACTGGGACAGCGGGATATACCTATATATAGGAGTCGTCTGCTCGCGCTCGTGTAAAGCTGCGGGCCCGCGCTAAAAAACATTCCATACTGTTTGCAGCTTGCAAAAATGATATTGATCACTCGCGGCATGTTATCTGATAACATGCTGCGAGTAATTACTCCCAAATACTGGCTTCCATAACCCAAATCTCGAACCCCCGGGGGGGGGGGGGCGCGATTTATATACGTCTTTTGATGCTAATACAGTTGTTGCTGCGGTAGCCTAGTGGTTAGCGTATCTGCCTCTCATTTTGCCGGCCCAGGTTCGATCCCCGGCCAAATCAATTTTTTTTTTTTCCATTAAATCAAGTCATATCATTTTTTTTTGCTAACAAACATAGTTGAACGAAGATTCATAATCAACCAAACATCCCACAAGTCATAATTCCTTCTTCAAGTCAGAATAGTCACGAGATATTTCGATAATACATCATCCCTGACATCATCTCGAAATTTTTTATTGAGTTACTTATCGATAACAAAACTTAGGATAATTATCATACATTTCCAGTCATCTACATCGACTATAGAGGTGAGCCAAGGAAAATTAGAAGAACTTGAAACTCATCTTCGTAAGTACTCGTTGTCGGGACTCTCGGACTCGCTATCGGAAGTAACTTTTACCTATGAATTTTGAAAAAATCAATGAATTAGCATTATTGCTTTTGAATAAATCATATTTCCAATAGGTGTATGATGAATGACAGGATATATCAAAATTATTTTATTTTTGTTAGCGAAAAAAATGATATGACTTGATTTAATGGAAAAAAAAAAATTGATTTGGCCGGGGATCGAACCTGGGCCGGCAAAATGAGTGACGGATACGCTAACCACTAGGCTACCGCAGCATCTACTGTATTGGCATCAAAAGACGTATATAAATCGCGCCCCCCCCCCCCCCCCGGGGGGGGATTCGAGATTTGGGTTATGGAAGCCAGTATTTGGGAGTAATTACTAGCAGCATGTTATCAGATAACATGCCGCGAGTGATCAATATCATTTTTGCAAGCTGCAAACAGTATGGAATGTTTTTTAGCGCGGAGCCGCAGCTTTACACGAGCGCGAGCAGACGACTCCTATATATAGGTATATCCCGCTGTCCCAGTAAGGGTCGCCATATTGGACGGAGAGAGGGGAGATAGTAGGGGCGGTAGGCATCACGCATGTTTCACATCTTTCCCATCGAGTCGGCAGACCTACGCGTCACTCACACAAGACAGCTGGTGACCTGGGCCTCCATGCTTAGGGGCGAAAATTTTGATTGTGGAAGAATCAATCAGAAGCAAGAGAAATACGACGATGCGAGTATCCTCATTTGTCAACACAAGTATTTCTATACCACGGACATGTCTCCACTTGTAGTAGAAGGAGCGTACTAGAGCGCTTGATTTCAGCATGTTATTCAATGATCTCGAAGAATTTGAGGGTGAAGGTCTTTTCTTCAGCGTGGATTCGTATCGAGGAGTTTCTGATGTATCGGAATCTCTTTTTAGATTCCCTGTAGCCGACAATGTTGGTGCCAAGATCACTTAAGTCAAGAACAGTTGGTTTACTGTAGCGATCCTCCAGGTAAGGATCGCTACTTTACTGTGTTTACTGAGCTGGAAGCTAAATATCAACCGTCCCTAATCTCAACAAGTGTTATCCTTTTGGAAGAGAGCTTTTAGGTCACCTATCGTCGATTGACTGATAATTTCCCTTCACAAAAGCTAGAATACTCATTCTGAGTGAAGGGGAGTTGGAAGTATAAGTTATCGTGAACAAAAATTGTTATCTCTTTATTCGTTCGTAAGAGGTGTGTCCTAGCTTTAACCTAGGTGAGCGATTTTTAAGCAATATTACCATTCCTCCAACTCATTCCTTCCAGCTTCCAGTTAAACCCAAGAAGTGTGGCTTAGTATTGAAAGATTTTTTCAACAATTCCAAGGGAACTCCATGTATGAAGGGATCCCATGTTTGTACCCAGAGGGATATTGACATTTGCAGGCAAGGGAGTCCTATGTCATGTGGACCATTCTTAAAATTCTAGTTTTAGTACAATGCACACCTGAGCAATCCTCTCAGTCAGAATTTTCCCAATCAAGGTCGATCATCATTTCAAATCAATTCGCACGATTAATTCATGCATGCTGCAGTTGATGATGAGTTATTTCCTATTTTTTATTTAATAGCGTGTGATTCTCTTAATTTTTCTGCAAGAGATCTTCTAAAGAGATGCTTCACTTACTGGAAAGAACTCAGTGTGTGTGTGAATTGGGTCATGTTTGAGTTTATATTGATATTTACAGAGTTCTATTAAGGTTTTGACCAAACATGCACTCATCTCTACAAATTCATTTGTTTGCTTCAAGTCCTGGACTGAATTCTAGAGGTGAGCGGTTTGATTTTGTTTGGAGAAACGATTCCTAATGGAGTTGCTTCAAATAGCCAAACTTCTGCAAACAACACCTCAACCTGTGGCTGTACGGTTATAATTAGGACGAATCTAGTTGGAACACAGCCAATGAACAATAATAAACCACTGATAACTTGGGCTTCTGGTCAAACAAGCTTACAGAAGCAACTAACTCAGATTGTATGTACGTATGGGAGCATTATTGATACTGTCATCTCCTCAGTCTATGAGTGAGTGGAGATTAGTCTTAACAAGTGAGCATAGTTGAACGAATGTCAACATTCATGGTGTTCAATGGCAGCAGGTACACTGTTGTTCAAAGTTTGTTTACACCCACAAATTATAAGTCCAAATCAAGAAATTTGTAGTCTGCAGCTTTGTTAGTCCAAAATGACTTAAATTTGCTCATTTTGTAGCTGCTCTCAACAGGGTTTGAAACAAAATCTATTCGAATTCCACTGAATTTTGTTGAGCATCATTTGTTGCGTGTATCAAATGGTTCTGAAAATCAGTTTCCACATCTGTAGGAGAACGGTTAATACAGTATGTTGCAATGGGTTCAAATGAAAATCCCAAATGAATACAATTGAACAAATTTGGAAATGTATTTTGTCACTAACTCTTGTTCTCAAGTCCTTCCAAGATTGATTGTCAGTCTTTTCCTGCAGCACCAGTACTGGCAGTACTGTGCAGCACAACAAGTTTTTAGTAGGTAGTATGAAATTCTTGGAAAAATTCATGGAATTGGGTCAAAACTCAGAGCTTTGCAAGTCAGACATGACTTGATGCATCAAAATGATTCTAAAAGCATCTGGAAGTGGAAGTCAAGTTCTCCTCATTCCCTTTCCAAAAGTTCTCGTAGGTCAATCCTGAACAGTGGAATGATGATTATTCTGAGGATAATCTTATAGGCACGTCAGGTCCCTTGTTCCGCCGTTCCTATATTATGTAGTATTTACTACAGTAAATACTACACATCTAGCAAGAGACTTACAATGAAGGAAAGAGTTTTTTGCCTAAAACGCTTATATATACTTATTATGGTCCTCATTAATTGGAATTTTTACCTTTTTTTGGGTGCCTGCGACATATGTACACTTTTTGATCACTTGACTGCAAGCAGCCTGGTAGCTCAGCGGTTAGCGTGCGCGCTTTCAGTTTTGCCGGCCAGGGATCGATTCCCGGTCAGGCAACTTTTTTTTTCTTTTTTTTTCTATTAAATCTCTTTTTTCACATCACGAGGACGACGAATAATTGTGCGATTCTTGGGACTTCCTACTTGTGGCTTTATTGGTGCATTAGAAAAAAACTTAGATCTTAACTACTCAATTATAAGATAGATTGAACTTATTTACTTTATTATTTAAAAAATACTATCATGGATTTTCTAATCAATTTTGAAATCTTGCAGCCCCCTCGCCCCTGGTTTTATTCGCGTTTTTACTAACTCACAATATTTACTCAATTTCAAAAGCATGAATTTTCTACGAGATTTTCTAAGCAATTTCGGAATTCTCTCAGACCCCTCACCCCTGGTTTCATTGGTGTATTTACTAACTTACATTATTTTCTCAATTCCAAAAATAACATTGTAAGTATCGGATCTTTAAATTTAGGATGAGAAAATTACTAAAGATTCGTACGTCAAACGATATGCATCTTACTTTGCATATCTATTTAATTTTATCAACGACGAGACACCGGTCCGGTGGAACCCTCGGCGATTTACTTACTTTCTTGTCTGCAACGTCTCGAATCAAACTGCTTTTCTCTCCAATAAAATGAAATGTTGTAACCGGGGATTGCTGTACCACTGGCGAATGTTTGCCAGATTATTCTAGCTACCACACCAAAGCAATAAAAAGTGCAAAAGAGCAAGATCCAAGCTTGTGAAAAATATTACATGCAACAAAAGCTGAAATTCTACACTGGAAAAAATCCTGGTCCGTTTTTCAGTACGATCGTATTGTAAATTTTTTCACAAGGTATTATTGAATTTTCAATACGATGTATTGAATCATGATTCAAAACTTCATACTGAATCACAGCATGATTATTTAATATTCAGTAATGAATCTTGGAATACCCGCCATGCCTCTTCAGTAGTTTTACACTGAAGATTAAATATGAAAACTGAATAATTAGTTATGAATCATTGAATACCCGTCATGCCTCTTCAGTAGATCTACATTGAAAATTAAGTATGAAAACTGAATAATCAGTAATGAATCATTCAATACCTGCCATGCCTTTTCAATAATTCTACATTGAAAATTCAATATGAAAACTGAATAGTCATAACCAACTTACGGACTACCATGCCAGATCTTTAAATAATCCAGTATTGAAAATTCAATAATCGTGTAGGATTTTGAATAATAGTTATTGAGTTTTTCCAACAATCTATCACTGAAAACTGATTGACGAGCTTGATATTCATAGTCGTAATATTGGAAAATTCTCCTACGCGTGAGAATGGTTTGATAATTGGTATTTATAATGCACATTAGAGAGTTTAATCGTCACTCTCTAATCCAAGTAATTTTCCGACGAAATTGTTCGTCGGAAGAATGTTGTTACCAATTGGTGATGATTGATTCCAAGGTACCTAGCTGAACCTTTAGAATATTCGAATGCTGAGTTGGCTTAGGTGAAGAACATGAGATGACCAAGTTCACTCTTGCGATCAGTACAATTTATTGACCCACACTTTTAGAATCACACAGCTCAAATTACTGACTCTCTGACAGAGTATTTGTTTCATTATCATTCAAATGGTTTTCGTCGTCATCGTCGGATGGATCTTCAGATTGGAATTTACTAGTGAACTCTGCAAGTTTCTTAGCCAGTTTCAAGAGATCGCCACATATTGGTGCAACCTTGCGTTTTTTTGGAGTAGATTTCTTTGTACCCGTTTGCGGATTGACCTCCAGAAGATACCTATTGATAAAGGATGAGATTTGACGGTGCAGCAAGTACAAAATGATGAATGATTTGCATGTAAAACTATGAAATTGATTCCATGAAAATGAATTTAGTGGATGAGTAAGTGTGAGACAGGATGCTGAAATGTCTATTTTTTCCAAGAAAACTTCTGATTTTTCAGAGATAAAACTGAAATCCGGATCCGTTCTCCGGCTTTTCTCTTACTAATGGTTGTTCAATTCTGTATTCAGAAACGATCAATGCTATCACCTTATCTTTCCACCAATTCTCAATTCATTGCAGAGGACATGCCTTGTATAATATGCGAGTAATATGAGCCAATGAATTAAGTCTATCTCACCTTTGAATGAATTCCATTGATTTTTCAACAGGTATCGGGTAGTTGTACCCAAAAACATAATAGCATAGGAAAGTCACCAAGATTCCGTGTAGAAAACTGTTACATTTGATCCTATGGGACTTCTCAATCATGACGTAAAATTCCTGTGCTTGATGAATCGAATCGCCGACTATAATCAATATGGGATGCACAGACGGAGCTGCGGTATCAATATCTTCTTCGGTTGAATTGGTCTGTGAACAAAGCGAAGATATGGTTATTCAATAAGTTACGGCTTAACATTGATGAGGCTTCTGTACTCACCGGAATGAGCTTGTAAATATCAGATTTGTCTTTCAGAACCAATGTCAATAACGGAATCACTATCGAAAACTTGGGTACGTGGGAACGAAGAACCCGCATTGCCTGTTTGCAGCCTCGAACAAGTGTTGAAAGTTTGGTCATATTCTCTTCTCCTTTCAAATGTATTTTAATGAAAATTCTCATGGGTCTAAACTTGTCGTTGACCGATTTGTTCCAAATTGAATTCATGTCCTTTCCCATCAATTTTGAGGCATGTAATATCACAAATTCAGCTTCCTTCAAAAAGGGCCAATCAGTGAATACAGTTTGCAAATTCCTATTACGTTTATTGAGAGCTGTCCTCTGAGTGGAGTAGGTATCGGTCATCAGTGTCTTAATCCGCTCCATGTTCTGCGGATTGGCATTTGTATACAGTGCTAACAGCTCTCGTCTTTTAGATTCTTGCGAGTCAAGAGTCTCTCCGTTAGGTCGCTCAGGTGCATATTCCGCACACCCATATTCATCGTTTTTGCGATTTTCATCTCTTTGTCTGCGTCGTCGATTTATTTCCTCATCATCACTGTCATCTGCCTCAGCATGCGCGGCATTTCTCTGGATACCTTTCTTATAAACAATGCCATTGTAAACTGATTTCAATAAAAGATCAACTCCATCGTTCCACTATTATTATCGAGAGTTACGGAAAAAGACGTAGGATATAAACTGCACATCCTCTCAACAATTTTTCGGGCCTTGCCGAAAGACGAGTCTTCCAGATCTAGCATCATATAGTCTCGGATGGCATGAGCCACTTCTAGTCTTCTCTCGCGTATCAGATTTGTTCCTTGTTCGAGGTGGTATCGGACGGGAGCACTGATCTCAGACAAAATTGTGTCTATGTCAAGGATACTAGCTGCGTCTTCTGCAAATGTAGGTTGGAAGAAGTCCAGTATATTGCTCGTGGGATATAGTAGCAGTGAATCTAGAGTATGTTCGAGTCCATTTTAGCTTACCGACAGGGACGGGAACAATGTTTTGTCCGCCACGATTTGGTGCATTTCTTGCAGCATTCTCGGGCAAAATTGGTAGGATCATGATTTCGTTAACAATACTTGGATTTGCTGTAGCGTAACTGAAGAAATCTTCATCAACTGGGGTTCTTGCATCATCCAATAGAATCTACGTATTCCATTAACGATATATATTCATCTAATAATAGACATGGATGAAGTAGAATGAAGACAATCACCTTGTAGTTCCCGGTCAATTCTAGTTTCCTTTTTGCTTCTGACACGATACCCTCAATTGTATCTGTTTGAATGAATGCACTTCGTAACTTGTTGACTGTGTGAACTCTAAATGGAGGCATGGTACCTGCACCAACAATAGAAGTGAGAATTTACAACGACAGGGATGATAATATCATGCAGTTATTAGAAGTATTCGATAATAAGCATATCACTGGTTAGTAATGCATCATGAAGTGACGAAATGATGAATTAGTTGTTTGGAAATGTAAGATTTGCAATGATTGTTTTGGCAGCAATATGATCTATGATATAGTCCAGAGTTGGCTATCTTAGAATATATTCATCATCGAACCAATGACAGATGCATGATGTTGCTGAGATGGAATTAGTCTGCATCTGTCTCAGCATCCCCGCACTGGCTTGCAAGAATTCATGTATACGAGAGTGAGCTGGATCATGGAAATTTTGAAAAATGGTCGGGTTAAAACAATGATTCTACTATAGTATGATTTTTTTGCGCAGTTTTTGTTGTCGGGCGATTCTCATTCATTTTTTTACTGAGATTGCATAGCAGCGTAATAGTCAAGCGTTATTCATTTAAAGCTTCCAATCCTTGACTGTCAAGATAGCAAAATGTTACGTACTAGGTTGAAGTTGACGAGGCAGTAGTCACGTAGGTTGAGTGACGAATCCATACTTGGGCTTGACGAGGAGCTTATTCTTCCATGCATAAGTTCGCATTGGCTTGTAATTGCTCAGATTTTTGAGATTATGACACTCAAATGCTATACGGTTCCCAATTTCATATGCTCGCAAAAATGGAATAAAGTCACTCTCTATGACTTCGAAGAGAAAATACACATCTGATCCATTGCTACATAAGATTAAACATATTCTCCCGAAGACAATCATGGACTGATAGCTCTCTTGACAGATCGCCATTATGTCACCTTTATTGTATCTGACTCCCTTGTATATCAAATTACTACATTCTTCGACATCTTCCAGTGGCACCGAAGAGCTGATCGCACAGATTATGTCTTCATGGTACAATCCAGAATTGAGTTTACAAGTTTTGCCAATGTCCAGTGTAAGCCGCATATCTGCCCCAAGCCTAACATAACTCTGATACAACTCATGTTTCAAGGAGGCCGTTTTGATAACATTCTTGAAACATAGTAAAATTCTGACCAGCCGTTTAAAGTATCGATGTTTTGACTCAAAACGCATAGCCCATACTTTGATCAAAGGTCCAAAAAGCCGAATTAATGCAGCGTAATGTCTCAAATAATGATGTTTCGGACGTAGCTTAATCGAAGGAAATAATGACTTTCGTTTTTCAAGATATTGACATATCAAATCATCAAGGTATGGCAAGTGAGATTCGTGGATGGACGGGGAACATACTATTTCGACTATTTCGGTCATCAGTAGAGTACATAACCAAACTTCATCTTCGAAGTTCTGTACTTGATCCATAACAAAGATAGGAAAAAGCCGGACGAAATTCCAGATTTGACAAGCTCCTCCTGTTAATCGATTTTTGGTTCCAGTAATCTCGCAAGGTCTATCTTGCTTATCCTCGGCAGAGTACGGAAAATCTTTGATTCGCTTATTCAATTGATCATATGTGAACCACTTCTTTCTCACAAAGTAATCGATGAACAATTTCAAATCAAATGCAACAAATCCCTCGAATAAATCATGTCCCATGCAGGGAGGTAAACCAGGAATCACGTGATAATACTGTAGTTCGTTGAACTTTGAATCAAATTTTATGCCTCGATGACTTCCGTGATTTCTTACTTCACGTACAGCATTATCATAAGATTCGACAGTTCGCCAGGGATAAAGCTTAGTTTCGCCACCCGCTGTTTCGAATTCTCCTCGAGTTACTTCGCAGAATCTGCAAAAGTACTCAGCAGAACTGAAATTTTCTACAAAACCTCCCAATCCATGACTCCCCAAATTATCACCGGTGATATGAACCACCGTGCCCCGGATCACCTGACCACCGATCTCTATCCCTGCCTCTAATTTCTTAAGGTCTTCAACTATAGTACCATATACTATATGATGATCAAAGTGTTCAGCATTGCACAGTGCAACTAATTTCATGGTACTAGTGTGACTCCTCAAATGGTCTGGAAGTTTCCCTATATTCATGTAGATGCCTATCAATTTATGCTTCCTCTTGGCTGCCCCAATGGGATTCACGGCTCAACTTCAAAATTCGGGAAAGTCAGAATCCCGAAAAAAAAATTTCGGGAACGTCGTTATTCGGAATGAGCAAGATTCGTAAATGGACGATTTCAGAGCAATCATTCTCTGGAATATAAAAGTTCGTAATCATCACAATTCGGAAAACCATAATTCATAATGATCAGAATTCGGAATATGATAATTCCGAAATGTCTGTACTCGGCGTTGACAAATTTCGGAATTCCGGATTTCGGTTTAGGCAAATTTCGGAAAACAGAATTTCGGAACAGGCAGAATTCGGAAAATATCGTGACCCATCCCTTGAGTCCTCGGCGTTCAGATAGGTATTGGAAATTGGGTTCGAAGATGTTCAATATGAGATTTGATCAATCGCCTGCCATGCCGTACAAGTGAAGCTGGATATAATCAGTTTCTTCTGTGACTTCCAGAATTCCAAGGCTAGTCTCAAATGAGGTCAATCTCAACTTCATCGAGAACATCTATAGTCTCTGTTTCCTTCCACTCAACATCTCAATATTTCATTGAGAGAAAGAGGGATTGACTGATTGATTGATGTCTTTCATTCGTCATGAGACAAAAGATATACCTACATGTTTACAGATATGCTACATATTTCTAAAGATGAATTCGATAGAAAATAAAGATGTCAAATACACATAATACAAGTCTTTTTGTCCAGGACAGGTATGTATCACAAATTGTGACTAGTAATTGAGGGGGTGGGTGGAAGAAGGGCCTAATTACAAAACGGTAATTTCGAGAAAAACGATAAAAACCAATTGTATCTTGCCCGTGGCATGATTCGATGCGCGTACCTGGCTTATTTCAAAGGTTGTGGCATCCCCAAAACAACCGCACAGGAGTTGGAAGGTAGCTGTCGATTTTGAGAGGTATGCAGCCATTGAAAAAAATGTAATTAGGCCCTTTTCCCAACACTGGGTCAATTCTTGGGATAGTTGGTCCACTAAAAGTTGGATAACGATGCGAAATCGAGTTCAATGGCCTCCCAATTTCATCAGCATATCTATGTGTATGTTACACAAGATATGCAATTGCAATTTAACGCCTCAATGCATTTTCATCGAATCTGCACGTGAAAGATGGTTCCATTGCGTGTGTGAAACTGGAGTCACTCAATATTCACTTGGCATGTATGAAGATACTTATTTTGAATGCCAAAGAACATGATTTGATAGCCAGAATTGGTAGAAAAGAGATATGGAGTTCATAAGAATTTTTTTAAAACTTCTTCGTAAAAAATTAGGCCCTTTTTACCAATACCCCACCACTTAGGCCCTTTATCCCGATATCGATAGTGGAGTTAGGCCCTTTTGAACGAGTTTTTCCGGTGACTTAGGCCCTTTTTACCAATAATGTTGCACTTAGGCCCTTTTCACCAATACTGTTGCACTTAGGCCCTTTTTACCAATACTGTTGCACTTAGGCCCTTTTTACCAGTGCTTCTGCGTTGAGGCTATTTTCATCAATACTCTCGCACTTGGGCCCTTTTTTCGAACAGAATTTCCATGTTGCTTGGGCTCTTTAAGAAAATCTTCGAGGTCTTGGTGACTTTGTGGGTACCTCTCCCTTGAAGTGAGTTACACCGGCTATCAATTGACATCACTTTTAGAGACATCAGACGACGCGCATACACAAGAGATGCAAATACTGAATTGGAATTCGTTTTGGAGATAACTTTTTGCATTTTTGACCACTTCCACCGCAAAAACTGATAATTTTCGAAATGATTTCACTGTAACATGACCCGGCAAACACGATGAAGTGGTTAACTAACGTCTTGATTACAGGTAACATGGTTAGAAATCAATTCTTATCTTTTATGAATTTTCTTAGAGGCCTCAATCACAGGTTATCGATATAAGAATACTGCTCTCCTATTTGTCGAAGTTCCGAAGATATGTCGAAAAAAATCAGGTTGTTTCATTGAAATCCATCGGAACACGATTTTACTAATGGAACGCCGGTTTTCAACTTTTTTGAGGATTACTTAGAATACCGTACGACACAGAGATGACCTTGGGACGTTAGAAAGCTCTTTCCCCACTCAAACCTAATAAAATAGTGAGGTCATGCTTTTCTCTTCAAAATAATTGGCAAACCATTCGTGTCCAATGGTGCAGCATCGTAGTTAGACGATTCGACGATTCATTCTTACCCGTCAAAACTATACAACTAGCTGGCCAAGAAGTCTGGCCGGGTCTAACTGCCTTCAGATAATAGACAGAGGATCTAACTCTCATCATACAATCGATAAAAGGGCCTAAAGTCCATCATATTATCGACAAAAGGGCCTAAGTGCACTTAGGCCGTTTTATCGAATATGTAAAAGGGCTTAAGTGCACTTAGGCCCTTTTTCTGATCAATGGGGTTTTTCGAAATTTATGGAAAAACAACTTTCATGGGGTGATACATCATGGTTCAAGGGTTTAAAAAAGCGGTAGGCCGGAAGAAGGGCCTAAGTGCACTTAGGCCTTTTTTCCACCCACCCCCTCAATTTGAGTTTCGAACACGTATGAATGAGATGAAGGGCATGCGCTCACGGTAAATATGAGTCATAGTCGTCTTCAGTCAGGTGACGGAAGGTCACGTATCACTAATAGAGGACTAGCCTGAACCTGTCATAAATTGAAGCAGTACTTCGTTTCCCTGTCAATCTTCTGGGGAGAATGTGTCAACAAGAAATCTCTTGAGGCCTCTGTAAACAACAATATCTTCTCCAGCTTCCGAAAGCCCGGAGAAAGAAAGTTCCACAAATGAGCACATTGAATTTGGCGAGATCTTCGTCCATATGCAAGTCTCATTTTGGGAACTTTGAGTACCCGTTCTTATGCATCACCGCGTGCGGGGCGTTCGGATTGGTGCTTGGTGAACATCGCAGCTGGGTAGCCAGGTTCTCCCAAGTGCATAGATCATATGCATCAACAGAGCTGCGATAAGTACATTTTCCGCGAATTAGTACAAACCCAATCGCTCCGTGAACGGGGTGATGTGCTCGTCTCTCCTAAAATCGAGAATATATCTCACACATGAATTGCTTAGTCTCTGTATCCGTTGCCGCATTTCGTCCGTGGCGTCGAGGTACACGACCGTGCAATAATCTGAATGCGGTTGAACCAAGGGTTCGACTAGGCAAATTCGAAGAGGTCTGGTGATACACGCCCTGAAAACCCGCAAACCGTATGGGGCTTCGTTGACTTTCTTGGTTACTTGATCAACGTGTGGTTTTTGCGACGGTTCACTGTCAAGTGTAAAACCAAGACTCACGACCGTGTCACTGAATGGAATGGACCCCCCAGGACCCCCATCCTGTGTTTCAACCCCTGCCGAGTTCATTCTCTTCAGATCTTTGATATTCCTAGAGAGAGATATAGAGAAATCGATCTTTGCCCTCGATGTCAATTGCGCGAGGTTTTGATCAGGATCCTTTGAAACGACTTGCATGCGCAGAAAACTGTCGCATTCTGATTGGGCGAAAAAACAAATTGTGAAAAATCGCTCGAAACTCATCTTGGAGTGCAAGACTAAGGATGAAACATTTTTTTCGAAAGGAACGTCAAATCTTACATGGAAAATTGTGTTTTCAGAATTGTTTTAAGACTGGGTTTTTGAGAAAATAATCAGAAGGTGATTTTCACCGAATCTCCCATGTATAGGATAGTTCACATGAAAAATAATTTTTCAAGTCATATTTTGATAGATTTTTTTCTCAGCTGCTGAATGCGTTCAACTGCGTGTCGGTATCTTGTGCCGTTTCAGAGCTATATCAGTTTTTGTGTGAAAAAGTCAGAATTCTTTTCATAGAAAAAAATGCAAACGTTATATCAACTTGCTCATCAACTAAGCTAAGAAATTTTTTTGGGATCATAGTGACCGTTTGTTCCTCATATTTTGAGGTGAATGGTCGGTGAAAAATCACGAAGAAAAGATTTGGAACACCATGTTCATTCGACCATTCTTTTCACGTGGAACTAACTACTCTGAAGTCGTTTTCAGTTCCGGCTTGAGATCTACAAAATGAGCTATCATATCTATATACGTACTGCAGTCGACTGGTTGCTGATACATCAAATGATGTTTTTTGGCGAGCAAGAGTGGCTTAGAGTCACCTGTCTCCCCCCTCTCTAAAACACCGTTGGGAATGTTTCAAGCTGCTACCTCCAGGGATCGCAATGTATTAGAATACTCAAAGAGCAATCTTGTTCGTAATTAGAATGCAGAGAGATCAGGAGTAGATCTTGATACTCACTGTCGATCTACGCTTTGACCATAAAAATGATGTTGATGTAATTTTGATGCACTTATTCTACTCACAAATGAGGTTGAGTATCTCTTTGTGCTGCTATCAGTGAGGCAAATTGTTGGGTCAACCTATGACGGAAGGAGAATTGATATAAGAGCTTCTGAAAAATAAACGAAATCAAGTCTAGCATAATCCAGTTCCCCAACCTTCGACAAATCGGAATACATATAAAGCGATTCCTGTATGAGGAAGATCAGTACTTCGATCACCAAGCCACTTGGGCTAGTTGTCGTTGGGATCTCTTCAAACTTCCTGAAGACCCGGATCTGCGAAGGAAAGGCAACACGCACCAACATCAAGCCAAGAATCCAATTTTTTCTTAGAGTCTCATCTAATTACCTCTCACCATCCCATGAAAAATCCTTCCGTATGCGACTTCGAGATTTCGAGGAACTTTGAAGGTACAATAGTTGAATTGAATTTCTCCAAGATCAATTTAGGTCACCAAAAAACAGCAGACTTGCTGTTTCAATTTAGAGTACCAGTGACCAAGAGGTAACACCACAAACATCATTATGACAACCATGGAAAGTCAAATACTACGGGGAAGATTGCGAGCATATTTGAGATACCCTGATGGTTGAACTCATTGACCCTAAACAAAACAGAATAACGTGGCACGCTGTTGATCACACACGTGATGAGATGAAGCACGAATTGTCATCAGTAGTATATTCTTCCGTTCTCCCATTCACCCAGCAACGTCTCTCGATCGACGATAAGCACTGTGAGCTCGGGGTACAGTGTCGATGATGATGTAAATATATGAATACTTTCATTTCGATTTTCTGATACAAAATTCGAAAGCAGGGCATAATTAAGACAACGCACAGTGTAAATGCGCACATATTGAACTGAGAGTCACAAAAAACTCGCAGCGCTATTATTGTCATATATATATATATATATATATATATATATATATTGTCAGCAGCCTGCATTTTTTATTTCATCAAGTGTTCTTCTGGAGGTGTCTCCTCAACAAGGTTGCAAGCTACACCGTCTAACATGAGCTCAGCAGTATACTCAGGCTTTTCGAAAAATAGTTTAGCTAGCAATTTACCCTAAAATGTTAAAGTACAAGTTGCCAACTTCCACACCTGGTACAGTTACTCAATTTATCCTCAAAATATTTGCGTATTATGAAAATTATGTAAGCACTTCTAATTTTCGAAGTTTTCTAACAAATATGATCGTATGAGATTTTAATAATTTTGTTATCTGTATTAAGATGTATCATATCAATCCAGAGGTGCTGCGTGGATTTCTTCAACGAAAAGAATGAGAGGTGATTCGAATATTGATGAGATTCTTGTTGCCGTCGTCGTCATAGTCTCGTATTCAGGAAATTTTCTCAGCAAACAGATTTTCAATTCGAAAGGACCATTCGTTAATTTCTATTCACAAAAAATGATGAAACATCATCTTGTAATGTAATATGTATTCATTACGTGGTCAACATTGCGAGAAATTGGATTTGAAATTTGGTCATTTCTTATTCGACGAAGCAAAACGTTATCTAAAGTTCTCGTGAATCAATCTAGTAGGAAAGTACATGTCCCATATTTCCATAGAGATGTAAAAAGTTGTCAAGAAGTGAATGAGAAGCATCGGTTTCAAATTCTTTTGAATATATAATGCTCATTTTGAAACGAATGCTCAAATGACAAATTAGGATATCCCTTCAGTTCCATTCGTTGAGACAACATCGATTCTACCTCCAATATTCGATGGCCTGCAATGTATAGAAGATGAACGCAAACCTCGTATTTGCTTCAAACCATCCATGAATTCATTCGCTATTTCAATGAATCAACCAAGAGAATTAAAGCAGCCTTGTGGACGATTTTTATTGAACTTTTTTCTGGTATTTGATAAGCGGAGACAGAGGACGAACATAATCCTAACACTTGTTATCACACATAGGCATTTTTGTCGATGGTCCACCAGTGAAGTTCACTATCTGCGTGTGTAAGATCTCTCTTCCTATCACTACGCTGGGCAGGGCATTGTTCTCTGAAAATAGAGGTTGACGTGTAATGTATCACAAATCAATCAATTAATAATGTGAGTGATGAATGAGAGATTCGTATTCGTCTGAGTTCAGAACCAACAGCGTTCAAAGATTGAATTCAATGACATTTCCGAAAATGTTGATGAGAGAGAATTAAAAATTCATATCATGAGCGGTTGAGCAGTTACTTAATGATATATGAATCGATCAATCCGCATCGTTATTTTTGACGAACCCGTACACTCGTAGATATTAAACTATATATTCCAATCCAATAGCCTTGCAAGAGCTCAATTCAAAGAGTAACAAACACCAACTCAAGCTCGACTGACCTAGCCTTCAAGTAAGAATTGACTTAGCAAGTCGCTCAAAATGATAGAACATCAAGGATTTAGCGATACGTTCCTCGATGATAACTCATCATTGTTACATGAAGGTTCACTGTGAATGGATAATGAATATGTACTCTGACAAATTTTCTAGCTACATCACTTAGCTTCCTTCTTATTTTCCTACGACGGTCAATAATACGCACAGGTTCTACAACTTCCACGGAGGAAGACTATCTTCCTGTATGAAGCTTTTTGCAGGAAGTATTTTTTTTCCGGACCGTTTTGTTGCAGTGAGGATAGTACCAGGGCTGAGGGGCAATTTTGGTGGTCTGGAACGTTGCATGCTCCTAATTTCGATCAAACTTCGTTCCTTAAGGACCATCCGTGCACTGATATTATTTTCAACACTTTTTTGCACAAGTCGTGTCACAAAGACGTAGCAATAGGAGCGTTCGTAACACCCCTTGAAAATTACTCATGGTAAGCGCAGTTTCTTGTATTCCTAGTGCGTCCATCATCATGTGACGATTGAATCCCCAACTCACAGTGATTATTGTAGAAGAATCAAGTTTTAATCAGATGCAAAGTTATCCTTCATTTCAGATGACTCTGTTTCTGATCAGTGTTTCCGAATACTCATCAATAATAGTCTCCTCATCAGAACTACATAGAGCGTGGAAGTTGGAGAACCTATGCATAATTTTGAGTAACCATCTTGGTGATTTGAACTTGCTTGACACCTGACTACGAACCCCTATTTTTTAGTTGCTTCTGCTATTTACTGACCAACTCCCGACATTCCCGATCACACACACACACACACACACACACACACACACACACACACACACACACACACACACAGGTTCTATAACTCCCACGGAGGAAGGCCAATTATCTGGACTCTCTTCATCACTAGTTCCATTTGGTTGTCTCTCTTGTCGATGAAAAGAATTTTAGAGCAGTGTCTATCGTAGTGAGAATGGTTCATGATCAGATGGGCAATGATGGTTGATCTTTGAAATTGATTTGAATCAAACTAATCTCTTCAAGTATCTTGCTTGTATTAGTATGCTTTACAAATCTTTGACCCCAATCGAGATGAAGTCACTGTGGAGATCTCGTAACTTCACCCGAGAGGTTCGTTATAGCATGTATTTCTCTGTCCATCAATTCTTCATCATTCCAATTCTAAAACATTCATTCCAGTGACACAAAGAAACTGTCATTACAAAACAAAGAGTCATCTCAACTGTCAGATGGCTATGTTTGATTTGTCAAATTTTTCTGCGCATCTATAATCATGCCAAGATGAAAGTATAGTCTCCTCGTCAGAACTACAATGAGCATGGGAGTTGAAGAACCTATGCATGCAACTGAGTGATGATGTCGATCACTGAGACTTGTCTAGTGTCTATAAGAACTACCTTATCCCCTGGCTTGATGATTCACTATTGACTGATTGTTAGTTCTCTCGAGAACCTTGCTCATCTGATGAATTTGTTGGTATAGCACGTAGGCTCACAAATAAATTGAGGATGAAAACTGCTTACTCAAATTCTTAGTGCCGGATCTAACTTCATCTCAAAAACTCTCATGATTACACTATCGAATCGCGAAAATGTTCTCGTAATCTTATTCAGCATCTCGACGATTCTTTACCTCATAATTGAGCACTTATCTAACTCACTTAAAACCGAGAATAAAAATTCAAGTTCATTTGATTTTTGAAAGACAAGGTCGTGTGATCCCTCATCAGCAAAAGTTGTGTATTGTCCTAAGAAACGAACTCAGAGTTACGTTAGATGGAATTCAATTCAGTCCTCCCCGATTATCGCCCAAGCTCGGGATGCCGTGAATGTTAGATACACGATAGAAAATCTAGAGGAACCTTCATAGTGGGTTTTAGAAAAACAATAGGAGATAGCTACAGAAGAAGCGCGTCATTTCTGAATGAATAGCACATATCAAATTTGCTCATGATTCATATTCGTATAACATTCATCCATTCAAAGTAATCGCAACTACTAAAGCTCATATACTTATGATAGTGAGCATATCCTTATAGTTGTATCATTCAATTGATAACTCAATCTAGAGGCTCTGAGATGACGTCTTACCAATGACCAGGACTTCATCCCTGACTCTAGTCTGTGGAATAAAGTCCAGTAATCGAATGTTGTAGATTCATCGGACCAGCGGCTCATCTGGACAATACAATCCTTGTCAATTGTGTAATCAAAGAGCTGACAGATTCAACATGTCTCAGGGATCAAAGGAAAGAGCGATTCTGGTTGATCAATCTACTTCTTGCGATCGTATTGGACAGCGTTGGTGATTCTCACGAGTAGCATTTTATGAGTATCCATACGTGTTTACAGTCATACACTTATGATATAGTCCTTCTAATCTCACTGTCAAGTTAGATCTGTTATGCCGTATGCCTTCAATGAACGATATTCAATCTGCGACCACGAACCATGAACGTCCACTCCTCAGCAAGACTGTAATCACACCAAATGATGGTCCAACTAGCTCTACGCGCGCATAAAGCCAAAGTTAGCCCAATCAAGAGATGAATCACGACACTTACTGTGGGAATGTTCAGTTACACTAACAGGACCCCTGGATGAAAAATTTTCATACCCCTAAAGGTAGACGACGTGCGGCAAAACAGCAGTTTTAGATCTCGCATTTATTCCTAACCGAATTGCTTAGGTAACGACAAAACAAAGCTCAAAAGCTAGTAAAGAACGCGCTGGTGTACTAAACAAAACTCGAAAGCCAGTAAAGTGCACACGGGCGGAAACAAAACTCATGAACCAGTAATGAAGTGCACCAGTCAACTCAAATCTACGAGCAGGGAGCAAAACAAAACTCTAGGGCGAGTAAAAAACGCACTGACATACTCAACCAAGCTGTAGAGCTGGACAAGTACACACAGACGTGAAAAACAACGCTCATGAGCCAGTAATGCACGCACTTTCGTTGAGAATCTGGATGAATTAGTAAGAGGCCAAGCTTTGAGCTCAAAATATAGGCCATCTGCCCACATTTGCAGATATCGTCTCAAATCAAGCTGAGAGTTCAATTAGTGAAACTTGGAGATCGTCTGCAGATTGGCAAGATGATCTCCGGATGAATCTTGAGCAAATTCGATTTGTTAGCATTCTAGATCGTGATTTTCATTAGCCATGCATGAAATATGATGTCTTACGTGAGGGGAAGGAAAACGTTCCACAAGACTGTTACAGCTGAAGGTCACGGTAGATTCCCATTCCATAGTTGTGCCAGATTCATTAAACAGCCGGATAGAAATATTCACAACGTATTGTCTTGCCTGGAAAATGATTCTAACGAATGCAAAAACTCTCAATTAATCGTTTTCACGAGTTATTTTGAATTTTATCATGTAAAAATGGTGCTCGGCTTGACGAAAATTCCTGGCCATTGAGTGTGCACGAAGTGTAGTGAAGACAAGACGACTCTCCAGCATCTTGATTCGAATTACTAGTTCAGTCCGGTCTCTAAGATTTCCTATGAGTACTTTCGTGGTTATTGCCATTGATTGAATGCGTTATTAGTGATGGAATAGTCAATTGACTGAGTGTGGAGCCATTAGAATCAATTTGAATTGATGAAGAGACTGGTGTGATGATTAGCTAGGAAAACCTATCATTCACAAGTTCTATGAGTAATATAAGCACATAAGTCAGAATGCCAAAGATAGCAAATGAAAATTTGCTGAAACTCTTAAACATTGAGACGGTGATCGAAACTTCAATATCAATAGAGAAAGATGATTAATTGATCTAGTATATAGAGAGTGGGTTTAATGAAATTCCTATCAATGAACTTGAGCAGGCTATGGACGAAAACTCTAAGCACAAAAATCTATGAAGCTAAGATTAATAATTATTCAATACAGCCTCCCGAAAGGAGCACATTCGACTAATGAGTTGAGGCTCATTTGAATATCCACAGGTATCTTACTGAACAAAATATGTGCTAAGTATCACAGATTGAAGAATAAGTAGATATAAATCATCATAACATCGATAAGATATCAATTATAGAATTCAACATGACCTCAAATAATCTTCTGCTCTTGGACTCCTCTGCGTACTGGAGGTACGAAGTTCTCACCCAGTTCTGTAGAGATGTTGGAAAGCGTATCAATAATAGACAAGCAACTATAGTTTCTAAACTCTCGAATGCATGTACTAATGTCCAACCTCTCTTTTTCCTTCTCAGGCGCTGCTTCCTGTTCTCGCGTTTTTTCTTGGTCGGTCCTGTAGCTACGATCGAATCTATAAAAAAATTAATTAAGATGAGACTCAGAGCTTTCAACGCCACAGGAATTCTTTGGATGTAATAATGTTCACAATGAGAAGTATATCAGGAAAAGACCGTGTGATTATGAATTGTACCTATTTCCATGTGATTGGCGTCGTCTGCGCACTTCGCTTCATCATTTATCGTGCTCATCATGCTATCAAGATCATCAGCTTCTTCATGTTCGTCGATATCTGCATTGAACAAGTGATTTTTGATTCTTTTAATTTAGCAAAAGTGAATCAAGATAACCAAATCAGGCAAAATATGTATCCTCTGTTCAAAGCGTTGTCAAAACTGAATCATAAGCTAACAGAAATGCCCTCTCCTCCGGAAAAGTTCCCGATTTACGGAGCAATACGTGAATTAATTAACTCCTCTAATTCGGATAATTGGCCACAGATGTTAACTAAATATGTACTCTTCAGTACTGACCTTTTGGAGAGATAAATGCTGATAACTTATTTTCGTCTGTCATCTTGTTTGGCTCGGCCTCTTTCGGTGGACGTTGAACTTCTACACCTTGTTTTAGAAGCGTAACAAAATTCAAATTCACATCTTCAATCCTCGTGATGAGCGGAACAAGTCTTTTCCGAGGCTTCTTTGCGGGTCCAGCTGTGGTTGAGTAATGGATTGATTCATCTATGAGTGTGAATCGATTAATTGAGGAGGGAATATGTATATGGAACGAATAGAGAAGGGATCGGTTGATCCCCGATCAATGTATTCAAGGGAAGAAGATAGAGGGAGAGGAAAGGATATTTATATATTTTTGGAAATTTACCTTCTCTTTCCTCCTCATTCTCATGATCACAAGAAAACGTTGCCAAGGGTTCCGTAATTCTCGATTCTTCATGGCTTGGGCTCGTCGGGACAAGAAAAGGAGTATCGATCAGTGGAGGATCTTCTCCGTCTGTGGATGAAAAAATTAATGAATGAATAAACTAGAGTTTGAGTAGAGGAATTGACCTCTCGATTTCCGTACGTCGAAACTATAAACGCTTCTGAATACGGGGCTTTTTGAGTCTTTGGCTTCTAAAGAGTCGTTTAGAAACCATGGAATCGTTTTCTTGTGTGTGCACTAGCCCGCGTTTCATCTGTATGCTGTCGGGGTTATGAATGAGCGGAAACGTGTGTGTGCGCTTGTACTTGCGTTTTCGCGCATTTTTCTGGCAATGACAAATTATCGAACTATGGTGCACTTCCAAAAAGTGGAACATAGGTCAAAATCGAGGAAGCGAGCCCAAAATTGACGGGCCAAAGGCTCTCTGGAGTGCTTCTTCTCACATGTGTGAGGTGAAGTTGAGAAATGCAAATATGATTGGGTGAGACACGTATCTGTTCTCGTGGATGCACACGATGTCAAATTTGTATCAAACTCTATCATAGAGGGTGTCCCAAAAGTCAGTTCCCCCTCCCAAAAACTCAAAATTTGCTCCAGGGAAACAAAAAACCCCGAGACACGTGTCTCTTAATATAGAGGGGGAAGCTTGAAAATGGTCTCAGATTTGACCTTGAATGTGACCTTGATGATTTTTTTATAGAGGTTAGATCGGTTTTCCTGAATGGAAACTCCTACTTTTGACTCTGGATTCTGAAAGTATACAACATTTCACGTCCAAATAGTACTATTTGACGATTTTTAGTTGACCTCTAGGGGTCATATTGAGGTCAAAAGTATCTGGAGGGTGGATTAACGTAAAAGACGTAGTGCGATGGTCTTGTTCTGAGAGGTTTCTCTCAGAAAAATTCATCAGCCTTATTCTTACCCTTGACCTGTGGACTTGAACTGACTTGAACTTGACTCTCAACTGAACCTTGACTCTCAAAACTCAAAAATCGCTAAGGGGTATCAGAAAACCCTGATATATGTGTCTCTCAAAGTCGAGGAGGGAGGTCGAAAATGCTCTCAGATTTGACCTTGAATGTGACCTTGATGGTTTCTTAGGGGTTAGATCGGTTTTTGTAATGGAAATCCCTATTTTCGACTCTGGGCCCTGGGGATGAAACAAATTTTGAGCCAGATATGACTCTTTACCAATTGCGTAGATGACCTTCAAAGGTCATCTTGGAGTCAAAAATCTCAGAACCCAGGGTCAAGATATGACTCTCTGGGCTAATCGCGAATGAGATCATTTTCAGGGCCCAGGGTCAAAAAGAGGGGTTTCCATTACAAAAACCGATCTCAATTCCAACAAACCATCAGGGTCACATCCAATGTCGAATCTGAGAGCATTTTCGAGTTTTCTCCTCGACTTTGAGAGACCCGTATGTCAAATTTTTCTGATACCCTGAGCCATTTTTGAGTTTTGAGAGTTAAGGTCATGTTCAAGGTCACAGGTCAAGGGTATGAATAAGGCTGAGAAATTTTTCTGAGAAGAACCCTCTTAGAACAAGACCATCGCACTAGGTCTGGTACGTTAATCCACCCTCCAGATACTTTTGACCCCAGAATGACTCCTAGAGGTCATCTAAATAATCAGCAAAATGTACTATTTGGACGTGAAATTTTGTGCTCTTCCAGAATCCAGAGTCAAAAATAGGGTTTTCTATTTAAAGAAACCGATCTAACCTCCAAAAAACCATCGAGGTCGCAGTCAAGGTCAAATCTGAGACCATTTTCGAGCTTCCCCTTGGATTTTAGGTGACACGTGTCTCTGGGTTTTTCGATCTCTGGAGCCAATTTCGAGTTTTTAGAGGGAGGTGAACTGACGTCTGGAACACCCTGTATATTCCTATCCACAGAGAAAGTAATGGGGTCTGATACTCAAGATTGATGATATCTGAGTAAACGTACTTGATAGTTCTGAAACGTATTCATCATGCTGTGAAGTGTCCTTTCCAGTATGTACAGTTTTAACACCATTTCCATGCCGTTGCTTAGCTTGCATTTGGGGTCGCACACTCTCATCTGACAGAGCAGCAGTGCCTACATGTTTTCGTTTGTTCCCTCGTTTTGATGGTGCTTGGTGAGATATTCGTGCATGGTCTTCTTCAGATTCATCGCTTGGAGGAACTTCACGATTCTTCTCTTTTGCAGTTGATGTGGCACGTGCACTTTGACGAGCTTGTGTGCGAGTCTTTGCTCTTGCCACTTTAGTTGAAACTAATTGCGCACCTCTTTTGGTTCCCTGGTTTGTATTCTGAATCAAGTCAGTATCAGCATTTATGGAATCTGCAAGTAAAAGATAGTAACAATTTAGTCCGAATCAATTTCGCTGAGAAGATACTAAATGATACAATTTCATCAAAACAGACGTAAGGTAAGTGTACTCAACATGCCCCCGCTTGAGCAGTTTTGCCAATAGTTTTGATCCCTTCCAATTCAAGATTTTTCAATGTACTCTATCACACTTCGGAGCTTGTCCCAAGTCCTTCAAAATGAATTGAGATGAGTTCAAATCTGTTCAACCAGAGCCAACCTCCCACAATTTCTCCAAAAAGTGATTTTTCGTGAGTTCGCGGAATGGTGTGCCCAACACGCCCACATTTAGCAGTCCTCTCGACGACTTTGGTCAACTCCAACATTTCTCAATGTACATTTAATGAATGAATTTATCGTTCTTTTGAGCCACTTATAATCGTCGCGCACAGTCGGCAATCACAGTTCGACAAATGTCAAACTGCGACCTTCGGGGCCCACTTCTACAGTGGCTGGATCACGAAAGGGTTTTTTTTTTTTTTTTTTTTTTATTCAAGAATTTTTTATTGAAAGATTGATCGAGAGATGAAAAGATTTTTCCTCGGGCAGGACTTTAACCCTCTCAATCTCCGGTATTCCGGACCGATGCCTTTACCATTTAGACCACCGAGGAGATTGCGTTTTCACTCGCTCGGGGAAGCCTTCTCTCATCTCTGTGTCAACCATTCGATGAGTTCAATCAAGGAACCATGACCAATGAAATATTCATATTATACCGATAAGGTAAATCTTGTAGTCCGGTCTCCAGCCACCCTTCCGCATGTCCGTGAAATCCAACTTCGGAGCGATCTGTCTCAAAAACTATTCGGCGAAAAGTGTCCACCTTCGTCTTGGTTTCAATCAACACACATATAGATTCGAATAAGACAAAGGTGGACACTCTATACCGTGTTTTGTATTAGATTGGTACTATTAGTCACGGACATACGAAAGGGTTGCTGGAGACCGGACTATTGTCGATATTTTGGCTCTATCGCTCGATTTGATAAAATAGATTTGATGAATGAATTCATCGTTCTTTCGAGCCACATATAACCTCAATGTACTTGAGCCTCTGAAGTGAGTTGAAGGACGTCTCATCTCAATCATGGAAGGTCGAGCTATCTTAATTACCCCACAAGTGAAACAATGTCGATTGTGGGTAAATTAGATTGAAATATTCTTTCCGTTCCTATCACCGTGCTACCACATTTGCCGATCCAAAATACTATCCCAGCCTATTTCGACGTGATCAATACGTTCAGAGTAATGGAAAAAGTCATACTGCACGCTCTTTCGAGATAACTATATGGGTGGTAGGTTGGGTGTACACCAATTTTATGGCTTTCAGTTTTGCGAGTGATCTCCGTATTTTGCTTATGAGATCGGTAAAAATCCAAGTTTAACAACTCAATCAAATGGATATCGAATATCTAGAAGAAAGGATCCAAATCCACCAAAGTAAAAAGAGATTCTTCGAAGCGAAAAATTTTGGCACCGTTTTTACTATCCGCAATTTTGTTGGCGATTTCTGAAGTGTGCAAACTCGTCAAACGCAAAAACTCATTTCATAGCCTCTAATAGTCGCACAAATCATTCGGGGCCGATCGAAATCATTCATTGTTTCAAGTTTCAACACAACAAACGTGAAAAAATTTCGCGAAGGACAACCAGCGCCCAGTTCTGAAATCGGCTCATGGGGGTATGTTGGGTACTCTTACGAATAGACTACATCAAATTCTCGTATAACCTAGCCATCATTGATAGAATTATGCAAAGACAGTTGGAAATCTGAAATCCAGCAATTTAAAATGAGCATCCAAAATCATGAGATCTAATCAGTCGGTGAAATGTGATGTAACAAAGTATATATCTGGCGTCAATGTTTACAAATTTTACACTTTTTAACAATCAGTGGCCTTACTCGGGACATTCATGAGTAATCATACCTAGATCTCGACCATTTGGTCATCGATGATTCTATGCATTTTGAAAATCACTTCTAAAGCAAAAGACCAATTCTATGACGGTCCTCACAATATATTTGAACAAAAATTGAATCGATTGAAAACGAAAAACGATGGGATCAACGGGATCGGTTCTCGTCAAGACTGGCTTCTTCTGATCTCGTACAGTCTATAGCCCAGAATGCTACTCTGCATCTAGTTAGTATGAAAAAAGGAACGGCTTCGTCTATTTTCAGATAAAACTCCCAACTAAGTTCTTCGTATCATGTTTTCGAAATTTCTCAAGAATATTCATAAGCTCACCGACGCTGTCATCGCTGTTCCTTTCCTCATCTGATGTCTCGGTAGATCCTTCAGAATCCGATGCTGAGTCAATCTTAGGAGCTTTCTCACGTTGGTTGTTAGAAGTCTGACTGCTTCCTGGTATCATAACAAAGGGATGAAAAGCTTGATCGATTTCATATGATTACATCTTATAAGCTGGTGACATATGCTTATCACTCAGACGGAGCGAGATTCGTCAGTTGAACTTGTAGTTATGGAATCATTTTGGATCGAGGATGAGGAAATGAATGCTTCTCTGACTATTCAAGGGAACCCATGTTATGGGTGAACTAATGTGAGTATGTATATTGGTCTTGAGATTCTAATGAAAATCAGTTACAAAAGTGAAAAACTAGATGCAACCGTCATTTTTATCAAACAAATGGCGTAGTTTGCATTTGCGTTATAGAAAAAATCTATGAGGTGATTGGCTAGCCAGGTGATTTGAGAATGAATATTATTCCAACGTTGTTATTGTGATGTATACAAATTCAAATAATCGTCGAGCCCAGATATTCGGATACCCGTAATTGACTTTCAAGCACTCAGATCCTTCGTGAAATGCGATAAATCTACACATCTTTTGCCACTATGGGAAAGTCGAAGCAAATCCCTCTCCGACAGGCAGAATTCTCTGTTTTTGAGTAGGATAACAATTAGCACTGTTCATATTCACCTTGTTCAGCATCTCTGTACGTGATTCTCCGATACGCTCTCCTTTGTACCTCTACAATTAATAATCATTGCGCCGTATTATTAAAAGATTCGTTCAGAGAATAGCTATGGTTAGAGAAATATTTTTAAAATCACTCATTGATGTGTGTTCGAAATCAATTGAGACAGCGGTGGGGAAATAACAAAAATGAGTAGTACGATAAACCTCGTAGCATGAATTGATTTCAATATCTCACTATATATTGGCAACTTACGGACAGGCTCGGGTGGAGTGTCATCATCTGATGCTTCGGCCTCAGCTTCAGCTGCTGCTTCAGCTGCAGCAAGTTGTCTCTGACGTTTCGCCAGTGCTCTCTTAACCTGATCACGTTCTCGAATTTGTCTCAGAGTCAGCAACAGATCCTTGTTGAATTCGGGATCTTTAGCTAACGAAGTTCACGAGTCATAATTTATTATCAAATTTCCAATAGGATTGATGAATTTTGACGTCCCAATGAAGAACGGTGGATGCATAATGGCTTTGATGCATATAGCAGAGGAATAGTTCAATAGCAAACGCATGCCTGGTATTTTTCTTGTGGGGGTATCGGAGTTGTTGAGGAACAAATTTACAGATAACAACTCCAATGGCCTGTCATCTTTGTGTTCATCTCGTGCAATCTTTTGCTTCATCATTGTGGAACTGTTAAAGTGTCGACTCGAGAATTTGACGCAGTCTCTCACTATTTGATAGCCAAACTGAAGAATCTTTGATTCTTTTATCCACCGATTTTGGAAGCAGATGCGAAAATATGTTAGCTTATGCAGACTCGTTGGGAGCTCAGTCCAAAGAGTGACGTTCTAGGCTCGAAAGATCTTCAGACAGCTTACGCCGAGTCGCAAGCTAACTTTATGAAGTTTTTCTGAATACTGATTGAGAGAGCTAGTGATAAATGAAACCTTGCCAAAAACCAGTTGATTGACAAATACATTTGAATTGAGTTGTTGAATGTTAAATCTTGAAATCCGTATAATTAATCTAATAGTCAAAATAATAGCTAGGAAGTGATTATCTTGAACGATTTGGCACGAGCGAAGAGAGGGGTCTGTGCAACGCTTAGATTGATGGAAAAAATGGCTCCGTGTTTGGAATAGTCACATTTTAGATGTATTGGTTCCAACTCACTTGGGTGCATGAGATTTGACGGTGTCTCGGTCAATCGTTCTTCAACAGAATCCAATAAATCTTCAGCAACTGTTGAGATTTTCAATCCCCGGCTTTTTTTCAGACGTGCTATCGCCTCAATAAATTCAGAGACAGGATAGTTAGCCTCAGGATCTTTGAGCATCCTCCAAGCTATGGAACAAATTATTCAGATGAGCAGCGAAATACATTGTCAATGTACAACTATTCGTGAAAGCATTAGTTCAATATAGATATGAATGAGGCCTTATGATGAGTAGACAGTCTACATATTTGATAACTATTTGATTTTATTGTGGGGTGTTCCCGTATCAATTCGTACATCTCCCAAGCTTTTCACAAAGCTCTTAGAGTATTTGAAATACAAAGAGGCAATGCAATCAGGAAGAAATAAACGAAGATAATGATTTTGTGCTGTACCTTCGAAAATTTGATCGTTCTTCACTGAGGCTTGATAGCTTGGCCACGCACAGGTTTTGACCAGGTTCCTTGTTTGCTCTATGATGCGACGATTGCCCATGAACTTTTCAGTTATCTTCACTGGAATGATGATTAAAATCCAAAATATGATATCGTTAATTTTTATTGCAGAGAAAATTTTAGAAGCACATAGACGCGAAGTACGTAACTTATTACTCCCTACAGTTGAATCAGTTCTCCAGATATCAAAATGTTGGATGAAATCGCTTATAAGAGATGAGATTATGTCAAAGGAATGACGATGTAGGGCCTGAGTGTCCACCGATTCGAGTTGAATGTCCTAAGAAAGGCAAGTAGAGTGTACCGAAACAATTTGACATGACTCAACTCACCCATGAAGATGGCAGCTGGTGGTTGTTTACCGAGATCAGTCTTCAGGACATTGTTATTGCACTCATTACCATTGTTGGTCCTCGTGCGCAGACCATAAACGGTGAAACCTAGAGGAGTAACGACCTTCAGCCAGTAGTCTTCGAAGTAGTCTGTGACAGGGGCGAAGAATTCTTTGAAATCTCCGTCCATCTCGGCCAACTGACGGTCGAACTCATCCTCCGCCCACTCAGGGGGTAAGTAAGCAATTGCCAGCAAATTCCTGACTGCATCATCAAACTCTCTGGTGTTATCGGCTTTCTTCCTGTACGGGAGGCATTTCCTCAAAATAGCCTGAAATGGGAGGACGGTCGAGTATGAATATACCGGAACACATTCTTGAGAACAATCGTGCACAACAGGTGTGAAGCGATAAACAATAAGTAGACTCGTTTGCTTAGTATAGTATCATGCTGAGTTCATGGTTGCAAGTACCATGCTAGTCTCTCTGAATTCCAATATTTTTAGGAATTGGGGATTATTCTTAGTATCATAATTTTTTCATGCGATCGAATTTAATGGGTGCCTTGGATTCAGCGAACGATTCCAATCAGGATTTACCACTTTGCTTCTCACGGTGATATAACTCCTGTCCCAAAGTGTGTGCACAAAACCTTGAATATTTCTATAGAAACTTACACCTACCCTGTCAAAATGCTCATTGCAGCCTACTATCCTTACATTCGGGAAAATCATTGCAAATCCATTGCGGAGGGCTGGCTCAAAGTCACCGATGAAGAGCTCAAGCTCAGAAAATGGGCATATGCTCTTCAGATGTTTGAAAGCACACTTATATGCCGCCGTAGTTTTCGATGACATGCAGCAGTAGTAAATGCAGACAACCTATGAAGAGAGATTGGATTATGGATTGTTCTGAGGTAACTCAAGATACTCTGTCTTATAACCACATCAACTTCTACATTGATCCATTAGACTCACCTTGTTCTTGTATACAATCAAAATGGTGAACAGTTGATACGAGTTCGTGAGTTTCATGCGCACAAAATAGGTTGCATCAGCCATCATTTTTTTCGCTCCGGAAAAATGTTTCTTGATCATATTCTTCTCACAAAAAGCGATGTGTGTATCCTTTCCTTTTACTTTAGATCCATCGACAAGGATGTCTGCTGAGACCTCATATTTTCCATTGTATTTCAAAATCTTGTCATATTCCCCAGCTTTAAGTTGTTGTGCAAGTGTCTCCATGTCGTTCGGGCACTTAGGAAAATTTTGCAAGCGACTTCTGACAAACGTCGAATATTCACGGTGTTCGGATGTTAAAGTCGCACCAACGGGAAACCTGGAACCAATAACGTAAGGTATCAGCCGTATTATACAGAAACTGACTCTCGCTTATGGACGCCGAGGAATTTGAGACTCTGTCAAATATTCAAGCAAAACAATGCATCCATGAAAGAGTTTGAGGCTATGAAATTTGTGGAAAGATCGAGCTATCATGCGCGACAGTGGAAAGAGATGTGGGTATCATGTAGACAGTCGTCAGGTCACTCAGGCGGATTCAGACTCACTTTTTGGCAGCTTCGTCGAACAGGGGACCCATTTTCCAGTAATTCTCCTGGTTTGCTTGGTGCATGTATTCTTTCAATTCGTAAAGCTCGTCTTTGCCGTCAGGTTCACACCACGAGCTGTGTTCTTTGTTGGGCCACAGCTCGTCCTGGCCATCCAACAGAGTCGCACTGCCTCTGCATCCATTCTTTTTATTGTCCTGACAGATGAAATACCTAAAAAATTGAACGACCAATAATGGGAAGAATCTCAATGCCGATTTCTCCGGAATTGATTGAACAGGTTCACCACAGTTCCGCAGATAGTTCACGGCTTAGTTCCCGGACGAGTGAGATGAGCTTAAGGCACAGCAAAATTCAGAATTCGGTCAAATTTCGAACTAGGCACTCTTCAACTATGACGATTTGAGAGCTATACAAAAAAACCGCGAGGTATTGTGCGACAGATTTGATGACTCAACAAAACTCACGTAATTTTTCCTTTTTTTCCATTGTTGACGAGAGTCCTCCCGTCAAGCCTCCTATAGATTGTCCTGAGTGTGTTGTAATGCTTCTTTGCACCGACCTGTGCCATTTAGCATCGCTCCGAGGTGATGACAGATAGATAAACAAATCACATCCTAGTTGAGAAGAGAAAACGCTTTGAGGTTGAGTTCGTCTTTGATCGTGTTTTCCTTCCTTGGTGCTCAGAAAGAGTGTTGTTATCGCTAAATATTTCACTGGCAAGGGTATGAGACCCCAAAAATAGAATATTTCCACGATTTTAGATCCTTGATGAATAATGGGATCGCGTGAATATTCCATGGAGAATGACGGACGATTGTATTATGACATGTACTTTGTTGTAAAGGAACACTAACAGCCGTACCAATGCATTGACGGAAGCATCGATCTCTGTATAATATTTGACAGAGAAACCGATGAGATATCATCAAATCCGTTCTGCCGAATGACATGTCGGTTCGTTTTTGTGAAACAATTCATTCAAAGTGCGAGAAAAGACCTATTTCTACATGGTTTCTCTCGAGATTTGGAGACTTTCGCTAACTGTACTTTGTTCCCACAGCGAAGGCATGCTGATTCACCAATACCAATCAAATTGAGAGGAAAATAAGTTTCTCCTAACAGCGGTCAATACCTTCACAAGAATAACAAAGTTCTGTTGCTCTATTCCGGGAAAGATTCACATTACTACTCGATGAAGGTGGAATTCTACAAACCATTTCTCAACAGCAATAAGAACATTCTTAATATTGCCTCGAGTATTCCCTCGTTAATACGGATTTTTGGTGGTTTTCAAGTGACACGCACGAATTCCCTGACGCGGATTTAGTTAATTACGTAGAACTCGGTCCGTAAAAAAATGAGGCCATCCGAAATAGTTCTTCACTTTGCAGGATTGAAATTTGGTAGCATGCTCAACATCCATATCTCTCTGATTGACAGAATAAGTTGAATTTCCTGTTAGCTTGGGGTTCTGACATAAGTAAACAAGGGTTTGAGCACTATAGAATTTGAAGTCATGTAACTAGGTTTTCACAGTTCCATATATTTGAATCATACTCTCAAACGTTTCAATCGCGTGGAATGGATTAGACATCCTTCCATTTCGAAATTCCTCCATCATAACTACCAATCTCCAACAAATTTGCTAGACAGCAAAGAATTGCTACTGCATTTTCAATGTTCAGTAGAAGTTTGAAAGCATAGAAAGAAATTTTGATGAATAATAATTCGATGTCAAACTTCTCATTAAGACGTGTAAGAAAGAAACCGAAATCTGTCGAGCTTCGACTGCCGCATAATAAAGAAATACTTCATAAAAAGATATCTATAAGGTGCCGAACGTCTAGAGTGAATCTGAAATATCTTATATTCGACTAGCTTATATGAAAGAGAATGCAACAAAAATCGATTTTCTCAAACGAAATTAGCCATGAAGTACAGTACCTTCCATAAATAATGGGACGAGTAAGGTCTCGCTAAAATAATGATATCTCCAATATACTTTGTTGTGCAGGGATTTTGTACTGAGCATCTTGAAGGTGACAAAAAAATCTATCGATTCATGTGTTTGATATATTTCTTGCGTCCTTTTTGAGTGTCCGTAGTCAACGATGAAAATCTAAAAAATTTCTCCTCCAATCAATCACCTACAACTTTAGCGAGAGTGATCCGATCACAAAAGTTCTTACGGGGTCTTGTAAATCTTTTCAAAACCTACAAATTTGTTTCTTCAAAGTTCTCTCTGCGACCTTTCCTGTCCGAGTAACGATCTTGAAGAGAAAATTTCGTATCACATGGACTGCTCATAGAGATACCGTGGCTGGCGTCTGTTTCATCTCGCCTTGCTAGCGCAAAAATTTAGCAAAAAGAAATCATAGCACATGATTTTGAGGTAAAATAATCTCATCTTTCAGAATATTTCATCAGATTTTGCCTTGACTGTGATCTATAGGGACGAAACATGGAATTAATACATTTTTTCAATAAAACTTGAGAAATTGGCGTTACCTCCGATCCTCGACAAAATCTGATATGCTATTCTGAAAGATGAGATCATTCTACGTCAAAATTATATGCCATGATATTTCTTCGTATGAATTTTTGCGCTAGAATAGAGCAAGGCGAGACGAAACAGGCGCCAGCCACGGTATCTCCATAAGCAGTCCATGTAATACAAAACTTTTTCCCAAGCTCGTTACTTGGACAGGAAAGGTCGGAGACAGAACTTCAAAAGCTCTCTTAACTTTTCCGAGTGGGATCTCACTCGGAAAGAGTGCGTCCTGACTCGGAGTTCGGAGTGAAATCGTGGCAACTCGGTACCGAGTGAGTTTCACTCAGGAAAAAGAGTGAGATTTTTCACTCCGGGAATCCGAGTGAGTCCAAATGTTATTTAGCTGAAACTGAATATTTCCATTGAATCAATACGTGGCGGGATAGCCGGGATATAGAATTAATGAATCATTATTATAATCGTCCAAAGGTTGGAGAAAAAGGAAAAAGTCTACTCCGCCTCTAGTAGCATAATAACTCCGAAATTGTTGTAATTTGGGAAGTGCGGGAAATCGAACTGAGGTCGTCTTGCTTGTGAATCAGGCTGCTTCTCCACTGGGCTACGGCTGCTGTTGACTTGGGACCTTGTTATGGGAGTGATGCACCGTGTCACTTTGTACGTGTCGTATGTGGAAATGAAAATTCGGAAACTGACTATTGTTTCGAGTGAAGAAATTTCAAAGAAAAAACCACATTTTCCCAGTATGACAGTACGATGAATAATAGGGTTCATTAATTTTTTGACTATACGTGATATGATATAATATTGGGCTGTACATTTTTTAAACTTATGGAAAAGGATATTGACATTTCGTCGCTCAGTTTTTCAACAAATATTGCAGGAAACCTACCATTTTCTTCTTTGTAAGCTATGCGCTGATCCATCAGTAACAAACGAAAGGCAAAACATAACCCGAAATTTGATTTGAGCGTCTCACTCTTGCATCCGAGTGGAATTTCACGCGAATATCCGAGTAAAATTTTTGATTTTTTGATATCTGGCTCTTTACCGAGTGAGATGGACTTTTACTCGGAATCCGAATGAAAAATCTCACTCGGAGAAATTAAGAGAAAGAAAATTGTAGGTTTTGGGAAGATCTACAAGATCTCGTGAGAATTTTTGTGATCCGATCACTCCCGCCAAAGTTGTATGTGATTGATCGAAGGAGACATTTTTGAGATTTTCATCGTCGACTACGGACACTCAAGAAGGACGCAAGAAATATAATAAACACACGAGTCGATAGTTTTTATAATCTTCAAGATGCTTATTTCAAAATTTTTGTACAACAAATATATTGAATATATTACTGTTTTAGTGAGACCCTACTTGTTTCATTATTTATGAAAGGTACTGTAGTATGTGCCCATCGACATTGCTGGAGGCTCGTTCATGACTGAGGCAGTTTTATGCAGATTCACGTTGGTACTCGCACGAGTTTTGTGAGGTAAGAAAGCTTCGTCCCTCATTTCGAGCTCATTTCACTCAAGCTTAACATTTTGAGTACAGGAAAATAGGTCTCGCACAAAACCATGAGCTCCTACACATACCATGCTCGGATAATGGAAGTGGATGCAGAATACTTGTTTCTGATATGCCATAGTAACTTCAACTCTATGTATCGTAAGAAATTATTCAAACTCAATGGTTATTCTCAAAAGTCAGCGTCACTTGATCTAGTAAAGATACAACGCCATCAATATCACGATAAAACAATGAATAGATACGATGTATGTGAATAACTTCATCATAGATTGAGATGGAACAAAAGACATGTACGATGAAAAAAGGGCTGCTGTGGATCATTCTGCGGATTTGCTACATAACTACGTGTAGAGGGGAGGAATGAACAACTTGAATAGACTGGCGTGGCTTGCCGCAGCTTACGACTGTGGTATCTCATATAGATTGAACGTGTGTATAAGATAATTTCAATGTAGTTTGTCTCGAGACAAATTTTATTTCAAGAATTCATCGGAGGAAATAAATCTAGATTTTCGATTTATATTACATAAAACTCTCATAAATACAAATGTACCCGAATTTCTCATTGCAACATTTTGAGAAAATAGCGCAAGCGTGAATCAACGCCAAGTTCAACTGCACAATAATTAATAGTCGTTGCAATGGGTTTTGAAGAAAAGCGTGTGTTAATCCAAGCTTAGCCTCTTCAAATTGATCTTCAGTATATCGAAGCCACCTGAGTTTACAGTTACGAGAATTAATTTGGGGTTCGGGGGAAGAATTTCAGCTCAAGACGAAACAGCATCACATTTTCAGAGAATATTTCAAAATCGATACGACCATATCCGTCACCGAGCTTTGGAAAAATCGCGTTGCTGTTCAAATAAGAATTTCGATATTGGTATGACTTGTAGTTTTGGTGAGAGTATTTGACTTTTGAGAAAGAAATTTTAGCTCAGGGCATCAAATGCTGCTGACTAAAGGATTAATTCAATCTCAAGGTCCTGAAGTACTGTGGTTATATGAATATTTCAATTTTATGAATTGTTTCCTCTCCAATTTGCATGTTTAAGTAGCATTTGATTACACATAACAAATATTTCTTCACCAAATTCTTCAATGCGATTCAGTTCGAGCCTACACACTTTTGAGAAGTACTTTTTAAAATAGTCTTCATTCCCTCTCAAAGTTTATGACAAATTTCGTTAAACTGTGACTTCGTAACATCATGAGGATTACAAGAATAGCCTCTCTCCATCGAATTTGTATTGAGGTGAAGTGTGAAGTTGAAACTCGAGTATATGTGATTGACTTGCTACCAATTTTCAATCATCAATAAAATAACAAATGGAAGTCCAACCTCTGAGATTGTATACAGTGCTCAGGGCAGAAAGTTGAAGTATTTCACAAAATTGATCCTTGGGGTAGATACTCATTGGATACCGTAACCCGAGGTGACTATGGCCACTTTGAAGCTTCTAATTAAATTCTCATTGCGATTTCCCAACCATACTTCTATTCTTCAAAATGTCGTGCTCAGAATTCAATTTCAGTCATTTGCATTCTTAAGAGCTGTAAAAAATAGGGCGGCATCCGGTGTGACTATGGCCACGTTCGTTGAGTAGTTCAGCAACTCAAGCCAAAAAAAAGCATAGTTATATTGAGCACGGATTTCAAATGTTGAATTTATAAATAAGGATGTATAGTTTTACAATATTTGGATGAAAAAAAATTGCAAAAAATTTGCACCCAATTTCAATCTTTTTGGAAGTTCTAAATTAAGTAACCTGATCATATATCGAACAGTGTGTAAAAAATCCTAAAATATAAAATTCAATCACTTCAGCCTCTGCCCCAGTTTTACAATTTTTTGGATGAAAAAAAAATTGCTAAAATTTTGAAAACGGAGTTTTCCCCGCGTCCTGCAATACCGACTGATTGCTCCGACTGATCCGTCCGCGCATACGATGCACGCGTACAAATCCGCGCGTCGACGCGCGTACAAGTCCAACGTAGACGCGGCCAAGCCGCTCACAATATGACGCAACTGCGGACGCAACATTGCAGTCATCAGCAGTCATAACCTAACTCATGTTGACAACAATTGCATCAAATTGTATTTATAGTCCTACATGTGTCAAACATTGCAGTAATCAGCAGTCATAACCTAACTCATGTTGACAACAACTGCATCAAATTGTATTTATAGTCCTACATGTGTCAAATTGAAGCCCAAATTGTCTTTGCAGAGATTTCGTGAGTCCGCAGGGGAATGATTGGGTTAAAGTAAAATTACGTATTGTGTATTTATAGCTATTGACCCAGATGCAGGCTGAACAACTGCCTCAGAGTAACAGTTTTGATATATATAATGTAGAAAAGAAGAACATAACGGTTGCAACAATGTAGAAATTTTGTAGAGCTACTTCAGTGGCATTTCTTTCTATTGAGCGTATGAGATATTTGTTATCAACAAACACTCGAAAATGCAGGGATATCCGTAGAAGCAGGAAAGATAGGTTCACCATGAGATTTTGAATTACTCACTGGATTGATATGACGGGAGTTGGCAAGGGAGGAACAGGATCAAAAGGATGCTGCTGCTGGGTCGAAGAGAATGTTCTCGTATCCACGCTCGGCTGGATTACTCTACCACCTCGCGATCGTTGGACTAGTCAAAAATATGGCATAAGGACGATGATGCCTTCTTCCTCATTATCGTGCTGCGTTTCCCAAGCGCCACTAATTTGATTCAGATGCTCTTGATTTTGAACGGAAATCTTGCCACTGCTCCGCAAAAATTTCACCGGTAGTTACAGTCTAGAGGTTAAGCTGAATAAATGGTGAGAGGGTTTGTAACAACTTGGAATGTTACCATAGCAACCGAATTGCATTGTTCCAATCGTTCAATTTCAAATATTAATCGAGTTGAGTGAAACAAGTCGAGCATGGATGTTCGCCTTTTCTGCACAGATTGAATCGGTGTCTCGAGCCATCCCGAGCCACGAACTCAATTTCTATTAGAGCTGGGCTCGACAAGCGACAGACATCGTTGTCAGACCATCAGATTGCGATTTTCATTAGGACGTTAAATCATCTTTCCTGGAAGGCGGTGGTCATGGTTGAGATTTCAGAAAAGACTAATTTGATAAACAAATTTCATGTAAAATTGATAGAGAAATAAATGCCGCTGCGGAGTTTTAAAATAATTGTTCATTTAGATATTGAACCCATTAACGCTCAAAATGACACATTATGACATCTTCTTGGTGCTCGTTTTTAAGTACGACGTAGCCCCCAAGAAAGAACAGGAGTGCACGTATTCAAAGTGAAATTGTCTCAACTTCCGAAATATGTGATGGAAAGTCCCGTTTGAGGCGATCCTGAAGAGCTTTATTCAATTTTTTCAATCCAAAACCGTGTTTTGACGGTATTTTGACCTCTATAGTTGTTAGATTTGGTTCTGGGAGGTAAAAAAATGTGTCATTGGTCCTAAACTACAAAATTTATGTCAGAAGAGTTTGAGAATACGAATCTGGGCCCAAGATATCGACCGAAACAAAAAAAGTTGATGGAACGTCTCTTTATCGTTACTATAAACATCTCAACCCTATTGATCTCAAGTCTGAGCATCAAATAGCTTCTAAAAATATCATACGACGTATTATCGTCGTGAAATTGTCTGCTCTTTTTTATTCCTCAATCATAATTGGGCTAGGAACACGTTTGAAGTGAGAAAATGCATATCTTCTTCAGAATTCACCTTTATAAAATAAAAACTTCTCAATTGAATCTCAAATTCAATTCTCATCGTGGATTGTTAGTCGAGACATTGCAATATCAAATATGAAGACTCTTTGATTCAAATTCATTGGATTAGTATGCTGCATTGACATCCGGAAAAGCATCGCACCGGACAAGATTTCGATCGCGCTGGTAAGCGCATTGTAGATACATCATGAAACCTTTGTGCTTCCCGAGTCTTTGTCCTTCAGATACCTTGGAAAATGATAATAACACGGGTTTCCAACGTGGAATCGTCTCAGGATTGAACTGCGTCGCAATTTAAATCGTACTCAAGCTGCATGACGCAAAAAAGGAAAATTTTGAAAAATTATCAATTTTTTGCTTTAAATGGCATCATAATTTAGTCCTGACCAGATGTCCTCGAGGAACAGACAAGTTTACGTTGGAAGCTTGCCTTATGATAATTTTTATCGCCTTACCGATGGAAACATCGTGCTTCCGTCCGCCTACGCGGACGGACAAACGCTGTTTCCATCGTCGGGCGGTAAAATTCATTATGTACCTCGTGCGGAAAACGATTTTCTTCACAAAACGAGTCTTGGACGTCGGCGCAAGCCGGCGTCCAAGACTCGTTTCGTAAAGAAAATGCGTTTTCCGCAACTCGGTACATAATATATATTAGAGGTTCGAGTAAAACAAAGGTTTGATGACGAGTCTATATTGCACATACTAGCGCGATCGAGATCTTGTCCGGTGCGATGCTTTTTCGCATGTCAATGCTGCATTCGAATCCTACGATTCTGAGTTCTAAAGTCTGCAGATTTGATATTGCAATGTCTCGAGTGACAATGCACCGATTTTTACGATAAAAATCGAATTTGAAATGAAGTTTTTCTTCAGAAAAAGTAGATTCTGATAAAAATACGCATTTTCTTGCTTTCAACGTCATTCTAGCTCAATTATGATAGCGGCACATGGAGGAACAGACAATTTTAAGACAACTATGTGTTGTGTGATATTTTTAGAAACTATTTGATACTCGGAATTGAGATCGAAAGGGGTGAGGTTTCAATAACGATAAAAAGTCGTTCCAGCAACTTTATTTGTTCTGTTCGATATCTTGGGCCCGAATTCCTTATTAAAATCTTCCTGACCCAAAAATTTTATAGTTGAGAACCCACTGACACATTTTTCGGCCTCTTAGAGCCATAGCTATCGAATTTGAGGGTCATGATGCAGTCCAAACACGATTTCGAATGGAAAAGTCGCATTGATTGACAAAAATTGGAAGTAGTTCTCCAGAACCGCCTATAAGGGGATTTCACATCACATCTTTCAAAAGTTCAGACAATTGTCCATCGATTAAATATACTCATATTCCTTTCTCGGAGCTGTTTCGTGCTCAAAAATGAGCATCTATTAGAAGTCACAAATGTGTAATTCCGGGCGTTAGTGGGTCAAGATATTCGGAAGTGGTGTTCATCAATTCTGTTTAATTGGATATTAGAAATGCGAATCTATTCCAACTATTACGAGACTGCATGTACAATTAACACTTCATGTTGCACACATGTGAGTTAAGAAAAGTCGAAACGCTTGTGAAAAACTAAAAGCCGGAATGTGGAAAGTGCAAATGAAAATATAGCGTTCATTTCATATGACACCTATCCGATGCGTGTGAAAAAATGCTGTGAGTATTTAGATATCAGCACATCATCGTGGTAGTTACACAGTAAGTTAAGCGTTGCTACTAAATATATCCATGATGTCCCAAATCTCCTCTGAAAAATTCCCTGAGTACTCAAGGTTTTCCAGTGCTCTCGAGGTGAAATTACCAGATTCAAAATTCAAATGAATCAGACACAAATCAGTATTTTTAAACGTCTATTTTGTACTCAATGAGCTGATCAAGTGTACAAATTCTCTTTCGGCATTCTCAATGCCTCAGAAGATGATATCAACGTCGTGTCAATGAAAATGCTCAGAGCCAGGGATAAACGTTGCTGAGCAACGTTTTTGGTCACGAGCAATACAAAAATCGAAACAGCTAATAGCAGCGACCAAGGGGTGCAGAAACGTATCATGATGCACACTCGTTCGAGAGTATAATTCCACGTCAATTTTGCAAGGTTTTCTCTGACCACTTTTCCATCCACCGATGTGTCTTTTTCCGCTTTGTAATGTTAAAAGAAGATGGTTCTAACAGTTTGGAGTGCCTGAAGATTATTTTTGCTTTACCCAGATCTATCTGAGTGATCCTGCTATAAATTCAAAATTTGGTAAATTGACTTAGCGATTCGCGCATAGCTTTGGACTGCTTTCATCCATCGCGATGATTCGGTGCTCACGGAATTCAAAAAACTGTTTGAAAACCTATTAATTTACCATCTGCCCAACATTTTCAAAACCGTTTCGGTCCTTGCCAGACTCATAATAGACTGAAATGACGGCTTCGGTGTAGCTTTTTCAACATGTTCAGAAAAATACATTTTCAATTATGTTTTCGGTTGCTATTGTTGTAATCTACTCGTGAAAAATGTTGGAGCATCAGTTCTAAGTTATGGCTTCCCTATAATTATTTTTGCGCCTTAAAGAGTCAAAACAGTAGAAAACAATTTTTTATAAAGCTGGAGTTTCTTGCAGAGCTTCGCATTTGACTTCATCGTGTTTGTCGAGTCATTTTACATCGAATATACTCAGATTGACCTGGGTAATGCAAACAAATTTTGTTGGACCTAAAAACTTCAGGATCCATCTTTTTTCGACACTATGGAATGGAAAAAGAACATGGAAGAATATTAAAATGGTCGGCCGTTGCAAAGCAAATGAATAGCAAGTCAACTGACACATTTGTAAAAATATCCAGGTTCCCTCGTGAGGATTCCCTGAGTTTTCCCTGATTTCCAGGTGCAAAACAAATTCCCTGAGTTTTCCCTGATTTCCATGTTCGGTGGACACCATGATATCACTGCACAAAAAAATTTTGAGGCCGGAATGTCGTATTGACCAAACCATGATTTCCTTACGTATTCCTATCCGGCGCTAAACCCGTATTCGAGTCCAGAACTGCGCCAGAACGTCGGGATTTTTTCCAAATCACGAAAAATCGTTTCTTTCGCGGTTTTGTGACGTATACGAAAATCGTCACGTGGTAGTTCAATACGTAGCACGGAATCGTGTTCGGGTGGTCATCTGCGTCGGGAAAGCATATCTAGATACCCTGCAACAGCGAGAATTTTTTCCTCGTAATTTTGAAAGACTGAGGGTCATCGCATAAGCAGGTGTTTTTGGTCCCCAAAACACGTGAAAGCATCTGTTTTAGCGATAACCCTTACTGTTTCAAAATTACTGGGACTATCCACAAGTCATCTGGATACTTCTCGTATATCCGGATGTCTGGATGGCGAAAAAATGTATATAAAGATCACATGTCTCGAAACAAGCATAACTCAAAATATACGCGGGTATCTGGATATGCAAGAGTTTTGGATTGCAGAGGAAAAAATGAAACGTCTAATGAAAGTTGGAAGTCATGTTGAGGGCCTTTCTTATTGAGTGACTCGAAGTACTGATCGAGGCAACTCAAATTCAAAACCGCGTTGAATAAGTCTTGAACCACATTGAATAAAAAGGTGGATTCCAAGAACCGCGTATAAGCAGAACCGCGATGAGGAATACCGCGTTGGAAGTAGAACGCCCCTGTATTGTGTTTTAGCGATATAAGGCTGGATCGAGATGATTCTCTTATTCGCAGTCTTCACCTATATCATTTTACCTTCCACAGTTGTTATTCTGACATGCCAAAAGTTGAATAAGTGGATTATTCCAGGCTTCACTTAGTTTTTTTTGGAGCTCTTACATGAATTTTCTTCCGTATATCTCGCTAATTACGAACCTCTTCGAGTGTGACGCGGTAGAAAAAGGAAAAGTGCAGATTCTGAGGCTGGAGTTGTACTGCAACGCTGCGTGCGACTCGGCCACCCTTGCCACCGCGCGCCAGCAGTTTTGCTGCAGGAATAGCATTTTGCCAAAAAGTATTTGTATGGTCTCTTTCTCTCGCTCCACAGCCAAAGGAGTTGATTTTGGCGGAATCGGACAGTGACCATTTCTAGGGAAATTCCGTTCTCTTCAAGGTGTACTTGGTCTCCTAGCCATAAATTGACACATGGCAAGGTGGTAAAGACTTAAATAGCGCTGCGTCGGCCACCCCATATAAGCCTATGTTGAACACGCGAAAAGATTTTCGCGCATTTCTCGCTTAGGGGTTGGGTTTTCCAGTACACTTGTGTGGAATTTTTTGGAGGGAATTTTGTGCTTTACAACTTTGATTCCGTAAAACTCTTCGTTAAAATGCATACATATCTTCCGAGTTTTCTGCAGAAAACCATAATTTTGCACTAAAAATTGTTAATAACAAAAGAACGCCGGGGTTTTCGGGCTGGCGACCTCGTGCATTCGATTCAGGGCCTCAAAATACACGAGTCGCCCATATACTCAGACCCCACCCCCCGCCCCTGCCGACACTATATTAGGAAGTGCCCCATATATACTCGTGACAGGACGCTCCGATGCCACAAACACCAGCGTCGGGCACCGCTTGATAGACTTTGGCACTGAAGAGTCTGCATGGCTACTATAGTCTAGGAGAATTCAGGTTGGCTTGAGAAAAAATTAAAGTTTCAGGTCTAAAAATATGATTGTGTTGAGGAGGCTCTCAATATCGAATAGTCCGAAATGGACCACCTGAATTGTGTTGAAAGTAAGTAAAAAAAATGTGCAAAGTCCCGAGAAGCGCTTAAATAGCTCGTGAAAATTCCGGTATTGACCCAAACAAAATATTCAAATAGGAAAGTGTGGTCGTTGGATAGGTGCAAATTATGAGCCAAAGTAGGATCTTCTAGGGCTAATGGTTTAGCTGTTAGCTAATAAACAATGCCAAAAACCAGCACTCTTCCGATAATTTTTCTCTTGAAAAATTTGGCCTGTCACCATCTACTTCCCCATGGAATCGATAGAACTCGATCTTAGACATACGCGTGATTTTTCCCACATTGGTGGCTTGGATCGTTTTTGCGTTATTCTAAATGTTTATTAAAACGCATTAATATTTGACGCTCAAAAACTCCATTTCTACCTGTCGGACAGCGCTAAGCTTGAGAATACAGGAGCACACAAGCTTCAACTATCAAATCATGATTGAAGCATCGTAATTGTTCATGTCTAAATTGTTCAAATTGAGCGATTTTTGCAACGCCTCATTGGATACTATAAACAAATGGAATTACTCCACCATCTATTGTTGCATTGTAGAACCGATGACTATTCAGGATAGATAGAATTTTTCTACGAATTTTAAGAGAAAAAAGAATCCACCCACGACCATTTGGGGGTGAGTTACTTTTTTCTCCCGAAAAATCGTAGGATCTTCATTTATTGCATCTAAGAAATAAGCTTAGAGGACATACCTCAAGGATGAAGAAACAATGCTTTAGAGAATAGAGCTACGCGCTATGAATAAAACAATACCAATGCTGTGGAAAAGTAATTCGAGGCAGTTTCGTCAAGTTGGCCCGCCACTTAGAGATAAATATACTAAAAATCGAGCAAAAAATTTCGAATTCAATGGTGCAACTCTTTCAATTTGAACAATTTGTCTATTTGAGCAATGAATTTTTAAAGTGCTGAATTATTACCCCCCACCAAAACACAATAAACGCTCATTACCCCGCGAATATATGCAGTAGGAAAACCCACATGGGCTCAATTTGGAGCTCTTAATTTGACCACATCGATTGAAGCATCAGAACTTATCATTATTGACGCAAAATTGTTTAAACAAAGCAGAAAGGTTCCTCATGTATGAGGTATGGGCAGGTGCCGACTGGTGGGGACTATGCGCACCATGCGTGCTCCCCTTTCGCTGCCTCACTTCAGCCGGCCCATACCTTATACATGGGGACTTCTCCCAGTCTGTTTAAACAATTTTGCGTCAACAATGATAAATTTTGATGCTACAATCGATATGGTCGAATTGAGAGCTTCAAATTGAGCCCGCGTAGGTTTTTCTACTGCATATATTCGCGGGGTAATCAGCGTTTATCGTGTTTTGGTGGGGGTAATATTTCAGCTCTTGGAAAATTCATTACTGAAATGGTCAAATTGTTCAATTTCAAAGAGTTGCACCATTGTATTCATAATTTTTTAGTCGATTTTTCGGAATATTCATCTCAAAATGGTGGGCCAACTCCACTTAACTAATCGAGGCTGCGAGAAACATCCGACTCGCACACTTCAAATTTAGCTTCGCGGGAAGAATTGTTGGAATCATTGGAACCAATGAACCGATTTTGATCATTCTCTTCTTAATTCGGTATAGTTTCTTGTAATACTAACAATGTTATCTTCAGTCTTGACAAAATAGACATAATATAGGCAGCACGTCGTTTTTACTGTTTGGGTAAGGGGGATGTTGGACAGTTCGTTTATTTTGCCACCAGCATGAGAATGGTCTACTGCAGGAAGTAATTGCAAGTGTGAGACATGTGTCTATACATCAATATCAGCGCCATTTACCTGGAATATAAGACGACTAGTTGGACTTCATCGTTGCACTTGAACTTTCTTGTATAGATATGAAATCATTCTAACGTGTGGCTATTCCTTTGTTAATATTTCACAAAGCAATACCGATTCAAAGAATGAATAATCAAAATCGGTTCATTGCTTCCAAAGTTTTCCACATATCTTCCCGCGAAGCTGAATTTGAAGCGCGCGAGTTGGATATTTCTAATTGCGGCCTCGAGTCGCTTCTCCACAACTCCCCCCCCCCCCCCCCCACTCCGCGGCGCCCAATCGAGAAGGAGCGGCATCCCTTCACCAAGTCACCAATACTTTATACGCTCGCCGTTGGTTTTGTTTTATTTGTAGCGCGTAGCTCTATTCTTTAAAGCATTAGTCCCCCATTCTTAAGGTATGTCCTCTAAGCTTATTTATTGGATGCAATAAATGAGGGTCCTACGATTTTTCGAACAAAAAACGTAACTCACCCTCAAATGGTCGGGGTGGGTGTTTTTCCTCGAAATTCGTAGAAAGATCCTATCTATCCTGAATAGTCATCGGTTCTACAATGCAACAATAAGTGACGGAGTAATTTCATTTGTTTATAGAATCAAATGAGGCGTTGCGGAAATCGCTCTATTTGAACAATTTAGACATGGACAATTACGATGCTTTGATCATAATTTGATACTTGAAGCTTGTTATCTTCCGAATCCCTGCGCTTAACGCTGTCTGACTGGTAGAAATGGAGTTGCTGAGTATTAAATATTGATGCGTTTCAATGAACACATAAAATAACGCAGAACTATCCAATCTACCGATCTGGGGAAGAGCACGCATATATCTAAGATCGAGTTCTATCGATTTCATGGGAAGGTAGATAGTGACAATCCAAATTTTTTCAAGAGAAAAATCATCAAAAAAGCGCTGGTTTTTGGCATTGTTTATTAGCTAACAGCTAAACGATTAGGCCTAGAAGATCCTACTTTGGCTCATAATTTGCGCATATCCAACGACCACACTTTCCTCTTTGAATATTTTGTTTGGGTCAATACCAAAATTTCCACGAGCCATTTAAGCGCTTTTCCGGACTTTGCACATTTTTTTACATACTTTCAACACAATTCAGGTGGTCCATTTTGGACTATTCGATATTGAAAGCCTCCCCAACACGATCATATTTTTAAACCTGAAACTTTAATTTTCTCTGAGAACGAGACATTTCAGGTCTAACTCTCCTGGACTACTATCGAGAGACGAAAGGCTATCCGCGCTGAAATCGCACGAGAACGACGAAGCTGTGAGGACCTGGTTTCCCTATCCGGAATGAATCAACTACTGACAACTGTACATAACGCATACAGCTTACTGGTTGTATAGCCAAACGCCTCCAGCAACTCATACCAAAATTTGAATTCGCCACCACATCACATATATCCATCCATTCGGTTGAAGGAACTCCTGATCTATGCATCCAAATTGCGAAAAAGATTGCTTCTCGGGCATTATAACACTTTAGAATCCCTGCTCATAAGGGCCTGAAACGCCAACTCGAGGAACTTCCATCCGTAATTATAAGACGTCCCTGAGCACTTTGGCAAGATTGTTCCGATGAGTCAGCATCGCGTAGATGTAAGGGCTTATTCTACAGATGTCGAGCTGGAATTGGAAATTACTTTAGACACTTACCTCATTGGTGCGTATGAATATAGACATGATACCAATTCGCATGCCGCAAAGGAGATATCACAAGTTCTGGTCGTGAGCTATGTTGCCCGACCCACGAGATCTGAAGGAGCTTGTATCTCGTGGGTCAGGGTGTTGCGAGAGGGAGGACTTGCAAAAGAGTTGCAGCACTTACCTTGTCGGTGTAAAAGTTGGCACATTGAGCTGAGATTGCTGACTACCTGGGGATCAAGGGCAAAATCGATCTTTCTATATCTCTCTGTTGATGAAATATTGAGACGTTGAGATGAAGAAAACAGAGACTATAGATATTCACAATAAAGTTTAGATTGACCTTATTCTAGGCTAGTCTTGGAATTCTGAAATTCACAAAAAAGCTGATTGTACCCTTAATTGCATGGTATGGCGAGTGATTGACCAATCCTCATATTGAATAGCTTCGATGCAATCGGTACTTGATGTACGAGGAGAAAATGGGCTCAATTTTCAACATCTACACGAACGCCGACCATTCGACGCATGGGTCACTCAATATATTCCGAATTTTGCCCATTCCGAGATTCTGTTTTCCGAAATTTGCCCATACCGAAATCTGGAATTCCGAATTTTGCCAACACCGAATACAGACGTTTCCGAATTATCATATTCAGAATTTTGATCAGTACCAATTGCTGTATTCCGAATGTCGATCATTACAAACTTGTATATTCCGAAAAATGATTTTCTGAAATCGTCCATTTCCGAATCTTGCTCGTTCCGAATAAAGACGTTCCCGAAATTTGTTTTTCGGGATTCTGACTTTCCCGAATTTCGAAGTTGAGCCGGATTCACGACTGTGAATCCATCATCGAAGAGAATTACCTCGATAGCATCTGGATTTTTTTATTTGATTTAAATGATAGACCATCCCTGAAATTTTGTAGTACACCCGGAGTTGGTTCCTCTAAAGGTTTGTTGAATTCCGTTTGTACAGACTTGTCACTATAGATGCATCTCAGGGTTTCTAAAATGGGCACGTAGGCGAAGAAAGTATTTCTTTCTTTAACAATTTCAACAAATCGAGGGGGAACGTAATCATATTTTTCTCTCCAGTACTTTTTTCGAAAATGATCACTTTTTAGTTTGTCAAAACTTGATGAGATTGGATCTGAAGCAAAAACTTCATTAAATATTCTGTTCACTCTCTCAGAAGAAATATTTTCAGCAACAAGTTTCTCACTCAGTTTGACTTTCAGTAAATTTCGTGCAACATTGTGAAGACCCATCATTTCATCGATAATTTTTTGAATAGTCTTCACGGGTACAATACATTCGCTTTCCAACTTCAGATAAAATTCTGCCACTTTTTGTAAGAATGTTTCATTCGATTCCGCGCTGTTATTATTATCATTGGCAAGTTCCATTCTTTCATCATCACACACATACGCATACAGATCTGTATCATTCCTGTCAATTCCACTGTCACTCTGATTAGTCTGATGATCATTCCGTGCCCCAATTGCTGGGCCAACATGGCTTGTGTTTTCAGCTCCAACTTCGATTTTCCGATAATCACTTCTATGGTATCTCGAAAGATGAACTGAAAATGAATTACTGCGGACGAACTTTTTGCGGCATCCGCTTATTGGACATACTATCTCTTGTTGATTATTCAAATGTACTTTCAAATGTTTTATGAGTTCTGATAATACGTCACATTCTTTGCGGCAACTGATTACAGTACAGATAAACTTTCCGTAAGCATTTGCGGCTTGAACAGATTGAGGATTCTCCAACCTGAGGGAAAGACGATGACACCTCCGCACATGTTGTTTCATTAAATAAGATGTCCGATAGAATCTGGGACATTTGTTGAAGCCACAATGATAAAACCGATTGATGTTGCGATGGAAAATCTGATGTGATAAATGTGCTCCAAGAGTCCGTGTCGTAAATTGACAGAATTTACAATGCCACATCCTCTCGAGCCTGTCGACTCTGGAAATAGTTCATTCTATTTGAATTGAGGCGAATTCCCCCCGTATCCATCTAAACTAAATTATACGCACTATGAAATCCACATCCCCCTCTATGCTTCCCCCATTTCTAATATAATATACAGATGAGGGTTCAACTACCAGTCACTTTTCTATGCTCCACAGAACTAGAAGTTCACTAAAAATATAGGAGCTGTTTTAAATATTCATGGCAGTACAATAATTGAGGCCTCATATAAATGAAAGCACCACGAACCCAACATGTTCAAATATTCTTCTGTAGATGAAAGAATGAAAGAAATGCGTAGTTTTTTACTTGCTTATTGAGATCACCAAATCATAGGTAGGTCAATCTTCCTAGTACTAAATAAGATAGGTTCGACTTGAGAAGAGTTCACCCTTTCCTACAGTCTTGGACCATCCAAGGATGGGGATGGAACAGAACCAATATCGAGAAGTGGTCTAATGGTGAGATAGGGAAAAAATGTATAACTCTGTACAGAAAATGAAAGTGATGATTTTTTTCTTATATCCCACACAGTCTTAGTATGAGAATGTTGTACACTCAGAGTGGGAAGTGCAGCGTGATGGCTCTAATGACTACTTGGGAAATCGTTTAACTATTACTCACACAACATAAGGTACATGTACCCAACATGCCCCCATCCTTTTTCAACCATTTTGCCAATAACTTTGGCCTACTCGAATATTTTTTAATGTACTCAAGCCTATTTTGAAACTTGTTTCAGGACCTCCAAGATGAGACAAGATCCGTATGATTTTGACTAAGCAAAACTTAGAGATCTCAATTTCTGGAAAAGGTGATTTTTCGCGAGTTTGCGAGGGGCTGTGGACCAACATGCCTCCATCAAGTCATCTTCTAGATAAATCTGGTCGACCTTCTTCAATGTACTTAAGGTCGATTTGAAGCTTGTTTAGAAACCTTCGAGATGAGCTAAAGTACGTCCAATTTAGTTGTCCTAATTTTCCTGCATGATACTAGAGGTAAATCGGCGGTAAAGTTTATCGAATTCTTTTTATCAGTTTCAATCGCCGTGGAACCACATTGAGGGCTCTTCGTCGGCACAGAACACTATTTCCGACTCATTTTGATGTGATGAGTAGTAATGAAAGTAGCACTACACGCCTTTTCGAGATGACCACAGGGGGCATGTTGGGTACACTGCTCGTTTTCAACTTGCTTCCGTATTTTGCCCGAAAACCGTTCCACAATCGAGTTGTGCAATTCTGAAGAGAAGACTCTGGAGGCCTTGAAACAAGGAATTGAATATGCTGAAGTATGTTGAGATTAGTAGAGTTGAGAAAATTTGGCAGTGATTTTTGTGAAAGCGATTTTTTACGTGAACGAACACGTAAAATGCAAAACGTCTCATAATACCCTCTGAGAGACGCAGAAATCATCAGATTTCGATCCAAATAACTAATTTTTCCATATTTTGGAATAGGAAACGCGAAACGAAAATTGCGCGAGAGTCAACGAGTGCCCAGTTCAGGCATTGGTATATGGGGTCACGTTGTGTACTCGTACCCCACAATAATATTTGATAGTTGACGAGAACGGAAATTGATAGAGTTGGATGATCAATTTCATGCAAAAATTCAATCTGAAATCACCCTCCACCTCATGAAAATGCAAACCCCGTTCACTCAAGAAAGCTGTCATTTCTAAGACACTCAACTTTCTGGAACTCTAAGACGTATTTTTTTTGAGAAAAATCCGTTTGAAATTCCAATAAATTTATCAACTAGTCACAGTAGATGATACGAATCTGGGTACTGTTGATAGAGACTTGATAAGATGTACAAAATTGTGAATATGCGCTCCAATGTATTTACGCAACTCATCAACAAGACGAATTTTTAACGAGTGCCTGATATCCATACCAAGCTTCGTATTTCTTGGTCAAAAATGATCCACATTGACAATGGCTTCAAATTAGCTTTATCAGTACCAACTACACTTATTCTACATATTCTAGCTCAGTTCAACATCCTTCACGGAAAATAATAGTTTGTTGGCCTCTCTCTATTCAAATCTGAAACATAATAACGAAATCGACTATCCAAAATCCTGAGGTGGCGCAGGTGCTAATGTGGAAATTCAAACTTCTCATGCAAATTGCCCATGATATTGAATTTTCTAAAAAAATGCTCAAACCCGAATCATGAAACATGGTTAAAATTCGCAATTTTGATCTAATTCCATGACTCTGCCTGTAAAATGCTCCCTGCGACTGACCAGGAATCTTCATGAATAGCACACATTAATCCAAACATGATCTTTGTACAAGATTATAAGATCTAAGTCGACGGAGCAAGTCTTGAAGATAGATATCATTTATTATCACAAGTTGAGATATAGAGCGGAATAGCCAGATCAACTATTTTTCATCTTCGGGGTCACATACTAATTTAAAAATTCAAACTTGACATGGAATTTTCTTGAAAGTTTGAATTTCTGTGAAAATTTCCAAATGTGAAACATGAAAACTAGCAGAATAATCTAGTTTTGATCTGATTTTCAAACCTTAAAATGGTAAGAACCCACTGACTGATCATTAATCTGAATTGATAGAACATATGGTTTCAAATATTTTCTAAGTAAAATATAATAATCTAACAGTCGACGGAGCCTGTTTTTTGGATTAACACTCCTTCATAATACAACTTCAGATTGAGAGAAGAATAACCTGACTATTTATCATTTCCAAACACAAATCTAACAAACAGAAGATTGCAAATCCACCAAACTATTATTTTCCAGTTGCACCATACAATAATTCTATTCTACACACAGAGAAGTAGTGTGGCAAGATAAGTGAACAAGGAGCTTTCCAAGTGAGACTCCATTCGAGTATTTCATGCAAAAAATTGGTGATCAAAGAGTGCCAATCTTTTCTATAGTATGAATCAAATCATACAGAATATGAGGTTTGACTACTTCAAGACCAGCAATACTTTATCAAAAAAATGTACTTTGTACCATCCGTCTCACTTGAATGAATTTTCCAAGGCTCCTGTTAGATCCAAACATTCGATAAAAGTTGGTAGATATTTAACAAAGAGTTGAAGATGATTCTTGACATCTTAGAGTAGAAAACAAACTTTTGATCTGCACATAGGTTGTTCGGAGGATTCTGACAGTGAGTGTGATGGTACTTTCTCATTATTGATGATAAACTATTTCACAAGCATCATTACCTGGTAGAGAATTTCACTTTTGTCTCCAAAAACAGTGTGGTTTGAGAAATTCAGAAGCGAAGGAAACTGGGCTTAGTAATCGTAGACGAGTACTCCACGTAAGCTGTGCACACTTCTTAGTTTTGACTTTTTGACGATATCCTTGTGCAAGTAACTATCCCTCTAGATGTTGAATTACTTAGTTCTCAAAGGGACCCTCCAATGGCACAAATTCTGGAAAAATGGAGTATTGTTAATATCTTGGTAATGAGTTTCATTTTCTTTAGGCTTTTGCATTTAAAACAAGGAATTTTTTCTTCGAATTCTAAGAAGGTATCACGAATAATAAATGCTCTAGAAGAAAACTGTAATGATTCATCTACGAATAATAACAATTCTACCATGGCTCACAATAATTCCATGAAGAAATCATGACCCACACAATTCATAGGAACACAAGTGTTTGAGAGAGAGAAATGATGAAAATTCTAGAAATATCGTTCAATCGCATGAGAGTGAACTGTAGAACTTGATGAAAGCCCTGCATGATGCTATTTCAGGTAACATGCGGGATGGAGTGTAGAGTCTCGTGGTCAGAGACAGGAGTTTGGAGGTTATGGCGGAGTGAAAGCGTATTACTTTTATCTTGGTATGAATGGAGAGAAAAGTGAGATGAGGGTTACCTTGATTTAGTACTGGATCTGATAGTTGTGAAGCTCTCAGTGTACGTCTAAGAGAACCTGGCACCCATTACTGGTTTTTTCTTAAATCTTGCACCACGTGTGGCCGCACTTGCTCCAAATCGAAATTCGCAGAGGCAGTCGAGGGCACCGAGTATGGACGCTTTGCCGCTCGGTCCAGCGCGAAAAAGTTGAGGGGCACCCATTTGAGAGGGAGTAGGGACCTCACAGCGAAAATTTAATTGCAAAAACACGAATGTCATTCGTCGCCGCCACTCTCACACTATGGTGCACATTGTCGTTACATCATACACACACGACACTACTATGACCACCTATGACAAATCTTTACTAGGTCAAGTGCGCGCACTTGTGAGATTCTTTGTCGCGCAGCTTCTTCTCCTCTGAGGTGATGCGTGCGCATCACACAGCAGCCCGCGCACTTGGGACTTCTTCTTCTTGGACCCTCTCTGACTCTCTCCCACCTCTCCCACCCAACGCAGAGCAGACTCGTTGAAACCGACCCGAAACCGGCTGAGATTTGGCGCGTATTTTGTGGCAGAGCCAACATATGAATTGCTATACATGTCGTACAGAAGGCCGATAGAATTCTCAGGCCGTTAGGATTCGACGCGTGGCGAAACAAATAATTTTCCCTAGGAAGTGTCTCTTGATTGAGGGTACACTGACCCATCCCTCTTCTTATTGCGACTGCGAGGAAATTACAATACTGTTATCTCCTCGGCGATCGGTAACAAGAGGGATGGGTGAATGTTGAATGTATGACCACTGTTCATACAAACTTCTGTGATGTTTCTCACGCGCCTTATACACGTTGAATCCTAACGGCCTGAAAATTCTATCGGCCTACGACATGTACGTACCAAAACTGTGTGATTCAATCCCTAATAATTATATTTATATATAGCTAATGGAATTTGACTTTCAGCCTCTGTTCTCCATGTATGTTTCCACGAGAAACTCAGATTTATAGCGTTATTAATGAAAATGTATACAATTTCCATATGAAACACTCGTGATAATAATTGCTTGGAACTTTTAAAGGGAAATGGTTCGAATTTACTGTACTGAAAATTCATGTATCTGCCACCTGGGTCTCTCTTCAAAACCACTTTAGTGAGAAATAATTGCAGTGATTGGATATTTAATACGATTCCTTGAAAATCATCCAGTTAGCCGTCTTGGAAACCAAGTCATGCACGTCTGGTTTCATTTTCATTACGTCTTGGATTGAAAATCTTCAAGGATTACTAAATATTCAATACGATTTTCTGAAAATGATTCAATGCAGTGGTTTTGAAAACCAAAATATGGATGCCTGGATCCATTTTCAATGCGTAATTGATGGAAAATCATCAAGGTTATTGAATATTCATCACGACCCCTTGAAAATTAAGGAGGAATCGTCTTAAAACTCAATAATCTTCGCATTGAATCTAGTTTTTGACGAGATTCATGACAATTTTACTGAATTTTCAGTGAATTTCGTCTTAAAATCTTGATTCAATGCGAATTTTCCTGAAAATTCAATCAAATCGTACTGAAAAACGTGCTGAATTTCAATATTTTTTTTTCCAGTGTACGTGTTATCAGGTTTTTACGAATTAATAGCTTGATTCGTTACTGTATCGTCAAATCTTGATCGATTTGCGCGTTCCAAAGCTTAAATTGTTTGTAATAATCATAGCTAGGTGACCTAATAATTTATTTGGCGAAAACAATTGTTTACACAAAGTTATAAACAAATTATGGTCAAAAAATGATATTTTGGATCTGAAAATTTTGAATAGGTCAACGCTCCTACCTGTTGACCTGTGTGGTAGTAGATTTTTCTTATGAGTAATTTTTGATAGAAAATTGGTATATCTAAGTGTCTGCACACTTACATACCCGAAAATAAATTCTCAAATAATTTTCCTTGGAAATTGAAAATTGAAGATTTTTATGGTTGAAATACTGTTATATTCAGATATTCATGGGGATATAGGGTTTATAGTTAAAATGATAATTGACTAGGAATATAGATAAAATAGCATAGCCGTATATTGTCCAAAATTGAATTATAATACTTGGAAAATTTTGTATATTTGATATCAAATGCTTCTAAACATCTCCAATCCCACCGCGTAAAACGGGGTACATAGGATATGCTCAGAAGGAGCTAATTTTCTTGATTCTGATATCCTTGTCGGCCTGCTGAATTCACTTCACGTGAATATGCCTCTGTACCTTGCAATTTGAATCAGATTATTCTGCGAACATTCCAAAGCGGAAAGAGATGATCTATGGGCTGTTTTTACATAGATAAAAACCCTTGCTGCTGATATGAACTTTTACTGATTTTAAATGATTCTAATGATTTTAATTGACTCTAATCACGATCCAACCCATTGATTTTAAGCCCTACCACGGTACGAATACCAAGTCTCTTGGTAGCATTGCCGGTTGCCTGCGCAGTGTTCTTTCTTCGAAGAACTGGCTCAAAATTCCGTTAATTTTTACTTGAAAATCTGAATGAGAATAAATCGATCAATCGTCGATTTTTCACGGAATTTCGAGCCTGGCTCGTACAACTGTTGGTGGGTGGACTGGTGTTATCCCACCCTCGCGACGCGGATGAATTTATTGTCCCTAGATATCACACCCAAGTATTGGGACGTGTATATCCAGGATGATCTTAAAAATCTATTCACCACGGAAATCCAGAGGTGAAGGATGCAATTATAATATTCACTGAAAATTCACTTTTAGATATCACTTTACTTACGTCGCAAAATTTTATCGGATCGATTTCAAAATGATCAAGTGGTGGTGCTCGAATTGGCGAGAACCTGGTGCGACGTTGGTGATCGGCTACAGCAGTGATTGCAGCGTGGTCGATTTTCCAAGAGTCCAGGTGGTAGCTTCTGCGGCAGTGAGTGACAAGCCTTGCGGGAGCCCTGGAGATCTGGTTGCTTCCTTTTTGGATTTTAGAACGAGAAGTGCTTGTCGCACCGGGTCCTCGCTGCTGTGATACCTCAACCGTTTGACGAGCATCCCCACTTGACCCATATATTAGGCGGCTCGAACTTTAGCGGCCTGTATATTACGCGACACACATATATCCGATATGTATTGAAATATCGATGACTTGAAAAACTATAAAAGTGTGTGTTTGCGTGCAAGTATATGATTGTCTGTGAAAATGACTCGAACGGGGGAAATACCCTACTCTACAGCTTTTGCTATACATACATAGGTCTATATATATGTTACAACGAAACTCCATGCGTGCGATAAGCAAATAAAATATCAAAAATGCAATAAAAAGCAGCAGTTCAAGCTAAGGGTTAGTTCACACAATTATGATACGTGAAGTTATTGTTTTTATGAAATGATAGATGATGATTGATTCTACTTACATGGTTGATCTGCATAAAAGCTCTGGAGAGCGACTGTTATATATCTATATAACTAAAGTTTAAAATTTACAGCGGGATTCCGTACCTTACAACATTATGGATTTTCTTATCAATTTTGAGATTTCTACAGACCCCTCACCCCTGGTTTTATTAGCGTATTCACTAATTTACATTATTCACTCAATTATAAAACAATATGATGGATTTTCTATTCTATATCAAGATCGCTGTTACTAACAAACATGATTTCAGTCCATAATAATAGACGAACTTCTATATATAGGTATATGCGCGTATGTCACGAACAAGAGTAAACATGTCCAGCTGCGCACGCCCATATATGTATACACAGCGCAACCGAAACAGCAGAACGATGACCGTTTCTAAGAATCTGACGTGCCTTTAATACCGCCCTATTCTGACAAGAGGTTCACCTAAAATGGAAAAGTCGTTGGAATCATAAGAGGGCTCATTTTGAAACCAGCACAAGCCCTAATCTTGGGTTCTTACACCAACAGTACCAAAAAACTTGAGAGAGATAAGAAATATCACTTTGAGTCTGATTTCCTCACCTCTCATGAATTTTGGATTGCTCTTTCGAGAAAATAGGCTTTCAATAAAATTCTCTTGTCAAAATAGCTGTCCTTTCTCGAACCAGGAACACTCAGCATAACTCTCCAAAATGGATTTTTGAGCTCTTGATTTCTATTTTGAGATGCTCTTTGAATACCCTCCCTGTTGAAAGAAATCGTGTAATGCGCATGACATAAAATCATGTCACGTTTTCTAGAAAACGTAAGTCATAAACTTGTCAACTCGTGACATGAGTCGGAAGGAGTTATATGACATCATGTAACCTTGTCATGAACATTTGTCATGAAGTTTTGTCATGAATTTACACATTTTTTACATACTTTGAAGCATGTCATGGGACCTTGGCACGATCTTTTGTCATGAATTTACAAATTTTTCACATGCTTTCCCTACCTAAGACTTGAATTCATAGTCGTAAATCTGAGATTAGAGTCGGTGGATTTGGAGCACTGCGATCGCCATGGCGAGGCATTTTACATCCGGTCACAGCGATCGCGGCGCTCCTAATCCGCCGATCCTGATCTTTTCCAGCCTTAAGGAACCGAGTCAGCTAAGACGAATCGGCTCCATAATTTTCTCGAAAGGGACGAGGCGGTTAAGCATGGTGAAGTGGACCTTGTCAGGTATAGCCCTGAAAGTATTCTTCTCCACTTTCTAACCCCAATCTATGGGGAAAACAAAGGTTTGTAGGTCCCAAAGTCGCCCCTGTTTTCTACGGCACCCTAGAAACCCTCTATGAAAAATGCTAAAAATCGATGATCCTCCTATCAAATCGCATTCTGATGCATTTCAACGAATCCATCTGAAATTTTTTTGACATTTGTTTGAAACTTCGACAAACAGAGAAAGGATATTTGCATACTGAAAACTTTGGATGCGGGCCCCGGAGAAAATCCTGAAAATTAATAAACAATTTATCCCATAGAAATTGGAGAGCAAAATGTAAATTGACCATCTCATCGTGTTTGATGGCTCATTTTATACCAAAAGTATATTGGAGACATATAATTTTAAATGGTGGAAAGTGGTCAAGAACGCCAATAATCGTTTTTAGAGCAAATTTTAATTCAGTAATTTGCATCTTCTGCGCATGCGCATCCTTCTACGTCTCTGAAAGTATTTTGATTCTATAGCTGATGTAATTTCCTTCAAAATAAATACTTTGAGAAGTCAATTTGACGCAGTAGAAGTCGAGATCTAGCTGGTTCAAGAAGTGAAAGAATCCAAGGTACCAAATCCGTGAAGCTGTGGCTCCTTCAATGGGCCCGAAAAGTTCGAATCTTGAGTCCGTCTGTTTCAAAGATGTAGACATGTGTTTTTGATGTAATTTTTGACGTAGAAACCGAATCCGCGGTCAGTTTTGTTCCAAACCTTCAAGATTTTTGATGATTATTGAAAAACCGACCGGAGGGGTACGGCTATTTCCAACCTTTTTCCACACATATGAGGTGTATGGTGAGTATAGGCAAAGGTTTGAGCTTATCTTGTAGAAGAAGCAAGCATGTTTTTCTTTGTATTTCGACTAGTTGAGCCTTCAGAGTCTGAGAGAAAAGTTCTGAGCAGTTTCGTGGGAGTAGATTTAACACGTCGGCTTATAGAAAATGATTAGTGGAGTAATATCTACTGTACAGATTTTCACAATAGTCGGCCCACAAGAGGAAGAGTGCACAGAAATTACGTAGAAACCAACAGTTCAACGATCACTTTTCATCTATTATCATAGGTGAAAAGTGAAGATATCAATGGTTGAATGAATGGATGAGTTTTGGAAGAATTAGTCAGTATGGTGAATGGTGAGGTAGTATTGTGATGAATAATATTGTTTTGGAGGATATATTAACAACCGATAAATCAAAAATTGTGAGATTGTCATTAAATTCTCGTAGATTCCTTTCAATCTCTCAAAGTTTTTGTAGAAGTTATGAAGGTTTCTCATAGGGCTCCTTGCGATCTTTTCCTCTATATTGTTCTAAATTATTATATCAAAAAATTATTGAAATGATGTAGATGTTTTTCAATGATTCATTTCCAATATATTTCGAAATATGCGTGGGATTTGGAAGATTTTTCTTGATGGTTTGATTTTGATTGACTATAAATATGATAATATTAAAAATGCAATTATTCTATTTCGACAAAAAAAAGGAAAGGGGCTCCGAGCGGTACCTCAATTCATCAATTAGATAAGATGATTCATTGATAATAAGGTAGTCAGGAAATCCGTTCGTGATCTATAATGATAAGTATGGAGTATCGAATGGAACAAGAATGGTAAAATGATATTCAATTCCACAGGTTGCTCCAGAAAGGGGAGAATCGGCACTATTTTCACCAGTAATTTATGTGAATTGCATATCATGTAGTGTAGGGGGAGGGGACATTCAATATAATGTGGAGTGGAAAGTAGTTTAGGGAATAAAGTGTGTGGGGAGTAGTGGGGAAGAGTGTCGATTGAGATGTGCCGAAATGGATCGTGTGGAAGGAGTGGGGCGGGGTGTGCGCGGAGTGGGGCGGAGTGGGGTGGTTTGTAAAATTATGTGTGGGCGGAGTGGGGCGCCGCGGGGTGCCGTGGGGCGGAAGATTGCAAAAGAACTATATAGTATAGGGAGATTTCTAGATAGATGCTTCATGCTTGAATATAAAGAGAAATTCAATGAATTTGTGCATAACTGACGTTGATATGGTGATGAGAAACCCAACTAATCAAACACTCGTTCAACAACTCGATAATAAAACTTTGATTCGAATCTTTGAAAGTGAAAAATGGAAGAAATGAAGAGAAAACCCTAGCTAGACGCGTAGCACGTGGTAGCTGCATATAGCAGTGGCTGATGTGCTATATAGAGCATCAGGACAGATAGCTGCATATAGCAGTGGCCATTTGCCTGATGTCTATTAAAGACGGTCAAAAACTAGCCATCACCTGCAGAAGGCAGTATGGACTACTGGGCAAAGCTCTGACTCGATGACTGCTGGAGACTTGAGTGACGATCGCTACAACAGAGCCTGGTAATCTTTTGTATAGACGTATATTTTACATGAGTGTACTCTGGGTAGCCATTTGTTGGCGGAATATCCACGACAAGAGATACAAAATTTGAATTTAGCGGGCAATTTGAATTGATGATTTTATACTTCGTTCATAACTTAAATGTCCATGATTGAATATTGATAAAATTGATATTGTAATTCCTTCTTCCAGGCTGCGACATGTCTGGGTCATCTACACGGTGTTCCAATGATATTCCCATAGAGAATCCTCATAAGAAAGTCCCATAGATTGAAACCTGGCGCCCTTAATACCGTGGAAGTTAGTCGGGGTAAAGTAGCCGGGGTAAATTATTTTCCCGCGCAGAATCCATCTGGGGCCTTGTCCACCGAAGAAACCGATTTGTCAGCCCGCGGGCACATCCAATAGACCCCTCTGCGGTATTTTCAGTCATCTCCAAGCATGCGCAAGATAGGAATCGCATGTTTTGTGGGTCATTGCACGATTTTTTCGAAAATTCGAGGACATAAAGTGGGAATAGCACCTTGACAGGATTGTGTGAACACCTTGAAGGGATTAAATGATGTTCAAACATCAAATAAATACCCTTTCGCAGTATTTCTAGACCCTTGGATGTATGCGCGAGTGAGGATTTGCCCACTTGTCGTTCCGAACGAAGGGTTTTCTGATGGTTCCATCACATTGTACGAATGTGAGACTATCGTGAAGTCCTGTCCAACCGAGAGAACGATCAGAAAGTATATTTATAACGTGTAACTATGATTTTGGATAGTTTCCCCTCACCTCTGAGCATGCGGGAGCCTGTGTTGGACTTTTTCGTCCGTGGGAAGTCGGCCGAGGTAAATTATCTTACCGCGCAGAATCTATCTGGGGCCTTGTCCATCGAGGAATCCGATTTGTCAGCCCGCGGGCACATCCAATAGACCGCTCTGCGGTATTTTCAGTCATCTCCAAGCATGCGCAAGATAGGAATCGCATGTTTTGTGGGTCATTGCACGATTTTTTCGAAAATTCGAGGACATAAAGTGGGAAAAGCACCTTGACAGGATTGTGTGAACACCTTGAAGGGATTAAATGATGTTCAAACATCAAATAAATACCCTTTCGCAGTATTTATAGACCCTTGGATGTATGCGCGAGTGAGGATTTGCCCACTTGTAGTTCCGAACGAAGGGTTTTCTGATGGTTCCATCACATTGTACGAATGTGAGACTATCGTGAAGTCCTGTTCACCCGAGAAAACGATCAGAAAGTATAATTATAACGTGTAATTATGATTTTGGATAGTTTCCCCTCACCTCTGAGCATGCGGGAGCCTGTGTTGGACTTTTTCGTCCGTGAGAAGTTGGCCGAGGTAAATTATCTCACCGCGCAGAATCTATCTGGGGCCTTGTCCATCGAGGAATCCGATTTGTCAACCTGCGGGCACATCCAATAGATGTCTCTGCGGTATTTTCAGTCATCTCCGAGCATGCGCAAGATGGGAATCGCATGTTTTGTGGCTCATTGCACGGTTCTTTCGAAAATTCGAGGACATAAAGTGGGAATAGCACCTTGACAGGATCGTGTAAACACCTAGAACTGATCAGATGATGTTTAAACATCAAATCACTACCCTTTCGCAGTATTTTTAGACACTTGGGTGTATGCGCGAGTGAGAATTTACCCACTTGTCGTCCCAAACGAAGGGTTCTCCGATGGTTCCATCACATTGTACGAATCAGAGACTATCGTGAGGTCCTGTCCGCCCGAGAAAGCGATCAGAAAGTATATTCACAAAGTATAACTATAATTTCCAATAGTTTTCCTCCACTTCTGAGCATGCGGGAGCCTGTGTTGAGCTTTTTCGTCCGTGAGAAGTTTGTCGGGGTAAATTATTTCCCCACGTAGAATCTATCTGGGGCCTCGTCCACAGAGGAAAAAGATTCGTCAGCCTCCGGGCACATTTAGTAGACCCCTCTGCGGTATTTCCAGTCATCTCCGAGTATGCACAAGATGGGACACGCATGTTTTGTGGATCATTCCACGATTTTTTCCACATCCGAGGACATTAAGTGGGAATAGCACCTCGACAGGATTGTGTCCACACCTAGAATTGACCAAATGATGTTCAAACATCAGATAAATATCCTTTTGCAGTATTTGTAGACACTTGAGTGTATGCGCGAGTGAGAATTTACCCACTTTTCTTCCCAAACGAAGGGTTTCCCGATGGTTCCATCATCTTGTACGAATGTGAGACTATCGTGAGTTAATCGTGAGATCGATTACCGCCATTGTAGAGCCATTCAGAGCAGTTCGCAAGCCCGAAAGTCAATTCATCAAGAAGCATTCGAGGAGTTCGCGGAATTCCAGGACAGAATGTCGGCTGTCTTTTGACAACTTCAAGGTGAGACTTGATACTCGATTTGTACATAATATTACCGTCTCATAACCCAATTTTGATGTTTGATCGGTGACGAATTAAAAGTGAATGAATATCTCGGTAAGCTACAGGATTGAAATGTGCAACTAAAATTTAGGACATGACGCGGTAAGGACATATTGACCACTCTTGGTAAGCTCGGGTCTACATGAGATTCATATCATACTCATGCTCAGAGGTGGAAGAGAATTATTGGAAATCATATCTATACGTTGTCAGTATACTTTCTGATTGTTTTCTTGGGTGGACAAGACCTCACGATAGTCTTACATTCGTACAATGTGATGGGACCATCGGAAAACCCTTCGTTTGGGACGAAAAGTGGGTAAATTCTCACTCGCGCATACACCCAAGTGTCTAAGAATACTGCGAAAGGGTAGTTATTTGATGTTTAAACATCATCTGATCAATTCTAGGTGTGGACACAATCCTTTCGAGGTGCTATTCCCACTTGATGTCCTCGGATTGTGGAAAAAACCGTGGAATGACCCACAAAGCATGCGATTCCCATCTCGTGCATGCTCGGAGATGACTGAATATACCGCAGAGGGGTCCATTGGATGTGTCCGCAGGCTGACAAATCGGTTTTCCCGGTAAACAAGGCCCCAGACAGATTCTGTGCGGGAAAATAATTTACCCCGGCTACTTCACCCCGGCTAACTTCCACGATATGCGCCCTTAAGCATGGGCAATATGGTCAATCAGTTTGGCCAATCAGAAGATAGCGATGCAATAGCAGACGACATCCATCCATCCAGTGCATCAACATATAGTTTGTGATTATGACAGGTGATTGTTCACATGAAGTCAACAAGCAGCTGGGTATTGTTAGTTTGGTGAAATAATTATGAATAAACTGCAGCATTGGGTAAGTATACCTGTAACATGTCTAATAAAGCCTGTGTAAGCATATACTGGGTGTTAGTACCCATGGTATGATGTCAAATGAAATTGTTAGTATTTTTGATGTAGGTTGTTGGTAGTGAATTTTTGAACTAAGAAGTAAATTATCCTAAATGCTTGATAAAACTGTTATATGGGATATTTACTAACAGCTCATGTTGTGCTGATGTCAGAAAACTAATTCTGTGTGTTTTTTCAGTAAAACTTGGTGCGGGACTAGGAAGGGTGGCCCACGATATGGGCGAGAGGCATCAGTTGTACTGCGTTGGACCAATACCATCATCAGATAGGAGCCAGGGAGCAGAATATACATAATTTCCTCAGGATGGATGGGATTCTCGAATTTATTAGGATAAATAGGTATGTATTCTTTTACTCTCTTTATACTTGTGAATCATATGATGTCTCTCTATTGGAAACTTGCTTGATAACCAATACTAAGCAAGTGTAAATGAAAATCAGCCGATGGCTGTCAGATTATATGTACAAATGATAGTGCATACAAATATATATATGAATGATATGAATGATTGATTCTATAACGTATTTCTGTTGCATGTGAGCTTTTCTTCTCAACTAACTTATTCATTTTCTTACTAATAAAAATGAATAATGGTACAAATACTAATGCATAATTCTGATTACATGTTGCTGATAATACCTGGTGCCAGATGTCTGGATTTGGCAACCCGAATACCTACAATGATGTCCAGCCTCCTGCTTTTGCATCCGAAAGTTGGTTGAGTACCATCTACGAATCAAAAATCATATTTCATGCAAGTACCACAAGGATAGGTTATACTGTATCAGCCATGCTTCTAATATTTTTTTTCTATTTGAATGATATACGGGCTATATACCCCTTATATAAGTTAATGTTAATATACCCTTATTGGAATTCGTCAATAACTATCATATTTTGTTTCAGGTGCAGAGCAATAAATATTAAAATTAAAATTGAACCATAGTCCAATTATTAGTTGATAATTCCCCATTCGCGTAACTAAAATCCATAGAATAATTGAATAATATCCAAATTTGCCCTAGCGTGAGCGTTGCACGGGGATAGTTGGTTTACTCAATTATGGGAATGGAATTGAGGAACTCCTCTCCTCCATCCGTACTTGAAACTCAAGTTGAATGTGGATTCATTTTCCCTAAGAAGGAAGTCGGCTACATGTTCCACAAGCCTAAACAGAGAAACTCTGACGCGTGCGAACGGAATAGTTTGGAATCGCACGCACACACGCACGCGCGCATAGCCGTCTCGTATGTGTGCAGCTCGAGACTGTAATACTATAGGTACGTACAAGATCGATCCGATGGAGGATGAACATCAACCGTGAGAAGTGCACTGATCTGCCAGCATCAGGTGTGCTCAATCAGAGCACTGGGTGTGCTCATGACCAGCACCTTGGCATTGCTCCGCAGCAGCGCCACTGGTGTCGGCAATTCCTGTTCTTTACTGTTTTGCGTGTATCAATATATATATATATATATATATATAAACCTGCTTAACTTTCCTCAGAATGGACAACACCAATGGATCATCTGACTCGCACGTTCATCAGCTCGTTGATTGAAAGATGGAGTGCGCCTCTATCAGCGATCATCTGACTCGCACGTTCATCAGCTCATTGATTGAAAGATGGAGTGCGCCTCTATCAGCCTGTATATGGTTGCGTGGCTCTCGTAAGACATCAAAATTGAGGTCCGATGTGGCTCTACTACTATCGATGGCTGCACGGTGTGGATGAGTCGTCCAGCTGCTCAACCTCTCAACTGCTCTCGCATCTATTCATGGAGTGGACTTTAATGGATACTTCTCCAATCCGATTGTCAGTCTATTCATTGTGGAATAGCGGTGGATTCAGAGACCAATCTTGCAAAGGGGGGAGGGGATTCGCGAAGTTTTCTGCGCATCCTCCTATGTTCCCCGTGCAAATTTTTTCTCGGGGGGGGGGGGGCGATCGCCCCTACCACACCCCCCCCCCCGAATCCGTGCCTGCTGTGTAGAATCACCATCTTCCCACCCTATTTCTCTCTTCCACTCGGAAGTTACAGGGGTTACTTTTTTGCAGGACAGCCAGTCAGTTTCTGCCAGGTGCTATCCAGAATTTCTCCCAAATTTTGTCCAGAAGCTCACACTTGATTCGACAAATGTCTCCAAACTCCGGCGCTGCTATCGATTGTCAACTATGAGACGTTACTTGGAGATGTTCACAATCTTTCTCAATCAAAGTTTGGGTATTCACAAATTTTGGACGAAAGCTTACACCCACAACCCCGCATAGCCGCTCACCACTGTCACCAGATAAGACGTAGGGGGGAAGGGGGGTCTGTCATATAGGTGACACGTCAGGGCGATATCGGAATGGATAAGCACGATGTATCACTGATGCCTCAATATGATGCGTAGGGAGTGGGAGTGTGTATGCGTGTATCGCGGTGCAAAGCGCATCTCAGATAGCCTGGGTGGCTTGGCTGCTCCGAGCGGCCTCTCGAGCATGGCGAGCATCATCATCCATGGATGATGTTCTGATTCTCAGTGAACTAGAACCGAAAAGGAGAGTGCTACGCCACGTCAAGGTGCTGACGATGCACCTGCGATGGCCGATGAGCAGCGCACAGACGTTGCACAGCTCGCGAAGTCATCGCAAGTGGATCGTCGTAGGAAGAGGAGAGGCACAGGTAGGAGATCTCAGACTCTTCACGTCACACCTCTTCCGAATACTATGAGCGACATTGCGATTAGTACGAGCAGTTCGGAGCTATAAACAAGTTGCAGTGTCAATGTCTCAGATTCTAAATATACAGTAGAATCCGGTTATAACGAGCTTCAAGGGGCCGGAGAAAAACGATCGTTGTAACTGGACCTCGCTATAACCGGACTCCGTATTGATCGGAGCAAATCCATATGATTTCGTTATATCCATAGACATAGCAAGATATAGACTGCGGGTCGGGATCTGGATAGTGGGACCTCGAGATTGCACGAGTGCGAGTGAGAGAGCATAACGTAAGAGTCACGCCGCTCCATAAGAGAGCATTGCCTCTTATGCATCTGTCTCACTCGCACGCAGTCCCACGGCGATAGCCCACGACTCGCAGTCTATACCTTCCTATGTCTATGGGCCCCATGCAATTTTGAGATCCTCTTCACAACCAGTTGCACAAATCATCCATGAACCTGCCAGAGCCACGCCAATCGAACTTGTTTGGACTCAAGTTATGTCGTACATCCGCATCTTTGCGTCAGCATCGGTGCTCATGATCGATGCAAAGATCCCAATGCGATGCACTTGACATGCTCACAGTTATCCTCATCCTTCACGAAAATCCCACCAAACGACAGATTTGTTCCAGGAACATGTCATCTGCGATTCTTTTAAGATGCAGAACCTGCGCAACCAATCTGATGCCCATCAGACTACGACATACGAAACATTGGAACCCCTTGTTCAAAAAAGAGAGGCGTGAAAAGGTCATCAAAGTAAATCTTACTGAACTCCAAGACAATTCAAATGATCTCAGTCAAGAACGCAGACGGCAAAAGATGAAGGAGAAAGGAGTCTTTCCTCAGAAGCCATGGCTTGAGAAACCAATATATTTGAGTTGCACCGGGAACATATTTGAATCGTATGTACCTCCGGAAGGTGATGGGAAATTTTCTTCTCTCTCGACACTTGTGAGTAATGATACAGCTAGTTTGTTGCATCTGGTTATCCAGGTAAATGTTGACCTCTCTAGGTCTTCCGGAAAGATCTAGACTCATGATGCGGGGAAACTTGGCGAGCTTGAAAGATGACGAAGAAATATACTCCCTCTGAATCTACTCAGATAATCATTGAGATATTCATTAGATAACATTGATCAGAGTGTCAACATCCAGAGCCTTGCATCAATGTTGAGCTTATTTCGATCTGTACTCTAAATAGATCGCTCACATGCAACAGGGATTGTTTTGTTTATTCCCAACAATACCCTTCCAGAGACAGGAATTAATATCTAAGGCATGCTGGAAATCGGTTCAACCTAAAGGTGCTTGCTTTCCGGAATATTTATTGCCCACATCGAGTCCATCATGAATGTGACTCCTCACGGCAAGAAGGGGGGTCGCAATCGCGACTGTTCCTGAAATGAGTCCGTGTGACTCTATTCTCCGATGCGAAAATTCTGCTTGCAAAGGATTCCGGTGTTCTTATAGAGAGTTTGTTCGAGAAGCTGTCGAGATCTAGGTTCAGCGGGTCAGAATCAGCGAATTTCGTCATTTTGTTTAAACAGGGTGTCTAGCGTACCTGGGAAATCTGGAAAATACCTGGAAAAAAATGTAGTACCTGGAAAACCTGGAAATGGGTGATTATGAGATAACTTAGGTATTTCGAGGCCAAAAATGGCGCAGACCGGGATTTGGACCAAAAATTGACTATGTATCGAAATATATAGCTGCAATCTGACTGCTCATAGGTGTTTTGGGATCTATCTGAGCCGAAAATAATTCCTAGACGGGCATGAATGTTGGTCAATCTATGTAGAAAATATGAGGAATTTTCGATATATATTTGCCACGGTAAGGACATTTTGGCATAAAAAGTGATCTCAAACGCGCAAATCGAAATAGATCGTTTTTTTCCAAATCCACGGACTATTTTCACGATGAGGGTAGACTTTAAAAAAAATTCTTCACCGTGACGTTTCTTAGTATTTGAGAGCCAGTGATCACGATAAGGACAATTCTTATGCATTCTTCCACGAGGACATGATTACCGCCGTTAGGGTGATGACAGACAACCCGCTACGACATGAATCGCACGACACGACGCGACGTGACACCGCCCGCCACGGTACTAAATCTATTCCTGCAAACTTAACCATTGATGGATTTCACTCTTTTTCATAAATCATGACTGGTAATGTGAAAATAAATCAAATCCATCGATGTTCGGGTTCACAAGAATGGATTGGGTGCCGTGTCGGGCGGTGTCGCGTCGCGTCGTGTCGTGAGATTCGTGTCGTAGCGGGTTGTCTGTCATCACCCTCTTAAAGACGTAAGAAGCGATTCGCAGGTCCAGGGTCAAATTATCGAGAAGTATTCGGAAAATTTGCAGAATTCTAGGACAGAATGTCGGCTGTATTCTGACTATTTTGAAGTGAGACTTGAGACTCGATTCGTACATAATATCACCTTTTCATATCTCAACTTCGATATTTGAGTGGTGCAAAACCGAAAGTGAATAAACATCTCGGTAAACTACACGATTGAAATCTGCAACTCCAGTTTAGGACATGCGACAAAAGGACATTGTGACCACTTTTGGTAAGCTCAGGTCTACATTAAACTTATACCCGCTCCTAAAACTATTGGGACATCTTCATTTTAATAGAATGCACTGGATATCATCGTTAGACTCACCATGTTTGGTCGTTCAATATGAATGCGAGGTCAGGACATTAAATGCATAAGTCATCTCAAAATCACTCAAATACGCTCATTCTGAGCTCACAAACCTGGAATTCCTGGAATTCTGGTGCAATACCTGAACTTTTAGAGGGACGCCGATCCATCTACTCCGTAATTCTAACTCCCACAAAAAGTTTGATTTCTCCAGTACTTTTGGTCGTTAGTCTAAACGCATCAAAAGCAGCGGCGTCTCGCGTCTCGCCACGGCGCACATTGGTCCCAATCACAATTTTTTGCTGACAACCTCACCTCAGTTGAATTTTTGAAATATCGGGATGATTCAAACGGGATTATTTTGTTGTTCATCTAACCTCCAAATGTACTAACCTGATTTTGACCTAGAAGCACGGGGATGACCTCTAGACCTATAGAACACTCAATGAAAATCCATGTGACGAAGGAGAGCCCGTTCTGACAAGGCCATGCAGGACAGCTCTGTGATGCTCAAGATAGCTTCTGGGGGGTTATCGTAAATGAGTAGGTACGCGCTGGCGCGTTCTGAGCGAGGAACCCAGCGTACAGCTCGGTATGCGCTCAGCGTGTAGCGCGAATTTGAGATAACCCCCCTGGTGACAAGAATATGGTCATAGAGATTCAAATTGTGTCGACTATATATCATGATCAATCCCTGTTTAGAACTTTAGAGTAGCACCTCCTTGCATCAATTCGTATGGGACTCCTCTTCATTGCGCTGCGTATAAGATTTCCTTTGAGTGTTCCAGAAGTTTACAAGTCATCCTCCTGCTCCCAAGGGAAAATCAGCCTAGCACCTCCAAAATTTGGTTGAAAGATGAAGGGAACCCCGTTTGAATCATGATATCTTGAAAATGCAGATGAAGCGAGGTTGTTAGAAAACCCTTTGTTTTGGGGCTAATGTACGGCGACCGCCGCTCGCCGCCGCGTTTTTTGTCAGTAGGGTGGGGTGTGCCTGTTCAGTTCGCCCGATAATGAGGGTAGTTCCACTACGTTTATATGGGGTAGTAGATAAGGGTGTGATCTAACCTTATAGAGCTTGCCCCAGGAGATGATGCGCTTCCAAACAGGGTGGCATAATCGTTAACCTGGGCAACCGGGGAGTATTGCACAATAATTAACAACAACAATCACGAATATAGCTATATAGTTCATTTGACTATATAGTAAGGTGACACTTATTTCCGGACTTTCCTGGATTCTTCGCGCGAGTGCGGATATTCCAATTTCAAGATAAAACTAGATCAATAAAATTTTTGTCAGATTTTTAGAGGTAGCCCATATAGTGCCCATTTTGACATGCATTTTCGACTTTTTTGCAGTTTTGAAAAGTTTTTCGACATAATTCGTCAGATTTACTTGGCAAGCACTGGCAATCCAAGTAGAATGAAGCAAACCGAGCTTAATAACATTGATGAGGATGATCTTAGGAAACTTTCAACGCACGGAGCGGTCAGTTTTAGTTGAATTCAAGGGTCAGAACGGGACGAGAACGGCGGAAATACAGTCCTAAAATCACTTTTGATCGCAGTTTTCGAGTTTTTCTGCGCATGCGTGATTTTCTACGGTTTCGATGATATTTTCAATCGATAGCCCGTGGGATTTCCTGCAAAATGACCACTGCTGAATGTCAATTCGATGTAATGGGACCGGAGTAGTGAATCATTTTGGATAAAGTGAAGTCCAAGGTGGAAATCCGTGCAAATTGGTCGAGATCACCTGCGATGCTGTTTATCTTGTTCAGCGTCTTTTGCTGCTTCTCCTGCACCAAATCGACTTCACCAAGAGGTCATTTTGAAGGACGTTGACCGAGCTATCGAAGTGAGTAAGCTGCGGTGTGCTAATTTGATGGTGAGTTATGGAAAATTGAACATTTGATAGTTTTAAATCGAATAAAAAAGTGGTTTCAACAGTTGTGCGTAACTATATTGTTACTTACCAGCCACTCGACACGTCGCAATCTACTAATTCCGATAGCTCAGACGATTTCCTCCAAGATGACCCCTTGGTGAAGTCGATTCGACGCAGGGAAACCTGAGAAACACACTGGACAAAATCGAAAGCATCGCAGGCGATCTCGACCAATCTGCACGGATTTCCATCTTGGACTTCACTTCATCCAAAATGATTTACTCCTCCGGTCACATTGCATCGAATTGACTTCAAGCAGTGGTCATTTTGAAGGGAATCGCATGGGCTATCGATTAAAAATATCATCAGAACAGTAGAAAATCACGCATGCGCAGGAGAACTTGAAAACTGCGATAAAAGGTGACTTTAGGACTGTATTTCTGCTGTTCTCGTCCCGTTCTGACCCTTGAATTCAACTAAAACTGACCGCTCCGTGCGTTGAAAGTTTCCTAAGATCATCCTCATCAATGTTATTAAGCTCGGTTTGCTTCATTCTACTTGGATTGCCAGTGCTTGCCAAGTAAAGCTGACGAATTTTGTCGAAAAACGTCTCAAAACTGCAAAAAATCGGAAATGTATGTCAAAATGGGCACCATATAGGCTACCTCTAAAAATCTGAGAAAAATCTCATTGATCTAGTTTTATCTTGAAATTGGAATACACCGGCCCACAATCCGAAAAAAAATCGTTTACCAAAAACGCGACTCACATAGATCGACGTAAAATCGAGCGCTGAATCCGAAAATGATGCCGGTTGAGCCACGCTACGTCACAATTTCGAGATAATCGTGAAAAAATTTTTTTTAAAGGTGGTATCGGAATTTTGACCTCGGATTCTGAAAGTACAGATGATTTTACGTCCAAATATTGATTGAAAAAAAATCGATTTTTTCACTCGGAAAACTGATAACCGTCATCCCAATTCCAATTTCATATTTCGGATCGAGTATTCGGAGAGAAATTCATGACAGAGTGCCCAAGGTGGTACTCGTGACGAAGTACTCCCAGTGGAATCCGTGACGAAGTACTCAGAGTGGTACTCGTGACGAAGTACTCGGAGTGGTACTCGTGACGGAGTACTCAGAGTGGTACTCGTGACGAAGTATTCAGAGTGGTACTCGTGACGGAGTACTCTGCGTGGAACTCGTAACGGAGTACCCGGGATGGTACTCGTAACGAAGTACTCCGAGTGGAATTCGTGACGGAGTACCCAGAGTAGTACTCGTGACGAAATACTCAGAGTGGTACTCGTGACGAAGTACCCAGAGTGATACTCGTGACGAAGTACTCCGAGTGGAACTCGCGACGAAATACCCGGATTGGTACTCGTAACGAAGTAATCAGAGTGGTATTCGTGATGAAGCACTCGGAGTGGTACTCGTGACGAAGTACTCGGAGTGGTACTCGTGACGAAGTACTCAGAGTGGTACTCGTGACGAAGTATTCAGAGTGGTACTCGTGACGAAGTACTCTGCGTGGAACTCGTAACGGAGTACCCGGGATGGTACTCGTAACGAAGTACTCCGAGTGGAATTCGTGACGGAGTACCCAGAGTGGTACTCGTGACGAAATACTCAGAGTGGTACTCGTGACGAAGTACCCAGAGTGATACTCGTGACGAAGTACTCCGAGTGGAACTCGCGACGAAATACCCGGATTGGTACTCGTAACGAAGTAATCAAAGTGGTATTCGTGATGAAGTACTCGGAGTGGTACTCGTGACGAAGTACTCGGAGTGGTACTCGTGACGAAGTACTCGGAGTGGTACTCGTGACGAAGTACTCAGAGTGGTACTCGTGACGAAGTATTCAGAGTGGTGCTCGTGACGAAGTACTCTGCGTGGAACTCGTAACGGAGTACCCGGGATGGTACTCGTAACGAAGTACTCCGAGTGGAATTCGTGACGGAGTAACCAGAGTGGTACTCGTGACGAAATACTCAGAGTGGTACTCGTGACGAAGTACCCAGAGTGATACTCGTGACGAAGTACTCCGAGTGGAACTCGCGACGAAATACCCGGATTGGTACTCGTAACGAAGTAATCAAAGTGGGACTCGTGACGAAGTACCCAGAGTGGAACTCGTGACGAGGTACTCCGAGTGGAATTCGTGACGGTCCCCAGGGTGGTACTCGTAACAGAGTACCCAGAGTGGTACTCTCCACGAAATACTCAGAGTGGTACTCGTGACGAAGTACCCAGAGTGGTTCTCGTGACGAAGTTGTCCGAGTGGAACCCGCGACGGAGTACCCGGAGTGGTACTCGTAACGGAGTAATCAGAGTGGTCCTTGTAACGAAGTACCCAGAGTGGAACTCGTAACGAGTTACTCCGAGCGGGACGAAGTATTCGGAGTCGTACTCGTGACAGAGTACTCGGAGTGGCACTCATGAGGGATCACTCGGAGTGGTACTCAAGAATATGTACCCAGAGTAGTACTCATGACGAAATGTCGAGAGCGACTCTCGTGAATGAGTGCTCGAACCGGAACTCGTGACGGAGTACTCGGAGTCGTATTCGTGATCGTATTGCCGTGTTGTTTTTCCTCCGGTCGGGTCGTTGTCCAGAGAATCGGCGTACCACCCTGGGGACCGTCACGAATTCCACTCGGAGTACCTCGTCACGAGTTCCACTCTGGGTACTTCGTCACGAGTCCCACTTTGATTACTTCGTTACGAGTACCAATCCGGGTATTTCGTCGCGAGTTCCACTCGGAGTACTTCGTCACGAGTATCACTCTGGGTACTTCGTCACGAGTACCACTCTGAGTATTTCGTCACGAGTACCACTCTGGGTACTCCGTCACGAATTCCACTCGGAGTACTTCGTTACGAGTACCATCCCGGGTACTCCGTTACGAGTTCCACGCAGAGTACTTCGTCACGAGTACCACTCTGAATACTTCGTCACGAGTACCACTCTGAGTACTTCGTCACGAGTACCACTCCGAGTACTTCGTCACGAGTACCACTCCGAGTACTTCATCACGAATACCACTCCGAGTACTACGTCACGAGTACCACTCTGAGTACTCCGTCACGAGTACTACTCCGAGTACTACGTCACGAGTACCACTCGGAGTACTCCGTCACGAGTACCACTCCGAGTACTTCGTCACGAGTACCACTCTGAGTACTCCGTCACGAGTACCACTCCGAGTACTTCGTCACGAGTACCACTCTGAGTACTTCGTCACGGATTCCACTGGGAGTACTTCGTCACGAGTACCACCTTGGGCACTCTGTCATGAATTTCTCTCCGAGTACTCGATCCGAAATATGAAATTGGAATTGGGATGACGGTTATCAGTTTTCCGAGTGAAAAAATCGATTTTTTTTTCAATCAATATTTGGACGTAAAATCATCTGTACTTTCAGAATCCGAGGTCAAAATTCCGATACCACCGTTAAAAAAAATTTTTTCACGATTATCTCGAAATTGTGACGTAGCGTGGCTCAACCGGCATCATTTTCGGATTCAGCGCTCGATTTTACGTCGATCTATGTGGGTCGCGTTTTTGGTAAACGATTTTTTTTTCGGATTGTGGGCCGGTGATATCAGTACGTGCGAAGGATCCAGAAAAGTCGGGAAATAAGTGTCACCCTACTATATAGCTATATGCGCGTCATCGTCAACCTGGGCAACCGGAAAGCATCATATTGCACAATAATTAACAACAATTGAGCAAGCGAGCATGTTGTTATATGTGAGTATAGCTCAGCTGACTGTATAGCTATGGAACAAAACACGTCAACTGTCCTGGGTTGCTTTTTGGAGGGTAAAACATGTAGTTTTGAGCCATCTGTCAATGCCGTAGAACCCACGTAAAAAATTTTAATGACATTGCCTACGTATTTTTGCCTCAGCTTTATGATGCCGGGTTCGTTTTTCGTTTTTGTGTCACCATAACCTCAAAAATCAGCAATCAAGTTTAAAAATGGCAATAACTCAAAATTACCCCTTTTTGTGGATTTTTTGATATTTACAATCGAAAGATCAGGAAATTTCACATCGAAATAGCTCTCGAAGCAATAGGGGTTTTTCGATTTTCACTAGGAGTAAAGCAACGATGAAAGTGCGAGTGCTCAATCACGTGCTGTTTACTTTTCGCGGGTATTCTAGGCCGTTCAATTTGACGCAAGGAAATAATCAATCGAGGTATCTTCGACGTATTTTCATCTCTTCTTTCCGATGGAGAGCTCAGTTTATACATTTTGATTCAACATAACCTCAAAACGAGAATCATGCATCGAAAGAATCTTGACTCGATTCAACCTACTTTTACGTCTTTTTGATGACATCATTTGGGGAATGGATCCATGTTCATGCTGGAATAATGTTCTATGATTGGTTTCCAGACTATTCCCATGGAAAATGAGATTATGAAGAAAAGGAGCACTCCTAGTACGTGAATGAGCACTCGTACTTTCATCGTTGCTTTGCTCTGAGTGATAATCGAAAGATCCCTATTTTTTCGAGAGCCATTTTGATGTAAAATTTCCTCATCTTTCGATTGGAAATATCAAAAAACCTACAAAAAAGGGTAATTTTGAGGTATTGCCATTTTAAAACTTGATTGCTGATTTTTGAGGATATGGTGGCACAGAACCGAAAAACAAACCCCGCCATCAAAAAGCTGAGGTGAAAATACGTCGGGAATGATGTCATTAACTTTTTTATACGTGGGTTCTACGGCATTCACCGATGGCTCAAAACTACATGTTTTACCCTCCAAAAAGCAACCCAGGACAGTTGACGTGTTTTGCCCCCTATATGCGATCAGCTCATATAGCTCAGCTGACCATATGGTTATGTACGCGCGCGAGTATATATTCCAACCGACCATTTAGCTCGCCCTGGCTATACTCCACAGCCCCCCCTCTCTCTCTCTTTCTCACTCTCTCTGGCTGGCGGGAATAACTGTTTCCACACGCATCTAACATCGCTCCGTGTTCGAACATCATTTTAACCATCAAAGCGTCGTCCCGAGTGGCACTTTTCTGCAGATTGGACTTCCTCCTGACGGCTCATACCACTGGAGCATCACTGCATGGCTCTTGCTAAAGCCTGGGAGGAATAATTCCAATTCTGCACCTCCAACAACAACATCGAGTTGGCAGTGCTTGGCGCCGAATGTGAGCTTTCTGCGCATGCTCGGAGGTTTTCTGCTACGCTGGCCTGCCTCGCTATCTTGCTGTCTGCTGCACGATGAGCCACAACATCTGCTGTATCTGCAACAACACATTACGTGCAGGCAGCAGAGTATGCCACATCTGCAAAAAATCAGGACATGTCAAGTGCTCGAGAATATCCAGAGGAGCAGTGACATGCGAAAGATGTCTGCAGGTGAGCGAGATTCCAGCCGCAAAATTAAGGCGGTGCGGTCACCGTGCACCGTGCACGCTGAAAGTTATTCGCACTTTTATCCGATACTCTTGCGATTCGGACTAAATAAGGAGGAGACGAATACTTATCATCATCTAACTTGAATTTGTCTTCTCGTCGTTTGGCTCAAATCGCAAGAAAACTGGAGAAAAGTGCGAATAACTCGAGCGCAGGCACCTCCTAATCTATAACATAGGCACAATTGTAAATCGCTTTTTTATCAAATTTGCTTTCGATTTGGGTGAAACGACGAGAAGACGAACTCTAATTAGATGATTATAAACACTCATCTTCTCGTCGTTTTGCCCAAATCGCAAAAGCTTCGAACAAAAGTGCGAATAACTTTCAGCGTGCACGGTGACCGCATCGCCTTAACATCAAGTGCGTTGAAGCAGACGACTTTGACTTTTCGCCTCAGCACGCTAACAGCCAGAGAGAGAGAGAGAGAGAGAGAGAGAGAGAGAGAGAGAGAAGGAGGAAACAAGCTCACAAAGACGTGTGAGTAATCAGCCGATCTCACACATGCGGCTCAGCACGCGTGTCGCGTTAGGAAAGTCTCCCCTCGCCCCGCAACATACCACCACGGGCAGTAGCACTGAGCTCCCCACCACCAGTGCCTCTTGAGCCATCGAGAGTCGACAGCTCGCGCTAGCGGGGGGAATTCCGCTAGCTACTGCTTCGTCTCCGTGAAGTGGCGTCACCATCCACGAGTCCAGCAGAACAGAGCACGCGAATATTCAAAAGCAGCAAGCAGATTCGCGGAATACCAAGTTCGCGGAGTACGCGAACTGGAAAAGAATTCAGATGCGCGGCTCACTACTGTCTCTCCGTCGCTGCTCAGTACACCACATGTGGATCAACCCGTCGGATCGGTGGAAAGCAATAGCCTCAACATCTCGGATGAACCTGCAGCAACAACTACGTCGACGTCGTCAAATTCTCCGGAACCAAAGTGGGCATATATACGGGAGAGTACTCTGGACCTATTCTACAACCAAAATGCCTTGCTCCAGAACCAGCTTAACGAAATAAAATCCCTCGTGATCCGATACAACGTTGCTTTACCTCTCCATCTTGCACACCAGCAGTAAGTGAGGTGGATGATCGATTGTTGGCACGTATATCTTCTCTCGAGGGACTTATAGACAAGCAAAGCTCCCAGCTGGAGGAGCTTCGCTTGGATCGACAGCTTCTTCTGGAGCAAACTTCTATCATGGCAGGCCAAATTTCCACTTCAACGGAGCTATTGTCAGGCTTCCAGAGTACTCTGCAAAATAGTAAATCTCGAAATGATGAGAATAGTAACGCTGAATCGACACATCAATCATCGATTCCTAACACCGCCCCTAGGATGGACGAGTCCCCCACCCACACGTTGGAAAGCAAGGGCAGGGACTAGGCAATGACGGACTTGAGCGCTGTAAACTGATTATTAATGGTGTATTGAAAGAAGATTCTAAGGCCTCACCAGCACAGATATCTGATATTACTCATGCAGTGCTCAAGTCTATTCTTTCCTCACTGGAGAGGGCAGACATTGCTGATGTCCATGTCCTGCAACCGGGGCGTGCGTCTGGGGAGAGGACTCCAACACGTAATCGTGACTCGGTTCTATCTTCCCGAGCCTCAGCTGCTATCACGCGCAATTTACCATCATGTATAGTCCAACTCTCCAGTTGTCGACCAGTCGGGAAAGTGATTCAGGCTAAACGTTCAATCACCAATAATTATTTCACGGCCAACAATATCCAGCCTGATTTACTCGACCCAGATACGGAAGCTCATGTGCCAGACCGTAAAATCTTTATAAATGAGATGCTCCACCGTGAAAAATACAGAGAATTCATACGTTGAAGGTCGGTAGCACGCCGTTTGGGTCTCAAATACGTCTGGCACAGTGATGGACGTTTCTGGGTTAGACGGAAAAATGGTGAGCGAGCGCATACTGATCTGCAGGTCATTCAAACAACCTGTCGAAGTGGTGCGGAACACACCTGTGCGTCCTCTAATAATACCCAGAGCTGCACCATCGTTCTGGAGCAAAATAAAGTTCTGGCAGCAGAACCAGCGAGGACTCCCTGACTGAATACGGCTGCTGAAGAGCGACGAGGGAGGGGTAATTCTTTAAAGGCGGGATTCATCAACCTTAACTTCCTGACAGATAAGATTGAGCATCTACGCTTGCTTACGCTAACGATCCCTCCTATCAACTATTTTGGGTGGCCGAGTCGAAGCTAGATGAGTATGTGGATGACAGTCTCGTTCAGATTCCAGGTTTTTCGTTGTTGCGCGTTGTTGATCGCAACAGAGAGGGTGAAGGAGTTGCCTTGTATGTGCGCAATGACTCCAAAGTTGAGAAGTTGGTTTCGTCGAATACTTTTGGGCGGGGAAATCTGGCGTGCCTGAATTTCTTTTCTGTAGCGTAGAGCAAGGCAGCTCACCCCTAATATTAGTCGTGGTAATCTATAGACCCCCAAAAATCGCCATGCGGAAGGATGGTGGGCTGTTTGGCTCGTTACGCCGGCTGTGTGGAGATTACAGTCATAGAATTATAATGAGAGATCTGAACGCGGATTTATTAGACACTACTCACCCTGACACCAAGACACTGACTGCACTGACAGAAGAACTTGCCTTGCAAATAGTGCAGCATGGCCCGACTCATCAACATACCCCCGAAACATCTCATACATGGATTCATCACATTTATGTAGATGACAATGACATCATTACTGACTTTCATAACAGAGTCCTGCCCAGTTTCGGCAAGCACTCGGTCATTGACGTCACCATCAACGTCTTTAGTCCCACTCCGCCGAAAAATTCCTTTGCCTACAGGGATTTTCGCAACATCACTCCGGCGATATTGAATGACCGGTTGCTTCGCTGTGACTGGACAGCTCTTGCAAATGCCGAAACCAGTTTGAAAGATACAATTCACTGATTGAATAAGAATTTGAAGACCGTTATAGATGAATTAGCACCTGAAAAAACTATTAATCCACGTAAAAATGGTGCTCCTTGGATTGGTCCTGAGCTGAGGGTACTCATGAATAAGCGGGACGCGACGCGCAGGCGTTGGGAACGGACTCAACGTAACCAGCGCAAGTGTCCTGAGCTTCAAAATGAGTACTTTCGCCTTGGTGGAGAGGTTGACTTACGCATTGAACAAGAGCATAACTCCTTCATTCAAACACAGTTATCAGATGCTCTTGATCAGAAGAAGAACATTTGGAAAGAGATGCGCAATCTCGGCCTCTTGCCTAAGAGCAAAGAAGAGGAACTTCATGGTTTCACACCGGATGCGCTGAACGCACACTCCGCGGGAGTTCCCGTTTCGCCCCACGGAAATATTAATGAAGCAATGGACGATATTGACTCGGCACCGGAGGAGGGATTCAAATTTAAGCCCACAAATTTCAATGATGTAGTTCTTGCTATCAAGCATTTCTCCTCACAGGCCTGTGGGCCGGATGGGATACCCCAAAACGTGATCGCGAAAGCGCTTCCGGCTATTGGTGATCTTATAGTACATATTTTTAACTCCTCTTTCGCTCATGGCATTCTCCCCGAGGCTTCGAAGCCAGCGCAGCTGATCGTATTAAAGAAGACTGCCGCTCCATCAACGGTCTCGGAGTTCCGTCCTACAGCGCTGCTGTGTTTTCTCTCCAAGGTTCTGGAAAAAATCGCACACGACTAAATCACGGAGTTTTTGAAAAACGAGAAGATACTTGATCGCTTCCAGACTGATTTCAGGCAACACCATAGCACCCAGACAGCTTTATTAAAATTGACTGACGACATCAGAGTAGGTATTGACAGGAAGAAGATCACTCTGCTCCTACTATTCGATTTTAGTAAAGCTTTTGACACAATCTCACCATCCAAGCTGTTGAGGAAGCTACGACATCTTGGCCTCTCAAGATCGGCACTCCTGTGGATAAAATCATATTTACAGGGTCGCACCCAACAAATCCCCGCTAAAGTAGGCGAATCTGATTGGCTCGAAACCAATCTGGGTATTCCACAGGGGCCCGTCCTTGGGCCTCTCCTCTTCAACTTGTATGTGAATGACTTGGCTGGTTTGCTAGACGGAAAGTCGGTACATCGTCTATTCTATGCGGATGACCTCCAAATTTATCTCCAAATCGAGGAAAATGAGATCAGGGAAGGTATTGCTCAGCTGGGAAAAATAGGACGAATAGTCGCCGAGTGGGCCAAAAGTTCCGGCCTGTGTCTCAACGCTGGCAAGACCAAGGCAATCTACTTCAGTTCGGAGAGAAATGTCAAAGGTCTAAAGAAAATGGACTTGCCAGGGGTTGAGATACAGGAGGGAAAGTTCATCCCGTTCAGTGATACGGTCGTGAGTCTTGGTGTTACACTTGATAGTGAATTGACGTGGAAACCGCACATTGACCAAGTTACTAAGAAAGTCAACAGAGCCCTATACGGTCTGCGGTTTTTTAGGGCATGTATCACCAGACCTCTCCGAATTCACCCAGTCGAGTCATTGGTTCAACCGCACCTAGATTATTGCACGGTCGTGTACCTCGACGCCACGGACGAACAGCGGCAACGGATACAGAGACTAAGCAATTCGTGTGTGAGATATATTTTTGATCTTAGAAGAGACGATCACATTACCCCGTTCAGGGAGCGTTTGGGTTGGTTACGTACTGATTCGCGGAGAATGTACTTCGCAGCTATCTTGATGCATATAATCATGCACTTGGGAGCACCTGGCTACCTAGCCCCGCACGGGGTGATCTAGAAGAGCGGGTACTCAAAGTTCCCAACATGAGACTTGAATATGGAAGAAGATCTTTCCAGGTCCAATGTGCTCACTTGTGGAACTTTCTCCCTCCGGGCTTTCGGCAGCTTGGGAAGATATCATTATCCAAAGAGTCATTAAAAGACTTCCTGTTAACACAGTCTTCCCAGAGGATTGATGTAGAGAAAAGGCATTACTTTAACCTTTAAACTGTGATAAGCATGAGTCCGTTTCAATTGATAATTACTACTTCAGAACAGTCATGCGTGGCTTTCTCGCTACCGAACTGAGACTCCTGTGATACTACTGTGGGCCCATGTCTTTTTCATATGTCTTCCCAAACGTAAGAATGTTTCTTTTTCCTTAATCTTTCTTGTGAATACTTATATATGTATATGAAAACGTGACTTTTTCTTCCTTTTCTTTTTCATGACTTTTATGCATCTTACGATGCCTCAAGATGACTAGTCACTTTCTGTGATAATTCTCATAGCCTTGACCGAAATGACAATTTTTCATCTGAATTTAATGTATTCATTATTATGTAAGAGTGACATATGTTCATATGCTACTGTATTTTTGTATTTTGCCCTTGAGCGAATAAAGGTTATCATTCATTCATTCATTCATTCTCTCTCTCTCTCTCTCTCTCTCTCTCTCTCTCTCTCTCTCTCTCTCTCTCTCTCTCTCTCTCTCGCTACGGCCCTCCCCAGTCCATTCGGGCCCCTCTCGATCGTAACAGTCCCTCCCAGACCTCTGCAGCCATCATGCAACGGTAAGATCCGGGAGGTGCTGCCATCAGCATCTTGCTGCGGCTCTTTCGCCGTCTACTAAAAAATTCCCAAAAGATCGAACGCACCGAACAGAGTGAAGCCGAGCGAGCGTTAGCGAGCAAGGCAGTACTGCTAGTGAAAAATTCAACCAGCTGGTTGAAAGGAAAATTCAACCATTTGGTTGAAAATCCAACCAAATGGTTGGATAGACTAGTTGAATTTTCAACCATACTGGTTAAATTTTCAACCAAATGGTTGAATTTTCCATTCAACCAGCTGGTCGAATTTTTCACTAGCGGTACTACCTTGCTCGCTAACGCTCGCTTGGCTTCACACCGTTCGGTGCGTTCGATCTTTTGGAAATTCCTTAGTATTTTATTCCGAAGTTTCTCATGAAGTCACAATAAAATGAAATTGCATCGATTAGAATGGCGGGAATATGGGATGAGTTGCCTTAGGTTCGATTGATATAACAGATTCCTTTATTGGAGGAAGCCTGATTATAGTACTGTAAGTAAGCGCTGTTAACTTGCTCCTTGTGGGAGAAAGGGACCAAACTCTAGGATAAACGCGTGATTTTGGGCTCAAATGGTAGGTAGTACGTTTTGTATGAGTCAGCAGAAGGTTTCTTGATCAAGTATTTGGTGGGACGTATGAATCAACAATAAAAACATGTATATTTGCATGTTTTTTTGTTTTCCCGTCATAAGTCGGAAAATATCGATTTTTTTATTTTTAAATTTTTGATAACATGTTTATTATGGAACACAATTTTTAAGATTGTAGTGTATACCGATGAACCTGACATTCAATAATAGACAAGTATTGAAAACATTTATCAGACAATTGCTAGAATAGTTGTAATCAACTTTGAGTATCATAAAGTTTCCTCCAAAAGATTTGCGAACTTCATCGAATATGATTATATGAAATTTGAAAATTCATTCTGAATGTGTCAATAAAAACTGAATTTGTCTCATATTGTAATCCCAAAAAACTATTTTCTCCTTGGGGAGTAATCTCTATAACTCCTCTTATTACTAGAAATGCTAATTGCGAATAGGAAAATATCACTCAAAATTAGTAAAATCGACTTCACGAGTCATTACTCGGAACATTAGATGACTCCTTTGAAGTACATCGTTATTTTTTAATACATGTTTCTACAACGTATATCAACTCAAGCTCTCATCTGTATCGTTATCCTTCCTGCAAACGAATATTCTGATCAGTAGGATGAGCGCGCGTCCAATCCTAGAATCTAGCCTAAAAAATGGAAGGGGGCTGAAGATTCATATTTGAGAGGATTTTATTGATCTAAAATCGATATCGTAGTCTGTTCCTCAAACAATCTTCTACCTGTCTGTACAACTTTCTGGATTGCGCCCCAAAACCCTTCTGCAAAAGGCTAGGGAATGTGCTATTCATCAGACAGAATTTACAACACCTGAATCAGTGAGCTCTGGGAATGAATGTTTCCGTGTTTCCTTCATCACTACCTGCTAAATTACAAATATGAAACAGTTCCATGACAATTCAGCCGTATTGTAGAAGTGCATATAGGTAGAATATAATATTTACAGTAATGTGATAAATTTCGTCTCTTCAGTCAAAACAAACCACGTGAATTTCCGGCTATAGACGTTGTTTCATCTCCTGACTATGCTTCCATACAAGCAAGCATTAAACATTCGACAGCTGTGCAAAAAAAGTATCACGAAGTGCGAAAAACGAGTTGCGTCACTGATGAAATATTGCAAGGGAGTGCATAATGGCTTTTACATTATTATGAATGCATTTCTCACTTTAAATCATCCAAAAATTGCATAAATTTCACACTCTAACCCTTCGCAATGAAATTCCCGTTCGGGAACAGATCTGGCAAACTCATGCTTGAAAAATGCAACTGTGTGGCTATGGATACGTCACATAGTTCTTCAACAAACCGCCAGAGGTCGCTGGATGAGACCATATCATAGAGCATGAACATATGAAGTGTCAGTCGTTCTCAAGATACCCTAGGAGTAGGTCGACGGGGCTCCAGAATAGAAGAGGAATTACTCGAGGTCAATCCCAGGAATCACAAACAGAGTCAAGGGTCATCATATTGCTGCATGGTGAGTAAGTATAACTACACTTATTCCAATAAAGTCCTCACATATAGAAAGCGTTCACCCATCAAGCATCAGGTGAACGGCTTCCTGTGTGAGTAAGCCACCCCTTCAGGGTGCAAACTCATTTCAACGGACCAAGACTAGACTAAGTATTCTTATTCTGGAATCAGTTGAATCAATAAAATCTAATTTGGGTTTCTTGGTCACCCTACATATGAGGAAATCCACGAAACGCGGTGATTTGAGAGGATGAACATTTGGAAATTTTTTTTGATCGCACATCACTCGGGTTCCGCATATTCTTGAGTTATCAGTATCTAGAACTCAAATCCACTCGCGTGATCGATTTACATGAAACGACATCAGGTGGGACAGAGGAAACAGGAAATCCCTATTGAAGCAATGCTATACCCACACACAGATACATTCTTATATCATTCATTCGACTACTGACGGGGCTGGAGAGTATTTGACTCATCACCAGAAAACTCGAGGAGATTATTGCAGTGATGCTATAAACATTATTCAAGAGTTCTCCAACAGTGTGATTCCCAAAAATTCCTCAAAAACCGGAAAAAGCTCGTACGATTAAACAACGAAATATTGGATTACGCAGTCACTTACTTGGTATCAAATACGATAGAAGCAAGAGATCACAATCGAAACCGGATCGGTTTGACCAGTCTTGCTCGTGTGCGCCTCAAAAAACATGATTTCGTGAAGCGGTCACGTTTTTTCTGAGAGCGTGATTTGCTTACCAATCCGACATAACTCGATGCACATAGACCGGACTCATCCAGATTTTTTCGTTCTTTGATGGAGAATCAGATTCTATTTGCAGAAATGAGATTAGTCAGACTGCGTAGGAGTAGGATGAGAATTATCGTCGATTTTTTTCTTCTTTAATAAGTAGTCACGCTTTATCAACAGGAGATAGTTCCACACCTGTTGGTAGCACACTCTTGGGCTTCAAGGTGGTTGTAGCCTCAAGTTAGAGAGTCATTTTCCCGCAAGAATCATACCGATACCCCAGACTGCATCCAAATGCCGACCTTAACACTGAGGGGAAAAAGCCAAGTCACGCACGAAAATTCGTGATTTCTCAAATTTGATGGCAAGCCATTCCGGTCTATTTTAGTTTTGAGTCTCGAACTCGTCACAACTTGTCTGTAGGATCTCAAAAAAGGTGTCTAATTTGGCGCGGAGTTGATATATATCCGTCGCAGCGAATAATCGGTGTACAAAGGGCGTAACGCACGAATCACCGGGTTTCGTGGATTTGCTCATGTGTGTAACTCTTTGTCTCTCTTCGAATCATATTATATTATAATGCAATGAAAATATCACATGGACTATAGATGTATATTACTATAAGAATGTCAAGTAGAAAAATCTGTCTGCGCGACTGTGGCAAAACGAGAGGATAAGAAATATACTATTAAATTCAGGACGATTCACTCTGGGATAACTCTAGCAAGCATGAGCTTGAAGAAGACAACGATGGAACTATATATTTCTTATTTTATTTTTATTTTATTTTAGAAAATAAACGTGCATAAATGCCCTTTTACACAAGGATATCTTGAAAATACCGCTAATAATCAATAAATATATGAGATCAACAGTTCATCTATCCTAGATATTGACAATTGGAAATGTTAGAAACATACAATAAACATATGAGCAACTGACCATTTTGGCACTCTATATCAAGGATCATAATTTCATCTCTCTATTAACCAACTATCATTGCACAACTCGAATCAACTCATCGTACAGCTCAGTCGTGTTCAATTTCAATATCAATAGACTTTTAAAGTTGACTAGCGATTCTTGATTTTTTATTTCATCAGGTAACAGGTTCCACATTCTCCTAATTCTGTGCGTAGTTGAGTAATACATAAAATTAGAGTGGCAACACAGTTCACTGATACTACGGACATGACGCATGAAATATCCAACTATTCTTTCATTGAACATGCTATTGACGCAGTCACTGGAAAATAGATTGTTTTTTTATTTTATAGGCCACTACACAATCGTGGTAGGTACGGAGTTCTGATAGACTCATCAAATTGAATTCCCAACGAGCATTTGTATAATTGTGATCAGTGAAATGCATAGCATGACCGCTCTTATAACAAAGATATCTCAGGATTTTGTTCTGAGCTTTTTCTAACCTCATTCGTAAGTATTTCAAGTTAGGAGACCATATCACAGAGCCGTACGTTAGTATCGGAATGACCAGAGTCTTATACAGGTATAGAATAGCTCTAACATTCGTGAATTCAGCTGTGGAGCGCTTCATGAACCCAATCATTTCGTGAGTTTTTGTTAACATATTATCAATATGAACTTCATATTTTAGTCTAGAGTCAAAATAAATCCCTAAATCAGAAACACTATCCACTCTCTGTAACTCAGACCCGTCAAGGAGATATTGATATAGAAATTTTGTTTTTGCTCGAGTAAATGATATGATACTACATTTCTTTTCATTAATCCTAAGACCATTTTGCTTCGCCCAAATCAACATTTTGTCTAGTACCCGCTGTAATAAGGATGCATCCCTTGGGGAGTTAATCTTTGTAAAAATTTTGACATCATCCGCATAGATTAGAAACCGAATCTGTGGCATATTTATCACATCTTCAATATCATTTATGAATAAAATGAACGAAATTGGACCCAAATGAGAGCCTTGTGGTACACCAGACGGAGTGGAAAAGAAATCAGATATGAAATCCGAAATTCTTACTGCTTGGGATCTATCTGCAAGATATGATGCGAACCAACTATGTACATTGCCTCTAACTCCCGCATTGAACAATTTTGCTAGTAATCTCGTATGATTGACCGAGTCAAAAGCTTTGGCGAAGTCTACATAAATCGAATCTACCTGTGAGTCGTCCTTCAATGAATCCGCAAGAAAGTCCTGGTATACTAACAAATTTGTAATTGTAGATTTGCCGTTCAAGAAACCGTGTTGGCTTTGAATAATTTTCGACATTAGGAACTCTGTCAAGCGATTAGCGATGCAAGCATCTAAAACCTTTGCCAAGCAACTAAGAATGGATATAGGTCGGTAATTTTCAATGTCATGTACGTTGCCACTTTTGAATATAGGCTGGATGAAAGATGTTCTCCATGCAGTTGGGAATGCCCCAGAAGCAAGAGACTTATTGAAAATATCTAACACGCATTTACTAATTTTTGACCAGCATTTCTTCACAAGAATCGCTGGGATGCCATCAGGCCCTGCTTTTACGTTTTCATCTAGATTACTTACAACAGAGTCAAGCTCATCAGATGTTAAGACAATATCCTCGAGTTTGTCCGCACACTCAGTCACCACCAAAGGGTCTGCATTTGAATCGGAATACACAGAGCTGAAGTAATTTGAGAATAGATTAGAGATTCCAGCTCCATCTTTAGCCGAATGATCTTTGTAGTACATGTTGTTTGGAAAGCTATTGGTTTTCCTAAGTTTCTTTGTATAGGACCAGAAGTATCTCAGATTGAATCTCAAGTTATCTTCAACAGATTGGATGTACTCTAGATATTTGATACGTGACAGCCTAATACATTTTGCTCTCATCTTTTTCACTTCAATATAATCTTCTAGATCCGAGGTTTCGTTCCAAGCTATGTGGAGCTGTTTCTTTTCAAAAATCAATGACTTTAATTCTTCATCGTACCATTTAGGAAATTGAGACTGTGAATTTGATTTGAGTGGTACTTTGTCACGGATTACACTATTAATAATTTCATTGAAATGCGCAACCTGATCATCGAGGCCGTTATGTGAGGATACCTCACTAAAATCTATGTCACCTAGGGCATTTATAATACCATCATAGTCCGCAGATCTAAAGTCTAAGTAACTGCCAGTCTCTTTCGGAAATGATTGCGGATTATCACTCAAAAATTCACCAATAAATGCTTCATGATGAGCGTCGCATGGAAAGAGATGGTCCGTACAGGCAAGTTGATTGTGGAGAGCAGGGTTGGCAAAAAGCAGATCCAATGTATATCCTTTGTTTGAATGAGCTGGATAGATTTGAGCCACATCCGATCCGGCAAATAGGTGACATAAAATTTCGGCACATTGGAGGCGGTCCTGACTGATGGGACCCAGTACCTCAATTTTCAGAGGAAAGCCACTCAATTTTACATTAGGCAAGTTGAAGGCACCACAAACAAGGCACTCGTAGCCGGAGAATTTAGTCATAGTTTCATCAAGGCAGTCAGCTACTGCCTGATACACTGCTTGCAAAGAGTCTGGCGGGATGTACACTACAGCAACGATATATTTCAAATTTTTTCCAGAAACACTCACTATTAAGACGTCTGCCCCAAGTAGATCCCCATCAAAGATCTTCTTAGTCTTGAACTTCCGGGTTTTTGCAATACCAATCAACACTCCTCCACCACGTTTGAGTTTTCTGTCTGCTCTATGAATAGTGAAATTTTCGAGACCAATTTCAGTAGTCAGAATATAAGGTTTTAACCAAGTTTCCGTTACAGCAATTATATCAGGAGTCTGAGTAAAAAGAGGACGTTAGTTTTTATCGAAGTGAGTTTGTTCACAATAGAATGGGCGTTTTGATAGTAAAATAGAACAGATTCCTTGCTACGAGTTAGTTTTTTGCATGAGGCAGTCCACCCATCTGAGGGTCCGCAGATCCCGACTGACTTGCTGGATCTGAAACTTGATGTTGCTGACCAGGAGTATTCTTGTTATCAATAATTGTTGGTGTTCCATTGATGTATTTTATAATCTTGCAGCGATAACCTTTTTCATCGTTGATACGTTTCACTTGATCTCTCAAGGCTCTCAGCTGCTCTCTCTGCGCAACGGTTCTATCAGTGGAGGCTGATATTCCATGTGGGAGGCTCGTCCTATTTTTCATTACTGACAACACTTCAGCATGAGAAGTAAACCGAACTAGTACTGGACGGGGCTTATCTTTGCCTAGGGCAGATCCAATCCTACGAATATTTATAAGCTCGAGCTTGAGACCTTCAATCACCTGCAAGTAGTTCTTTACTCTCTGCAAATCCTTTGATACATCACCAATTGGAACGGATTCAGCAACGTTATGAAGCAGGATATTATTCATCCTGAGATTACGGTCCCTTATTTCAGCAGAGATGGTGTCGATTGATTGATTGAGCCAGAATTTGCCGTGGTAACACTTCTTACAAGAACCTCATCTCTGGAAGCCAAATTTGTCTGAAAAGATTCTTTCAACTTATTTATTTCCGTTTCCAGCATAGGAATTTCGTCCACTTCAGGACGCATTTCTTGCACTTCTGCTCGTAATGCCTCCACATCATTAGGGACGGCCTTGACTGATTCCACAATTGTAGCCAGGTTCTGCATTGAACTCTGGAGTGCAGATACACATTCAACCAGACTCGGGTGAACATTACCATTAGCCTTACAATCGGCAAACTTATAGACCAACATTGGTGTCTTCGTCTTGAGTTGAAGCACTTTTATCTCAGACGCCGAAACGCCCGCACATTTTTTAGTTGCATGGTAAAGTAAAGTACAGAGATTGCATGCTGCGATCAAGTCTCCTTCAACAAAAGCACAGTCACACGATTGGCAGGCTGACATAATCAGAATTGTAAACAAGGTTCAGTTCTGATACACATGTACAAATTGTATACAATTGTAGACGGGTTCTGTACGTATACTATGCAACAGTCGCTCAGCTGGTGGATATCTACAGCAATACCGTAAGTAAACAAATCTTCCAAGAGTGCAAGAGAGACAGCAAATGTACAGCTGCGCCGATCAGCCAATCAGTTAGCCACACACACATACAGCTATGGGCTACAATTTGAACTACTGTAAGTGACTCTTCACAACAATCATGTTTGGTGCGGCACAGTTAAAGATACTGTAACATGAGGAAAAATGAGGAATGCCCATTACAACTTCCTGATTAAGATTCACTTGATCGATCAGTCTCTTTGTCAGCAGCAATCATCAGCAACCAATAATCAGTCGCACACACACACTACTATAGATGCCGCGCCGTGTACATACGAAGCCTTAACTATGGCTTGCGACTTAACACCACAGGAATACGAAAAAGTCACTGTATCCGACGGGACATCTGTTAAACCGTAACACTCAATGCACTCACATTTTTATTTTACACTCAGAAATTGCTACTGCACAATACTTTAACAGTCCGTTTTAACAGATTTATCGATATTACTGTGGAGCGATCGAGTCTCAGATGTTTACCATTCCGCCACCTATCGGTCAATCAATACATATGAATCATCGCATATTCCCGCAATAAATCACCAGAGATCGCTATGTGAGGCCGATGCATAGAGTACGGATACATGAAGCGTCAGTCGGTCTCAACCTACCATAAGAGGAGGTCGACGCGCTTTAGAGTGAAACAGAAAGTTTTCGAGTTCACCTCCAGGAATTAACAGCGTGGTTATGGGTCATTATATTGCAATACCGGTGAGTCAATAGAATCACACTTATTCTAATCAAATATTCACTTAAAGAAAACGTTCGCCCATCAAACATTTGGTGAACGTCTTCCCTAGAGTTAGTCACCCCATCATACATCCGGGTGCAAGTGAGCCACCCCTTCAAGGTGCAGAACACATTTTGAAAAACCAAGACTAGACTAAGTATTCTAGAATCAATTGAATTAATAAAATCAATTGGGGTTTCTAGGTCACCCCACATAGACATGGCCTTCTGCCAATTCTGGGAAATATGAAAATAGCATTAGAAGCAAGTAGGGGGGCGATTGACCTTCTGTAAAACCTCAGCGAGAAGGAGACCTCCAGCGTAACCATTGAAGTTCAAAGCTTTCAGTAGTCAGAGACGGCCCTCAGTCACAGTCTCAAATAAATCAGGAAGCACATTCCACACCAATACATACATTCATCCATCACAAAATGGATGAAATGAATATAAGAATGTATGAGTAAATGAATAGAGTAAAAAACTATCCACACACAGGCTACAACACCATTATCAGGAGATTCCTCGATGTTCTTGTTCTTGGTTGTGGATGCTGAAGGAAAAAAAATTTATGAATTTCTGTATCATCTTCAATTTAAACAGTTATCATTAATTTTAGAAATATAACAGATTGGTCTGAGTATATACAGTACCTTCCAAAATTAATGGATTATGCATGGTCTCACTAAATCCATGATAACTTCGAATCCCTTCATCGTTTAAGAATTTTGAAGAAAGGATGAAAAAAGGATCTTGAAGATCATAAAAAATCCATCGATTCATGTGTTTCAAACATTTTTCAAATGTCTTTTGCCTGCCCGTAATCGACATTGAAAATCCAAAGAAATTCTTCTTCAGTAGATCACCTACAACTTCAACGGAAAAGGTCGGATCACAGAAATTCTCACGGGATCTTGTAGACCGTTAAAAAATCTAAAAATTTGGTCCTCTGTAAAATTTTTGTACGACCCTTCCCGTCTGACTTACGAGCTCCGAAAGGAAACTTTGTATTAACATAGGGTGTTATGGAGATCCCGAGGCTGGTACCTATTTCGTTCCGTCTTGCTCTACTCTGGTGCGAAAACTCATCAAAAGAATATCACGCTACATGATTTCGACGTAAAATGATCTCATCTTTCAGAAGAATGTATCAAATTTTGCCTCAAATTTGATTTGGACGGCCAAAACATGGAATGAATCCATTTTCATAACAAAACTTGGAAAATTGTTGTCACCTCAAATCTGAGACAAAATCTGATAGAATTTTATGAAAGATAAGATCATTTTACGTCAAAACCATGTGGCGTGATATTTTTTTGATCAGTTTTTGCACAAGAATAGAGCAAGACGAAACGAAATAGGTACCAGCTTCGGGATCTCCATGAGCACCCTGTGTTAATACAAAGTTTTCTCTCGGAGCTCGTAGGTCAGACGGAAAGGGTCGTACGAAAATTTTACAAGTGACCTAATTTTTAGATTTTTGAACGAACTACAAGATCCCGTATGGATTTTCGTGATCCGACCTTTCCCGTCAAAGTTGTAGGTGATCCACTGAAGGAGAATTTTTTTAGATTTTCAATGTCGATTACGGGCAGGCAAAAAACTCTTGAAAAGTGTTTGGAACACATGAATCGATAGATTTTTTTGTGATCTTCAAGATCTTTTTTTCAAAATTTTCATACGATGAACGGATTCGAAGTTATCATGGATTCAGTGAGACCACGCATAATCCATGAATTTTGGAAGGTACTATATATATATATATATATATATATATATCATTGTAGTAGAATATATGATAGTGTAAGATAGTTCCAAGATAGTAAAAATATACAATATGTAACATTCCACACTGCGAACAATAAATATCATAAGGGACGGGGAAATTATCCGTCCCTTTTCCTTCGTGTCATTTCAATTTACATATGAAATACATTTAGCAACAAATTTGAATTCCAATTTAGGATTCATGGAAACATTTAAAAAAATTTCAATTTTTTTTTTCTTGAAAAATTCCAAACATTTCCAATACATTATAAGAATCATCATTCCACTTTTCTTCATTGATTGAAGATCATGATAATAGGACAGATGAATATCAATTCTGAATCATTTAATAACTTCTCGAAGTCCGAAAAATTACAATTCGAGAAAAATCTCATTTTTTAAACGACATGACAACCACAAATGAAGAATCCAATACTTGACAATCGCCTGCGGAGGGGTGCCTCACAAAAGTGCTGAGGTCATGGCAAGTATTAGGTGTTCCTGTCAGCTAACAGACGAATCCCAATATAGAATTCCAGCCCAGTAGAATCCCTGCAATCCTGAGTCATTCTACACACATCCTTTGAAGTTCCCTGTTAGCAATGACTCATCCATAGGATTGTATATTCTATTGTGAGCTTGGAATTATGGGGTACGAACAGACATACACAGACTGTTTCATAAAATGAATTTAATATCCTGTCAGAAATAATTCGAATTTTCTCTCATTAATCATTCCATTTATGTTTCATACAATTAATTAGAATTAGCCGAAATAGTTATCTCAATTCAATTCTCAAATATTCTCAAAACAACTCTCTTCAAATCATATAATATGATGTTTCAATTAATACTACATAAACTATATATATATATATATATATATATATATATATATATATATATATATATATATATATATATATCACCCCAAAATATATATATATATATATACAAAAACACTCAAACTCATTCATAACACACTACATAACTAAATACTCACATATACTACACTTTACAACACATTTACATAGATACACGTTCGAAAGCGTAAGAAACGATACCGTTAGGTAATTCCCGTTTAGGCCCTGAGCACAAAAGTGACCAACTCCACTGTGTACGATCGAACACGAAGAGAACCAAATTACGGAATTGTGACCATACACAAAATCATAAAATACACACACACGCACACACACAAACACTCGTATACTCGAGCCGGCCCCAGAATGCAGGTCAATATGTATATGTCGTAGCCAGATAAGTAAATCAGCCAGTTACGTAACTGTCTAGTCAGTTGCGTGACGGCACGTGGATGGACAACTCCGCGTGGAAGCTTATATTGTATTCCTATCAGTCTAGCCAGTACCGCAACTGACTGAAATCGTTGGCCAGTTACGCGACTGACTGAGGCATCTTTCGCGAATAGGTTAATAAGCTCCCAATATGAAATAGGTACACTCGTGACGTATCGCGCTCATGGCTGAACGATGTCCTGGAAACACATAACATACAATATCGACCTGGGAACCGATAAACCAAAATAACCGTGAATATGTAGACACACGTGCCAACAATTTCACGATCTATCCACGTACATGTCTTCACAATCATGCGATTGTTGGATCTCAACAATGGTACCTTCGCAGTCGTTCAAGTGGTTTCATAGTGTTTCTGTGTCTTCAAGACTTCTATTGATTGTGAAGAAGACTATGGTAAATCATGAGCTTTGTGGGCACAAATCACAGAGTCTCATGCAGAGTAACATAAGAGTGATCGAACAATTAGAATGGGTGAAATCGCCGCCATCGCTGACAAAATTATTTTAATGAAATTTTTGTGCGGGATCCGCGCGGAAGGACCCTTCTGAATCCAAAAATCCCTGTTGCCAGTGCAAGTATCTATCATTAACATTGAAAGAACAATGGATCATTTCTCGGAAACATGAATTGTTGCTATTGGATATCGTTGAAAATATCCCGATTAACAACTTTTCACTTCGGAAACATGAGATTTTCACGGTTTTTGTAAATCACATGAGAGATTTCCTTTTCAAATCAGCCAAATAATCTCAAAGAACTGTTTCCGAACCGAAGAAAATTGTTATCGACAAGTCATGAGCAATATCATTTTGAACAATTTTGCAATGGAATTTCGTCTGGCAACGTGGATTTTCCGATTCAAAAGATACTTACGTGGGAAATCCCGCGTAATATTCCATCAGGATAGTTCTTTCAACAATCATAGTGATTTCGCCTAGTCTGAATGTGGAATTGAAATTATCTCCAAAAAGTGAAAGAATCTCTGAGAGGGAAACCTCAAGAGAGGGAAAAACTCCAGAGATGGTGAACATTTTTGTATTTATGATTCTTACAAAAGACTATAACGAATTGTGGTAAATAGAAATTACACCAGTCGGGATATTTTAACGGCTGGATATATCCTTGAATGAGTATCCAGAAAATTTGAACAAATACTGTTGATCCTCGTTCTCTTGTTCGCTCTTTCAATTCCCTTCCCATGATTATTCACCTAACCGCGAAAGATGCTTCAGCCAGTTGCGTAATCGGCCGACGATTTCAGTCAGTTGCGTTACCGGCTAGACTGATAGGAGTTAACATAATTAAGCCACGTGCAAATTCCTGTCCGTCCGGATCCCCCGAGCAGGGCTGCCAACCTAAAATCGCGTTCGAGAATCAGTGTTGCCAACTTGACGTCAAATGTGTACATATGTCATATAAAATTGTGTGTACGTCAAGTTGTCAGTTCTGATTTTCGATTGCGATTTCATTTATGATTTGAATATATATATATATATATATATCTCCCCCTAATATATAGTAGTAAGAATGAGATTCCTCTGAATTCCCCTGAATTCCTCTGAATTTCCTTGAACTCCCCTGAATTCCCTTGACTGCCTTGAATGCCCAGGAGGGCCCCTGAGGGCCTCTGAGGTCCTTCGAGGTCCCTTGAGGGCCCCCGAGGGCCCCTGAGGGCCCCGAGTGCCTCTGACCAAATAACCTAAATTACGTTCCATATTTACCTTAGGGGCTGAGAGATTCCCCTGAGATCCCCTGAGGGCCTGTGAGGGCCCCTGAGGGCCTCCGAGGGCCCGTCAATTTTTCTGAGCCCCTGCAGGTCCCTTAGTCTTCTCAATTTCCCTCTGCAGCCTTCTAGAAATGATATCGTTCTCATTATCATTATTTTCCGTCTCATTATTCAATTATTACAACATTTAAAGTGAGCTTGGGTTACGGAGAAGATGTATATTTCTTCCAAAAAAATGTGAATTAGAAAAATTTTACAGTATATCCTATTATTTCATCCAAACACTCAATTCCTGTAGATCGATCTGATTATTTTGAGCACTTGCCGTATTCTTCTCCAACCTTTTCTCTCGAACTGTTCGTTCAAATACCACAAGATTACCTGCTCCCTCAGTTCATATACTTGTATCGTTTTCCCCAACTCCAGATTTCACTCCATCTTAACGGAATTTGAGAACAATATACTTGAATTTCCAATCATATATGACAAAAATATCAAACATTAGAAACCCCGTCCCAAACAACCTTTTCCGATCTCATCTGAAGCATCGAATCTATTTCCAATAAACGAATTCTTTTGATCTCTTCACCGAGGAAGAGCAACGTAAACCTGTCCATTGGAGAGAATCGGCCGTTTTATATGAATATCAACCTTATCTAAACTTTCACGTGGAGACTTATTAATTGTCATTGCCAATACCGAGACCACAGGGAGCTGTTCCCTGTGAACTACAAACGGCAGGAAAGACTCACCCTTGGTTAGTGTTAGCTTGGGTACGAAAACTATTGTCCCCATATTCTCCCCACTTATCACTTCCGCTTCAATATCATGCTTGTACAGTTACCTAATCTTTAATCGAATCCCATTACATAAACCCTTCGCCACTCTCAGATTCCGAGTCATCAGATTCCAAATCAACATCACAATAGCATTTACGTTCAAATCAAGTCCATGTGGAGTTAAACCGTCTCTAATTCTATTCAGAAACTCGGTTGGATATTTCAGATGAGTGTGCTCCTCGGTTTGATCTACACCTTTGTGAGTCGCATGATCAACGCTTAGTAAGATGAAGTCGGACCATCGAACATTTCCAAGATTTTCTTATTCAATTTTATAATATTTTCTTCATGAGATGACAGAACAACTCTATTCGTAGCAATATCTTCATTGATGTCTTTGGATATGGGTTCTACGTACATCATTACTCTTCCGCTCAGGTCTCACTTCCACTTCATCAATTCTACCCTCACCTCTACCAGAAGGATGTTGGGAAAATCAGGTCCTTAGATCTCAAATTTTTAGTCAGCTTCATTACATTAAACAATTGCCATAAGGCTGACGATGTGATAGTTTTCTGGATTATACAATGTCTATTCCCATTGGTCAAAACTGGCAGGATTTGTCTGAAATCCCCGCCTGAAATCACCAATATTCGACCAAAGGGTGAGTCATTGTAAAAAGCGTCACGGAGTGTTCTATCCACCACCTCCAACGCTTCTTTGGAAATCATTGATGCTTCACCCGAGATGATAACACCTGCTTCCCTCAATTTCTTCTCATCGGCATCAGATTTCAAAAAAATACTCTCAATACTTTCTAGATCCAAGGGTATTCTCAAGTATCTATGACTTGTCATACCTTGTGGTGAAAGAAATCGACTCAATACTCGTCCACGCCATTGGCAGAATCTTCTTCTTCTGGGATAAAAAATATTGAATGAGAGACCTTTACAAGGAAGTTTTTCCACAATCTCCAGGACCATCAATGAAACTGACTAGACTTTCATTACTTCTTAAGTTGCTATGGATGGACTGACTATTGATTCTCCACTCCTTTAAATCAATAATCAGGAGTAGCGGGGGTTGGCGAGCGGAGCGAGCAAGGGGGCTTGCCCCCCCTAGTATATATATATATATATATATATATATATATATATGAGCGAATGTTGAAATGCTGACGCTGCATCTGGTAAAGAAATAAAGTTCGCTCGGATGAGTCATCTTCGTTATGACTATCCGAAGTGCTGTTAGACTACTACTTATAGTATGTGCTCCTAGTGTAAATCGTCTGCGGCGCTCAGTTTGAACGGTGTGATATTGCTTCTTAAAGAAAGCGGATCACTAAAATCGGGATCCTACGATACTCATAAATCGTAGACGGGTCCTAGGATGTTCAATAAACCTCATAACCTAGGAAAGTCTGTTCAGATTCCCCATTTATATGGGGGAATTTCTGGAATATCTTTCCTATGCGCGTAGCTTCTTTCTCATGATAGTATTCTATATTGAATATCTCTGATTGAACAATGTGAACTGCAAGACCGCAAACACCAGATGCTTCAACCGAGAATCCGGATGAGAAGAAAATTGGTATCAAAATTGTTTCAATTCATTCTCCTGGGAGATCATTGCGAACCCAGAAAGGCAATCCAACCCATAAAGGACTGATATTTATAGTCTGACCGAAAATTTTCTCAAAAATCAGAAAGGCAAATAAGCCCAGGAATACCTGATGAATACTCGAACTGAAAAGTCACTCGAAAAAGAATCATCTCCATGACCCAGGGAGGCAACCGAACTCGCGGATATCTGGATGCTTGAACTCTTCTGTAGGAAGAATCATTCCAAAAACCGAGAGGGTCGACTATATCCGCAAATACCTCGATGCTTGGACCAAAATTCTCTATTTAGAAGAATTATTCCCAAGAACCCAGGAAGGCAAATGAACCCTTGGATACCTGGATATTTGGACCGAGGAATTCTCTATTTAGAAGAACCCCATTCTCAGAACCCAGTAAAGTAGAATGGCGCCGCACATACCTACATGCTTGGATAAAACATTTTCTTCTCGAGGGATCGTTCCCATAACACAGGAAAACATATAAACCAGAACGCAAATGGAGCAGCTATTATCTGGATGCTCGGACCAAAAATTACCATGTGGAAAGAATCATTCCAAAACACAGAAAGGCAATTGAACCTGTAAGTACCTGGATGCTCGGGCTGAGAATACTCTGTCGAAAAGGATCATTCCCAAAACCCAGGGAGGAATATCAACCTGCAAATCCCTGTAGGCTCGGTCCAGGAACTCTCCCGTAGAATGAATCATTTCGAAAACCAAGAGGGGCGACTTAGACCGCAGATACCAGAATATTGATATTAGGGATGATTCTCTCTACGAAAGTACTTTCTGTCCGAGCATCCAGGTACTTGCAGGTTTAGTTGCCTTCCTAGGTTTTGGGGATAATGGTTTCGAGAAAATAATGCCCAGTTCAAGCATCCAGGTATCAGCTAGGTTATTTGCCTTCCTGGGTTTTGGGGGTGATTCTTATTAACACAGAATTCTCCGTCCAAGTATCGAGGTATTTTCGGGCCACGTACCTCCCTGGATTTTCTGATGATTCTTCTATATAGAGAATTTTTAGTCCGAGCATCTACGTATTTGCGAATTCAGTAGCCTTCCTGCTGTATTTCAGGAATGATTCAATTCACAAAAGAATTCTCCGTTCGAGTATCAAAGTGTATGCGGCTTTGGTTGACACCAAGTTTGGGAGTTCATTTTTCTACATTCAGTGTTTTCGGTCCGAGCATCCAGGTATTCGCGGAATTATTCGCTTCTCCCGGGTCTTAAAATAATCTTCTCTTTGGAAAAATTTTTGCTAACCATCCAGACTCTCTTTGGTTGGATCGCCCTTCCGAGTTCTGGCAGTGACCTTTCAAAATACGCTGCTAAAAGTGATTAGCAGAATGCTTTCTCACGGCGTTATATGATGATAATCTTAACGAAAAAGAAAGTATCCTATATTTTGAGTTTTTCTTTCGAGGAAGCATTCCAGAGAGATTCGGGTCATCTGAAAGGAGATTTTTCCAACAATATCTATTGTTTTATTAAGAGAAAATTTTGATATAGTCGGTTTAAAGATGATTAAACTGGAGTCCTTTGTGGAAATTCCCTTCCCCCGAAAAAATTTTCATATGAACAATGTTTTACGGATTTTATGAAAATTTCGTATCAGCCAATCGATTCAGAATGGCGCATAAGTAAGTCTTTAGGTCATTAGAATTGAGATAAATTAGTCGTAAAGGATGATACGAGAGAAAAATGAATATTAATTCTAATTTTCTACTACTTTTTGAGTTATTCTTTTGAGGAAGCTTCTTATAGAGATTCAGGCCATCTAGACTGAGGTTTTTTTAACAATATCCATCGTTTGGTTGAGACGGAATTACGATGCAGTGGGTTTGAGAAGGGTTAAAATGAAATTTTTTGTGAAAATTTTGATTTTTTCGGAAATTTGAGATTTGTGAAGACTCAAATGAATTTCGGTATTAACCAATCGATAGATAATGCAGAAAAAACCATAGTTTAGGTCATTGAAATCGAGATAAATGAGTCATAAAAGAAGGTACGAGGAAAAAATGAATATTAAGAAAAATTTCCCATTATTTTTTCAGTTATTCTTTAGAGGAAGCTTTTCAGAGAGATTTGGGCCTTCTAGTCTGAGGTTTTTTTAACAATATCCATCGTTTGGTTGAGACGGAATTACGATGCAGTGGGTTTGAAAAGGGTTAAAATGAAATTTTTGGTGGAAATTTTGATTTTTTCGAAAATTTGAGATCTGTGAAGATTTTATAAAATTTCGGTATTAACCAATCGATAGATCTTGCAGAAAAAACCATAGTTTAGGTGACTCAATTCGTGGTGAGACCGTGTGTGAAAAAGATATTTATGTATTAAAAGTCGAAATTCGAGCACTTTTGCTTGAAAAAGCCCATGGATCAAATTTGACTGGGAGCCGAAAGGTGCCAAATCTCTGGGCTCTCAGAAATTGGATTCTGTACAACTTGTAGAAAGCCAAAAGTTGATAAGGTGAACAGTAAAAGAGAAAGCGTGTCCGGTATGAAACAACATACACACACACACACACATACACGGAAAAAGGGGTGCAAAGATGAGTCTCTGACGGGTTTGGAAGGGCATTAGGAGGAAAAGTGTTACCTACATTTGATAGATTTTGGCGAGAGGAAGAGAATGGTCTTTGGCTTTTTTAGATAAAAGGAATTTTGTTGAATAATATGTTGGTTTTAATGAAAAATTTGATCAAATTTTCGTTGGGGTGAAAACAAAGCTTTCTCTTTAGAGAAAGCAAAAACTATGGAAACGATTCTTTGTCAGAGCATCCGAGTATTTGCAGATTTGATGCCACAGTTCGGTTCAGGACCGATTTTTTCCTCATGCGAATTTCTGGTTCGAGCAATTTGGGAGTTTGCGGTCTCATAATTGACATTGCTCGATCAAAAATATTCTCGAAATGCTATCGTGAGGAGAAAACCGTGCATAGATGAGGTATTCTAGGAATCTCCTCATAAAAGTGAGAAATTCTAAACACGCTATTCTAGGTTATGGTTCCATCAAACATTCTACGATGTATTGTGGAATCCCAATATTAGTGGTCCGCACCACAGAACAAAGCCTAAAGCACTCTCCACGAAGCATCTTCACACCATTCAAACTAAGCGCCGCAGACGATTTACACCAGAGGCACATACTCCAGCATTCACAAGTGAAATATAAGTAGAATCACAACTCATACCATAAGTTTTATTTAATTCTTGAACGTAATTCGATCTGGGAGGACTAGGTTTGTCATGCAAATGATGTTATAGCATGATTATTAAAGATGCATATATTGGCAACGTTTCGTCAACTCGTTTTGTTGACCTCATCAGGCTGAAATTCAAACAACACTGAAAATATCACATGGTCAAGTGTTGTTTGAATTTCAGCCTGATGAGGTCAACAAAACGAGTTGACGAAACGTTGCCAATATATGCATCTTTAATAATCATGCTTTAACATCATTTGCATGACAAACCTAGTCCTCCCAGATCGAATTACGTTCAAGAATTATTATCATTTGAAGGGGACGAGTCAAGTTAACACAATTTTATGATAAGTTTTATTTGTATTTGCCCAACCCTGGTTTGAATCACCCACACGCAGTTATCCGGACAAGAATTCCAGTTTGAATTGGGCAAACGATACCTGCACACCATAAGACTACTATTCACAGGCATATACGACACGGCTCTTAGAGGCAACTCACAGTAAGAGTCACGAAGTAGTGAAAGAGTTTTCTACAGACGCATAGCTCCGACCGAATCTATAGCCTTTGTCGAGTTCTTTGCTCCAAACATTGAGCCCTTTCTCGGAAACTTTCAATCTAATGATCCAAAACTGCAATTCATGCATATGACTCTCGCTCTGACTTTATCTAATATGATGGTAAGATTTATGACTGCAAAAAGTATGATATGTTTGGATTGTGTGATAATCTCAGTCGTCAAAAACGGAACAAACCATCTACCTCTGCTGAACATTTCTAATTCGCCCTGTGAATCCCCACTCAATAGTTCCCTCAATTCCAAGTTTTAGTGAACGGTTTGGCTTTCCATCATTCAGGCGCGTGGATACAATACATACGGGATCTTGAATACTGATTGTCTTGCGGGATACTCGGAATAATTATGAGTGACTTCATTGGTCTCTCCGGCCAATGTTTCCGATTTCATTTGCAGAATTCGTAGGAAAGATCAATGAAGTCATTAATCAATTAATACATACAGAATTCGCTATTTTATATTCCTGATGAAACATTTGGAATCTTCTGGAAAATCTCAAAATGCACACTAAAATTTGCCAATATGACTTTGAAAACACAAGGAATTTGCAGGAAATGCGACATTGTATCCTCGCTGGACACCCTGTGTGGGTGAAATCATACTAACAAAGCCGCACCCGAATAATCACCTCAAAATTCGATAGTTCTGATTGGCTCGGGACTAATCTGGGTGTTCCACAGGAAACCGTTCTCAGGCCTTCACTCTTTAGCTCATACGTCAATGACTTACCAGGTTCGCTAAACGGGGAGTCGGTACATCTTCTACTATATGCAAACGATCTACAAATTTATCTTCAAGTCGAGGGAGCTGAGATCAAAGAAGGTAGATAGATAGATAGATAGATAGATCACCGCAGCGCAAACGCTAAGGGGGGGGGGCGAGCGCGCAAACGTGGACGTCTATCAGTGGCAGCAGACGAAGCGGCCTACAAAGAGGCGAAGAAGCTTCTCCGGGATGCCATCCGTCGCAGTAAACGGAAGTGCTGGTCGGAGCTATGCAGCATGGTCGATCAAGATCCGTGGGGCACACCGTACCGGGTGGTCATGAGCAGACTGCGCTTGAGAGACGGACCAACAGCGCCAACTGACAAGGAGTCAGTTCTACGGATTGCCAGGGCATTCTACCCGAGAGGGGAGCCCAGACTCACATTCCCTGGGTTTATCTCCGAGCCAATCCCCCTCTTCACCGAAGAAGAGCTAATACGAGCCGCTACGAGATTGGCGAATGGTAAGGCCCCGGGGTTGGACGGTATCCCCGACGAAGCCCTGAAAATAGTGGCTCGAGAGCAGCCTACCCTGCTATTGAAGCTGTTTAATAAGTGTCTCCTTGCGGGAGTGTTCCCGAAAGTGTGGAAACGGCAGAAGCTAGTCCTCATTCCCAAGGGAAAGGGTGGAGAACCAGCGGAGCCATCATCGAATCGGCCACTCAATATGCTGGACAACATCGGGAAGATGTATGACCGCATGATCCTGAACCAGGCGGAGGGAGAGTATGAGCGTAGCGGAGGGATATCCCCGATGCAGTTTGGCTTCTGCAAGGGGCGCAGTACAATGCACGCAATAGGAAGCGTACAAGACAGACTTCACAGAGCGCATACAATGGCTCCCGAACCAGGAGGAGGGTTTTGTGCCATATGCTTGGACGCGGAAAATGCCTTCAACACAGCAAGCTGGGAACGGATCTATAGGTCCCTAGATGGAAGAGTCCCCCCTTACCTGTTCGCAGTCATCAGCGATGGACTGCGTGACAGAGTCCTCGTATGTGACACTGATGAGGAGAGGGTTGAGCTGGAATTATCTGCAGGGATAGCTCAAGGATCCGTGTCAGAACCGTTCGAATGGAACACGCAATACGACGAGTTCCTGAACATGAGTCTCCCTGATGGGGCAAGACTCATTGGCTCCACGGACGATGCGGCATCAGTCGTGGTCGCCGAAACCGCGTGGCAAGTGGAGTATGTGGCCAATGAAGCTTTAAACCGCATTGGTCAGTGGTTCTCTGAGAACGGGCCGGAGCTTGCCGAGCACAAATGCGAAGCGATGCTAGTCACCAAGAGGAGGAGTTTCAGAACTCCCGTGTTCTCCATCAACGGGTACGAGATTCCACTCAAGAGGGAACTCAAGAACCTCGGGGTTTGGTTTGATGACCAATGGAGCTACAAGGCACAAGCTAGAGAAGCAACGCTGAAGACGGACAGGGTTGGTGGCGCCCTCCAACGGCTGATGCCAAACATTGGTGGCCCCAAGCCAAACAGGAGAGCCTTACTCAGCACCGTGAGCTATTCCATCATGCTGTATGGTGCACCAATCTGGGGATAGGTAGCTAGAGGGTCCGTAATCGATGCAAAGCTAGGTCCAGTCCAGCGGCGTTTCGCGCTACGGACGATCAGCGCTCATTGCACGGTGTCCGGCCACGCAGCCTGTGTGCTTGCGGGTACACCACCCATTCGACTGCTAATAGCTGAGAGAGTGCGGGTATGGAAACGCCAAGAAGCCCTCAAGAGCGTTGGAGTCGTCTTCAACCCCACTCGTAAGGCCCTCATACGAGACGTCGAGAGAGGGAGACCGTCGAAGAGTGGCAAAAAGAGTGGGAGAGTACAATGAAAAGGAAAAGGACGCGAAGATTGATCCCTAACATAGCCAGGTGGATCGGTCGAGCTCACGGAGAGCTGGATCACTGGCTGACGCAAGCGTTTAGCGGGCATGGCTGCTTCGGAGAGTACCTGGAGCGGTTCAAAAATATGAAGGATCTTCTGATTCCAATCTTGTAACTGATCTGACCTGGAATTTTATGGTTGAATATTTAAAGAACGTTCCATCTTGAACCAATGTAGGATGATGTAATTTCGAGAGACTCTGAATATTTCAGCAATAACAATTCATGATTGGACAATGCAATGTGAGAAGTTATATCTAAACCTTGAGGACCATGGAATGAAGAATATCTGTCTGAATATCCAATTTGTCCACTTTGAGCTTGTCGTTTTCTATTGCTGTATTTGGGAATTCGAATGCTGCACTACTGGGTGTTGGGGCTGAATGAGAGTGTATAAACATCAAGTGGTGAAAACATCATACTTCAACCTGTTAAATACATATTATGCTTGAGCATTGAGTGAGTTTGTTGATACCAAGACCTGTGCGGTTTCATCATATCCATCATAGAGGATTCGGATACACCAGAAACCTGAAGATAAAGAGTCATCTCTTCACCAAGAATCGAGCTCTTCTGCGATTGATATCCTTATTTTTACTTTGTAGAATACTCATCTGACAGAAACAAACACAATGGAGAAACCGATGGTTGATGTTAGGCATCTGTTCTGCTGTGACGCACTGCGAAATTGAACCCAACTTCGACCTCGTCCTGTTAACACCTGGTGGACTCGGAGGACGGGACATAGTCCGCCGCGGATGCCTTTTCCAAGGACTCGACCCGGACTGACCCGGACAACATCGGCTGCCCGGGCACGTCTCTGCGACTTGTTTTCGAAATTCTAGCCCCAAAACTATTTCTGCTGCGCCGGTTGCGCGCGCGCACTGAAAACCTCACTCACAACTTACTTTTGTGATCGGCAGAACTGGTCGCAAGCTCGGAAAAAATCAACTACCGCCGAGTGTACATGAGAATCGCTGCAAAGTATAGTCTACGCGAGTCCGAGCGTAGCCAGCTCAGTTGCTCCCTGTAGGGGGTAATATGTTCGTCTCTCCTGATGCCAAATATGTATCTCACACATGAATCATTCAACCGTTGCAGTTGCTATCGTTGCGTTTCACTAGCGTCAAGGTACACTATCGCACAGTAGTCAAAGTATGGTTGTACGAAAGTTTCGACTAGCCTTTGGCGAAGAGTCTCGGTCGTACAAGCCCTGATCAAACGCAAACCATATAAGGCTCTATTAACTCCCTTTACTATTCGGTCGAACTGCGGCTCCTGCTCAAATTTACTCCCAAGCGTGACACCGAGACTTACGGCGGGGTTACTGAAAGCTATCGTCACTTCTCCCGGCATTTCAACTCCAGCAAGACCCATCTCCCTCAACTCATTGACATTGCATGCCGAGCCGAGAAAATGGACTTGCTCTTGCAGGCGTTGAGACGCAAGCCGGAGGACTCAGCCCACTCAGCAACCAGTCGCGCTGCCTCCTCTAGTCGAGCAATGCCCTCCGATATTTTATCTTTCTCAATATGAAGATAAATCTGGAGGTCATCCGCATAAAGTAGATGTTTGACATGCTTTCCGCGGAGTATATCTGGCAAGTCATTAACGTGTAGACTGAACATTGGAGGTCCGAGGACGGAACCCTGTGGAACTCCCAGGTTGGTTGTGAGTCAATCTGAATCACCACTGTTTTGTGATGTCAACACTTGGGCACCGCCCTTCGGGAAAGGTACCGCTCGGCTGGGAAAAGTAGGATGACTAGTTGCTGAATGGGCCAGGAGTTCCGGCCCTCGTCTTGATGCTGGCGAATCCGAATTAATCTCCTTCAGCTCTGAGAGGAATATCAAAGATCTGAAGAGAATGGACTTGCCAGGGGTTGGGATACAGGATGTGAAGTCCATTCCGTTCAGTGATACGGTCGTGAGTGTCAGTGTTGAACTCGACAGTGAACTGACGTAGGAACCGCACATTGATCAAGTTACTAAGAGAGCGAACAGAGCCTGATACAGTTTGCGGTTTTAAGGGCGTGTATCACCAGACCCCTCCGAATTCGCCTAGTCGAGTCATTGGTTTAACAACATTCAGATCATTGCACGGTCGTGTACCACGGACGAACGGTGGCTATGAATACAGAGACTGAGCAATTCATGTGTGAGATACATTGTTGATCTTAAGTTAGTAATAGCGGTACTCGAATTGACGCTCAGAAAATCACGAAAGTCGGCACAGTTGTAGATTAGGGTCTCAAAGTGCTTCAGTTAAAATTTCAGAAGCCTTCAGAGTGGGGGAAAAAAGTTATGAGCGTTTTTGTAAAAGCCGTTTAACACGGCGTCTTATGGAAAATCACCAGTAGAGTGATACCTGACGCACAGATTTCCATGGCAGTGAATACACAGATGTAAGAATGCACGAAAAACACTCAGGAGCGATCAGATTGACGATTCAGAGCCTACAAAAAAAGATGTGAGCCCAAGTGTCACTCATTTCTGCGGTTTCGGGGTTAGGTTGTCGTCTGCTGCGTGCGCTCACTATACCTATATCGCGGGCGGAAGGGAGTCAAGCGCGGGTATATTCGGCACTTGACACATCCAGTACCGCTAATACTACCTTAAGAGAGACGAGTACATGATCCCGTTTGGGGAGCGCTTGGGTTGGTTACGTACTGATTGGCGGAGAATGTACTCCGTAGCTCTTAGGATGCATACGATCGTGCACTTGGGAGAACCTGGATACCTAGCTGCGATATTCACTAGGTACCAATCCGAACGCCCTGGGCGGTGATGCGATAGAGCGGGTACTCAAAGTTCCCAATATAAGACTTGAATATAGAAGAAGAGCTTTCCAGGTTCGACGTGCTCTCTTGTGGAGCTTCCTTCCTCTGGGCTCTCGGCAGCTGGAGGTCTTTTACCATTATTCACAAAAGCCGTGAAAGTTTTCCTGCTGACACAGTCTCCTGAGGGGGTTGATGTGGAAGAGAGGCTTCACCTCAATCTCTATTAGGCTTGGGCTCTCTCGAACTAGTGGTCCTATGCGTGGATTTTCTGTCACTGGGCTGAGATATGTTCTGATATTCTTGTGTGCCCATGTTCCATTTCATACATAGAAATCATTTCTCCTCTTTCTTTTCCTAGTCATGACTCACGGTGTCCTTGAACCATTTTTAAATGAGTCGGAAGACCACCTCGCCAAATACTCTCTTAAATGGTTGTTCAGGGCTCAAATAACATCTCCCAACTGTTTTTAAAATCGCCTACGTGAGAACTTTCAAATAGATCATTTTTTATGATTTTTTTCTGGAAAAATCGCCAAAAAACGACTTAAGAACGCTTTTTGGTGGTAATAAACGCTTAGTTATATGTTTCAAATTTCACAAAAATTTCTTTAGAAAGTGCAGATGGTTCATGACACTCCATCCCAAGAGATTCGCAATGTAATACGTAGAGGAAGGGATAGGCTTCGTGAGTTGTTGCTAATGCTTGGGTAAAGAGTCAGAAGGCGAATATAGAGAGGTCCACATAATTGGGAAATTGGTCGTCTGCTCATGGCTCTGTCTTCTTCTTACTCACATTGGTCCTAATAATATGTACACAATGCCTTGGACTCTCGGCAAGGTCCTCATCGCGCAACAAAAGCTCTCACTCCGGTTCTGGAGAGCTTGCAGATGTGTCATACCTGCTCCACATCTCGCATTTGAGTGGAGGGGGTAGCTCTGTCGTAGTTCTAAGATGCCATGTGCTTGCTTTCATGAAGAGAATCGACTCAAATTTTGAGTATTGTGCATGAAAAAGGAGGTGGGAGTGCAGAAGCTGAGAAGAGACATGGAAGACCGCTCCAAAAATGTTCAGCGATTGACGGGCAGGATGATAAAATACCTTCATCTATATGTCAGACATAGGTGAGTCAGATAGGGCAATCTATCATCCTGCCCGGCAATCGCTGAACATCTTTGGAGCGGTCTTCCATGTCTCTTCTCAGCTTCTGCACTCCCACCTCCTTTTTCATGCACAATACTCAAAATTTGAGTCGATTTTCTTCATGAGAGCAAGCACATGGCATCTTAGAACTACGACAGAGCTACCCCCTCCACTCAAATGTGAGATGTAGAGCAGGTATGACATATCTGCAAGCTCTCCAGAACCGGAGTGAGAGGTTTTGTTGCGCGATGAGGACCTTGCCGAGAGTCCAAGGCATTGTGTACATATTATTAGGACCAGTGTGAGTAAGAAGAAGACAGAGCCGCGAGCAGACGACAAATTTCCCAATTATGTGGACCTCTCTATATTCGCCTTTTGACTCTTTACCCAAGCATTAGCAACAACTCACGAAGCCTATCCCTTCCTCTACGTATTACATTGCGAATCTCTTGGGATGGAGTGTCATGAACCATCTGCACTTTCTTAAGAAATTTTTGTGAAATTTGAAGCATATAACTAAGCGTTTATCATCACCAAAGCGCGACTTAAAGTCGTTTTTCAGAAAAAAAATCATAAAAGTTGATCTATTTGAAAGTTCTCACGTAGGCGATTTTTGAAACAGTTGGGAGATGTTATTTGAGCCCTGAACAACCATTTAAGAGAACATTCGGCGAGGTGGTCTTCCGACTCATTTAAAGTTGGTTCAACGACACCGTGGACTGCTTGTTCATATACGTATGAGATATTATTCTTCTTGACTTCTATGCATCTCTTGATGCTTGAATTGACTTTCCACTCACTGCGATTACAGCGATGAGCCAGACCAAAATGTCGAATTGTATCGCATCTAGAACCACGTGTCACTCAATCTCTCGAAAAACAGGAATGGATATGAAGATCGTTCCTATCGTAGATCCGCCTCAAGAGGGATGCGAGGCTTATGAAGATTGAGAATTCACGATACCGTGCTCTTTGGTGGATGTAGAGTATTCCCATGTCGTGAGAGAGGCCATGAAGAAGCACTGTAATCTGTTAGACATGACTTTCTCTCACTTTCCCGAATCCGAGGTCACATCATCTCCACGAGAAAGTAAACTCATCACAGCGATCATAACACGAGGCCCCATTCAAATGCACGGGGACATTTGTTATCCGTCCGCATATGCGCGATGAAGTTGCAGAATGAATTACGCGGCTTTCAACATCGTTCGAGTACTACTTCACCCGAAAGAAGTTTGCCGAATGCATGCTGTCATTTCCAGGATTCGGAAATACTCTGAATTTATTGGTTCTCCTTGCTACTTCATTTGAACTTCTTCAGTGTGACGTTTCGACCATTTTTCTTATGACCCTTTCCAAGCTGAATAATGATATATGGAACATATAATATGGATCAATACTCTCACACTCTCATGAGTTAGAATTCATATAAGATCAACATATTCACCCTATCAAGATCCATAAAACATCCATGATAAGGTAAGATCCTACTAGTTTACCAAGCTCAGCTTGGAGTCAGGATATATTACATCTAAAACAATATGATATAAAATAACTATCCGAAACAAAATTTTTGACTGAAAAAGACGTATATGTGATTAATTTTGACACTCGATCGATATGATCGGATATCGTATTTATCACTCGCGGGAATTTCAAATTATGAAGATATAATTTTTCGAGTTAAAGTCAGCAATATCTGCTGACTTTAACTCGCAAAGACCGAAAAAATTATATCTTCATAATTTGAAATTCCGCGAGTGACAAATACGATATCCGATCATATCGATCGAGTGTCAAAATTAATTACATATATCTCCGGCAGAAGGCCGAAGAGCTGCCAAAGTAAAAATGTTGAGAAATCAAATGGGAATAGCGGGTTAAAATGACCTTTCTCGCAAGCGCTTAACCGAGATGATCTTTCGTATATAAGGGCGTTCAAACCATCGAACACTCGGCCACTTGAGCCGCGTGTCAGTGGTAAACTTTCATTGCTCTTCCACCACTTTGAAAACCCCGAGCAATGAGGGAAGGGCGAAACACGCATAATATCAGCGTGGAATCAAAAATTTTCCATAAAGTTTCTCATTTTCTCATCTTTACTTTTCATTCCTTTCCATCAAAATCCTTTAGATGCATCCTCCGAACCACACGAGGCTCTAAAGGTGCATTGATCGAGAGTGGAGTAAAATCCATTCTCGATTGATGCCAAAAACGTCAGCAATATCTGCTGACTTTAACTCGCAAAGACCGAAAAAATTATATCTTCATAATTTGAAAAAGACGTAGATCTGGGGAGAATTATGGCAACTTACAGTGAGAACCTTGAATGGGTGGAATTGTGAGTTTATCTTTGAGTTTTAAGAAAGATGGGATTTCTTCAGGTGTCATACTGTGACACCAACTCGGGAGAGACTAGAGATTGGTGAAGAAAGAGAGGGAGAGAGCGAGACCAAACAAAACAATCAGATTTCCTGTGCTGCGTTGAATGAACATGAAGGACACTGACTGATCGACTGTGGAAACCCTGACATGGTGAATAATTTATTGATTGAGTAGAGATGATCTAAAACTATCAATCGAATTTTTGAAGATCGATTTCAGACGGAATGTATCCTCAATGTGGTTGAGAGTGTGAGGATGATAATGTATGTTTAATATTTCAGAGAGAAGTCTAGTTTTGTACGTATTTTCAAAGGAGCCGTCGTGGCCGCGTGGATATAGTACTTGGGCTTCCACGCAGGAGGCTCGGGTTCGATTCCCGGGGCTGGCACCACTGGGATTTTTTCTCATGTGCTTTTACGACGGTTCCGGTGGTTCGGAGCCCACCTTAAATCGTAGGTCCAGGGGAGATGCAAATGCGCTTGCTATGTCGCCAAGAGCAATTGCATCTCTTCTATAGGGGGAAGTTAAGAGCCCGTTGCGATTGCACAAAGGTCAGTGAGAGACTCTCGCCAGTCTTGTGTATACCGGCAGCTGCGAAAAGAAGCAATGAGGACAACATCTACCTAGATACCGTCCTTACCTTGACCCGCAACCGCCAAAATACATGTACAGCCCGTGGTCTTGCTCCTCCCGGGTCAACTCAAGTCGAGTAGTTCTTACAAGAACCAAAAAAGCAATCCAACGAGAAATTAACTGGTAATCAATAAAAAGGTGGTTAAGGACAGAAAAATAAGGGTATCACAATGGGCCCAAGGCCTCCAAGTGTGAGAATCGCAATCAGCGGTCCTCAGCCCTCATAACCTAACCTAACCTAACCTACCTGTTTTCAACATCTGGAATCTGGATTCTTCCAAGATCCATTATGTGTTTTGTGTTTGAGACATGAACAGCTACCGCGGACGTTTCCTTCTCATCTCTCACATCACCTCTAGGCTCAAGAATCCTCTCATTTAAGGAGCTGTTGCAAATGAGGTAAAATCTGCTCCAAAGATGTGGTGACCCAGGTCGCACTGACATGTGTGTTTTGAATGTCTAAATATGCATTTAAATTCTTTCCGCGTGCAACTGAAGCGCCTTCTAGTGGTGGGCTGAAAGCGTCCCATTCAAGTAACACGTGGAATGCAGTTTTTCCGTTCCTCTCGAAATTGGGGGTACCTGAAGCTAGCGAACACTAACTCACAGATCGGGCCCAAACCAATTTCACTTTTTATTACTATTTTATTACTAATTTATTACCAGAGAAAGAAATTTATTACCGGTCATGGGCCCGAAATACGAGAGTTTTCGCTAGCGGAAAATTACGCTAGCAAACACATGGCCGGGGAAAGGTCGTACGGCAATGTGCAATAGCTCATTTTTTATGACTTTTTTATTACTCTCAGGATATGTCCTCAAAATATGCGTGTGATATTATTCAGCTGAAATATGATGGTTTTCGCTAGCGTAAGCTTACGCTAGCGAACACCATATACAGGCGTAGCTTCGGGGACACTCAGAACTACACGGGATTTTATTACTTTTTTATTACTCTCGAAAAGTAAAGTCGGGATACTCCCGAGACCAAGAGGAAACCGATATTCGGGCCTGAGGCTGGACGAGAGCTGGAGCGGGGCGAGATGGGAAATATATGATAGACTGAGTTACCTCTGTACAATAACGTGCGAATGAAGAAATTCCATCGCATACGGAAACCTGTCTGACGATGAGCAGGGTACACATGAGTCTTCAGAGATAATAGGGAATCGATAACGAATCAGCAAACTCGATCATAGGGCCCAAAACAGGGGAGACCCTGCTTAAAGTTATTATAGTCGCAGTCGAGACGTCACGGGGGGGGGAGGGGGGTGCAGAGAGTCCCAATGGACCCGAAACTCTGGGAAACCTCAGATCGAGTGATCAGGTACCATCGAATGAGACCAAAGAATTTATTACCAGCCAGCACCTCCGGCTATGGGGCCCAAAACAGGGCGAAATCGAGCTTTGAGCAGTTATCCGCCAAGTTATGACGCCACTGCGGGTTGGAGGATGTTCCTATGGACCCGAAACTCGACAGAACCTTAGAAAGAGTGGTTATGTGCCATTGATGATAATCAGAGAATTTATTACCAGTCAGCACCCTCGGCTATGGGGCCCGAAACAGGGGAAAATCGAGCCTTGAGCAGTTATCTGCCCAGTTATGACGCCACTGTGGGTTGGACGATATACCGATGGACCCGAAACTCTACAGAACCCTAGATCAGGTAGTCACGTACTATCTCTGATGACCAGAGAATTTATTACCAGTCAGCACCCTCGGCTATGGGGCCCAAAACAGAGCGAAATCGAGCGTTGAGCAAATATCTGCGCAGTTATGATGCCACTGTGGGTTGTAGGATATTCCAACGAACCCGGAACTCTACATAACCTTAGATCGAGTGGTTATGTACCATTAATGATGCCCGGAGAATTTATTACCAGTCAGCACCCTCGGCTATGGGGCCCAAAACAGGGCGAAATCGAGCTTTGAGCAGTTATCCGCCCAGTTATGACGCCACTGCGGGTTGGAGGATGTTCCTATGGACCCGAAACTCGACAGAACCTTAGAAAGAGTGGTTATGTACCATTAATGATAATCAGAGAATTTATTACCAGTCAGCACCCTCGGCTATGGGGCCCGAAACAGGGGAAAATCGAGCCTTGAGCAGTTATCTGCCCAGTTATGACGCCACTGTGGGTTGGACGATATACCGATGGACCCGAAACTCTACAGAACCCTAGATCAGGTAGTCACGTACTATCTCTGATGACCAGAGAATTTATTACCAGTCAGCACCCTCGGCTATGGGGCCCAAAACAGAGCGAAATCGAGCTTTGAGCAAATATCTGCGCAGTTATGATGCCACTGTGGGTTGTAGGATATTCCAATGAACCCGGAACTCTACATAACCTTAGATCGAGTGGTTATGTACCATTAATGATGCCCGGAGAATTTATTACCAGTCAGCACCCTCGGCTATGGGGCCCAAAACAGAGCGAAATCGAGTTTTGAGCAAATATCTGCGCAGTTATGATGCCACTGTGGGTTGTAGGATATTCCAATGAACCCGGAACTCTACATAACCTTAGATCGAGTGGTTATGTACCATTAATGATGCCCGGAAAATTTATTACCAGTCAGCACCCGCGGCTATCGGGCCCAAAACAGGGCGAAATCGATCTTTGAGCAGTTATCTGCCCAGTTATGACGCCACTGCAGGTTGGAGGATGTTCTAATGAACCCGAAACTCGACAGAACCTTGAAACGTGTGATTATGTACCATTAATGATGCCCAGAGAATTAATTACCAGTCAGCACCCTCGTCTATGGGGCCCGAAACGGGGAAAAATCGAGCTCTGAGCAGTTATCTGCCCAGTTATGACACCACTGTGGGTTGGACGATGATCCAATGGACCCAAAACTCGACAGAACCTTGGATCAAGTGGTTATGTACCATGAACGATGCCCAGAGACTTCATCACCAGTCCGCACCCTCGGCTATGGGGCCCAAAACAGGGCGAAATCGAGCTTTGAGCAGTTATCTGCCCAGTTATGACGCCACTGCGGGTTGTAGGATATCCCAATGAACCCGAAACTCTACATGACCTTAGATCGAGTGGTTACGTACCATTGATGATGCCCTGAGAATTTTCTACCAGTCAGCACCCGCGGCTATGGGGCCCAAAACAAGGCGAAATCTATCTTTGAGCAAATATCTGCCCAGTTATGACACCACTGTGGGTTGGACGATGATCCAATGGACCCAAAACTCGACAGAACCTTGGATCAAGTGGTTATGTACCATGAATGATGCCCAGAGACTTCATCACCAGTCAGCATCCGCGGCTATGGGGCCCAAAACAGGGCGAAATTGAGCTCTGAACAATTATCTGCCCAGTTATGACGCCACTATGGGTTGGACGATGTACCAATGGAACCGAATCTCTACAGAACCTTAGATCAAGTGGTGATGTACCATTGATGATGCCCAGAGAATTCATTACCAGTCAGCACCCTCGGCTATGGGGCCGAAAAGAGGGCGAAATCGAGTGTTTTGAGCAGATATCTGCGCAGTTATGACGCCACTGTGGGTTAAAGGATGTTCCATATGACCCGAAACTCTATAGAACCTTAGACCAAGTGGTTATGTACCATTGTTGATGCCCAGAGAATTCATTACCAGTCAGCACCCTCGGCTATGGGTCCGAAAAGAGGACGAAATCGAGTGTTTTGAGCATATACCTCCGCAGTTATGACGCCACTGTTGGTTGTAGGATATTCCAATGAACCCGGAACTGTACATAACCTTGGATCGAGTTGTTATGTACCATTGATGATGCCCAGAGAATTCATTACCAGTCAGCACACGCGGCTATGGGGCCCAAAACGGGGCGAAATCGATCCTTGAGCAGTTATCTCCCCAGTTATTACACCACCGTGGGTTGGACGATGTACCAATGGACCCGAAACTCTACAGAACCCTAGATCAGGTGGTCACGTACTATCTCTGATGCCCAGAGAATTTATTACCAGTCAGCGTCCTCGGCTATGGGGCCCAAAACAGGGCGAAATCTAGCTTTGAGCAGTTATCTGCCCAGTTAAGACGCCACTGCGGGTTGGAGGATGTTCCAATGGAGCCGAAACTCTACAGAACCTTAGACCAAGTGGTTATGTACTATTCATGATGCCCGGAGAATTTATTACCAGTCAGCGACCTCGGCTATGGGGCCCAAAACAGGGCGAAATCGAGCTTTGAGCAGTTATCTGCGCAGTTATGACGCCACTGTGGGTTGGACGATGTACCAATGGAACCGAAACTCTACAGAACCCTAGATCAGGTAGTCACGTACTATCTCTGATGACCAGAGAATTTATTACCAGTCAGCACCCGCGGCTATGGGGCCCAAAACAAGGCGAAATCGATCTTTGAGCAGTTAACTCCCCAGTTATGACGCCCCTGCAGGTTGGAGGATGTTCCAATGAACCCGAAACTCGACAGAACCTTGGATCAAGTGGTTATGTACCATGAATGATGCCTAGAGACTTCATCACCAGTCAGCATCCGCGGCTATGGGGCCCAAAACAGGGCGAAATTGAGCTTTGAGCAGTTATCTGCGCAGTTATGACGCCACTATGGGTTGGACGATGTACCAATGGAACCGAAACTCTACAGAACCTCGGATCAAGTGGTGATGTACCATTGATGATGCCCAGAGAATCCATTACCATCCAGCACCCTCGGCTATGGGGCCCAAAACAGGGCGAAATCGAGTGTTTTGAGTAAATATCTGCCCAGTTATGACGCCACTGTGGGTTAAAGGATGTTCCAAATGACCCGAAACTCTATTGAACCTTAGATCAAGTGGTGATGTACCATCGATGATGCCCAGAGAATTTATTACCAGTCCGCACCCTCGTCTATGGGGCCCAAAACAGGGCGAAATCGAGCTTTGAGCAGTTATCTGCCCAGTTATGACGCCACTGCGGGTTGTAGGATATCCCAATGAACCCGAAACTCTACATAACCTGGGATCGAGTTGTTATGTACCATTGATGATGCCCAGAGAATTTATTACCAGTCAGCACACGCGGCTATGGGGTCCAAAACGGGGCGAAATCGATCCTTGAGCAGTTATCTCCCCAGTTATGACACCACTGTGGGTTGGACGATGTACCAATGGACCCGAAACTCTACAGAACCCTAGATCAGGTGGTCACGTACTATCTCTGAACCCCAAGGAATTTATTACCAGTCAGCACCCTCGGCTATGGGGCCCAAAACAGGGCGATATCGAGCTCTGAGCAGTTATCTGCCCAGTTATGACGCCACTGCGGGTTGGAGGATGTTCCAATGGACCCGAAACTCGACAGAACCTTAGATCAAGTGGTGATGTACCATTGATGCTGCCCAGAGAATTCATTACCAGTCAGCACCCTCGACTATGGGGCCGAAAAGAGGGCGAAATCGAGTGTTTTGAGCAGATATCGGCGCAGTTATGACGCCACTGCGGGTTAAAGGATGTTCCAAATGACCCAAAACTCTATAGAACCTTAGATCAAGTGGTGATGTACCATCGATGATGCCCAGAGAATTTATTACCAGTCCGCACCCTCGGCTATGGGGCCCAAAACAGGGCGAAATCGAGCTTTGAGCAGTTATCTGCCCAGTTATGACGCCACTGCGGGTTGTAGGATATCCCAATGAACCCGAAACTCTACATGACCTTAGATCGAGTGGTTACGTACCATTGATGATGCCCTGAGAATTTATTACCAGTCAGCACCCGCGGCTATGGGGCCCAAAACAAGGCGAAATCTATCTTTGAGCGAATATCTGCCCAGTTATGACACCACTGTGGGTTGGACGATGATCCAATGGACCCAAAACTCGACAGAACCTTGGATCAAGTGGTTATGTACCATGAATGATGCCCAGAGACTTCATCACCAGTCAGCATCCGCGGCTATGGGGCCCAAAACAGGGCGAAATTGAGCTCTAAGCAGTTATCTGCCCAGTTATGACGCCACTATGGGTTGGACGATGTACCACTGGAACCGAAACTCTACAGAACCTTAGATCAAGTGGTGATGTACCATTGATGCTGCCCAGAGAATTCATTACCAGTCAGCACCCTCGACTATGGGGCCGAAAAGAGGGCGAAATCGAGTGTTTTGAGCAGATATCGGCGCAGTTATGACGCCACTGCGGGTTAAAGGATGTTCCAAATGACCCAAAACTCGACAGAACCTTAGATCAAGTGGTGATGTACCATCGATGATGCCCAGAGAATTTATTACCAGTCCGCACCCTCGGCTATGGGGCCCAAAACAGGGCGAAATCGAGCTTTGAGCAGTTATCTGCCCAGTTATGACGCCACTGCGGGTTGTAGGATATCCCAATGAACCCGAAACTCTACATGACCTTAGATCGAGTGGTTACGTACCATTGATGATGCCCTGAGAATTTATTACCAGTCAGCACCCGCGGCTATGGGGCCCAAAACAAGGCGAAATCGATCTTTGAGCAAATATCTGCCCAGTTATGACACCACTGTGGGTTGGACGATGATCCAATGGACCCAAAACTCGACAGAACCTTGGATCAAGTGGTTATGTACCATGAATGATGCCCAGAGACTTCATCACCAGTCAGCATCCGCGGCTATGGGGCCCAAAACAGGGCGAAATTGAGCTCTGAGCAGTTATCTGCCCAGTTATGACGCCACTATGGGTTGGACGATGTACCAATGGAACCGAAACTCTACAGAACCTTAGATCAAGGGGTTATGTACCATTGATGATGCCCAGCGAATTCATTACTCGTCAGCACCCATGGCTATGGGGCCGAAGAGAGGGCGAAATCGAGTATTTTGAGCAGTTATCTGCGCAGTTATGACGCCACTATGGGTTGGACGATGTACCAATGGAACCGAAACTCTACAGAACCTTAGATCAAGTGGTGATGCCCATCGATGATGCCCAGAGAATCCATTACCAGTCAGCACCCTCGGCTATGGGGCCCAAAACAGGGCGAAATCGAGTGTTTTGAGTAAATATCTGCCCAGTTATGACGCCACTGTGGGTTAAAGGATGTTCCAAATGACCCGAAACTCTATTGAACCTTAGATCAAGTGGTGATGTACCATCGATGATGCCCAGAGAATTTATTACCAGTCCGCACCCTCGGCTATGGGGCCCAAAACAGGGCGAAATCGAGCTTTGAGCAGTTATCTGCCCAGTTATGACGCCACTGCGGGTTGTAGGATATCCCAATGAACCCGAAACTCTACATAACCTTGGATCGAGTTGTTATGTACCATTGATGATGCCCAGAGAATTTATTACCAGTCAGCACACGCGGCTATGGGGCCCAAAACGGGGCGAAATCGATCCTTGAGCAGTTATCTCCCCAGTTATGACACCACTGTGGGTTGGAGGATGTACCAATGGACCCGAAACTCTACAGAACCCTAGATCAGGTGGTCACGTACTATCTCTGATGCCCAAGGAATTCATTACCAGTCAGCACTCTCGGCTATGGGGCCCAAAACAGGGCGATATCGAGCTCTGAGCAGTTATCTGCCCAGTTATGACGCCACTGCGGGTTGGAGGATGTTCCATTGGACCCGAAACTCGACAAAACCTTATATCAAGTGGTGATGTACCATTGATGCTGCCCAGAGAATTCATTACCAGTCAGCATCCTCGACTATGGGGCCGAAAAGAGGGCGAAATCGAGTGTTTTGAGCAGATATCGGCGCAGTTATGACGCCACTGCGGGTTAAAGGATGTTCCAAATGACCCAAAACTCGACAGAACCTTAGATCAAGTGGTGATGTACCATCGATGATGCCCAGAGAATTTATTACCAGTCCGCACCCTCGGCCTTGGGGCCCAAAACAGGGCGAAATCGAGCTTTGAGCAGTTATCTGCCCAGTTATGACGCCACTGCGGGTTGTAGGATATCCCAATGAACCCGAAACTCTACATGACCTTAGATCGAGTGGTTACGTACCATTGATGATGCCCTGAGAATTTATTACCAGTCAGCACCCGCGGCTATGGGGCCCAAAACAAGGCGAAATCGATCTTTGAGCAGTTATCTGCCCAGTTATGACACCACTGTGGGTTGGACGATGATCCAATGGACCCAAAACTCGACAGAACCTTGGATCAAGTGGTTATGTACCATGAATGATGCCCAGAGACTTCATCACCAGTCAGCATCCGCGGCTATGGGGCCCAAAACAGGGCGAAATTGAGCTCTGAGCAGTTATCTGCCCAGTTATGACGCCACTATGGGTTGGACGATGTACCAATGGAACCGAAACTCTACAGAACCTTAGATCAAGGGGTTATGTACCATTGATGATGCCCAGCGAATTCATTACCAGTCAGCACCCATGGCTATGGGGCCGAAGAGAGGGCGAAATCGAGTGTTTTGAGCAGTTATCTGCGCAGTTTTGACGCCACTATGGGTTGGACGATGTACCAATGAAACCGAAACTCTACAGAACCTTAGATCAAGTGGTGATGCCCATTGATGATGCCCAGAGAATCCATGACCAGTCAGCACCCTCGGCTATGGGGCCCAGAACAGGGCGAAATCGAGTGTTTTGAGTAAATATCTGCCCAGTTATGACGCCACTGTGGGTTAAAGGATGTTCCAAATGACCCGAAACTCTATTGAACCTTAGATCAAGTGGTGATGTACCATCGATGATGCCCAGAGAATTCATTACCAGTCCGCACCCTCGGCTATGGGGCCCAAAACAGGGCGAAATCGAGCTTTGAGCAGTTATCTGCCCAGTTATGACGCCACTGCGGGTTGTAGGATATCCCAATGAACCCGAAACTCTACATAACCTTAGATCTAGTGGTTACGTACCATTGATGATGCCCAGAGAATTTATTACCAGTCAGCACCCGCGGCTATGGGCCCCAAAACAAGGCGAAATCGATCTTTGAGCAAATATCTGCCCAGTTATGACACCACTGTGGGTTGGACGATGATCCAACACGCAGAAAAGTAGGCAGTAGAAATCCCGGTGCGCGCCGCCTCACCCAAACTCATGCGGCTCGCGCTGTGATTTCCGATGCGAGGCATCCCTTTTTCCCATGCGAGGCACCTCGAAATCGGTGGCGACGCGACTACGTTGATTAGAAGCTCGCGCTACGTCGCACGGCCGGTACATATAACGTCGTCACTGTGACATGACTCAATGAATTTAGCTGAAATTTTGTACACACATAGTTGAAGAACATTGCTTCCACGTAGTGTAAGATTTGTGATGAAATATTATACCAAAAAAATTAGAAAAATCGTTGTATTATTTCAAGATTTTCGTAGGTTCCTTAAACGTTAGCATAATTTTCGACATGCGAGAAATTTTTTCAATTTTGAACTACACGAAAACTCGAAGCGAGAAAGTTGTTCGTAAGGGTCTAAATTATGATAATATCCAAGATTCAGACCAAATGATGCGATCCGAAAAAAATGGGAGTAGTTTTTGTATTCGGGTCTTTGGAGGCTGAAGAGCACAAGTTTGTGTTTACGACGCCTCCCCCAGCAACTCAATGAATCTCTCAGAACTTTTTTTCTATCGCATCATTCGGTCTGAATTTTGAATATTATCATAATTTAGACTTTTCCGAACAACTTTCTCGCTTTGAGTTTTCGTGTAGTTCAAAATTGAAAAAGTTTCTCGCATGTCGAAAATTATGCTAACGTTTAAGGAACCTACGAAAATCTTGAAAGAATACAACGATTTTTCTAATTTTTTTGGTACAATATTTCATCACAAATCTTACACCACGTGGAAGCAATGTTCTTCAACTATGTGTGTACAAAATTTCAGCTAAATTCATTGAGTCATGTCACAGTGACGACGTGATATGCACCGGCCGTGCGCCGTAGCGCGAGCTTCTAATCGACGTGATCGCGTCGGCACCGATTTCGAGGTGCCTCGCATGGGAAAAAGGGATGCCTCGCATCGGAAATCACAGCGCGAGCCGCATGAGTTTGGGTGAGGCGGCGCGCACCGGGATTTCTGCTGCCTACTTTTCTGCGTGAATGGACCCAAAACTCGACAGAACCTTGGATCAAGCGATTATGTACCATGAATGATGCCCAGAGACTTCATCACCAGTCTGCATCCGCGGCTATGGGGCCCAAAACAGGGTGAAATTGAGCTCTGAACAGTTATCTGCCCAGTTATGACGCCACTATGGGTTGGACGATGTACCAATGGAACCGAAACTCTACAGAACCTTAGATCAAGTGGTGATGTACCATTGATGATGCCCAGAGAATTCATTACCAGTCAGCACCCTCGGCTATGGGGCCGAAAAGAGGGCGAAATCGAGTGTTTTGAGCAGATATCTGCGCAGTTATGACGCCACTGTGGGTTAAAGGATGTTCCATATGACCCGAAACTCTATAGAACCTTAGACCAAGTGGTTATGTACCATTGTTGATGCCCAGAGCATTCATTACCAGTCAGCACCCTCGACTCTGGGGCCGAAAAGAGGACGAAATCGAGTGTTTTGAGCATATACCTCCGCAGTTATGACGCCACTGTTGGTTGTAGGATATTCCAATGAACCCGGAACTCTACATAACCTTGGATCGAGTTGTTATGTACCATTGATGATGCCCAGAGAATTCATTACCAGTCAGCACACGCGGCTATGGGGCCCAAAACGGGGCGAAATCGATCCTTGAGCAGTTATCTCCCCAGTTATGACACCACCGTGCGTTGGACGATGTACCAATGGACCCGAAACTCTACAGAACCCTAGATCAGGTGGTCACGTACTATCTCTGATGCCCAGAGAATTTATTACCAGTCAGCGTCCTCGGCTATGGGGCCCAAAACAGGGCGAAATCTAGCTTTGAGCAGTTATCTGCCCAGTTAAGACGCCACTGCGGGTTGGAGGATGTCCAATGGAGCCGAAACTCTACAGAACCTTAGACCAAGTGGTTATGTACTATTCATGATGCCCGGAGAATTTGTTACCAGTCAGCACCCTCGGCTATGGGGCCCAAAACAGGGCGAAATCGAGCTTTGAGCAGTTATCTGCGCAGTTATGACGCCACTGTGGGTTGGACGATGTACCAATGGAACCGAAACTCTACAGAACCCTAGATCAGGTAGTCACGTACTATCTCTGATGACCAGAGAATTTATTACCAGTCAGCACCCGCGGCTATGGGGCCCAAAACAAGGCGAAATCGATCTTTGAGCAGTTAACTCCCCAGTTATGACGCCCCTGCAGGTTGGAGGATGTTCCAATGAACCCGAAACTCGACAGAACCTTGGATCAAGTGGTTATGTACCATGAATGATGCCTAGAGACTTCATCGACAGTCAGCATCCGCGGCTATGGGGCCCAAAACAGGGCGAAATTGAGCTTTGAGCAGTTATCTGCGCAGTTATGACGCCACTATGGGTTGGACGATGTACCAATGGAACCGAAACTCTACAGAACCTTGGATCAAGTGGTGATGTACCATTGATGATCCCCAGAGAATTCATTACCAGGCAGAACCCTCGTTTATGGGGCCCAAAACGGGGAAAAATCGAGCTTTGAGCAGTTATCTCCCCAGTCATGACACCACTGTGGGTTGGACGATGATCCAATGGACCCAAAACTCGACAGAACTCTGGATCAAGTGGTTATGTACCATGAATGTCGCCCAGAGACTTCATCACCAGTCCGCACCCTCGGCTATGGGGCCCGAAACGGGGAAAAATCGAGCTTTGAGCAGTTATCTCCCCAGTCATGACACCACTGTGGGTTGGACGATGATCCAATGGACCCAAAACTCGAAAGAACTCTGGATCAAGTGGTTATGTACCATGAATGTCGCCCAGAGACTTCATCACCAGTCCGCACCCTCGGCTATGGGGCCCAAAACAGGGCGAAATCGAGCTTTGAGCAGTTATCTGCCCAGTTATGACACCACTGTGGGTTGGACGATTATCCAATGGACCCAAAACTCGACAGAACCTCGGATCAAGTGGTGATGTACCATTGATGATGCCCAGAAAATCCATTACCAGTCAGCACCCTCGGCTATGGGGCCCAAAACAGGGCGAAATCGAGTGTTTTGAGTAAATATCTGCCCAGTTATGACGCCACTGTGGGTTAAAGGATGTTCCAAATGACCCGAAACTCTATTGAACCTTAGATCAAGTGGTGATGTACCATCGATGATGCCCAGAGAATTTATTACCAGTCCGCACCCTCGGCTATGGGGCCCAAAACAGGGCGAAATCGAGCTTTGAGCAGTTATCTGCCCAGTTATGACGCCACTGCGGGTTGTAGGATATCCCAATGAACCCGAAACTCTACATAACCTGGGATCGAGTTGTTATGGACCATTGATGATGCCCAGAGAATTTATTACCAGTCAGCACACGCGGCTATGGGGCCCAAAACGGGGCGAAATCGATCCTTGAGCAGTTATCTCCCCAGTTATGACACCACTGTGGGTTGGACGATGTACCAATGGACCCGAAACTCTACAGAACCCTAGATCAGGTGGTCACGTACTATCTCCGATGCCCAAGGAATTCATTACCAGTCAGCACCCTCGGCTATGGGGCCCAAACAGGGCGATATCGAGCTCTGAGCAGTTATCTGCCCAGTTATGACGCCACTGCGGGTTGGAGGATGTCCCAATGGACCCGAAACTCGACAGAACCTTAGATCAAGTGGTGATGTACCATTGATGCTGCCCAGAGAATTCATTACCAGTCAGCACCCTCGACTATGGGGCCGAGAAGAGGGCGAAATCGAGTGTTTTGAGCAGATATCGGCGCAGTTATGACGCCACTGCGGGTTAAAGGATGTTCCAAATGACCCAAAACTCTATAGAACCTTAGATCAAGTGGTGATGTACCATCGATGATGCCCAGAGAATTTATTACCAGTCCGCACCCTCGGCTATGGGGCCCAAAACAGGGCGAAATCTAGCTTTGAGCAGTTATCTGCCCAGTTATGACGCCACTGCGGGTTGTAGGATATCCCAATGAACCCGAAACTCTACATGACCTTAGATCGAGTGGTTACGTACCATTGATGATGCCCTGAGAATTTATTACCGGTCAGCACCCGCGGCTATGGGGCCCAAAACAAGGCGAAATCGATCTTTGAGCAAATATCTGCCCAGTTATGACACCACTGTGGGTTGGACGATGATCCAATGGACCCAAAACTCGACAGAACCTTGGATCAAGTGGTTATGTACCATGAATGATGCCCAGAGACTTCATCACCAGTCAGCATCCGCGGCTATGGGGCCCAAAACAGGGCGAAATTGAGCTCTGAGCAGTTATCTGCCCAGTTATGACGCCACTATGGGTTGGACGATGTACCAATGGAACCGAAACTCTACAGAACCTTAGATCAAGGGGTTATGTACCATTGATGATGCCCAGCGAATTCATTACCAGTCAGCACCCATGGCTATGGGGCCGAAGAGAGGGCGAAATCGAGTGTTTTGAGCAGTTATCTGCGCAGTTATGACGCCACTATGGGTTGGACGATGTACCAATGGAACCGAAACTCTACAGAACCTTAGATCAAGTGGTGATGCCCATTGATGATGCCCAGAGAATCCATTACCAGTCAGTACCCTCGGCTATGGGGCCCGAAACAGGGCGAAATCGAGTGTTTTGAGTAAATATCTGCCCAGTTATGACGCCACTGTGGGTTAAAGGATGTTCCAAATGACCCGAAACTCTATTGAACCTTAGATCAAGTGGTGATGTACCATCGATGATGCCCAGAGAATTTATCACCAGTCCGCACCCTCGGCTATGGGGCCCAAAACAGGGCGAAATCGAGCTTTGAGCAGTTATCTGCCCAGTTATGACGCCACTGCGGGTTGTAGGATATCCCAATGAACCCGAAACTCTACATAACCTCAGATCGAGTGGTTACGTACCATTGATGATGCCCAGAGACTTCATCACCAGTCAGCATCCGCGGCTATGGGGCCCAAAACAGGGCGAAATTGAGCTCTGAGCAGTTATCTGCCCAGTTATGACACCACTGCGGGTTGTAGGATATCCCAATGAACCCGAAACTCTACATAACCTGGGATCGAGTTGTTATGGACCATTGATGATGCCCAGAGAATTTATTACCAGTCAGCACACGCGGCTATGGGGCCCAAAACGGGGCGAAATCGATCCTTGAGCAGTTATCTCCCCAGTTATGACACCACTGTGGGTTGGACGATGTACCAATGGACCCGAAACTCTACAGAACCCTAGATCAGGTGGTCACGTACTATCTCCGATGCCCAAGGAATTCATTACCAGTCAGCACCCTCGGCTATGGGGCCCAAAACAGGGCGATATCGAGCTCTGAGCAGTTATCTGCCCAGTTATGACGCCACTGCGGGTTGGAGGATGTTCCAATGGACCCGAAACTCGACAGAACCTTAGATCAAGTGGTGATGTACCATTGATGCTGCCCAGAGAATTCATTACCAGTCAGCACCCTCGACTATGGGGCCGAGAAGAGGGCGAAATCGAGTGTTTTGAGCAGATATCGGCGCAGTTATGACGCCACTGCGGGTTAAAGGATGTTCCAAATGACCCAAAACTCTATAGAACCTTAGATCAAGTGGTGATGTACCATCGATGATGCCCAGAGAATTTATTACCAGTCCGCACCCTCGGCTATGGGGCCCAAAACAGGGCGAAATCTAGCTTTGAGCAGTTATCTGCCCAGTTATGACGCCACTGCGGGTTGTAGGATATCCCAATGAACCCGAAACTCTACATGACCTTAGATCGAGTGGTTACGTACCATTGATGATGCCCTGAGAATTTATTACCGGTCAGCACCCGCGGCTATGGGGCCCAAAACAAGGCGAAATCGATCTTTGAGCAAATATCTGCCCAGTTATGACACCACTGTGGGTTGGACGATGATCCAATGGACCCAAAACTCGGCAGAACCTTGGATCAAGTGGTTATGTACCATGAATGATGCCCAGAGACTTCATCACCAGTCAGCATCCGCGGCTATGGGGCCCAAAACAGGGCGAAATTGAGCTCTGAGCAGTTATCTGCCCAGTTATGACGCCACTATGGGTTGGACGATGTACCAATGGAACCGAAACTCTACAGAACCTTAGATCAAGGGGTTATGTACCATTGATGATGCCCAGCGAATTCATTACCAGTCAGCACCCATGGCTATGGGGCCGAAGAGAGGGCGAAATCGAGTGTTTTGAGCAGTTATCTGCGCAGTTATGACGCCACTATGGGTTGGACGATGTACCAATGGAACCGAAACTCTACAGAACCTTAGATCAAGTGGTGATGCCCATTGATGATGCCCAGAGAATCCATTACCAGTCAGTACCCTCGGCTATGGGGCCCGAAACAGGGCGAAATCGAGTGTTTTGAGTAAATATCTGCCCAGTTATGACGCCACTGTGGGTTAAAGGATGTTCCAAATGACCCGAAACTCTATTGAACCTTAGATCAAGTGGTGATGTACCATCGATGATGCCCAGAGAATTTATCACCAGTCCGCACCCTCGGCTATGGGGCCCAAAACAGGGCGAAATCGAGCTTTGAGCAGTTATCTGCCCAGTTATGACGCCACTGCGGGTTGTAGGATATCCCAATGAACCCGAAACTCTACATAACCTCAGATCGAGTGGTTCCGTACCATTGATGATGCCCAGAGACTTCATCACCAGTCAGCATCCGCGGCTATGGGGCCCAAAACAGGGCGAAATTGAGCTCTGAGCAGTTATCTGCCCAGTTATGACACCACTGTGGGTTGGACGATGATCCAATGGACCCAAAACTCGACAGAACCTTGGATCAAGTGGTTATATACCATGAATGATGCCCAGAGAATTGATTACCAGTCAGCACCCTCGTCTATGGGGCCCGAAACGGGGAAAAATCGAGCTTTGAGCAGTTATCTCCCCAGTCATGACACCACTGTGGGTTGGACGATGATCCAATGGACCCAAAACTCGACAGAACTCTGGATCAAGTGGTTATGTACCATGAATGATGCCCAGAGACTTTATCACCAGTCCGCACCCTCGGCTATGGGGCCCAAAACAGGGCGAAATCGAGTGTTTTGAGTAAATATCTGCCCAGTTATGACGCCACTGTTGGTTAAAGGATGTTCCAAATGACCCGAAACTCTATAGAACCTTAGACCAAGTGGTTATGTACCATTGATGATGCCCAGAGAATTCATTACCAGTCAGCACCCTCGCCTATGGGGCCGAAAAGAGAGCGGAATAGAGTGTTTTGAGCAGTTATCTGCGCAGTTATGATGCCACTGTGGGTTGCAGGATGTTCCAATGGACCCGAGACTCTACAGATCCTTAGACCAAGTGGTTATGTACAATTGATGATGCCCAGAGAATTTATTACCAGTCAGCACCCGCGGCTATGGACCCCAAAACAGGGCGAAACCGAGCTTTTAGCAGTTATCTGCCCAGTTATGACGCCACTGTGGGTTGGACGATATACCAATGGACCCGAAACTCTACAGAACCCTAGATCAGGTAGTCACGTACTATCTCTGATGCCCAGAGAATTTATGACCAGTCAGCACCCTCGGCTATGGGGCCCGAAACAGGGCGAAATCGAGCGTTTTGAGCGAATATGTGCGCAGTTATGATGCCACTGTGGGTTGTAGGATGTTCCAATGGACCCGAAACTCTACCCAACCTCAGAACAAGTGGTTAAGTACCATTGATGATGCCCAGAGAATTCATTACCAGTCAGCACCCTCGGCTATGGGGCCCAAAACAGGGCGAAATCGAGCTTTGAGCAGTTATCTGCGCAGTTATGACGCCACTGTGGGTCGTACAATGTTCCAATTGACCCGAAACTCTACAGAACCTCAGATCAAGTGGTTATGTACCATTCATGATGCCCAGAGAATTTATTACCAGCCAGCACCAGCGGCTATGGGGCCCAAAATGGGTGAAATCGAGTGTTTTGAGCATATACATCCGCAGTTATGACGCCACTGTGGGTTGTAGGATGTTCCAATGGACCCGAAACTCTACAGAACCTTAGACCAATTGGTTATGTACCATTGATGATGCCCGGAGAATTTATTACCAGTCAGCACCCGCGGATATGGGGCCCAAAACAGGGCGAAATCGAGTGTTTTGAGTAAATATCTGCCCAGTTATGACGCCACTGCGGGTTAAAGGATGTTCCAAATGACCCGAAACTCTATTGAACCTTAGATCAAGTGGTGATGTACCATTGATGATGCCCAGAGAATTTTTTACCAGTCCGCACCCTCGGCTATGGGGCCCAAAACAGGGCGAAATCGAGCTTTGAGCAGTTATCTGCCCAGTTATGATGCCACTGCGGGTTGGAGGATGTTCCAATGGACCCGAAACTCCACAGAACGTCAAATCAAGTGGTTATGTACCATGAATGATGCCTAGAGACTTCATCACCAGTCAGCATCCGCGGCTATGGGGCCCAAAACAGGGCGAAATTGAGCTTTGAGCAGTTATCCGCGCAGTTATGACGCCACTATGGGTTGGACGATGTACCAATGGAACCGAAACTCTACAGAACCTTGGATCAAGTGGTGATGTACTATTGATGATCCCCAGAGAATTCATTACCAGGCAGCACCCTCGTTTATGGGGCCGAAAAGAGGGCGAAATCGAGTGTTTTGAGAAGTTATCTGCGCAGTTATGACGCCACTATGGGTTGGACGATGTACCAATGGAACCGAAACTCTACAGAACCTTGGATCAAGTGGTGATGTACCATCGATGATGCCCAGAGAATCCATTACCAGTCAGCACCCTCGGCTATGAGGCTCAAAACAGGGCAAAATCGAGTGTTTTGAGTAAATATCTGCCCAGTTATGACGTCACTGTGGGTTAAAGGATGTTCCAAATGACCCGAAACTCTATTGAACCTTAGATCAAGTGGGGATGTACCATTGATGATGCCCAGAGAATTTATTACCAGTCCGCACCCCCGGCTATGCGGCCCAAAACAGGGCGAAATCGAGCTTTGAGCAGTTATCTGCCCAGTTATGACGCCACTGCGGGTTGCAGGATCTTCCAATGGACCCGAAATTCGACAGAACCTTGGAATCTGTGATTATGTACCATGAATGATGCCCAGAGAATTAATTACCAGTCAGCACCCTCGTCTATGGGGCCCGAAACGGGGAAAAATCGAGCTTTGAGCAGTTATCTCCCCAGTCATGACACCACTGTGGGTTGGACGATGATCCAATGGACCCAAAACTCGACAGAACTCTGGATCAAGTGGTTATGTACCATGAATGTCGCCCAGAGACTTCATCACCAGTCCGCACCCTCGGCTATTGGGCCCAAAACAGGGCGAAATCGAGCTTTGAGCAGTTATCTGCCCAGTTATGACACCACTGTGGGTTGGACGATTATCCAATGGACCCAAAACTCGACAGAACCCCGGATCAAGTGGTGATGTACCATTGATGATGCCCAGAGAGTCCATTACCAGTCAGCACCCTCGGCTATGGGGCCCAAAACAGGGCGAAATCGAGTGTTTTGAGTAAATATCTGCCCAGTTATGACGCCACTGTGGGTTAAAGGACGTTCCAAATGACCCGAAACTCTATTGAACCTTAGATCAAGTGGTGATGTACCATCGATGATGCCCAGAGAATTTATTACCAGTCCGCACCCTCGGCTATGGGGCCCAAAACAGGGCGAAATCGAGCTTTGAGCAGTTATCTGCCCAGTTATGACGCCACTGCGGGTTGTAGGATATCCCAATGAACCCGAAACTCTACATAATCTGGGATCGAGTTGTTATGTACCATTGATGATGCCCAGAGAATTTATTACCAGTCAGCACACGCGGCTATGGGGCCCAAAACGGGGCGAAATCGATCCTTGAGCAGTTATCTCCCCAGTTATGACACCACTGTGGGTTGGACGATGTACCAATGGACCCGAAACTCTACAGAACCCTAGATCAGGTGGTCACGTACTATCTCTGATGCCCAAGGAATTCATTACCAGTCAGCACCCTCGGCTATGGGGCCCAGAACAGGGCGATATCGAGCTCTGAGCAGTTATCTGTCCAGTTATGACGCCACTGCGGGTTGGAGGATGTTCCAATGGACCCGAAACTCGACAGAACCTTAGATCAAGTGGTGATGTACCATTGATGCTGCCCAGAGAATTCATTACCAGTCAGCACCCTCGACTATGGGGCCGAAAAGAGGGCGAAATCGAGTGTTTTGAGCAGATATCGGCGCAGTTATGACGCCACTGCGGGTTAAAAGATGTTCCAAATGACCCAAAACTCTATAGAACCTTAGATCAAGTGGTGATGTACCATCGATGATGCCCAGAGAATTTATTACCAGTCCGCACCCTCGGCTATGGGGCCCAAAACAGGGCGAAATCTAGCTTTGAGCAGTTATCTGCCCAGTTATGACGCCACTGCGGGTTGTAGGATATCCCAATGAACCCGAAACTCTACATGACCTTAGATCGAGTGGTTACGTACCATTGATGATGCCCTGAGAATTTATTACCAGTCAGCACCCGCGTCTATGGGGCCCAAAACAAGGCGAAATCGATCTTTGAGCAAATATCTGCCCAGTTATGACACCACTGTGGGTTGGACGATGATCCAATGGACCCAAAACTCGACAGAACCTTGGATCAACAGGTTATGTACCATGAATGATGCCCAGAGACTTCATCACCAGTCAGCATCCGCGGCTATGGGGCCCAAAACAGGGCGAAATTGAGCTCTGAGCAGTTATCTGCCCAGTTATGACGCCACTATGGGTTGGACGATGTACCAATGGAACCGAAACTCTACAGAACCTTAGATCAAGGGGTTATGTACCATTGATGATGCCCAGCGAATTCATTACCAGTCAGCACCCATGGCTATGGGGCCGAAGAGAGGGCGAAATCGAGTGTTTTGAGCAGTTATCTGCGCAGTTATGACGCCACTATGGGTTGGACGATGTACCAATGGAACCGAAACTCTACAGAACCTTAGATCAAGTGGTGATGCCCATTGATGATGCCCAGAGAATCCATTACCAGTCAGCACCCTAGGCTATGGGGCCCAAAGCAGGGCGAAATCGAGTGTTTTGAGTAAATATCTGCCCAGTTATGACGCCACTGTGGGTTAAAGGATGTTCCAAATGACCCGAAACTCTATTGAACCTTAGATCAAGTGGTGATGTACCATCGATGATGCCCAGAGAATTTATCACCAGTCCGCACCCTCGGCTATGGGGCCCAAAACAGGGCGAAATCGAGCTTTGAGCAGTTATCTGCGCAGTTATGACGCCACTGTGGGTCGTACAATGTTCCAATTGACCCGAAACTCTACAGAACCTCAGATCAAGTGGTTATGTACCATTCATGATGCCCAGAGAATTCATTACCAGCCAGCACCCGCGGCTATGGGGCCCGAAATGGGTGAAATCGAGTGTTTTGAGCATATACATCCGCAGTTATGACGCCACTGTGGGTTGTAGGATGTTCCAATGGACCCGAAACTCTACAGAACCTTAGACCAATTGGTTATGTACCATTGATGATGCCCGGAGAATTTATTACCAGTCAGCACCCGCGGATATGGGGCCCAAAACAGGGCGAAATCGAGTGTTTTGAGTAAATATCTGCCCAGTTATGACGCCACTGCGGGTTAAAGGATGTTCCAAATGACCCGAAACTCTATTGAACCTTAGATCGGGTGGTGATGTACCATTGATGATGCCCAGAGAATTTTTTGCCAGTCCGCACCCTCGGCTATGGGGCCCAAAACAGGGCGAAATCGAGCTTTGAGCAGTTATCTGCCCAGTTATGACGCCACTGCGGGTTGCAGGATCTTCCAATGGACCCGAAATTCGACAGAACCTTGGAATCTGTGATTATGTACCATGAATGATGCCCAGAGAATTAATTACCAGTCAGCACCCTCGTCTATGGGGCCCGAAACGGGGAAAAATCGAGCTTTGAGCAGTTATCTCCCCAGTCATGACACCACTGTGGGTTGGACGATGATCCAATGGACCCAAAACTCGACAGAACTCTGGATCAAGTGGTTATGTACCATGAATGTCGCCCAGAGACTTCATCACCAGTCCGCACCCTCGGCTATTGGGCCCAAAACAGGGCGAAATCGAGCTTTGAGCAGTTATCTGCCCAGTTATGACACCACTGTGGGTTGGACGATTATCCAATGGACCCAAAACTCGACAGAACCCCGGATCAAGTGGTGATGTACCATTGATGATGCCCAGAGAGTCCATTACCAGTCAGCACCCTCGGCTATGGGGCCCAAAACAGGGCGAAATCGAGTGTTTTGAGTAAATATCTGCCCAGTTATGACGCCACTGTGGGTTAAAGGACGTTCCAAATGACCCGAAACTCTATTGAACCTTAGATCAAGTGGTGATGTACCATCGATGATGCCCAGAGAATTTATTACCAGTCCGCACCCTCGGCTATGGGGCCCAAAACAGGGCGAAATCGAGCTTTGAGCAGTTATCTGCCCAGTTATGACGCCACTGCGGGTTGTAGGATATCCCAATGAACCCGAAACTCTACATAATCTGGGATCGAGTTGTTATGTACCATTGATGATGCCCAGAGAATTTATTACCAGTCAGCACACGCGGCTATGGGGCCCAAAACGGGGCGAAATCGATCCTTGAGCAGTTATCTCCCCAGTTATGACACCACTGTGGGTTGGACGATGTACCAATGGACCCGAAACTCTACAGAACCCTAGATCAGGTGGTCACGTACTATCTCTGATGCCCAAGGAATTCATTACCAGTCAGCACCCTCGGCTATGGGGCCCAGAACAGGGCGATATCGAGCTCTGAGCAGTTATCTGTCCAGTTATGACGCCACTGCGGGTTGGAGGATGTTCCAATGGACCCGAAACTCGACAGAACCTTAGATCAAGTGGTGATGTACCATTGATGCTGCCCAGAGAATTCATTACCAGTCAGCACCCTCGACTATGGGGCCGAAAAGAGGGCGAAATCGAGTGTTTTGAGCAGATATCGGCGCAGTTATGACGCCACTGCGGGTTAAAAGATGTTCCAAATGACCCAAAACTCTATAGAACCTTAGATCAAGTGGTGATGTACCATTGATGATGCCCAGAGAATTTATTACCAGTCCGCACCCTCGGCTATGGGGCCCAAAACAGGGCGAAATCTAGCTTTGAGCAGTTATCTGCCCAGTTATGACGCCACTGCGGGTTGTAGGATATCCCAATGAACCCGAAACTCTACATGACCTTAGATCGAGTGGTTACGTACCATTGATGATGCCCTGAGAATTTATTACCAGTCAGCACCCGCGTCTATGGGGCCCAAAACAAGGCGAAATCGATCTTTGAGCAAATATCTGCCCAGTTATGACACCACTGTGGGTTGGACGATGATCCAATGGACCCAAAACTCGACAGAACCTTGGATCAACAGGTTATGTACCATGAATGATGCCCAGAGACTTCATCACCAGTCAGCATCCGCGGCTATGGGGCCCAAAACAGGGCGAAATTGAGATCTGAGCAGTTATCTGCCCAGTTATGACGCCACTATGGGTTGGACGATGTACCAATGGAACCGAAACTCTACAGAACCTTAGATCAAGGGGTTATGTACCATTGATGATGCCCAGCGAATTCATTACCAGTCAGCACCCATGGCTATGGGGCCGAAGAGAGGGCGAAATCGAGTGTTTTGAGCAGTTATCTGCGCAGTTATGACGCCACTATGGGTTGGACGATGTACCAATGGAACCGAAACTCTACAGAACCTTAGATCAAGTGGTGATGCCCATTGATGATGCCCAGAGAATCCATTACCAGTCAGCACCCTAGGCTATGGGGCCCAAAGCAGGGCGAAATCGAGTGTTTTGAGTAAATATCTGCCCAGTTATGACGCCACTGTGGGTTAAAGGATGTTCCAAATGACCCGAAACTCTATTGAACCTTAGATCAAGTGGTGATGTACCATCGATGATGCCCAGAGAATTTATCACCAGTCCGCACCCTCGGCTATGGGGCCCAAAACAGGGCGAAATCGAGCTTTGAGCAGTTATCTGCGCAGTTATGACGCCACTGTGGGTCGTACAATGTTCCAATTGACCCGAAACTCTACAGAACCTCAGATCAAGTGGTTATGTACCATTCATGATGCCCAGAGAATTCATTACCAGCCAGCACCCGCGGCTATGGGGCCCGAAATGGGTGAAATCGAGTGTTTTGAGCATATACATCCGCAGTTATGACGCCACTGTGGGTTGTAGGATGTTCCAATGGACCCGAAACTCTACAGAACCTTAGACCAATTGGTTATGTACCATTGATGATGCCCGGAGAATTTATTACCAGTCAGCACCCGCGGATATGGGGCCCAAAACAGGGCGAAATCGAGTGTTTTGAGTAAATATCTGCCCAGTTATGACGCCACTGCGGGTTAAAGGATGTTCCAAATGACCCGAAACTCTATTGAACCTTAGATCGGGTGGTGATGTACCATTGATGATGCCCAGAGAATTTTTTACCAGTCCGCACCCTCGGCTATGGGGCCCAAAACAGGGCGAAATCGAGCTTTGAGCAGTTATCTGCCCAGTTATGATGCCACTGCGGGTTGGAGGATGTTCCAATGGACCCGAAACTCCACAGAACGTCAAATCAAGTGGTTATGTACCATGAACGATGCCTAGAGACTTCATCACCAGTCAGCATCCGCGGCTATGGGGCCCAAAACAGGGCGAAATTGAGCTTTGAGCAGTTATCTGCGCAGTTATGACGCCACTATGGGTTGGACGATGTACCAATGGAACCGAAACTCTACAGAACCTTGGATCAAGTGGTGATGTACCATTGATGATCCCCAGAGAATTCATTACCAGGCAGCACCCTCGTTTATGGGGCCGAAAAGAGGGCGAAATCGAGTGTTTTGAGAAGTTATCTGCGCAGTTATGACGCCACTATGGGTTGGACGATGTACCAATGGAACCGAAACTCTACAGAACCTTGGATCAAGTGGTGATGTACCATCGATGATGCCCAGAGAATCCATTACCAGTCAGCACCCTCGGCTATGGGGCTCAAAACAGGGCAAAATCGAGTGTTTTGAGTAAATATCTGCCCAGTTATGACGTCACTGTGGGTTAAAGGATGTTCCAAATGACACGAAACTCTATTGAACCTTAGATCAAGTGGTGATGTACCATTGATGATGCCCAGAGAATTTATTACCAGTCCGCACCCCCGGCTATGCGGCCCAAAACAGGGCGAAATCGAGCTTTGAGCAGTTATCTGCCCAGTTATGACGCCACTGCGGGTTGCAGGATCTTCCAATGGACCCGAAATTCGACAGAACCTTGGAACCTGTGGTTATGTACCATGAATGATGCCCAGAGAATTAATTACCAGTCAGCACCCTCGTCTATGGGGCCCGAAACGGGGAAAAATCGAGCTTTGAGCAGTTATCTCCCCAGTCATGACACCACTGTGGGTTGGACGATGATCCAATGGACCCAAAACTCGACAGAACTCTTGATCAAGTGGTTATGTACCATGAATGTCGCCCAGAGACTTCATAACCAGTCCGCACCCTCGGCTATGGGGCCCAAAACAGGGCGAAATCGAGCTTTGAGCAGTTATCTGCCCAGTTATGACACCACTGTGGGTTGGACGATTATCCAATGGACCCAAAACTCGACAGAACCTCGGATCAAGTGGTGATGTACCATTGATGATGCCCAGAGAATCCATTACCAGTCAGCACCCTCGGCTATGGGGCCCAAAACAGGGCGAAATCGAGTGTTTTGAGTAAATATCTGCCCAGTTATGACGCCACTGTGGGTTAAAGGATGTTCCAAATGACCCGAAACTCTATTGAACCTTAGATCAAGTGGTGATGTACCATCGATGATGTCCAGAGAATTTATTACCAGTCCGCACCCTCGGCTATGGGGCCCAAAATAGGGCGAAATCGAGCTTTGAGCAGTTATCTGCCCAGTTATGACGCCACTGCGGGTTGTAGGATATCCCAATGAACCCGAAACTCTACATAACCTGGGATCGAGTTGTTATGTACCATTGATGATGCCCAGAGAATTTATTACCAGTCAGCACACGCGGCTATGGGGCCCAAAACGGGGCGAAATCGATCCTTGAGCAGTTATCTCCCCAGTTATGACACCACTGTGGGTTGGACGATGTACCAATGGACCCGAAACTCTACAGAACCCTAGATCAGGTGGTCACGTACTATCTCTGATGCCCAAGGAATTCATTACCAGTCAGCACCCTCGGCTATGGGGCCCAAAACAGGGCGATATCGATCTCTGAGCAGTTATCTGCCCAGTTATGACGCCACTGCGGGTTGGAGGATGTTCCAATGGACCCGAAACTCGACAGAACCTTAGATCAAGTGGTGATGTACCATTGATGCTGCCCAGAGAATTCATTACCAGTCAGCACCCTCGACTATGGGGCCGAAAAGAGGGCGAAATCGAGTGTTTTGAGCAGATATCGGCGCAGTTATGACGCCACTGCGGGTTAAAGGATGTTCCAAATGACCCAAAACTCTATAGAACCCGAAACTCTACATGACCTTAGATCGAGTGGTTACGTACCATTGATGATGCCCAGAGAATTCATTACCAGTCAGCACCCATGGCTATGGGGCCGAAGAGAGGGCGAAATCGAGTGTTTTGAGCAGTTATCTGCGCAGTTATGACGCCACTATGGGTTGGACGATGTACCAATGGAACCGAAACTCTACAGAACCTTAGATCAAGTGGTGATGCCCATTGATGATGCCCAGAGAATCCATTACCAGTCAGCACCCTCGGCTATGGGGCCCAAAACAGGGCGAAATCGAGTGTTTTGAGTAAATATCTGCCCAGTTATGACGCCACTGTGGGTTAAAGGATGTTCCAAACGACCCGAAACTCTATTGAACCTTAGATCAAGTGGTGATGTACCATCGATGATGCCCAGAGAATTTATCACCAGTCCGCACCCTCGGCTATGGGGCCCAAAACAGGGCGAAATCGAGCTTTGAGCAGTTATCTGCCCAGTTATGACGCCACTGCGGGTTGTAGGATATCCCAATGAACCCGAAACTCTACATAACCTCAGATCGAGTGGTTACGTACCATTGATGATGCCCAGAGAATTTATTACCAGTCAGCACCCGCGGCTATGGGCCCCAAAACAAGGCGAAATCGATCTTTGAGCAAATATCTGCCCAGTTATGACACCACTGTGGGTTGGACGATGATCCAATGGACCCAAAACTCGACAGAACCTTGGATCAAGTGGTTATGTATCATGAATGATGCCCAGAGACTTCATCACCAGTCAGCTTCCGCGGCTATGGGGCCCAAAACAGGGCGAAATTGAGCTCTGAGCAGTTATCTGCCCAGTTATGACGCCACTATGGGTTGGACGATGTACCAATGGAACCGAAACTCTACAGAACCTTAGATCAAGTGGTGATGTACCATTCATGATGCCCAGAGAATTCATTACCAGTCAGCACCCTCGGCTATGGGGCCGAAAAGAGGGCGAAATCGAGTGTTTTGAGCAGATATCTGCGCAGTTATGACGCCACTGTGGGTTAAAGGTTGTTCCATATGACCCGAAACTCTATAGAACCTTAGACCAAGTGGTTGTGTACCATTGTTGATGCCCAGAGAATTCATTACCAGTCAGCACCCTCGGCTATGGGGCCGAAAAGAGGACGAAATCGAGTGTTTTGAGCATATACCTCCGCAGTTATGACGCCACTGTTGGTTGTAGGATATTCCAATGAACCCGGAACTCTACATAACCTTGGATCGAGTTGTTATGTACCATCGATGATGCCCAGAGAATTCATTACCAGTCCGCACCCTCGGCTATGGGGCCCAAAACAGGGCGAAATCGAGCTTTGAGCAGTTATCTGCGCAGTTATGACGCCACTGTGGGTCGTACAATGTTCCAATTGACCCGAAACTCTACAGAACCTCAGATCAAGTGGTTATGTACCATTCATGATGCCCAGAGAATTTATTACCAGCCAGCACCCGCGGCTATGGGGCCCGAAATGGGTGAAATCGAGTGTTTTGAGCATATACATCCGCAGTTATGACGCCACTGTGGGTTGTAGGATGTTCCAATGGACCCGAAACTCTACAGAACCTTAGACCAATTGGTTATGTACCATTGATGATGCCCGGAGAATTTATTACCAGTCAGCACCCGCGGATATGGGGCCCAAAACAGGGCGAAATCGAGTGTTTTGAGTAAATATCTGCCCAGTTATGACGCCACTGCGGGTTAAAGGATGTTCCAAATGACCCGAAACTCTATTGAACCTTAGATCAAGTGGTGATGTACCATTGATGATGCCCAGAGAATTTTTTACCAGTCCGCACCCTCGGCTATGGGGCCCAAAACAGGGCGAAATCGAGCTTTGAGCAGTTATCTGCCCAGTTATGATGCCACTGCGGGTTGGAGGATGTTCCAATGGACCCGAAACTCCACAGAACGTCAAATCAAGTGGTTATGTACCATGAACGATGCATAGAGACTTCATCACCAGTCAGCATCCGCGGCTATGGGGCCCAAAACAGGGCGAAATTGAGCTTTGAGCAGTTATCTGCGCAGTTATGACGCCACTATGGGTTGGACGATGTACCAATGGAACCGAAACTCTACAGAACCTTGGATCAAGTGGTGATGTACCATTGATGATCCCCAGAGAATTCATTACCAGGCAGCACCCTCGTTTATGGGGCCGAAAAGAGGGCGGAATCGAGTGTTTTGAGAAGTTATCTGCGCAGTTATGACGCCACTATGGGTTGGACGATGTACCAATGGAACCGAAACTCTACAGAACCTTGGATCAAGTGGTGATGTACCATCGATGATGCCCAGAGAATCCATTACCAGTCAGCACCCTCGGCTATGGGGCTCAAAACAGGGCAAAATCGAGTGTTTTGAGTAAATATCTGCCCAGTTATGACGTCACTGTGGGTTAAAGGATGTTCCAAATGACACGAAACTCTATTGAACCTTAGATCAAGTGGTGATGTACCATTGATGATGCCCAGAGAATTTATTACCAGTCCGCACCCCCGGCTATGCGGCCCAAAACAGGGCGAAATCGAGCTTTGAGCAGTTATCTGCCCAGTTATGACGCCACTGCGGGTTGCAGGATCTTCCAATGGACCCGAAATTCGACAGAACCTTGGAACCTGTGGTTATGTACCATGAATGATGCCCAGAGAATTAATTACCAGTCAGCACCCTCGTCTATGGGGCCCGAAACGGGGAAAAATCGAGCTTTGAGCAGTTATCTCCCCAGTCATGACACCACTGTGGGTTGGACGATGATCCAATGGACCCAAAACTCGACAGAACTCTGGATCAAGTGGTTATGTACCATGAATGTCGCCCAGAGACTTCATCACCAGTCCGCACCCTCGGCTATGGGGCCCAAAACAGGGCGAAATCGAGCTTTGAGCAGTTATCTGCCCAGTTATGACACCACTGTGGGTTGGACGATTATCCAATGGACCCAAAACTCGACAGAACCTCGGATCAAGTGGTGATGTACCATTGATGATGCCCAGAGAATCCATTACCAGTCAGCACCCTCGGCTATGGGGCCCAAAACAGGGCGAAATCGAGTGTTTTGAGTGAATATCTGCCCAGTTATGACGCCACTGTGGGTTAAAGGATGTTCCAAATGACCCGAAACTCTATTGAACCTTAGATCAAGTGGTGATTTACCATCGATGATGTCCAGAGAATTTATTACCAGTCCGCACCCTCGGCTATGGGGCCCAAAATAGGGCGAAATCGAGCTTTGAGCAGTTATCTGCCCAGTTATGACGCCACTGCGGGTTGTAGGATATCCCAATGAACCCGAAACTCTACATAACCTGGGATCGAGTTGTTATGTACCATTGATGATGCCCAGAGAATTTATTACCAGTCAGCACACGCGGCTATGGGGCCCAAAACGGGGCGAAATCGATCCTTGAGCAGTTATCTCCCCAGTTATGACACCACTGTGGGTTGGACGATGTACCAATGGACCCGAAACTCTACAGAACCCTAGATCAGGTGGTCACGTACTATCTCTGATGCCCAAGGAATTCATTACCAGTCAGCACCCTCGGCTATGGGGCCCAAAACAGGGCGATATCGAGCTCTGAGCAGTTATCTGCCCAGTTATGACGCCACTGCGGGTTGGAGGATGTTCCAATGGACCCGAAACTCGACAGAACCTTAGATCAAGTGGTGATGTACCATTGATGCTGCCCAGAGAATTCATTACCAGTCAGCACCCTCGACTATGGGGCCGAAAAGAGGGCGAAATCGAGTGTTTTGAGCAGATATCGGCGCAGTTATGACGCCACTGCGGGTTAAAGGATGTTCCAAATGACCCAAAACTCTATAGAACCCGAAACTCTACATGACCTTAGATCGAGTGGTTACGTACCATTGATGATGCCCAGAGAATTCATTACCAGTCAGCACCCATGGCTATGGGGCCGAAGAGAGGGCGAAATCGAGTGTTTTGAGCAGTTATCTGCGGAGTTATGACGCCACTATGGGTTGGACGATGTACCAATGGAACCGAAACTCTACAGAACCTTAGATCAAGTGGTGATGCCCATTGATGATGCCCAGAGAATCCATTACCAGTCAGCACCCTCGGCTATGGGGCCCAAAACAGGGCGAAATCGAGTGTTTTGAGTAAATATCTGCCCAGTTATGACGCCACTGTGGGTTAAAGGATGTTCCAAACGACCCGAAACTCTATTGAACCTTAGATCAAGTGGTGATGTACCATCGATGATGCCCAGAGAATTTATCACCAGTCCGCACCCTCGGCTATGGGGCCCAAAACAGGGCGAAATCGAGCTTTGAGCAGTTATCTGCCCAGTTATGACGCCACTGCGGGTTGTAGGATATCCCAATGAACCCGAAACTCTACATAACCTCAGATCGAGTGGTTACGTACCATTGATGATGCCCAGAGAATTTATTACCAGTCAGCACCCGCGGCTATGGGCCCCAAAACAAGGCGAAATCGATCTTTGAGCAAATATCTGCCCAGCTATGACACCACTGTGGGTTGGACGATGATCCAGTGGACCCAAAACTCGACAGAACCTTGGATCAAGTGGTTATGTATCATGAATGATGCCCAGAGACTTCATCACCAGTCAGCATCCGCGGCTATGGGGCCCAAAACAGGGCGAAATTGAGCTCTGAGCAGTTATCTGCCCAGTTATGACGCCACTATGGGTTGGACGATGTACCAATGGAACCGAAACTCTACAGAACCTTAGATCAAGTGGTGATGTACCATTCATGATGCCCAGAGAATTCATTACCAGTCAGCACCCTCGGCTATGGGGCCGAAAAGAGGGCGAAATCGAGTGTTTTGAGCAGATATCTGCGCAGTTATGACGCCACTGTGGGTTAAAGGATGTTCCATATGACCCGAAACTCTATAGAACCTTAGACCAAGTGGTTATGTACCATTGTTGATGCCCAGAGAATTCATTACCAGTCAGCACCCTCGGCTATGGGGCCGAAAAGAGGACGAAATCGAGTGTTTTGAGCATATACCTCCGCAGTTATGACGCCACTGTTGGTTGTAGGATATTCCAATGAACCCGGAACTCTACATAACCTTGGATCGAGTTGTTATGTACCATTGATGATGCCCAGAGAATTCATTACCAGTCAGCACACGCGGCTATTGGGCCCAAAACGGGGCGAAATCGATCCTTGAGCAGTTATCTCCCCAGTTATGACACCACCGTGGGTTGGACGATGTACCAATGGACCCGAAACTCTACAGAACCCTAGATCAGGTGGTCACGTACTATCTCTGATGCCCAGAGAATTTATTACCAGTCAGCGTCCTCGGCTATGGGGCCCAAAACAGGGCGAAATCTAGCTTTGAGCAGTTATCTGCCCAGTTAAGACGCCACTGCGGGTTGGAGGATGTTCCAATGGACCCGAAACTCTACAGAACCTTAGACCAAGTGGTTATGTACTATTCATGATGCCCGGAGAATTTATTACCAGTCAGCACCCTCGGCTATGGGGCCCAAAACAGGGCGAAATCGAGCTTTGAGCAGTTATCTGCGCAGTTATGACGCCACTGTGGGTTGGACGATGTACCAATGGAACCGAAACTCTACAGAACCCTAGATCAGGTAGTCACGTACTATCTCTGATGACCAGAGAATTTATTACCAGTCAGCACCCGCGGCTATGGGGCCCAAAACAAGGCGAAATCGATCTTTGAGCAGTTAACTCCCCAGTTATGACGCCCCTGCAGGTTGGAGGATGTTCCAATGAACCCGAAACTCGACAGAACCTTGGATCAAGTGGTTATGTACCATGAATGATGCCTAGAGACTTCATCACCAGTCAGCATCCGCGGCTATGGGGCCCAAAACAGGGCGAAATTGAGCTTTGAGCAGTTATCTGCGCAGTTATGACGCCACTATGGGTTGGACCATGTACCAATGGAACCGAAACTCTACAGAACCTTGGATCAAGTGGTGATGTACCATTGATGATCCCCAGAGAATTCATTACCAGTCAGCACCCTCGTTTATGGGGCCGAAAAGAGGGCGAAATCGAGTGTTTTGAGAAGTTATCTGCGCAGTTATGACGCCACTATGGGTTGGACGATGTACCAATGGAACCGAAACTCTACAGAACCTTGGATCAAGTGGTTATGTACCATGAATGATGCCCAGACACTTCATCACCAGTCCGCACCCTCGGCTATGGGGCCCAAAACAGGGCGAAATCGAGTGTTTTGAGTAAATATCTGCCCAGTTATGACGCCACTGTGGGTTAAAGGATGTTCCAAATGACCCGAAACTCTATAGAACCTCAGACCCAGTGGTTATGTACCATTGATGATGCCCAGAGAATTCATTACCAGTCAGCACCCTCGCCTATGGGGCCGAAAAGAGAGCGGAATAGAGTGTTTTGAGCAGTTATCTGCGCAGTTATGATGCCACTGTGGGTTGCAGGATGTTCCAATGGACCCGAGACTCTACAGAACCTTAGACCAAGTGGTTATGTACAATTGATGATGCCCAGAGAATTTATTGTCAGTCAGCACCCGCGGCTATGGACCCCAAAACAGGGCGAAACCGAGCTTTTAGCAGTTATCTGCCCAGTTATGACGCCACTGTGGGTTGGACGATATACCAATGGACCCGAAACTCTACAGAACCCTAGATCAGGTAGTCACGTACTATCTCTGATGCCCAGAGAATTTATGACCAGTCAGCACCCTCGGCTATGGGGCCCGAAACAGGGCGAAATCGAGCGTTTTGAGCAAATATGTGCGCAGTTATGACGCCACTGTGGGTTGTAGGATGTTCCAATGGACCCGAAACTCTACCCAACCTTAGAACAAGTGGTTATGTACCATTGATGATGCCCAGAGAATTCATTACCAGTCAGCACCCTCGGCTATGGGGCCCAAAACAGGGCGAAATCGAGCTTTGAGCAGTTATCTGCGCAGTTATGACGCCACTGTGGGTCGTACAATGTTCCAATTGACCCGAAACTCTACAGAACCTCAGATCAAGTGGTTATGTACCATTCATGATGCCCAGAGAATTTATTACCAGCCAGCACCCGCGGCTATGGGGCCCAAAATGGGTGAAATCGAGTGTTTTGAGCATATACATCCGCAGTTATGACGCCACTGTGGGTTGTAGGATGTTCCAATGGACCCGAAACTCTACAGAACCTTAGACCAATTGGTTATGTACCATTGATGATGCCCGGAGAATTTATTACCAGTCAGCACCCGCGGATATGGGGCCCAAAACAGGGCGAAATCGAGTGTTTTGAGTAAATATCTGCCCAGTTATGACGCCACTGCGGGTTAAAGGATGTTCCAAATGACCCGAAACTCTATTGAACCTTAGATCAAGTGGTGATGTATCATTGATGATGCCCAGAGAATTTTTTACCAGTCCGCACCCTCGGCTATGGGGCCCAAAACAGGGCGAAATCGAGCTTTGAGCAGTTATCTGCCCAGTTATGATGCCACTGCGGGTTGGAGGATGTTCCAATGGACCCGAAACTCCACAGAACGTCAAATCAAGTGGTTATATACCATTGATGATGCCCAGAGACTTATCACCAGTCAGCACCCGCGGCAATGGGACCCAAAACAGGGCGAAATCTATTTTTGAGCAGTTATCTGGCCAGTTATGACGCCACTGCGGGTTGGAGGAAGTTCCAATAGACCCGGAACTTGACAGAACCTTAGATCAAGTGGTGATGTACCATTGATGATCCCCAGAGAATTTATTACCAGTCAGCACCCTTGGCTATGGGACCCGAAACGATGGAAAATCGAGCTATGAGCAGTTATCTGCCCAGTTATGACACCACTGTGGGTTGGACGATGATCCGATGGACCCGAAACTCGACAGAACCTTAGATCAAGTGGTTATGTACCATGATTGATGCCCAGACAATTTTTTACCAGTCAGCAACCTCGACTATGGGGCCCAAAACAGGGCGAGATCGATTCTTGTGCAGTCATCTGCGCAGTTATGAGTTTTGAGAGAGAGAGAGAGAGTTGTAAGTCGCGCAGCTCAGACGGGCCACCCGCTCAGATGACGCCGAGAGTTGTAATGGGAAGAAGTGGGCTCAAATATCCATGAGACAGTTCAGACATCTGTTAATCATCTGGGGGGCCCAAGGTCAATCGTCAATGGAACATGACCCTTTGATCTGAGGTTCTGTAGAGTTTGGGGTCCATTGGAACATCCTACAACCCACAGTGGCGTCATAACTGCGCAGATAACTGCTCAAAGCTCATTTTCGCCCTGTTTAGGGCCCCATAGCCGAGGGTGCTGACTGGTAATAGATTCTCTGAGCATCAATCATGGTACATAACCACTCGATCTAAGGTTCTCTAGAGTTTCGGGTCCGTTGGAACATCCTACAACCCACAGTGGCGTCATAACTGCGCAGATATCTGCTCAAAGCTCGAATAGACCCTCTTTTTCGGCCCCATAGCCGGGGATGCTGACTGGTAATGAATCCTCTGAGCATCATCAATGGTACATAACCACTCGATCTGAGGTTCTGTAGAGTTTCGGGTCCATTGGAACATCCTACAACCCACAGTGGCGTCATAACTACGCAGGTAACTGCTCAGAGCTCCCTTTCGCCCTGTTTTGGGCCCCATAGCCGAGGATGCTGAGGGGTAATAAATTCTCTGGGCATCATCAATGGTACAAACCCAATTGATATGGGGTTCTGTCGAGTTTCGGGTCCATTGGAACATCCTCCAACCTACAGTAGCGTCATAACTGGGCAGATAAGTGCTCAAATTCTGATTTCGCCCTGTTTTGGGCCCCATTGCCGAGGGTGCTGACTGGTAATGAATTCTCTGGGCATCATTATTGATACATAACCACTTGATCTGAGGTTCTGTCGAGTTTCGGGTCCATCGAAACATCCTACAACCCACAGTGGCGTCACAACTGGGCAGATAACTGCTCAAAGCTCGATTTCGCCCTGTTTTGGGCCCCATAGCCGAGGGTGCTGACTGGTAATAAATTCTCTGGGCATCATTAATGGTACATAACCACTTGATCTAAGGTTCTGTAGAGTTTCGGGTCCGTTGGAACATCCTACAACCCACAGTGGCGTCATAACTGCGCAGATAATTGCTCGAAGCTCATTTTCGCCCTGTTTTGGGCCCCATAGCCGAGGGTGCTGACTGGTAATAAATCCTCTGGGCTTCAGAGATAGGACGTGACCACCGGATCTAGGGTTCTGTAGAGTTTCGTGTCCATTGGTACATCGTCCAACCCACAGTGGCGTCATAACTGCGCAGATAACTGCTCAAAGCTCGATCTTTCTCTGTTTTGGGCCCCATAGCCGAGGGTCCTGACTGGAAATAAATTCCCTGATTATCATTAATGGCACATAACCATTCGTTCTAAGGTTCCGTCGAGTTTCGGGTCCATTGGAACATCCTCCAACCCGCAGTGGCGTCATAACTGGGCAGATAACGGCTCAAAGCTCGATTTCGCCCTGTTTTGTGCCCCATAGCCGAGGGTGCTGACTGGTAATAAATTCTCTGGGCATAATCAATGGTACATAATCACTTGATCTGAGGTTCTGTAGAGTTTCGGGTCCATTGGAACATCCTACAACCCACAGTGGCGTCATAACTGCGCAGATAACTGCTCAAAGCTCGATTCCTCCCCGTTTTGGGCCCCATAGCCGGAGGTGCTGGCTGGTAATAAATTCTTTGGTCTCAGTCGATGGTACCTGATCACTCGATCTGAGGTTTCTCAGAGTTTCGGGTCCATTGGGACTCTCTGCACCCCCCTCCCCCCCCCCCCCCGTGACGTCTCGACTGCGACTATAATAACTTCAAGCAGGGTCTCCCCTGTTTTGGGCCCTATGATCGAGTTTGTTGATTCGTTATCGATTCCCTATTATCTCTGAAGACTCATGTGTACCCTGCTCATCGTCAGACAGGTTTCCGTATGCCATGGAATTTTTTCATTCGCACGTTATTGTACAGAGGTAGCTCAGTCTATCTTATATTTCCCATCTCGCCCCGCTCCAGCTCTCGTCCAGCCTCAGGCCCAAATATCGGTTTCCTCTTGGTCTCGGGACTATCTCGACTATACCTTTCGAGAGTAATAGAAAAGGAATAAAATCCCGTGTAGTTCTGAGTGTCCTCGAAGCTACGCCTGGATATGGTGTTCGCTAGCGTAAGCTTACGCTAGCGAAAACCATCATATTTCAGCTGAATCATATCACACGCATATTCTGAGGACATATTCTGAGAGTTATAAAAAAGTAATAAAAAATGAGCTATTGCACATTCCCGTACGAACTTTCCCCGGCCGCGTGTTCGCTAGCATAAGCTTCCGCTAGCGAAAACTCTCGTATTTTGGGCCCATGACCGGTAATAAATTTTTTTCTTTGGTAATAAATTAGTAATAAAATAGTAATAAAAAGTGAAATCGGTTTGGGCCCGATTTGTGAGTTAGTGTTCGCTAGCTTCAGGTACCCCGAAATTGGCTCAATGGACCGTCAATATTCGCTCGTGGGATTTGTTCTCCAACGAGAAATACGACTCATAAGACTCCTTCCGTACATCGGAAATGATGGCCTGGTACCCAAAAACGCCGCAAGAAATGAGGAATGTGGATTTCCCACACTGCATCCACGATCTCTGCGAGAAGAGTAGGGTTAATCGAAAAGTTGCAGGGGACCAAGGTTGTAGATTTTGTTCTGAACTTCCCTTAAATCTGGTTCTCCATGCATATGACCATCAAAAACTCCTATAAAACGACCAAAAGTCGTAAAGAATCATGTTCATCGGATTTCTTGGCAATAGTAAGGTTATAATCGACGAGTCGAGTATCACATCTGATGGATTCCATTAAAAAACGACACATGAAAAATAGTGATATCCCGGATCGCTTTCTTGTGGTTTCAATTCGATTCCGTGATCCAAAATATGAAGTTCCCACCTACTAGGAGGTCTCAAAAAAATTTTGGAGACCCCAGCGGAGCTATTTCTGTTTCGCTTTTTGATTCCACCGGAAAATCGAAATTATAATCTCTATTTACTAAATTAGATATACCTCGAGTTAGGCTCAAGATAATGCTGCGTAGTTCTCCCGTTCAGAAGATCTCGAAAAAATCTATTGAAAATGACCTTGAAGATTCCCGTTCAGCGATTTCAGGCTCTGATTGAGCGAAATTCGGCCATATAAGGCTCACCTGATAATCTCAACAAGCAATTTTTTCAACTGTTTGAAAGTATGATTCCTCATGCAAAATTGCCCGATACTTGCGATGAAACTAGTCTGAAGTTGTTTTCCCACTGTTTCATGCGTTCTTTGGTCAATTCTCCGATTTCCCATTTTCTGACAAATCAGAAAACAGAGATTTCTGCGCAACCACGTGGTTGACCGGATTCCAGAGTAGTTTCAATCGAAAGCTGAGGAAATTTCCTTGATAATGACCTCTTGCAAAAGTCAATCTCATGTTCCCAGTCAATAACTACGGCAGATTGATTGGAAGAGAAGAATGGCCAGAGCGGGATTATCTATCTACCTCGAACCAGAGCCTCGAGACCTCTTCCTGCATCCATGTTGTCAATGGCATCGATAATCTTGAGGAGGAAGAATATGATATTTTCGGCTTTTTAGTTTTCGAGTAATGAGCACTTTGAGAATAGGAAAAACGCGAAATTTGCAATCTTTGACATCAATTAGAAGCAACAAAGAAGTGGAAAATCAAACTTGCCATCGGGGGATCTGTTCACTAGGATGTCCTCTACAAGATATAATGAGCTCATTCTCGACCCGATGTAATCTCGATCAGGGTTCTATCAAATTGAGTGTTTGCATATCCGATGACCAGCGAACACGATGGATGCTTTGATCATGAGCCTCTTTCATATATATGGTGGCAAAATATGTCTAGGAACGCAGAATGAGAACATGAGAGTGATAATTATGACATCAGCAAGACGGAGCGTAATACATCCTCGTCTGCGATAAGCTGCTGATGTTGTACATGCATCTGACTATGGTCAGATTTCGACAGGCAAAATTTTGCCTATAGTTAACTATAGCAGCGCACCGATTATGTACGGGTAGAATTTCGAATAAACGTTTGATAAGAAATCGTCTCGAACTTCTCAGTTCTCGCGATGTGCTCGGGTCATATGGCTTGAGGATTTACCACTGACCCACCTTATATGGCTAAATATGATACTTTCCACAACCACCCACCGACCCTCGGCGGACCACATTGTTTATGGACAGCCCCTAACACCTCCAGCTGCCGAGAGCCCAGAGGGAGGAAGCTCCACAAGAGAGCACGTCGAACCTGGGAAGCTCTCCTTCTAAATTTAAGTCTTATATTGGAACTGTTCACTGTCGAGTTTAACATTAACACTCACGACCGTATTACTGAACGGAATGGACTTCACATCCTGTATCTCAACCCCTGGCAAGTCCGTTCTCTTCAGATCTTTGATATTCCTCTCAGAGCTGAAGGAGATTGATCCGGTTTTGCCAGCATTGAGACGAGGGCCGGAACTCCTGGCCCATTCAACAACTAGTCGTCCTACTTTCCCCAGCCGAGCGGTACCTTTCTTGAAGTGCGCTCCCAAATGTTGACATCACAAAACAGTGGTGATTCAGATTGACTCACAACCAACCTGGGAGTTCCACAGGGTTCCGTCCTCGGACCTCCGATGTTCAGGCTACACGTTGATGACTTGCCAGATATACTCCGCGGAAAGCATGTCAAACATCTATTTTATGCGGATGACCTCCAGATTTATCTCCATATTGAGAAAGATAAAATATCGGAGGGCATTGCTCGACTAGAGGAGGCAGCGCGACTGGTTCGTGAAAAAGATTTCCTTGAAGTATTTGGTTGCATTAGATCAAAACTATGCGGAAAAGAGTCTACGACTAGTTGGCGAGCCGTGGGAATATTTCTCAGGCGAAATGTCAATTCCGTCCCCCTCTACGACCTCTTAAACTGCACATATCTTCGTCTGATTTTACTTTTGAGATATGTAGCTTCAGATAATTCTTTTTTGTGCCCAAACAAGTTTAAATCGACTGATATGAGACACCAGAACACGTCTGGGGATGAAATAATTTTTTAACCCGAATCACTCCCTGCGACGATTTTGAACCCAAAAAATCACACTTTCGGCTATATATAGTCCTAGAGTAGAATACGAGCGTGTACATATGCATACATAATTGTCCGCATCGTCCACAAGACACATTTTGTGCCAGCAGCCGCTGTCCAGGTACTCGTCCGTCGAATTTTTGTGCCCACGCTGCCCGGGTGTGGCCTTGATTTGCGTGACCGCAGCGCCGCTGCATCAGTCCGTTGTCTGTCGCCTGCACCGGGCTCTCCGTCGTCACCGTCTGCTGCTGGGTGAACCGGGCCCGTCCGCGTCCGTGTGTGGTCACTGGAGTCGCAGGGGACCACCCCGGTGTTTTTTCGATGCCGCGCGGGTGTGTGGTACTCCAGGTCCACGATGTCCATGTGCAACAAGTGGTGCGGGGGTCCATAACCCCATTGCTGCTGTTATGCTCGCTGCCTCGGGCTGCAGCGGATGGGGCGATTGCCTGAATGGCTGACATCCCGAAGAGCGCATCATCAGAGGTACTACATGTCTGCTGCATGCTGCCGCTACGTCGTCATCACCCCGTGTGTGTGTGTGTGTGTGTGTGTGTGTGTGTGTCGTGGGCGCAGCACCGGGTCCGTTATTCGCCCGACGTGTGGTGCATTATTCACATATGTGATGTGCACCGCGATCTTGTGCTTGGAATGTACTCGGTATGGTGGTAGACCGCTCATACAGCAAATGGCCCCATTACCAGCGGATAGAGTTATACCAAAGTATGCCTTTCAAGCTTGTGGCATCGATTATGCAGGACCAATATCTGTTCTGTTTTCTCGCGGAAGAGGTGCTGAAACCTCAAAGGGATACTTTTGCATTTTCGTTTGTATGTTCACGCGAGCAACTCATGTTGAAACCGTTTCAGAACTCACCACTTCAGCACTCTAAGCCGCCATTCATAGATTCGCTGCAAGACGAGGTGAATGCGCAGATATATATTGCGACAACGCCAAAAACTTTGTAGGTGCTGAAAGAGAGCTTCGGCAATTATTTGACCAAACATTGGCATTTTCAAAAGAACTGAGCGAAGAATTAGCTAAAGATGCAGTCACTTGGCACTTTTCACTGCCTCGCGCACCTAACTTTGGAGGTTTATGGGAGGCGGCGGTGCGCTCATTGAAACACCATCTGAAGCGAGTAGTGGGCGACTCTAAGTTCACTCTTGGAGAATTGCAAACTCTCAGTTCTCAAATCGAAGCATGCCTAAATTCTATACCGCTTTGCCCTTTGTCACCTGAAGGAACTGATTTGGTTGCCCTTACTCCGGGACATTTGCTCATTGGTAGATCTATGACTGCTTTACCTGAACCATATAACGATGCACAAGTAACACAGTCTCCTCAGTGCAGGTGGAGAGCCACACAACGCATGAGGAATAATTTTTGGAATCGATGGCGTATGGGAGTTATGCATCATTATCAACTGAGGTCCAAATGGCTAGCAGTACAAGAGCAACTTCGAGTGGGAGATCTCGTGTTGGTGAGAGACGAGCTTACGCCACCTACGAAATGGCCCATGGCAAGGGTCACTGCCGTCCATCCAGGAGCTGACGGATTGGTGCTCGTGGTCGATCTCAGGACCGCCACCACAACACTCCGTCGGGCACTCCGCAAGATCATCAAGTTGCCCGTAGATCCTGGGGAAGAGGGCAGGGAGCCCTCTGGTCAGTCCGAAGAAGGAGCCAAGGAACAACAAGAAAATCATGAAAGATGACCGCGTGATCTCGACACTTCACTACACACTTTTTCTTCGTTCCGCGACAACCGCGAATCATATGTCCTTCGTTTGGCCCCAATTTTGTGTAATTTGTATTCGTAGAGCTTCATTCGAGTCACAATAGTTCTTGCCAAGTGGAATCATTGCGAAACCGACGCGTAGAAGGGATTAGAATGATTCGCCACCTTTAACCACTATTTTCTTCGTCAACTTAGAGTCATTTCGAAGCCTACAATTTCCAAATAATTTGAGTTCGTATCATTCAATCGTGTTCTAAAATTGGACCTATTTACTATGTTGTTTGACTTCTGTCAATTTTGAGACAAAATGTGTCTCGTGCAATATTGCTTTCTCTAAAGAGAAAGCTTTGTTTTCGACACAGCAAATTTTTGATCAATTTTTCCATTCAACCCAATATTTTCTTCAACATAATTCATCTTATCAAAAAAGTGCTTTAACCATCTTATTCCTCTCGCCAAAATCTAACGATTGTAAGTAACACTTTTCCCCTTAGAATCCTCAAAAACCCCCCAGTGACTCATCTCTCCGGCCCTTTGTCTGTGTCTGTGCGTGTGTGTGTATGTGTGTTGTTTTTTTTGCGCCACGCTTTCTCTTCTACACTCCACTTTATCGATTTTTGCTCTTCTACAAGTTGTAGAGGATCACTCAGAGATGAGACCAGTGATTTGTCTGGTCTCCTCTCCAAATCGAATCTGATTTAAACGTTTTTTGAGGTAAAATCGCTGAAATTGTGTACTTTCATACTAAAATATCTCTTTCTAACTTCACCTTACCCCAATTTCGATTACCTAGGCTATGGGTTTTTTGGCTCAATCTATCTTTTGGTTAATACCGAAATTCCATTCAAACTCCATCAACGTGAATTTTTATAAAAAAACCAAAATTTCCAACAAAAACAGCAATTTGAGCATGTTTAGACCTATTCTATCAAAATTCTGTTTTAACCAAATTACTCGTTTTGTTAAAAAAACCTCACTTTAGGTAGCCCAAATCCCCATAACTATTTTCCTCAAAAGAATAACTCAAAATACACAAAAATATTTTTTTCAATATTCATACTTTCCTCATATCTCTCCTCTAAACTACTTTATTCAAATTTTACTCAACTAAGTTGATACTTTTTCATCGTTCTAAATCGATTGGTTGATACCGAATTTTCTCAAAATCCGTTTTAATACATTCAAAATCCGATTTATTCCCGAAAAATCCAAATTTTTTCAAAATACTCCCATTCAACCCAATATTTTCTTCAACATAATCCATCTTATCAAAAAAGTGCTTTAACCATCTTATTCCTCTCGCCAAAATCTAACGATTGTGAGTAACACTTTTCCCCTTATAACCCTCAAAAACCCCCCAGTGACTCATCTCTCCGGCCCTTTGTCTGTGTCTGTGTGTGTGTATGTGTGTTGTTTTTTTTTGCGCCACGCTTTCTCTTCTACACTCCACTTTATCGATTTTTGCTCTTCTACAAGTTGTAGAGAATCACTCAGAGATGAGACCAGTGATTTTTCTGGTCTCCTCTCCAAATCGAATCCGATTTAAACGTTCTTTGAGGTAAAATCGCTGAAATTGTGTACTTTCATACTAAAATATCTCTTTCTAACTTCACCTTACCCCAATTTCGATTACCTAGGCTATGGGTTTTTTGGCTTAATCTATCTTTTGGTTAATACCGAAATTCCATTCAAACTCCATCAACGTAAATTTTTATAAAAAAACCAAAATTTCCAACAAAAACAGCAATTTGAGCATGTTTAGACCTATTCTATCGAAATTCTGTTTTAACCAAATTACTCGTTTTGTTAAAAAAACCTCACTTTAGGTAGCCCAAATCCCGATAACTATTTTCCTCAAAAAAATAACTCAAAATATACAAAAATATTTTCTTCAATATTCATACTTTCCTCATATCTCTCCTCTAAATTACTTTATTCAAATTTTACTCAACTAACGAGGGGAGCACCAACCTTGCGGGTCCTGGATCTTGACGAAACTTTGGGAATCTTCTTGTTTCGGTGAGAAATGAAGGTACCCAAAAGGGTTTCGTCCAATGGGCCCCCTATCCTGAGATACAGCCATGGAGGTTAGCATTGTCAGTATATCTATATATGAGTCACTTTAACATGGGCCTATATGGACAATGCTAATCTCCATAGCTGTATCTCGGGATAGGAGACCCATTGGACGAAACCCTTGGAGATACCTTCATTTCTCACCAAAACAAGAAGATTCCCAAAGTTTCGTCAAGATCCAGGACCCACAAGGTTGGTGTTCCCCTTGTAAGTTGATACTTTTTCATCGTTCTGAATCGATTGGTTGATACCGAATTTTCTCAAAATCCGTTTTACTCCCGAAAAATCCAAATTTTTTCAAAATACTCCATTTGTATAATCCTTACACCAACTATATTAAAATTTGCCCTCAACCATACTACATATATTCCATGGAAAACCCTAGTTTAGGTCATCTGAATTCCCCTAAAAGGCAATCTCCTTATAATAACTCAAAATATCAGAAGGAAATCGCATCTAAAATTCATTTTCCGCTATTACCCACCCCCTAAACTAATATATACACATTCTACTCAACTAAGTTGATACTTTTTCATCGTTCTAAATCGATTAGTTGATACCGAATTTTTCAAAATCCTTTTAAATACATTCAAAATCCAATTTATTCCCGAAAAATCGAAATTTTTTTCAAAAACTCCATTTTTATAATCCTTACACCAACTGTATCAAAATTTTCCCTCAACCAGACTACATATCTTCCATGAAAAACCCCAGTTTAGGTCATCTTAATTCCCCTAAAAGTGAATCTCGTAATAATAACCCAAAATATTAGAGGAAAATTGCAGCTAAAATTCATTTTATCCTCATATCTCCCTCTACAACTAATCTATCCACCTTTTAATGGACTAGAGAGATACTTTTCCCTCATTCTACATCGATTGGTTGGATCCAATCATTGGATTGTGAGTGTGATATGAAATGCAATTAAATTAGATTAAAAAATAAAACTATTCCGTAGGAATCCCAATCATCATTTTGGAATTTGATCAGTTTTGCAAATTTCTCATTAGTTTCAGTGAACCTCTTAAACTATTTCGCCAAGAGAAAGCATTCTGCTAATCTCATTTAGCAGCGTATTTTTTCGTTGATTGATTTTGTTTTCAATTGTTGCATTGGTAACTGATCACTATGCGTGATGTTGTTTGTTCAAATTGATCAGTCTAACCACTTGAGTTTGATTTTATCATGTTGAGATAAATTGAGATATAATTCTCATTTTCGAGATCTTATTGACGCATAGAGCTCAATTTAATTTCTTTCCATTGATCCATTGAATTCAAAATGTTGATAGTTTTCACTCTTCTCAGTATCGCCGGTCACTTTCGGGTAAAATCATTCGTAAGATCATTGAGATCAGTTGAGCCGTCAATCATTCATTTCAGAAGCGATTATGTAGTAATTTTCTTCCGGTTGACGACTCAGGTTTTGCTTATACAATCACGGTTGTGAAGTTCGAATATCTCGGATCACTGAGTTTTTCGAACATTTTGTCCTCCCAAATTCGCCAGGTTTAAGATCAAGTTGACAATTTCATGTATTGGAAGTTCCTTTTTTGTTGATTACTATGGGCAAGCAAAGGAAGCGGAATGTTCGGGCGAGTCGGTTGTATTCTGATATATTTCTAGAGTTTTCGAGACCGAGAGAGCCAAAGCAGAGCAATGAACTTTTCTCCTCTTAAAATCGTGTGATTTCAATGCCCGCTGATTGGCACATTCGAAATTCTTAGAAATTTTGAAACATCGCTCTCCCTCAATCCCCCCTCGGCCTCGACGGCGATCTCGCTTCGGCGAACCGGCAGTTGACCACCGACCACCGAGCAGGCTAATTATTGTAAGCCTAGCTCACCCTCGCGATTTTCAAGTGCCGCGAGCTCCATCGCATTTTCTTCGCGAATTCGATCTCTCTGCGCTGCAAATTCACCCCTCACTTCTCTCGCGCCTTTTTCTATGAACAAAAGTAGTGAAACGTGAAGTGAATAAATTCACACAAGTTATTATATCAGAATTCGAGTGTCATCATTTTCAGCTTCCAAGCCCTGGCCTCGAGCGCCCCATCGCGATCTCATTATATATATTCATATTTCGGGCCTCACCCGTTCAAGCATAAATAGTTAATCAATCCGCACAATCAAAACAATCAACTACAATATAACCCGGGATAATTCAAATAGCTCTTCGTCATTCGATTCATGAGGTATATTATTGTCCTCACTTTTCCCTTATAACTTCTATGATAATGATTCTGGATATTGACGAGTTATAAGCAACTGAAATAATTGTATGATGGAGTACTTTCGCAGAACCAAGTGCACTCTCAAAAGGTAAATTATCATATTATACGATCTGCTGTTGATAATCCTAATGGTTCCTCTTTCATTATTGGTGAGATGCATTTTCGATCCTGCATCCAGTTTGATGTGGTCAGTACTCGTGTTGCCGGATGGGTTGCGCCACGAGGCATTTCGTGGTTTACAACAGTGGTTCATACGTTAGAAGGTTGATGGCCCTGAAAAGGGCCGACAGGGGTTTGAGAGTTAGCCTTGAAAAGGGCTGATGTCACAGTTAAGGGGTTCCCGGAGTTACTCCGAGACGGAGCTTGGATGGTACTCGTGCGGACAGGTCTGAGCGGGATTGGCTGAAACCGTGGGAGTTGCTTCAGCGAACTCCATTGAATTCCCAGGGTAAGACGCGCGCCATTGGGGCCAACTTCGCATGGGGCTGGCGGTTCCCAGCATCCTGGGTTTAGGCTTCGATCCGTATGAGGCTTGGCTATCAGCGTTGCGGTCGTCCGATCCGTTTGTAGAGCTTGTCACGGGCATCCGGGGTGGTCCTGGGTCGATGGTGGTCTCCGACCTGAAGGAGTCCGCCCGAGCAACGTAAGAGCTCCCGGGCGAGTTAGTGCCGAAGAAGCTGCAAACATCAGCCCGAGGGACAGATGTGGACTGTTACTAGGTCGAAGCTACTCCCGAGCGCGTTAGCGCTGTAGAAGTGACCTAGGTACCCGTCCGGTGGTCTCCCGAGCACGTCACAGTGCTGAAGAAGTCCAGCCGGAGGGGCCGTCGTCGAAGTTGGTTTGGGCACCGGTTTTGAAAACGCGGTGCGCTGTTGTGATAGCGGGCAAGGATGGACGCCACCTAGCGGTGGCGCGATAAACTGCTCGGGCTTGTGGGCCACCCGAGGCTATGGTGTGAGAAAGAAGATGAGGAAGGGAGATTGTGCGCGAGGCGTGGGATTTGGCAGCTGGTAACACTCGTTCATAACGCTCTGGCAACTTTTTTGCATAGCTTCAATTGTATTGATCCCCACGCTCATACTTAGATGACACGTTTCGATTCAATTCACTGTTCGCTACGTGCTTGATATCAATTCAGAGCAAGCGTGGGCCCGACCACGTGAAAGATGCATCTCGTTCCCTTAGCATCGTCATTTCCACAATGACGTCTCCCAGAATGAATTCATAAGACCACTTCCTCAACAAGAATTACTACTATCTCTATAGTCCATCCAATACGGGTTTTCCAGCCAGAAGCTCTGAATCCTAGCGGCTCAAAGCCACAATAATCTCTCAAGTGTGTGAGTCTTCACTATTTGAACAGTTGAGGGAAGTCTGTGCCTCTGGCCAGAATACTCGCTGATATCGCGGAGTTCCAGTCTCTGGAGGAATCACAAATTGCGTGTGCTTTAACCACATTGCTCTGTTACAGTAGGTCCTAACCATACAAACAATTGAACTGATGAGTGAGTGAGCTCTAACCACATTGTTCTCTGTTTCATCGTGGGTTCTAACCATAGAGATATTACAGATAGAGGAGGGAAGCGCAGCCTACACGTTTCTTCGTGAAAGAGAGAGAGAAAAGACGAGGAATCCTCTTTCTTTCTCTCTCGCACCTGCGCGGCGCATCGCACAGTACATTATACCCTATCTGACATGCCTATGTGTCTGGGTGTCGACTGCGAAATGCGCCGCGCAGGTGCGAGAGAGGAAAAAGAGGACTCCTTGTCTTTCCTCTCTCTCTTCCGCAAAGAAAATCCCACTCACAGAGAGGCTCACTCCTTCTCTCCTCTATCTGTAATATCTCTATGGCTCTAACCACTCTGATAACTACCAAATAATGAGTGGGTTTCAACCCCATCAGGGCTAAAAAGGAGACGCGCTACTTTCAGTCCATCCCTAATATCTTCATGGATCGTATAGTATGGTTCTCAAGCGTTCGAGCAATTCCTGAAATAAGGAAGTTCCAGCCATAAGAAAATTCGTAAATTGAGTTTTAACCATTGAACTGAGCGCTCTCTATATCCATTTAATCAATGAGCCCGTTATCATGGTGTTCATGGGGCATTACTGGATTTTCCTCCACGCGATTGACCGTGAGATGGTTACTCCTTTCATTTTGATTGGAAAAATTCGTACCGTCATTATTTATGCTGTCATTGTTATCCTGACACCTGGAATCTCCTGAATGTCTTTGGTTGAGCAGTAAATCCCGTGATGGCTTTCTCATATTCTTCTCGCCATTATCCCCATAATGATCCAAATAAGGGCTCGTGTAGTTGTGGCCAAATATCCACGTTGACTAGTGTCATTATCCCGATCAATATCTGAATCATTCCTATAGGGGTTCGTATTTCTACCCTCATCATTGGTCATTTGATTTCTGTCATTTTTGTGGTTGTTGTGATGCGGTGCATCGGATCTAGAATTGCCCCGTCTGGCGTTATATCCATTCCCTGGCTTATCAGAAGGGGATTCGTGATGCACTGGAATGTTTCACCGCTTTCGTGCTACCTCTATATGACGTTTTGAAATGAGACCTAGTTGAATTACATCTTTTAAAGAGCGACATTTACTCAAATCGTGTCCTTGTATATGACAATAATTACAAAATTTTGAGTCTCGGATTTTCTTCCAGCAGTCCTCACCAGAATGTCCTTGGACGTGACAATAATTACATTTGACCTGTGCCCGAGATGATTGGATAGTCGGAATTGACACCATTTTGTCGGATGATGAGCCTGAACTGTCACACCGAATCATGCTCTGATCTTGTTTTCGCGGTTCGTTTCGGAAAATATTGCCGGTGTCAATTGATTGTATTGATGATTCGCATCCGTTCAAATCGTGACCGTTCTTTCTACAATATCTACGAAATTTGGCGCTCCATTTTTCTGGCCATCCGCGTTCGAATTGTCTTTCCACTTGACAACACCTGCATTTGCTCGTTACTGAATCTCGTTTTGCTGATATTGATTCAATCGGTTGGGATGTATTCACAGTCAGTATTCTCGACTTCTGTTAAACAAGCGTGTCCACGAGTGCCACTATCGTATCTCTACTCATTTCAGGGCTACTCCTTCTTGAAAATACCGAACGGGCACTCGTTTTGGTCTCGAAATTCATTGCCTCTGAGATTGCTCCATGTAAAGTCTTGGGCTTTGTCGATCTGACTTGGTGTTCTAATGCTCCCGACAGACCGGGATCAAATTGCTGTAGGGCCTCACTATTCGCGTTGCTTTTATGAGTTTTTCGCTCCCAATCCTTAAGTTTTTGATCCGAGTCAAAGACATTGAGTAAACGGCCATGGAGCTTTTGAACGCGCAAGCCGTAATCCCCTGCACTTTCATTTTCTCTTTGCTGTACTAGTTGTAACTCCGATAATACTCTGTCTGCGTCCCCTACCCCGCTGTATTGCGTAGTCATATCGGTCAATAATTCCTCTACAGACGAGTACTGAGTCAATCTCGCAGTATAACCCTCGGCTGCGCGGCCCTTGAGTTTACTTGCTAGGGTTGGAAGAACCCATGGTCTAGACCGTATTCTTCGACCACTTATCTGGCGGACTGGCGAAAAAGTGCTAACATGTCTGGATCACCATCGTAAGGAGGAATTTGATTCAAAGCTTGATTAAGCGTTAAGCAAATTTAGAACCTAGTCGACAATCTGGGTTAGCCTGTGCCATCACTCTCCGCGACTCTGAACGGCGAACTCGGACGTTTGAATCAGAATTTCTATCACCTGTCTCTTCTCGACCGTATCTGTCATATTTAGATGTATTTCTCGGGTATTCGTGTGAATCATCGTCACTCTCGGAAGTTCCGATCTCTGAAGAGGACGATCGTTCAGAGAGTCGGTATTTCTTACTCCGCTTAGATTCATTGATAAATTTATCACGATGCGAACGGTTGGACCGGCGCGGTTTTCCGTGGATTTGGTCTTCAAAGTCAGATCCTTCTGCGCTTTCATTATCATTGGGTCTATTTCGTCCGCGTGAGCGTCACTTGGTTCGATTCTCGAACGACGATTTCTCTATATTACGTTCACATGGCTTTTCGTTCTCTCCGGATTGCTCGATTTGGTTTGATTCCCTCAGATAATGCATCTCGGGGTCCAGGCCCCGGTTAGCAGTCGGCCGGCGTCCTTATTAGATTTCAAATAATGCATCTCCGCACCTTGACTGTCAAGTAGTCGTTGGCGGGCAAGCTTTCGCACTTTCGTATCCCGCTCTCGGTGAGCTGAGTACAGAACATGGGTCTACTCATCCTGTGCAAATCAGTACCGACCCTATGTGACCGATTCCTGGAGCGCGACCCTATGTCCTCATGCATTGAGCAAGAGTCCTGGCCATTATACCTCCGTGACTCACCATCTTGGCCCCTGACTGGCCATTGTCTGGAACTATGATCAAACCGCTCTTTTAATCCATCATCACTGACGAGAGGCCACGGGTATTCTCCCGGCATGGTATATTCCGTTAAGCCCGTAGATTTTTCAGTATTACTATCGTTAGAGTTTCGCGTATCTGTGTCTCGTTTGTTAAGTATTTCTCCTTTTTGTGATTGTCCGTCGTATAGCGAGGGTTCCACCGCCATTCGTTCTGCTCAGAATTGATCACAACCATTATTGTCAGGAATGTCTCCTACTTCCACACGCGCGCCATTTGAATTGTGTGTTTGTTCTAGAAATTCTCTCAGATCTATTAACACAGTTATTTCTCCGTCTTCGAAATAGTCAGGTTTTGCAGTAAGCATTCAACTTGGATCACGAAGAGCAACTTCTATATGTAATCCACCCGGTCGTTGCAATCCCATATCTGCAGCCGTGAGCGCAAACATGACCTTTTCTGTCTTGGGATCACCTTCCATTGATCGTTTCTCGCAGTAATTTCCCATGTGCGCAACGCCATTCACGTTGGCGCTACTTGGGATACTAGGGGCTTCGGCACCTCGTCCAGGTTCACTGCCCCAGTCATTCTCAATCGAGCCATCGAAACTATTCCCGACTGTATCATGGTATTCATTATCTCTTCGAGTACTTGCCATTTCATTATTCGGGTTTGAAAATTTGTATAGATCTATAGCTGCCAATTTTTGACGCGTTAATCCAAGAATACAAAGTTCAGCGGGAGGAGAGAAATACTTGCAAGTTTGAATGATGTCACTACTGGGCACTTGCAATCTGCGGGTGAGCTTTCCTCGAGTTATCGTATATAGTGAAATATTATCCCTTGAATTATTGGCTTGAACGGAGTTCAATTATGATTTGCGTTCCGCGTTGTATCATGAATATGCACTTGTATGGGATAATGTTCGACTGTATTTGGCTTCTAGAAAATTATTGAAAATTAAGTCTGTGCCTCGCGACTCTCCCCACGAGGGACGAAAATTGAGGAAATTCTAAAATAATATACCCAGATGCTGCGTAGACCATGTAGCAGGTGAACTAGATAATCGTCCTTCCTGTTCTTCCTTCTTGTCAGTGGCAGCTGTATGCGATTCAATCAAGTAAGGCCCAACGCGGTTGACGCGGTAAAAATTTCCCGAATTTTTCCACGCAGTATCCCACCTCTGACACCAGTTCGTTACGGGTATTCGTAACGTGGGTTCTTCAATACTGCACCTGGGGAGTCCTGAATCGACGGGTAGGTAGGTGGGAATTCGGAAGAGAAATAAATACAAGGGGAATCCCTAGAGCTGCATTCATCGATCCCGCAATACAAATTCGGGAGGGAAACTTTATGATGTACTGGAGTTGATCCTGTTTGAGTGGAGTCCGTCAAGGGCTGAGGTACTTGACTTGGAATGGTTGATAAATAATGTGGTCAGGTCGGTAGATGAGTTCGTACTGAGAACTATAAGCCCGGCGCGTGATTCTGAGGACGAGCGTACGCGATGGAGTCTCGCAATACATTGCCATCCTAAGCTCCCTGCCAGGACTCCTGAGCTCTTTTCATACTCTTTCAGACCCCGCGTCCCTACTCCGTTCGTGGCTGGGAGAAACGCAGGCGAGGCGCGGCAGCGCTTCGTTCTTGCACCCCTCGTCTACACTCGCGGGCGTTATTCGCGGTTTCTCTGAGCTTCTCCTAGCTTCTCGAAGTCTCCGCTTTTCCGTGTGACTATACATCAAGATACATAGTATATCTATAGACTTTCTTTTCTCTTTTTCAAGAGGGATATAAGGAAAAATCTAATGACAGGATATCCCTAATGGATCTCCCACTGGTAGACCATGAGCGCTTTCATTTTGCTCACGCGGTAAACCGGATGACCATGAATACAATGCCCGTGTGCCCTGGGGGCTGAAACCTTCTGGTCTCAGCCCTACGATGCTGGCGAGCCATCATTGCAGAACTGGGGGCAGCTGACCACTATCTAACCAACCCACCCTGGGACCGCGTAAGCTGAATTACTTCAGGGTAGGAGGCGTATCGCGCTCCAAGGGGCGTTCCTTTTTGGTGTGTCCGCTCTTTTGTCTTCTCTCTTCGTCGTCAATGATCACTGTTCAAGTCGTTGTTGTTCGCTATGCAGCGCCCCTTGTTTGGCGCTGCAATGCCCGTTCTCGCTCTTCTTTTCGGGTGATCGCCGTCTTGATATAGGTGGCGGTCTTATCCCACGTCTCTTTGCTGCGGAGCACTAGGGTCTCAGGGGTGATCTGATTTCCACGCCAATTCACGAGCTCCGCTCTCTCCACAGCTATGTTCACGCACGGGGAGAGTGCATGCTCCGCATCGTCCCGGACTGCCTCACACATCTGACAGAGCGGGATCTCCCTCTCCTGGAACCGCTCCAGGTACTCTCCAAAGCAGCCGTGCCCGCTGAGCGCCTGCATCAGCCAGTATTCCAACTCTCCATGAGCTCGATCGATCAACCTGGCTATGTAGGGGATCAATCTTTGCGTCCACTTCCCTTCCGTTGTACTCTCCCACTCTTTCTGCCACTCTTCGACAGTCTCTCCCCTGTCGACGTCCCGAATGAGGGCCTTGCGAGTGGGGTTGAGTACGACTCCATCGCTCTTAAGGGCTTCTCGGCGATTCCATACCCGCTCTTTCTCGGCTGCTACTAGGCGAATGGGTGGTATACCTGCTAGCACATAGGCTGCGTGATCGGACACATTGCGGTAAGCGCCGATCGTCCGGAGCGCGGAACGCCGCTGGACTGGGCCTAGATTCGCGTCGATCACAGACCCCCTAGCTACCTGTCCCCAGATTGGTGCATCGTACAGCAAGATGGATTAGCTCATGGTGCTGAGTAGGACTCTCCTGTTAGGCTTGGGTCTACCGATATCCGGCATGAGCCGTTGGAAGATGCCACCGACCCTGTCCGCCTTCAACGCTGGTTCCCTGAGTTGAGCCTTGTAGCTCCATTGGTCATCAAACCTTACTCCAAGGTACTTGAGTTCCCTCTTGAGTAGGATCTCGTACCCGTTGATGGAGAACACGGGAGTCTTGAAAGCCCTCCTTTTAGTGGCTAGCATCGCTTCGCACTTGAGCTCGGCGAACTCCAGCCCGTTTACAGGAATCTACTGACCAATGCGGCAGAGGGCTTTATTAGCCACACACTCCATTTGCCACGCGGCGACAACGACTAACGCCGCGTCGTCCGCGAAGCCAATGAGTTCTGCCCCATCTTAAAGACTCATGTTCAGGAACTCGTCGTGTTGCGCGTTCCACTCGAATGGTCCTGACACGGATCATGGAGCTATCCCTGCAGAGAGTTCCAGCTCAATCCTCTCCTCATCGGTGTCGCATACGAGGACTCTATCACGCAATCCATCGCTGATGACTGCGAGCAGGTAAGGGGGAAATCTTCCGTCTAGGAACCTACAGATCCGTTCTGTAGGTTCCTAGCTTGCCGTGTTGAAGGCATTCTTTGCATCAAGGCACATTATGGCGCAGATCCGCCGCCTGGTTGGGGTTTCATTGTATGCGCTCGGCGGACTCTATCCTGCACACACTCGACAGCGTGCATCGTGCTTAGCCCCTTGCAGATTCCAAACTGCATGAGGGACATCCCTCCGCTACGCTCGTACTCTTCTTATGCACGATTCAGGATCATGCAGTCATACATCTTCCCGGTGTTGTTCATTTTGGCTTGAGTGGACATTCTTTCATCACCCGAAAATGATAAATATATGTACATTGAGATGATGAGAGACTATCCATAGAATAATTTCTTAACGGATATCAAAATTCGATTCGTAAATCAGGGTACAAGGAGGTGAAATGAAATATCTTAGTGTGCCGAATCGTAAGAGCGAAGATTTTCATCCTAACACTACAGTGGAACCTCCACAAGGCAGACACCTTCGTTCGAAAAGAATGAGTCCGACTAGTAGAAGTGTCCGCTTCATCAAGAGGCTACCTGGGAATGTCGAGTCGGTTATTCGATGGTCCTATGAAAATGAATCGTGTCAATTGGATCAAAATCGATTGCAGATAATTGAGATCAAGTCAACGATTGAAAGCCTCCTTACCAAGAACAAAATCGTTGTTGTTGCTCTCTGCAACATAAACGGTACGTTATACCCAAAAACCAATATCAGAATCGAGCCATCACCTGTCCGGCTGATAGAGGTGTTCACAAACGTGATCTTATGGGCGAACGTATTCGGAATTTTTGTCCGAGTCCGGATTATAGAGTGTCCGCTTTGAAGAGAGGCAAATTTGTGGAAAAACATAGGAGCTTGGGCAGTCGCAGTCAAAGTGTCCGCGATATGGAGGCGTCCGGGTTTTAGAGGTGTCCGAATAGAGAGGTTTCACTGTAGTATGAAAGTTTCCATCTACTAAAACTGATGAAGATGTGATCATTATGTACATGAGGAGTCATTCGAAGATCAATTCCGATTGAGATTCGATTTTTGGTCTGTGAATCAAAGTGGAAGGAAACAGAATAAAATTTTTCCGCATGATCGATTCGTCCTTGGTCCAAGTATCTCATCCTGACCCGAGCATACATTTTCCATCAACTGTGAGTAATGCCAAGTATTTTATCCTTACTCGAGCATACATTTTCCATCAACCGTGAGTAATGAACATATGTTTTCCACGAAAATGAGTACCTATCCATACAATTATTACCTGTTGGATCACGAGTTTCAATTTGTGGATCAATGTGCGAGGAGACAAAATGGAATTTTCCGTGTGTGCTCGACTCGCAATCCGACCGATGATATTTATCCTGACACTAGAAGAGATTTTTCTATGTACTGAAACTGATGGGGATGTGATCTCTATGCACAAGAGGAGTCATTCAAACAATAATACGGTTTGAATACTGAATCTCGATCTGTGAATCAAAAGTGGAGGGAGACAAATCAAATTTTCTCTCTTGACCCAATCGTTTCTTGACCCAAGTTCCTAAAATCGACTTGAGTAAACATCCTCGCAATTGCAAGTGATGAAGACATGTCCTTCACGAAGGTGAGTAGTTATCCGTACAATAATTTCCTATTGGATCATGAACTTCGATTCGTGGATCCAAGTGCGAGCAGACAAAATGATATCTCTCCGAGTGCTCGACTCACATTGTATCCGAATATTTTCATCGTGACAATAGTGTAAATTTTTCATTCACTGAAAAATATAAAGATGTGATCTCTATGTACTTCGAGGAACCTCTATGCAATGATCTTGATTTGGATCTCGGATCTCGATCTGTCGATTCAAGGAGAAGGGGAAAAAACGAAATCCTCTTGGCATGACCAATTCGTTCCGAGACCCAAGATATTTATCCTGACATAGGTAGATATTTTTTCATCAACTATGAGTGACGAAGACATGTTCTTCACGAAGATCAGTAGCTATCTATACGATCAATGCCTATCGGATCATGAATTTTGAGCCGTCGTCCAAAGCGCAAGAAGACAAGATTAACTCTTTCCGCGTACTCGACTCACAATAGGACCGAATATCTTGATCCTGACACTAGTGTCAACTGTTTTCCATCAATCGGGAGTGATCAAAATGTGATCTCCATGTACATTGTAAGCCTTTCATGGAATAATTTTGATTCTGAACGTGATCCATTGATCGAAGTGGGAGGAGATGTGATGAATATTTTCCTGCATTAGCCACTCGTTTTTCGGCCCAAGTTCCCCATCCTGCCTTGGAAATATATTCCTCATAAACTGGAAGTGATGAAAATATGTTCTCCATGAGAATTATCAGCTACCTATACAATATTTTCCTATTGGGTCATGGAATTCGATTCGTGGCTCTAAGTGCGAGGAGATGGAATGAAATCTTGTTGTGTGCTCGACTCAGAATCGCCCCGAGGATTTTTATCCTGACAATTGAATAAAATTTTCAACCGTCGGAAGAACTTCTTTCTTGTCCCAAGTTTTCTCATACTGACTTCAGTATACGTATTCAGCCATCGAGAAGGATGAGATATGTACTCCATGGAGATAATTGGTTATCCATATAATAATCCCCTCCCTAATCATAAATTTTCATTCGTGGACAAAGCGCAAGGTGACAAAATCAAATTTTTCCACGTGTTCGACTCACAATCAGACCATCGATTTCCTCCTGAAATTAGTATACGCGTCTTCATCTCCTAGAAGTGGTGAAGACCTGATCTCTATGTACAGTGGGAGACATTCACGCGATACTTTTGGTTCGGACCATATATCTCTCTGTGAATCGAAGCGGAAGGAGACAGAATGAATTTCCTTTCGCATGATCGACTTGTTTTCCAGGCCAGGTCCTTGCATCCTGACTTGAGTATACATTCCTCATCGACTAGGAGTTATAAAACTATGTTCTCCGTTGATGTCGCCTCATTTGTCAAATTAGTCCGCTCCATTCTTATCTTCCGCGAAGAATTCATTTCAATCTATAGCACTCGGTTTAGATCAAGGTTCTGTGTGACAGATCGCTAGTCCACCTGTCTGTCAAGCGCTTTCGACAAACCTCGTCTTCGAGCGGTTTGTCAAGCGACGAACCGCTGATCGTAACGCTCTCTCCGCGACAATCGGCTCATAATTCATGACAAACCTTTTAACGAGGGTTTGTCATGAGCAACCAGGGATCCTTAGCGAACTTTCCGGTCTCGACGACAAGCCGATCGACCGCCGGTCAATCGTTCTTGGAATAAGTATATAAGCACGTTGACCATGCTCCAGAGGATTATAAGATCTCTCGCTGCTACCGAGTATCGTCGCGATTCTTACTACTATTTGTCCTGTTCAGTATGTTTGTGTGTGTCTGTAAGTATCCACGCTCTTTGTACACCATTTCCGCCGCTGCAATATATTTGCCATTGTATTGAAACCGCCATCTCATCATTCACACCACCCGCCCGTTCCTCGCTACCGTTTGTAATGCCAAATTACGGATCGCGTTCGCGACCAATCTGCTGCAAGAGGAGATGCTGACGACCGCAAACCGCTGGCAAAGACGAGCGACCATACTCCTATAGTTACCGCACTCTGCTGTGTGTGTTTTTTTTTCTTTTGATCACTTTTCAATTGATGACGTCCCGAGGGCTTGCATCCATACTCTCGCGCACGTCACTGTTATAATGAGAAACTATCCATACAATGTTCACTTGTTGAATCTTGAATTCCGATTAACGCCCCATAATTAAAGGAGACGAGATAAAAATATTATAGCATGTTTCACTTGGTACTTGGCTGCCAGATCTCGGTGAAAAACTCAAACTCACGAGGTGTAGCGAAACAATGAAATTCTGCAACTCAACGTCGCGGTTCTATAAGCTCATGAACACCGCGACGCTGAGTCGCCGAATTTCATTGTTTCACTGCACCTCGTGAGTTTGAGTTGTTCACCGAGATCTGGAAGCCGAGTACCAAGTGAAACATGCTATAATATTCTCATCTCGCATCCTTCGGTTATGAGGCGCTAATCGGAATTCAAGATTCAACAAGTGAACATTGTATGGATAGTTTCTCTTATCACAGAGAACATGGTTTTATCTTTCCTAGTGGATGCAAGATGTATACTCAAGTCAGGATGCAAGAACCTGGGCTAAGGAACAAGTCGATCATGCGAGAGGAATTTCATTTTGTCTTCTCCCACTTTGATTGACAGAGAGAGATATATGATGCGAATCAAAAGTATCGCATGGATGTCTTCCAATGTACATAGAGATCAGGTCTCTTACATCGGAAGTACTTTAACATTACGCTGATTTGACGCTGAATAAAAATTATTCTGAGCCTAGGAGTGACCCCAATAGCTCGGGGAACAATCGAAAATCAAAAAGTTGGACAGTGAAATGTAAACTGGAATGTTATCGTGTGAATGGCCCTAACTGGCGGCGAATCATCATACACTTGATGCTAAAAACGCTCTCCAATGACTGTTTCTGCAGAAAATACTACAACCAAACGGTTTAATATTACTGCTCCACAGTCACCAAAAGCTACGTGGTCTCAGGAAAATTTTTAGGATTTCAACGCTGATAATAACAACTTAAGCGCTATTACCGGCTAATAAAAAGAAACGGAAATCACGCAGAATCGTGGCGCGGTGCTAAGATGACACTGGTTCCAGATTAAGAAAGACAAACCTATCAAGAATTGATTTTAACACGGAAAGAAAAATGATGGTGGAATACACGAAAACTTACTCTTCTGTCACGTTGATGATTGGCAATTTATTGCAGTGGTCCCTGGGCCCACTCGTTACAATTTGCGGTGTAGAAATTTTATGATCAAGGTTCCAAGAATTCCTCTCCAAGATGTGCCAAATAGTGAGAAAGGAAGTGAGACAAAATTCGACGATTGGGTTCAGATAATGTGGCTGGGTGACTTTTCTTGAAATAAACGACGAGCCGTGAAAATCGTAAGTCCTGAGAGACAGTGGAACTTGAAGAAAACTGCCTCGAACCGGATCGTCGATCCAGGGACAGAGTGAGAAGTGAGGTTCTGTGCGGAGACCCGATGAATTTTTGAGAGGCAACTTGCATTTTGGGGTAAGAAAAAATTAACAAAGCCACCCAGTGGTGGTGTGAAAACTCGATTCGTGATTGGCCTATACATCCCTTTTGTCAACCCAAGTTGAGACATCCAGACTCGGCTCTTGATGGGTCTGACTCGAGGGGGTGATTTTATAGACTCGAGGGCGGCAACATCTTGACGAGGGGCTTAGTGGGACTTACATGCTTGTCCCAGCAAGTGGCGTTCGTTCCGCCGAAAATTGGAAACTATCGAATTTTTGGTTCCCGACGAGTGGCGCCTACAATGCTGAGAATGCTTTATAACCAGACATTTTCTGGCGTATATTTTTCTTAGATACTTGCATGTTTTCTCATGAAATAGATAACAATTTATAATAATAATTTATAACAGCCAATTCCTTATCAAATTGTCTTAAATATTATTACTTGACTATTATATTGCTTATCTTCGAAGTGATCATTATTATAACTAGATTCTCTTAAATGTCAACATCAGATTAACAAATAATAATCACACACACACACACACTTATACTTTGTTACATGAATGTTATTTCGAGCGGTCCAACAATTTTGGAGCAGAACTGACGGGATCGTGCGAGTACAAAGAGACAGCTGTTCTTCTAAAGTAGGTAATGGAAATGCAATCGTGAGGCGTTTCCTCAGTCCGAGGGTGAGCTCGAACCTTTGTCCTCGCACATTCCTGGAGCAATCAAAGGCTCTGATTTATGAAGCTTACAATACTCTTGTGGATTCATTTGATCGTAAATTAAAGTTAGGAAACCATTCTGTCAGGGATACATCGCGCAGCTGATGATGAACAAAGGGTCTAGCGTCTTGTCTTGGATTGAGATAATAAAATGAGGTCGCGAGTTTCCCGGATGCAGCACTATAAACTATCGTTCGTTCTTACCGATCTGTGCAGCTTATTGTCGCAGCTGCTGGATGGACAATGATTTCGGGACAAGCGATTAAATAAGGAATGCATTGATGTGACAATCGGGGATGTTTGAAATGTTGATTACACTTCGGCTTTTCTTCTGAGCGGACGATTGCACAAAGATGCATGTCCATCATGAATAGGGAGGTGGTTAATGAATAAAAACCTGACAATTTTATTAGTTTCATAAGCAGCAAGCGGTAATTTTTGAATAAATCATCGAGGATGTGGGTCATGGGAAATCGGTCTTTGTTCTCAATTCTTCAAAGAAAGTGAGTGTAAGGGTAGGATTCACTTCTTGAAAAAAAAACAAGGGTGGTCAAAGGAGAATGCTGAGGCTACGAGAATGAATATTGCAATGGGTATGCAAGTGAGTCTGCGCTGCTCTGATATCATGCGCTTGGGCATGCAAATTCTATTAACACATGCGCGGATATGAGACGACCATGTGTCTCGTGCATTGCGAGGGGGTAGTGAGATCTCCTTCCGCAGCCCGTTTCGAGCGAATCGCGCAAAATCGAAGAATCAGGGGTGCAGGAATATCGAGAAGTTGCGAGTTAGGGACAGCGTCGTGGCGCAGCAGACAGAGTGAGCAACATCGTTCTCACTCTCTCTCTCTCTTTTTTTTTCTTTTAAGGTGGTTAGGGGGCAAGATCTGCCTCAAGGTCCCTCGGATCCGTCGCCAGACACCGGACTGGTTCAGCTCACGCGGACTACGCATAGTCCACGCAGGCCATACCAGACGTGACACGGGTTTGGGTGCGGCCCACCAAGAGGTGGGCCCGGCCGTGTAAAATCCCTCTCCCCTTGATGTTCGATACCTAGAGCATCGGGCAATCAAGAAGGAGATCCACCTGCATCTATCATCTCAGCCCGGAACCGCGTGAGCATTACTTCAGGATGAGAGGCATGTCTCGCGCTCGATTGCGAGCGTTCCTCTTCTCTATCTTCTCTCTTCGGCCACTTGTCGGCATCTTCTATCTTCATTCTTCCTTTTCCCCTCTCTTTCTTCTCTCTTCAGTCCATCATATTCCTCCTGAAACTATTTGGACCTCTTCTGTTCGAATCGGCAGACTCACTGTAATTCGCCTGCTTCGAGATCCCTGTGAACCTGGCCCGCCAAATTGGGCCAAAACATGCTTGTGGTAGGCCGGAATTTGCTGTAATTGCATGTCCAAGTCTCGAATTTTGGGCCGGCTGCGTTTTTGAGTTACGAGCCCTCAAAGTAGCCCAATTCCACCCTCCACTCCTCCCTCCGTACACTTACAGAAGTGCCCAGATCTTCGCGAATTTAGCTGCTGGAGGGACGCACGCGGGCTCAAATTGAAGCTTGAAGCTTGGGCCACCACAAGCAATTATGAAAAAATCGAAGTAATTACGTTGAAGTACCAAAAAACTGCTCGCAGTGTCCCCGTGTATAAGCATACGGGCGGGTGGTCGGCGGAGAGGGGACAGTCGAGGGAAAAGAGGAGAAGCTCCGCGCAGACGCATCATCGTTCAAAAAACTTGTCTGCTGCGCTGATGTGCATCTGATCTGATCGTCGTCGTTTATCACGCTGTGTTTACTCCGGTACCGAGGTCGACGAGCACCCTGGGTACTGGCCCTGGACTCTCGGTGCTCTTTGGATGAATGCGTGTGTTACAGGGAGAAGCTGCGGGTCATCCTGGACGACGTCGCCAACATGTGCTGTGTGCCTGTGCACCACGACGCCCGGGGCTCCACGCCCGACCCGGTGCACCGGCGGTGGTCTTCTAACCCAGTTCTCTATCAAGTTACGTCTTTTCACATTCTCGTTGGAATCGGACTAGACAAAAGTACCGTGATTGCGAATGTGCCTCATATGCTTTTTCTAGCGATACTTTGAGGCCGAGACATTTTTACACAATAGTTCTAGGATTCACTGCTTCAACTTGCTGCTCATATGTGGACCCGAAAAACTATTCTCCCTTGACTCTAAATGTGTTAAGTTTTCATACATTGAGTTGATCATCATGAATTGGAATTGAGTCTTACTATTTTGATTCATGGTTCTCTTGTCTCATTTATTCTTGGAAGACATTGTATGGTATAAACTGATCTCATGCTTTTTCATGCGATTGACATTTTTACAGTAATCGTTTCACATCAGTGGAATCTCAGCACTATACCAGCGCAGGTCTTGCAGCTTATTCACTTCTATGACAAGCTGAACTTGGTCAACTCAGAGCCTCTCCAGCTCTCCAGTGAGAATAGAGGCACATATCAGAAGTCACATATTGTGCTAGTGACCATTTAAAGTACTGCCAATCATTTATGGCTAATTACATATCTCACGTTTGAATTATGCAAAGTCTAAATTGAATTGTCCATACCCACACTGTTCAAATAATATTCTTTTGGAATTGGTGGAGAAAATACTCTACCCTTGACTTTGAGAGTGGAACAGATAGAATAGTGGCATCAACTTAGATTCATTGACTTCTATCTGGTGCTATTAATGCTTTGAGGTCATATCATTGCAACACGGTTAGTATACATGCAAGACTTGTAGGCAATCGCTGCTAGGTGAAAAGATTTTGAAGTGTTGGTCATGTGTACACTCGCATATTAGTTTACAAAATGATAGATGAGACACTCAAATGAGAACTGTGAGTGAATTCATATAGCGTTTACTGTAGAATTGAACTAACTAATATCAGAACATCCAAATTTGGCAGGATGATCTCATCTCTATCTAACAATGACAAGTTCTGATTTTCATGCTTTGACAAAACTCCGAACAGATCTTCAACTTGGAGATTGTAGGAGTCAAAGCGCTTCTGAAATTGTTGAGTCACTCAAGTTTTGCATCGCTTCAAACTGATGTAACGATCAAGTGGTGGGTTATTCTTTTCACTGAAATGCTATTGATGAATGAAGAGATGGCAGGTTTGAGTGATGGAATTCCTGCCTCCTTGTTTGGAAGAATATGCAACAGAGCTCTAATACCAGGAATTTGGATGACAATTTCCCAATATCGGAAAAATAGGAATTTGACTCTGAAGCTCCCAGGCTTTTGGATTGAATCTTATTTGCTTAATCTACATACATCAAATATTGGCTTAGAGTGCAAGGTGCATGAAAAGACGTAGCTTGATAGAGGACTGGGCAAGAAGAGAAGACCACCACCGGTGCACCAGGTCGGGCGTGGAGCCCCGGGCGTCGTGGTGCACAGGCACACAGCACATGTTGGCGACGTTGTCGAGGATGACACGCAGCTTCTCCCTGTAACACACGCATTCATTGAAAGAGCACCGAGTCCAGGGCCAGTGCCCAGAGTGCTCGTCGACCTCGGTACCGGTGTAAACACAGCGTGATAAACGACGACGATCAGATCAGATGCACATCAGCGCAGCAGACAAGTTTTTTGGACGATGATGCGTCTGCGCGGGGCTTCTCCTCTTCTCCCTCGACTGTCCCCTCTCCGCCGACCACCCGCCCGTAAGCTTGTACACGGGTACACTGCGAGCAGTTTTTTGGTACTTCAACGTTATTACTTTGATTTTTTTACAATTGCTCGTGGTGGCCCAAGCTTCAAGCTTCAATTTGAGCCCGCGTGCGTCCCTCCAGCAGCTAAATTCGCGAAGATCTGGGCACTTCTGTAAGTGTACGGAGGGAGGAGTGGGGGGTGGAATTGGGCTACTTTGAGGGCTCGTAACTCAAAAACGCAGCCGGCCCAAAATTCGAGACTTGGACAAGCAATTACAGCGAATTCCGGCCTACCACAAGCATATTTTAATCCAATTTGGCGGGCCAGGTTCACAGGGGTTGCTTCGAGGCGCCTCACTCCCCTCCCTTTCTCCTCCTTACGGGTCATCACCAGCTTGATGTATTCAGTGACTCTATCCCATGCCTTCTGGTTGCGGAGCAAGTGTAGGACAAGATTCTCAGGTGTCAGTTGACCACCCAGCCATTCATCCAACTCGGCGCGCTCTCTTCGGGTCTCATTGCACGTGAACAGGGCGTGTTCAGCGTCATCCCAGTTGTCCCCGCATGACTGACTTGCTGGGGACGTCCTCTTCTTGAACCGGGTCAGATAGGCACCGAAGAAACCGTGGTCACTCAGTGCTTGCGTCGTTCAGTAATCTATCTCCATGGGTGCGTCCCGCCCACTTGGCTACGTCGCGGATCAGCCGATGCGTCCATTTGCCATCTGCAAATGGCGAATCCCACTCAGTTTGCCACTGCTCAAGGGTGGTTCCCTTCTCGTTGTCGCGGATGATCGCCTTTATCGTTAGGGTAGGCACTCGTTCGGCTCCGATCACTTTTCGCTCTCTCTCTCTCTCTCTCTCTCTTTTTTTTTTTTTCTTAAGGTGGTTGTAGGGCGAATACGCTGCGACGTACGAAGGAGAGGCACCGGTCAGCCAAACACGGCTGGCCAGCACCTCCCCAACAGTCCCGGGCTGGAATCCGCATCGATACGGCCATCCGAACCGGGTAAACCCTCTCTTCCTTCTCCGTTGGCGCCGGCCATTGGACAAGGGAGAGATCCATCAACTTACCAATCCGGCCCCGGCACCGCGTGAGCATTACTTCAGGGCCGGCGGCGTCTCGCGCTCAGGATCGAGCGTCTCTCTTCTCACGACTCGCAGGTGTTGTTTCCCTTCCTCCGATCTTCTTCCATCTCTTCATTCTTCATTCTTCTTTCTTCTTTCTTCGATCTTCAATCTACTCTCTTCTCTCTTCTTCCTTCCCTCTTCAGTCGATCATATTCTTCCTGGAACCATTTGGACCTCTGTTTTCTCTCTCTCTCTCTCTTTGTTTTTTTTTTTTTTTTTTTTTTTTTTTTTTTTTTTAAGGTGGTTAGAGGGCAAAATCTGCCTCAGGATCCCTCGGATCCGTCCCCAGACACCGGACTGGTTCAGCTTACGCGGACTACGCATAGCCCACGCAGGCCATACCAGGCGGGACACGGGTTTGGGTGGGGCCCACCGAGAGGTGGGCCCGGCCGTGTAATATCCCTCTCCCCTCGATGTCCGATACCTAGGGCATCGGGCAATCAAGAAGGAGATCCACCTGCATCTACCATCTCATCCCGGAACCGCGTGAGCATTACTTCAGGATGAGCGGCATGTCTCGCGCTCGATTGCGAGCGTTCCTCTTCTCCATCTTCTCTCTTCGGCCACTTGTCGGCATCTTCTATCTTCACTCTTCATTGTTCCCTCTCTTTCTTCTTTCTTCTCTCTTCTTTCTTCTTTCTTCCCTCTTCAGTGCATCAGATTCCTCCTGGAATCATTTGGGCCTCTTCTGTTTCAATCGGCAGAGTCACTGTAATTCGCCTGCTTCGAGGCGCCTTACTTCCCTCTCTTTCTCCTCTTTGTGGGTCATCACCAGCTTGATGTATCCGGTGAGTCTATCCCATGTCTCCTGGTTGCGGAGTAAGTACGGTACGAGATTCTCAGGTGTTAGTTGAGCACCCAGCCATTCATCCAGCTCGGTCTCTCTCTCTCTCTCTCTCTCTCTCTCTCTCTCTCTCTCGGTGAGTCTCATCACACGTTTTCTTCAGTGCGTGCCTGTATTTCATCATTTTTTCTGCCGCAAGTTGCCTACGGGCTTTTCTGTTACAGACTCTTGCACGCCAAATCTTGCAAGGATCCGTTTGCTCCATATATTGCTGTAGATCGACGCATCTTGCGAGACATTCATCTGTTTTTTTCAACCAGCACGTTCCTTGTTTTGAGGTTATAAGATTGGACTCGGAGCTACACAGAGCTTGATTTGCTGCTTCGTCGGAGTTTCACCGCTAGACGCTAGATGGCAGCAACCTTAAGCAGATATCTGCATTATCAACTCCTCTAAAGCCTGATTCACACGTGTTTGCCCCTGAGTGTTCTTGATCGCAGTGACAGCTGATTCTGATCCTGTTCTGCATCCACGTATCCATCACGCTACCATGGCTCCACATATCTTCACAGTGAGTTCCTCTCAACAAGATCAAGTGACCTCGTGCTCATCTCGCAAATTTGAGACTAACTCAGAAAATGCTGATCATTCGAGTGAAATGCCAACATATTTCAAAATGTTCATTGCTCATTTTGACGCTTGTCAGGACAAACTTTTTTCGAAATTGCATGAAATTGAGGCTAAGATGGAAAATCGAATATCCGCACTTGAACAAGATGTTTCAAAAATTCGTGAAAAAGTTTTTCACGTCTCTCAACAGTCATCACTAGTCGACTCAGCTGAAATGATTGTAACAGATATTCCTCGTAACTTGAACATTTCAAACAAAGAGATAGTGACTAAAGTCTTGATTGCTATGAATGAGCCAGAGCTCGAAAAATTTGTTGTCAATGTAAGAGTATGGAAAGGTCCTGATTTTCGAAATGTAAACACATCAGTTTCAACTTTATATCCAGATCCATTGAAAAGAAAAGTTCCCGATTCTCAAGCAATTGTCTTCCAATTATCATCAGCGATAGTTAGAGATAAACTCAGTTCAAGCTCAATTGAGCTGAGGAAGAAAAGTGTTAGAGATATCTTTGGTTATGAAAGTGATTCAAAAATTTCTTGCAGCCCACTGTGGCCGAAAGAAGTTCATAATTTGCTTATAAAAGCCCACGCAACCAGTGTTCGTTTGAAATATCAGAAGCCTGTGGTGAAAAATCTCATTGTATGCATGAAGTGTTCAAAGAGTGGGCCACTCATGCCAATTTTTTCTGAGCACGATCTTGAAAATTTTCAAACGCAGCAAAACATCACCTGATCAATACAATTTATCTATTTTTGTTCCTCGCTTGATCCATTTCAAGTGAAATTTTCTCGGTATTGATCTCTGTATAAGAAAGAAGTTTCTATCGAACAACTTCCTTATCATTACTTCGAAAACTCAGCTGTTATGTATGAAACTTATCATTATTTGTTAATTCCTCTATTATGCTAATCATGTTTATCATATTATTTCAATCAGAATCTCATCTTAGAACATCAGCAATGCGCAAAAATTGATAATTATTCTCATTATTCAAGATATATTCCAATACTCTTCTACACTATTTTTATTGTTATGTAATTGAATTATGCTACCTGTACCACATAGGGTAATACCCCAAGGTACCAAATAAAAACTAATCTAATCTAATCTAATCTCTCTCTCTTCCTTTATATTTTCTTGCTCCTTTTTTGCTATCTTTACCTGTATAAGGAATAGTGTAATTTGACTTTCTACGCACCTTGCAGTGCTTCAAAATGACTAGTCACTTGATGTGATAATACAATGTCCTTGACCAAAACGACAAATTTCACGAATGTAATATATATTTATTATGAGTGACATATGTACCATATGTAACAGAATTTTTAATTTTTGCCTCTGAGCAAATAAAGGATATCAATCAATCTCTCTCTCTCTCTGTCTCCTCGTCGTCGAGAGTACTTTTTATACCTTCACTTCTGCTACCCCGCAGTATCTGAATGATTTATTCAAACCCTTGGACGGCGAAATTCGACGATCAGAGAGGATTAACTCGACGCGGATCCATACTCCTTTGACGCGTACTGTGGCATATGAGAACGCCTTCTCTCGCCAGGCAACGAAATTGTGGGAATCTATCTCCGTTGATATTCGTCTAAAATTCTCTCTTGGATCTTTTAAATTTGCTACTTTCGAATATCTGTATGAAAAGGAAGGAACCGGCATGTGAGTGCTATTGTTACGTCGGGATGACGCGTATGAGCCTAGTGGCAAGCTCACAAAATCTACTTTCGATTGAGAGAAGGATACTTCTTGATTCTTTGTGGAAGGTAGATTAAATGAATGGGATAACTTACACTTGTTCTGCTGTTGACCAGGCAGTAGATCACCGTATTTATTGACACTTTCAAACTTCAAATTATCCATAAATGATAGGTTTGATAAGTCTTCTATGGACTTCCAAAAATAGTATTTCTCAATCAGTTGATGATTATATTATCTTGATACACGTATGCGTCAATTATATGAATCAAATAAAATTGTATCTTTTCCTTGCTAAATTCTTGAGAATTGAGATTTTAAATATGTGTGAATCTGAAATATGCTTAGATTTATAATTACAACAATTGAATTGCGCGGGCCGGAGCGATCGCACGCGAATGAAATATAATTGTCGAAAGCTGTGGCTCACGGAGTCGCGACGATGCCTGGTTCGTGCTAACAACTAACTCTTGTGTCCAGACGCGGGACATTTATTGAACTTTTCTGCTGATGCAGAATTTCCAAAAAGTGAATCGCGCCACAACGTGAAACACGCTCTGACTCAATATCATTGTTTTGTTCTGATGGCTCGGTGTGCTGTCCGACTTACAAAATATGCTTACACTAAATATACACTTTTTGATTATTGATTTCTTGAAAAGTTACGTAGTAAGACGTAACACCTCCCCGGCTAGACGTTGCATATCGGTACGATATGTAACATATAAACAAACTCCGATTTGTTCGATTATTGAAAAGTCCCGATGAAAATCACTCTAAAATGAGACTAAATCTATACAGCTGTATTTGTTGATTGATATTTTTGCTTTTTCCCTTCTTCTCCGATTTTCATTAATCATGGGTATTCACGGAATCTCCACTCAATTATCTCTACGACTCTGGCTTTGCGTCGAACATACATATCATAAAATCTCAGGCAAGCTTTTATCCATAACCGACTGTGCATATTTCCAAATTTTGCTATGGTCAGCACTTTGCCCGAGTGACTTGACTCCACGTACCTGTCTTGCCTCATGCATTGGTGGTCAAGCGCATTATAAAATATCCAGACACGTAAATGCTTATCCGTGTCTGGCCTCTTTTGCATTGAGCCAAGAACGTATGTTGAAGTATCCAGACACGTACACGCTTCTCCGTGTCTGGCCTCTTTTGCATTGGTCGTTGAAGGTAGAGTGTGCGTCTAACCTCGTGTATGCACTGCTACAATAACTCAGTTATCTATTTGAATTCAATTCATAAATGTAGGTATCTCATATTACAAACAAAATACTAGCAGGTCCAAACCTGGATTACAAAGAAAAAATAGGGATTATCCTAATATTACACGGGGAGAAAAAAACAATTGTATACGATTCTGAATCTTCTATAAGATGCTAGGATAGTTGAAATTTATCAAAAGGTGAATAATCAGTGATTATTCACTCGCCTCCTCGCTGAAATTAGTCCACAGGATCTGATTTTGCACGAAACTGGCGGATCTGTTTACAAAAGTTTGATAGTACGTATTGCAAATACCTTAATTTGTGAGTAGGAGAAATCTATGACTTATTCTAAACGACGCTCCGGCATGTGAAAACTCATCCAAGAGCATAGAAAATCAGTTATTTTACTCAATATCTAATGAAAAAATTGTATGAGAAGAAGAATTTCGGATGGGAAGAGATTTCGAGGACATAATATTTTTTTCTGGAAGTGATGGGATTGGTGGTCTCGAAGGTAGAGGTGGTGGTAACCTTTGCTGGGTGTTCGACCTCGTGATTGTAATCGGCGTCGTTGGTACTGGTGATTGATGGCTGGAAGTCCTATGAATTCTGACTTCTTGTAAATCAAAACCCTTGTCGTTTTGATTCTTTTTCCTCTGATGTTTTTCTCTTCCCAAATTGATCAGGAGAAACGTGACTGAGCTGAAGATTGCTCCCAGTAGATGTATGGAAAACCCATAGATAGCGTGCAGGGTGTATCCTTGTATGATGGTGTCAATAATCAACTTACAGATGTGTAATATGACGAATATCATGATCACTGCTAATGATATCGATCCAAACTTCGTCAGGTCCTCCAGAATTCTCCTCCAAGTGTTCTCGGCGATATGAGATAATGTGCTTTCAGTGAGTAAGTTCTCAATTGACTCCTCATGTATCGTAGTTTCTCCTGACATCTTCCTTGCACTGGTAGCAAGTGTATTTGCTGACTTGTAAGACCAAGATATCTTCGTATTTGGTTTAAAGATGTTTGGTTCCTCTGCCTTCGTCGGGGTTGGCAGGAATTTGATCCATTCATTCCCTATTTTGTAATAAGTGGGCAGAATGGAGTTGCAACTCACTTGTGTTCCACGTTTCACTAGAACATGAGTTCGTGGAGTAAGGAACCAAGTTTCGTTGGCTGATGAAACTTGTAGTTGGTGGAAGCAAGACTCCGAACGTACTATCTTTACTTCTTTCGGGGTACATCGCAACAGGTGAACACTTCTCCTGCAACTTTTGCTATATATCCTGGTTTCCCCATTACGTTGAAGGCAAACTCGTCCGGGGATAGAATTGCAATGGATAAGGAATTTTGGATAGTCTTCTTCTCTACGTAACACTTTTGTGTTATCAAATCTAAATATAAATCACTTATCTCTGCTCTCAGATGTTTTTCCACGTTTACAAATTTTGAATTCATATAAGTAAAAAGATCGAAGTTATTAATTTCCTTACGAACTAAATAATCCTCATTGAAAGAATAAGCGTTTGAAGCGATCGATTGTTCATAAATGAATAGCTTTGGGTGTTCTGTTTTGATGATTTCTCGATTGCATTGGATAAAATGATTTTTCGCAGTTAAAGCAAATGTGATTTCACTTGAGTTAAGAGAATAAATAATTTCATGATTTTTATCACTAGACAATTTTTACCGCGGGGCCTCTATATTAAATGTCGTATGATGACTGGAAACATTCATATTTCGGCAAAGTGTCCCAAAAAGTATAACCACCTTCCATATCGATACAATGTTCATCCGACAATTCACAAACTGTACCCGAAGTTTATCTAAGTATATCATTATTCAAAATGATTTGAGCATTAAATTCCATTAAAGTAATGCGAATCATTCCTTGCACAAATACCTTATCATAAGTACCATATCCGTCTGCATACGAAGGGCCAGAACAAGACTTTTCCGCTGCGCTTCAGCAGAATCGGCTACGGTTGCTGATGATGAATTCACCTTGAGATTTGCTATGGTGTGGCCATGGTCATGTTTGAATATATCAATCTATTGTATAGTTCTGCATTTTCCGTGACTTATATCGGATGAATACTCTTGATGTCCATTCTCTGTTGGTATCAGGTGACTAAACACTTCTCATTGGTATATCGTCCTTTGAATTTTCATTTTCCATTGAATGACCTTGCTCGATTTGTGTCGAGATGCTTGTATTAATTTCATCATGACTTCCATGACACAGAAAGTTGTAAGGTGAGATAAGTAGCTTCTTGAGTCCTTTGGTAGATTTTCACTGTGGATAGTGTTAAGTTTATGGTTATTTATTCAAAAATGTCATTTTTGTCCTGGACAAATACTCTCCTTGCTCCCTTCCCGAATCTAAACAGAACAAAACATATTATTCAACTCTACAATGAAGCACAGAATATATTGTAGTCTGAATACTCCTCTAAATCATAGAAAAATTGAGAATTATTGCTATGAATATTTTTTGTCATGGTATAATATACATTTCTTGTCGAGAAAAATGTAATCATCATGAAAAAGATTCCCATCAATGATTCGGACACGTATGTCATTATTGATCCATGTTTCTCGATCCAAGTTCTGGCAACATGAGACAATAAGCTCGAGTAGCCAATAGCGCACGATATTTCATTCTCATAACTCTTGGACCATGTTATCTTGTTCATAAACCATAATTTTGACATGATACTAACACTTTGATCTATGTTTAGAAAACGAAAGGATTTATAGCTATGCAAATTCTTAAGAAATTTCATTCTTCTTGATTTGTCCGACAAAGCAATATATTCTATGAGTTCTTCGAATAAAATAGATGATTTTTGAAATTTAATTGGCATTTCTACAGTATTCTTCTGTAATTTTAAATAGATTTTTGACAGTCCATTCAAGAGATATAATTCGATAATATCGTAGAATTTCTCTTCCTTTGATAGAACTTTCCCGCTCTGGTTTTTCAGTATTTCTGATTCTGGGAACAATATATCAATAATGGTACATGAGTTTGTACACGATATCGGTTGAAGAATCTTTGGGATTTTTCCAATTATTCGGGTTGTGATTTCATTACAACTCGTGACTGGAGGAACTGGTTGAATCCTATAAGATTCGCAGACCGCCATATCTTCTGAAGAACACTTTTGAGCGTGATCTGGATCAACTGATGGTATAGTAGCTATTTCATTACATAATACACAGTCGATCTCTGAAATTTCTTTTGTACTCGCGTAATGCAAAGTTTCTGTAGCTGACGAAACATTTTCAAAGCTGGGAGACACAATTAAATTGTCAGCAAATGCTTGTTGCTCAATTGAACTCGAAATACCGCTTGGATAATCGCTTTTTTCCAAAGGTAGATAATTGCTCATTGATGAACTCGATTTCGGAATATCAAAGATCACAATTTCTCCAGGAAGCACTGGTTCTTCAAGAATAATGATTTGTTCTTCTGTCTCAACTATGCACTGATCATGGTCAGTTAATCGGAGATCCGGGCAATCTAAATTCGACAGGGCAGTACGATCAGAATCAAACGAAGAATAAGTAATGTTTGAAGCCTCCTTGAATTCTAATTCATGTATAGTCTCGTTCGACGGAATATTTGATGCAAATGATAGGAATTGAGGAAGATCGAATGGATGTGGAATCGGACATCGATCTACTTGACAGTCTAATTGAATGGCTTGTGCAATAGCAGTATCTAAAGAGATATGTTGTCCCATAAAAATCTTAATTCGAAGTTTCAATCCTCTGATGAACTGTTTTAGCCCATTCTCATCAACTTGTCGCTCGAATTGTTCCTTAGTTAAACACCTTTGCGGCTGCTCGAATTCATTCAAATCTTTGATACGGTCTATGAGATCTTTCAATCTGACTGTGTAATCAATGACTGACTCATTAGGCTGCTGATATGAATGCATTAGTTTTGCATACAAATCATAGATATCCTCAGAGCTTCGAAACCAATCTCGAATACGTTTCATGAGCTCATGTATATTATTAATTTCATCAAATGCTATGAGATCATGAGCTAATCCTCTGAGTTTAATTTGCAATATTCGTGTTAAAAGAGGTTCATCTTCTTCGGCAACGAGTCGTTTGACGTCTCTTAATCCCTTGGAATATTCGTATACCGGAATATTTTTACCATCAAATTCAGGTACCAAACTTGTCATCATCAAAAGAGGAATCTTCAACCTATCATCATTCGCCATTTTTTTTCTATAGTTTCTCCCAAAAGATGGGTTATATTGAGAACTAGCGTCTCAAATAGCTCTTGTTGGATGCAATAGATGCTTATTTCTGATAAAATTGATCAAATTAGTAGTAAGAAGGATTTCTCTGTTCTCGATAGTGATGTGCATGGTAAGAATGTTCGTTGGGTTAGCTTGTCTCGGTTCGATTGACACCAACTTTCGTAACCGTTTTCGAATTAAGCGAGAGGTTGCTTGCAAACCGTCTGCAACATATGCAGTTTTTTTGATGATTCAAGTTGAAATAAGGTCACGACATCTTAGAATACAATATCTTTATTATAGCTGCGGTCAGCAGGATTTGAAACTTGAGAGATGAATATGCAAGAATGTGTGTCAAATAACACACAGATTTTCCGTCTAGAAGATTGCTATAGAAATCAAAAGTCTACAAAAGTTCGTATGAAATGCGCTATGATCACTTTGAAAAATATTCAGATATTCAATAGAGTTATACTGTTTTCAATATTGAGATTCGATAATGTTATGACATTCAGCTCAAACTTCATCTATATAATGTATGAATTTCACAAAAAAACATATATCCTCATTCAATATTGAGGAAATACGACAATGGAAATATATTGGAATATCATTTCAGAAACACTATCCGATTAATGATCGATTTTAGCCCAGTTATCAGCTGTTGATTTCCAGAAATATTCAAAATATGCGAATAATAAAGTATATCAGATTTTTCAATAGTATGGGAATATCAATTATCAAATTGTGCAATAATATGTAAATAATCAAGAAAATCCAAATCTCAATCAATTTCGGTACCGGAACCAATTGTTAGTTCCGGTTTAGAAAGGAAAAATCTCATATATGAAATATAACAAGAATTATATCCAACCCTCAATCAATTTCGGTACCGGAACCAATTGTTAGTTCCGGTTTAGAAAGGAAAAATCTCATATATGAAATTTAACAAGAATTATATCCAACCCTCAATCAATTTCGGTACCGGAACCAATTTGTTAGTTCCCGTTTAGAAAGGAAAAAATCTCATATATGAAATATAAAAAGAATTATATCCAACCCTCAATCAATTTCGGTACCAGAACCAATTGTTAGTTCCCGTTTAGAAAGGAAAAAATCTCATATATGAAATATAACAAGAATTATATCCAACCCTCAATCAATTTCGGTACCGGAACCAATTGTTACGTCGGGATGACGCGTATGAGCCTAGTGGCAAGCTCACAAAATCTACTTTCGATTGAGAGAAGGATACTTCTTGATTCTTTGTGGAAGGTAGATTAAATGAATGGGATAACTTACACTTGTTCTGCTGTTGACCAGGCAGTAGATCACCGTATTTATTGACACTTTCAAACTTCAAATTATCCATAAATGATAGGTTTGATAAGTCTTCTATGGACTTCCAAAAATAGTATTGCTCAATCAGTTGATGATTATATTATCTTGATACACGTATGCGTCAATTATATGAATCAAATAAAATTGTATCTTTTCCTTGCTAAATTCTTGAGAATTGAGATTTTAAATATGTGTGAATCTGAAATATGCTTAGATTTATAATTACAACAATTGAATTGCGCGGGCCGGAGCGATCGCACGCGAATGAAATATAATTGTCGAAAGCTGTGGCTCACGGAGTCGCGACGATGCCTGGTTCGTGCTAACAACTAACTCTTGTGTCCAGACGCGGGACATTTATTGAACTTTTCTGCTGATGCAGAATTTCCAAAAAGTGAATCGCGCCACAACGTGAAACACGCTCTGACTCAATATCATTGTTTTGTTCTGATGGCTCGGTGTGCTGTCCGACTTACAAAATATGCTTACACTAAATATACACTTTTTGATTATTGATTTCTTGAAAAGTTACGTATTAAGACGTAACACTATCATAATTATTGTTGACATATTTCATCTCCGTTGCTGAAGAATTGCCCGTCCAGATGTGCCATATATTGATCGTAAACTGCACCAGTGAGCGTGAATGTAAAAGGTACTCATTATGATATAGTATTTAAGATGTTCAGTTGAATAATTTCGTACCTATGTTGCTTATTGCATATAAGAATTTTATATATATTTGTATGAATCTCATTGCCATACGGTCCTTGTGACCAAGGCATAATAGATCCGTTCATCAATCAATCAATCTCTTCGCTCTAACCACGCGACTCAACCATGTGGCAGACGACGCGAGGCGAGTTTGCTCGTTGCGCATGATCGGGGCCCACCGTCATCTTCGAGAAAGAGAGAGAAGAGAAGGCCGAGAAGCCCTTCGGAGTTGACAAGTTCAACGCGGAGGGGACCGGCTGTGTCATTCATACTCATTTTCACAGGCTCCGGACCCTCGTTGCACCTCGCCAACACCAATGCAGGGATATGTTGTGGGTCAAGTGCTAAAGCAGAGACTCAGCGATAGCTTTTAGTAGCTGCGGTGTTGCCATTTTTCCGACTTTTCTCCACCAGACTGACAGCGGCGTTGCCATTTTTCCGGACCGATGCAGAGTAATTCGAGAGGAAGAGTTGCAAGTCTTGGTCTCGCACGTTGTAGACAGGATAGCGAGGGATCACCGCTTGCCCCCGTCTCACCGTTTTAGATCCGAGAGGTGCAACTTGCCCGTTTTTCTGGTGCCCGTTTGCTATATCCACACTCGTCCTGCACATTTGCAGGGCCACTCATTATCTTAATTCTCTTGAATTTTTCCTCTATTCTGCACAAGATGTCGTGTAGTACTCGACACCACAGGTCTTCATCACTTTTAGGAGATGAATAAGCGCATACTAATGTCAAGACGAAAATCGTTGGTCTGATTGTGAGTCGAACACGAGGGAAAATTTGATTATGTCAAATTGCACTTTGTCCACGAATAAAAATCCATGTTCCGGGAGGAAATTATCATTTGGATAGCCATTCATCTTCATGGAGTGCATATCTTCAGCCTTCTCGATTGATGAATACGTATACTGAAGCCAGTATGAACAAACCTGGGACAAAAAACGAGTCAAGCATGGGGAATTTTATCTTGTCTCTTCCCAATTTGATCTGAGAATCAAAATTTGAGATCCAAATGGAAATCATTGCATGAATTGTGACGGTTGAGTAGATAATCTCAACCATCATCTCTCTCTCCTGTTCCTAATCGATGTAATCATATAACTTTCTTACAGAATGTAGCAGAGCATCCGAGGAGAGAGCAGTAAGTTACATGTGTAAGAGAGAGAGAGACAGTAGAATCACGCGTTTGTCGCGAACCATCATATCATCGAACCTTTAGAATCGCCGCACCGCGCCCCTCGTGTCCATGCTAATCAGCTGACCGGCATCGCGCGTTGCGCCAAATTCAGACTCTGTTCGCCCGTCCTACCGAGCAGACCATGTTGCCGCGATCGGAGCAATATCCCGCGCTCTTCGCAATTTCCTCGTGCCCGCGCCGCGTGTGCACCTGCTCCTGATCGGATACCTTGGCGACGTGCTCGAGAGGATGATCATCCGGCAGTCCAGATCGACATTGCGTGCGACCGATACCTGCGTCCTGGACATCGTCCGATTAGAACAATTATTATCATGCGAGCGGCCGATAGCCAATATATAATTTGTGAGTACAGCCTTGAATTGCTCTCTCTCTGTTTGGGGCTTCGCCCTTTGCTCTCTTCGTGCTCGCGTTCGATGTGCTCGTATGCACCATGTTTATTTATTGAATAAATCCTATCATTATTATTCATCTTAAAATCATGCTTTGTTATTTGGCGCGCTCCATACCCAATCTCTCTCGCGCGCAATAGCAGCAATATATACATCTATATGGATATGCAGTAGTAGCAGCAGATGCAGAGTTCCAGTTACAATTATTATATACAAATTTGCTGGGCATTGCACACAGCCCAGCATGTGCGGCTAAATTAACTAGGCAAATCTAGCAGCCGTCACAGAATAACTCCTCATGTACATAGGGATCACATCTCCATCTTTTCCCACAGTTAAATATTTTATTCAAATGTCAGGATAAAAATCTTCGGGGCAGTTGTGAGTCGAGCACACAACAAGATTTCATTTTATCTCCTCGCACTTGGATCCACGAATCAAATTTTATGATTTAATAGGAGAATATTGTATAGGCAGCTGAAAATTCCCGTGAAGAATATATCCTTATCACCTTCAGTTTATGAGAAATCTATTGCCAAGGCACGATGGAGAGCTTGGGCCAAAGAACGGGTTGCTCGTGCAAAAAAAAATTCATAACATCTCCTTCCACTTCAATCAACGGATCAAGTCCAAAATCAAAATTATTCCATGGATGCCTCACGATGTACATAGGGATTATATTTTTATCACTCCCAATAGATGAGGAAGAGTTTACAGTAGTGTCAGGGTCAAAATATTCGGTCCTATTGTGAGTCGAGCACGCGGAAAGAGTTTGTCTTGTTTCCTTGCGCTTTGGACGACGGCTCGAAATTCATGATCCGATGGGCATTCATTGTATAGATAGCTACTTATCTTTGTGAAGAACATGTCTTCGTCACTTATAGTTGATGAAAAAATGTCTACCTATGTCAGGATGAATATCTTGGGTCTCGGAACGAATTGGTCATGCCAAAAGAATTTCGTTTTTTCCCCTTTCCGTTGAATCGACAGATCGAGATCTGAGATCCAAATCAAGATTATTGCATAGCTGTTCCTCGACGTACATGGAGATCACATCTTCTCCACTTCCAGTGAATGAAGAATTTACACTATTGTCACGATGAAAATATTCGGCGATAATGTGAGTCGAGCACTCGGAGAGATATCATTTTGTCTGCTCGCACTTGAATTCACGAATCGAAGTCCATGATCCGATAGGAAATTAATGTACGGATAACTACTCATCTTCGTGAAGAGCATATCTTCATCACTTGCAGTTGTGAAGATGTTTACTCAAGTCGATTTCAGAAACTCGGGCCAAGAAACGATTGGGTCATGAGAGGAAGTTCGATTTGTCTCCCTCCACTTTTGATTCACAGTTCCCGTAATAGAAATTTACAAATCGCGGAACAGAAGAAACGGAAATAGCTCTTAATTTTCGCGGAATCTTGGCAGCCGGCTCGCGAACGTGACAACCCCTGAGAGGTACTTACGTCAATGCAGGCTTATTGTTGGTTCGCTGGCTCATTCGCGGTATGCAAGCCGGTTTCTGTCTCGGTTGTCTCGACCTTATTTGGCGTCTCTTCGTGACTGCCAGGAACAGGCAGCATATTCAAGTTGGTTGCTGTTGGATCGGTCCCAGGGGCCTTCACTTCGTCCCCGCTCAACTGATTCGACCAAATCCTGTAAAATTTTGTCTATAGTTACACTAAGCCAAAAGTGGATCATTAGGAGTATCGTTGTTCTCGAGAGAACCTGAGAATAATGAATACAGAGGAGAAAGGGCCTCCGAGGGAGGTGCTCCTTATTTTTTCCAAGATAATATTTAAGATTGAATTTTATTACCACCGAATTTCCTCGTCTTCTGGAGTCACAGGTATCACGGCGGGGTTGGTGCGAGCCATAGTTCACGCGAGCGACTGTTGATGTGGCTCCGCACTTAGAGAGTGGGTCTTATATACCCACAAGATGTTGTCCCACTTACTTTCAATTGCTGCGCATCGACTTCTTATTGGCAGCTGGAATCATTCGACTCTTTTGCCCATGACAAAAGATTAGGTATGTGTTTTTGGTGGCTTAGGTAAACACTGGGTTGCGGCGTCGAGGAGCTCCGCATTTTCCTGATAAGAATATTCAAAGCGGAGTGCGATAACCTTCCATGCCACGCGCCGTCGTAGGAGAATACGGTGTTTGCCTAGCGAACAAAACATCTCGGTTTCGTAAGCGCGGGGCCTTCATGTAGGGCGTTCCTTATAACTCCCCCATCTTCGTTATTTTTATTGAATAATATTCCTCGTAAATTCGTGGGTTTTCTTCTTGATGCAATGGCTGAAGCCGCAGCTTTCTCCAGTGCATCGAGAGATCTTAACCGTGACGATGGATCTAGACCAAGCCAGGGACCTGGTGCGTTCTCTCGCTGCTCGTCGGAGAGTATTTACCAGAGAATTGGAAGAACATCCTGACGCTTATGCGTCGCAACTCACAGCGGATTCTGGCACACCTCCAGACGGGGTTCATCCCTGGATTTTTCGGTCTGTACGGCAAATCGAAGCTGTTTCCGATGAACGGGCCAGAAGGGAGTTCCACGATGGTTGCTGTGGTGACGTCATCATACTTGACCGAACGGCGTTCACCGTGATGAAGCGCAGCGTCGTCCGTGATCATTTTGCTTGTGGTCGGTGCCACTGGGTAAGTCTCCAAATCAATGAGGTCACCAATATGTCTTCTTATTAATTTATCCACTAGCGATACTGCCTTGCTCGCTAACGCTCGCTCGGCTTCACTTTATTTGGTGAAATCAATAGTTTTGCGACATAAAATTGATTTCTATTATGTTTTGCAACTATTAAAACTATCAGTTGATAAAAAATTTTTGACTATGATAATAATGAAAGTTCCGAGTTTTCTTTAAGAAATTTTAGTAGTTTTTTGACTAAAATTTCTAGTTGTTCTTCAGTTAAGGTGGCTGCAGTACTTTTTAATACAACGTTTGTTTTGAGCGCAAATGGGCATGAACTATACTCAATTTTAACATCAGACATATTAAACCATTTGCGAATATATGGAGTCAACCACTAAAATCGTGAGCAAATTGACTTCAAAAATTGTTTTTGACTTACACGTAACCTTATGGGTCAGATGCGTTAAGATGAGCTCACGCGGTAACTATTCGTATGATTTTTGTTTTGACTAAGGAAACGGATCCTTAGCCATTTCCTAAAAATTGATACCAGGAAAATCATGGGTGAATCATTATAATTCCTAAAAAATGAAAGTGAAAGTAAAAAAGTAAAAAAGTACAATAATTAAGCCGCGGGCAAAATCCCGTCCGTCCGGATCCCCCCGAGCAGGGCTGCCAACGTAAAATCGTAAGCAGGGTTGCCAACTTGACGGGAAAAAATATGAGTTGGTATTGTGAGAGCGACAATAGACCTTATGTGTCGCCAGTGTGTAAGTACATATTATCTAAGATCATCTAAGATCATCTGAGATCATCTAAGATTATCTAAGATCATCTAAGATCATCCGAGATTATCTAAGATCATCTATGATCATATTTTTATCTTTTGATTATCTTATGATTATTCTTAAGTTATTGAGTCGTTTTTTGATTATTTCTACTTTTTTTCGGTTGTTTTTACTTTTCCGAGTGATTTTTCTATACATTATCATTTTTTTGGTGTATTAAATTGGAGTAATTGATTTTTTATGTACTGTGTAATTTTTTAGAGATGGTATTACTCAATCGTTATTCAATTTACATGAATTTTCTGAAACACTTGAGTGATTTACCTTGAAAAAAGGTGATTATTGAATATTTTTCCAACTATGCATTGGGTACTCTTTAGAAGATTTGATAATTATTTAGAAAGATTTTATTAATGAATTTGAATGAATAAATTCCTATTGTTGCAATATGGAAATTGTTAGATTGTTTGTTTTATTGATTTGAGTGTCTTATCATGTTGTGTGTGGAGTGTTGATGAATCAGTTTCGGATTTTTCGCTTCGGTCGCTCTCAGCTGAGTTAATATAACTCTTGAGCCATGGCCTAGGCGAGTTACCGCAACGTTATCATCAGTGTAAAGTTAGTGTTTCAATAGTGCTTTGTGTGATCAGTTGATTGTATGAAGGCCTATATATGTGATAATGCAGTCAGAGTATGTGCGTTCGTAGCCCAGAATTTCACGATTCCAAGAGAATGTACAAATCTATGGATGAGTCATTTACTAACAGGGGACCTTCAAGGGTTCTGTGTAGAATGACTCAGATATGTAGTGATTCAATTGGGCGGAAATTCTTTGATGGGATCCGTCAGTCAGCTAATAAGAACACCGAATCCTTGACATTACATCAGCACTTTTGTGAGGCACCCTACCGCAGGCGATAGTCAAGTATTGGATTCTTCGTATGTTGGAGTCACGTCGATTTATTATTGGCAAAAATTCTAAAGTTGAATTCACTCATTCTTGAAATTTCTGTTCTATTGTCGTGGTCGTGATTTGAAATTATTTATGATTTTGCAATTAATTGAAATCGTCGGAGTTGAAACAGAAATGATTTGAATTTGATTGAACCGCAATGAAAAGTATCTGATCAACGTTTTTAAATCATATTGAAATTTTGTAGAACTTATCTTAATTAAACCTATGAAATGAAAGGATATGGAAGGTATGAGATGGACAAATGTTCGTCTCGTTTGGAATTCATCAGATGGTTCGATATATATAATTTTTTCTGAAATAATCGAGTGATTTTACTATCGAATTAGTTGAATATTGAATATCTTTTCAACTATGTATTGAATACTTATTGAAAGATTTGATAATCATTTGAAACGATTTTATTATTGCATTTGAATAAAACTTCTATTGTTGCAATATGGAAATTGTTAGATTGTTTGTTATATTGATTTGAGTGTCTTATCATGTTTGTGTAAAGTGTTGATGAATCAGTATTGGATTTTTCGCTTCGGTCGCTCTCAGCGGAGTTAATAACTCTTGAGCCATGGCCTAGGCGAGATACCGCAACGTTATCATCAGTGTGAAGTGAGTGTTTCAATAGTGCTATGCGTAATTAGTTGATTGCATCAGAGCCCATTCATGTGATGAGTGTGGTGTTGAAGAGTTTGTATTGGATTTTTCGCTTCGGTCGCTCTCAGCGGAGTTAATATAACTCTTGAGCCATGGCCTAGGCGAGTTACCGCAACGTTCTCATCAATGTAAAGTGAGTGTTTCAATAGTGCTATGTGTGATCAGTTGATTGCATTAAAGCCTATATATGTGATGAGTGTGGTGTTGATGAATTTGTATTGGATTTTTCGCTTCGACGCTCTCAGCGGAGTTAATCACTCTTGAGCCATGGCCTAGGCGAGTCACCGCAACGTCCTCATCAGTGTGAATTGAAGTGTTTTAATTATGATTGATGTGATTTTTTGTTTGTTTTGGATCATCAATGGTGTTGTATGAATACTGTTAGTGTTCTTTAGTGTAAAATCCACTTTGCAACAATAGTTACTAAAAAGTTTATCATTACTCTAATTCCATTTTGGTGAGTGTATTGAAAAAAACAGGAAAACTTTGATCTCTAATGACGATTTGAATTGATTGCAAAATCTCCTAAAAGTTATTATCAGGAGAATTTTTTTTCTATTTTGTTCAATTATTGCTCGATGCATAATGCAGTCAGAGTATGTGCGTTCGTAGCCCAGAATTTCACGATTCCAAGAGAATGTACAAATCTATAGATGAGTCATTTACTAACAGGGGACCTTCAAGGGTTCTGTGTAGAATGACTCAGATATGTAGGGATTCAATTGGGCGGAAATTCTTTGATGGGATCCGTCAGTCAGCTAATAAGAACACCGAATCCTTGACATTACCTCAGCACTTTTGTGAGGCACCCTACCGCAGGCGATAGTCAAGTATTGGATTCTTCGTATGTTGGAGTCACGTCGTTTCTTTATTGGCAAAAATTCTAAAGTTAAATTTACTCATTCTTGAAATTTCTGTTCTATCGTCGTGGTCGTGATTTGAAATAATTTATGATTTTGCAATTAATTGAAATCGTCGGAATTGAAATGTAATCAATTTGAATTATGTCGAACCACAATTTGAAAATAATTATATCGTTGTTGTTAAGTCATTGTAAATTTTGTAAAGATTATTCTAATTAAACCTATGAAATGAAAAGAGACGAGAGGGGAGAGACGGGCAAATGTCCCGTCTCTGTTGAATTTTATTAAGTCATCCAGTATACATATTCTTATTTTACAATTTATAGTAAATTTCATAATTTTATAGAAACAGTATAAAAATAAATATGTTATTACCTAAATTGAATGTTTTTAAATTATTTTAAATCACCTGGAATCCGTCCTTTAATCCACAATGATGGCATCCCAATTTTGCTTCTTGATTTCTCGCCGAGTTAGTTATCCCATGGACTAACGGGATACATTTCCATTCGTCCTTAATGGCGCTGTGGAATGGAAAATGTAATATTGCAGATTATTCCTCTACCATAAAATAATGACGATTTTAATTGATTGCAAAATCTTCTAAAAGTTATTATCAGGAGAATCTTTTTTCTATTTTGTTCAATTATTGCTCGATGGATAATGCAGTCAGAGTATGTGCGTTCGTAGCCCAGAATTTCACGATTCCAAGAGAATGTACAAATCTATGGATGAGTCATTTACTAACAGGGGACCTTCAAGGGTTCTGTGTAGAATGACTCAGATATGTAGGGATTCAATTGGGCGGAAATTCTTTGATGGGATCCGTCAGTCAGCTAATAAGAACACCGAATCCTTGACATTACCTCAGCACTTTTGTGAGGCACCCTACCGCAGGCGATAGTCAAGTATTGGATTCTTCGTATGTTGGAGGATGTAAAAGTCTCAGGGGGTTTCTCTATTGATTTTGAGTTATTACCACGTGTTTTCATAGGCAAATGCGATTTTAATAGGTAGGGAATAATGCCGTATACCTCAATTTCGGAAGGCTGTCCAAATTTGCCCCCAAAACTTGTCAAAAGTGCCCCCAAGCTCGGGGCGAATTTGGACAGATTTGTTTCTCAACTTCAAGAGAAAGTATGAACGCTGAGACCTAGGGGTCCGAAAATTTTTTTACAATCTGTTCAATAATTGAACTTCGAAGTCCCATAGCGCGCCTAGCCCCAAGTATCGTCAGATAGCCCCACTGCAAAATCCGTCCAATTTTGCCCCACTCTCCTCTATACTTACTCACATCGCAAGCATTGGCTGCAACGCTACATTTTTACTTTCACTTTCATTTTTTAGGAATTATAATGATTCACCCATGATTTTCCTGGTATCAATTTTTAGGAAATGGCTAAGGATCCGTTTCCTTAGTCAAAACAAAAATCATACGAATAGTTACCGCGTGAGCTCATCTTAACGCATCTGACCCATAAGGTTACGTGTAAGTCAAAAACAATTTTTGAAGTCAATTTGCTCACGATTTTAGTGGTTGACTCCATATATTCGCAAATGGTTTAATATGTCTGATGTTAAAATTGAGTATAGTTCATGCCCATTTGCGCTCAAAACAAACGTTGTATTAAAAAGTACTGCAGCCACCTTAACTGAAGAACAACTAGAAATTTTAGTCAAAAAACTACTAAAATTTCTTAAAGAAAACTCGGAACTTTCATTATTATCATAGTCAAAAATTTTTTATCAACTGATAGTTTTAATAGTTGCAAAACATAATAGAAATCAATTTTATGTCGCAAAACTATTGATTTCACCAAATAAAGTGAAGCCGAGCGAGCGTTAGCGAGCAAGGCAGTATCGCTAGTGGATAAATTAATAAGAAGACATATTGGTGACCTCATTGATTTGGAGACTTACCCAGTGGCACCGACCACAAGCAAAATGATCACGGACGACGCTGCGCTTCATCACGGTGAACGCCGTTCGGTCAAGTATGATGACGTCACCACAGCAACCATCGTGGAACTCCCTTCTGGCCCGTTCATCGGAAACAGCTTCGATTTGCCGTACAGACCGAAAAATCCAGGGATGAACCCCGTCTGGAGATGTGCCAAAATCCGCTGTGAGTTGCGACGCATAAGCGTCAGGATGTTCTTCCAATTCTCTGGTAAATACTCTCCGACGAGCCGCGAGAGAACGCACCAGGTCCCTGGCTTGGTCTAGATCCATCGTCACGGTTAAGATCTCTCGATGCACTGGAGAAAGCTGCGGCTTCAGCCATTGCATCAAGAAGAAAACCCACGAATTTACGAGGAATATTATTCAATAAAAATAACGAAGATGGGGGAGTTATAAGGAACGCCCTACATGAAGGCCCCGCGCTTACGAAACCGAGATGTTTTGTTCGCTAGGCAAACACCGTATTCTCCTACGACGGCGCGTGGCATGGAAGGTTATCGCACTCCGCTTTGAATATTTTTATCAGGAAAATGGGGAGCTTCTCGACGCCGCAACCCGAGCGATACTGCCTTGCTCGCTAACGCTCGCTGGGCTTCACTTTATTTGGTAAAATCAATAGTTTTGCGACATGAAATTGATTTCTATTATGTTTTGCAACTATTAAAACTATCAGTTGATGAAAAATTTTTGACTATGATAATAATGAAAGTTCCGAGTTTTCTTTAAGAAATTTTAGTAGTTTTTTGACTAAAATTTCTAGTTGTTCTTCAGTTAAGGTGGCTGCAGTACTTTTTAATACAACGTTTATTTTAAGCGCAAATGGGCATGAACTATACTCAATTTTAACATCAGACATATTAAACCATTTGCGAATATATGGAGTCAACCACTAAAATCGTGAGCAAATTGACTTCAAAAATCGTTTTTGACTTACACGTAACCTTATGGGTCAGATGCGTTAAGATGAGCTCACGCGGTAACTATTCGTATGATTTTTGTTTTGACTAAGGAAACGGATCCTTAGCCATTTCCTAAAAATTGATACCAGGGAAATCATGGGTGAATCATTATAATTCCTAAAAAATGAAAGTGAAAGTAAAAAAGTAGCGTTGCAGCCAATGCTTGCGATGTGAGTAAGTATAGAGGAGAGTGGGGCAAAATTGGACGGATTTTGCAGTGGGGCTATCTGACGATACTTGGGGCTAGGCGCGCTATGGGACTTCGAAGTTCAATTATTGAACAGATTGTAAGAAAATTTTCGGACCCCTAGGTCTCAGCGTTCATACTTTCTCTTGAAGTTGAGAAACAAATCTGTCCAAATTCGTCCCGAGCTTGGGGGCACTTTTGACAAGTTTTGGGGGCAAATTTGGACAGCCTTCCAAAATTGAGGTATACGGCATTATTCCCTACCTATTAAAATCGCATTTGCCTATGAAAACACGTGGTAATAACTCAAAATCAATGGAGAAACCCCCTGAGACTTTTACATCCTCCAACATACGAAGAATCCAATACTTGACTATCGCCTGCGGTAGGGTGCCTCACAAAAGTGCTGAGGTAATGTCAAGGATTCGGTGTTCTTATTAGCTGACTGACGGATCCCATCAAAGAATTTCCGCCCAATTGAATCCCTACATATCTGAGTCATTCTACACAGAACCCTTGAAGGTCCCCTGTTCATAAATGACTCATCCATAGATTTGTACATTCTCTTGGAATCGTGAAATTCTGGGCTACGAACGCACATACTCTGACTGCATTATTCATCGAGCAATAATTGAACAAAATAGAAAAAAGATTCTCCTGATAATAACTTTTAGGAGATTTTGCAATCAATTAAAATCGTCATTAGAGATCAAAGTTTTCCTTTTTTTCAATACACTCATTAAAATGAAATAACAAATGATAATGAACTTTTTAGTAACTATTGTTGCCAAATGGAATTTACACTGAAGAACACTAACAGTCCCTCATACAACACCATTGGTGATTTAGAACACACAAGAAAACACATCATCACAATTAAGACACTTCAATCTACATTGATGAGAACGTTGCGGTAACTCGCCTAGGCCATGGCTGAAGAGTGTTCAACTCCGCTGAGAGGGACCGAAGCGAAGAATCCAATACAAACTCATCAACACTACACTCATCACATATATAGGCCTTCATACAATCAACTGATCACACAAAGTACTATTGAATTACTAACTTTACACTGATGATAACGTTGCCATAACTTGCCTAGGCCATGGCTCAAGAGTTATATTAACTCCGCTGAGAGCAACCGAAGCGAAAAATCCGAAACTAATTCATCAACACTCCACACACAACATGATAAGACACTCAAATCAATATAACAAACAATCTAACAATTCCCATATTGCAATAATAGGAATTTATTCATTCAAATTCATTAATAAAATCTTTCTAAATAATTATCAAATCTTCTAAGGAGTACCCAATGCATAGTTGGAAAAATATTCAATAATCAACTTTTTTCAAGGTAAATCACTGAAGTGTTTCAGAAAATTCATGTAAATTGAATAACGATTGAGTAATACCATCTCTAAAAAATTACACAGTACATAAAAAATCAATTACTCCAATTTAATACACCAAAAAAATGATAATGTATAGAAAAATCACTCGGAAAAGTGACAACAACCGAAAAAAAGTAGAAATAATCAAAAAACGACTCAATAACTTAAGAATAATCATAAGATAATCAAAAGATAAAATTATGATCAAAAGATAACAATAAGATAAAAAGATAACTTCAAGATGGTCATAGATGATCTTAGATAATCTCGGATGATCTTAGATAATCTTAGATAATCTTAGATGATCTCAGATGATCTTAGATGATCTTAGATAATATGTACTTAGACACTCGCGACACATAAGGTCTATTGTCGCTCTCACAATACCAACTCATATTTTTTCCCGTCAAGTTGGCAACCCTGCTTACGATTTTACGTTGGCAGCCCTGCTCGGGGGGATCCGGACGGACGGGATTTCGCCCGCGGCCTAATTATTGTAATTATCTGATTTCTTCTCCTTGGTTCGTTCCATGAAAAGCCCATTATTATGGTTGTCTGCACGGATACAATGTCGTCTAATGATGTAGTCGGGATATGGAAGCTCGCCTACGGTGGCGGGCTTTATGTCTTACCGCACGGTCGGCCGAGTTTACTGCCTTTGACCTGTTTGAGTTGTGGCTTGGTGAGCCAACAAATATTCCTTCCTATTGCCGTATAATTTTGAATGGGCCATCCGTCATGTACCTCAATTTTTAGGTCGGCTCGAGAATGTATAGGTACCCTGCTTTGGAGTTAAAGGTGCCAACTGTGTGGCATGATCACCAATGGCTGCCCAACTCAAGATAAAAAATATCTATTTCACCGGCCACCCTCTGGTGGTAAGATTGAGGCGTGATGATGGCCACGTGAGTTTGCTAAACTTATCTCTTCGCTGAAGAGGAGTTGAAACCACTTCGCCTAATTTTCACTTCATTTTTCATTTTCTTTTCTTCACCGGTCCAGCTTATTGTTGTATGACGATATGCAGGACGAACTTCCTGTCGTAGACTACTGGCGGCTCGATCTTGTAGGTGGCAATGTACATTTTGTGAGTTGTGGTGACAAGCCATTAAGGATGGTGTTTCCTGTCAGAGTCGACTGGTGTGGAATCTCATTGTTGTTCATCGTGCATATTATGGGGCATGTGCCTCCCAGTAATAGGCGCCGAATCGAATGATCTACTGATAAACATCCCCAGACCGAAAATTTTGGGGGTCAAGTTATGTTTTGTTAATCTGGTTTGTATTCAAATTTGTCACCCATTTATTGAATAGAACTTTGCATAATTGCTCTCGAGTTTCATTGAATTCATTCAGTTTCGCCTAAGGAAAACGCTGGTCCATCGCGGATTCTGATTCAATCCTTATTCCCCAGATAGATTATCTTTTGTCTGTTTTTGCTGCGTTGTGAATTTTTCCGAGGCAAATTCTGCTGCGAGACGGGCATTATTTTCCAGCAATCTCTGGATATCGGGATCTTTTCCGCAAGTGCTTACATGCCTAGTATAACTGTATTTGGACTGTACTTTCTTACACTTGGGACAGGTCAGATCCTTGCATTTCCTAAGGTGACGGTTGAGTTGTTCTCCTGCGTAACCACATCGTGGGCAGCCAGGTTTAGAATAGGGGAAACGAGAAGACGGTGGGGCTACAGCGGGACCCTTAATTACGTATTTACCCTGATTTGTGGAGACGTGATTTTCCGTTGGGACGTATACAGTGGTGACTGGGCCAAGGTGAGGTTGACTTGCGATGGTGTGCACTACTCCTATTTCTCTATCCGCTTCCTCCATGATACCATCGATTTTGCTCAATCCGACTCCAGCAGGGTCGCTGGGACTCGGAATCAGGCCTGGGTCTGAGGTTGACCTTTCGCTTGGTTGTACAAGACTAGTATTTTGATTATTGAGGTCTGGGTAGTGCGACACGGCGTCCGGGCTGTGCGAGCTGGATTTTTCTTGGAGTTCGGAATGCGAAGGACTACCCATAAGCTTTTGACAGTAGTTGGAGGATTCTCGGATCTCCCCAAACAGAGCAGGCTTGGGATCGGGCAAGAGGTTGTCCAGATCGGGGTAGCGGAGCTTTGCTTGCTCGAGGTTGCTCCAGGTGTGGTGGAGAAGATGGTTTCTAAGGGCTTCGGCAGTGTGATACTTATTACCGCATCCATCTTCGCGGCAGGTATAGGTTTCTTTATAATATAACTGGACGCGCCCATAAATGTTCGCTGGCCGATAGATGTTGATGATTGCACATCCGGGACACTCGCATTTTACGAAGCCTTAATTACTTTCTAGCCACCTAGAACTCCCGACGTTGACGGCTTCTGCATAATTTGTAGAGAGGTTAATCACTTGATGGAGCACGTGGGGTGCTACATAGACAACGTCCCCGACCTGTTGCACCAAAAACTCTGTGCGTGCTTTAGTCTTGAACACATACTCATGAGTCCGCAAGAAGATTTTATGACAATCGGGCCATGAGCATCCTGGTAATATTGATTCATCTGGAAAATCTCCCCTCCTAATCATGGTCCTGGTGTCCTGAGTATATTTCTTCTGGATCGAGTCATTATCCGCGTTCCTTATAAACATCCACAGCTTGGCATCGGGTTCCAAACCTTCCGTCACTATATTTACGCTGTCACACCCACCATCTTCCCAGTGGAAGGGTGTGTAGGAAAATGGTGATCCTATATATTTGGTGGGGCGATTGATTCCTATCATGGGATCTTCCGGGCTGATCTTGTTATTCTGTTCGGGCGTTATCAAGAACGGTATGTTATTCAAATAACAAGTTTCATTCAATTGCAGATTCATCCCATACATGGGATTGACGAGACCAGTTCCTATCTTTTTTATGCATTGGTCGTGGGCTGATGCTAATTCCGCTTGATCTTTTATATCAAATATCGCGACGCTCCCCATGTTGTCCAGAAGGTCGTACAAGCTTTCGGGGGTTTGCTTGATGGGTACCTCCTCACTTTTGATCCATACTCCTGATACCAAGCTTTTCCTTGTACGCTCGTGGTGGAATAGGTTCCCATATTTTTTGCATAACCTTCTGATTGACCGGCGATTCTCCTTGCAATTCTGCGGTAGTACGCCCCGAAACTGGAAATATAAACAGTTCGCTGGTAAAAGATAGCATGATTTGACTCGCCCGATTTTTTTTTCAAGCGGAGAGTTGGATGTACATGGGATGCAAATATGCGTATCGAATTAGCATGCAAAGATCTCAAATAATAATGTTTTACAAGGGAAATTTCGACAATGAGTTCAGTTTCTGATAGCTCCCGAAAGTTTGGCTCGAGTCCGCTGACGACCTGCATACAGGCATTGTAGAATCAACACGTGGGAAAGAGAACATGCTTGATGGGCCATGCGGTATGCAAGGTGAAGGTGACGTTGAGTAGCCCACCCCTTTCTTTAAGGGGGTTCGATAGTTACTGACTTCTTCGGCCAGGCAAATGGGATTGATAAAATTTGTAGATTGAGAGCCCCTGAATCGATTGTCGTTGAGAAAAATATGGGTTAACGATAATATTTTTGAGAGAAACTTATTTGAAAATTGGACGTTTAACCCACGTCTTACGGGCGTATCAAATTTTCCGGCGGGAAGTGACGCGATATCTTTCTGTATTTGGGCGGCTCCGGATCAGAATGGTATAAGTCCATGTTCTTGCTCGATAATATCGCTTTTGGGTCATCCACGTTTAACTGTCGTGCTTTTACAAGTAGTGAGAGTCGGTAGCTACTACAAGTTAGGTTCGCTATGTTGTCCAAATGATTGCATCGGATGGTTTTGAAGGAGGTGGGTCGACGACCGATCACTTCCTTTTGACGCATTTGGACACAGGCAAGCTCTTACGAAAATGAACAACCTCGGGTCAGTACTCCCATGGGCCTGGGATCTTTCTCTAGAGGCCCTCAAGTCTCATTTTCTTATCTCTTATCGTCATTGAAAAAGCCGAATTTCTTAGTGATGGTTCCAAAAGCGTAGTTATAAGAGCGATCGGCACTGAGCTTGCAAAGAAATTTGATTGCTCCATGTTTTCAGGCATCTTCTCTAGAGAAAAATCAACTACGTCCATGATACGCCGAACTCAACTAAGCTATGCACTTCCTCCTTAGGAACAATGCCAATGGTAGAGAAAGCCTATAGCTTCATTAGAGAATTTCGGTTACAATTTCACTATGAATGTTTGTGATCTATCAACTGGGGTTCTTTTCATTAACAGTCATCCGGCCTTCGGTTCGATCTCCCCGCCACTCGGTACAAGTGAACGTCATTTGGGCAAATCTCGTAGATGGAGATAGCCTTCCACAATTGAGATATCTGCAACTAATCTTAACCTCATTCTACGGTTGATCAACAATTCTGTTTGTTGAGTGGGGATCAGTCCCAATTCATCGTTTGGATTCTCTGGTCGATTTAAGTCTCTGCATTGCGATTTTTCCTATACACCCCTAAATAGCCTCTGAATGCATGACGTAAAGCTGCGTGCTATGTGATCCCCAAAAACTATACTTTGCACCGGGCCGCTTGAGTAAACTCTTCTTGACTGGATTTCCAAATAGACGCATGTTGACCTCAATGTTGGAAATATATCCTTAGTCACAATATCCTGAATGAGATCTCTTTGCGAAAAACAGTCTCGACTGTCAATGAGATTTTATAAGAGTCATCCTAAATTGGAGAGGAATTTTGTTTACTGCGAGAAAAGTCGAGGACAGTCATTAAAAATCCAAAGAATTCTCAATTTACACCGTTGTGATCTGGAGAATTTTTCCACCTTTTTCTCGCTCAAATCGGCATAAGTCCGTGGTTTTTTTCAACGTTTTTTTGATTTCAAAGGTGGAAACTCAGTTTCTCGACATTTTTCTACTTCAAACGGTAAAAATTCATCATATTAAGTACTTCTCCCTATCTAAATATTAAATGTGGATTTCTTTCAGAAATGGTGGGCTTATACCGTTCTGATCCGAAGCTGGGCTTATTTATCGGACACAATGATGAAAAACTAGGTGTAGGGAACTGTGATTCCATACTTTCTTATGAATCGATAAAAATACGCTGCTAAAAGAGATTAGCAGAAAGCTTTCTCTTGACGAGATCTGCGATAACTGAGCAATAGTGTAATTTTTCTAGTGACAATTTTCCATTCACTCTTCTATACATCTTTTTGAAGCGACTTCGACTTTGAGTGGATCAAATTAGTTTCCAACCAATTGATGTAGAATGATATGTAAGTGTATCTCTATTTGATTGAGAAGCTTGTCGATCAATTTTGGTACGACATATAAGAATAAAAAGAGTTTTAGATTGGATTTTGACGACTTACTCTTACGAGATTACCTCTTAGGGTGATCCAAATGATGTAGATCACTTTTCGAGTTATCTTTTCGAGGAAGCTTGTGAGTGGAAATTGCGGAATATAAACTATATCTTCATCACCAATATCTATCGTTTGGTTGAGACAGAATTTGGATGCAGTGGGTTTAAGAAGGCTCAAAAAGAAATTTTTGGTGAAAATTTTGATTATTTTTGAAAATTTGGGATCTGTAAAGATTAAATGAAATTTCGGTGTTAACCAATCGATACATCTCGCAGAAAAAAATCATAGTTTAGGTGACTCAATTTGTTGTGAGATCGTGTGAGAAAAAGATATTTATGTATTAAAAGTCGAAATTTGAGCACTTTTGGTTGAAAAAGCCCATGGATCAAATTTGACTGGGAGCCGAAAGGTGTCAAATCACTGGGCTTTCAGAAATTGTATTCTGGACAACTTGTAGAAAACCAAAAGTTGATAAGGTGACCAGTAAAAGAGAAAGCGTGTCCGGTATAAAACAAGAAACACACACACACACACGAACACGGACAAAGGGGTGTGAAGATGAGTTTCTGGCTGATGTGGAAGACCATTAGGACGAAAAGTGTTACCTACAATTGATAGATTTTGGCGAGAGGAAGAGAATGGTCTAAGCCTTTTTTAGATAAACGGAAATTTGTTGAAGAAAATATTGGATTTAGTAGAAAGTTTGATCAAAATTTTGCTGGTGTGAAAACAAAGCTTTCTCTTTAGAGAAAGCAATGAGGGGTTGACGGACATTTCGAAGAGAAATTTTGAATACAAACTGATGACGCGGAGGTTATACATGTGATTCCCGTGTTCGTTGCAGCGAGGTTACGGTAGTCAAGCGATGCACCAGAAATTATAAATTATGATTTCACAGACTCTATCATTGTGAAAACTCTTTCTGGCCTCATCTAAATTCATAATTTGAATTTACAGCTAGAAATTAAAGCAGTCAAGAATGCGAATATGGATTTTTGGGTTTATTGCTATTATTGGTTTTCACCTTGACTCACGAGTCGCTATCGAACCCCCTTAATAAGCAGCTCCTTTTTATTTATAAATAATGATCTGATATAGGTACTTACTATTATAACGTCGTATGCGTATGATTCTTCGGGCATATTCCGCAGGTATTTCTCTAGGGCTGCCAAGCCCTTAACAGTCGTTACCTCCAAGATGAGGGTTTCGGGGGCGGAATCGGTAGTTTTATTCACTCGGTAACGAAGAGGCATCGTGAGAACTCTGGTAGGATCTTATCGAATTTTTCACACTTTTTCCACACCCACTAAATGCCGATGCATTCCACGGTTCACGTAAACTAGAGCGTAGTATTGATTCGGGGATATGATTTTCACGCCGGGACCGATGCACGTCCTCGATGCACTTTCAACTAGCTTACCACTGTTATTCGACTCGAGGAAAAGCCGACAAGCTCACATCTACAGTCTCACTATCCCGACGAGCTCACATCTACAATTATAATGAGCTCACGTCCTCAGTCATATGTTGAATGTATTTACGCTGACAAGCTCGCATCCACTATCTTACATTGTATATATTCACGCCGACGAGCTCACATCTACTATCTCACGTTGTATGAATTGACGAGCTCACATCTACTATCTCACGTTGTATGAATCGACGAGCTCACATCTACTATCTCACGTTGTATGAATCGACGGGCTCACATCTACTATCTCACGGCGCTGTCTGTCGCGTTAGGCAGGTTCTTATCTTCGTGATGTTTGTTCCTGACGAGAATTAGTGGGAAAATTTTGTAGCGTCGGTGCGTGGGCGTGGAGTGGATCAATGATCAATGGGTTCAATAGTATAGAGATTTGCTGAATAAGGTGGTGATCTATGCAACTGTTTTGGACTGTGGGACGGGGAAGTGAGATAATTCTTGACGTGCGAATTTCAGAAATTGAGTCGGGCTCATTACCAAAATTCCATTGAGTTAGAGAAAAAGGCTAACTTTATCATCAAATTGTCGGGGCTAAACGTGCTTTTACAGAAATTTCTCGAGATACTATTGCATTACTGGGAAACAAGAGCTCTATGGTGTAGCTTGTTTTCTCCTTGGGTAAAACAAAGTGGCACAGGATTTGATGAATTGACATTTTCAAGTTGTGTGCAAAGGCGGCAAGGCAAGTTTTCTTATGGATCTGAAGACTTCAATTTTCCCTGACTCCAATTTACTATTTGATATAGGTACGCTCTCTGAATCACTGGTATCCAGGGTGCACAAATGGTGAACTATAAATTTCAAATAAACATTTGCTGAAAATAGCGTACTGAGAGGCTGAATGATTTTTTTTTTTTCCCAAGCTAGAGACATTAGTGTTGATTTACTTCAAGAAAACTGCCAGTTACAACTGGCTAAAAGCCACTAATTCATCTTCTTACTCCTTATGATCCAAAATCGCTTGCTCAACTCTTGTAGCTTTGCTTCAAAAACAATTCACCAACCTTGGTTCACCAAGGCAATGAGGCATCATCCTCTCACCAGAGCTTTACATCACACAAGAAGAACCAGTGGCGATATTTGGCCAAACTGATTAACAGTTCCAGAGCGAGCAGAAATTTTAAACCAGTTTCAACTGATCCCTCCTATTAATCCGCAGGCTAATCGAGAAGTTAGCGTATATCGAATTTTTCGATATATCAAGTTTGTTTTGGTTTTGAATTTCAATGTTTTTGTTGTGATGAAAATTGAGGTTTGATTCCGATTAGGTTGATATTTTGGTATCTGTAGATCTGTTCTCTATTTTTCTATTGAGCAAGAGCTATGCAGATTCAATCAAGAAGTGCGTGAAAAAGCAAATTGGAAGCAATATTGATAATCAAGATTCAGAAATATCTTTCTCGTCTCACATGGAAAACTATGAAGGAGATTTAGAATGGAAACCCCAGGTCAAGTAAGACTCGAGATTCTGTCATAGCATTAATTTCAATCAATGACTTTCCCGAATGTTGAAGAGATGCTTCTGACCCTTGATTTGAATTTTTTCTTCTAAAATTTTGTTGCGGTAAGTCTGCTGAATATTCATCAACAGTAAATTAGGAATTTACGATAAATTGAATAAAAAGAAAGGATAAGGTAAAAACGAGATATTCACATTTTTAATGAGATTTTGGAATTCTCTTTTTGTGTAGAGTTAAGTTTGATTTTGAATAGACAACAAGAACAGCGTCATGAGACTGTTCATCATTGAAACGATTTCTCAATTTCAATCTTGGTAGCTAGAATTCGAATGTATGAATTCATAACCAATGAAGAATAGTTTTGCAATCCAGCGATATAATTTCATGAACTAAATTTGAACATTTGTATAGTTAATGGAGATGATAATATGGCTTTTGTGTTGTCATTTGGCTGCATTTGTAGGGACTAAGTATGGTATCCAACATATTCACCGAAAAGTCAAGTTGTGATCGACATTTCCTAAACAGACAGAAAATCATCATCTTCGATTCAAGAGATAAATCATCCAAGATGATGTAATTGATAATATCTGCTTGATGTTGATTGTGCGATTACAATTTACAACTCGAAAGAAACAATTAGAGACGTGCTTGATACTAGACAACCCCCCTCCCCCCATCTGACGAGTCGCCGGCGTCACTGCTGCAAACTATTTGATGAAAATGTATAGTCGTGCAGCCCTTTGACGCCCCTTTGTCTCGCATTTTTATTTACTTATCAAATGCCGCACCTTCGTCCCGTTTCGATTCTTGATTTTTTTTTCTTTTGAACCATGCGGTCATATAAGTGAGCAATCTACTGATATATGACTGTGCCCACAGAGTTAACGAATACCTGCACGTACTCATTTTGAAGGAGATTAGAGATTTGAGAATCACGAGTTGCCAAACAGATTTTTGCCTCTGGTTTCTTTCAATTTTGGCTTAATAAATATGTGTTATACTTTTCAAGTAGCGTACCATCAATGGGCGATCACAAATCGAATGATAAAATCTGATCTTGCGCCATATAAAATGAATGTACTGAAACGAATTTTATCAAATTCCTCTTAAAAAATACGAAAATCAGCGCGCTTGCGCGCGTGAAGAGTTTCTGGTTGTTTTATTAATTGACTTCACCGCTCTATGGCAGAAATTATTATTCGCCAGCATCTGTCTTGTAGCTATAGAACCTTAGTTACATTATTCAAGAAATAAAACAAAAATCATCTGGAAAATCAGTATACCTCTCAACCAGTGACTCAAGAGCGAGAATCAAAACAGAAGAGTATCTAATTAATTTTGACACTCGATCGATATGATCGGATATCGTATTTATCACTCGCGGGAATTTCAAATTATGAAGATGTAATTTTATCGGTCTTTGCGAGTTAAAGTCAGCGAATTCTGCTGAATTTTTAGCATCAATCGAGAATGGATTTTTTCTCCACTCTCGATCAATGCACCTTTAGAGCCTCGTATGGTTCCGAGGATGCATCTAAATGATTTTGATGGAAAGGAATGAAAAGTAAAGATGAGAAAATGAGAAACTTGATGGAAAATTTTGATTCTACGCTGATATTGTGCGTGTTTCGCCCTTCTCTCATTGCTCGGGCTTTTCAAAGTGGTGGAAGAGCAATGAGAGTTTACCACTGACACGCGGCTCAAGTGGCCGAATGTTCCATGGTTTGAACGCCCTTATATACGAAAGTTCATCTTCGTTATGCGCTTGCGAGAAAGGTCAATTTAACCCGCTATTTCCATTTGATTTCTCAACATTTTTACTTTGGCAGCTCTTCGGCCTTCTGCCGGAGATATATCTAATTAATTTTGACACTCGATCGATATGATCGGATATCGTATTCATCACTCGCGGGAATTTCAAATTATGAAGATGTAATTTTATCGGTCTTTGCGAGTTAAAGTCAGCAAATTTTGCTGAATTTTTAGCATCAATCGAGAATGGATTTTTTCTCCACTCTCGATCAATGCACCTTTAGAGCCTCGTATGGTTCCGAGGATGCATCTAAAGGATTTTGATGGAAAGGAATGAAAAGTAAAGATGAGAAAATGAGAAACTTGATGAAAAATTTTGATTCTACGCTGATATTGTGCGTGTTTCGCCCTTCTCTCATTGCTCGGGCTTTTCAAAGTGGTGGAAGAGCAATGAGAGTTTACCACTGACACGCGGCTCAAGTGGCCGAATGTTCCATGGTTTGAACGCCCTTATATACGAAAGTTCATCTTCGTTATGCGCTTGCGAGAAAGGTCAATTTAACCCGCTATTTCCATTTGATTTCTCAAAATTTTTACTTTGGCAGCTCTTCGGCCTTCTGCCGGAGATATATCTAATTGATTTTGACACTCGATCGATATGATCGGATATCGTATTTATCACTCGCGGGAATTTCAAATTATGAAGATGTAATTTTATCGGTCTTTGCGAGTTAAAGTCAGCAAATTTTGCTGAATTTTTAGCATCAATCGAGAATGGATTTTTTCTCCACTCTCGATCAATGCACCTTTAGAGCCTCGTATGGTTCCGAGGATGCATCTGAAGGATTCTGATGGAAAGGAATGAAAAGTAAAGATGAGAAAATGAGAAACTTGATGAAAAATTTTGATTCTACGCTGATATTGTGCGTGTTTCGCCCTTCTCTCATTGCTCGGGCTTTCCAAAGTGGTGGAAGAGCAATGAGAGTTTACCACTGACACGTGTATTTCAGGAAATTCCATGAAATCTTTATTCGGTTGTAATTAGACACTCAGGAGAGTGAAGCTTTCTTTCAAGCGAATCCACAACAGCTGAGCTATTCAAGTTTAGCATTAATATAGGAGCCATCAAGTCATCCATGAACTGCGCTAATGTATAATGGGATTTATTCGGGCTTAGAGTTCCAACTATTTTCTTGGGTACATAACCATTAATCAAGCTTCATGTTGATTGAGACTGTTTTGAGGTAGATAAGATGTATGGAAATGTGACCTTGATGCAGAAAGATTGTACAAACTAGAAAAGTCGACTCTTGGATTCCATCCTGACAAAGTCTCAAGGAGACAGATCTGTTTCCAATAACAACTTTCTCTAGTGGGAGTAGTGGGTTTTCAGCTGCTCATTCAGATACAAAAACATCAAGTGGTCTACTTATTTGTGAAAGGAGGTGTTATAGCTTTTTCAATCAGAGTTTGGAGTTTGTCGTTGCGTGACTCATCATGAGGGTTCAACTCTGCCATAAATGTCATCTCTACATGAAATACTAGCTGGCTTAATTATTGTTCCTAATGTGGAATTTACATTCATTGACTTCTTTAAGAAAGTTCGAGTATCCAACTTGTTTTAGTGAAAATTGGGTTAGTGGACCTTATGGTGTTGGGAGCTGAACTTAGTGATTGAATATGTCAATTATAAGATTTTGAGCTATTCTGGAACCACCTCTGGGCTAGGTGCATCCCATTTACTGGACAGAGTGAGTAAGAAGCCTAAAAACTGAAAGGGTCCACTACGCCTACTGCTCCAGATCAGGTTTTAATTGGATTTTAGTAATCGGTAACTGCTAAGGTGGCTTAGTTTAGCTTCTGGCATCTCTTGGAGGTGTCTACACCTTAAAATACAGCTCCAGCAGCCAATTCTCATCCAGGTTTGGAACCTGGATTCATAAATACTGAGAACAAAAATTCCTTTTTGGGATCTCTTCAGGAGAGAAAACCCATCTTCAACTCATGACACTGTGACTTTCTTGAGAAAGTAATTCCACTATTTGGCACACTTCTTTAAAATTTAGAATTTGGGAGCAGGCATTATGGTTCATGGTGCCATAATGAATATTTCAAGTGGTCAATTTTTTTTTGCTGAATTAACATTTTTCCAGCCTTTGGCTGAGTAAAGCAAGAATGTTAAGAGCATTTCCTCAATCTGAAATTCCCATAAAACGCTCAGCAAAACATATAAATTTCTCATACACATCAATAGCTACCATCTTTTCTTTCTGATACAGTGTGGCATTGCACTGTGATGGCCGGTATGCACGTGTGCAATAAGGGCTCGGTGACCGTGCTGCGTCTCGCCCGGCGCGTCGACGCATGGAAAGCAAATCTGAGCTGATAAGTTTTCTATCCTTCTATCCTAGAATGAAGCTTCATCCAAAATTCATTCCGACAGGATCATGAATTCAGAGGCGGCTTTCGCGTGGCAAAAACGGGCTTAACGCAAGGATCAAGTGGTAGTAAAATACGCACCCTAGGTCTTCAGTGCGCATGCCCGTTCTCTGTGGTTATCAGGATTAGGGTGGCGAGGTCGTGAGACGATGTTTTGATTATTAATTAAACACGAGATGAATTCTTATTTCAATCTTTGTTGAGATGATAGACATGCAACTTCACGAATACATGCACGTCATCGCGGAACGCTGAGAGATTCTTCGAAATGTTATTATCACCACTGCGGACTCCGCCGAATACGTTAGCCAAGGAAATACGAGTTTGCGAGCCGGCGGGGCACCAGCCCAAACAAATTGTGGTAGTTTGTAACATTTGTCGAATATTCTTGGTTCTCCCCTCGAAACCGACTGATTTATTTTGACCTTTGCATCAAAAGAATAGCGATTGGCCACACGAAATTGATTTTATGTCTCAAAATCCGATTTCTGCGAATTTTCTAACGAAAAGATCTTCGACTCAGGTTGATTGTCTCCCGTCAGAAAAAAAAAAGAAGAAGAAAAAAAATGTGGTCGAGATGAATTTCTCATATCGAGGACTCATAGAAGTGACAAGCCCTACATTCAACATCGACTATATTTTAGACAAGATGAGCTAGGGAAACGGTCGATTTGGTAGTCGTGTAGTGCCTATTAGTAGTGCGTGATACTTTTAGACCTCGAGATAAGCTGGCATCGAAGTGCGTCGTACGCATAGAAAACCGATAGTATTGTCATCATTCACCTTCTTATTGTTTGAAAGTGTGGAAAGCTTCAGTTACTGATCTCTGGGTTACACATAGAGATATTGGGCTGCACGAGCACGACCTCGCGCGCAGGCAAACTCGAAAGATAAGAGTCATCGGCCGAGAATACTATGAAATGCTGTTTTTATTTTCGACTCGTCTGGAAAGGCTTATCGTGTTATTGGCGCTACTAGAATAATATTCGAATGATCTAAAGCGTAATTTTGGGTGTCAGTCAGGTCAAACTGTTAACTCTACCTCGTTTCATCTCGCGAGTAAACTCAAACTATTGACTCCGCGCCTAAGCCAAGGAAAGCGAGAGGCAAGGAGAAGGGAGATATAACTATAATGATTCAGCTCGGATCTTGTATAGCATTTTAATCCGAGAAAATCAACGAGCTCGGAGACGAAAATTTTCGACAATCGCGAGCTTTGACAACGAAAGATCCGTGGGAAAGATGAATTTGTAGCGAGAAAAATATCGAACTACGGTTTTCCTGGGAATTTAAAATACAACATAAATTTAGTGATATTTCTGAGATGGCCCCTCTTGCGAGCGGACATAAGACGGGTCTCTTTTCCCCTAGAAGGGGCAGACACGGTTTCATAAGAGATTGTTCTAGCCAACAAATTATTGCGAAACTTCTGCGTCACACAGGTCCATGATTTTCCCAATAAGTTTGGCACGAGAATGGTCAGCAAGAGCAAGAATGGGAACGTTTTGCGATCTGTCTTACAGATTTTATCATCGGAAATGGCATCGATCAGCGGTTCGTCTCGGCGGATAGTTTCCGACGCCGAGGCTTCTTCGACATTTTCAGTAAATTCATAATTGGTGACTTGTGAAATCTGTTCCGGCTCTTGTCTTGGCCTATATCCTCTAATGATTTTATGTACCAGCAAAACCGCTTCATTGATTCGGTCAGGTTTCTTATCAAAATAAATGGATGAATCCGTTTCAAGACCCCTAAGAAACGTGTCTATCATAGTTTGTTCAACCAATTCCTCGAGAATTACGGGGGTTTTGCCCTCACAATGGGCTACGTTGACTATTTGACGTCCAATTTTCCTGACTCGATTCGCGAAACGTATAATGGATTCATCATCATTTTGGACAGCACCTCCTAATTTTCCAAATAATAGTGGAATGGTTTCGTAAGATCTGAAAGCGTCATAGAGTGCTATCTTGAATGCCGAATACTCATCTGACTCTGAAAATTTCATGTACTCCCGAGCTCTTCCGAATAGCTTGGTTTTTACGAATCTAAGAAAAACCGAGTCCATTCGCGGCTCGATGATCGAATGTGCCAGATCTAGTTCGTCTATGAATTCATCTACTGACAAATTTCGTCCGTCGAAAACGGGGATCATCGAAATGGCAAGATTTAGGACGAATGATTGGTTCTTTCTGAGGTTCATTTTCTTAATCTTAGCTGAGGTTCTGAGATGCGGGAACGGGATACAATCGTCTCTTACTGAACTATAGTCCCTCTCTCCTCATATATATGTTTCGAGTATATCGGCGGGAGGTTTTATGTTTCGAATTTTTTTTTATTTCTCTTCTATCCGCACACTTTTGAGAGAAGACAAAACAATAATAATCCCCCCGGGCCCTCCAATGTTGAGAGCGTCAGGTGTTTATAGAAGGGCCTCTCCTTCTTTGGTAGTACGGACTACCTATTTTGTTTGAATTTAGGGTCTGGAGTCCGAAACTCTAATAACCCTGGGACGATTATTGCTTGTGATTCTCTCTCAAGTGTTATGATACTTTAGATTCTACCAAGTTTAATATCAGGGCAAGGGGATATCAAATAGATTCCATGGAGAAAGAAGTTTGGCTTACCTACTTGTAGTTTTATTCAGTCAGATCGTACAGGTGAGTTCGGATGATCCAAGAGATAATGACGTGAATTCGAGGAGCTCGTGATAACGGAACAAGAATAATACTGGTATTTTATATCCTTAATGCTTATACTTAGTGTACTGGAAAGAAAAAGAAGCAGCAGCAGAAGAAGCCCCGAGCAAAGACTGCGGGCCTTCTTATACCCAATCTTCGACTCGCTTTTTGGCAGGGAAAGTTGCTGATTGGTCGTTCAATTCCGCATGATTCGAAACGTCATAGATACAATTCATGAGGGCGGAATTGTCAAGGCCTACGCCAGCGGATACAAAGGACTCACACAAATTCGATTCACTGAATTTCAACAAAAGTTCGCCTATTTTGTGATTCTAAATACACACATACACACACAAACATATATATAATATTCTCACTTTCGATCTCTGAGGTACTCATGAGTTTCTGGTACTCATTGTACTCATTTACATATTCTTGATGATCGTACGTATTGAGAACAAAGATAATCCACCACCGATAGTCTAGGAAAACTAACAACTTCACACTTGATTAATGTATTTGCTTATTGATCTCATCTATCTGGTGAAGATTCAAGGCTTGAGCCTCTTTGATGAGAGCACGTACGCCTTCTTATTCTATTATACTCGGAGATGCGTAATTTAAAAATTGGCTGAAAGTACACATACTGTAGCAATAATGGAGATCGAATAATAAACTGCCTCCTGAATTTAAGTTTACACACTAACATAACCCACCACCGGTAGCTTAACAATTTCACGCTTGATTAATCTATTTATTCTCTGGTCTCATTTATCGGGAGTGGATTCAAGGCGGTAGTTTCTTTGGCGAGAGCACGTACGCCTCCTTATTTCATTATACTCAGAAATACGGTGTCAATAATGGATATCAAATAACAAGTCGCCTCCTAAATTGAAGTTTACACACTAACACTCTTATTACACACACACACATACTCTTCAATTTGGAGGATTGATTATTCCGTGGTCATACGCAAGGTTCATCGGCTTTTGGCTGTTGAGCAAGAAAATTTGAAGATAATGGAAAAAGGGAAGAGCTCGTCCTTGGTAAAACATCTGCATGGTAGGGCCTATTTACTATCCCCTAAGGGAAAAATCAGCCCTTATTCGTGCACATGTTCCCATGAAAGATGATCCTAGTCGATCATCACACCGTATAGAACAAATCTTCATCACTGACAATTGATAGAAAGTGTACACTCACGTCAGGGTGGGAAACTTGGACGAAAAAATGAGTCGTCATGCGAAAGATTTTATTTTGTATCCTCCCACTTTGATTCACAGACCCCGAATATTCAGATCCAAATTGAAATTGTTCTCCGAATGACTTCTCCTATGGATAGAGATCACATCTTCATCAGTTCCAGTAGGTGGAAAAATTTATAGTGGGGTCAGGATGTAAATTTCCGGTCAGATTGCGATTTGAGCACACAAAAATATTTCATTCCATCTCCTTGCACTTTGATCAACGAATCGAATTTCGTTATCCGTCAGGAAACTATTGTATGTAGATTGTCTCTCATCATCACGAAGAACACATGTTTATCACTTCCAGGCGATGAAAAATGTCTACTCAAGTCAGGATGCCTAACTTGGGCCGCGAAACAAGTTGGTCGTGCGAAAAAATATCAGTTGGTCCCCCTTCCACTTCGATCCACAGTTCGAGATTCAAGATCCAAATCAAGATCATTGCATGAATGTCTTTCAATGTTCATAGAGACGACATCTTCATCACTTCTGATGCATGAAAAATTTATACCGGTGTCAAGATGAACATCTTCAGCCTGACTGTGACTCGAGTACTCAAAAATATTCCATTCTGTCTCCTCGCGCATGGATCCACGAATCGAAATTTATGATTCGATAGGGAATTATCGTATGGATAACTCCTTATCTCCGTAAAGAATATATTTTCATCACTCACGGTTGATGAAAGAATGTATACTGAAGTCAGGATGAAAAAACTTTAGCCAAGAAACGAGTTGATCGAGCGAAAAAATTTCATTTTGTATCCTTCCAGTTTGATTCACTGATCGAGATTCAAGATCCTAATCAAAAGTACCGCTTGAATGTCTCCCGATGTGCAAAGAGATCACATCTTCATCATTTTCGGTAGATAAAGAATCTGTACTAGTGTTAGGATAAAAATCTCAGGTAAGATTGCGAGTCGGGGATCCTGAGAATTTTCAATTCGTCTCCCTGTACTCTAATTCGCTAATCGAAAATTATGATTCGGTTGGAAATTGCTGCATCGGTGGTTTCTCATCTTCATCAAAACTCGTCACTTTTGCTCGATGAAAAAATTCAAATTCAGTTCAGGCCAAAAGTTTGAGCCCACTCCGAAGACGTCACCTGGATATCGTCAAGTTGAGACGATTGACTGAATCTTTTGCGTACAAATCCACGGATTCCGATTGCGTTATGACTAATTACAGAGTGAGTATTAGACATCATCGGAATGAGGAGGAGAACTTTCTATCCTTGGGGACATCGCTGTTTTTTTTTGTGAATTGTCGAACTCCGTGTATAGCTGGTTGGGGTCTTGCATTTTTTTTGAGCCCCTCAACAAAAGGTTTGGCAAATTAGAGCAAATCGAGACAAGTATCGTGCAATTGGGAAAAAAATTCCCGAAAATTTTATTGACCTTGCGCGAATTTTTTGAAAGTCTACGATTGTATCTCTGTGACGTCCTACGGTGCAAGTTGTTTTGAAGTCATACTATTTGCGCAAGATGAAAAAAATTTTTGATAATTTTTTTCCCAATGCTAAAATACTTGTCTTGATTTGCTCGAATTTGCCCAACCTCGCATTGTTTTTTCCCTTCCGTTTCGACCAATGTTCAGAGTAGTAGCAGTCGATGACTGTATCCCTGTGACGTCACACGGTGCAAGTCTTCCTGACGTTAAACAATTTGCGCAAGATGAAGAAAATTTTTGCGAATTTTTTCTCCAATTGCACAATACTTATTTCAATTCGCTCCAATTTGCCAAACCTTTCCTTGAGGGGGTCAAAAAATGCAAGAACCTAATTGCTACAACTTTCCGTCCTTTTCTGCGTGAAAAAACGGAGAATTCCAATGGTATGAATCGTACGTACCATCCATTCCATGAAAGCAAGGACTTCACAGAGATCCTCGTCATTGCAAAAGGAATGATGCTAATTCGTAAGATTCTATGTTTGTGTAAACATAGTTCCCTCATTCTTGTCGAGTCAGCATTGTACATGAAAAAAATTGTTGTGAGTGAGTCACGAGTCAACGCATGCACATGGAAAATACGTCTCTCATTGTTCGCAGTATAGGAGATAGCGATGTGGCGATGAGCAATACGCAACGCACAGCAATTTTCCAAACGCGACTAATTGGGTGTACATTCATAATTGCACAACTTGAGTCATACATACAACATTCACAGAAAAATTCCATTTCCATGACAAAGGAATGTGCCAATTCTTGAAAACTCATAATTCCCGTGAACATGTTCTTCTCGTGCACCTAATTCGTCAAGCCAGCATTGCTCATAAAAATTGTCGTCAGTCACGTGTCAATGTATGCCCATGGAGAATTCGCCTCCTGTTGTGCGCATTAGACGGGAGGGGAAAACGATGAGCAATATGCAATGCTCAGCAATTTTCCAAAAGCGACGAATTGGGCGTACATTCATCATCGCACGACATGAATCATCCATATGAAATTCACAGAATAATTCCATTTTCATGACAAAGGGATGTGCCAATTCTTGGAAACTCAATATTCACGTAAACATGTTTTTCTCATACACCTAATTTGACGAGTCAGCATTGCACATGAAAAATTGTCGCGAGTCACGTGTCAATGCATGCACATGAAAAATACGTCTCTTGTGCTCAGTAAAGGAGGAAGCGATGAGCAATATGCGATGCTTAGCAATCCTCGGATGCGGTCAACGTGTCGTATATTCATCATTCCCCTCTCTCCAACGATTGATACTCACAGGACAATGAGATATTCCAATACCCGTGACCCATGAACCTGTGCCTTATCGTGGCATTTAATCGTCAGGCACTAAAAATGTTACGGAATCTATCCTTTTTCTTTGGATTTTTATGGAGATTACTTGATCACTGTGGGGTAAGTATAAGAAGACTAGGCCAAAAGTTACTTCTCGCGTGTAAGTGATCGAGGGGTGTGCTGTTCAATAGAAATCAAGGTCCACAGCTGATATCTTGAATTGATCTCGGGATTCCAAGCAATCCCCATACGTTGAAAATGCACTGTTCTGGGGCGTTGAGACTTATGAAACTCAATCATCATTGTCTACATGTATTGTATCCTTTTCCCAAATCGGACTCTATTGCTTCCCCGCTCGAATAGTTAGAACCATTCCAAGAACACCTCGTCTTTGCGAGGCATGATACAAGGAAGATTACGATCGTAAGATCGCAGTCAAAAAATAATTCAAAAATTAAGCGTTTCGGTGCAGCAACACTAGGGCCACCTCATCAGTGCCCCTCTGGGTGCCTTGGGCAGACGCTTGCCTCTGATCGCATCGAGGACTTTATTGTGAGCGCACGATCTGAATTTTACTCGCAAAAGCTAGTGAAAATTGGACGCCGCCTACTGGTACTGTGCGCAATTGAAAGCCATGCGCGGCAAAATTTTCACTAGCTTTTGCGAGTAAAATTCGGATCGTCCGCTTACAATAAAATCCTCGATGCGATCAGAGGCAAGCGTCTGCCCAAGGCACCCAGAGGGGCACTGATGAGGTAGATCTGATGTTGCTGCACCGAAACGCTTAATTTTCGAATTATTTTTTGACTGCGATCTTACGATCGTAACCTTCCTTGTATCATGCCTCGCAAAGACGAGGTGTTCTTGGAATGGTTCTAAGTATTGGAGCGGGGAAGCAATAGAGTCCCATTTTGAAATCCTTATGAAGTACCGCTCAATAGAAGCATTGCATTTGGATGTAAAGTATCCATTATAGAATGAGTCAAACCTTATAATGTAGAATCTTGCGTTTTCGATCAGATACCCATTGACCTCGGAACTCTGGAATTACTACAAAGAGAGTAGAAAAAGAGGAAAGGGAGATTCAATATTCACGACTGATCAATATGATCTCCTCACCTTCTCATAGAATTATAACGAGTATAGAGAGAGAGCTGGGGTTTCTAGCGAGTGGGGTGGGGGAGGGGTGAGGGGAGGGGTGGTCAGTAACTATGAATGGCGTGGGAATATGCTGATTGGCGTCAAGTGGCGTGGGAATATTGTGAATAACGTGGGAATATTGGAAGAAGTTGTTGCGATAGTCGGTATACGAGATAAGAAGAGGGACTTGAGAATACGATTGATATCACGGTTTGGATGTTGTCGTGGGAAAATTGACAATGGCGTGGGAATACAAAATGTCGCGTGCCACGTGATATATATGGGTCATTCTGGACCAAGGTGAACATTTTGAAAATCGACGAGATTTAAAATTGCCCCAAACATTTTTTTTCCGTTAGTACTACTAGAATGTAGTTGAAAAATTTTTTTCAGATTTTTTTGGGACCAATGGCGGGCCCTACGAATTTTCCAAGTCCCATTTTTGGGCAGTTTTTCGCTCATTTTTCGCTATCTTGGAAAATTCGTAGCTCGGACCCAAATGCATCTTTTTCATCCTAGCTGGGCGCATTTTTTTCAGTATGACATACACTTTCAAGAAAGAAATTGACCGGTCCAAAAAATTGATATCTGGTAGGTCCCACGGTTGCATCGAAAAAGGCCCAAAAATACGACTTTGCACCACCTTTGGAGGCGTATAGGTCAAAATGGAAGCCTCGTAGCAAAATTTTGCAGGAGAAAAAACTTATAGGCCTTGAAAAAACCTTCAATTTCCTTTTCAAAACGTGTCATTATCTTATCTCACGTACGATCTACAGCCGATTTAAGTTGGGCATTTTTGTAAAAACGTGAAACTTCAAGGCCAATTTAAAAAAATCGTTCATTTTTTATCGACCCCAAACCTATGAGAAAATGTTCTTTCAGGTGTCTATTTAAAAGCCCAACAATAATTTGGTTGTTCCTTTGAAACCCCGATTTTATACGAGCTGTTAAAAACAGTCGAAAATACCGAAAATCGTGTCGAATTCGGGCCTTACCATGAAGCTTCAAGGACTGGGTCTTCCCTTGCTCTCGATCCGTGGACTCTAAAGGCCTCAACAGGAAGTGCGCAATGCTTTTTTCTCCACTTTTTCCCCCGTGTATAAGCATAGGCCCTGTAGTTGCAGTCGCCGCCACGGGCGCGCATTGGCGCTACTTCCACAGGGGAAAAAAGGGGGAAAAAGAGCAAATGCGCACCTTCTGTCGAGGCCCTAATTATACAGCACTCGGCATAAAATATTGTGGAAGATGAGACCTAGAGCTGAAAAATGGCCTCTCGTACGATGTTTTTGGATGGAACCGTCCAAAACTAGAGTAAATTGAGTAAATACAAGATAAATCGAGAACCGGCCGCTTTAGCACTCCGCGTATGCTCCGCACTGCATGTCATCCTCCGTTAATGCGGAAGTGATAAGTGATATTAACAGCTGATGCAGTATTGTCAGGTATTATCCAGTGAAGACAGAGATAAGAAGGTTCTCTAATCTCCGTTATAGACTGTAGACTGTACGAGGTTTTGGTTGTTAGTGACCACCACGAAAAAATTGTATGTGTCAGTCAGCGTCTCGATCAGGAATTTTGGTACACTCGAGAACAAGGTGAACCATGGCGTGAAGATAACTTTTGTTATCTTTACGCCATGAGGTGAACTGCAATGGGATGACGGTCAGTGACCGTTCGAGATCATTCGTCTCCCTCGCACTCATGGGATAACCTATTAGGTGCAAGTGAGATGGGAGATCTCGAATGGCCGCTGACCGTCACTACCTTCCCCGCGGGGTTTGCCCCGAACCATGGCGGAATTGCCCCGAACATGCCTGGAACATCGCGGGTATTAGGGCAAATGTATTGTGAAGCATATGAAGTGTAACGCCTTCCCCGCAGGGCCCCCGCAAAGTATCTGATCACTTTCACAACATTCCTGCATAGTGTCTCAGAGTTAACCTCACTTCTGTGGGTGTATGATGGAAATTTCAACAGAGGCATTGAACGTGAACATACTGTATTTTAATATCATTGATGAGCACCACTCACTTTTCACACAAATCTCAGTCCAGCAAAATTAATTTCTTCGTCACACGCTGCAAAGTCAAGTGACTATTTGCCCTCAGTAGAAGTAAACACAGGCTGGATATTAGTAGCTCTTATGAGGCTTTCCCAGGTCTTCAATGAATTTTCAACTTTACTTGAACATACTTTACTTGAACAATCACATAATAGTGATAACATTACAAACATATCCGGAATTATTTTAAAGGTCTCAACAGAAACTGCACTAATTTTTCGCAAATATTGCCCCGATGATACCTCGCGGGTGCCCCGCGGGGAAGGCGTTACACTTCATGTGCTTCACAATACATTTGGCCCATCTTCGGGGCAAACCCCGCGGGGAAGGTACCAAAATTTCTGATCGGGACGCTGACTGACACATACAATTTTTCCGTGGTGGTCACTAACAACCGAAACCTCGTACAGTCTACAGTCTATCACGGAGATGAGAGAACCTTCTTATCTCTGTCTATACTGGATAATACCTGACAATACTGCATCAGCTGTTAATATCACTTATCACTTCCGCATAAACGGAGGATGGCATGCAGTGCGGAGCATACGCGGAGTGCCAAAGCGGCCGGTTGGGCTAGTGAGCGCGGGCTAGTTAAGTGAGAGATGCATCACAATCGATTTCCTCGATTTATCTTGTATTTACTCAATTTACTCTAGTTTTGGACGGTTCCATCGTAATACATCGCACGAGAGGCCATTTTTCAGCTCTAGGTCTCATCTTCTACGATATTTTATGCCGAGTGCTGTATAATTAGAGTCCACGAATCGAAAGCAAGGGAAGACCCAGTCCACGAAGCTTCATGATAAGGCCCGAATTCGACACGATTTTCGGTATTTTCGACTGTTTTTAACAGCTTGTATAAAATCGGGATTTCAAAGGAACAAGCAAATTATTGTTGGGCCTTCAAATAGACACCTAAAAGAACATTTTCTCATAGGTTTGGGGTCGATAAAAAATAAACGATTTTTTTAAATTGGCCTTGAAGTTTCACGTTTTTACAAAAATGCCCAACTTAAATCGGCTGTAGATCGTTTTTTCAAGGCCTACAAGTTTTTTCTTCTGCAAAATTTTGTTACGAGGCTTCCATTTTGACCTATACGCCTCCAAAGGTGGTGCAAAGTCGTATTTTTGGGCCATTTTGATGCAACCGTGGGACCTACCAGATATCAATTTTTTGGACCGGTCGATTTCTTCCTTGAAAGTGTACGTCATACCGAAAAAAATGCGCCCAGCTAGGATGAAAAAGATGCATTTGGGTCCGAGCTACGAATTTTCCAAGATAGCGAAAAATGAGCGAAAAACTGCCCAAAAATGGGACTTGGAAAATTCGTAGTGCCCGCCATTGATCCCAAAAAAATCTGAAGAAAAATTTTTTCAACTATATCCTAGTAGTACTAACGGAAAAAAATGTTTGGGGCATTTTTAAATTTCGTCGATTTTCAAAATGTTCACCTTGGTCCAGAATGACCCATATATATAGTCAATGACCAGGTGCGGAAATGCTGACGCTCCAGCTGGTAAAGAAATAAAGTCTGCGCTGATGAGTCATCATTGTTATGACTATCCGAAGTGATGTTAGTCTACTCAGGCCAACCGAATGTCTGAACAAAATATCTCGACTCTTATTGGAGAATGATTTAGGAGTAATGCAAAGATGCCACTAAAATCTCGGAAGAACGAATACTCCTCAATAAAAGTCGACTCAAGACTGTAGTGATGTAGTGACCCCAGTCACCTTCTCCGGTTCTCTCGTTTGATGTTTGAAGAAAATCGAGACGAGATGGAGCCAATATGCGGGTCAATCCGAATTCAGCAGCCCTAATAACCCAAAGCATGCTCAGGCTGTTCTTTTCATCAAGCAAAAGTATCATGTGGGTCGGTCAATATCTTTCACGTGTTCATGATCACCGACTATCCATCACTCCGGAGATTTGAATCTCCTCCAACGAATTTGTGATGGGAGATCAAAGTCCCGTGGACATCTTGATTCCTGATTCACGTGTTCGTTCGTTGTGAAACGGTTTCCAGGGGTCGTATCATGGAAATGACAAACCATCAAGATATACTCATGGATGACCATGATTTTCATGAGTGCTGTTTGATTTTCAGGGTGCGAAACAGAAAGTTGAATTTCTCACAAAAAAAACCAAGTCCTACCAAGCGGTCAAGAAAATCAAGAGATATGAGGAGGAATTTGATGTCCATGAGTTTTCAGATCGCGCCCTAGGCATCTATGTGAAAGCCCACGAAACGCTGATAAGGTACAACTCGTCTCATCAGTCATGTTTGAAATGATGTTGCCATTTCCACATGTAGTTAATATCACGTAGGAGGAGGAACTTCTCTCCTGATCCATTCGCAGGTAGACATGTCAACTCGGATATCGATCCCGGAGGACTGATAACCAAATGCTCCGGATTCCATTCAGTTTAGGCTGGAGATAGTTGTTGTGCAATACACAACTCATTGTGATTCAATCCTTTTTCTCGCTAAAATTGACTCCAACAATATTTCAATGTTGACGTATCAGCCTGTTATGTCCACACTGTCGAAAATACCTGTGTGAGATTTACCATTCTTGTATCTCTATCGTGGAGAAGGCTTTGCATACGCAGGAATCGCTTCGCTCTTATTGCCCAACCACTCTCTGATTTTATTCATCCCTCGTCTTAGAATGTTCGATAATCATGACTGATTGGTCATCTTGGATGACTGGGTTATAAGAAGTGGGAAGCTCTTCTATAGATGGTAATAGGATTTGATTCTTGCGATGAGACAGCTGATGAGTCATGGACGTTTTTCCATGTCAAAAACAAAACGTATATGATCTTGCGATATGATTGGGTTGATGTGGAGACAAGCCTGGTGAGTTCGACCGAAGAAAGTCGACGAAACGTTGCAAGAATGGAACCTTATCCACCATCTGTAGAAGAGTGCTTTTACTTTCTATAATCCAGTCCTTCAAAATCAAGAATCAGTCATAATTATTGACCAACCAATCTCGCGGTGATGCTTGCACGCGTAGAATCGCGCAAAATCTCTGATATTATCGTTTCTATCGGGCGATGAGAACACTTGCATTACCGTGCTCATAACGCTTACGCGTTCGTCGCACACGCCAATGATCGCCCAGTCGAAGGTCAATCCCTAGACGCACATCAGTTACCTTACGACCCTTAATCCTTTGGAGAGAAATTTACCTGTGAGTAGAGTGACATTCCTCTCTAAGGGTAGAGTAATGATGAATCCTTCTAAGACGACTTCAGTGAGAGAGTAAACGCGTGGACGCTCTGATTACACTGCGCAACAGAATTTTGAGTCTGAAAGAATGCATTGACCGGACGATGATTTTTTCGTGTATTTTTCGACGCTGAAAACCAAATCCGAGCTTAGACTTGTATCTACTTGTCAGGATTTTGTTTGAATTGGACCAAACTGATTCTCTAAAAGACAGCGGTTTTTCACTAGTTTTCTAAACTGGAGGTCGCTTATCCAGGGAGTACAGATGAGTCAAAATGCATATCAACATGAGTTCCCCTACTTCTTCTGACCCGCTGAACACGATCTTGGTGTTGTTAGAGTACTATATTGCAGCCCTGAAGCCATATAAGCTCATTCAACCACCAGCTATTTGGAAAAAAGACTAATTTTGCAATAAACCTTGTAAATCTTCGAAAAATCATAAAACAGCCTAGAATGGACCGAATTAGACGTTGAACCTCGCATTTCCCCCGTTCTGTAACACACTTTGAAGGAAAAATTTGTCCAACAGTCGTGTGGGCACGGGTTTCACAGGAATATGTTCATCAAACAACTATTTTGGCCATAACTCTTGCTGTCCTAAAATCACGAGAAGAAAAAGCTCTCCTTGCACAGGATATCCAAATACAGTTCCCCGACCCAGAACAGCCTTCGAAACACGGTTTTTTGGTTTGTTTTGGGATACCATGGGAGGTATTCTGTCTAGGTTGAGAAAACTCCTCAAAAAACAGGTTTCTCGCGGCTAGGAAAAAACTCTGACGTGTTAGCTCTGAATGAACCACGGGATTGGGTCTAGACGATCTTTTCCAGGTTTCTCACAATCCGCTATTCCGCTTCTTTATCCCTATTTTCAAAGTCCTCCGCTATTTCTCCTTATCCTCTGAATTCTTCCGCAATTCCCCCCTATCTTTCGGGATAGCGGGAATCCCAAAGAATTTTGACTATCTCGTTCATCTTGCGGATGCTGATACTCTGAACTGCACCCAAATGTTTGAAATTCATTAAAGCCACGTTCAATCCAAGTATAACTGAATACGTTTGCCTCCCACGCAAATTGTGTTATCACGTGAGTATCAAGTATCTATGGATTCTCATTCTGGCATGTACGACATGATGTGATGAGATGAGAAACAAAGCGCGTTTCCGCCTCCTTATTCTTTCGCATTTTTATCGCGGCGCGATTCTTGGGCTCACTGCCACCGACGACACCATGAAGTCTCTGGAGATGAAAACAAATTTGTCGTTGAAAAATGACAGAAAACGTCGAAATCACAGAATTGGAATTCTCTAGTAATTTTCATTTTCTACAAAAATAGGAGTATGTAAAGACTTGATGGTTGTAGGAATGTGTTCCGTTTTGAATTTCTTTCAGATTCCTACCATCATTTTCCAATTAAAAGTGATCACACATATCGGTTCTCGTCTATGTCCACTGTATTGGACGAAGTAAGTGAGGAGGTTGATGCACTTAATTTAGAAAACGGAAAAAAGAAAGCTGAAGATGAGACAAAAAAGTCCGATTCAGAATTGGGGAAGAATAATAAAATGAAATTAAGAACGAATAGAAACTGGAGTCTTGAGCATAGAATATTTGAAAAGTTGGAAGACTATTATTAGGAACGATTGTGCAGTTGGTTCAGAGTATTTCGATCGGATCCAAGAGATGCTCCTTAACGCTACTAATGAGAAACTTTGTATCGACTCAATTTAAGAGATAACAAAGATCCGAGGGAATTTGAGGGATAAGGAAAGATGAGTAAGAATAAAAGTAGATTAATTGGCTCACAAAATAGAAAAATGGAATTCCAAAATACGTAACTCTGCGATAAAGAAAAAAGCGTAATCGCGTATGCTAGGAAAATTATTCATCCATCTTCACTTTACATCACATGAAATTCCCAAACTCAAGTGACGTGTGTACACTCCTCAGAAAGCAAATAGTTGGTCCTGATCTAATGTAGCATGAATATGATTCAAACTTGACGCGTTAAATTAGATCTTGAGCGTTTCTCAACACAAGTTCAATGAGAAAAATTCAGAATGACACTCCCACGAGGATATCATGAGTAAACACTCAATAACTCAGAAAATTCCTGTAAAACTCACTAATTTTTTTTGGTTTGCAATATGGTACGTCGTTGCCATTTAGATAATCAGTGTCATGATCTACCCGATTTTCGATTTCTATTCTAATGGAAAATGAAGATTCTGATTGAACCCATGCCAAAGAATGCATGAATTTCATTGATGAAAATTCCGCTATATTACCCCTATTTCTTCATCCAAGCTTCCACTATTCCGCTATTTTCCACAAAATAGGGGCGAGAAGCCTGCATTTCGCGTCGGGAAACCTTGTTTGGGTACCCCGTGCAAGAGGAAACTTTTCTCCTCGTAATTTCAGCACAGCACAAGTTATGACAAAGATGGGTGTTGAATAAGAAATTCCTGACGTCATACCAGTGCCTCTACAGCTGTTGGATAACTTTTCCCTTCGAAGTATGTTACAAAACGAAAAATATGCAGGGACGAACGTCGTTTTTGGTCCATCCTAGACTGTTCTATGATTTTCCGAAAACTTATCGTAAAGTCAGATTCTTTTTTCAAATCCCAATTGGACCAATGAGCTCATACGGCTCCGAAAGTGCAATATAGCGCTCTGAAAATACCGGAATCGTGTTCAAAGGGTCAAAATATGTAAGTCAACATATTTTGATATGCATTTTGACCCATCTGTACTCCCTGGCTAAGAGACTTTCAGTTGACAAAATTAGTAATTTCGTGAAAAACGCTGTTTTTTAGAGAATCAGTTTATTCCAATTTGAAAAAATCCCGACGTGTACGCGCGAATCTGGGATCGGATTTGATTTCAGCGTCGAAAATTACTCAAAGAAATCATTGTCCGGTCCATGCATTATTCCAGACCCAAAATTTTGTTGCGCAGTGTTACCTCGAGCTAACTAACGAAAGATAACTCTAGGGCACGAATTTATGGTCGTCATCTGGAGTCCAGATAACCGAATCCGAGGCACCGCATTCGGTGCGGCAAATATGAGTATCCATCAAAACTAGCGATTGTGACACCAAGGATTGACTCATCCAGACTCTGGATCACGTCTATAAATTCGAGCCTAAGCTTGACAAAATCGTCGGGCCGACGGATAACCACGGAAACCATATCTCCACTAGGGGATCTTCAATAGAGCTTATATTTCTGTCACGTTCATTTTCATCAAACTGAATCAAAGAACAAATTCACACGCGAGTGACGCAAGGTCTAACTTATGTCTAACAAAAGTTGAGCTTAACTTCAGTTTTGATGAGGAGATAGGATCAGCCTCCATCACATCAGGTACTTCATTGTGCAGCCTCCTTTCGAGGGCACTGTTCCCGGGAGTCAGGATTGTTGAGCTCAATCGCAATTTCGGGGTTGATCTTGAGAAGATTTTCTTCCGCTGTGTGCTGCTGCTGCAGTCTCTAAAATTATCTCCCATTGGCTCTCGAAAGCGAGCTTAGATTGCTTTAGCGTTCGCTTCTCTGCTTCCTCACTCGGACCTTTTCTTTTCCTGCTGTTGGGAATGAGATCTACTCCTCTCTTGTGTTGATCCTTTCCTCCAACTACCTCCGCCTGTGGCGTGTTCCCATCGCTTGTAGCTTCACGCGTAATTCCACCAGCCAAGTGTGCAACTGACGGCGCGCTCTGCATCTTTGCCCTCCCTCCCCCCCCCCCCAAGATCCAAATGGGGCCCCGCTTCACTTGGGGAAATCTTGCGGTCAATGCTTGACATTTCATCTTCTTTCTTCTTTCCAGAGCCTGGAATCGCGTGCTGGCCGTTCCCAGACCAAACCAGCACGAGGAAGGGGGGAGGGGCTGTGCAACAATGAGTTATACTGTGTTGAAGTGTGGTATGCTGTGTTATACAAGGTTATACTGTGTGCATCTGTCTGTGTCAATGAGTGTGGGAGAGTGCGTGTGTGTGAGTGTGAAAGTCAGTGTCTGACTGTAGAGTTGCACGAATTTGTGTGCCCGAATGAAGCGGCCCCCGGCACCACGATCCGGAGAAGGGTCTGATCATCGCAAACTGTCCGACCCCAAGTTCCAGTAAGGGTGTGGTGTTTTGTGTGGTGCGTGTTCTGTATTTTATCGGTATGTTTGTGTAGTACTTGTGCGGGCGTAGGTATGATGCGTGTAGGGTGTAGTATGAGTAGATGTGAGTGTAGGACTCGGGTTTGGAGGGGCGTCGCTCCCTCAAGCTCCGAGTGCAGCCCGAAAGTCACACTCAGAGCCCCTTGCGGATTCTCTCTCTCCAAAAATTCTTGGGTGTCAGCAGGTATTCGCTGTCTCATGGTTGAGCGTGATAACCTGTTTCGTGAAGCCAATCGTACACAATCACAAGATTTTCCGCAGAAATACCGTAGGGAACGTGCACAAGTCAAATCAGAGCTAAAATAATGCTAAGAACGCGTACGTCGCGGACAGAATATCATCCGCTCCGGATCCAAGATCCAGATGGAGCGAGCTCCGGAAACTAGAGGTGCTAACCCGCCCTCGCATGTCCCACTTAGATTCATTTGACGCAAAGACCTTGAACGAACACTATGCTAGTGTGAGAAGCCTAGGTGAAATTCTGACAGAAGAAGAGGTTGATCGCGTCTGCTTCATACCCTTGCCAACAAGCATCCCAACATTCGACTTCGCTCCAGTTAGTGAGTCTGATGTCACCAAAGCTTTTTTTGCCTTGCCTCCATGGCGGCTTCCTGGATATACTTTTTAAATGACCACTTATCGTCGAGCCACACGCCGAGGTATTTCAACTCCGTTTTGCGGGGGATCCTCTGCCCATGGATAAAGAATCAGGGCAAGTCGAACTTCCTCCGTCTTGTGACCACTATGGCTTCGTACTTTTTGTACTACAAATCGATATACATGCTTTCATGATCATCAAAATGAATGCGAGTTGATTACACGATTCTCATAAAAAATCCTGTGATATGTTATGAAATCCAGTAGCTCATACAAAGAGAAACAGACTAGGGAAAAACAGAGCAGAGTGATAGACATCATTTTTCCAAAGCTCATAACATGAATGAGAGGAGGAGAAAATGAACAACTGAATGATGAAAATACAACTTCCGGAAAGTGTTCAGTTTCACTGACATTGAGATTGAAAAATGAGAACGAAAATGAGTAGGGGTAAATGAGAAAATGATGATGATGTGGAATAGCAATTCCGTAATTTTGCGAGAGTTGAGTTTCAAATCAATCGAGCATACGAATGATTTTTGATTCAATGTGAGCGTAATGAATATATGATCGAGTCACTCGTCCAAGTAAAAGAATTGAATGATCATTCTAGCCCTTAATTACCTATGTGGTAGACTTTTGGCACACGCAAAATTTCAATCGTTCCTCAAAGTCGGAACTCATTTTTTGGAACCCTGGGGCCTACATGTAATTTAATATTTTGGTATTATCTTTCGAATAGACCGAATTCAAAATGAGGGAAAAAATTTCTTTTTAAAATATCACCAAAATGAGGACCTAAAATGTATCACCGCCAAAAGTCGAAAGGACCCCGCCATAAATCATAAGAAATTGGCTTTCGGTAAGAGCTCAAACGATAGATCTCGGCGCACTGATCAAAAGTGCTCATGGGCGCAAAATCCCAGGAGGTCCTCATTTTGCGGTATCTTGTCTCAAAGATGCCCCTTGATGCATCGAAAAATAGGGTTACGAGTCGATTTTCGTCAAACTAAACTGTGGCTGCACATGCATTATTTTTCAGATGCGCGTTTGACAATTTCGTTCTCTTTTGATGATTGTGAGATCCAGTAAAGTTGGATGGATGTGATATGGAATAATAATCTTGGGAAAAAATACACATGCGCATTATAGTTGATCGATGCGCTGAGGCAGACTCTTCACCATGCAGTAACTTGAGTCTCTGTCAAGCACTCTGTCTTCTCGGGAGCTTTGCCTCATGATGAAATATACTTCTCAATCACCATACGATTTGATCTGATACGATTCCTATTCAAATACAATGATATACAAATACCCCACTCTATTCTTATGAAAACCACTGTTTTCGCCGGTGTTGGGTTTTGGATTCAGGGTGCATTGTGACGAGAGGAATGCGAATTGATGATTTTAACGAACACTAGTATATTAAGCAATAACTTGATACATGCTGGATGTGGTGGAGAGTGTGCGTACTGTGCGCGATCCACGAGAAGACTGACTGAATCGGAGCAGAGCGGGAGGCCTATAGCCGAGCGGCTGAATGTCTATATATGTATACTGCAATCGGTTCTACTGCCGGTTCAGCATATCTACTGTCGGTTGAGGGTCTACTGCCGGTTGAGCGTCTATGCTATTGTGTAGGTGCATGTATGTGTGCCGTCGCGTAACATTGCTTGATCGGTGCTACATAAACATCCTCCAACCTCGAGAGAAAAATAGATTTCATTGAATTAAACAAATGATTTCATAAAAGTGTGGAAGAATAAGAGTTCACTTGTTGTGAAAAATATAAAGTCATTATTCAATTTCACTTGGAGGAAATACTCCAAACTGTTCACTGATTTCCCAAAAATGAGAAAAAATTATAGATTCTAAGCAACGCTGCACAGATCACTCTCCATCTGCTTTTGGTGAATGAAGTAATTTCACCAACTTCACAATCGGCCGATCAAGGATGGTGGTAGCTGTGCGCATCTGCACGACTCGAACAATCCCATCTTTGCCAGGGAGCGTCTTGATTATTCGGCCCAGTGGCCATCTGGATGGCGGCGTTATTTCGTTTCTCACTAAAACCAGGTCACCTTCAGCAAAGTGAGGTTGTACTGAGGTCCACTTATTTCGTTCATGGAGCGTATGGAGATACTGGTACGACCAACGTTCCTAAAGTTGTTGGACCATTTGTGTGATGATTTTCCAGCGCCGTAGAGGTGATACTTTGTCATCAGTAACTCTATCCTTGACAATCAAAAACGATGGTTCTCCGATCAAGAAGTGGGCTGGTGTGAGAGCTTCTAGATCAGAAGTGTCATTGCTGAGGGGCATGAGGGGCCTAGAATTGAGGCACGCTTCTACTTGATCTAGGACTGTTGTGAATTCCTCAAAGGTGAGTATAGTTTCCCCCACTACCCTCTTTAGGTGATGTTACACTGCCTTAACCCCAGCTTCCCAAATTCCTCCAAAATGTGGGATGGATGGTAGATCAAAACGCCACTTTGTCTCCAAATTGCTAAGGGATTGGGAAATGAAATTAGAGTAGGGTGAATTTTTGGTGAACATTTTCCCAAGTTCGGCATCTGCTCCTACCAAATTCTGACCTTGATCACTTATGAGAAGCTCACAAGGTCCTCGTCTTGCCGTGAATCTGTCGAACGCGGCTAGATACAACTCTGTAGTGCAATCGGAGACAGCTTCAAGGTGAACTGCTTTCGTGCAAAGACAAATGAAAATAATGAAATAACCCTTGTAGAAAATTTGTCCGCGAATGCGTGAAGCTAGCAACTTAAATGGACCTGCGTAATCTACACCTGATTTTTTAAATGGACGCGTAGGCAGTATCCGTTCTTGAGTTACTGCTGCCATCATTTGATACTGTGGAGTAGCTCTGTATCTTTGACAACTGGTGCAATTATCAATAATGACTCTCACTGAATTTTTTCCTCGAATGATCCAGAACATTTGTCGGCTAGTAGAAAGAGTCAGTTGAGTACCACCGTGCAACGTGATGTGATGAAAATATCGAATCAAGAGCTCCGTTAGAGTAGATTTTGTAGGTAAGATAACAGGAAATTTCTCATCGTCACATAGATCCGAATTCTTGATTCTGCTACCTACTTTCAACAAACCGTCTTTCAGCACGGGGTTCAAGGATTTCAAGGCTTTTGCTTTGGGTAGAACTTTACTTCCTTGCAGCATTTTATATTCAAATGGAAAATTAACTGAGTAAGATAGCTCATGACAAGTTTAGCGTGACGAATTTCATTGCTGTCTATGAGCTGATCTGAACGAAACGGAAACTTGCTAATAATGCATGACTTTGTCTTTGAGAGATGTTCTTTTCACGATTCTTGAAATAAATCTCATAATATATACAGTGACTCTAATCAGTTTGGTGAAAGAAGAGTACCGTTTCATCAGATCCCAAATCTGGATCTTCGGAGTCTCTGAAGTTATGGTATTTACAGATACTTCAGTGTTTTCATTAGTCGACTTCTCTGGATTGGTAGAAAAATTCAAATCGACATAACCTGTTAGACTCCAATCGCGATTGTGTTCTCGCAAGTCGGGGGGCCCCTCCCACCACAGACGATGTGAGACGAGTTCATTCCCCGAACACCCTCTGAAAGCAACATCTGCAGGGTTTTTCGACAACTTGATGTAGTGCCAAGTGACATTGGGAATCAGAGAGACCATTACTAAGGGGTACGAGAGACCTGGAGTTGATACATGTCTCTGCTTGGTCGAGGACTCTTGTAAATTCCTCCAAGGTAAGTATTGTTTTCCCCACTACCCTCTTTAGGCGATGTTTCACTGCTCTAACCCCTGGTTCCGAAATTCCTTTGCTATAAGGTACGGCGTGTAGATGAGGACACAAATCCGTAACCAATCTACTAAGGGACCGGGAGATGAAATCGGGATCAAATAAATCTTTAAAAATACAAAATCCAGACACTTCTGGCTTCTGAGTAAAATGTACTATACGTGTACCGATGCCTGTGCGATTCGAAGAAATCTTGAAATAGTAAACACATTTGTGCCTATTCCTCGACGAGATTTGTTCACTAGAGAGGACTCCGCGCTCGCATGAAGCACGGGCGATAATCTCGTCACCTTCAGCACTAGTGTCATAGACACATGAGCCTATCATAATCAGCTGATTTGAGTTCGACTTGATATTCAGTTCCATTATTGAATGGAACGAAATTTCAAAAATAGATGAGTACTGCGCTTGCTGATCTATGATTGCTCGAATCTCATGTGTAGAATCATGCATAGATTCAGCTAGAATCAGACTGGCAGGAGTCAAAGCCTCATCATAATCAGTATTTTCATTTAGAATAATAATATCACATAGTTCGACTCCAATAGCGGCATTGATGCTGATTTGGTAGGCGGTTGAAAAAGATAAATAGCCTTTGGCGCATGTCCAGGTATATCTGAACCTCTTGAGTCACCGTTGTCAGGGATAATAGAATAATGCCTGCAGCTGCAGATATTGTATAGTCCTTCAATCGTATACTTTAAAATGAGATGCTCAAATGACAGACCAGTGAGGCATCTATCGAGTGGATTGATAAGGTTTCCTTCATCGGGTACTGATTTGGCCTCAAGGGTGTTGCAAGGTAGCGAAAGATGAAAACCCTCGCCAATCGAGCAAGAGAACTGAAGAATAGTTTGGTGAGCACATATATATTGTGTTCCAGATTTTAGCGAAAATTGCTGAGCATTTTTGAATTCTGACTCAGACTTGAGAATACATTGCTGAGCATTTGTAGGTTGTAGCTCAGTAGGTTTTTGAGCATCCATATTTTCTAACTCAAGCTGTGAAATAGATTGCTGAGCACTTAGATATTGTGACTCAAATTTGAAATTATTTACCTGAGCTCTTATCTGCGGAGACTCAGATTTGAAAAAAGATTGCCGATCTCGGATATGCAGAGAATCAAGCTTGAAAATAGATTGCTGAGCACATATATATTGTGACTCAGACTTGAATTTAGGTTCCTGAGCTCTTGTATGTTGGGACTCAGGTTTGAAAAATGGTTGCTGAGCTCTTATATGCGGAGACTCATGCTTGAATATAGGTTGCTGAGCACTTGCAAGTCGTGACTCAGACTGGACAATAGGTTGCTGAGCACTCATATCTTGTGACTCAGAGTTGAAACTAGGTGACTGAGCTCTTATATGTGGAGACTCAGACTGAAATGTAGCAGGCGGATCTAGTTCTATCCGAAATCTCAAATCCATGGTGGAATTTCGATCGAGAAACAAAAGAAATTCATTGAAGAACTGTAGATTGTTGAAATATCTTCCTTTTACAGTATTGAAGACATTACCTCTGAAATGATCATCGGCACAACCAACATCATCGCGATTCATTAACTCATCATGAGTATCCTGGAATTGTTGCGAATGATTCTCCAACGATTCCATACGAGCGAGACATGCACCCTTCGTTCTTTTCGATTGGTGTAATTTTTCAAAATCAATGCAAAGATTGGAAAGGTTGGTTGCACCCTTTGTTCTTTTCGATTGGTGTAATTTTTCAAAATTAATGCGAAGATTGGAAAGGTTGGTTCGCAGTCTAAACTGCCTCCCAATTTTGAACCTGGCAGTAGACAGACGAGCTAGTTCTTCAAGAATATCCATCGTATATGATGACATGGATATTATCTTTTAATAACTTGTTCAAAATGAATTACTCGTCTCAACAAATGATTCAGACGAAGAGAAAATCCAAACGATGTCAGAGCGTCTATACGTGTATACTCAGGCGACACTATTGCCCTGAAATTCCGGAAAATGTCGGAATGGCAATCTGTGTACAATCGTTTTGAATTATGGTTTTGACATCCCGGAAAATGTCGGAATAGCAATCTGTGTGCAATCAACAGAAATTATAACTTTGACATTCCGGAAAATGTTGAAATGGTAATGAGAAAATAGTTTGAGATGCTCTCAGAGCGAGATGAGTACTCCAAGAAACCCAAGTACTGGTCTTGAAACAAAAATTTCAGGCGCAATTTCAAGCACTCGAGAATAAAGCAATGAGACACTCTATCAGCTAAGGATATTTGAGTCCTCGAGAATGAAAAAGTGAGACACTCTATCAGCTAACGATATTTGAGTGCTCGAGAATAAAGGAGTGAGACACTCTATCAGCTAAGGATATTTGAGTACTCGAGAATAAAGAAATGAGACACTCCATGAGCTAAGGATATTTGAGTACTCGATAATATACAACATGTGAATAGTATTACACAGCAAGCGTTATTAGCATTTTACAGCAAGTGAATGGCATTACACAGCAAGCGTTATTAGCATTTTATAGCATGTGATTAGCATTGATAAGCAATCGTTATTAGCATTTTATAGCATGTGAATAGCATTACACAGCAAGCGTTATGAGCATTTTACAGCATGTGAATAGCATTACACAGCAAGCGTTATTAGCATTTCATAGCACGTGAATAGCAATGCATGAGAAAATCATGAAAATATGCGACAATCGTTAGAACATATTGATTAGGTATATACCCTCCCGAACACGAAAAGAAGCTCAAAATATTCATTGAAAAACGTAGCATGATGCAGTACTTGAATATGAACGTACCGATTAAGGGGAGGGGCAAAGGTAGGCAGTGAAAGAATCCCTCAAAGAATGTAGGAAGGATAGACAACTCACTCACTGGTAGATGACCTTGGCCCCTGTCGCAAACGCTTCGCGACCGTTGTTACTGCGCAGGAACGTGAAGACCGATGATGTGGCACCGCTTTCTACTCTGCTAGCTGCTTCGACAATGAACGAGACGCTGGCTCTCAAAATGGCCGCCACGCGCTCGTTCTGCGGCTCGCTTGGCGTCATCCGCCGTTTGGAGCGGCGCAGGCAAAATGGCTATTATGTAGTATGGGCGATGGCTTGATTATGCCATTAAATCCCCAGAAAATGCATGGATCGCAAACTTTCAACTTGCACAATAAACTTGCATAATTTAGCTCACTGCATCATAGTCGGTAGTGATAAGATGCTCCACAACCGCAAATGAGCTCGGCACTATCAAATTGGTACCACGCGTTCGCACATCACTATGATCATACAACCTCCCTTCACAAACACCTGAATCCGGCTCGAAGGACCAAATGTTTTCGCCGGTGTTGGATAATTATAATGATAGTGGATCATTTTTTTGACTAAAATATGAGATTGTTAGCTTTGCACAAGCGAGTGCGAGTAAGATCTATATGCTTCATGTTTTGAATGTTTTGATTGATCAATGAAGATCGACTCATAACCCTATCCTCCAAGGCATTATTGGGGCATCTTTGAGACAAGATATCTCAAAACGAGGACCTCCTCGGATTTTGCGTCCATGACCACTTTTGATCAGTGCGCCGAGATCTATCGTTTGAACTCACTTACATCAATAATTACCGAAAGCCAATTTCCTATGATTTATGGCGGGGTCCTTTTAATTTTGGACAATATTCTTTCAAATCAAATGACAATAGATTCTTTGAAGTCTCTTTGTAATAGAAAAATGACTTGCAGAGCGACCTGAGCCATAATTGATATAGTTTTTTGAGAATTTGAAAAATTCTTCATTTGCTTAACCTAGGAGAGAGGCAAAAATATGACATCTTCTGGAATTTTTTGAAAAAGTATGTGTACCCCAAACGTTGGGGAGGAAATCCATATTGATTCTGAAATGCCGCAAACATATAAAAGTGATTTTCATTCGTGGTATTCCACAAGAAAACTGCGGAAATAAAGCGATTTTCGTGAAGTGTGCCCTTTAGCTACCACCTAGGTTGGAGTGTAAGTAAATCCCACCTGGGTAACTAAGGGCTAGATAGGAAAGAACGTGAAAATGAGTAAAGAGCATGTGACATTAATCGAAGCATACAACTTTCGATATAACATGAATCAGTGAACTCTGTACCGAGTTTGGGAATTAGTTATATCATGTTCCGAGAGAATTGGCACATCGGGACCCTATTTCAAAGGCCTCATGCATACGGTGAAATCCCTCATTACAGGTTTCTGTATCTTATCGACAACCTAGTACTCGCTGAATGCGCTTGTTTCAATGAACTATAGACATCTTCAGGCCTCAGTGGACTAAAACTGATTCTCGAGTCATCACCATGACCAAACATATCTCTCATCAACCGTTTTTCAATTTGGATGAACTGGAGATGATTTTATCTCTTATTGTAGGTGACAATAGTTGGATGACAATTTCTTGAGAATAAGATAGCTTAGATGGTTTCATCAGAGATCAAATTGGGAATAAGATTTGCCGAACATTTATTCTGGAAACCAGGGCCCTCCCACGTTCTTACGTTTATCACAGAATTTTGAAGCGCAGGCAGATCTACAGCTCCAAAAATCCTTCCAACAATTCCAGTTTCCATGATATTAAAATCATTCGGGATATCTGATATCATCTCAGCAGAGTCTACTTACATCGAGTAATGACGAAGTTGAGACATCTCATTGCGGATCTCGGAAATATCTTTCTCTATTGCAGTTATTCGATTCTCTATCCTATCTTCAAGAGCGTTGAGTTTTCGGAATATTTCCTCTTGAGAAGCATCCAAGTGTGCGATAAAAAGTTGGAAAGAAGTCGGAATATCGCCCAAATGCTCTGCTTCTCCTGAGTTATTATTGTTAGAATGACATGATTCAGGTGGAATCGTTCGACCCTGTTGAGAAGAACTGACTGTGATCAAATTTGAGGCCATGGTAATTTCGTGAATCCGCAGTCACGATCACAACACAATATTAAATGGGTATGGCTCTACTAGACATGTTAAGTGTTCGTGGGAGAGAAGTCAAGTTCCGCGGTAGGCCATTCCAGAATTCTGAGGCAGAAATACAGAATGAGTTCCGGTACGTTACGGTGCACCCATTCGGAATCATAAGGTCTCCAACTTGGAGCGCCGGTCCTGAAGTAATGCTCCCGCGGTCCCGGGGCCGGATTGGTAAGTTGGTGGATCTCTTCCTTGTCCAATGGCCGGCGCCAACGGAGATGGAAGAGAGGGTTTACCCGGTTCGGATGGCCGTATCGATGCGGATTCCAGCCCGGGACTATTGGGGAGGTGCCGGCCAGCCGTGTTCGGCTGACCGGTGTCTCTCCTTCGTACGTCGCAGCGTATTCGCCCTACAACTACCTTAAGAAAAAAGAAAAAAAAGAGAGAGAAATCAGAAAAGGTCCAAATGATTCCAGGAGGAAAATGATGGACTGGAGAGGGGAGAAAGAAGGAAGAAGAGAGAAGGAAGAAGGAAGAGAGGGAAAATGAACAATGAAGATACAAGATGCCGACAAGTGGCCGAAGAGAGAAGATATAGAAGAGAAACGCTCGCAATCGAGCGCGAGACATGATAGATGGTAGATGCAGGTGGATCTCTGTCTTGATTGCCCGATGCCCTAGGTATCGGTCATCAAGGGCAGAGGGATTTTACACGGCCGGGCCCACCTCTTGGTGGGCCCCTCCCAAACCCGTGTTCCGCCTGGTATGGCCTGCGTGGACTATGCGTAGTCCGCGTAAACTGAACCAGTCCGGTGTCTGGTGACGGATCCGAAGGATCTTGAGGCAGATTTTGCTCTCTAACAACCTTGAAAAAGGAGAGAGAGAGATATTGATCGATTGATTCCTTTTAGTCGCCCGTAGACAGAAAATATTCAATTGCATATGGGTACATATGTCGCGCGTTGAAAATACAAATATTATAAAGTCGTATCTATTTGGTCAAGGATTTATCATACATATATCACAATTCGTGACTAGTCAGATTGCACGGAATGCGCAAGAATTCCACAGAAATGTGAAGAAAACTAGAATTAAGAACAAGGGGCCCAACTACATATCACAGAGTACTTCAGTCTATTGACAGAAGGTCACATATACGCAACATTTTGATCTCGAGTGGGTAAAAATGAAAAAACAAGGAAAAGAGCCCGAACATATCAAAGATGAAAATATTGCTTCTTGTCCACGTCAATCCTCTGGGAGGGTTGGGATAAGATGAATCCTTTCAGCGCCTCCTTCACAATTGAAATTTTCTGAATCTGCCGAATGCCGAATGAGAGAGAGATTAGATATGATTAGATGAGTCCTTATTTCAAGTCACGAGGTACTACCCCATCTGACCCTAGTGATCCATACAAAAGCGAAAAAAAATAAGTTTCATCTATGGTGCAATATAAAAGGCATATGTCTCCGAAAAAATGAGATGAGAGGGGGGGATGAGCCACTCGATGCACAGCGCGAGACGCCGCCGGTCCTGAACTAATATTCACGCAGTTCCCGGGCCGGATTGGTATGTCGGTGGATCTCCCTCCTGTCCAGTGGCCAGCGCCAACGGAGTAGGTAGAGAGGGTTCACCCGGTTGGGATGGCCGTATCGATGCGGATTCCAGCCCGGGACTGTTGGGGAAGTACTGGCCAGCCGTGTTTAGTTGACCGGGCCTACTCCTCCGTACGTCGCAGCGTATTTGCCCCACGACCACACAAGGAAAAGAGAGAGAGAGAGAGAGAGAGAGAGAGAGAGAGAGAGAGAGAGAGATTGATTGTTTGTTTTCTATTGAGAGCAGGGGAAATGTTCCCATGTGCTCACTTAACAGGTTACAATACTTATGATATGAGAAAACCATAGTAATACTATAACAATTGAGTAATGAATAAATATTTCGGTATCACATTCAATTTTCTGGGCGCTCGCGATGTAGTAAATTGATGTGAAATAGATACTTTTCACTTTTCACTGATTAAGCTCGGATCTTCGGAGCATGATACTCATGAAACTGATGATAAAGCTGGCATGGTAGAAATCATCACAGTGTAAGTGCTCATGCCTTCTTGCTACTGCTCAAAGCGATGGATAAGTGTGCCTTCTAATGACTGCGGGATGGGCACGAGGTAGAGAGAGAGAGGGAGAGAGAGAGAGACCGACCGAAGGGGGCGCGCCGAGTTGGATGAATGGCTGGTTACTCAACTAACACCTGAGAACCTCGTCCCGCACTTGCTCCGCAACCAGGAGACATGGGATAGAGTCACCGGATACATTAAGCTGGTGATGACCCGTAAGGAGGAGAAAGAAAGGGAAGTGAGGCGCCTCGAAGCAGGCGAATCACAGTGAGTCTGCCGACTCAAACAGAAGAGGTCCAAATTATTCCAGGAGGGATATGATGAACTGAAGAGGAAAGGAATATTGGCTTTTGTATACCGGGTCCCTGCCTTTCGGCTCAACCCCGGTTGCCCCCACGGGCGCGGGGCAGGGATACGCTCTGCCAGCGCGTCGGGTTGGAGGATGACCAACACCGAGCCAGGCTCGGTGATGGCTCAGTCCTCCGTCCCGACTACCGACTTTCGGTCACGGCCCCCAGCACAAGGCCGATGCCCACCCCTCGGTGGGGGGTTTTGGGACTCTTTTAGGCTTCCTGAGAGCCCAAAGAGTCCCTCGAGATGATGAATGAGTCTTACGGGCTCGCATTGTTATCGCCCGAGGGCGATCCCAATTTGAGTCCCTACACTCACCCACTCCCGTGGTGCCGGATGGAGATGTGCGGTCTCCTCGCTCCGGCGGGCGGTAACTGAGGCTGGAGGGTCGTCACACCCCAGGGATGAGGCGCCATGCCCCAACCCCCCTCGCGGTTTCCGGGAGAAGTCAAAGCGCCGAGCAGCAGTCTCGGAGCCAGTCTTCTCCCTACCGGCTTCGGGCCTAAGCCCGGGTACGGTGTCCCAGTAACTGGGGCCGGAGGGTCGTCACACCCCAGGACATGGTGTCCCCCTTGCGGTAGAACTGAAGAGGAAAGAAAGAAGGAAGGAGAGAGAAGAAAGAAGAGAGAAGATCGAAGGAAGAAGAGTAGGAAAAGATCGAAGAAGGAGCAACAACACCTGCGAGTCGTGCGAAAAGAGAGTCGCTCGATCCTGAGCGCGATACGCCTCCCACCCTGAAGTAATGCTAACGCGGTTCCGGGGTGAGTTGGTGAGATGGTGGTTAGCTGCCCCCAGTTCTGCAGTGATGGCTTGCCAACACTGTAGGGCTAAGAGCAGAAGGTCTTAGCCCCCAGGGCACACGGGCGCTGGATTCATGCTCATCCGGTTCACCGGGTGGGCAAGATGGAAGCGCTCATGGTCTGCCGGTGGGGACATCTAATAGGGATGTCCTGTCATCAGATTTTTCCTTATATTCCACTTTAAAAAAAAAAAGATAAAAGAAAAGAGAGAGGCCGAGAGATAGGTAACCTTTAATCGCCCAAGGGCGGAATTCGGGATAGAGATTGATTGATTGATTGATATGAATTGTATTGAGGACGGGGGGTAGAGACCCTATTCACCCAATTGAGAAGTAAACATAGCAAGGATTGAAGATTCATCAAACTAATGATATGCGATTGATGTATAATGAAGAGTATAGGTATTTCTATCAAAATACATACAAATAGAATCAACAATAAGCTAGAGAGCTCTCAATCCGCGGTGAAATTCAGGTTGGCTGTACGGGCTGATTGGAAATAGCGAAGAGGGATGAAGTAGTAGCTTCAAACCCTTTGCGCAAGGCGCGCTCAAACCACTCATTGCGATCACGATCTCGTAGAAAACCCAGTAGAGTATTTTATATATGAGTTGATTATTTGGTCTCATCGATCTTGAAGGACGGTGGGGAACTAAATAAATTCCCAAAATTTCATGAGAGAAATTCCATTGCTACGTTTCATCCACTAGGTTTCGCCGACCTCATCAGGCTTCAGGTTTCTGTTTTGACATATAAAGATATAAAATATGAAATTGTTCACAAATGATGGATGTGTGAATGTTGAAGATGCGCAACTTACGTTATTCTTTGGATCGTCATGATATTTTTGAACGATCTCGTAATAGAGCAAAGACATCACGTCTGACTCCTGTCGATGCAGGTAAATAGAATGAGTCATCGGTCTCATTTTACACTCATATTTATCTTTACCTGTATCGACAGGAGCCAGACGTTATGTCTGTGCTCTATTACAAGATCGTTCAAAAATATCATGACGATTTTAAGAATAATGTGAGTTGCGCATCTTCAATATTTACACATCCATCATTCGTAAAAAATTTCATATTTTATATCTCTATATGTCAAAACAGGAACCTGAAGGCTGATGAGGTCCACGAAACCTAGTGGACGAAACGTAGCAATGAAATTTCTTCCATGAAATGTTGGGAATTTATTTAGTTCCCCACCGTCCTTCAAGATCGATGAGACCAAAGGAATCAACTTATATATAATCCATCAAGGACGAAAAATCTACCAAATCACTTATGACCAATCAAATACTCGACAATTATTATCATTAGGCCTACGGATAGTCTCAGGAAGATCACACAGTTTACATTGTATGTATATCTGTAGATCGTCAGCAAATAGCATAGCTCTACAGTGACGTCAAACTGGTGGTACTGGGTTGATGGATATTGAAAATATGATTGGACCTGGATTCGATCCTTGAGAAGAGCCTGAGTCGTTTGGTAGGAACTCAGTTTGATTGTTGTCCTGGTCGATGATTGCTTGAGATTGCCCGCTTGTGTATGAGTTGATCTGTCGTAATGAGAATTCTGCGAAATTCATCAGCTTCATCCCTTCTAGTAAGACAGCGTGATCGATGCTATCGAAAGCGGATTTATAATCAAATACAATCTAGATAGTAACTAGCCCATTTTCAATACCATGTCTGATGTCTTCTCACACTTTTAAGAGGGCAGTTTGCGTACTAAAGTTACTACCGAAACCCGACTGGAATGGAGAGTGTGCCATGAAATTCGCATTAAATGTCACTGCTATTTCTTTGTGGGGCTCTTAACCTAAAGTTCGCAAGTTCTCGCGCAATGATCGGCGACACAATTCTGAAATTTAACAGCATTACGGCTTCACTGCATCACTTACCGTAATTTTACCTGAAAATCGGAAAAAGGGTAGGGAACGCACACACTCTCGAATTGATCAAATCCAGATTTACAATAAATAACCGGCCTCTATCCTGAAACGCTGCTTCTACGCGGACGATACACGGAATTTGACAGATCATTATTATATTCGCGACAATTGACGGCCAAGATTCAGAATAATTAAATCATCAGTAAATGTCTCTCAATTTATAGAATGTCTTTCAAAATTCCCTATAAAACGAGAAAACTCACTTCACAATGCCCTGAAAATACAAAGAAAACCCACTGTACTACTGGTCTTTCCACTTGGGAAAGATACTTAACATGAAATTCACTCGACGGCGGCTGGAGCACGTGGCTCCAAAAACTACTCGAAGATAGCCTCTCAACGGCATCGGCCTTGCCCACGCGGCAACGATGGCTATTACATAAATTTCGGAGCTCGGCGATCACTCTGACCTTAACTATTTCGTTGCACATTTCGCGGATTTTCCCCAGGGCACACGACACCCTGCACACCACACTCCCGTCGTCATCTACGACGTCTCGGCCTTTCGATGATCCAAAACGTCTCCGAATGAGACGCTGAGCTAAAACACCCGCACTGTCTCTTCACGAGGTCGCTACCTCGACTTTTCGGCCTGTTCACTATTTCACGGTTTGGCGAGGACACGGCTGGGATTCGCGCACGCACGAGGCTCAACGGCAAACGACCACAGAATTCACTATCATAAAAGAGCAAAAATAACTCACTGTTATGTATATACAGACATTTCCCTTGGCAACATATAAATCCAATAGGATATTTGACGTTTTTCTCAGATTTTTCAAGATTTTCTGAGATTTCCCAGTATCCTCGGGAACTTCATAAGACCTGGGGCTCTGCCCCAAGGGCGGGATGGCCCCGGCCTAGTGGCCGATGCCACGGCTTTCGGACGCTCGCATGAGCACGTGCGTCTATCACGAAGACTATCCATTAAGTGATCTAATGGCCGGCTTCTTCTTCGCAGAGAAGGTCCGTCGTCTTCATCAAGAAGACGAGCTCTCATTGGTCAGTGAAGTCCGGCCGGAAAACTAGCAGCGCCAACTAATGGTGGCTGCGCGGCAACATTCAAAATACTCAAGGGCACACGATCAAAACTGCAGTAGAATATCAAGAATTCACGGCTGGTATTCTATTGAACCGTATATACGGCCCTGTTTATACGCCTCCACTCGGAGCATTTTCTATCTCACTTGCACTTACAGCAAGTATCGGTCGGCATGGAGCCGCTGCCAGCTCACTTTGCCTCCACTTTGGTCCTTTTAGTGCATGCGGTATTTATTACCCAGTCGTGTGTAGCTATAGCTACTTGCAACGGCCGTGTATATCTATATCTCGGCCTCTACATGCATATGGTATAGCTATATATGCCTATCAGGCGGTTGCATCACATTATTTGGCCTTACACACACATATACCCATGCGTGTGTCGTCTGCAGCATAATTTTCCGCCCAGAGGCCGATGTCCGGGTCTACATGAATTTCCAGGTCAGCCTGATCAGGTAAAGTCCACCCTGACGTGGCTACACCGTCCGGTAGCGCCACCACACCGGCAGCAAGAAGTTGCCAGTAAGTCGTTTGCACGACCACGTGTCAACATCGGCTCCGTCGTCTCGTTCTCTGGTGAACCACCCGGACTCACCCACGTTGGCCTGCGGGTCACCGATGTCGTGGGTGAACGCATACACGGTGGTGTGATGGTGCGCGCGCGTGCATATTCGGCCTTGTGCATCGTGGATGCATGCAGTAGATACTGCATGCATCAATAACCTCACTCAGCTGATCTGCACAACAACGGGCTGCTGCAGATGGAACCCTGGGTCTGGATAGAGTAGCACCAAGCGCACCCCCACATCCGCTGGCCGTGTGTGGCATCTAGTCATTGCCTCCGTCGTCATCTCCCTCTTCGTCCTCCTGAGAAGGACGTTCCGGCCTCGTCGTATACACGACGACAATCTCGCATACACGGTGGGACGCAGCTCGTGTGATATCCGGAAGGTGTGCGGGGGATGCAGCTCGGGGTCTGCGGATAACGGCTGTTGCCACCGCGCACTTCCAGGACGGCCTTTGGAAGTGATCATATAAAAATCAGCTGCTGTCACTCATACGGGTGAGCGAGAGCAGCATGCAATTTACCCGGCCTTTCCCGGGTTAGCGTGCCTCATCCACGTGAGTCCAGAGCCCCGGGCCTTGTGCGCGATATCGTGGGTGGTGCGTGGCCCTCGGTGGGTCCCACGAGCGTGTAGCTGCAGTGGCGGGCCTGGGTAACCCGCCCTGGCCAAATCCTGTAGGGAATTATCTTCAGAAGTGACCGGTCATAACATTGAATTCCCTATTGAGAACTAATTATCCGCGCGCGCACGCGACCACCCGATGAATTATGATTCTAAAACAATTATTTCTCAGCCAAGTCGAAGATCATCGTTTCGACTATGAACTGCTCGTTATTCGAACTGAAAACTGTGCGGAATCGCCGAGATACTGCGTGTGCACGGGAACCCATCAATTCAGCCTATTCCGCCCGTGTTAAAGTGCTCGATGCTTCGTGGTCGCGCATCTTCTTGGAAGTGCTCGCCCCTGAGCGCGTCTTCCCCATGTATGTATGTCACCCTTCCCCCTTAATCGATGAGATTCTTTTTCGCCTTCTTCGCATTCGCCCGGGGAGCGAGGAAAAACTCCTGAAGGGAGAAAACCTGCTCCGGAGAGTCTTCCTTACAATTGGAGGCTTCTTATTCTCCTGATACGCTCGTAATGGCCAAATGTATGACGAATTGGATTCACATATCATTATAATAATCCAGTAAACATATCAGCTCCGTTCTATTGTATACATCTCATCATATTTATTAGGTACATAGCACACCTTGGATCCATACCAGGATTCACTTAATTCATTCTTCCATCTCGTGGTAATTCCCTGTCGTGATATTAATATAATTGTTCTGTCATGTGGATATTCAAATCAATGGTTACTAAGTATTGTGCGATAGTTTTGGATTATGCGACATGTTTGGTACAGTTGAATACGTAGTTAATCATTAGGTACATATTGAGTCATCGGATGAACATTAGTGAAGTTAGTAGTTCTAATCATGCATATCCATTTCTCGATTCTTCTTACTTTTTCACTCGCAATATTCTCTCGAATCATCACCTACACAACAATATGACAGCAATCCATCCACCGTATTGAATCTCGAATCATTACATACATATCAACCTGGAAGTAATCCATCCACCATATAAAATAGGGTTTTTATGGGTATCGATCGTTTGCCTCAGAAAGTCATCGTCTCCCCTCGTTTACGTGCTGTATTATACATTTCAACATGAAAGGAGTCCATCCACCGTATTTGAATCTCGAATCATCACATACATATCGATATCCCACTGGATCCCTATCCTTATAGCCGAGGTGATGGAATTCATGGTTCTCTTCCTTCAATATTCCTCTTCTACAATATCCTTATACATATGTTTCTTCCTGATGGTCTACAGCCAATTGTTAGTCAGCCATCCGCGACAGAGTCAATGTGAACCATCGAAACAACAAGGGCTACTCCACGTTTGGCTTTTTCCTTATCTCTCGTCTTATTGGAATTCCCCCAACACCAATGTTGTAGCTTTCAGCTCCGAATGTGAGATCTGGCTTTCAAATTATTTCTTCATTCTGTATTCGATTATCTATACGGCGTGCACTGATTCTACTCGAACATGTCCTCTGCGAGTTGCGCGAATTTTCACTCCCACGAGTTGCACGGGTATTTATAGCCTCGAATCCTAGATTGAATTGATTAAGTTTCCTTTTCATAGGATCGTGTATGTGATAATATTGAAACGATTTCTTCTTCTGGATAGCCCACTAGAAACAATGAACAGACAAACACCAGTGATATATTCTTTATGATTTCAATATGTCATGTGTCCTGTATTCATCGATATCTATGGAAGGTACTGCGAGAAGAATCAGTCCCTTGGTTGTGCATTCTCCTAAGTGGAACTCGTCGTAATTTTCATAAGTCATGTGGATATTGAAAGTTCCGAGACCCAGCGAGGATCGATTTCATTCTTTCCACCTATTTTTCACGATGGCCACTAAATGCTCAAAAAAAAAGATCCAATATCTATTATCCCGTTATGAACGCGACCCCTTTTTTGCCCGTTCATTCCGTCACGAGCCCTCGTTTAATTTGTGGTAAGTGGCATTTTGATCATCTTAACATGTCATCGCAACAACCCAAGTTGCTTCGAGTGTCATTGAACACTCATCGACGAGAGCATTATCTAGTTATTAGCTAGTCGGAGTTTACTTTGCTCCAAATGTCGATTCCTACACCCTTCAAGAATCAGTAGATGAACAAGCATGAATACTCTGGTTACCTTCGAGTCAACATGTGTCGGAGTATCTTATGTGATTGTTGATCTGAATTTGAGTATGTCTCACACAACTTGATAGGTCTCAGCAGGAGTATATCTGTGGCAGAAATCCCGTCATTATCGCCATTTCCAACTCAAGTTCGACAAGATAATATCAAGAATAGAGTGATGAGTTGACTCCGAAATCAACCCTGATTGTTGCACTCGTCGGTCGTGGTTTCGTTGCGGGAGGTGCTCCTATTCCTATTCTAGCACAATATCTAAGAGATATGGGTCTCCTTATGAAACTCAGTGTGACCGCTGCGATACCCCCATCGAGAAGAAATTAAGGGGACGAGTCGAGGAGAATCATGAAAAATAACAATAATAACACTGCAAAAGACCGCCATGCAAGTAATTCATATAGTTTTGTATTCAAGAGATACTTGGAGAAAATAAGATTATCCACCTGAAGTGATACTCAAGTATTACGGATGCGGGAGTATGACGTCGAAATTTTTGATGACTATGAATACAGTATCATCCTGTCACAATCTTTCATAGCCTGATGATAGAGGAAGGAAAAATTTAGTCTGCATGAATGTTTAAACTGTCACAAAATTGGATTAGAGCTCAAAAACAGTGGTAACTAGTCTGCACCGTGTGCTGCACGCTTCTGTAAGTGTGAATCATTCGAAGGAAATTCAATTACTAGTTGGTTACTGTTCAGGTGGCTACATGAGATTTCTCGGATCATCATTGCAATCTTGTGATTCTAATGCCATTAAATTTCTTTGTTCATTCTGATCCAGAGATAAATGATAACATAATCATACACTCTGTTCTGCCTACGGCAGCTTTATTGAATGTTGGTATTTGAATCATTGAGTTCATAATCAACAAACAATAACAAATGATCTAAGGGGAACGCCCATGCGTGTTGCCGTAAAGTCGAAAGCTCATTTTTCTGTTGTTAAATACTTAATTAGTAGAATCAGTTTGAAGTCTCATCATTCAAACTAAGAACACGACTCGAAACTCTCGCTAATTGGAACCTGAAAAAATACTTCAGGGCTGCTGTGCTCGTGTGAGGACCCAGTTGGTTTCAGCGTTTTCACACTCATGTATGAACAATTTAATTCAATTATGACCCCTACGGGCTAATTTCATCGTCTTACTATGGCCTAACCCACAAAACTTGTTAAACGATACATCCTGAATAGGCAAGCCAATCACATGCATCAATTCATGAAACCTAGCAGTAGGTCAAGCCCGTCAAAAATCCACTATTCTTCGAATCGAGTTTTTTGTGAATAGATGAATTCTCACGGACTCGTGAACATTTGCCACACTAGAGTCTGTGAGTTCGAAGCTGTCCAGCATGGTTTGCGTTGGATGAAGTCCAACCAGTAAAATTTCCTTCGTTCGGCCAACCTACTTTTGAACACCGAATTTGGAATCGATTGGTGGATGTGGATAGGTACTAGAGAAGATCATATGCGAGAAAACATCCGGAAATCAAGGAATCGACGGCCACTTGGACCACTCTCAAAATTCGTTAAGCTCTCACTATTTCAGCGCACCACAGCAGATTTCGCAACTTTTCAGGCATGCATCCAATGATTTAAGGTTGCGATTTTTGTTTCAGAGGGACATGTACATCGTTGTACACAGCCATGACACGCGTCGGACGATCTGTCACTCCATTTTTGTGAAAACTCATTCTTCTCATCCTCAGGTGCATACATTCCTCAGCGCACCCCAGAGCGACCCCGCGATGAACCCATCGTATTACTCACAAAAAACAAAGAAATCGACACATTGCAGATCTATGCAGATCAACGGGAGAATCAAGACATCGCGCTCAACCGGAGAGAAATAGTGTTTTTCATGGCATATTCGCGCTTTTCTTGACGGTGTACACCTGCTGTAATCAACGGATGGACTCCAAAATACTGAGAAATATCGAATGATAGTATCAAGATATCATAGAAATTTTGCTATACTTTGAGTCTTGCGTTGTTTAGAGTAATATCTGTTCGAATGAGGGCTACTGAGAATTCGACATGACCAAATCGTCACGGAACCTTGTATAGAATCTTTCAAATAAATTTCAAAGAATTTTCGGATTCATATGAAATGACTAGAATTGTATTTGATATTTTTATCTTGTATGCTTGTGAATGACCAAATCTGATAGAGATATTTTGTTGGAAGCTTAAGATCGGTTTCAATCATGAGTGTAATCATTATGTAAAAGTTATCTCGAATGTGAGTATTTAATTAATGTGCCTCATATCTCGGACTTTCACGTATCATACCATTGTGATTACACTTTACCGGAGAAATTTCCATGAAATATCCAGCTAACCGGTTTCTCATATTAATGGAAACGTAACCCAATCCTCTGTCCTATAACTCTCAAGAGTGTCCTAAAAAGTCATCGTTCTCCAGTCTTTAGATTGAAAAACTCGGCCAACTCATTATACACTTCGCCATTCTCCGTGAGAAAAATAAATGTTCCATCTACTCTCCGAAATTTGACGAATTTTTGCCAATTTTCCGATCGCCCACCAGGCTACGTCATTACCATTGTGCGATTTTAATCATGGAATCCGAAATTGAGACTCTTTCACGTCTATTCAAATACTCTGAGAGACTCCCCAACGCTCGCCCAATCAAAGAAAATTTAGAACCGAATTTCTCCAAAATCTCCAGAATGTGGCGCAAGACTTCATTCCGTAAGTCGTTCAGCGGACTCCTTCAGATGATCTACATGAAAGGTATTGTTTTGGATCCCCCAAAGAAGGTTCATGAGAGAATTTCAGACACGTACATACCGTCAAACCGGACAACACCGGCACAGTGGGTGCAACTTTAGTACACCCCTGAAAAATGCCTCTCAAAGCAGCATTCGGCAAGGTAAATGATTCCATCGCTCTGAAACTCATTCTCTTCTCTTGATACACGCATCAATAATCTGTTGAGCCACCGTAGATCCCGCGTAGATTTAATGTATGAAAAACAGGGGAAAAAATCACGAAAAAGTGTACCAAAGTTACTCCACTCTAGGTAAGAAGCATGAGGATAGAGCAACTTCAGTACACCTTCCTAGATACTTTCTTCTTATCTCATCCTGAGTCGAGTGATGGTCTGTGAGGTTTCAAAATGTTTCAAACAGAGTAAAATAAGACTTCTGAACGATTCAAATTAGTTCATTTGCATGGTGGTGGGTAAAATTGAAATATTTTGTAAGTGTACCAAAGTTACCCCATCGGGGTCTGACCCCGGCACACCCACAAAACTGCTAACAGCTCCCGGTGAAACAAATCAAATCGAACTTTGTAACTGTCAATCGAAAGCTGACACTGTGAACCCTCGATTGACTACTGTTAGAAGTGGATTTTGTCCATGTATGTTGAAATGCCGAGCCAAACAAAATGAAAAGCAACGAAATCGCACCAAAATTACCCAATTTAACGGTAGCATTACTCCATACTTCCACTTATAGAGGCCAAGGGTCACGAAATTTCGGGACCCTCTCACAAATTGAAAAGTTCTGAGCGCCTTGAGGGGGTGTCAGAGTCCTATCAATATTGTACAGTTACCGACACGATCGAGTTTTCGGATTTCTCGATGAATTTTTGAGATATCAGGAATCTAACAAGTATTACCGATTCTATGAGCCGTACAGAATCGGCGTTACTCAGTAGGATTCCGACATCTCCAAAATTCATCGAGAAATCCGAAAACTTGACAATGTCGGTATCCGACATCCTCTCAACTGAATGTAGAAATGCATTGCCGACAATATTCATTCGAATCCAGTATTGAAATTAAGAAAGTATTATACTCAGTGATATAGCTGAGCGGGTGGTGCCACATGTGGCACCATGCCGAAATCAAGTAGAAAACCCAAAGCATGGAACTACTTTTAATCGGGTACTCCTTATACATTCATGCACTTACAAGTGCGTATATAGGCCCAATTAGCATGTTAAGGCGAGGGGATAGGGCCGCGCCATATTGAATCGGCCCTAGTGACATTGTGGCACCCCTGATGTCACCAAGTCTCTGAGCCTGAGACTTCAAACTCGCGTGTGATTAGCGGGGTCCGCCACATATATTGATGTACATATGTGTACATATGCATGTGTTTGTATGTGAGAGAACCTCTGGGCCCATGCATCTGGGCCTCTGGGAGTCTCTGATATATTTATATACGTATTATGATAAAGCATACATGCAATACAGCATCCGTGTGCATGTATGCGACTGAATGAAGTAGATAATGAATCAAGACTCTCAAGCTAGTCTTGCTTAGCGATGGCTCAACATCAAAAAGAATTCTGAACGTTCATGAATACACTCGGCCCAATTGGCCTGTTTTTCTAGGTTACATGCAGATTGTATGGGAACGATGGATTTATTTTCAAATAATTCAAATACCCTGATGGGTTTGGGACTGACTTCCAAAGACCAGGAATCTCAAAAATACTGTTCGAGGAATATCAAATCTTTCGTGTAGTTATGAAACTTTTTGTTCAATATGTCAGTTCCAGATCATGACAATAGTTATACAAACTCAGCAATTCTGAACCGATACCCAATTTTGAACATGAAATCATCAATGGTTTGGAGGCTGGAACGAAGCAATTATATCCTGTATTTTCTCAATTACATCTTGAGTAGAATAGAATGAATATATAACTTTCTAACTTTTGATCACAAAAGCTTTCGAGCTTAATCAAATTTCAACCGATTCAGATAATTGAACATGAAATCATCCCTCTGAAATACAGGAATCTTGTTAGACATGGTAGAAACTTCAATCCAATATTCAAAGATTGACTTCATCTCTAAAACTGACCCGGATGCGCCATTCTGACCAAGTGTTCTAGGACATTGGAACTGGAACCTTCGATAAGATGATCAGAATGATTACAAATGGTTTAGAGACTGGAACAAAGCAATTATAACCTGTATTTTTCAAATACATCTCGGGTAGAATAGAAATGAGGATATAACTTTCTAACTTTTGATCACAAAATCTTTAGAACTCAATAAACTTTCAACGGATTCAGATAATTGAACATGAATTCATCCCTCTGAATTACAGGGATCTTGTTAGACATGGTAGAAACTTCAATTCAGTATTCCAAGATTGACTTCATCTCTCATAATGATTGATCACAAAAGCTTCAGAGCTGAACCAAATTTCAACCGATCAAGTAAATTGAACATGAAATCATCCTTCTGAAATACAGGGATTGTGGCGTGGTATTTTTACCAGCACAACTTATTTATCATTACGCAGGGCTCTCAACCTAGGACGCAGGAACTACGCGCGCGAACGGCGATACGGCTTCTGCAAAATCAGCAACTCTGGAACACGGCGTCACTTACCGTGAGAAATTACCTGAAAAATCGCAAAAAGGGGAGGGACGAAGTCGCAATAATGATTCGTATTCAATATGAAACAAAATTGGCCTCTATATTCTTTACGCTGCTTCTACGCGGTATTTACATTCATCTACAAGCGAATATCAACCCGACAATAGTCCGCGTGGCTCTAAAATTATCAATCATCGTAAAAATGTCTCTGAATATTCCTGCAAATGCAATAAATAGATGCACTTCACTAAAAGGCCAACTTCTCGTCCGCTTCACTCACGAAAAATTCACCTGTGCTCTAGGAGCACAGCTTGTCCGGTCCCTGCTCCGGTATCTTTCCAAGCGCCAATTTGCTCCGAAAAGTCTGTCCAAGATGGCCGCCCAACGGCTCCCGCAACGCTCGCTCAACGACAAGCGTGCAAGATGGCTAATGCTCCGACGATTCGGAGCAACCGACGCTTGCTTGGCCTTCGCGCCCGAGCAACAGAAGCGCGACTATCCCGTGCTCCTTGTCCACTTTATAATTAACCTCGATCACGAAGGACTCCGGGCGCACGCGCGTCTCCTCCGGGAGATCTGTCCACGACGCAATCCCCGAGTACGCGAGCGTCTACTCGATGACGCCTTGTCCACGAGCGCGCACAATTTTTACCAAGTTCCGCACTTCTGAATTCACTGCTCCGAATTTATGCGCTACGCGGTAGTTACTCCGGGCTGCTGGTGCCTTTTCCGCGCTGTCTGAGCTCCGCACCAGCGCACCAGGCCCTCAGGGAGTCTGTCCAGGTCGGGAGCACGACGTTGCTCCCTAGCGACGCACGAGGCTCTTCGAAAAAACCGCGACAAGAGAATCTACAAAGTTAGCAAAGTCACTCACCGCAATTTTCTGCCATCCTCGTAGATAGGCCCTATCGAAAGCAGTTGCAATTTCCAATCCTGATCCTGGCCAACTCCAATTGTTCAAGTCACTCCAGAACTCCTGGTGAACCGATCCGCGGCACGTGCTCAGACTAGAGCGGGCAAGGCGACGAGCAAAAGAATACGTGTGCACAAAACGATGTCTGATCCACAAGTGCCACAATGGCCGCTTCTTCTTCACCAAGTCCGCGCCTTCGTCTTCATTGACGTGAAGCTCCCTGATTGGTCCGTTTGATTTTACCGGAACACTGGTAGTGCCAACTGGCGGTTGAGCGCGCCAAATATTCAAGTCCAGTCCACTATACTCAGGCCATACTGTGGCTCAGATTTTACAAAATTCGCTTCAAGTCCATCAGTTGCAGTATCTACGTCCCTGATGCTTCCACCCAGAGAATACTCTCTCTTGCTCACGCGCATGCACCGCTCAAATACGCGTGGAGGCATCGCGCACTCGCGCTTGCCGCAACTCCATGCTTTCACCTCATATAGCTCTTATGCACGTCCGTATATACATATATTGAGTCGGTATGGCATCAGTATATCTATATTTACTCGCCTTTGTCCACAGTGTAATGCTACCGAGTCCGCATGGCCGCAGTATATCTATATATGTGTACTGCGCACCGTCCTGTTACCATAAGATCATGTGTAAATACACGTAAGTTAATGCAAATGTCGTCCGCAAGTCCAAACTTTCCCAGCGGCCGCTGTCCAGGTACTCGTCCGTTGCTCTTTCGTGGCCACGGCTGCCAAGGTGTGGCCCGGATTGACCTGTCCGCAGCGCCGCCACATCTCGTCCACCGCCAGTCCACCAGTCAGCTGTCTGCTCGCCGCCTCGTAAGCGAGCTCGCCGTCGTCTCCGTCCTCTGGGGGGTCACCCGGGCTCACCCGCGTTCGTGCATGGGCCCCCAGTGCCGTGGGGGACCACCCTAGTGCTGTGTAGGGAGTGCGCGGGTGCATAGTGCACCAAGTGCACAGCCCTCGTGTGCAACAGGTGCTGTGCGGGTATCATAACCCCAAAGCTGTCGGCATGCTCGCTAGCCCGGGCTGCAGCAGATGGGGCAACCGCCCGTATGGCCAGCAGCCCGGGGAGAAGGTTCCAGCATCACCACCTCCTTGCCCCGCGGTCCAGGGCGATCGTTGTCCCGTTCAGGCCATCTCCTTGGGCGCAGCATCAGTGTACGTGTCCTGTGTGTGTGTGGTGTCTCCTGGTGCGTCGTCCGCGAGGCGGAGTAGTTCTCGATGTGACAGCTGGTGGTGGCATGTGGATGCAGCGCCGGGTCCGCGTGCCCGGGCTGTTGCCACCGTGCCACGCCCCGCAGCGTCCGATGCATCCATTGAATGCACCGCGGCCTCGAAAACCGCGAGCAAAACATGCAAAAATCGCGTATCCTCGCTCGCGGGTGAGTGAGAGTCTAGTCCGCTGTCACCTGCTATCGCCGGCGTCGGGGTGTGTGTGTGTCTTCCCCCGAGACCCAGTCCGCGAAGCTATGCGAAAGTGGGCTGGGAGGGGCCAGGGTAGGGGCCCGTGAGGGCATCGTGGCCCTAAAGTAACCCTTTGGCCCACCCAGCTGTCGAATTCCGCATCCGTCGGCTGCTGGTTCCCGTGGCCTCCTAGACTGCCGTAGTTACGGCGACCTCGGGTGTGGGCGGGGTTGCCTAGGCGTAGGCATATCCACCCACGCTGCTTATTCGGCTTGGCTGCTTAATCTCTTCGTCGCCATCTTCTTCTCCCCGAGTCAGCACCTCAACAAAAAAATAAGTATTGCTCGTCAATACTTAGTCCTCTTAGTGCTGGCTCGAGACGACGGCGAGAGATACTTGCGCAAAAAAGTAGCTGTGACGGGATACCCTTCACGGGATCCTGTTAGACACGGTAGAAACTTCAATTCAATATCCTAAGATCGACTTTATCTCTGAAAATGACCCGCATGCGCTTTTTTGACGAAGTGTTTTAGGACATTGGAACTGGAACCTTGGATAGGATGATCAGAATGACTAGAAATCATTCGGAGGCTGGAACAAAGCAATTATATCCTGTATTTTTCAATTACATCTTCAGTAGAATACAAATGAGAATATGACTTTCTAAGTTTTGATCACAAGATCTTTAGAACTCAACGAACTTCCAACGGATTCAGATAACTGATCATGGAATCATCCCTCTGAAATACAGGGATCTTGTTAGACATGGTAGGAACTTCCATTCAATATTCCAAAATTGACTTCATGTCTCAAAATGACCCGGATACGCCATTTCGACCAAGTGTTATAGGACATTGGAACTGGGAACTTGCATAGAATGATCAGAATGATTAGAAATGGCTTAGAGGCTGGAACAAAGCAATTATATCCTGTATTTTTCAATTACATTGAAGCTTTAGAGCTCAACCAAATTCCAACCGATTCAGACAATTGAACATGTAATCATCCCTCTGAAATAGAGGGATCTTGTTAGACACGGTAGAAACTTCAATTCAATATCCTAAGATCGACTTTATCTCTGAGAATGACCCGCATGCGCTTTTTTGACGAAGTGTTTTAGGACATTGGAACTGGAACTTTGGATAGGATGATCAGAATGACTAGAAATGATTCGGAGGCTGGAACAAAGCAATTATATCCAGTATTTTTCAATTACATCTTCAGTAGAATACAAATGAGAATATAACTTTCTAAGTTTTGATCACAAGATCTTTAGAACTCAACGAACTTCCAACGGATTCAGATAACTGATCATGAAATCATCCCTCTGAAATACAGGGATCTTGTTAGACATGGTAGGAACTTCCATTCAATATTCCAAAATTGACTTCATGTCTCAAAATGACCCGGATACGCCATCTCGACCAAGTGTTATAGGACATTGGAACTGGGAACTTGCATAGAATGATCAGAATGATTAGAAATGGCTTAGAGGCTGGAACAAAGCAATCATATCCTGTATTTTTCAATTACATTGAAGCTTTAGAGCTCAACCAAATTCCAACCGATTCAGACAATTGAACATGAAATCATCCCTCTGAAATAGAGGGATCTTGTTAAACATGGTAGAAACTTGTGACGAGGTAAATCGCCACACGCGCTAGAATCATATAATGAGCCATAAGCAGCCGAAAAGTAGAAAGAGCGCGAAGAGAGAGAGAGAGAGAGAGGAAAAGAAAGATCAGCTGTCATCGCCGGCGCCGTCGTCGTCGTCGTCGTTGATGGTCAGCTTGGCGCGAGCCGTGAAGAGGAGAAGCCGCGATCCGACGGGCGGCGTAAATATCCGCGCGCGGGAATGTGTGCGTGCGTGAGTGCGTATTGCGACCGGCCCCGGTCGTCGGCCACGTGCGGGATGTGAAGAGTGTGCCCCAGGTGTGCAGCGTAGCCGAGGAGCCGATCCAGCCGAGCCCCGGTCAACGAAATACGTAGCGCAACGTATACGGGGATATGTCGGTTAGGATTGCGAGGCCCCGGTCCGGGTTGTATGCGGTATGGTGAGTCTCTCTCCCTTCGGAGCGCTCTCCCTCTCTCGCGCGTTAGGTAGAGTTATTATTGATGCGGAATAAACGCGTAATATTTATATGTCCTTTTATATGAATATCTTCCTTATGTATTTTATGCTAATAAATTATCGAAGATCACGGAGTAGTGATCCACAGCCAACATAAAATCTAGCGTCTGAGTAGAAGTTATTTATTAGTTATATTTATACACAGGGAGAATGGACTCATTTTCCTAAAATCCCTCATCCCTTCAGGTTGAGATGCAGTAGATATGGGTGATTATTCAAGGCTCGTTACCCTATCTCATTGGCGCCCAACGTTTAATTAATTATTGTACTCTGAAATTTTAAGTAACGCGTTTCGCGCGCAAAATTTGGAGCAATAGCTCAATTTCATCCGAAAAAGCGTTACAAAAAATGAAAAAGAGTGCAGTAATTAAAAATCCACCCCAAAATCGAGCCTAAAAATTTTAAAATGAGTAAAGTAGTCAATTTTCAGTTAAAATCGTTAGAATTTTTTGAATCTATGTAAAAATTTGAGAGACATGAAATCGATAGAAAGCGCGCCAAGGCCAAGCTTAGCCGGCAAAAGTTAGAGTCAAGTACCTCACGCGTAAATATAAGATCGCGTGATGCGTATATAGATAGACCAAGCTCCGTAAGCGTCAACACAAGTCGATGGCAGTTTTTTCATGAGTGAGAATCAAATTAGTTTGAATTTTCAACAGCCGGAAAGGTTAATAGAAATAAATACAGATATAGATTTAGCATTTAAATTTTGCCTCGACCAGTTTTTACGCTTGCGTCTGACCAATTTTTAATGATATGAGAATAAGATATGAGAATATTTTGCATGATAGAATAATGAATAATTGCGTGATTTTCACACGCGTGATATTGAAATGATGGATTTTTCAAGAGAGTAGACATTTCTGATTTCTGGCCCGTCTGAATTTTTAAGAAGTAAGAAATATTTTTTTTTTGTGGGACAAAATGGCGGGAGCTCACATGGATAGCCACATAGTGGACGATTTCATCAATAATATTGATGAAGAATCGTTAGATGAGGCTTTGGGTGAACTCTTGCTCTCGCGTGAAGGAACATTTAGGGCGCGAATAGAACGGTTGCGTAGACGTGTTCGCGGCAAATATAACGAGACAGATTTCGATCAATATTTATTGATGGATCTGGCCGAATTAGAGGTCGCGCGGATGGAGGCTTTGCCGAGATTTTTACGCAAGACCACACAGACAGTTCACGATAGGCGTTCAATCCTCAATAGATATGAGGAGGACGATATTTTTGCGAATAATATAAATGATGAAAATGTGACTAGGCGCAATCACCGAGTGCGAAGAAGCTCATTACGCGATGAATTAGCGGATGTGCAAGCGAATGCACAACGGCGATCAGCGTTAGCCCAAAATGACGCGCGCCCGGAAATTCAAAAAGCTAACGAACCGCCAATTAAATTTATTACGTTGCGAGATGAAAATGGCAGGTTATATGAAATTCCTATGCAGATCGCGGATAGTTGGAAAAATTCGCCAGACCGCGAAAATGCGGAAAATCAAATCATCCGTGAGAATATTTTAGATCAGACAGTGCGTTTTCAAAATAGTGCGAGATCGAGCGCGCCATTACAATCGAATACCGAACGACAAGCGAAAGAGCCAAGCACTGAGCCACACAGTAACACGCACACTACGACAGATTCGAACAGACCCAAAAGGCGTAGTCAAATTTTACGCGAGCAATTACAGCAAGCATTATTAGAAGAGGAATATGAATCGTGCGGTGTTAGAAATAAGTCGTATAAGGGCAATGAAACGGGGCAAATCGAGGACGACGAGGGAATTTCTTCTAGCGATAGTGAGGATGAAAATTCTCAGAACCAAGGGGAAAATCTGAGACCCTCTTTGCCAAGACTCAGCGGCCATTCGCGCGTGAGTTGGGCAGCGGACGTGAATCAGGCACCGCAGCCGAATAACACGCAACAAACACAAGCAGCGCGTTCAGATTTTTACGCACATACACAAAGTAGAAACGAGAGAAATACAGCTGAGACGAGAGATCTCACGCGTACAGTAAAATCATGGAATCTTAGATTTTCAGGTTCAGCAAATCAGAGTTTAGAAGAATTTTTGATTAAAGTCGATGAACACAGAATGGTGGCAGGCATGTCCGAGAATGATATTTTACGCGCAGTAGCGGTGCTGTTGAGCGGCCCAGCGTTAAATTTGTATCGGTTACGCGGTAGTAGCTGGAATTCTTGGAAAGATGCGGTTACTTGTTTTCGCGCGCATTACCAGGACGAAAAATATTCTGAACGGTTGGCAGACGAAGCACGCGCACGATTACAGAAAGACGATGAGCCAGTTCACGAATACATCACGGCGATGCGCCTAATTTTTAACAGAATGCCGGAACCTCCGCCAGAATCGAAACAGGTTGAACGTATTTACTATAATATGAGAAAAGATTTTCACCCTTTGATGCGTCGATATTTGTACGCGGGTATTGAGAAATTTTCCAGACAAGCTACTGAGCTTGGAAAAGCTTTTGATGCGGGCAAAAATCAGGCACTCGTTCAGGGTAATAAGAAAGAGGACGAAAAATCGAGTTCGCAAAAGCCCAAAAATTCGAATCAAAATTCAAAAGAGACTCAAATTTCCAGTCAAGATAAGGAGAAAAAATTGGTTTCTGAAAAAGAGACGATAGATTTAGCAACCGTCGAGGTAACAACTATGGCAGATGTTGCAAAGTTGATGAATATTCAAATTCAGAAATTACGAGAAGAACTCTTACCGAAGCCGAACGGTCAAAACGCGAGTCAGAGCAATAACGCGCAAAATTCAAATCAAAATAACGGGCAAGGTCGAAATAGAAGTCGACGGAGAGATCGAGGCGATCGGGGAGGCAATAATAACAACAATGGCAACGGTGGCAATGGCCAGCAGCAGGGTGCTCAAGCGGGGCCACCACCTCAAAATTTCCAAAATACCTATCCTCAGCAACAAAATTTTCAGACGCGTGAATTTTATGCGAATAACAACGGTCAAAATCAAAGTCAAAATAATCAATATTCGAATCAGAATAGAGGTTACAATGGCAATTACAATAATAATTACCAAAACAATTATCCAAGAGGAGGTTATAGAGGAAACCGAGGAGGTGGTTATCGCGGGGGTTACCGTGGTAGAGGTTATGGTGGATATTATAATAATGGCTATTATAATAATTACCAGAATCAGGGTCAACCACCACCAATACAACAACAAAATGCGCCGGTTAATGCAGTGATTTTACAAGAAAACACACCCGCGGCGAAACCACCAGCCGATGCGGGAAACGCGAAACCAGCGGCGTAAATGAGACCATTGCGTTAGCTACGTCCGAACAGGTCTCAAAAGTTTGCGAAGCCAGTCAATCACAATCTCAAGAAACTGCGAATACTTTTCAAGTTGACGCGACCAGGATTTTCAAAGTTCCTGATACGACAAAACCGACAGATTATCCTCGATATTGGATCAACGTAAAAATTGGTCCAATAGAGTTGAAGGGATTATTAGATTCGGGAGCCGCACGGTCCGTGATAGGCAGAAAGTATCGAGACATCGCAGGGCAAATTATTATATTAAGAGACACAAGGTGCCTATTCCCCCACGGAATCCCTATATCAGGGTTGCCAACATAAAATCGAATCAGTGTTGCCAACTTGACGGCACGAAAAGTCCCTAGACCAGGTCAAATGTCCCTAGATTTTTCCGCGATGTATAGAGCACGTGTTTGAGTGTCGTTTAAGTATTTTTGACGTATTTTTGAGTTTTTTATATGTATTTCCGATTTAGTTTATATGTATTTATACGTTGATATTATATATTCGATTTGCTGCTAATTCTTGCCGTGAAGACGGTCGCTGATCGGTCTCACGGAGCCCTTTCGAACACTGCCCAAGCTTCCGAATCCGTTGGCGAAGGTTAGGAGCAATCGATTTTTATGTGTTTCGTTTATCTATTTTCGTATTAAGTGCATGCTGGGAGTCATTTTATGGCGTATTTTAGTGAAGCGTATTAGAAAATTCGAGACACCGCCATTTTCAACATCGAAGGTAGCCGAGTAACTTTTTACGGTTGACAAGGCCGCCTCACTTTCAGATGTGAATTAATTTTGGTGTTCGAGTTAGCTTTATTTAATGGTTTTCATTTTAATTTTTTGTTAGAGATAGATCGATCCGCATGAGTATTGGTTGATTTCGAATGAAATAAGTGATAGAGTGACGATGAAGTCGAATCGTACTGACAAAGTGATGGAATGTTAAAGATCGAGAGGTTGTTATTTCGTTGATTTTGGATATATGATACATACGAATGGATTTCAAATTTTTGAAACTTTTTTGAATGAATTCGAGGAATTTTTTATTTGACTTTGAAGATGATGATTTTCGTATTTCTACTCATACCGAGTGTGAACTTACGTAATACTTTGGAGTTTTTAAATTTATTTATGTAACTCCGTGCGTAAAACTGTGTGTAAACTTAACTTTTTATGCATGATACCCGTGCCAAAAGTGATGCGTAAAAGCATTCTAGCACAGTTCCAAATCCCATCCGTGCGAGAATATGACATTACTGCACGATTAAGCGTGCGAGAAAGTAACTTTCGCACTATGTTTCTAGGAGAATCAGATCAGTACAATAATGAATTGATCACGATTCTGATAAGAATTTGAAAACTTGTAAAAATCTATCAGTTAGTCAATTTTTATCGATATATCTTGCAGAATTACTTTTCGCAGCAGCGAATCAACGTAAATAGCGTGATAATGATTCTGTCAAAGGTGATCGATTCGTAAATGACATTGCTGCACAGTTGTGTAAAATTTTTAATTTAATTTTTCAGATGGAAGCCTAATAATTTTTTTAGATACAATTCTGTCATTCAATAGATGATTGACAACTAGATGATCCAAATTGAATGAGCAGGACTCAATAAATTATCATTAGAATTGACCATTGGTGCTAGAGAATATATTCGAGAATCACTCGTAAGATGAACATGGTTTGTTGATATTCTCTAGATATGTTTCTGTCATTCAACAGATGATAGGCAACTAGATGATCAAATCAGAATGAGCAGGAGCTCAATATTTTTATAAAAATTGACAATTGGTTATGGAGAATGAATCCCATGATCACACGTAAGATAGAAAATTTTTTGTTTATATTCTCTAGATAAATTGAATTCTAAAATTTAAATTGGTTCATAACAATATGAGGAGATTGATTCTCAAACTAGGTCAAAATGATTTCATGCATTGTGTATTGTAGTTTATATTCATGAAAAATGTGCTGTTCATTTAATTTGAGCCAATATACTCACAAAAGTATATTTTATGAGTATTTGTGATTTCAATTCAATAGAATCTACTCATTCAAAAGTTTTATTACTGAGTTTTTTTTAAAACCTGAATTTCATCAAACAGAATTAGAAATTTCTGGAAATTGAGAATTTTTTTCAATTTGTGCAGCATCGTAATGTACTGGATGGCAAGTTCGTTTTTTCATACATCTTTCAGGCGTTTTTTCAGTCGGGGGGCTCAGCCCCCCGAACCCCCCGGCGGTGGCTTCGCCCGCTGGACCCCGCTCTCCTCCCCCTCCGACGCCACCCCCTTACCCCCTGATTCGCCTTGATGTACCAGATCAATAATGGTTAATATAGTGCGTCTTGAGTACTAGTCGAAATTTTGCAGTCCATTCATAATGATCAGGAACTATTTGTCAATCAATGTGATTAAAATTTCAAAAGATTTATCAACGGAATAGAATCGTCTATGGATTGAATAGAAGACAGAATTTCAAAAAACAATTCTAATGATCTTGTCGGCTAATGCCTTCAAATATCGTGGAGGCACAGTTTTCCGCACGGGTTACATAAAATAGTATAAGCAATACGGGTGGGAAGTTCCCGCACTCGTCGCCGGAACCGTGCGAGAAAGTAACATCCTCGCACTTTTTCCACATTCTCGCACGGATATTATGTTGTTCTCGCTTCGCGAGAACAACATAATGACCGTGCGAGAAAATGGAATCGTGCGAGAATGTTACTTTCTCGCACTCTTCCCCGCCACTCGTGCGGGAATCCTCTTTCCCACCCTGATTGCTTAATGTACTATTCTATTTGGAGGAGAAATTAAACGTTCTTTTGAAATTCGAACTTATAAAAATATGAAAAGAGAAGCGGTTCACGTCTATCTCGCATGCTGATATTAGAGGACGTCATTTCATATGGGGGAATGGTTGAGAGAATTCTTTTGATCAGTTTATGATTCAAGTGATTTTCATAAGATTGAGGGATAGATAATTGACATTGAGGAACGGTATCGTATAGAGTATTAGAAACGACTTTTGTAAATGAATCCAATATCACTCGCTTGATGCAATCGTGAGGGGAAAATTGAATTGATGCATTGTTATGGTTTTTGCTACGCGATGATCAAGATTAATTATTGGGAATCCATTCAACAGGGAAGTTCTTTGTTGTCATATTGAGCATTCATGTCGCAAGATTTGAATTTTTGAGAAGTCTCTGATTGGATGGAATGACCTCGATATTCATCATCCTCGTTTTGTGTTTATGATGTGAAATTGAGTTGAAACTAGGGAGTGTTTTATGTTCAGAGTGAAATTGTAACTCTTCATCACAGAGGTTGAAGGAGACATGATCCGATGAGACTGACCCGTCGATTTGGTTTACCAGTGTCGGGACCAAAGCGGCGCTCAGATCAGAGGAAATCCAGCAACATGCTTCCGAAGAGTGGCGTTAGTATTGTGTTGTTGTTTCACAATAGCTGGGCAACAGGGAGTCACACTCTGTCGCACTCGGGAATGAGAAACCCAACTCCCATATGAGCCAAGGCATCATGTGCTGTTGCAACTCGTAAAAGTGTGGTGTGGTATTTTCGAGTGAGTATAACGAGGATGAGTTGAATATATTTCTCATCAGAGAAGCTTTGAATTGGATCCTGTTGATAAAAATCACGTGAATGTATTTAATTTTTGATGAAATTGGGACAATGACTTTATTTTGTCAAGTGATAGTGGATTCATATTCTTTTCTCTAAATGAATCGTAATTCGATTCAATCTGAGCTGGAATCGGTTTTTAAAATTTCCCGATCTATTCAAAAATTCAGTTATGCTTTTTCTGGAAATTTGTAGAAATCTAATGATGATTAGAATATTTTCTGACTTGAGATTGAAAGAATGTTCAATTGAAGATTGTATGTTTACATTAGAGGGCGTCATTTTTATTGGGGAGTGGTTGAGAGAATTCTCTGGACCAGTTTATGATTTAAGTAATTTTCATGAGATTTAGGGATAGATAATTGACATTGAGGAACGGTATCGTATAGAGTATTAAAAATGACTTTTATAAATCAATCCAATATCACTCGCTTGATGCAATCGTGAGGGAAGAATTGAATTGATGCATTGTGATGGTTTCTGCTACGCGGTCATTAAGATTAATTATTGGCAATTCATTCATCAGGAAAGTTCTTTGTTTTCATATTGAGCATTTACGTCGCAAGATTCGAATTTTTGAGGAGTCTTCGATTCGATGAAATGACTTCGATATCCATCATCCTCGATTTGTGTTTATGATGTGGAATTGAGTCGAAACTGGGGAGTGTTCTATGTTCAGAGTGAAAATGTAACTCTTCATCACAGAGGTTGAAGGAGACATGATCCGATGAGACTGACCCGTCGATTTGGTTTACCAGTGTCGGGACCAAAGCGGCGCTCAGATCAGAGGAAATCCAGCAACATGCTTCCGAAGAGTCGCGTTAGTATTGTGTTGTTGTTTTACAATAGCTGGGCAACAGGGAGTCACACTCTGTCGCACTCGGGAATGAGAAACCCAACTCCCATATGAGCCAAGACATTATGTGCTGTTGCAACTCGTAAAAGTGTGGTGTGGTAGTTTTGAGTAAGTATGACGAGGATGAGTTGAATCGATATGTAATCAGCAAAGTTTTGAATTGGATCCTGTTAATGAAGGTTACTTGAATGCATTTACTCTTTAATGAAATTGGGACGATGATTTCATCTTGTTAAGTGATAGTGGATTCATATATGTTTCTCTCAATGATTTGAAATTTATTCAAGATGAGCTGGAATCAGTACTCAAAATTCTTCAATATATTGAAGAAGTCACATATGCTTTTTCTGAAAATTCGTATGAATTTCATAATGAATAGCATATGTTTTAACTCGAGATTGAAAGAATGTACAATTGAAGATTGTACGAAAATATCGCTTAATGAGTTGTACTTCTTTCGAATGCTTATTCTATAGTAAATGAATCGACACGGGGATGGTTGGGGCAATCTCCCCAACCATTTGATTTTATTCATCGAGTTTCAGGAGATTCAGATATTGATACAATCCATATTGAACATATTTACATATAGAGTATGGAACGTGATATTCTTAACAAAAGTTTCATCATTCATTATTACAATTATAGGCTTACATCCTGATTACTTATAATAGAGGGAGTAATGATATACAATCGTATGGGAGGCGTATGTTGCCGTTTTGTTGATAAAATTGAGTCATCGTACAAATTGAATGAGAATTGTCATAACAAAAGATTGAATATTGAGAAACGTATATGGGAGTCACTACATTGATCAATGATAATCCTCAATCATATTCGATAACAAACGAATATATAAATGAAATTATGGATATTTGATATACGATTCTAGGAACGCACTAATTTTAACAATACCTTGATCTATATTTTTATAACCACTGGTGATATTTGCGGAAGATTTTATTGAAATGGACAGAAATATCGATCTATCATCTTCGTTGTGTGATATGGAGTGGAATTGAGTGTGAATCGGTCCGTGTATATCGTTTCAGTGTAAATGTAACTCTCCATCACAGAGGTTGAAGGAGACATGATCAGATGAGACTGACCCGTCGATTTGGTTTACCAGTGTCGGGACCAAAGCGGCGCTCAGATCAGAGGAAATCCAACATTATGTTTCCGAAGAGTGGTGTAAGTGTGTTGTGTTGTTTTTTTGGAAGAATACCCTACATTTACAGCAGCTTGGCAACAGGAGATTGTAGTATGTCGATCTCAGAGATGATAGTCTCGATCTCTATGTGAGCCATGGCATCATACAGTCCTGTTACAACTTGTAAATGTATTCGATTGCACTTGGATATGTAAGAGATGTGTATTGTTGGGAATCATTTGTTGAGATGTGTGACGAAGATGATTTGATTTTTTTCGTAATTAAAATTAGCCTCAAATTAAATTATAAGATCAAGGATACATTTGTGAGATACCATGCATACCAATTGAGTAAAGAAGTAAAGGCTATTATGTGCTTACGTTCTCTGAGAAACTAATCAATTTAATGTTCTGACGACGATTTCATAGAATCATGATATTCGAAAAATTTCCATAGAGCTATATCTAATTAAAATTCTATACATATTTTAGAATAAGGAGTGACACGGGTTGATACATGAAACTCACATTTGATGTCTTCGGAAGTTGATTCGATTCCAGAGGTGTTATGGATTCCCTTGTTTTATGTGATTTTTGTCATTCTCTTGTGCTTGGATCCATGCCATCTTACTGTAGTTTTGATTTTGTGAATCTTTCTGGAACGGTTGTAACACGTTGAGTTGAAAACTTTTTGTAAATCCTCCACTGGGTGATTCTCACATTTGATATCTGGATGCCTGTGGGATGATAGACCTTGGTATGAAACTGAACTCCCCATTGGGGTCAATTTAATGGATGAGTTGTCAATTCGACTGAATTTTGTGATATTGCAAGATATCTCTATTGTGGAAAAACTTAATAATTGGAATCGTAGAGCCCGGAAATTCTGTCTTTGAAGGTACCTCATCAGTTTCGATTGGGACTATGGAAATCTAATTCACTTCTCGATTTTATTTCGGAAAAAAATTGAATTTTTATTTATCATGTACATGATTTTATAAAATTTCGGGAAGGGTTTGTATTTTGATGTTTGATTCTATTATCAATTTTAGAGAACATGGGAAATAATGTTTTGATAGATATTACTCACCTTTCCATTATTGTGTAGTAGAGGTCAATGTTTATGATGGTATTTTATAAGTTCTTCTTATATATCTACATAGGATTTTCTTGGACTTGATTTCCTCTTTGGCCTACGAATGTTCGTGACCGTGTAAAGGGCTATACTGTGGGCTGCTGAGAGAGCGCGTATCACCAATTGTCTTCTATTTTTCTGTTGACATGTTGTTTGATCTTACTCGTTGCCTATGTGTGTCTGTGCAGGCAGCGAGGGGAGAACTGCGGCTCCGGGAGAGAGCACGTATGCTTATGCGTCTTTTCCACTGGAACTGATTAGAATAAAGGCAAGTTCAGGAATTTTCTCAGAGTGGAAAATTTCGCAAATTTTTGGGAACATTTTCCGAAAAAAAACAATTTTTTATATTTTCGTTTTTTAAAATCCCGTAAAAATTTCGAATTTCTATTTCTTTTATTTTCGTTTTCGAAGCCCTAACTATTCGAGGAAAAACGAGTAATTGAATTAATGATCGAATTACTCACCCTTCAGCCATTCTATAAATGTTGTGTGTCGACGATGATATTCTGCAAGCTCACCTCATTTTTCGTTGACTCTTCTTATGATTGCCCAACCGCATAGAGTACGTGTTTTCGCGACGGGCTCCAGAGGATGACTGCGGGTCGTTGAGAGAGCGCGCATCACTCAGTATCCCCTCTCCTCTTCTGGTGTCATGACATGATCAGCGCGCGTCTGTGTCTGTGAAGGCGGGGAGGGAGAGAATGCGGCTTCAGTAGAGAGCGCGAATGCCTGAGCGTTTCTCTAACTGAAACTGATAAGAATTAAGGCAAGTTCAGCATATGCCTCAGAGTGGGAAATTTTGGAAATTTTTGGGAAAATTTTTCGAAAAAAAAATAATTTTTTTTTGTTTTTTCAAAATCCCGTAAAAATTTCGAATTTTTATTTTCTATATCTTTGTTTTCGAAGCTTCGGACAAAATCTTAAAATTTTTTCAGTATATCTTCAATCTATTTGAATCACTAAAAATTCTTGACGTTTATGTTTTCATAATTCTAATGATTTAAGGAAAAACGAGTAATTGAATAAATGATAGAATTACTCACCCTTCAGACGTTCTATAGATGTTGATGTCCACGATGATATTCTGCAAGCTCATTCCATTTCATTCGACTCTTCTTATGATTTCCCACCTTCATAGAGTACGTGTGATCGCGACGGGCTCCAGAGGATGACTGAGGGCCGTTGAGAGAGCGCGCATCATTAAGTATCCCCGCTCTTTTCCGGTGTGACGTTGTCGTTTCTCGATGCGTGTGTCTGTGAGGCTATTTAGGGGAAAACTGCGGCTTTGGTCGAGAGCGCCTATGTTTGAGCGTCTCTTCCGCTGAAACTAATGAGAATGAACTCAAGCTCATGGTGTGTCTCAGAGTGGAAAATTCCGAAAATTTTCGGGAAAATTTATTTTTTATATTTTTATTTCTTCAAAATCCCGTAAAAATTTCCAATTTTTTATTTCTCATCTCTTTGTTTTCGAAGCCCCGGACAAAATCTTGGAATGTTTCCATTAAATCTTTAATCTATTCAGATCATCAAAATTCTCGACGTTTACGATATTACAACTTTAACGATTTGAGGAAGAACGTGTTATTTCAATTAATGATGCAATTACTCACCTTCTAGACTTTCTATGAATGTTGATGTCCACGATGGTATTCTGCAAGTGTATTCCATTTTATTCGACTCTTCTTATGAATGCCCCCCTTGATGGAGAACGTGTGATCGCGACGGGCTCTAGATGATGACTGAGGGCCGTTGAGACAGCGCGCACCATTAAGTATCCCCACTCTTTTTCGGTGTGACGTTGTCGCTTCTCGATGCGTGTGTGTCTGCGAGGGCAGCGAGGGGAAAATTGCGGCTCCGATAAGGAACGCGTATATCTGAGCATCTCTTTCACTGAAACTGATGAGAATGAAAGCAAGTTCAGGAATTGTCTCATGGTGGGAAATTTCGGAAATTTTTGGGGAAAATTTTCAAAAAAAAATCAATTTCTTATATTTCTAATTTTTATATTTCATATCTTTGTGTTCAAAGCCCCGGACGAAATCTTGAAATTTTTTCATTGTATCTTTCATCTATTTAGATCATCAAAACTCTCGACGTTTATGTTCTCGTAACTCTAACGATTCAAGGAAAAACAAGTAATTGAAGAAATGATCGAATTACTCACCCTTCAGCCATTCTATAAATGTTGTGTGTCCACGATGATATTTTGCAAGTTCACCTCATTTTCCGTTGACTCTTCTTATGATTGCACAACCGCATAGAGTACGTGCGTTCGCGACGGGTTCCAGAGGATGACTGCGGGCCGTTGAGAGAGCGCGCATCATTCAGTATCCCCTCTCCCCTTCTGGTGTCATGGCATGATCGGCGCGCGTCTGTGTCTGTGAAGGCGGGGAGGGGGAGAATGCGGCTTTAGTAGAGAGCGCGAATGCCTGGGCGTTTCTCTAACTGAAACTGATAAGAATTAAGGCAAGTTCAGAATGTGCCTCAGAGTGGGAAATTTTGGAAATTTTTGGGAAAATTTTTTGAAAAAAAAACACTTTTTTATATTTTTGTTTTCTCAAAATCCCGAAAAATTTTCGAATATTCATTTTTTATATATTTGTTTTGTCGAAGCCTCGGAAAAATTTTTCAAATTTCATGTATCATATATTCAAATAATTTGAACTATTGAATTTTTTGACGATAACGTTTTCTGAATTTTAACAATTTTGGAAAAATCGAATTTCAAAATTGAGGTTGAAATTACTCACCTTCATGATGTCCTCTATGTATGTTGATCTCTTCGATGTCATCTTGCAAGCTGACTCTGTTCCGCGTCGACTTTTGTCATACCTGCTCGACTCCATAGAATACGCGTGTTTGCGCTGAGCACAAGAAGAAGACTGCGAACTGTTGAGAGAGCGCGCGATACTAAGTATCCCCTCTCCTCTTCTGGTGTCGTGATGCTTCTCGGCGCGTGTCTGTGTCTGTGAAGGCGGGGAGGGGGAGAATGCGGCTTCAGTAGAGAGCGAGAATGCCTGAGCGTTTCTCTCACTGAAACTGATAAGAATTAAGGCAAGTTCAGCATACGCCTCAGAGTGGGGAATTTTTGAAATTTTTGGGAAAATTTTATGAAAAAAAAAATAATTTTTTTTATTTTTGTTTTTTCAAAATCCCGAAAAATTTTTGAATTTTCATTTTTTATATATTTGTTTTGTTGAAGCCCCGGAAAAAATTTTCGAATTCCATGTTACATACATTCAGATAATTTGAACTATTGGAATTCGCGACGTTATCGTTTCCTTAGTTTTAATGATTTCGGAAAGAATGAATTTCGAGATTTAGGTTGAAATCACTTACCTTCATGATGTCCTCTATGTATGTTGATCTCTTCGATGCCATCCTGCATGCTGACTCTGTTCCGCGTCGACTTTTGTCATACCTGCTCGACCCCATAGAATACGCGTGTTTGCGCTGGGCACAAGAAGAAGACTGCGAACTGTTGAGAGAGCGCGCGATACTAAGTATCCCCTCTCCTCTTCTGGTGTCGTGATGCTTCTCGGCGCATGTCTGTGTCTGTGAAGGCGGGGAGGGGGAGAATGCGGCTTCAGTAGAGAGCGCGAATGCCTGAGCGTTTCTCTAACTGAAACTGAAAAGAATTAAGGCAAGTTCAGCATATGCCTCAGAGTGGGAAATTTTGGAAATTTTTGGGAAAATTTTTTGAAAAAAAAAATAATTTTTTTTATTTTTGTCTTTTCAAAGTCCCGAAAAATTTTTGAATTTTTATTTTTCATATATTCGTTTTGTCGAAGCCCCGGAAAAAATTTTCAAATTCCATGTTACATACATTCAGATAATTTGAACTATTGGAATTCGCGACGTTATCGTTTCCTTAGTTTTAATGATTTCGGAAAGAATGAATTTCGAGATTTAGGTTGAAATCACTTACCTTCATGATGTCCTCTATGTATGTTGATCTCTTCGATGCCATCCTGCATGCTGACTCTGTTCCGCGTCGACTTTTGTCATACCTGCTCGACCCCATAGAATACGCGTGTTTGCGCTGGGCACAAGAAGAAGACTGCGAACTGTTGAGAGAGCGCGCGATACTAAGTATCCCCTCTCCTCTTCTGGTGTCGTGATGCTTCTCGGCGCGTGTCTGTGTCTGTGAAGGCGGGGAGGGGGAGAATGCGGCTTCAGTAGAGAGCGCGAATGCCTGAGCGTTTCTCTCACTGAAACTGATAAGAATTAAGGCAAGTTCAGCATACGCCTCAGAGTGGGAAATTTTGGAAATTTTTGGGAAAATTTTTTGAAAAAAAAAACAATCTTTTATATTTTTGTTTTTTCAAAATCCCGAAAAATTTTTGAATTTTCATTTTTTATATATTTGTTTTGTTGAAGCCCCGGAAAAAATTTTCGAATTCCATGTTACATACATTCAGATAATTTGAACTATTGGAATTCGCGACGTTATCGTTTCCTTAGTTTTAATGATTTCGGAAAGAATGAATTTCGAGATTTAGGTTGAAATCACTTATCTTCATGATGTCCTCTATGTATGTTGATCTCTTCGATGCCATCTTGTAAGCTGACTCTGTTTCGCGTCGACTTTTGTCATACCTGTTCGACCCCATAGAATACGCGTGTTTGCGCTGGGCACAAGAAGAAGACTGCGAACTGTTGAGAGAGCGCGCGATACTAACAAGGGGAGGACCTGACCTTTGGATCACCAATCCTTTCCAAAAATTTTTTTACTGTTTTGTGTCACCTAGAATATGAAGAATCCAGAGTAACTCCGTCAAATGGGCCTCCTGTCCAGAGCTACAAGCAAAAATGTTAGCGTTGCCAGTATATCTATATATATCACTTTTCAACATGGGCCTATATGGGCAATGCTAATGTTATACGCTGTAACTTCGGACAGAGGGCCCATTTGACGGAGTAACTCTGGATTCTTCATATTCTAGGTACTACCAAACTGTAAAAAAAGTTTGGAAAGGATTGGTGATCCAAAGGTCAGGTCCTCCCCTTGTAAGTATCCCCTCTCCTCTTCTGGTGTCGTGATGCTTCCCGGCGCATGTCTGTGTCTGTGAAGGCGGGGAGGGGGAGAATGCGGCTTCAGTAGAGAGCGCGAATGCCTGAGCGTTTCTCTAACTGAAACTGAAAAGAATTAAGGCAAGTTCAGCATATGCCTCAGAGTGGGAAATTTTGGAAATTTTTGGGAAAATTTTTTGAAAAAAAAAATAATTTTTTTTATTTTTGTCTTTTCAAAGTCCCGAAAAATTTTTGAATTTTTATTTTTCATATATTCGTTTTGTCGAAGCCCCGGAAAAAATTTTCAAATTCCATGTTACATACATTCAGATAATTTGAACTATTGGAATTCGCGACGTTATCGTTTCCTTAGTTTTAATGATTTCGGAAAGAATGAATTTCGAGATTTAGGTTGAAATCACTCACCTTCATGATGTCCTCTATGTATGTTGATCTCTTCGATGCCATCCTGCATGCTGACTCTGTTCCGCGTCGACTTTTGTCATACCTGCTCGACCCCATAGAATACGCGTGTTTGCGCTGGGCACAAGAAGAAGACTGCGAACTGTTGAGAGAGCGCGCGATACTAAGTATCCCCTCTCCTCTTCTGGTGTCGTGATGCTTCTCGGCGCGTGTCTGTGTCTGTGAAGGCGGGGAGGGGGAGAATGCGGCTTCAGTAGAGAGCGCGAATGCCTGAGCGTTTCTCTCACTGAAACTGATAAGAATTAAGGCAAGTTCAGCATACGCCTCAGAGTGGGAAATTTTGGAAATTTTTGGGAAAATTTTTTGAAAAAAAAAACAATCTTTTATATTTTTGTTTTTTCAAAATCCCGAAAAATTTTTGAATTTTCATTTTTTATATATTTGTTTTGTTGAAGCCCCGGAAAAAATTTTCGAATTCCATGTTACATACATTCAGATAATTTGAACTATTGGAATTCGCGACGTCATCGTTTCCTTAGTTTTAATGATTTCGGAAAGAATGAATTTCGAGATTTAGGTTGAAATCACTTATCTTCATGATGTCCTCTATGTATGTTGATCTCTTCGATGCCATCTTGTAAGCTGACTCTGTTTCGCGTCGACTTTTGTCATACCTGTTCGACCCCATAGAATACGCGTGTTTGCGCTGGGCACAAGAAGAAGACTGCGAACTGTTGAGAGAGCGCGCGATACTAAGTATCCCCTCTCCTCTTCTGGTGTCGTGATGCTTCCCGGCGCATGTCTGTGTCTGTGAAGGCGGGGAGGGGGAGAATGCGGCTTCAGTAGAGAGCGCGAATGCCTGAGCGTTTCTCTAACTGAAACTGAAAAGAATTAAGGCAAGTTCAGCATATGCCTCAGAGTGGGAAATTTTGGAAATTTTTGGGAAAATTTTTTGAAAAAAAAAATAATTTTTTTTATTTTTGTCTTTTCAAAGTCCCGAAAAATTTTTGAATTTTCATTTTTCATATATTCGTTTTGTCGAAGCCCCGGAAAAAATTTTCAAATTCCATGTTACATACATTCAGATAATTTGAACTATTGGGATTCGCGACGTTATCGTTTTCTTAGTTTTAATGATTTCGGAAAGAATGAATTTCGAGATTAAGGTTGAAATCACTTACCTTCATGATGTCCTCTATGTATGTTGATCTCTTCGATGCCATCTTGTAAGCTGACTCTGTTTCGCGTCGACTTTTGTCATACCTGCTCGACCCCATAGAATACGCGTGTTTGCGCTGGGCACAAGAAGAAGACTGCGAACTGTTGAGAGAGCGCGCGATACTAAGTATCCCCTCTCCTCTTCTGGTGTCGTGATGCTTCTCGACGCGTGTCTGTGTCTGTGAAGGCGGGGAGGGGGAGAATGCGGCTTCAGTAGAGAGCGAGAATGCCTGAGCGTTTCTCTCACTCAAACTGATAAGAATTAAGGCAAGTTCAGCATACGCCTCAGAGTGGGGAATTTTTGAAATTTTTGTGAAAATTTTATGAAAAAAAAAATAATTTTTTTTATTTTTGTTTTTTCAAAATCCCGAAAAATTTTTGAATTTTTATTTTTCATATATTCGTTTTGTCGAAGCCCCGGAAAAAATTTTCAAATTCCATGTTACATACATTCAGATAATTTGAACTATTGGGATTCGCGACGTTATCGTTTTCTTAGTTTTAATGATTTCGGAAAGAATGAATTTCGAGATTAAGGTTGAAATCACTTACCTTCATGATGTCCTCTATGTATGTTGATCTCTTCGATGCCATCTTGTAAGCTGACTCTCTTTCGCGTCGACTTTTGTCATACCTGCTCGACCCCATAGAATACGCGTGTTTGCGCTGGGCACAAGAAGAAGACTGCGAACTGTTGAGAGAGCGCGCGATACTAAGTATCCCCTCTCCTCTTCTGGTGTCGTGATGCTTCTCGACGCGTGTCTGTGTCTGTGAAGGCGGGGAGGGGGAGAATGCGGCTTCAGTAGAGAGCGAGAATGCCTGAGCGTTTCTCTCACTGAAACTGATAAGAATTAAGGCAAGTTCAGCATACGCCTCAGAGTGGGGAATTTTTGAAATTTTTGGGAAAATTTTATGAAAAAAAAAATAATTTTTTTTATTTTTGTTTTTTCAAAATCCCGAAAAATTTTTGAATTTTCATTTTTTATATATTTGTTTTGTTGAAGCCCCGGAAAAAATTTTCGAATTCCATGTTACATACATTCAGATAATTTGAACTATTGGAATTCGCGACGTTATCGTTTCCTTAGTTTTAATGATTTCGGAAAGAATGAATTACGAGATTTAGGTTGAAATCACTTACCTTCATGATGTCCTCTATGTATGTTGATCTCTTCGATGCCATCCTGCATGCTGACTCTGTTCCGCGTCGACTTTTGTCATACCTGCTCGACCCCATAGAATACGCGTGTTTGCGCTGGGCACAAGAAGAAGACTGCGAACTGTTGAGAGAGCGCGCGATACTAAGTATCCCCTCTCCTCTTCTGGTGTCGTGATGCTTCTCGGCGCATGTCTGTGTCTGTGAAGGCGGGGAGGGGGAGAATGCGGCTTCAGTAGAGAGCGCGAATGCCTGAGCGTTTCTCTAACTGAAACTGAAAAGAATTAAGGCAAGTTCAGCATATGCCTCAGAGTGGGAAATTTTGGAAATTTTTGGGAAAATTTTTTGAAAAAAAAAATAATTTTTTTTATTTTTGTCTTTTCAAAGTCCCGAAAAATTTTTGAATTTTTATTTTTCATATATTCGTTTTGTCGAAGCCCCGGAAAAAATTTTCAAATTCCATGTTACATACATTCAGATAATTTGAACTATTGGAATTCGCGACGTTATCGTTTCCTTAGTTTTAATGATTTCGGAAAGAATGAATTTCGAGATTTAGGTTGAAATCACTTACCTTCATGATGTCCTCTATGTATGTTGATCTCTTCGATGCCATCCTGCATGCTGACTCTGTTCCGCGTCGACTTTTGTCATACCTGCTCGACCCCATAGAATACGCGTGTTTGCGCTGGGCACAAGAAGAAGACTGCGAACTGTTGAGAGAGCGCGCGATACTAAGTATCCCCTCTCCTCTTCTGGTGTCGTGATGCTTCTCGGCGCGTGTCTGTGTCTGTGAAGGCGGGGAGGGGGAGAATGCGGCTTCAGTAGAGAGCGCGAATGCCTGAGCGTTTCTCTCACTGAAACTGATAAGAATTAAGGCAAGTTCAGCATACGCCTCAGAGTGGGAAATTTTGGAAATTTTTGGGAAAATTTTTTGAAAAAAAAAACAATCTTTTATATTACTGTTTTTTCAAAATCCCGAAAAATTTTTGAATTTTCATTTTTTATATATTTGTTTTGTTGAAGCCCCGGAAAAAATTTTCGAATTCCATGTTACATACATTCAGATAATTTGAACTATTGGGATTCGCGACGTTATCGTTTTCTTAGTTTTAATGATTTCGGAAAGAATGAATTTCGAGATTAAGGTTGAAATCACTTACCTTCATGATGTCCTCTATGTATGTTGATCTCTTCGATGCCATCTTGTAAGCTGACTCTGTTTCGCGTCGACTTTTGTCATACCTGTTCGACCCCATAGAATACGCGTGTTTGCGCTGGGCACAAGAAGAAGACTGCGAACTGTTGAGAGAGCGCGCGATACTAAGTATCCCCTCTCCTCTTCTGGTGTCGTGATGCTTCCCGGTGCATGTCTGTGTCTGTGAAGGCGGGGAGGGGGAGAATGCGGCTTCAGTAGAGAGCGCGAATGCCTGAGCGTTTCTCTCACTGAAACTGATAAGAATTAAGGCAAGTTCAGCATACGCCTCAGAGTGGGAAATTTTGGAAATTTTTGGGAAAATTTTTTGAAAAAAAAAACAATCTTTTATATTTTTGTTTTTTCAAAATCCCGAAAAATTTTTGAATTTTCATTTTTTATATATTTGTTTTGTTGAAGCCCCGGAAAAAATTTTCGAATTCCATGTTACATACATTCAGATAATTTGAACTATTGGAATTCGCGACGTTATCGTTTCCTTAGTTTTAATGATTTCGGAAAGAATGAATTTCGAGATTTAGGTTGAAATCACTTATCTTCATGATGTCCTCTATGTATGTTGATCTCTTCGATGCCATCTTGTAAGCTGACTCTGTTTCGCGTCGACTTTTGTCATACCTGTTCGACCCCATAGAATACGCGTGTTTGCGCTGGGCACAAGAAGAAGACTGCGAACTGTTGAGAGAGCGCGCGATACTAAGTATCCCCTCTCCTCTTCTGGTGTCGTGATGCTTCCCGGCGCATGTCTGTGTCTGTGAAGGCGGGGAGGGGGAGAATGCGGCTTCAGTAGAGAGCGCGAATGCCTGAGCGTTTCTCTAACTGAAACTGAAAAGAATTAAGGCAAGTTCAGCATATGCCTCAGAGTGGGAAATTTTGGAAATTTTTGGGAAAATTTTTTGAAAAAAAAAATAATTTTTTTTATTTTTGTCTTTTCAAAGTCCCGAAAAATTTTTGAATCTTTATTTTTCATATATTCGTTTTGTCGAAGCCCCGGAAAAAATTTTCAAATTCCATGTTACATACATTCAGATAATTTGAACTATTGGGATTCGCGACGTTATCGTTTTCTTAGTTTTAATGATTTCGGAAAGAATGAATTTCGAGATTAAGGTTGAAATCACTTACCTTCATGATGTCCTCTATGTATGTTGATCTCTTCGATGCCATCTTGTAAGCTGACTCTGTTTCGCGTCGACTTTTGTCATACCTGCTCGACCTCATAGAATACGCGTGTTTGCGCTGGGCACAAGAAGAAGACTGCGAACTGTTGAGAGAGCGCGCGATACTAAGTATCCCCTCTCCTCTTCTGGTGTCGTGATGCTTCTCGACGCGTGTCTGTGTCTGTGAAGGCGGGGAGGGGGAGAATGCGGCTTCAGTAGAGAGCGAGAATGCCTGAGCGTTTCTCTCACTGAAACTGATAAGAATGAAGGCAAGTTCAGCATACGCCTCAGAGTGGGGAATTTTTGAAATTTTTGGGAAAATTTTATGAAAAAAAAAATAATTTTTTTTATTTTTGTTTTTTCAAAATCCCGAAAAATTTTTGAATTTTCATTTTTTATATATTTGTTTTGTTGAAGCCCCGGAAAAAATTTTCGAATTCCATGTTACATACATTCAGATAATTTGAACTATTGGAATTCGCGACGTTATCGTTTCCTTAGTTTTAATGATTTCGGAAAGAATGAATTACGAGATTTAGGTTGAAATCACTTACCTTCATGATGTCCTCTATGTATGTTGATCTCTTCGATGCCATCCTGCATGCTGACTCTGTTCCGCGTCGACTTTTGTCATACCTGCTCGACCCCATAGAATACGCGTGTTTGCGCTGGGCACAAGAAGAAGACTGCGAACTGTTGAGAGAGCGCGCGATACTAAGTATCCCCTCTCCTCTTCTGGTGTCGTGATGCTTCTCGGCGCATGTCTGTGTCTGTGAAGGCGGGGAGGGGGAGAATGCGGCTTCAGTAGAGAGCGAGAATGCCTGAGCGTTTCTCTCACTGAAACTGATAAGAATTAAGGCAAGTTCAGCATACGCCTCAGAGTGGGGAATTTTTGAAATTTTTGGGAAAATTTTATGAAAAAAAAAATAATTTTTTTTATTTTTGTTTTTTCAAAATCCCGAAAAATTTTTGAATTTTCATTTTTTATATATTTGTTTTGTTGAAGCCCCGGAAAAAATTTTCGAATTCCATGTTACATACATTCAGATAATTTGAACTATTGGAATTCGCGACGTTATCGTTTTCTTAGTTTTAATGATTTCGGAAAGAATGAATTTCGAGATTAAGGTTGAAATCACTTACCTTCATGATGTCCTCTATGTATGTTGATCTCTTCGATGCCATCTTGTAAGCTGACTCTGTTTCGCGTCGACTTTTGTCATACCTGTTCGACCCCATAGAATACGCGTGTTTGCGCTGGGCACAAGAAGAAGACTGCGAACTGTTGAGAGAGCGCGGGATACTAAGTATCCCCTCTCCTCTTCTGGTGTCGTGATGCTTCCCGGCGCATGTCTGTGTCTGTGAAGGCGGGGAGGGGGAGAATGCGGCTTCAGTAGAGAGCGCGAATGCCTGAGCGTTTCTCTAACTGAAACTGAAAAGAATTAAGGCAAGTTCAGCATATGCCTCAGAGTGGGAAATTTTGGAAATTTTTGGGAAAATTTTTTGAAAAAAAAAATAATTTTTTTTATTTTTGTCTTTTCAAAGTCCCGAAAAATTTTTGAATTTTTATTTTTCATATATTCGTTTTGTCGAAGCCCCGGAAAAAATTTTCAAATTCCATGTTACATACATTCAGATAATTTGAACTATTGGGATTCGCGACGTTATCGTTTTCTTAGTTTTAATGATTTCGGAAAGAATGAATTTCGAGATTAAGGTTGAAATCACTCACCTTCATGATGTCCTCTATGTATGTTGATCTCTTCGATGCCATCTTGTAAGCTGACTCTGTTTCGCGTCGACTTTTGTCATACCTGCTCGACCTCATAGAATACGCGTGTTTGCGCTGGGCACAAGAAGAAGACTGCGAACTGTTGAGAGAGCGCGCGATACTAAGTATCCCCTCTCCTCTTCTGGTGTCGTGATGCTTCTCGACGCGTGTCTGTGTCTGTGAAGGCGGGGAGGGGGAGAATGCGGCTTCAGTAGAGAGCGCGAATGCCTGAGCGTTTCTCTAACTGAAACTGAAAAGAATTAAGGCAAGTTCAGCATATGCCTCAGAGTGGGAAATTTTGGAAATTTTTGGGAAAATTTTTTGAAAAAAAAAACAATCTTTTATATTTTTGTTTTTTCAAAATCCCGAAAAATTTTTGAATTTTCATTTTTTATATATTTGTTTTGTTGAAGCCCCGGAAAAAATTTTCGAATTCCATGTTACATACATTCAGATAATTTGAACTATTGGAATTCGCGACGTTATCGTTTCCTTAGTTTTAATGATTTCGGAAAGAATGAATTTCGAGATTTAGGTTGAAATCACTTATCTTCATGATGTCCTCTATGTATGTTGATCTCTTCGATGCCATCTTGTAAGCTGACTCTGTTTCGCGTCGACTTTTGTCATACCTGTTCGACCCCATAGAATACGCGTGTTTGCGCTGGGCACAAGAAGAAGACTGCGAACTGTTGAGAGAGCGCGCGATACTAAGTATCCCCTCTCCTCTTCTGGTGTCGTGATGCTTCCCGGCGCATGTCTGTGTCTGTGAAGGCGGGGAGGGGGAGAATGCGGCTTCAGTAGAGAGCGCGAATGCCTGAGCGTTTCTCTAACTGAAACTGAAAAGAATTAAGGCAAGTTCAGCATATGCCTCAGAGTGGGAAATTTTGGAAATTTTTGGGAAAATTTTTTGAAAAAAAAAATAATTTTTTTTATTTTTGTCTTTTCAAAGTCCCGAAAAATTTTTGAATTTGTATTTTTCATATATTCGTTTTGTCGAAGCCCCGGAAAAAATTTTCAAATTCCATGTTACATACATTCAGATAATTTGAACTATTGGGATTCGCGACGTTATCGTTTTCTTAGTTTTAATGATTTCGGAAAGAATGAATTTCGAGATTAAGGTTGAAATCACTTACCTTCATGATGTCCTCTATGTATGTTGATCTCTTCAATGCCATCTTGTAAGCTGACTCTGTTTCGCGTCGACTTTTGTCATACCTGCTCGACCCCATAGAATACGCGTGTTTGCGCTGGGCACAAGAAGAAGACTGCGAACTGTTGAGAGAGCGCGCGATACTAAGTATCCCCTCTCCTCTTCTGGTGTCGTGATGCTTCTCGACGCGTGTCTGTGTCTGTGAAGGCGGGGAGGGGGAGAATGCGGCTTCAGTAGAGAGCGCGAATGCCTGAGCGTTTCTCTAAATGAAACTGAGAAGAATTAAGGCAAGTTCAGCATATGCCTCAGAGCGGGAAATTTTGGAAATTTTTGGGAAAATTTTTTGAAAAAAAAATAATTTTTTTTATTTTTGTCTTTTCAAAGTCCCGGAAAATTTTGGAATTTTTATTTTTTATATATTCGTTTTGTCGAAGCCCCGGAAAAAATTTTCAAATTCCATGTTACATACATTCAGATAACTTGAACTATTGGAATTCGCGACGTTATCGTTTTCTTAGTTTTAATGATTTCGGAAAGAATGAATTTCGAGATTTAGGTTGAAATCACTTACCTTCATGATGTCCTCTATGTATGTTGATCTCTTCGATGCCATCCTGCATGCTGACTCTGTTCCGCGTCGACTTTTGTCTTACCTGCTCGACCCCATAGAATACGCGTGTTTGCGCTGGGCACAAGAAGAAGACTGCGAACTGTTGAGAGAGCGCGCGATACTAAGTATCCCCTCTCCTCTTCTGGTGTCGTGATGCTTCTCGGCGCGTGTCTGTGTCTGTGAAGGCGGGGAGGGGGAGAATGCGGCTTCAGTAGAGAGCGCGAATGCCTGAGTGTTTCTCTCACTGAAACTGATAAGAATTAAGGCAAGTTCAGCATACGCCTCTGAGTGGGAAATTTTGGAAATTTTTGGGAAAATTTTTTGAAAAAAAAAACAATCTTTTATATTTTCGTTTTCTCAAAGTCCGGAAAAATTTTCAAATTCTCATTTTTCATATATTTGTTTTGTCGAAGCCCCGGAAAAAATTTCCAAATTCCATGTTACATACATTCAGATAATTTGAACTATTGGAATTCGCGACGTTATCGTTTTCTTAGTTTTAATGATTTCGGAAAGAATGAATTTCGAGATTTAGGTTGAAATCACTTACCTTCATGATGTCCTCTATGTATGTTGATCTCTTCGATGCCATCTTGTAAGCTGACTCTGTTGCGCGTCGACTTTTGTCATACCTGCTCGACCCCATAGAATACGCGTGTTTGCGCTGGGCACAAGAAGAAGACTGCGAACTGTTGAGAGAGCGCGCGATACTAAGTATCCCCTCTCCTCTTCTGGTGTCGTGATGCTCCTCGACGCGTGTCTGTGTCTGTGAAGGCGGGGAGGGGGAGAATGCGGCTTCAGTAGAGAGCGCGAATGCCTGAGCGTTTCTCTCACTGAAACTGATAAGAATTAAGGCAAGTTCAGCATACGCCTCAGAGTGGGAAATTTTGGAAATTTTTGGGAAAATTTTTTGAAGAAAAAAACAATCTTTTATATTTTTGTTTTTTCAAAATCCCGAAAAATTTTTGAATTTTCATTTTTTATATATTTGTTTTGTTGAAGCCCCGGAAAAAATTTTCGAATTCCATGTTACATACATTCAGATAATTTGAACTATTGGAATTCGCGACGTTATCGTTTCCTTAGTTTTAATGATTTCGGAAAAAATGAATTTCGAGATTTAGGTTGAAATCACTTATCTTCATGATGTCCTCTATGTATGTTGATCTCTTCGATGCCATCTTGTAAGCTGACTCTGTTTCGCGTCGACTTTTGTCATACCTGCTCGACCCCATAGAATACGCGTGTTTGCGCTGGGCACAAGAAGAAGACTGCGAACTGTTGAGAGAGCGCGCGATACTAAGTATCCCCTCTCCTCTTCTGGTGTCGTGATGCTTCCCGGCGCATGTCTGTGTCTGTGAAGGCGGGGAGGGGGAGAATGCGGCTTCAGTAAAGAGCGCGAATGCCTGAGCGTTTCTCTAACTGAAACTGAAAAGAATTAAGGCAAGTTCAGCATATGCCTCAGAGTGGGAAATTTTGGAAATTTTTGGGAAAATTTTTTGAAAAAAAAAATAATTTTTTTTATTTTTGTCTTTTCAAAGTCCCGAACAATTTTTGAATTTTTATTTTTCATATATTCGTTTTGTCGAAGCCCCGGAAAAAATTTTCAAATTCCATGTTACATACATTCAGATAATTTGAACTATTGGGATTCGCGACGTTATCGTTTTCTTAGTTTTAATGATTTCGGAAAGAATGAATTTCGAGATTAAGGTTGAAATCACTTACCTTCATGATGTCCTCTATGTATGTTGATCTCTTCGATGCCATCTTGTAAGCTGACTCTGTTTCGCGTCGACTTTTGTCATACCTGCTCGACCCCATAGAATACGCGTGTTTGCGCTGGGCACAAGAAGAAGACTGCGAACTGTTGAGAGAGCGCGCGATACTAAGTATCCCCTCTCCTCTTCTGGTGTCGTGATGCTTCTCGACGCGTGTCTGTGTCTGTGAAGGCGGGGAGGGGGAGAATGCGGCTTCAGTAAGGAGCGCGAATGCCTGAGCGTTTCTCTAACTGAAACTGAAAAGAATCAAGGCAAGTTCAGCATACGCCTCTGAGTGGGAAATTTTGGAAATTTTTGGGAAAATTTTTTGAAAAAAAAAACAATCTTTTATATTTTCGTTTTCTCAAAGTCCGGAAAAATTTTCAAATTTTCATTCTTCATATATTTGTTTTGTCGAAGCCCCGGAAAAAATTTCCAAATTCCATGTTACATACATTCAGATAATTTGAACTATTGGAATTCGCGACGTTATCGTTTTCTTAGTTTTAATGATTTCGGAAAGAATGAATTTCGAGATTTAGGTTGAAATCACTAACCTTCATGATGTCCTCTATGTATGTTGATCTCTTCGATGCCATCTTGTAAGCTGACTCTGTTCCGCGTCGACTTTTGTCATACCTGTTCGACCCCATAGAATACGCGTGTTTGCGCTGGGCACAAGAAGAAGACTGCGAACTGTTGAGAGAGCGCGCGATACTAAGTATCCCCTCTCCTCTTCTGGTGTCGTGATGCTCCTCGACGCGTGTCTGTGTCTGTGAAGGCGGGGAGGGGGAGAATGCGGCTTCAGTAGAGATTGCCAACGCCTGAGCGTTTCTCTAACTGAAACTGATAAGAATTAAAGCAAGTTCAGCATGTGCCTCAGAGTGGGAAATTTCGATTATTTTTGGAAATATTTTTTGAAAAAAAAAATTTTTTATATTTTCGTTTTCTCAAAGTCCCGAAAATTTTCGAATTTTCATTTTTCATTTATCTGTTTTGTCGAAGCCCCGGAAAAAATTTTCATTCAATTTCCAAAAAATTTCTGAATTTTCATTCTCCACATTTTCTTTTTATTAAGGGTCCGGAAAAAAATCCGAATTTCTATCCAATATATTTTCGTTCTATATTGATTTCAGAAATAACGATTAACCAAATTATTCATGGAATTACTTACCCGTACGATGTTCTTCCTAGATGTCGATGTCAACGATAATATTCTGCAAGCTCACCTCATTATGTGTCAACTGTTTTTATACTCGCTCAACTTCTATGAGCACGTGTGTTCGCGACGGGCTTGAGAAGATGACTGCGGGCTGTTGAGAGAGCGCGCATCACTAAGAATCCCCTTTCCTTTTCTGGTGTCACGTTGTTTGATGCTTCTCGCGCGCGTATGTGTTTTTGAAGGCAGCGAGGAGACGACTGTGGCTCTGGTAGAGAGCGCGTATGTTTGAGCGTTCCTCTAAGTGAGACTAAGAAGAATGAAGGCAAGTTCAGGTTGTGCTTCACGGTGGGAAATTTCGATAATCTCCGGAAAAATATTTTGAAAAATAAAATAATTTTTTATATTTTTGTTTTTTCAAAATCCCGAGAAATTTTCCAATTTTCATTTTTATATATTTGTTTTGTCGAAGCCCGGAAAAATTCCATCTCTTACATTTTTTTTTCTGAAGGCTCGGAGAAAATTCTGTTTTTCTATTCATTATGTTCCTATTCTATTCGAATCACTCGAACACCTTCGACTTTCCTGTTTCCACAATTCTATCAATTTCAGAAAAACGAGTAATCAAATTATTGATGGAATTATTTGCGCTTACGATGTTTTCTTCAGATGTGAATGTCCACGATGATATTGTGCAGCTCACCTCTTTCTGCGTCGACTGTTCTTACACTCGCTAAACTTCAAAGAGTACGTGTATCCGCGATGGGCTCAAGCAGGTGACATTGGTGATATTGATCTTAGTACGAAGTAAGGCCCAGAATGAAAATTTTGAGTGTCACTTGTATATTTATCCCTGTAACCAACTGAGTAATCAATTCACGTCAAATCGATGTACATCTCTTTGGCCTACTAGAAATCACTTTATTTGAGCATAACGATATCTTACAACATCATATTTCTGAATTCCCGATAGAAAACTTCCGTATTTTTATAATTAAACACTAGCGTTATGATTCGCGTTGCTCGGCCTGTAAAAGTCCCCGAGAAGCGTATCAGTTCACCAAAATGCTACTTTAAATCAAATGAAAATATGTTCTGTACCATTTTCACATATCGAGTTATATAATGATAACTTTCATGGTCTTTATGAGTTCAGACCCATGTGAGAAACCGCCGCTTAACTAAATATATAAAATTTTTGAAAAACGTACTCTCATTTGATTTGGAAGAGCATTTTGGAAAACTAATACGCCTATCGGAAACATTTACAAGCCGAGCAACGCGAGGCATTACGCTAGTTGGTATTACGCTCCAACCCTCTAATTTTTTGTACGCCCAAATGGCGAACGGAGAATTAGAAGAGGTAGCTGGGGAATTGATCACTCCCCTGGAGATAGCTGGGATAAGCAAAAATATGCCGATTCTTAGCGTGCCATCATTACCTGTAGATCTCATTTTAGGACTTGAATTTATCCGTTTCTTTGGGATGCACATATTAGGTGATAGTGACGAATATACATTCGCAGACCTTAAGGACAAGCAAAAATTTGCATTTGAATTATTTTCAATCGAAGCACCAAGTCAAGTGAATTTAGAGTCGGAAATTCCAACATCATCGGAAGGAAAAATTGAGTCAAAATCTGAAGCGTCAAGAAACGCGCAAGAGCCACAATCGAGAGGTGAAGGTTTGAAAAAATTGAGTGATTATGAAGCTTACAGACTGAAAAGAGTGTTAGATAAATGTTTACCTCACCAGAATAAAAATGATAAGTTTTTGAAAGCAACTGATTTAATCGAATACGAGATTCGACTCTTAAAAAGTGCACGTCCAGTGAAACAAAGATATTTTCCATTGTCAGATAAAATGGAGAAAACAATGCATGCAGAATTCCAAAAATTAATCGATGCTGATGTAGTTGAAAAATCGAATAGCCCTTGGAATAACCCAGCATTTTTAGTGAAAAAAGCGAACGGAGGGCATAGATTGGTAGTAGATTTACGGGTAGTAAATTCGTTAGCTGAAAAAGACGCGTATCCGACCCCGTATATGGACACTATCTTAAGAAAATTGAAGAACGCAAAATATATAACTACTTTGGACTTATCCATGGCCTACCATCAAATAAAGCTTAAAAAGATTTCGAGAAATATTTGCGCATTTACTATTCCCGGTAGAGGGCACTGGATGTTCAAAAGGCTACCTATGGGCTTAGCTAACGCTGGAGCCTGCTTTCAAAGATTAATCGACTCAATTATAGGAGACCTAGAGCCTTACGCGTACGGGTATTTAGACGATATTGTCCTGGTGACAGAGACGTTTGAACAACATTTAGAGCTACTAGAGAAATTATTAAACAGAATCGTGGGGGCAGGTCTAACGATCAACAGAGAAAAGAGTAAATTTTGTTGCCAAGAAGTCAAATTTTTAGGATATATAGTGGACGAGCACGGTTTAAGAGTCGATCCCGCGAAAACAGAAGCAATAAAAAATTATCCGAGGCCTAAAAATGTCAAACAAGTGAAGAGATTTACAGGTATGACATCATGGCACAGTAAATTCATTAGAAATTATGCGACGATTGTAGAGCCAATGAATCGGTTATTGAAAAAAGACGTGAAATTTGAGTGGAAAGAGGACCAGGAGAAAGCGTTTTGTACGCTAAAAGAAGCATTAGTATCTGCACCCGTGCTCAGTATGCCAGTACCAGACGCTGAATGGTTCTTGCATACTGATGCATCAGACACTGGGATAGGATCTATGCTTACACAGAAGGTTGATGGCAAAGAACGCGTAGTTTGTTACGCGAGTCGATCACTTTCAAAACAAGAAAGAGTCTGGTCAGTAACAGAACGTGAATGTCTGGCTATAAAATGGAGTATTGAAAAATTTAGGCCGTATATTGAAGGGGAAAAATTTACTGTGGTAACAGACTACAGCGCGCTACAGTGGCTGTTCAACAAGAAAAATCCAGTAGGACGTGTAGGCAGATGGGCCCATGACCTCGCGAGTTATTCGTTCCGCGTGATTCACCGTAAAGGAACGCTTAATGTTGTCCCTGATGCGCTCTCAAGAATGTTTGAAGACGACACGATGAATATCGGTTCAGTTGGAGTTCTTGAGAAAACATCAGATAAGTGGTACAACAAAAGATTTTTTCAAATTTTGAAACATCCAAAAAGATACAGAGATTGGAAAATTATGGATGGTAGAATTTATAAATATAGGCCAGATCACGAATTAAATGAAATAATTAATGATTTAGATGCGTGGAAATTGGTAGTTCCAGAAGAGAACCGTGTAAAAATAATTAAAGAAAGCCATGACGAGCCATCAGCTGGTCATATGGGCAAAGAAAAAACGTATAGAAAGGTCGCGCAGTCGTACTATTGGCCCGGCATTTACCTAGACGTCGCGAATTACGTGAAAAATTGCGATAGTTGCGCGTTATATAAGGTAGATCAACGCGGTCAGATAGGTATGATGGGTACGCGCACAGTCGACAGACCGATGAAAATTATTGCAATGGATTTAATGGGACCATTCCCAAAATCGAAAGAACAGTTTGAATATTTACTCATTTTCGAGTGTATTTTTAGCCGGTATATCGTCTGCGTACCATTACGTAAAAAGACTGGGCAAGCGGTTAGGAATGCACTGGAAAATGTATTATGTACACATTATGGGACACCGGAAATTTTGATTAGCGATAATGGGTTAGAGTTCAAAAACGAATTGATGAATAAATTCTGCGAGGAAAACGGTATAGAGCATGAATTCACCCCTAGTTTCCATCCCCAAGCAAATCCGGTTGAACGAGTCAATCGAGATATTAAGACCATGATAGCAATATTTGCTGATAACCACAAAGAATGGAATAAGCATATTCAACTATTTCAATTTTGTCACAATTCAAATTTTTCGAGCTCGACCGGAAAATCACCAGCGTTCATGATTTATGGTCGCGAAATTAAAGCACCAAAATTATGGAGAAGACGCGTGGAAATATTCGGGAAAAGCTTGAAAAATTTCATGAAAAACGGTAATCAAACAGAGTTAATAGAGTCATTAAAAGATTTAGACGGAGCAGAAATCAGTTCAGAATCAAATTCAGAAAATAAAGTAGAAAGCGAATCAGAAAATCAGAATTCAAGCCAAGCGAAGGAGCGCTCGCGAGTCGATGAGCCTGAGAAATTTACTATTCAACACGAAAAGCGCAAGTCAGATTTTATTGTTTCTCAAGAATCAATAAAAAATTGGTCAGATCGTATGAATAAGTTACCCGAGGTACACGACTTTACTATAAATAAGATTGAAAAAGCGAGCGAAAAACAAAAATTAAATTATAATGTATCAAAGCGTGATGTTAGATTTAAGATAGGTGATAAGGTATTGAGAAAGAATCGACCATTGTCATCGGCGGAGAAGAATTTTACAGCGAAGCTTGCAGAAAAATTTTCAGGACCATTCGAAATTAGCAGGAAATTAGGAGAAAATGTCTACATATTATCAAAGGATGGAGCTGAGCTACAAGCATCTGTCCACGCCAAAGATTTGAAATATGCAAGCGTTGCATCAAATCGAAAGTCAAAAAGTAATCTGCCCAAGCAAGCGATAAATCAACAGCAGACAGAAGAACTGGTGCCGTCGGACAGCAGCGAATCTCCCCGCCCCGCAGCAGTGGCACGCGCCCGGAAGAATAGCCGGCAGAAGCGGCGAGGAGCTGCAGGTGAGCAGACCACGCGCGAGACCGATCGACAGCCCACGCGCTCGAGAGGCCCAATAACGAGATCTAAATCAAAAGCTATAAGTGACTAGAGTGTGTATAAAAGCTAAGTGACTAGAGTGTAGATAAAAACAAAGTGACTAGAGTGTATATAAAAACTAAGTGACTAGAGTGAAAATTAAAACGAAGTGATTAATCCTAAGACTTAAAATTAGTGACTAGAAAAAGTGAAAGACTAGAACAGTGACTAAAAATGGGACCTATAAAAGAGGCAGTGTTAAAGTGGCTCGAAGAAGACAGTGATAATAAAATAGAAAATGTAAATAATGGCTCTAATACGCGCGTGAATAACAGTGTGGTACAGGACAGAGACAGTGTAAATAGTGTAGGTAGTGTGGAGGTGAATGTGCCTTTGGACGCTCAAAACCCCATTGTAAATGAGGTAATAGTGCCAGCACAAAATAACCCCGATGTACCCGCAATCGTTCCACCAGTGCGTCAAGAGCAAGAGGAAATTAGTGCAGATGACATCGCTGAATTCCATGCACGTCGCCGAGTGCGGGAAAAATCAGCTTTGATGCAGAATTTGAGAGCCATAGCACAGCCATGGAAAGAAGAAGATAGGCGCCGTCGCGAAGCTGAAACGCGAGCGGTTGCAACAATAACAACAACACCGACGCCCGAATTCCTCGAAGAGCAGCAGCTCGTGAGAAAAGCGCGCGCCGATGCTCATGCAGCAACTTGTGCGGCTGAGCTAAATGGTGCCGTTAAAAATGCACGTTTGGGTTTGGAAGTGCAATGCAGTGTTGCTCTTCAAGAACGTCAACGTGCACGTTTTTTGCAGTTGCGGGAACGAGAATTTGAAAGGCGGATGAATTATGAAAGGCAAGAAGTACAAGAAAGATTTGCGGCGGATTTGCCACGCGCCATACAAAACGCAGAGCAGCTACATTTATCGTTGCAGTATCGTGAAGACATGTTGCAAGCCCGAGAAGAAGCAGTGATGCAGCGTGAGGCGGACATCCACGCGCGAGAATACCATATACAACGATCAGCTGATCGTTGGGTGGCAGAAAGCCGTGCTTTAGTGAGGAGATTACGAGAGGAGCGAACACGCGCAAGACACCAGCAGCGTGATCCACCCCCTCCTGTACATAATCATCGGCGTCGTATATCTGTAGATGTGCAGATTGATTTTGACTTTTACGCGCCAGAACAGCAATTACAAAATCAAGTAATTATTGAAGAAATAGAAGATGAACCATCACTGCCGGATAAGGAGCCTCAGGGGCCTCAGCAGCAGCAGCAGATTCAAGAAAATCTACAACCAAGTATTGAGCCGCCGCCGCTGCCGCAACAAGTAGTAAACAGAGCGTGGAGTCCGATCAGAGGCTATCGCACAAGAGCTGAGCGTCAAGCACGCGTGTATGTAACACAGGAAGAGCGAGTGAGGCGAGCGCAGGAGGTGAATGATTATTTCAATATCAGAAAGAAAGAGCAAAGAAGATTGAATAAGGCGTGGGCGGATGAACATTTTCTGCCAGGAGAACGTGATTTGGAGTAGTAAGCAGCAGTAGCAGTGTCAACATCAACAGCAGTCATCTACAGGAAGAATAGCGTATTGTATTATTTTAATCTATTAGTTTGAACATGCAAACATTTCTTGCGTCTGAAAAGAAGCCCTTATTTGTTTATTTTGAGAGGTAAAACGCGTAAAACAACGCGTGATATATCGCATTTTTGTTTGATCGTTGCGTTCAATAATAGGCGTTATTTACAAGAAAAGAGAGAGAGAGAGAAATTAAAATCATGAGAGAGACTCGTATTGATAGTATAAGTATTTGTATATGTACAACTTCAAGTTCCTATTTACAAGACTATATCATATTATATTATATTATTTACAGGTTATATACATGAGAAAATATTGAACATTATTTACAGGTTATATACAAGTGAAAAGATGAGACATTATTATTTTGCAGCAGTGAAATATAAAGTAGTGAGATTGATGAAAATTTAGTCATTAAGCTGTGTGATTATTGAGGAAAAAGTTAGTTTGGAACATAGATTTTGTGTAGATTCACTTAGTTTACGCGCGAAGCAGAGTATTTTTTTTCGTTTTGAAGTTATATTCAGTCAGTTCGTTTGATAAAGATTCAAGCGCGGGTATTTTCAGTTTTTCCACGGGGCTCAAAACTTAGCGGGGGGCTCTGTGACGAGGTAAATCGCCACACGCGCTAGAATCATATAATGAGCCATAAGCAGCCGAATAGTAGAAAGAGCGCGAAGAGAGAGAGAGAGGAAAAGAAAGATCAGCTGTCATCACCGGCGCCGTCGTCGTCGTCGTCGTTGATGGTCAGCTTGGCGCGAGCCGTGAAGAGGAGAAGCCGCGATCCGACGGGCGGCGTAAATATCCGCGCGCGGGAATGTGTGCGTGCGTGAGTGCGTATTGCGACCGGCCCCGGTCGTCGGCCACGTGCGGGATGTGAAGAGTGTGCCCCAGGTGTGCAGCGTAGCCGAGGAGCCGATCCAGCCGAGCCCCGGTCAACGAAATACGTAGCGCAACGTATACGGGGATATGTCGGTTAGGATTGCGAGGCCCCGGTCCGGGTTGTATGCGGTATGGTGAGTCTCTCTCCCTTCGGAGCGCTCTCCCTCTCTCGCGCGTTAGGTAGAGTTATTATTGATGCGGAATAAACGCGTAATATTTATATGTCCTTTTATATGAATATCTTCCTTATGTATTTTATGGTAATAAATTATCGAAGATCACGGAGTAGTGATCCACAGCCAACATAAAATCTAGCGTCTGAGTAGAAGTTATTTATTAGTTATATTTATACACAGGGAGAATGGACTCATTTTCCTAAAATCCCTCATCCCTTCAGGTTGAGATGCAGTAGATATGGGTGATTATTCAAGGCTCGTTACCCTATCTCAAACTTCAATTCAATATTCCAAGATTGATTTCATCTCTCCAAATGACCCAGATGCGCCATTTTGACCAAGTGTTCTGGAACATTGGAACCGGAACCTCGGATAGAATGATCACAGTGATCAGAAATGGCTCAGAGGCTGGGACAAAGCAATTATATCCTGTATTCTTCAATTACATCTTGAGTAGAACAGAAATGAGAATATAACTTTCTAACTTTTGATCACAAAATCTTTAGAACTCAACGAACTTTCAACGGATTCAGATAACTGAACATGAAATTATCCCTCTGAAATACAGGGATCTTCTTAGACATAGTTGAAACTATCCTAAGATTGACTTTATCTCTGAAAATGATCCGGATACGCCATTTCGACCAAGTATTCTAAGATAATGGAACTGGAACTTTGAATAGAAAAACCTGATTGATTCCAAATGGCTTGGAGGCCCATACAGAAAAATTACACTCTGTATTTTATCAATACCTCTTGAGATTGATAAAATCTAAAGTAGCACTTTCTAACTTTTGATCCCAAAATCTTTAGATCTCAACCAAGTTTCAACGTATTCTGATAACTAAACATCAAATCATCCCTCTGAAATACAGGGATCTTGTTAGACATGGTTGAAACTTCAATTCAATATTCCACGATTGACTTCATCTCTCAAAATGACCCGGATATGCCATTTCGACCAAGTTTCCTAGGAAATTGAAACTGGAACCCTGGTTAGAAAGGTTGCAATGATCAGAGAGGACTCAGAGGTTCGGAAGGATTTAAGTCTTCCCTATACAAATATCTGTACAGCGAAGACTATCACAGGTTCTGGAACAAATTGTTGATGTCCAGTGTTGAGTTCAATGTTTTTCAAATCAATCATTCCTCACCTCGATTTCTTCCGAAAAATGGACCCTTTGACCGGTCGGCTATAACCACGACGATAACCGAATTACCTAGAGCTTGTATTTTCATTCAATATCATTTCTAAATAGCTAGCCTTGAATCTGCTCTCCAGCTGTTTCTGACATGCAGAATTATATACCGAAGTATAGGAGCAGAAAAATTTGATGCTCGCGCGGATATATCAAACATGTGTCTCTCGCGTAGCACAGGCTGGCCACCCATATTACTCGTTGCAAATCACCCGAGTATCATCGCATTCGCTGCCGTTCGGGATTTATCTCAAGTTTCACAATGAATTGCGTCCAAAGGAGGTATTCATCATGACCTTCAGATCCAGAAGAAGAGCGCATCGTCGCCAAATCCCCAATAAATTGTGTGATTGCGTCGCACACGGTCAATCTCGGGTCTGAGTGCCCTCATTGCAGCAGACGACTTCAAAATCACAATTTGGAAAAATACTTTCCCGGCATAAAATATGGCTTTTGGCCACGATGCGCTCTTAGAACTGGCATTTTATACGCCCATATCAAATTCCAGGTAATTCGGTGCATTACTTTTTGAGTTATTCTCCGAACGGATTACGGGTGATCCCTAGAAAATCCAATATGGCGCAGGCCTATCCCCTCGCGTTAACGACGAGATGCTAATCCGCGCTGAAGTGCGCTACCGAATACATCACACTCATCAGAGACCACTGTTCATACTTAGCTCATATCAACGAATTTCATTATTTTATTTTTTCTCTCATTCGGGTATTCCGTGCACCTGATTGCGCCGAGAACCCGTCATTATCATTTATGAAGGCCTGGCAAGCCAGTCGGTCACGTCTAAAGGGCTCCTCGATGAAACGTCTCTAATGTTCACTCTCATATGAATTCTTTTTTTTTTTTTTTTTTTGAACAACCATGATTTTTCAAAGGATATCATATGACGTCTCGATTGTAGTACATTCGAAAGTGCATGTTTCGCGACAGATTTGTGTAATTCTTAGCTGTGGGCATTATTGCGAGAACTTACACATTTTGGACCCAGGAATTCAGAAGTTGAAAACTGATGCCCTGCATGTCCATTACAATTTTCCACATTTCTTTTCGCATATTAAGTGATATGTTGTAAAACATGTGCATGAATTTTTTTCGGACTGAGTTAGAGCGACATATGTGATTTTCGCATGTGTAACACATAGGGGAAGTGGTACATGAGGTGACATTTCGCCGTTCAAATCGATCGCAAAAATAAGAGAGTCGGCATAGAAACATCTTCTCCCTGGTAAAAAATTTTCGTGAGTACCCCATTGTATCTCATTGAGTGAGATACCATGGGGAACGCATGGGGAACCACCATGATATTTGCGATGCGAACCCGATGCATACTATGAGATACCACGAGAAACTTCTCGATGGATACGTATGGGATACCATGGGATATCGAACCATTTTCCCACCGTGATACTCATGAGATACTATACGATACCCCTGTTTCCTGGATTTCAATATATACTCATGAGATACCACGAGGTACCATTCTTCAAGCCAATTGAATACACTGTGCTATGCTGAGGGATACTCTACGATACTCAGAGACACTATGGGATACCGTGCGATACACGTTTGTGCAGAAAGATATACGCATGAGATCTTACGAGATACCAAAGGATACTCACCTTAGGCATAATTGGATACCCTCTGGGAACCCATGAGATACTGTGACATATTACGAGAAAGTGTACGATACGCATTCCATAATGAGGGATACACGCATGAGATACTATATGATACTGCGACATCCGAAGGGCCCCTGTGGGATCCTATACGATACGCGTTCAATGATGGAGGGTCTACGCATGAGATACTACGGGATACTGCGGGATACTACACGATAAGCGTTCATTGGGAGAGATATACGCATTAAACACTATACGATACTGCGAGATATTACGGGATACTGCGGGATACTATACTATACGCGTTCATCGAGAGGGATATACGCATCAGACACTATAGGTTACTGCGAGATATTATGGGATACTGCGGGATACTATACGATACGCGTTCATCGATGTGAGGTATACTCATGAGATACTGTGGGATACTGCGAGATACTATAGCATACTGGGCGACACAATACTATACGCGTTAATTGGTGTGGGGTATACTCTTGCGATGCTATACGAAACTGCGAGATACTATGGGATACTACGGGATACTATTCAAAACGCGTTCACTGATAAGGGGCATACGCATGAGACTCTACACAATACTGCGAGACACCATGGCCCGCGTGAAAATCAATGAGTCGTATATTTGAGCTGCGAACGAGTCATTGAACAAGTAAAATATTCGTTCCATTATGTGCGGTCGTTCGGTGACTCATTCGGTCCACGAGTCATTATGGAGAGACTCCACACAATGAAAGAAATATTGGACTCGGTTAACGAGTTATTCATGAACGACTCTTTCGTTTTCACGCGGTGGAATACTATACGATACGGGTCCATTGATGAGGGATATGCGCATGAGATACTATACGATACTGCGGGATACTATACGATACGCGATCTTGATGAGGGATATACGCATGAGATACCGCGGGATACTAAGCGTTACTCCGAGATTCCATGAGATACTCTGGAATGCTGAGCAATGAGCTCCATGATATGGGAAATATACGCACGAGATACCATGGGATACTGAGCAATCTTCCGAGATACTATGAGATACTTGGGGATACTGTGGGATACGCATTGGGAGATTGAGGACATAGGAGGGTTTCCATGGAACTTTTAACTATTGACTCTCTGGAATAGAAAAAAGATTTTCTCATCGCACACGTTTGAAATGGGTTTCATATGATTCTTAGACCTTGAAAACATGTGAAAAAGTGGTGCCACTCTCTTCCAAGCCGAGGTATCTGATTCAGAACGACATGTATGGAATTTCACACTTGAAACATTCGTGAATCATCTCCAATTGAATAGATTCGATTCAAAACATTGTCTAAACGATCGATACGGATTATATTTTGCCTGACTCGACTCTAAGATGAAGTTCATCATCGATTTCTCTGAAATTCGATGTAAATTTTCAAAATCGAGTCAAAATCTGTGAGTCTCATTTCAATTTCTAGAATACACTGTGGTGTTATTTTGTTCATATTTCAGCCGTATACTATGTAAAAATCAAGAAAATCGCGATACCATCACATTTCGAGGCTTATTTATCTTACCATCCGGATTCAAATTTCTCTCTTTATAAACAACGGCGGACAAACATCTAGGTTAGAATTTGTACTGTCATTGAGCTTACTTATTTCTGAGTGAAATCTCTCAGATGGAACTGTGATACTGGATGAGGAGTGTGTGGTAGGCTCGACTGGAAGGTCCGGTGGAGACTCATTATTATAGACTGACCCGAAAAAGTCTGCAAACAGATTAGAAGATTCCTCATCAGTCTTAGTTCTCTTTGATTCAAAATGAAATTCAGACGGAAATTCATTGGTGGATTGCTTGCTCTTGAAATATTGCCAAAATTTCTTAGAATTTACAAAAGCATCTAACTCAAGGCTATCTAAATGTTTCTTGTACTTGACTCTAGACAATCGTATATATTCCGCTCGCAATTTCTTGAATACAATTTTACACTGTAAAGAATTGGAGAGTTTCCGCTTGAGGGGAGCTTCCTTCTTTTCATATATCTTGTCTTCTAGCTCTTGATCGTACCATTCTGGGAGAGTATAGTTCTTAACTCTAACAATAGGGACATTTTCACTGATGATTTTTAAAATGTGAGAACTGAATTTCTCTACCATCAAGTTCAAAATACTTCGAATCAAAATGAAATTCAAGTTTCCAAAGACTTCCAGGGACCCTCAACTAGAAGTAAGACAGAAAGGAAACTCGAAGAATCAGGACAAGCACATCATGTTTCAGTTGAGAAATCAGTCATAGACATTAGTTATGCTAACTACTCGAGTCTACCCAGGTCAAATCTTTCAAACGAATCTGAAAAACGAATCAATAATGACATAGTTGGTCATATTTTACTTGCTTCTATACAAAAAGACCCAATCACTTATGAGGAAGCTATGGCTTCTCCTGACAAAGAATTCTGACAGGAAGCCGTACAAGAAGAATTAGATTCTATGGAATCGAATCAAGTTTGGACTCTAGTTGAAGAACCACGAACTCAGAGCAATGGTTCCAAAGCTAATTTCATAGATTCTAAATGGGTTCTTAAGAAAAAGGTAGAGTCAAACGGAGAAATGAGATATAAAGCGAGATTAGTTATTAGAGGATTTAAAGATAAAAATACTTATGATTTGAAAGAGACATATGCTCCAGTAGCAAGACTTTCTTCAGTCAGTGCCATCCTTATAATCACAAACAAATACAATCTCCATGCATGTCAACTTGATGTCAAAACGGCATTTTTGACTGGAGAATTAAGTGAAGAGATATATATGGGAATACCGAAAGGTCTGTATGTTAGTGATGAAATTATGAGATCTAATGTACTCAAACTTGAAAAATCAATTTATGGACTCAGGAGAAATGGAACAATCGATTCACGATAGAAATGAAGAAGCTTGGTTTAGAGAATGGCATTAGTTTTGTTGTATGTTGATGATATGCTAATCGTTAGCAATAATCTTGAGAAATTGAATCGAATCAAAGATTATCTGAATTAAACTTTTGAAATGAAATCCTTGGTGAACCAAAATTATTTTCAGGTATGATTGTTTATGTAGCACCGATCAAATAATGTACGCGACAGCACACATACATTCACGCACACATTAGCTCAGCCGTCAAGTGGCATTACACGCTCAACCGGCAGTAGACGCTCAACCGGCAGTAGATACGCTCAACCGGCAGTAGAACCGACTGCAGTATATCTATAGACATTCAGCCGCTCGGCTATAGGCCTCTCGCTCTGCTCTGGTTCAGTCAGTCTTCTTGTGGATCGCGAACACGCCGCACACTCTCCACCACCTCGAGCATGTATCCATCATTTTTTTGCTCAATATATTAGTGTTTGTTCAGAATATTAATTTGCATTCCTCTCGTCATGAGTAACCTGAATCCCACAAAACAACAACGGCGAAAACATTTGGTCCTTCGAGCCGGATTCAGGTGCTTGTGAAGGGAGGTTGTATGATCATGGTGATGTGGGAACACGTGGTGCCAATTTAATAGTGCCGAGCTTATTTGCGGTTGTGAAGCATTATATCACTACCGACTATGATACAGTGAGCTAAATTGTGCAAGTTTATTGTGCACGTTGGAAGTTTGCGATCCATGCATTTTGTGGGAAGCACCCTCGCGTCAACCGGAGAATGAGCCCCCGGTTGTCGTGGTGCCCCCATCGGCTCCAGCTCGCCAACGGCCGGAGTTCAGGCCGATCTCACCCCCCATGTGGAGGGGAGAACCACAACCCCAACCCTCGACGTCGAGAGCCAGCCTGGAGGGCTTGCCACGTCTGCGGCATGACACCGGCAGCCGACGTCGACCATACAATATGAACCGCCAGTTGACTCTCGACGATTACGAGGGAGGGCCACCACCCTACAGGGAACTCGAGGTTGAGGAGCTGGGACCATCAGACCTGGTCCGTCGTGTTCCGCTAGAGCGGCCCCGTGGCGCGGAAAGGCTGAACTGGCCAGAGGTCGAGCGGTGGGACCGAGAACCCGAACGCCCCGGGAGGAGACCCACCGAGGCCGCAGGCCGGAGTAGGGCGAGGAGCCCATCGAGAGATCGCCGGTCAGCAGATAGACCCTGGAGCCCGCAACGACCAGTGGACCGAGAGAGGGCCCGCAGTACCACCAGGGCCGGGAACGAGGCCGCCGGACGCTCCAGGGCTATCAAACCGCAAGGGTTGTTCCTTCGGGATCTAATCCCGCTGCCCACCGACCCTCGCGTGGACCCACCTCCTTTTAGCTGCCTCAACTGTTGGAGGGTGGACAGTGGGCACGCCTCTGGGCGTCGCCCACTGCCCCGGCAGCGGTACTGTCGGAATTGCGGCCGACGGGGGCTCCACGTATCAACGTGTCCCCGGTGCCATGAAGCCTACTTGGCCCAGGAGACGCGTGATGGTCGGGGGCAGCTGGCCGTACGACTCCAGCGCGTAGAGCGGGAGAGAGACCGCCAACAGGCGGAAAACAGAGAGGCCGTGCGTCGGATTGACGAGGAGGCCCGACACCGTGGGCAGGAGCCCGTAGCCAGAGCCCAGCGCGAGCCGAGGCCGAGATCCCCTGCCACCCTCCGTGAAGCAGAAGACCGCGCAAGGTGGGCCGCAGAACAAGCCCAGAGGGCCCAGATTGCCCATGCTCGACTGCTCGAGGAGGGCGCCCGCGCCCGAGAAGAGGCCGAACGAGCCAGACAGGCGCACCGCGAGGCCGCGCAACGCCGTGAGGAGCAAGTCCGGGCCCAACGGGCAGAGGAGGAAGCCCGAATTGAACAGGCCGCAGCAGCCGCCCGCGCGCAGCCCCTCGCGCCACCGCCACCACCCCACGCTCCCTCGTACGCAGAGACGGTACAACGGGTCTACGAGGCCACCGAGAACTTGCCCCCGCGGCGAGGGACGCGATGAGACAGGCCTTCTTTGCGGCCTGCCCACCCGGAGCCCCACCGGACCAGCGGTAGGTTCTCGGAGCTGAACCAGGTCGAGGCGCCCTTTTCTGGGCGATACCGAGAGTGAGGACGGAGACATGGTGGCAGAGGTATGATGAGTCAGAGCTCGCGATGATGGGCCAGTAGATTAACCAAGGAGTCAGGTCGAGGCGCCCTTTTCAGGGCGATAACGAGAGCAGTACAGATAGAGTCGCGTGCGTAGGGAGTTCCCGCAAGCGAGAGCTTGCCAGTGTGGCCAACGGTTAGCCGCTAGGCCAGGTCGAGGCGCCCTTTTCAGGGCGATACCCAGAGAGGATCCGGAGTAGTATGTGGTCGGCCGGGACGCGGTTATAGGAAGGCCAGGTAAGGGCCGAAAAATCAGCGTGAATGGCCGAAGAATCAGCATGAATGGACGAAGAATCAGTATGAAATGGCCGAAGAATCGGTATGAAACGGCCGAGGAATCAGTATGAAACGGCCGAAAAATCAGTATGAAACGGCCGAAAAATCAGTATGAAACGGCCGAAGAATCAGTATGCCAAAGGCCGAAATTTGAACCTTCTGTTGAACATGTAAGATGCTATGATTTTTTCTCTTTTTTTGGCGTGATTATTTCCACCGAATGTTTGAGTGGTTGTCCATGTTGGTAGGGCCCAGGAGGCTCAGCTCCCCATCCCGTAGAGTCTCTGCTTTCCCCTAGCGATGTAGGACCCCAGTTACATTATTTTACCCTTTCAGGTTGGTTGAATGAGAGAGTGAATGGATGCGATTATCCCCAATGATATTGATCTATATATCTATGTAATTATGGAATCTATTTCAATTGCTGTTCGAGGTTGCGACGAGAGAATTCACTATAAGGCAAGAGTGCGCCGCCTATGTTTAAGCAAGGCCGCTCCCTTCTGGAGAACACGGACTCACCCCCCCCCCCCTAAGCGGGGGGTAATGTGACGATAAAATCGTCACAGCGTTTTTTTTTTGGGGCCGAATGTAGGCAATTCTCTCGTCGTGCCTCGAGCAGCAGCCTCGAGACTAAGTATTCACAGAGAATACTTTTCTTTTTTGTTGAGGTGCTGCTGCTCGAGGCGACGACAACGACGGCCGAGGCAACCGGGCGCCGCGGGTGCAGTTATACCTGCAGACGGGCAACCACGCCCGCACCAAGGTTCACCGCAGTCATCAGCCTCATAGGAGGCTGATGGACCACAACATTGCGGCCGACGACAGATGATGCCCAGGGCGAGTTACCCTGGGCATACACAACGAATTCACCCGCGAGATGAGCACTCGAGGCCCGTAACCCGTCACGACCCCGCATACGAGGCTTGAGCACTCCCAGCCGTATTATCCAGCCGACGGCCGGATGATTGCCGTAAAGATAGGCCGAGGCCCCGCTTACCCGGGTAAGCGAGTGCCAGCGTACTTATGATGCACCCGAACGCGAAGGTACCGTGTACCCGAGCACCCCGCGTGTCACCCTGGTCCGGGTGACACCCTCGCGCACATACCTACCTAGGTAGGTATATATTTATATGTATACCAGCGCACGGAGAACCCGGGCAGCTAGAGGATGTTTGGTGGCAACAACCGGTGCCCGCGGACCCCGTGTTGCATCCACCGCTCATCCCCTAGTGAGCACACGCGGATCACGGTATGCAGCAATTGATGCACCGGGTTTGAGGAGTAAATCCGCATTCACTCAACTCAGGCCGATGCATCCCGCGTACACCAGCTGACGATGATGCGACCTGGCCGGGGCGCCCTTGTCAGGGCGACGACGATGACGCGAACGCGCACAACTATTGATGGCCTGGGGGTGAGGCTGCACTTGGTGCGGCACACCCTGGGTTGCCTGCCATAGCCCATACGCAGCAACCCAGAGTCAGCTGTATCTAGGTTGTGGGAGGTTATGCACGCACGCAGCATTTGCTGACTGCACCCACGCATAACCTGGCCAGAAATGCACCCGCGCGCTATCACACCACCACGTAGGCGGTCACCCACGACACCGGTGACCCGCTGGCCGACGCGGGTGAGCCCGGGTAGCTCACCAGAGCACAAGGATCGCGGAGCCGATGTTGATGTGCGGCCGTGCAGACGACGTACTGGCAACTTGTTGCTACCGTGGTGATGGCGCCACCGGACGGCGTACCGACATCAGGGCAGGCCGTTACTGAAATAGGCCGATAGGAAAATTGATGCCGACCCGGACATCGGCCTCTGGGTAGAAAATGATGCTGCAGACGACACACACATATGTATATATGTGTGTGAGGCCGAGATACGACCGGATGATGGTATATTACATACATATGGACCTGCTGTGAATATGCACAGGCCCATATAGATATACTGATGCATGGGAAGTACTATATAGCTATAGTATTACAGGCCGCGAGTAGATATAGGTATAGTAGGCCATGTAGCGAATATCGGGTGCAGTGAAAGGCCAAAAGTGGAGGCAAAGCGAGCTGCGCAGCGCCTCCACGCCGGCCTATGCTTGTTATAGGTGCAAGTGAGATAAAAGATGATACGAGTGGAGGCCAAAGGCAGTGCCGTACATATATTTCCGTGCAGTTTGGCCGTGTAATTCCTTGTGATTCTGTGAATTCCGTGCGCATGCTGGCCGCAATGTGCTCTTATGCACTTCAAACTTTGCCGCGCAGCCCCGATAGAGGGTGCTGCCAGTTTTCCGGATGGAATTTAATGGGCCAATCACAGCGCGTCTTCTTCGTTGAAGAAGACGGAACTTGAAGTTGAAGAAGTCGGCCATGAGGCCACTTGTTGGATAGCAGTTGCCCAGAGTACACGCGCTTTTCGCCTTCTCGCTCTTCAGCAGCCATTATTCTTGCCGTGTGTTCCCCAGGAGTCCCGGAGGACAGCACACGAGACTTCAAGAGTCTAAATTATAGAGAAGTTGCAATTATCGAAAGTGATGGAAAATAACGGTGAGTCCTATTATTGCTCATTTTATTAAAGTGAACTCCCTCGTCCTGGCCGAAACTTGAGCCTCGTGCGCGCGTATCCCCTGCCGACTCCCAGCCGATCCGGACTCCTGGGGGACCACGTGCTAAGGCCGAACAGTGCGGGAAAATTATAGCACGCCCCGGGGGCCGAGAATATTGTGACCAGAGGCCGATAAGTCGAGGTGAACCCTCGTGAAGACGTAGTGCGCGTACCAGACAGTGCCGTTGGGGGGAAAAGTCGCGTGGAAATTTGGGGTTGCCATCGTCCGGACGACGACGAGCAAGGCCGTACCGTCGGTGGATCGCCACCCTGAGTAATCGCGGAGTACTTGGCCAGTAGAGTCCGGTAATCGCGGAGCTCGTGCTCCACAAATTGGAGCAGTTGGCCATTGTCCCAACGCGGTAATTATCCGTAGCGTGGAGCGGCCATTTTGAGTAAATTTTGGAGCAGCGTGCTCCTTGAATTTTGGAGTCCATCGTGAGCGAAGCCGACTAGGCCGTTGAACAATTGACTAGGCCGATAGCGAATTGTCCAGGCCGTTAGTGAAGTGTATTTTATATTGTATTTTCAGGATTGTGAAGTGAATTTTCGCGTTTCACAGGAAATTTTAAGAGACATTTATTGAGAAAGAGACATTTTGATGATAATTGTTGAATCTTCTCGAATATTTCTGGCCGTTGTTTGTCGGGATTTTCATATGTAGATTCATGTATCGCCGCGAAAAAGGAACGTGTACAGAATATAGGCCGAATTATATTATTGAAAAATCCTGATTTATTATTTGGAGTGCGTGTGCGAGCGTTCCCCACCCCCTTTTCCGATTTTCAGGTAGAATCACGGTAAGTGGTGCAGTGAAGCCGAGTTCCAGTTAACATTTAGCATTGCGTTCGCCGAACTTTGCGCGCGAGACCTGCGATTTAGGTTAAGAGTCCGTCGAATATAAATTAGTTGTGCTGGCAATCCATTTTCCACGTCACATTAGCAATAATCTTGAGAAATTGAATCGAATCAAAGATTATCTGAATTAAACTTTTGAAATGAAATCCTTGGTGAACCAAAGTTATTTTCAGGTATGATTGTTTATGTAGCACCGATCAAATAATGTACGCGACAGCACACATACATTCACGCACACATTAGCTCAGCCGTCAAGTGGCATTACACGCTCAACCGGCAGTAGACGCTCAATCGGCAGTAGATACGCTCAACCGGCAGTAGAACCGACTGCAGTATATCTATAGACATTCAGCCGCTCGGCTATAGGCCTCTCGCTCTGCTCTGGTTCAGTCAGTCTTCTTGTGAATCGCGAACACGCCGCACACTCTCCACCACCTCGAGCATGTATCCATCAGTTTATTGCTCAATATATTAGTGTTTGTTCAGAATATTAATTTGCATTCCTCTCGTCATGAGTAACCTGAATCCCACAAAACAACAACGGCGAAAACATTTGGTCCTTCGAGCCGGATTCAGGTGCTTGTGAAGGGAGGTTGTATGATCATGGTGATGTGGGAACACGTGGTGCCAATTTAATAGTGCCGAGCTTATTTGCGGTTGTGAAGCATTATATCACTACCGACTATGATACAGTGAGCTAAATTGTGCAAGTTTATTGTGCACGTTGGAAGTTTGCGATCCATGCATTTTGTGGGAAGTTAATGGCATGATCAAGCCATCGCCCATACTACATGCTAGCCATTTTGCCTGCCTCGCTCCAAATGGCGGATGACGCCAAGCGAGCCGCAAAACGAGCGCGTAGTGGCCATTTTGAGAGCCAGCGTCTCGTTCATCGTCGGAACCCTACTAAAAATGCCCACGTGCTCCTTCACGTGTCCCTTCACGTGTTAAACCAGCTAAAATCACACATGATATTACATCTGTGGGCACACGTGGGATAGTGTGTTCACAACTACGTGAAATGACACTGGCGAAATCTGGTACGGCTATTGAGCATTTCCCGACTGACAATAGCACGTTCCATCCACGTGCAATTCCACGTGTTCTGGAGTAACAGAACGCCAAACTCAATTCGGGTCTTATGAATGGCTTGGAGCAATCGCGGAACTCGTGGTTCTGGGTTAGACCTCCGCGAAGGTACAAACGAGGAGACTTGTGTGAAAAACAACGAGGTCTCATCAAACGAAAAATCTGTATGTATATCTAGGTGAAGTAGATTCAGAATCATCTCCAGACTTGGTAATTAGTTGGAAGAATTCAGGATGTGAAGAAGGAAACGATCGATCAATCATTCATGAGCAATTTCATCTATTTCCGATTACATATCCACAAACATGAAGTCTTAAAAACAGTTATCTGGTTCAGAATAAGAAGGACAGCTCCGTGAAAATCTTAGAATACAACTCATATTATTCCTATTATCCACATAAACTCGATCTCGTAGGACTAGGGGCTGATATTGAGTGGTAGAATCAGCTTTTTGGTGCAAATCATTTATTTGCTACGTTTCGCCATCCAGATTCGATGGCCTCATCAGGCTAGAAAATTTGAACACAACCACATGAGATATTTCCACTCGAGGAATTGGTTCACACAAACACACCATCTCTAACAGTGACAAACCTTAAATTGCTGACAATTCTACATTTGGAATTTTAAAATTCTTTGAACAGATATAGATCTGTTGAACGTCATGTTGTCAAGCAGTTTTCTTGACTGACTATCTGATACATTACATCGAATGAGTGAAAAGCGTCGTGGTAGGAAGAGACGGGTAACGTAAGAGTGAGAGAAGAGTATTGGATCAAAAGGGGAGGGGTGGTGACCAGCTGAGCTTGGAAAGTGATGGGAAGCAGGAGTTTCGCTTATGAGAAGGAGAGAGACAGGAAGAGAGGAAGAGGATGAGTGGGACCGTTCAATCAGGGGGGGGGGAGAACATAGATAGCTATATAGTAAGACTTTGGTAGATTCGATTCAGATTTTGTACATCGTCTTTCAGGTTAATGTTATTGCTGTCAGAAATCATAAAGAGCATTTCTGATAAAGATCCCCTATAAAAATCCGGTTCTTTGTCCAGAATTTTTGTGTTGTTCCAGTCAAACTCATGATTATTCTCGTTCATATGAAGCGAAACAACTGAATTTGGTTGCTTGAAGTCTATATGTTCTTTTTTTCTGACTGATAGTGGCCTCTTTGTCTGTCCTACATATGATGCTGGACAAGATGTACATTGCAACTTATACACTACTTCTTTGGAGTCAAATTTTGGAACTACATCTTTCCCCAATTTTACAATTTCATTCAGACTTTTGTTTATCTTTGGTAATGTAATGATATTGAATTTTTTGAATATCTTAAAACTTGTGTTGAAAAAATTACCATTATTCGGCATGCATACTTTTAACTGGGAAGCAAAGGTTCGTTTTTGAATGGGATCAACAGTATAATTAGTTTTATGGTGGTTCAATCTTCGGCAAATGCACTCATTAATAAACTCGATTGGATATCCATCATTAGAGAGAAGTTTTGTCACCGTGGCTATATTTTTTCGATGAAACTTTTTATGTGCCAATAAAGTGCAACGATCAACTAAATCATAAATGATATTTTTCTTTTGCTGTGTGGTATGATTTGATTTATAGCTCAAAATTCTTCCAGATGAAGTCGGTTTTTGAAACCAATTCGTGATGACATTTTGTTCTTCTCTGATGATGGATATGTCTAGAAAATTGATAACTCGTTCTTGCTCAATCTCATATGTGAATTTTAAATTGTCATCATATTCATTGAATGTTTTGACGACGAGATCTAAGTGCTCTTTTTTCACACAGAGCAATGTGTCATCTATATACCTGTAGTAAAATAGAGGAACACATTGATGTCGGTCTTTTAGGATCTTGAGGCAATCGGTTTTCAGGTCATCTATGACTTTCAAAACCATTGAAGCCAAAGAAAACATGATCCACAAGAAAAAATTTGTGAAATTGTTACCACCTAGGTCAAATATCGATACACACATTGATAAGCAAGATTGGGTAAAAAATTTAAGTGATGTGAGACTTCCGGACAATGTTATCGAAGTGGCATCTTTGGGACAAAATTTCAGCTTGAAGTCAAAAATTGACCAGAAAGATATGTTGACTACGATAAAAAATATGGAATCATGTCTAAGCTATTCAAGTTTCGGAAATACCGAGAGAGATTCAATCCGCCTTCAAGTTTGCAATGCCTTAAGGTCTGAACTCCGAAAACGCCACACATATCGGCAGAAGACCGAGCTTTTGCTAAGAGAATCAGCGAAACCAAACACTTTTTGAAATCGAATTCCGATATATTCTTTACGAAAGCAGACAAAGGGAATGTGACTGTGTGTTTGAGTAAGAATGACTATTTGTCAAGAATGAAAGATCTTCTATCCGATCGAAAAGTATACAAACCGATTAAGTCGAACCCTATTAAAAACTTGCAGACCAAAGTTCACAAACTCTCACAGAATTGGAATAGCCAGGGTTTTCTTTCCAGAACTTATCACAATTATTCACTCACTCAAACAAATACGTCAATATCTAGATGCTACGGCCTTCCCAAAATTCACAAGAAAGATGTTCCTTTGAGACCTATTATTTCAGCGATCAATAGTCCTACGCATTTTCTATCCTCACTTTTGTTCGAAAAACTAAAGGGTTGCATTAGATTAACAAAGTCACATATAGATAACAGCTTCGAATTGAAAGAAAAGTTGCGTTATTTGAAAATTCCGGAGGATTATATATTACTTTCACTCGATGTAAGCTCATTATTCACCAATATACCAGGTAATCTTGTGTTAAATGGTCTTGACAGAAGGTTTCCGGACATCCATAACAAGTGTAAAATACCGTTTTCTGTAGAATCTCACCTTTATTCGCAAACTTAGTCATGAATGACCTGGAAACCGATTGCCTCAAGATCCTAGAAGACCGACATCAATGTGTCCCTCCATTTTACTACAGGTATGTAGATGACACATTGCTCTGTGTGAAAAAAGAGCACTTAGATCTCGTCGTCAAAACATTCAATGAATATGATGACAATTTAAAATTCACATATGAGATTGAGCGAGGACGAGTTATCAATTTTCTAGACATATCCATCATCAGAGAAGAAGAGAATGTCATCACGAATTGGTTTCAAAAACCGACTTCATCTGGAAGAATTTTGAGCTATAAATCAAATCATACCACACAGCAGAAGAAAAATATCATTTATAATTTAGTTGATCGTTCCACTTTAGATTGAACCACCATAAAACTAATCATACTGTTGATCCCATTCAAAAACGAACCTTTGCTTCCCAGTTAAAAGTATGCATGCCGAATAATGGTAATTTTTTCAACACAAGTTTTAAGATATTCAAAAAATTCAATATCATTACATTACCAAAGATAAACAAAAGTCTGAATGAAATTGTAAAATTGGGGAAAGATGTAGTTCCAAAATTCGACTCCACAGAAGTAGTGTATAAGTTGCAATGTACATCTTGTCCAGCATCATATGTAGGACAGACAAAAAGGCCACTATCAGTCAGAGTAAAAGAACATATAGATCTCAAGCAACCAAATTCAGTTGTTTCGCTTCATATGAACGAGGATAATCATGAGTTTGACTGGAACAACACAAAAATTCTGGACAAAGAAACGAATTTTTATGGGAGATCTTTATCAGCAATGCTCTTTATAAATTCTGACAGGTATAACATTAACCTGAAAGACGATGTACAAAATCTGAATCGAATCTACCTAAGTCTTACTATATAGCTATCTATGTTCTCCCCCCCCCCCCAATGATTGAACGGCCCCACTCATCCTCCTCCTCTCTTCCTGTCTCTCTCCTTCTCATAAGCGAAATTCCTGCATCCCATCACTTTCCAAGCTCAGCTGATCACCACCCCTCCCCTTTTAATCCAATACTCTTCTCTCACTCTTACGTTACCCGTCTCTTCCTACCACGACGCTTTTCACTCATTCGATGTAATGTATCACATAGTCAGTCAAGAAAACTGCTTGACAACATGACGTTCGACAGATCTATATCTGTTCAAAGAATTTTAAAATTCCAGATGTAGAATTATCAGCAATTTGAGGTTTGTCACTGTTAGAGATGGTGTGTTTGTGTGAACCAATTCCTCGTGTGGAAATATCTCATGTGGTTGTGTTCAAATTTTCTAGCCTGATGAGGCCATCGAATCTGGATGGCGAAACGTAGCAAATAAATGATTTGCACCAAAAAGCTGATTCTACCACTCAATATCAGCCCCTAGTCCTACGAGATCGAGTTTATGTGGATAATAGGAATAATATGAGTTGTATTCTAAGATTTTCACGGAGCTGTCCTTCTTATTCTGAACCAGATAACTGTTTTTAAGACTTCATGTTTGTGGATATGTAATCGGAAATAGATGAAATTGCTCATGAATGATTGATCGATCGTTTCCTTCTTCACATCCTGAATTCTTCCAACTAATTACCAAGTCTGGAGATGATTCTGAATCTACTTCACCTAGATATACATACAGATTTTTCGTTTGATGAGACCTCGTAGTTTTTCACACAAGTCTCCTCGTTTGTACCTTCGCGGAGGTCTAACCCAGAACCACGAGTTCCGCGATTGCTCCAAGCCATTCATAAGACCCGAATTGAGTTTGGCGTTCTGTTACTCCAGAACACGTGGAATTGCACGTGGATGGAACGTGCTATTGTCAGTCGGGAAATGCTCAATAGTCGTACCAGATTTCGCCAGTGTCATTTCACGTAGTTGTGAACACGCTATCCCACGTGTGCCCACAGATGTAATATCATGTGTGATTGCAGCTGGTTTAACACGTGAAGGAGCACGTGGGCATTTTTAGCAGGGAGCAGCTAGAGTAGTAAGCGGCGCCACATCATTGGTCATCGCGTGCCTGCGCAGTAACGACGATCGCGAAGCGTTCGCGACAAGGGTCAAGGTCACGTACCGGTGAGTGAGTTGTCTATCCTTCCTACATTCTTTTGGGGATTGTTTCACTGCCTACCCTTGCCCCTCCCTTCAATCGGTACATTCACATGCTATGAAATGCTAATAACGCTTGCAGTGTAATGTCATTCACATGCTATGAAATGCTAATAACGCTTGCTGTGTAATTCTATTCACATGCTATAAAATGCTAATAACGCTTACTGTGTAATGCTATTCACCGATCCCGTAGAATGCTCATTTTGCGCCTAAAATGTTTGTTTCAAGATCAGTACTTAGGTTTCTTGGAGTACTCATTTCGCGCTGAGAGCATCTCAAACTATAATTTCTGTTGATTGCACACAGATTGCTTTATTCTCGAGCACTCGAATGCCCCTAGCTGGTAGAGTGTCTCATTTCCTCAGCTCGAGTACTCGAATATCCTTAGCTGATAGAGTGTCTCATCGCTTTATCCTCGAGTGCTCATTTTGCGCCTGAAATGTTTGTTTCAAGACCAGTACTTAGGTTTCTTGGAGTACTCATTTTGCGCTGAGAGCATCTCAAACTATAATTTCTGTTGATTGCACACAGATTGCTTTATTCTCGAGCACTCAAATGCCCCTAGCTGGTAGAGTGTCTCATCCCTTCAGCTCGGGTACTCAAATATCCTTAGCTGATAGAGTGTCTCATCGCTTCAGAACAGTCATTCGTTTTGAACGAGTAATTTCATATCGATATCATCATATACGATGGATCTTCTTGAAGAACAAGTTAGATTGGAAATCCGCATGTCTAGTGCGCAGTCCAAAATTGGGAGGCAGCTTAGACTGCAAACCCGCCTTTCTAATCTTTACATTAATTTCGAAAAATTAGACCAATCGATGAAAACCAAGGGTGCATGTATCTCCCGGATGAGAGGGTTCAAAGATTATTGGCAAAAATTCCAAGATACTCATGACGAGTTGATGAATCGCGATGATGCTGATCGTGCCGATGATTATTTCAGAGACAATGTTTTCAATGCTGTAAAAGAAAGATATTTGAACGATCTACAGTTCTTCAATGAATTTCTTTTGTTTCTCGATCGGAATTCCACCATGGATTTGAGATTTCGATTAGATCGAGAACCGCCTGCTACATTTCAGTCTGAACCTCCGCATATAAGAGCTCAGGAACCCATTTCCAAGTCTGAGTCTCCACATATAAGAGCTCCGTCACCTAGTTTCAACTCTGAGTCACAAGATATGAGTGCTCAGCAACCTGTTGTCCAGTCTGAGTCACGACTTGCAAGTGCTCAGCAACCTATATACAAGCATGAGTCTCCGCATATTAGAGCTCAGCAACCATTTTCCAAACCTGAGTCCCAACATATAAGAGCTCAGGGACCTATCTTCAAGTCTGAGTCACTACATATATGTGCTCAGCAATCTATTTCCAAGCCTGATTCTCTGCATATACGAGATCAGCAATCTATCCTCAAGTCTGAGTCTCCGCATATAAGAGCTCAGCCAGCTTGTTTCAATTTTGAGTCCCAATATACAAGTGCTATTCTCGAGTCTGAGTTAAAATATACAGGTGCTCAGCAGCCCATCGTGATATCTGAGTCACAATTCATAAGTGCTCAGCAAGCGAACCTTCTGCTTGAGTATCTATATAAGAGTGCTCGACAATCTGTTTTCAAATCTGAGTTGCAACATAAAAGCACTCAACAAGATACTCCCCCGTCTGAGTCACAAAATATAGTTGCTCACAGGGATGATTTCAAGTCTGAGTTACAATATCTAAGTGCTCAGCAATCTATTTTCCAATTTGAGTTAGAAAGTATGGATACTCAGAAACCTACTGAGTTACAACCTACAAGTGCTCAGCAATGTGTTCTCAAGTCTGAGTCAGAATTCAAAAAGGCTCAGCGATTTTTGCTAAAATCTGGAACATAACATATATGTGCTCACCAAACTATTCTTCAGTTTCCTTGCTCGATTGGCGAGGGTTTTCAGCTTTCGCTACCTTGCAATACCCTCGAGGCCAAATCAGTGCCCGATGCAGGGAACCTTATCAATCCACTCGATAGATGCCTCTCTGGTCTGTCATTTGAGCATCTCTTTTTCAAGTATACGATTGAAGGACTATGCAATATCTGCAGCTGCAGGCATTATTCTATTAACCATGAAAATGGTGACTTGAACAGTCCAAATATACCTGACCATGCGCCAAAGTCTATTCATCTCTTTCAACCGTCTACCAAATCAGCATCAATGCTGCTATTGGGGTCGAACTAAGTGAATATTATGATTCTAAATTGAGATACTGATTATGATGAGGCTTTGATTCCTGCCAGTCTGATTCTAGCTGAATCTATGCATGATCCTACACATGAGATTCGAGCAATCATAGATCAGCGCGGGCAGTACTCATCCATTTTCGAAATTTTGTTCCATTCGATATTGGAACTGAATATCAAGTCGAATTCGAATCGGCTGATTATGATAGGCCCATGTGTCTATGCCACTAGTGCTGAAGCTGATGAGATTCTCGCCCGTCCTTCATGCAAGCGCGAAGCCTTTTCAAGTGAACAAATCTCGTCGAGAAATAGGCATAAATTTGTTTACTATTTCAAGATTGCTTCGAATCGCACATGAATCGGTACACGTATAGTTGATTCTACTCAGGAGCCAAAAGTGGCTGGATTTCGTACTCTCAAAGATTTATCTGATCCCAATTTCATCTCCCGGTCCCTTAGTAGATTGGGTACGGACCTATGTCCTTATATACACGCCGTCCCTCATATTAGAGGCATTTGGGAACCTGGGGTTAGGGCAGTGAAACATCGCCTAAAGAGGGTAGTGGGAGAAACAATACTCACCTTGGAGGAATTCACGACAGTCCCCGACCAACCAGAGACATGTATCAACTCCAGGTCTCTCATACCCCTTAGTGATGGTCTCTCTGATTCAAATGCCGTAATACCAGCTCATATCAGTATATCAGGCAAATCACCTTTCTTGCCCATCGGAAACATGAGTACTGGCGACAAGATATTAAATCTTTGTCGCTGGAAAATTATTGCTCAAATTACCCCACAACCTTGGAACAGTGAGCCCCAGGAACAACGGTATGATCAAGATTGCCCCTGGCTGGTCATGTCGTTCATCATATGTTGTTCGCATCAAGTTCTACATTACTTCAAGAACGCAGTAACACTCAATCGTCAAGACTATTGCAGCCGACAGAAGATGAGTGAAATGTGCTTTCGAGTGATTCAAAAGTGAAGTGCACTAAGTCAACGATGAATTGAATATTCACTATGATGATCAATTTTCGATTTTCTATTTCTGAAATCAGTGATTATTTTCTCTAGAAGAAATTGAATAATGACTATATATTCTTCATTAAAGTGAATCCTCATTCTTTCCACACTTCCATGGAATCCTTTGTTTATTTCAATGAAATATATTTTTCTCTCGAGGTGGGAGGATGTTTATGTAGCACCGATCAAATAATGTCCGCGACAGCACACATACATGCACCTACACAATAGCATAGACGCTCAACCGGCAGTAGACGCTCAACCGACAGTAGATACGCTCAACCTGCAGTAGAACCGACTGCAGTATATCTATAGACATTTACCCGCTCGGCTATGGGCCTCCCGCTCTGCTCCGGTTCAGTCAGTCTCCTTGTGGATCGCGAACACGCCGAACACTCTCCGCCACCTCGAGCATGTATCCATCAGTTTATTGCTCAATATATTAGTGTTCGTTCAGAATATTAATTTGCATTCCTCTCGTCATGAGTAACCTGAATCCCACAAAACAACAACGGCGAAAACAATGATCATTGAAAGAAACAAAGAGAACCAAACGATTAGAGTTCATCAAACTCCATATATCAAAAATGTTCTGGGAAAATTCAATATGCAAGATTCAAAACCACGAATCACACCAATGATCACAAATCAATTACACCATAAAAACAAAAAGAGTCGAATTGAACCAGTTGAATCTATAAATGAAGGGCAGAACCATGAAATACGTAAGGTTCCTTATAGCGAAGCCATTGGAAGCGTAATGTATTTGGTAGTAGCCACAAGGCCAGACATAGCTTTCGCGGTCAATTTCTTAGCTAGAAAACAGAATAATCCAAATGAAGATGATTGGTAAGCTATCAAAAGAATCTTGCCATACCTTAAAGGGACAATGAATCTCGGCTTAACCTTCACTGCATCATCTGAGAATCTAGAATCTCTCACAGACGCGAGTTATAGAGATTGTGGAAACTCTATTTCGACTGGTAGTTATATCATTAGATTGTTTGGAGATACAGTTGCTTGGAAAAGTCGTAAACAAAATCAAGTGACTCTTCCAACATGTCAGGTACAGTATTTGGCTATGAGTGAATCTTGCCAAGAACTTATTTTCATTGACAGATCAATCCGATATGTTTTGGGATTCAGTTTATATCCAGTTACTGTCTGGTGTGACGATGAATCCTCGGGAAATTGCACAAAAATGGATGGGTGTCACAAGTTAAAATCATTTGACGATAGTATTGAAGCGATTCTAGTATATTTGACTCAGAGAAAAACATGGTACAAAACGTCCCATAGCTGACACTCATGGTGATTTCATCAAACAGTGTGTGAACGAAGGTAAAGTTATCGTGGAATGGGTTGACACTAAAGAAAATCTAGCTGATATTGGAACAAAACCACTTCCTTTCGAAGCACATGAATATTTGACTGACAGAATAATGAAGAACAAGGAATCGAAATAAATTCAGGAATCTATGAATCTACGATTCAAATTTTCAATATATAATTGATGACTCATACATTTCCTTGTTTGTTCTTATATGTTCACAGGAACCAGTTCCTCAGACCAAGACTGAAGAAATTATTCGTGAAAATCTCCAAATGCTTGTTATACTTTAATTTTAAGTAGAAGAATCTTTCGATTGAAATGTTCAAGAATTTTAATGTTCTATTTCCTTTCGATTCATGACTTTTAATCTTATTGATTCAAAGATAAATGTGTTTATCTTAGATTCAAATTTGAGTTCATCAATCCTATTAGGGAGGGATTGTTGGAGTTCTTAGACAAGTGCAATATTGATCGATACGAGAGTGATCTGTTGGTTACCAAGGGCCGTGTTGATGACAACGACGCGGGGCCGCCAGCTCCATTTCTTGTGTGGACACGGACGCAAAAGCATCTCCGCTGAGTCGTGTATTTTAATCGAGAATCTATTCAAGATAATGGACGAGTTCAAATCTACTCGGATTGTGTCCTGTGTTTTCGAGTATAAACTACTTCTCCCATAAACTACCCAAAAATCATCTTCTGCGGTCTGCTATTGACAAATCAGGATGCGTTTCAACAAAAAAGAATGTAGTCCATATTGAATGATGCCAAATACTATAAAATGCCACTCCTGCGCACTCCGAATAGTTCAAAGTACTCCTGGAACACTGCAGTGACACAAAAGTTAGAAGTTCCGTGGAAACCCTCATATGGTCCATTTCGGAGCATTTCACCGAATGCCCGCATCAGTAGGGTCTAGGAAAAATCCCAAAAAAATTTTTTTCGCTTGGTACTATGTCGAAGTAGTACGAAAAAATTCTTCCTGGATTTTTTGGAAAGCCTCCAGGGCTCCTAGGGCCCACAAAATGTCTATTTCAAGCCCCTTTTTATCATATTTTCAGAAAATTATAGCTCTCGTTATACTCAACCTTTCCTAGCGTACCTCGGCGCATCTTCCTCCGCAAGACTAGTTCTCTTGAGGAAAGGATTTCCCGAGGTGGATTATCCCGCCCAGCATCTCCTGGGAGCTATTCGCTGAGAGGAGATTTCAGCGATCTTTGGGCTTGCTCCGAAGTGATCCAGCTCCTACTAGATATGTGATGATCAACTTTTATCAGTGGTCATTTTGATAGACTTGAAGAAACCTATGATTTGACCACTGGTAAAAGTCAACCACTGTACTTCGTATACGAGTTACAGTCGTTACAAGTTGAGCAAATTCGTAGTAATGCTAAACTCTGAGCTCTATTTAAAACAATCGTTGTGTTCTCTCTGACCCCAAACCTGTGCGAATATGCATTTGATACAAATACTATCGATTAGAACAATGATCAGGGTGGGATATTCGATTCTCGATTTCATTCAGCCGTTCTAAAACACCTCTCTTGACTTTTTGCTGAGAATGACCTCACGAGTATGGCTCGCATATTTTTCCATCTGATCTAATGCGCACTAATCCATGTGGAATCACACCTGAAGTACCCCTAAATATATGTAAATTCTTTCAGATGCAAGCCTCAAACGAGATGCGAGCTACAGGTTTCATTTAACGAATCAAAGGTGGGCCATATTTCGTCCATCTGGGCGCAGTTGAGCGTGAGAGAGATCTCACTCATTCTGGCTTACAAATGAGACAAAGCAGCTGGAATGAGGATCCGAGCATGTTTTTTCGACTCAAAATGTTTATCTAAACACGACCCCGTTGTCAGTTTGGCTCTAAAATGTTGTCAATCTCAGACTAGGAAACACTTGAGTTCCATATTTCTGAATGTAGTGACTCCAGATGATGATTTAAAGCCAAATTGACCATGTAGTTGTTCAGATGGTCATTTTGAGTCAGAAAAATATATTCGTATCCCTCCTCCAGCCACTTATTTGATTTGTGTGCGAGAATGAGTGAGATCTCTCTTACGCTCGACTGCGCCCAAATGGGCAAAATATGGCCCATCCTCGACTCGGAAAATGAAACCTGTACCTCGCATCTAGCTCGAGGCTCGCATCTAAAAGTTTTTACACATATTTGAGGGTACTTTGGGGACTGATCCCACATGAGTTGGTGCACATTAGATCAGATGGAAGCATATGCGAGCCATACTTGTGAGGTCATTCTTAGCGAAAAGTCAAAAAAAGTGTTTCAAAACGGCTGAATATAATCGAGAATCAAACACCCCACCCAGATTATTGTTCTAATTGATAGTATTTGTAGCAGAAAGCATATTCGCATAGGTTTGGGGTCGAAAAAATCACAACGACTTTTTTAATTTGAGCTCAAAGTTTGGCATTCTCACGAATTCGCTCAACTTGTTTTAAGTGTAACTCCTATAAAAAGTACGATGGGCGACTTTCACCAGGAGTAAAAGTGTAGCTCTTGCCAAAACCTTCAGAAAGATTACTGGTAAAATGAACCTTCAGCTCACTTCTCGCTTCAGGCTCGCCCTCGGGAATTTTCACTCATATTTGGAGGTTGATCGGGCAGTAATTCCACACAGATTGGTGCACATTGTTTGAAATGGAAGCATATGCGAGCCGTACCTGTCAAGTCATTTTTAGCAGGAAGTAGAAAAAGGGTGCTTTCAATTGGCTGAATAAAATCGAGAATTGGATGGCCCACCCAGATTATTATTCTAATTGATAGTATTTGTATCAAAGAACATATTTGCACAGGTTCGCGGTCGAACAAGGGAAAACGATTGTTTTCTAGTGAGCTCAAAGTTTGGGATTTCCACAAAACTGCCGAACTTGTATTGACTGTAACTCCGATGGAAGGTACAGTAATCGACTTCCACCAGTGGTCAAATCGTAGGTTATTCCAAGACCTTCAAAATAACCGATGGTGAAAGTCGGTGATTGCATATCTAGTAGGAGCTAGAGCAATTCGAAGCAAGCACGAAAATCGCTAAAATCTGCTCTCAGCAAATAGCTCCCAGAAATGTGTAGGCTGGATAATCGACCTCGGAAAATTTTTTCCTCCAATGTACTAGTCTGAACGAGAATAATACGCCGAAGTACGCTCGCAAACGGTTTAGTATAGTGGGAGCTATAATTTTCTGAGAATAGGCTGAAAAGGGGCCTAAAATGGACCTCTTGTGGGCCGTAGGGCCCATGGAGGCCTTCGAAAAAATTCAAAAAACATTTTCTCGTACCATTTTAACATAGTACCAACCGAGAAAAAATTTTTGAAGGTTTTTCTACACCTCCCTGGTGCAGGCATTCAGTGAAATGCTCCGAAATGGCCCATATGCATTAGATACCATGAGATTCTTAGCGATAACCTCCCGCCAGAGAAGGTCAGGAACCACGCAAGATGCCGAAAGAATTAGCTGATTCATTACTTGAATAAACTGCTTGATCAATCGAGTGACCAATCATGTGATTGAGCGATTGGAATCAACCAAAAAGCCAACTGATTAATCAGGTATGTAAGAATTTGTGGGTTTCTTGGTCCAGTGAAATATCTGAATGATGGAGTAATCTCATGGATGGACATCTCACAGACATTGAAGAAGTGTACACCTATTCATATTACATATATAGTGAGGTGAAGTAGGAAAATACAATTGTATGCGGAATGTATGTGTGTAATTTAAGTAAGACTCACGTCACATCACTCATACATGTATCATCATGAACAGATCCTTCTTTAGATTGAATTAGCAAACATCTCAGTACACTGCCCAGCGGTCTGAACTGACCAGCACAGCTCACTTCACGATTTTTCTGTCTCACTCTTTTCCCACCTTCATCAATGAGTACGAGTGAGACAGCGCGATGGCGAGCTTGGACAGTTCAGACCGCTAGGGAGTGTACATGGAGTGATCAGACCCAAATTGATGATATACTCTTCCATGGTGTATTTGAACGGAAGGGACGAGAATATTATATGATTTGGTTCTAGCTCAACAATCTTCAGAAACAAATTAACGGTATGGAAAAGGAGTAACAAAGTATATAGTAAATCCACATACAGAAACTATATAGTTTTGGAACTATCGTCACTATTCTATCAAGAGGGAATACTAGCCTCAAAATTTTTAATGAAAGTATACATAATGATCTCATCAGCAACAGGGGTTTGTTTCCATTTGTAAGAATGATGGGATAGAATCAGATTTGTGGAAGCAAAGTCGAAAATTCATCTCGGATGAGGGGATTCTTAATTGAATTGGAATTTTGAACTGGGAGAGGAGCCAATACAGAGTTTGTGGCTAAGTATTCCATGTAGTTATTACTTATGCAAATTTTTTTAGATATTCTAACCCAATGTCTTCTCAGAACTTCTACTGCTCATGGTCCAAGTGAAGCGAAACTGAAAAGCATACTCTACTTAATTTCATCTCAAGAACATGTTTGTTGGATCTTCAAAAAGTCTTTCTAAAATCTTGAGAGGAACTCAACTCACCTCAATCTATGGTGTTGAAGTTTGAAATGTTTCAATGCAACGCAAAATAGAATTTCAGGAAAATTAAGAATATTCAAGACTTACCAGGAAAGGTCATCACATCCAGATCACGGATTTGGCTGAAACTTTGGGAATAGTTTTCTTTTAGTGCCAAAAGATGAAACCCACAATCATAGACCCTAACGCTCAAGCGTTTCCGAGCTACAGCCAAGAACATTAGCATTGCCCATATAGGGCCATGTTAAAAATCATCCATATAGGTATACCTGCAATGCTAATGTCCGTGGCTGAAGCTCGGAAACGCTTGAGCGTTAGGGTCTATAATTCTGGGTTTCATCTTTTGGCACCAAAAGAAGACTATTCCCGAAGTTTCAGCCAAATCCGTGATCCGGATGTGATGACCTCTCCTGGTTAGTTCACTAATCAATGGTAAAGTTCATCACGCCGGGCATTGCTTGCTATTGTTCAGAGTAAAAATACCTTATTTCATGCCCTGAGAACTATTTGAGGGTACGCAGTGATCTACTATGTTCAATGGAACGTTTCAAATGTCATTACTATCACAATCTATTGGTGAAACTAATTCAAGCCATCAAAACCCCTGGATCTACTTGCTTGTATTCATAGAATCTGATGGATATGCGATTCAATGCTCTCATCATAGGAGACTTTAAACGTACCCGAAGGACATAATGCAGTAGAGCAAGAAAGAACAGTGAGATCAAAAAGTACGATCACGTGTAACTAGGTATAATGACCAGAAAGCCCCGGAGATTAGCAAAGTCCCTGTGACTCTCATGAGTTATATTAGTAGGACATTCCAAGGATGGAATGGGAAAGCTGTGTATACCATTCACATTGACATGTCAAATAGATATACAGCTCATGTTCACAAATCTTATGAGTCTTGTGTTGTTGGGGATGCGGAGTGGTATGGAGTGTGAACATTGCTCCTCATTATTTTATACATCAATAGTGATGTTGATAGTCTGTCTCGCAGACCAAATAACGCTGATATCCACACCCAGCAACCTCAGCCAGAGTGATGTGACATACCTCGGATGATCTCAATCTTTCTGGAAACACATGTTTATCATTACATAAAGGATCTCACTCTTTTTTCGAAAATGCTCTACAAGATTATTAAGCACCAATATACTTATCTCATTCACAAGTCTACTAGCTAGAAAATTTGGCCTTTTGCAGAGAGAGGTTAGGTGCCATCATGCACTAGTCACTTGACAATCATCCAGCTGCAGGTTATTCATCATATTCTCTTGCGAACTACAAGAGGAATACAGTACCTTTCATGAATAATGGATCAAGTAGGGTCTCACTAAAACAGGAATATTTCCAATATACTCTGTCGTACAGGAATTTTGAAAAAAGCATCTGAAAGATCACAAAAAAATCTATCGATTCATGTGTTTAAAATATTCATTGCATCCTTTCTGATTGTTCTTAGTCGACGATGAAAATCTAAAAAATTTCTCCTTCAATCAATCGACTACAACTTTAGCGGGAGTGATCGGATCACAAAAATCCTCACGGGATCTTGTAGATCTTTTCAAAACCTACATTTTTCTTTTTTCTAAAGTTCTCTCTACGACATTTCCTGTCCAAGTAACGAGCTTGGCGAGAAAAGTTTGTATAACATAAGCTGCTTATGGAGATCCCGAGGCTGGTACCTATTTCGTTTTGTCTTGCTCTATTCTAGCGCAAAAATTCATGAAAAAAATATCATGGCATATGATTTCGATGTAAAATAATCTCATCTTTCAGAATATTTCATCAGATTTTGTCTCGAATGTCATCTATAAGGACAAAACATGAAATGAATCAATTTTTTCAATCAAACTTGAGAAATCGGGGTTGCCTCCAATCCAAGACAAAATCTGATCGAATATTCTGAAAGATGAGATCATTTCACGTCGAAATCATGTGCCATGATATTTTTTGATGAATTTCTGCGCTAGAGTAAAGCAAGGCGAGACAAAACATGCGCCAGCTTCGGTAGCTCCATAAACAGTCCATGTAATACAAAGTTTTCTTTCCAAGCTCGTTACTTGGACAGAAAATGTCGTAGAGAGAACTTTCAGAAGAGGAAAGAATTTTTGTGATCCAATCACTCCCGCCAAAGTTGTGGGTGATTGATTGAAGGAGAAATTTTTTAGATTTTCATCGTTGACTACGAGCAATCGAAAAGGACGCAATGAATGTTTTTAACGCATGAATTGAGAGATTTTTTTATGATCTTTCAGATACTTTTTTCAAAATTCCCGTTCGACAAAGTATATTGTAAATATCACTGTTTTAGTGAGACCCGACTTGATCCATTATTTATGAAAATTACTGTAGTAAGGAGTAATATTGTATAACAAGAGCCGTGGAGGATAACAGAAATATTCTCAAAACGCAGAACTCGGAAGAACAATACTTTTGCATCCTGGCAGGATTTGACTAGGCTCGATCACGAACGGTTTCCAGAGATGAATCAAGAACAATCCAAACAATCAATCTCGTTTTCATACTGATTAGTAGTAATGTTGCCGTGTAGAGATCAATTTGCTCCTCTATTTTATCAGAGACAAACAGATTGTTCTCTCAGAATATATGTGATAATTGTGCCTCGCAAGGAGAAGATACTTCGCCCCAATTAACTGCGGGCCGGGGGTACATATACGAGGGGCCACGAATGGTACAAATCCGTGTTCCACAATACCCAGGCAATTCGGGGATAACAAGGTTGCGAGGGGAATCCTTGAGTTGTGAGGCGGATATATATTCAACCATGTGTACTCATAGAATATCGTAGTATCGTCTCGAATACGCATGCGATACGATGGAATACCCGTGTCTATCGCACTGGCACACGAATCTCATTCGTTCATTGCATGTTCAAGTCAAGGCAACATCATGGGAATCATACCAGAATTCCATTTTCACTTTTGAAGACCCGGAAACAAAAAAAAATTAACGTATAGTCCGTGCCTAGAGAATCTCATAGTATCTCATGAGTATCGTCTCGATCACGCATGAGATACCATGGTGTACCCACGGGATTCTCAACGGTTCGCATATAATTTTTCCAAGTCTTTTATGAAGATATATTGTTTATGGTGATCATTCCAGAGTCTCATCGCTACTTTGGAGAACGTACAAAAACAAGAAATCCAATGTGGGTGCCTCGAGAATCTTATAGTATCTCATGAGTATCGTCTCGCGTACGCATGAGATACAATGGAGTATCCGTTCCGATCGCACTGGCACACGAATCTCATTTGTTTATTGTGAGTTCAAGTCATGGGAACATCATGGGAATCATCCCAGAATCTCATTTTCACTTTCAAAGACCCGGAAACAACAAAAAATCAACGTATAGTCTGCACTCAGAGAATCCCATAGTATCTCATGAGTATCGTCTCGAACACGCATGAGATACCATGGCGTACCCACGGGATTTTCAACGGGTAGCATATCGTTTCTCAAGTCATTTGTGGGGTAATATTGTTCATGGTGATCATTCCAGAGTCCCATTGCTGCTTTTGAGTACGTAGAAGAGCAAGAAATTCGAGGTAGGAGAGAACCTCGAGAATCTCATAGTATCTCATTGGTGTCATCTTGAATACGCGTGGGATATCATGGAGTATCCATGCTAATCTCACCGACACACAAATCCCTATTCCGACTGTTTTCAAGTCAGAAATCATCATAAGGATCATTTTAGAGACTGATCGCCGCTTCTGAGGATATACAAACAACAAATTTACCCTGTAGGTCTTTTGAAAATCCCAAGGTATCTCATGGGAATACTTTGCGAGCACGCATGAGATACTATGGAGTAACCGTGTTAATCTTTTTGGTTCACAAATTTTTGTTCTAAGCGTTTCCGGAGGACTGATATATGATGGGGATCATCACCACGAATATATCAGCACTTTTGGCAATTCAGAACCAACTTCTAACAATAGGGAACTTGCATGGTTGAGCGTTTGCCAATATAGGATATGCATTCGAAAGCGCAGACTACGAGAGGACTTTTGGTCAAAACAGAATAATTTTTATGCCCCTGCAATATTCGATTTATAATAAATAATTAAAAATGCGCCCGCGAAAGCCCCCCGATTCAAATCGATGTCACGTGACTCCTACGTCATAAGGGTAGCCGCCGATACACACATGCAAACCCGCGCGCATTGGTGTTGCCTACGGGTGGCGGCCGTCTGCCGGCGCTAGAATAACAAATCGGACCCGGCTTGTTTGATGCTCGAAACAGTTTTTTTTTTCGACAAATTGGGTGTGAATTTTCCCCATCAGCAGTTGCTCCCGGCCAATTAATATGGCTGAGGTGCAGTGAAACCGCCTGTTATTACGTTTTTGAAGGTGAAACCTTCTTTACCGGCGCCTGTCGCCTTCGACCCGAGGAAAAATTTTGCTCGATGCGAACTGCGGAATCCGTGTGATTCCTACGGCGCGTAACTCATCAGCCGCGTAAACGCCGTGTTTACCGTGTGATCGCCGTGGATTGCTTGTCAGTGCGGTTCCCGGCATCTAGCTGGGTGTAACAGCGTGAGCTGTGGTAGTGTCAGGTAGTGTTTAGGCTAAGGCTATTAGCAGGTTATTAGGCCTAATGTAGCGTTGTATTGTGCTGCATGTAGCTATGGTTTATTATCAGTGCATGATATGGAGCTAATACGGAGTGATCATCAGTGTTTGAATGATCAGCCTTCCTCTTGATTCAGTAACAACTATGTGTGAGAGAATATGTGTTCATGAGTGAATTGAAAACAGATTGGGTCAAATCTTGACCAAAAGTGTCAGATCACTCATGAGTGTGCACATCAGTTTACATCAATTCTGAACTGAATTGTCCAGTTCATTAGTTGAATGTTGGAATCCTTCATAGTCTTATCAAGAGTGTCACTCTAAATATTACAAATAGTCTACATGAGTGCGTAGCCAAAAGTTGCAAACTAGTAACCGTAACCTCACATCCAAAAAGAGAAAACTGAGACCTGCGGCTACTCAATTGTCTTGAACCAGTTTTTGGGTTTGGATGAAAGGTTACACTAATCAGTTTGCCACTTTTGGCTGCGTACTTGTGTATGATGAGTTGAATGTCAGAATTCCTCATAGTCTTATCAAAAGTGTCATCATGATGAATGTATTCTAACTGTAGAAAATAGTCTACTAGAGTACGCAGCAAAAATGTGCAAACTTATAAACATTATCTCACCTTCAAAAAAAGGAAACTGAGATCCGGCATCTCAATTGTCTCAAACCACTTTGAACGAGTTTTTGGGTTTGGATGAGAGGTTACAGTAATTGGTTTGCCACTGTTGTCTGCATACTTATGTGTGATGAGTTGAATGTTGGAATTCAGCATAGTCTTATCAAAAGTGTCTTCAAAATGAATGTTTTCTAAATGTTGAAAATAGTCTACATTACGCAGCCACAAGTTGCAAACTAGTAACCGTTGCCTCTCATCCAAAAGGAGAAAACTGAGACCCGGCTACTTAATTGACTTAACCAGTTTTTTGGTTTGGATGAGGGGTTTCAGTAATTAGTTTGCCACTTTTGACTGCGTACTTGTGTATGAGTTATGAATGTTGGAATTCTTAATATTGGTCTTTTCAAAAGTGTCATTAAGATGAATGTCATCTGAATGTTCAGAATAGTCTACATAAGTACATAGCCAAGAGTTGCATACTAGTAACTGTTATCTAAGATCCGAAAGAAGAAAACTTAGACTCGACTTCTCAATTTACCTGAACCAGTTTCTTGATTTGGATGAGGGATTACGGTGATTAGTTTGCCAATTTTGGCTGCGTACTTATGTAAACTGTATTCGACAATTAAAATACATTCATCAAGATGAGAAATTTGTCAATATTCTACAAAAAATTCAGAACATTTCAAACTTGAACAATACATTCAACTTTTCAATGTAAGAACTATTTTATAATCTTCAGTCATCTTTAGGCAATGGAAATGTAGCAAGATCAATCACTCAACCAGACTATCAGCCAACGGAGGCACCCCCTTCACTTGAGATTGTGGAACATCCTATCATATAGTTACTGGACACATTTTATTTGAAAATGTGAGAGATCTCAACCCGCGGTCAAGTCAAGTGGTTTCACCTTCCTACGTACGTGGTCGCCACGCACATCGTTTTTTGTGCATAGTGAAGTGGAGACGGATGCAGGTAAGTGGGCTTTTGAAGCCACAAGTTTGAGTTTGGGAATTGTCAGATCACCACTGAAAGTGTTATCTGGCCCATGGAATGAAGCATCAGTGGCATAATAGTATATGTGACTGTGGTGAATAATTTCCACATTGAATCATTTGATTCTTCTTATTCACCTACATTTCTGAGAATGTTGACATCCTTCGACGATGATTACACAAACTCTTCTTGTGATGCATCAGACAGAACCAAATTGAGCGTACCTAATCAAACATTCAGCGAAGTAGTTGTGAGCTGCTTGATGTGCTTCCAACCATCCAAATCATGACTCGAGCCCTGGTGTAGACATCAAAAATGAACACCTTCCACTTCTAGTTTCCCAGTACTAGGTCATTATACCGAGGCTGTTAATTGGTTTGGTCAATCATAAACATTCATTAATAGAATGAATGGTAATCATTTTGTATCCTTTTTGTGGTTCTTTCCGACTGCACCAATTATCTAACGCAGCCACAGCATAATGATCTAGTGCTGGGAAGCTAGAAGTGGTGGGTGTTCATTTTTGATGTCGACACCAAGGCACAATTCTTGATTTGGATCATTGGAAGCACATCAAACAACTTTCACCTACTCCTTTGAATGTTTGGTTGAGTACGCTCAACTTGATTCTGTCTGATGCATCACAAGAAGAGTTTGTGTAATCATCGTCGAAGGATGTCAACATTCTCAGAAAGGAAGGTGAATAAGAAAAATCAAATGATTCAATGTGGAAATTATTCACCACAGTCACATATATTATGCCACTGATGCTTCATTTCATGGGCTAGATAACACTTTCAGTGGTGATCTGACAATTTTCCACCTCAAAATTGTGGCTCCAAAAGCTCACTTACCTGCATCCTTCTTCACTTCACTATGCACAAAAAACGTAATAACAGGCGGTCTCACTGCACCTCAGTTGTAGTAAAAGGCCAGGAGCAACTGCTAATGGAGAAAATTCACACCCGATTTGTTAAAAAAAACTGTTTCGAGCATCAAACAAGCCGGGTCCGATTTGTTATTTTAGCGCTGGCAGACGGCCGTCACACGTACGCAACACTAATGCGCGCGGGTTTGCATGTGTGTATCGACGGCTACCCTTGTGACGTAGGAGTCACGTGACATCGATTTGAATCGGGCGTCTTTCGCGGGCGAATTTTAACATTAATAAATAAATAGTTAATGGCCACGAAATAGAAAACTGTATTGTAACTTTGTTTATTTTGATGTGATCTATCGATTAAAATAAGAAATATTTTCCATGCAAGTTCTCTATTCATGCAAACACATAGAATCTCATAGTATCTCATGAGTATCGTCTTGTCCACGCATGAGATACCATGGCATTTCCATGAAAATTGCATTGGGTAGTGGATTGCTTTTGTAAACGTTTACAAGGCATGCGATATGATACCTGATTTCATACGTAGCCTTTCCGAGTGTTCAGAACGACGATTCACTCTCCTGGCGTACCCATAGTATCTCATAGTATCTCTTGAGTATCCTCTGATCACGCATGAGATACCATGGGGTACTCATGGGGAACTCACGAAAAAATTTCACCCGGGCTCGTACATTTCATCTATTCCCATCATAGTTTATTGGAAAAAAATTATTCCCGCCCAGATGAGCTGACTTTTAGTGGGGTATAACATGGTTTGCACGGAACTGACATAAGTTCAGTACATGGCTAATTCTCGGCTATAAACGATTATGCAGCACTCAGAATTCCAATTCTGTGCCCTTTCTCGCAATGTGATTCAATTTTTTGACATGTTTCCTTGAGATCTCGTCCGTGACAAAGTGACCTACAGTGAATTCAGGATACGCTGTGAGCACATTCAAAACATTCCTCATTTCGAGTGAAAATCCCATAACAAGAAAGAAGCACATGGCTTGGGGGCTAAACTAAGCGTTCTGGACACAAAGCCTATAGAAGAGGAGTTGGTTCATTATTTTAAGGAAAAATTCGAAAGGACCAACTATATCGATCACCTTGACGCTAGTACTGAGAGTGTGCTTGGAACTCTCATTATTCCAGTACGAGAGCCTAACATTTTGACCCTTAATCTTCAAGAATAAGACGATCACTTGACGGGTCGGTCTAAAAATTCAGTACCAAGTGTATTTCAATAGAGTACATGTAGGAAATTTCACTGGAATGTTTGGGAGCTCACAAATCGATAGGAAAGGCGTTACACGTTCTGGGTGAGTTTCCGCGATGATGCTCATGTGATTCCATTTTGATCGAATCAGGACTGATACCATGTTTGATAGATTTCTTGTGGCGACATGGTCATCTGCTTTTATTTTGACATGCAAGACTGCAATTCGAAAAGTGAATCAACACTCCTGATATTTATTTTAGTTTCACTTCTAGACAATTTACGATATCAGCTGGAAAGATCCTTTGATGCTTGAACCAAAATTCAACTAGTTGAAATATGGCTGTAATGTGACTGCTCATGGGCGTTTTCCAATCTATCCGACATCCACAAACTATTCCCAGACGGGCAATCGTCAGTCAATATATGTAAAAGATATGAGCAATTTCAGATATAATTTTGCCACGGTAAGGTCTGCCATCGTAAGGACATTTGGCATCAAAAGTAATCTCAAAGGCGTAAATCAAAATGGATCATTTTTTTCGAATACACGGCCTATTTTCACGGTGAGAGTAGACTGTACAAAAATTCCTCAACCTTAACCTCTTCGTGCACGCACCTATTTCCCGTGGTTGAAAAAATTCTTTCTCGATGAAATTCATGAACTCTGATGTTGAAAAGTTTCTCTATCTCCGAATATATGGAGAAATTGATCGTTATATTGTATTTCTTACCATGTCCACGTATGTGGACACCGTGGAGTCGTGGAAAGAAATCATAAATGGGATTTGACTGCACCAGTTCAATGAGTATGAACTAAACAGCGTATAACATAGTCTACTAACATTACATTTCCATAGTGAGACTATTTCACACAGTCTCATCCTCATTGTCAATACATCACAACTATATGGAAACTTAGACATGAATAATTTTCTGAAAAGTCCTAATCATAATCAATTTCCATGAAGTGATCATGGCGAAGAGTAAACCGAGAAAAACTCTCCACTTCTTTGTATGAAAACTCTCCGTATATCCAGGACAAACTGGCTCGCCCGAATTCTTCGAATGCACGGTGTCCACGTATGAGGCCAAACTTCACAAGGCTCGCAATTTTGTAAACTTCAACATTTTGCATCCGTTCTTGTGGCAATAGCTTTGTGTACTCGGAGAGTATGTTAACACGTTCGCTGCGACGCCGTTTTTTCATGATTTCATTTCGGTCATGTTCTGGACCCCCGCATTCCGGTAGAAACGCTCATATGGGTCTAGACTCTTCTTCATCTCATTGTTCACGTTCCTGACAAAGTAAACCGCCACGATGGATCCTTTTGGAAAATTTTTTCGAGCAAGTCTAAGTCAGGAAAGATCAAAAGATGAAAAATCGCGGGTCCCGCCGGTGGGACCCGTCGCAGCGAACGTGTTAATATCCTCCTGTTTGATTTGTATACCTCATATTCGAGTACTAGGGTCAAGTTTCAGCTCTTTCGAAAAATTGAATTTTCCAATACAATTAATTTGCATGAAACAAGGAGTGGCAATGAGTTCACTGAAGAATAAACTCGAGTGAGTCATTGATTTTGGGCTAGAAGAGAGAGCCTCACAAGGCTCTTTTTGATATCTTGAGAGTGGAATTTACTGGCATCATCTAAAGATGCGTCCACGTGTGTGGACAAATGCGCGAAGAGGTTAACGTTGCATAGTGTTTGAGAGCCAGTGAGAAAATTCTTATTTTGCAACGGAAGATTGCCCATGAATCATTGCATGGAAAGCTGCTCACGTAACTCATTACTCCGCTGGTAATACAAAATTGTTTTTTTTTTGGTGTGTCAGGAATCAATTACTGTCGTTTCAAAGCCGTTTGCAGCGATTTGCAGGTCTTGAGGCTTGAGGAAGCTTGACCAATCATCCTTGGTTGAAAAAAAAAATTTACAGGGATCAATGAGAGTGAAATGGATTTTTTCTTTTAACCTTGACTTTCAGGGCGAAATTTTCTTTATTTGGTTTGACGTATTTCGAAAATCTTCGTTAATTCCTCTATAATACCGGCCAAACACATTCCTCAAAGATGTTACACGTTTTTCTAAAACCGATTGATTCCAATTCGGTTTTTTTCCTCTCTTTCTCTTTTCAGTCAGATCTTGCAAAAGAAACAGGGCTCTCTCTACGACAAGTAAATGAAACCATTTCCTCCCGAACTTGGTAACTAGTAACTCATGTAGCCCTGGATGTTGTTGATGCAAGACCATTCAATTCAGATACTTCCTTCATTGTATTTTCCGTAGTCTTTGACTTCGAATGCAGTCTGTTGTTGAAAAGTTAACGAGGTTGTCATCTTATCTTCCTCATAAGTTGAACTTCTACTTCATGAAAAAATTAAATTTTTTTCTTTATCGTATCATTTTATCCAATAGACCGAGGCGGTCGACACGACATCCGGTTCATTCATTGTTCGGTTCTTGCGTGATCCGATTCTCATATCAGAATTGTATGAGTAATGAGTTTTCTCAACCTTGTCTGTTTCCATATCTTCTTCAACTAGTTCGTTGCTGGATGACCAATGGGGCCTGTTATTCCCATCGGTGTTCGTATTCATGCAAAAATTGACTCTATCCCTTTCAACGGATCTTGAAAAGGGACAAGTGGGACCTGTCATTCCCACGCAATTCGTAGTTATACCGAAACCCAGCACTTTGTCGGTATTTGTTGGATCAACGCCTAGAAATGTTGAGAAGTTAGTATAGTTACCCAGGCATTCTATACAATGCCCGAGGCTGCTTGGGCGATGTGTTCAAGAACCCTCGGACGACATGGGAAATTTCACATCAAGTTGATCAAGCAGTATTTTCAAGTGAACAACTGAATGAAATTCATTCGTGAAACAATCGTCGCAATGATAATCATTTTATAATAATAATAATAAATCAATAATAATAATCGGTCTTACCACTTGATTCGAATGAAGCACAAACTCATCGTTGTCATGATTTCTTGAAATATAAATCTCGGATACCAGCCCTGCAGCAGTCCATCTTTAGCCTTAACTTGATAAACACCATGTTAGATATCAATGACAATTCCAAATATTCGAGAAAAGCCGAAAGGCCCTTTGTCTACGGTTGGTACAGTAACTGTGACAAGGTCATTGATATTCAGTGGCGGAAGATTTTCCTCTGAGAAATTTCTCATTTTTTCGGCTGCTTCTTTGTGTTTTTCAAAACAGTCATCTTGTGCTTGAATCAGAGTCAGCCCTCGAGCGCATAGAGAGCAAATCAGAGAATTTCCTGGATTTGAAGTGGCACACTCGTTATGAATTCTCAAACTACACATGTTGCGTATCACAGTATTGTGATACTCGAGTGCTTTCTCACATATACTACGACACGATCGCGAATTTTGAATTAATTAGCACTGGGCGAATCTGTGTTTAGAAATTAAACACTCCGCCCAAGCAGCCTCGGGCATTGTATAGAATTCCTGGGTAATCTATAGAACGCCTGTTGAAGGCAGGCAATATGTTCGATGAACGCTCATTGAACACATTACCCGGCATTGTATAGAATGCCCGGGGATTCTATAGATTCCCCGGGCGTTCTATACAAAGTCCAGATTGGACACATTGACGGCGACATACAGGGTGTCCCAAAAGTCAGTTCCCCCCCTTAAAAACTCGAAATTGGCTCCGGGGATCAAAAAACCCCGAAACACGTGTCTCCTGAAATTGAGGGGGAAGCTCGAATATGGTCTCATATTTGACCTTGAATGTGACCTTGATGGTTTTTTGGAGGTTACAACGGTTTTTTGAAATAGGAACCCCTATTTTTGACTCCGGATTCTGAAAGAGCACAAAATTTTAGGTCCAAATATGACTTATTGCCGATGTTGCAGATGACCTTTAGGGGTCATTTTGGGTCCAAAAGTATCTGGAGGGTGGATTAACGTACCACACCTAGTGCGATAGTCTTGTTTCGAGAGGTACCTCTCAGAGAAGTTTCTCAGCCTCAATTTGATCCTTGACCTGTGACCTTGATTATGACCTTGACTCACAAAATTCGGAATTGGCTCCGGGGATCGAAAAACCCAGAAACACGTGTCTCCTAAAATCGAGAGGGAAGCTCGAATATGGTCTCAGATTTGACCTTGAATGTGACCTTGATGGTTTTTTGGAGATTAGAACGGTTTTTCCAAATGGGAACCCCTATTTTCGACTCCGGATTCTGAAAGAGCACAAAATTTTACGTCCAAATATGACTCTTGATTACCTGCGCGATCAGCTGAGAGTCATATCTTGACCCGAAGTTCAAAGACGTGTGACCTCAAGATGACCTTTGACGGTCATCTACGCAATTGGTGAAGAGTGGTATCTGGCTCAAAATTCGCCACATCTTCGAGGCCCAGAGTCGAAAATTGGAGTTTCCATCAAAAAATCGATCACACCTCCAAAAAACCATCAAGGTAACGATCTGAGACCATATTCGAGCTTCCCCCTCGATTTTAGGAGACACGTGCTTCGGGGTTTTTCGATCCCCGGAGCCAATTTCGAATTTTGTGAATCAAGGTCATATTCAAGGTCACAGGTCAAGGGTCAGAATGAGGCTGAGAAACTTCTCTGAGAGGTACCTCTCAAAACAAGACTATCGCACTAGGTGAGGTACGTTAATCCACCCTCCAGATACTTTTGGCCCCAAAATGACCCCTTAAGGTCATCTGAAACATCGGCAATGAGTCATATTTCGACGTAAAATTTTGTGCACTTTCAGAATCCGGAGTCAAAAGTAGGGGTTCCCATTCGAAGAAACCGTTCCAACCTCCAAGAAACCATCAAGGTCACATTCAAGATCAAATCTGAGACCATATTCGAGCTTCTCCCTCGATTTTAGTAGACACGTGTTTCGGGATTTTTGATCCCCGGAGTCAATTTCAAGTTTTTAAGGGGGGGGGGGGGGGAACTGACTTTTGGGACACCCTGTATATATGTCGTAGCCGGTCACTCAAATCCGCCGGTTAATTAACTGGCTAGCCGGTAAATTAACCGCGGCCGGTTAATAAAATTTGCACGAGCGCATGTTCTCCTACGTTGAATGTCTAGTCAGTTGAGTAACTGGCCGATGCTGCTCGCCAGTTACTTAACAGGCTGGCATGTCTTCAGCCCCTTAATGGAATCTCTGGGATGAGTCTCGGAAAATGAGCGCGCCTCGGATTTGTCGACTGATACTTGAAAATTTTTCCCTATTTTTATTGAATATAGTGTGTTTTGAACCGAAGACAAGCATGAGAGCACATATGGGGAAACTATAATATGTCTCATGTCATCAGTCAATCGTACATTCCAATTTTTCACATCATTTCGTTACACATAATCAACGCCTGAGAGTATTCATACAAAGCATATGATGATGATGAATGATGAAGAGTATTTCTTTTCTGAAACTAATTTCTGAGAGTATTTTCTGAAACTCCAAAAATGTTGAACTGTTCAAATAAAATATAAGTATGGTTCTGATAGGAAAGATACAATAAAATCATCACTTATTCGTGCAAGTTCTAGAATGATGCCATCGAGAGTTTCACTGTAACTGCGCCTTGGAGGCAGGAACAGTTACAGTTCTCAGTGCAACACTGACTCCCTGCTGACAAGCACTTGATTTTAACAGAATGTGAGGGGGTTGTAATTGGTATCTGAAACAGTGTGCATCAAATTGAGACAAAGAAGGGTCTGATCAAGGGTTGATTCCCAGGGATAAAAATTCAGAAGTCGAGAATCAGCGCCGTCTTACTTTAGGAAATACCTCAAAACGATGGTATATCTTTGAGAGAAGCTGCGTCTCATAAGTTACATTTTGGGGGGCAAAGCTCCAGGAATCTCGACTGCTTGTTAGCAGGAAGTCAGTATTGCACTGACAACGGGGGACCACGGGATCCGGGTCGCCAATGTCCCCCAAGATTTTTTTACAGTTGTATACTATCGAGAATATGAAGAATCCGAAGTAACTCCGTCAAATAGGCCTCCTGTCCAGAGATACAGCCACTGAGATTAACATTGCTCATATAGGCCCATGTTGAGAAGTGATATATAGAGATATGGGTAATTCCGCCAACTGAAGAGAGACGTGGTATGCAAGGCTACACGCTCCGTCTGTACCAAAATGCTTGTCCTCAATGCTCAAACATGGTTCAAATAGTGCCAAGATTCAGTCTTAAATATTACTTAGCGCCTACCTATTCACTAAAGGTGGGTGGTATTCACTACCATCGGCAGCATTCTTCAGCGTGTAACTCAAGAGACCCTATCATAAAAAATTTTTATAAATCATCAAACCAGACGCTCCTATCGATGAAGAAGTTTCAAGGAGGTGTTTCAAATGGGAACCCGTGATTCGATCTTTTTTTAGTTTTCGCATTCACCCAGCATTACCCAAAAGACCTATCCTCTTTTCCCCATCAGAACCACGAAAAATTCATCGTCTGAGTGTCACCAACAGAATGTCTTAAGCCGGATGTGTGTGCCTATTGTAAAAGAAGACTAATCGCAACTCTAACGCGAGAAAAGTGTTGCGTGAATCGGTTGGAAAACACAATAAAATTGATGGCACATCGCAATATGGACAGATGGCTCTTTCATTTGTCTTTTGAGAGTTCTTTTTTATAGTAATGGATGATATAGATGAATGCGTCTTTTGAATTTCGACCCTGGAGATCCTGGAAACCCACTTATATGGTGAGATTTCATACGATCACGGCGGTTTTGAAGTACGTGAACATACGCTTGTCACTCGAGGATGAGATTCTAGTTGGAATGGTCCTAGGCATCTGTATTGACAAAATCTGACAATAATTATTATTGTAACCTCTGAAACTTTCCAATTTTACTCAAAATAGTGCTCCTCTTCGGAATTTTCTAGTCTTCTATCCTCGATAACTCAGAAGGAATGCATTCTATCGCAAAAAGTATAGAACAACTTTTTGCAGATCTTTGAAAAATGATCAAGGAAGATATCCACACATTTCCCCGTGTAAGACCTTCCATTCCCGTAATGAGAGTATTTTCATATTTTTTTTGTTATTATCCTCGGTTGTGGTTCCATAACTTGACGGGATTACACTTAGCTGCAAAAAATGTTCGAGTATTTTTTGTAGATCTCGGAAAAACCAACAGAGAAGGTATCTGCACATTCTTCCGTATAAGAAGTTCCACTTGTGTGATGAGAGTAAATTCGTACTTTCATGTTATTTTTCACGGTTTTGGCCCCCGACCTCGATGGGATTGCGTTTGATAGAAAAGTGTGTAGATCAACTTCTCAAAGATTTGACGGGATACACTTCTTGTTCGACACACACTCTTCAATAGGAAGCATCATGTCAACGTTACTGAAGTATCTTTCTCCAGGATTACCCTGGTGTTGAAGTTGTGAGAAGTGACGAAAGGAATATGGGTTACTGTACACACGAAAGTTTTATATAGAAAGATGTATGCAGACTCCTTTTGTTGTCTTCTGAGAATCTGTCGAATATAATTTTTCAGTATAGGGCGACTAAAGCGCCTTTCTTAGTCCCGGCTGCAAACAAAAAATTAGCGTGTATTCGCCTTAATCATGAAAAATAGCATACGTCCTTCGTACGACACGCTGTTGTAAAGTACGATTATTTCCTCTCACAACATTCGAGTAAAAACTATCCCTTCTAATCTATCAGCCAGCCATAGGTTCTGTAGCAAGAACGAGGTTGGCACGCAGGTTTTCTTGTAATCGACTAGTCTCGACTCGCTGATTACAAATATCTCAATTTCGGTCTGAAAATCAGGGTAATTTTTTTTCATTAACAAAATACTGCAGAATTTATGGATTTTACGCACAAGTAGAGAAGTTTTGTTCGGAAAGGAAGAATTCTCAAACAAAAAATGTTGCATTTGACATTTTCTATATGATTCATGCGATGGATTGTTGAATTTCACACATTCCGTTGCAAAAAGCGAGTTTGTTCATAACAATCCAACATAACTTTGGACTAGGAATCGAATTATTAAAAATAAATATGCTACTCGGGTTATTATCCTATTTGAATTCAAAGAGTATTCCAGACATTTCCCTCTAAACCCATCATTCCTTGAGCAATTGTCGATAGGAAGGAGAAAGCCCAACGCATGGCATGAATCGAATTAAAGGAAGCTGAGTGTGGAAGCGCATTTCAAGTCATATCAAGTCTGAGGAGTGGAGTTTGTAGGAAGTCCTCGAGACTCAATGTATTATTGGGAGATAGTTAATGGAGTTGTAAGATTGATTTTCTATAATTATTACGACATACCCATGTTACTAAGAGTATTCCTGATTGTTATATAATGTATTTTCTGGCTATTACTGTACATTTATGTTAATTGTTATGAGAGTTAATGTTCATCAAGGGGCGGTTCATTTTCGAATAATGAATGATTCTGTAGAGAGCAGTAACTGACTGGTTGTGGTTGAGGTTTTTTTATGAGATCGCCACGCTCGTAATTTGAAGTTTCCCGGGCTCAGGGTGACATTTGTTGGTAGTCAAGATGTGCCACTTACCGACCGTGCATTTAGCAACAGGTCTGCCGAGCGCGTCTCCCCACCACAGCCAAGCAGAGTTGCCGCTGGGTCTGAAGTAACCAGGTGTGCCAGCTATGCGCGCTATTTTTGATAGCATTCCGTTGCAATAATTAAGGGACTAAGCGGTTGAGCATGGTGAATCGGCCTTTGTCGGGTATGGCCCCCGGACTAATTTTCCCTAGTTTCTAATACCAAAGTGAATGAAAAAGAAGGATCATTAGATCCCGAGGTCGCTTATATTTTTATAACACCCTGAAACGACTCTAAAGAGGCTAAAAATCGATGTTCCATCAACTCAATCGCATTTTGACGCATCTTGATGAATCTTCTTGAAATTTTCTTGACATATCCCTGAAACATTGTCAATTTGAAACAAAATATTTGAGTATCGACAACTCTTTATTTAGGCCCCAGAAAAAAATCTTGGAAATCAAAACTCAATTTTTCTTATCGAAATTGACCTGGGGAACGAGGAATTCTTACCTCAACGTGTTCGCCAACAAAAAATACATCGGATATGGGTATTTTTAGACATTCTCAAGTGGTGGAAAGTGGTCAAAATCGACGAAAATTATTTTCATAGCAAATTCTGATTCAGTATCCAGCGTCTTCTGCGCATGCGCATCAATCTACGCTCTTGAAACCATTTTTCATCAGTAGCCAGTGTAAATGTCTTCAAGATGACCACTCGACAAAGTCAATTTGATGCATTAGAATCCGAGATATACTTAATTTTAGAGGGGGAAGAATCCAAGGTACCAAATCCTTGAGGCGCCGCACAGACTATGAAATTCCAAAAAAATGAAATTCCAAAAAAAAATTGAGGTCCACAATACCTAGTGGACGAAACGTTGCAATAAAATTTCCATCATGAAATTTTGGGAATTTATTTAGTTCCCCACCGTCCTTCGAGATCGACGAGACCAAATATTCAACTCGTATATTAACCATCAAGGACGAAAAAAAAATCTACCAAAATAACTTATGACTATGAAATTCGGTGTTTGATGGGCACTCATTACCGCACATTGAAAAAGGGGACTAACGGAGACTTACCATAGTGGAAATTGTAAGTGACAACGTGTAGAATATGAATCCGTTTCCCTCGAGATGCCTCCTGAATACGTGTTACAAGGTAGAGGTCGGTAATGACGTGATTTCCGGGACCCTGAGATAAATCACTGTATAACTTGTCTGGATTGCAAAATTTACTATTGCAATGGATAAGCAAATCTCACGCATTTTTCAACGAGGAATCCCATGGTGCTTAGATTTGACCTTGAGGTCAATTTTTGAGGTCAAACCGGGGTTATTTCGAGTTTATCGAGGGTTTATCATAATTCTGACATCAGCATTGAAAAGAACGTGGAATTTTACGTCGAAATACGTACTTTTGGAATTTTCAAAAACTACCTCCATGAGGTCGCCACCAGCTTAAATGCCGTTCAGGTCACGTTTTAGCCGAACATCGCTCTCTAACTCGACTGGGTTGCAAAATTTACTATTGTGATGGATAGATGAATTTAAGTTAAATTGACCCTGAGGTCAATTTTTGAGGTTATACCGGGGTTATTCCGAGTTTATTGAGGGTTTATCATAATTCTGACTTGAGCATCAATGAGAATGGGGCACTCTACGTCGAAAGAACCCAAGTAACAATCTTTCCTACGACAGGAGATAAGACGAAAATCCTTGAGAAGATGAATGAATACTCGTTCTTTGCAAAAATCATCATTGCTCAAAGATTAAACGACAGGAAATCCTTGGCGCTTGCGCGAAATATCCAAATATGTATCGCAACGCGAGAAAACCACTCACTCACGATCCCATGCTCCGTTTTGAGGTATCATATCGAGAATTGAGTACAGGTCAAGAAAATCCCGCGAAACCGTTTTTTTGTTCGACCAGGCAATTTTGTCGTGCAGGTACAAGTTGACTGCGGATTCGGCTATTACGTCAAAAAATCTACAAGTAAGTGGTTGTCTATGCGGTCAGACATTCCGACCCTAAAATTCCATCACTTACAAGGGGAGTCCGGAGTCTCCGGGTCCTGAAATCTCACCAAAGTTTTCTTCCAGTTCCGTACCACCTAGTAGAATATAAAGAACGCAAAGCAACTCCGTCAAATGGGCCTCCCGTTCAGAGCTACAGCCTACAACATTAACATTGCCCATATAGGCCCATGTTAAAAAGTGATATATATACATACAGGGTTTGTAACGAAACTTACGTTTCGTTTCGTTTCGTTTATTTCGGTAAGATTTCAATGATGTTGAGTTCCGTTTCGTTCTTCAATAACCACAATCAAAATTCCAGAATTTAGTTGAATTTTTCCTATAAACGAAACTAAACTTAATGATTTAATTTGAATTACGTTTTCTATTCCGTTTATGAGAAACGAAACTAAACAAAGATGAATTATGATTGAGCTGGGAACTCAACAAATCCCAACAAGAATGTCGATGAAAGAAACAAAACGAAACGTTAGTCATGCATAATTACGGTTATAATAAACGAAACGAAACATGATCGAAATGTTTCGTCAGAAAACGCAACGAAATCGAACGAAACTATTCCGTTTGGGGGAAGGAAACTAAACGGAAGTAATTTCGATTATGATTATGATGAACGAAACTAAACGAAATTGATATGAATTATGTTCATTATAGACGAAACTAAACGAAATCACACAAGATTTTTTTCTAATGCCGAACCTTCTGGAAAAATCTTCGGTTCAATGGCCTTGGGAACGATACATTGTTTATGAAAGGGACTGTGCAGTTAAATTTGTTATTCGGAATTTTGATATTTTTCTTCATGATTTGATATTTTTCGTTTCTTCGTCAAGGATTGCTGTCTAAGTCTCGGCTCGGTTCTGGGTGACCCCTTTTGCCATACCTACGCTCCCGCCAACAGTAGTTGTGTGCTAACGAAATCACCACGAGGACTCTAGGCCTCCATCGAGGGAGAGCTTCACAACTATCACACTATAGCCTCCTAGTGCTCCCCATCCACCCCCCCCCTACACACACACATTCATCCATCCCCATTTTTTAAACGGTCTGGCCGAAATCAAATTGTATCACACGACACGTATGTATACTGTTCTTTACCGTTATCGCGCCGAAGTGTTGCACAGAGCTGATGGGGGGAAGGGGGCAATTGGTTTTGATCCACGTTTCGAATTATGTTAATTTGTTTCGATTACGTTTAGTTTTGTTTATGATGAACACGATCAAAATCGCTTTCGTTTAGTTTCGTTTATCATGAACGAAATTATTATTGATTTTGTTTAGTTTCGTTTATCCCAACGAAATTTTGGTTGGAATCGATTTTCATAATTAATGAATTGTAATTCGTTTTTGTTTGGTTTCGCTCCTCATCAACGAAATCAGGATCAATTTCGTTTCGTTTCGTTTTTGAATAAACGAAACGGAACACAATTGCTTTTGGATATGTTTTCATCTCCGTTCAACGAAACGAAAAACAGAATAATTCTGTTTTGTTTCGTTCATCTAATTTTGTGGATATAATGTTTACGTTTGGTTTCGTTTCTCATAAAAGAAATTATGATTGATTCCTTTGAGTTTCGTTTTCCAATTAATGAAACAAAACATATTCAATAATAGACGATGATATAATGGGGCCAAACTAACCTCGTTTTCGGATTCAGCGACTACGAAAACATAAGGTTGGTAGTCAAAAGTGGATTCAGTACGGTTTGATTATGATTTTTGAGCAATTTTGTCAACTCATGCTTTTTCGGGGTTATGTCAAAATCTCGACGTGCTGGAACGAAACCGACCCTGGATTCGGATTCAGCGACCCCCAAAACAGAAGGTGATATAGTTTGGGAGTTAGGTCAGAACCTTTTTTCTGTGGGGCTGTGTTATCAATCCTGAAGTGCCCATGCGCCTGAGGTGTTTTCCAGAACACCCTATCTGATTAAAATTCGAATAACAAGTGACTGTCATCCCTGTTCAGAGCTTGATTTGGGACAAGTCTCATCACGATTAAACGATAGGCCTCCTGAGGCCATCCTCTGATGATACATTGAACCATTCACCAAAAAATCGTACTTAAAGATGACTTGTAGGAATCTGCACTCCATAATTCAATATGTTTTCAGCAAAAACGAACCGGAGCTGATGAAATATGTCACTGAAAAACTCTTCCCGGTGAGTATGATTCAATCTTCCCTCTCCCCTCAAATTTCAATGACTCAATTCTTATTCACTCCTGTCAATGTCGGGAGTTTCACTGAGGGTTGAAACTTGTAAATCATGACCATCCAACCACATGTCCATGGATCTATTGACTGATACTTTCTATATCTGGATACTATATTATCCCGTCGAGGAAGTCGTCTCATCTGGAGAGATCACATACATACATGGGACGATTCACCTCAACGCTGGAAACCTGCTCCGTAAGAGTCGTAGATCCAGCCCGATGAGGAACCGTGCTCATCAATCCCTACGTATATTCGCCTCAACTTCACAACGAAAAGGCTTGTTCTTTCCAATTTTCCTTGTCGACATAATCCCAAAGACTGACTATGACATCTGTCAATCATAATAACTCAAAGTTTATCTACCGTCACGATATATTCACTCTGATCGGAAGACCAGAAAATTCTACATCGGAGCGATTCTGGGGTCTTTCGCTTCCCTGATTTCCTTCGAAACAACCCCCAGAACCCGAAATTACATAACGACAGTGTCTCAACCCGAATAAATTCATTCCTCCCCTCCTGTGATGGAATCACCCGGTAAACGAATTAATATTCGCAAAGTATAGCTTTTTGGAGATGGTGGTCAGACTACTATGAAGAAAATCGATGCTTTGTTGGTAGGGTGCGCTACTCATCTCACGTGAACCCCAAAACTAGATCTGTATCGCTCTACTCCTCCAAGGAGCCAGAGAAGGATCATTCAGACTCTATCGCGTCACTGAAGACTCTTATCCTACTGATTATTGTTCATTCTTCTGATCAAACCCGTTGAAGAAACAAGAAAGTAGGTTGACTTGCGTTGAGACCACTCAATGTTTCATTCGTGGTTCTTGAGGTTATGTTGACGCAATTTGGAAAAATAGAGACTACCATCAAAAATATAGGAGAAGAACACGTCAAAATTGACTTTTCTCATTTTCGTTTTTGTAAAATGAAGATTTCAGAATGTCCGCGTGTGCGGGATCACGTGTAGACAGCAATATGAGCGATCCCGCGCGAAAGTGGACCATGAATTGGGAATAAATCTTTGATTCGTTTTATATCATTAGTAATCGATTCTATGGTCCAAAAAATAAACTTTTCACTTACCATGAGGTCGAAAAGATTTTTTTTGGTTCCCTGTGGAATATTTTCTTGATATTCTTGGAAAACAAAAGTATCTATCTTTTCTCAGTAAAATGCACGTAGTTCCGATTGGACGTGAGGTACGAATATGAGGTTCGCGGCATTCGAAAGGTCGTTGGGGAATATATCTAAGAACGTATCGACGAAATTTTTTCCGATCATAGGCGTCCCCTAGGAGCAAAAATTTGAAAATTTGGAAAAATATCATTCCTCAAAAACCTAATTTTTTAAAAATCTCAAAATCCGATAAGATTATGTGCCCTTTGTCAGTAGGTAAGCTACAAGGAGGCGAGCCCGCCTCCTTGTAGTATCCTACAATGTATAAGAGTGTGCTCGGATCCTCGTAGTATCTTCGGTGTGTATAAGAAAGTGCCTCGCATTCCGAGAGCCAAAATCGGAATAGACCACCAGTGACCGGCATTCCTTTTTGGATCTCAAATGCATACCCAGAAATAGTCGAGCTCATCGCTCGGGAGAAAGTTTAAGCACAACATGCATCGGTTTCTTGTCCCTTTAACTCGCTTCTCACGGCGCACCTTCCTATGACATGGATAATCGGTCTGTTTCATCCTGATGCCGCAGTGGCGGGACACGTGCAACCTCTTACAGCGTTTAGGGTTCGCATAATCCCAGCGGCTATTCAAACATCTGGAGGAGGTAGAATGATGTAGCATCAGATGCACTTACATCTTTGGGAGGCGGTATTGTGAAAGATGTACCTTCTTAAAATAGGGATTGCCACTTGGGAATAACCCTCTGAATATTTCTTCCAATGCATCCAAAGGTCTTTAAAAGCAGTCAAAGTGGTATTACTTTAGGACCATGCAGTCCATCGCTCCAGACTATTGTGATTGTATCGCATATGCTGTCTGCGGATGCGGCAGCATATGCGATACAATCATGATGAGTCAATGGGAAAATTCCTTCTTAGGCCGAAAACTTTGCGAATGTCATATAAACATCAGGTCTCGACCTTGAGGAGAAGCTTTACTATTCCGGGAAAATGCACAGAACCTCCTGTATTATATGTGCCGTGAATATTATTCTGGCAGCTGTGAGAAAATCTAGCTCCAGGGATCAAAGAGTCCCATTCCGAGCTTCAGATAAAGAGTGACACATATATTTTCTTAGGCACAATGAGCGCCGTTGCAACTCAGACGGAGGTCGCGAGGGTCCTCTTTCAAGGAGCTTTATTGATGAGTCGGGTGGCTAATACCACCGTGCGAACCAATTCAGATCCGTGGGATCCTCTCAAGGAGGGAAACTTCTTTCTCACGTTTGAAACATATAGACTTTTCAGAAAAATCAAGTATCTGGCGGAGAATTCAAATTTGGCCGTTTTTCCGAATCCCCCACCCCATCGTTAGAATTTCCAATATTCCCCTCGAAGATGGGTCAGGATGACCATTGTCCAAAGTCGCTTCTGATTGGCCCTCCCCAAATTTGAGGGTAGAAGAGTTTTTGAGCGAGGGCGTGGATTCAGCCATGGAATAGCGCCTTTATAAGTTGATGCACGAGCCACTCTTGGAGTCAGTCTCACAACCTGAAGTTCACAAGTTTGTTCGTGGTCCGTGTATCATCTCCTGTCCGTCGGCGAGTACTCCAGCTTTCCTATTGACGAGTCCTGTGCGGGTCTCCATCTACATCATCATCATCTTCTAGAAGCCACTGAGGGCCCCAGTCTCTCTCTTCCAAGGCTCTCCACATCGAGCAATCTCTCACTTCTCTCTATTTATTTGCAGTGAGTAGTAACTTCTTCATATTTAAGTTCTTCTTCCACATTTATTTGATTCGACTTGCGGATTATTATTCATCAAATTTTGGCGCGTGGGAGTAGGAGTCAACAAGCTAATAGAAGGCTCGTCTAGCATAATCGGTCAATTATTTTATTCAACTCGCGGGTTATTTGTAAGAATTTCTGGGTGCGTTATACCAGGAGTCCATGAGTGAATAGGAGGCCCGTCTCAGCATGATTTGTATCCATAATATCTCCTCTCGTTCCTGCTGTATAGCAGTTATGTTGCTGACAGACCATCTATTCGCTCATAGGCTCTTAATACATCGCACAAATTTTTATACTAGCAATTCCGTATTATGTTGATAGTTAAGGAATAGAGTCTAATTGTTGTCCAATTTATTCGTAGATTTTATGGAACCTACAACCAGGGAGTTGAATAACCAGGAAAGAGAGGCCCTAGGGGTCTCTATTTTTTGCCGAGCGTTCCTATTTATATTGCAAGAGCCGGCGGGGTCACCCTTGCCGGCATACCAGCCGCCACCACCTCCATCAAGACCTTTACCGGAGGTGATCGAAATACCGGGGACACCACCCCAGTATTTCATTAATGGTAGGTGGACATCACCTGAGTTGACCGAGTTAGGTCGGCTCGGGTGGTACATACCTCCGCCAAGTCCCAAGCTGATAGATCTCTCCTCCCCGCCGCCAGCGAAGCGCCAAAGAACGTCATCGCCAGCGGTGATCGACCTCACCGAAGGATCACCACCGCTGACTTATATCAGCGGAATTGATACTCCGTTGAGCCCGGACGGGGTCATAAGTATCGCTGACACGCCCCAGATAATTCGGCCTCAAGGCCCCGTGTTACCGTCGGCTGGACTTCGACGAGTTATAGGATCACAAATGAGCGGATACGTAACCCTCCACATAAATGTGCATCATGGGTTACTATCGGGTGGATCAATGACGATCCACCCAAATATCACATCTTTAATGGTGAGTTTTTTCTTCTTATCTCGAAATACATAATATATATGACATTTATACCCAAATAATATTCTTCTTTTTCAGTCCTGGGAGATGAATAATCTCATTTCGGAGGTTTCTGGAGAAATGGACAAAATTGCAATTGAAACAGTTGTGTGTGAGCCAGAGCTCCACATTTATGAGCATATAGATCCTCTGGTCCCCCAATCAGTGATGGAAAAATCTTGGCCTCCTGTAGGGGACCATTTATCTGAGGAAGAGATACGAGAAATTGAGAGGATCATCCTCCAAAGTTTGGAGCCAGCGCCTATCAGAGGCAAAGCATGGAGAATGCTTTGTCAGGAGAAAAAAAGACGAAAAAGAAAACTGCCTTCGGCAGATTTAAAAAAATATTGAAGAAGGATATTAATAAGGAAAATATTTCGCCACTTCGGAAGAAGTTTGGCGAATTTTTGAATTTCCAGTAAAGTAATATGTAAGTCTTAGAAATAATGTTCTCATTTCCATCATCTCTTTTTTTATCATCAAAATGATTTGAAATGTATTCGAATATATATAAGTACCATTCATAAAATATTACATTCATAACTTATACTTACCTACATTTATACATTCGCTGTATTTAATATAATTATGATACTATATACTCATACACATATTAGTTTTGATGTCATATTATAGGTGCATGTATGGAATATTAATATATTGATCATATGTTAAAAATGATCCATGGAATCATGAAAGCCATATCTCAATCAAGAAATATCTTCAAATATCAATATTATAGGGAATCTGAGTATGTATTGATAATATGTTCATTTTAGAGAAACTATTTCATTAAAATTCGATTTACGATAATCAGGTTTTATCCTTACAATCCCATCCAATTCACCATCTCAAACTATTGATTCAAAGAAAAAATCATAGAATGATGGAATTTCAAATCAAGTACGTAAAGAAATACAAATCTCATGTTCCAAGTTTCCAGTATAAGTACACATGCACATGCATTTAAACATTAAAAATTCGTATTACTTCCCATTTATGCATTCATTCAGTGAATATGGTTGAATATAATACTTGAGTCAACGTATGAATTGCATTTTATGATTATTGCAAATGTATAGTTCGAATAACAAACTCGTTTGCTGTCGCTGAGTATTAAGATCCCATGATCGGATAGGAGTTTTAGCGAGAGGAAGAGAGAGAGCTCTCATCCTATGGCATACCGCAGACGTTACTTTCTACGATCTCATGCTATCCTAATACTCAGTATGCCTCTACGCATCTTGTTTTCGTTGCTATTTATATTGTTATTCGAAATTTTGCGACGGAACAGGGAGTTTATACCATAGTATATTATATATATATAGCAATTGGGATCATAAACAGTTGAGATCGAACATTTTCAAATATTGAACGGGATCCACATTGATCCCGATCGGTAGCTTGCTGCAGACGTTATCTTCTGCAATCTCATGCTCTCCTAATACTTGGTGTGCCTCTACGCATCTTGTTTCTGTTGCTATTTATATTATTATTCGAAATTTTTGCGATGGAACACCGAGTTTATACTATAGTATATATAGGATATATATGTAAAAAAGCAACTCAAACTTGCCTCTCCTTGAATAATACTCGATAACCAAGTTCTGACAATTTCCCATCAAGAACTTGTTTCAAGCATACGATTTCATCATCACCAAGCAGCTTACAGCAATTTGTCGGTCAATACAAGAGTAAGGTCGGCTAAGTTGTTTGATAAAATTAGATAAAATTGACAATTGAATATTACTTTGATGCTGTGACAATGATATCAATCGTCATTGAACTCGATTATTTCTTTCCTACAGGATCAAGTTTGTCACGATTCGACATAAAATGACTGAAAAATCAGTCCATAGAACATTGTGCACTATCACGCAATGTCCCTCTATAGTTCGAACAATTTGCTTCAACTCACGAATTTGATTATAATGTGCTTTTTGTCAGGAAATAGCTGTTCCCTTGAGACTTCTCGATTGAAAGCAGAGATGGATGAAATGATTATCAGGATACAGCTTGATGCGCACACCATCTATCTGTGGGAACGGAATAAGTACTTTCAGCTGACAGATACGGCTCTATTCAAGGTTGGACCATCGCTCTACTTCGAGGTGCAAGAGATAGTTTTGCGCAATGCTTATGACATAGCTGTGAAATTAAATTCACGATCTAGGAATCACGGAAAATTCTGTCTATGAAGTGTTGATGTTGTAGATAAGTTGATCTGTCGACATTGCACGATATTCAGGAGTATAGAGACTGTAAAATGAGATTCAAAGTGGATATTTATGAAAAGTACGCGAGGAACTGGAACTCGTGTGAGTGCACTCAGACGATTTGTGTAATAACAACTGCGGCTACGGTACTGTATTTTACTCACCCTTATCTACGAACGCATAAGAGATTTCATAGAACTGAAATTGAGATCATATTCGCGCTATCAAAAAAGATGAGAATTTCCGCATCCGACTCTGGCGATCACGTTCTTTGTTGGAGCCACTCCACCATCGACGAACTGACAAGGGAATGTCTAACTTTGCGGGTTCTGGATTCGTTACCAATTTCTGGTATCATCTTGTTTTGGTGAAAAATGAAGTTATCTCTGAAGGCTTAGTTCCATGGAAGGTCAATTTTGATATTCAGCCACGGCCTATATTAGCAGTGCTGATATCCATAGCTGTATCTCGAAATAGGGGACCCTGTGATTGAATACTTCACGATACCTTCATTTCTCACCCGAATAAGATGACAACCGGAGTTTTCAGCAGAATCAGGACCCGCAAGGTTGAACCTCTCGCCATTAGCAGATTATATGGTAGTTCGTGATAGTGACTAGCTTTATTGCCTTTCTCGATACCCATCGTTCGAATTGTGAATATTTTTGATGAAGGAATTCCTGTGATGGATCAGAGTCTCTTAAAATCCTTTTGCAGCTCAAAAATAATGGTCGATGATGAATTAATGACATTGGATAGAGGTTTCTTATGAAGTTCGGAAAGATGACCATTATCAGTCAGGGAATCGATCAATCAAACCTACCCATAATCCACATGGCCACATGATGTATTTTAGCCAGACCAGATCCAGTTAGACTGACAAGGAGAGCATCAAGTCTGCGGAACACGGATCTCGATGAAACTTTGTGAATCATCTTGTTCTGGTGAAAAATGAAGATATCTCCAAGGGTTAAGTCCAATGGGCTTCCTATCCTGAGATACAGCTATGGAGGTCATCATTGTTAGTATATCTATATATAACAAAGGCTTTCTTCATCTTTGTAATATGGGCCTATATGGACGATGTTAATTCCCATAGCAGTATCTTGGAATAGGAGGCCCATTGGATTTCAAAGTTGGACTGAAAAATGAAGGTATCTTTCGAGATACCTTCATTTTTCACTCCAACAAAGATGATTCTCAGAGTTTCATCGAGATCCGTGTTATATATTATATTATATATATAATATATAATATATATAACATATATTGGATTCTATACTATATACATATACACACACATATATATATATATATATACACTTCTTTAACTAGAGATTCCGGGACGCGATGACGTCATTTCAGCGATATTTTGCCAAATTCCGGGACGCGTTCTAAATTCTAGGACGTCCCGGAAGGCCTCCTTCTAGATTCATATATTCTGGGACGCGGCGAATAATATATTTTGCTATTTTCTGGGACGCGTGAAAATTTCGTGATATTCTGAAAAAAACCACTTTCTAAGCAAAGTTCTGTTATCTCCTCGGCGGTTATCTCCCACGAGGGATGGTTAGTGTTTTGAACGCAAAACGAAGTCTAAGCACACGTCTGTTATCTCCTCGGCGGTTATCTCCCACGAGGGATGGTTTAGTGTTTGAATAAAAAAATACTTTCAACCCAAAATTTCCATTTTTACACGTTTTTGGAAAAATCCCAGTATTTGGGAAAATATACTCTTTTTCGTCCCAGATTTTATGAATCCATATCGGCGTCCCAGTATTTATAGCTATATGGATGTACATATATATATATATATATATAGAGAGAGAGAGAGAGAGAGAATATATCTATAGCTTTCTGCAGACGTCACCTCCAGCAATCTCATACTCTCCTAATACTCAGTGCGCTTCCACGCTCAATATTTTCGCCAGCCCTCATCCCATGGCATACTACAGACGTTACCTTATGCGATCTTATGCTCTCCTAATACTTGGTGTGCCTCTACGCATCTAGTTTTCGTTGCTATTTATATTGTTATTCGAAATTTTGCGACGGAACACCGAGTTTATACTATAGTATATAGAGTATTTGATATATATATATATCTCCCTGTATTATATAGTTCTAGTGCTTTTTGCCGCACCCTCGCACACCCCCACCGCACCCAATCCGCACCTCACCCGCACCAAGCCGCACCCACCCGCACCAGGGGTGTCAAGCGTAGTAGAGTCCCTCCCCTCAAGCCCCTCCAGTCAAGTGCAGAGAGCGTCGCGGCTCGCGGCGAAGGAGCCTCTCCTCTGCGACGCCGCGGCGCGCTCCATACATGACTGAAGGGGCTTGAGGGGAAGGACTCTACCACGCTTGACTGCCCTGACCCGCACCCTCATCCGCACCCCCTGCATACCCACTGCGCACCTCTTCCGCAACTATGCGCACAACGCGCACCCACCCGCACCCCCCGCACCATGCACACCCCACCCGCACCCTGCGCACCTCACCCGCACCCCTGCGCACCCCACCTGCACCCCTTTCTCTTGAAATATTCTATGTATGATCCGCACCCCACCCGCACCCCTCCGCACCCCAGCCGCACCCCAAGCCGCACCTCATCCGCACCCTAAGCTGCACCCCAACCGCACCCTAAACCGCACCTCAGCCGCACCCTGAGCCGCACCCCTCCGCACCCTCGGCCGCACCCCACCCGCACCCCAAGCCGCACCCCTCCGCACCCTAAGCCGCGCCCCAGCCGCACCCCAAGCCGCACCTCCCCCGCACCCCAAGCCGCACCTCAGCCGCACCCTGAGCCGTACCCCTCCGCACCCTCGGCCGCACCCCTCCACACCCCAAGCCGCACCTCATCCGCACCCCGATCCGCATCCTAACCCCCACCCCACCCGCACCCGTCCGCAACCCTCCGGTCCCTCGCCCGCACCCTTAGCCGGACCCCAAGCAGCATCACAGCCCGAGGTCATCTCTCATGAGAATTTCATAAAAATTTCATTTTCTCAAAACACCTTGAAGAATGAGCACATCACTCATCGATTAGTCAAAACTAACCTCAGGAATAACGTTCAATTTTTTCAATCTTCTCAACATCTCCAATTTTCCATGTATGAATATCTGATATACACCAAGAATTCCCTTCATGATCTCAAGTCTCGTTCTCCAACGGCATTCTTCAATCCTCCCCCCAATCACAGATCTTATTCTTCTCTCATTTTTATCTAGGAATCACGAATATTACAATTCAATAATTCAATTCGAAAATTTTCAATATGTAAGTGGATTTCCATACCACCTTTCCATGATCATTTTCTGTGTCTCATAATCTCATCTAACTATCACATTATTGTCAGATCCATATATTATAGGAAATATTTTTGAAATCTCGAAGTTCCGAGAAGTATACCTACTAAACTTTCTATATTGTTAAACCAAAAATGATCATTTATTGAGGTACCACTCTTGGCACCTTTCATTTTTTAACTAATTCATTATCGCAAAGTCAAATATTACCAAATCGAATTCAAAAAATTTGAGGGAATATCGCCAGTAGCCCTATGAAACCCTCTGAAAAATATGATTTATCTAGAACATTCTTGTTTTTCGAACAGAACTGTCTATTTATTCATGGAAGAAATAATATTATATTTTTAGTCAAAAGAATGTCTAATTTGTGTATCCCATTCGTCAAGACGTCAATACACTCTTTCCTACTCTGTTCAGATTTTTCCACAAACTCTGTCCTAATATTACCTTGAATTTCTGTGGGGATATTTGAAAACACGAATACATCATTATTCCACTATGATACCATTTCCTAACTCACTTATTAATCCTTTCTTCTTAGGAATATCTTTAAATTGAATTTCGGCAGGTTTCTTGTTTTTCGAACGTTCAAATTCTCCAAGTAGAGATAGTTTCGAGAAATTCTGTAATTTGAACTCGTAGGGTACATTTCCTCCAGTATATCCCTTCCTCCGTTGTATACATACGTTTTCCAACATCATTTTCTATTAATTTCACAATCATCAGATGAGGTTTAAAACGGAACCTAGAACAAATACGTACCTGATGCAGTTTTACCGAATTCCGGAATTTCTCTATATCTTCGTCGAAAATGATGAGTTGCAAACTCATTCCATCATTATTGTTTACAATGAATTTGAATGTCTTGAATTCGTTCTTCGTCTCTTTATTGATGAATGACTGGTCTTCAATAATTTCTTCTACGTATCCAACTATAATACTGGTAAATCATCTCAGATCATTCCATTGATTTCAAAAATCAATCATCATAATACCACAAATGCAACTCACGCTGTTTTATCTCCAACTTTCAATTTTGATTTTAAAAATTCAGTTGAGGTGAAGTCTAATTTCTTCGTTTTTTTCGTAACATTATTTCCATTCTATTCCGTTTTTCTCTTATTCATGATTACTATAACATAGAGAATGAACAATAACATTTTTCATCTATGTCACGTATCACTTTTACAAATATGTTTTTTCAAATGATCTAATCTGTAGAATGGTTTTCCACAATTTTCATAAATTTGGCTCAATGATTCATCGTGAGACTTGATGTGGAGGATCAACTGACTCTTTCTTTTGAACGGTTTTCCACAACGTTTTTGTGTACAGCTATACTTATTTGGATCACCATGTGTGTCCAAATGGACTTTCAAATGTCTACTATCCAATATCAAACCACACTCCAAGCAATGAATTTGTCTGTTTTTGTCACTATTATGTCTTTTGATTTTATGTTTTTCCAGAAAATCCATCGTAGCAAATATCAAATGACATTCTGGACAACTAACAGTTCTCATTTCCTCTCTACCAACTTCATCTGGTGTTTCACTGAAGATATCAAGAATAATTCAAAAGATCCCCATCAACAACCTAAAATGAATATAAATAATGCAAGCAAACAGGAGATTGGAAATTAAACCATTCATCTCTAATTCTACTGTTTCATCGAATGGTTCTTTTTCGGATTGATTCAATTTCAGGATAGTCTCATCCAATATCAAGTCTAACTAGTTTCTTCAACGAAGATCAGTCCAACCTTGGAAGAGATTGATTCTGGTCTAAATGAATTCATAATTCCCTTATCGAAACAATTCTGAATATATTGAAATATTATAATGAAATTTTTGAACATAATTCTCACTTTTGTTATGCGAACACTTCAGAGTTCTCATACACATCATACATAAAAGTGTTGAAACTTTGACGAAAGATATGATTTGCTATTCCATTTTTACAAATATCTCTATGGAATGAATCATTATCAAGGAATTTCACATTTCAACATGATGAAAATACTTTTTATGTTTGGCCAATATTAGTTCATATCAAGATTGGAATTTCCTTCATCAGTGGAAAATGAATCATAACTAATCACCTCACTTCTCCATTCATCATTTTTTTCCTAGTTCTAGAAATATGATAATCTTATTAGGAACTCGGATATACTGGACATGATGTATAGGTATAAGAAAGGTATGATGAATTATGTCGATAACACGAATCATAATTTATTTGTAATATCTAAGTCACAAATCTTCATTGACAGTTCATCCAGTTCCTGTGACGGCAATATTACATTAGCTAACTTGAGCAACACGTTATTGAGAACATTGACATCTTGAAGAATTTGAGGACTGATTTCTCCATTTTTAATTCGAACTTCCAAATAATTCATGGCATGATTTTTCAAACTTGAAGGAACTTCCGACCAATCATTAAAATTTCCATGTGGTTTGTTTCCGGTAACATCATTTCTGACAACAAGTAATTTCTCAAGATCTTCAGATTCTTTCGATTCGGACAACGAATTAACATAATCATTGTACAACTCTTCTTCTTTGATATGCTCTTCTATCTCATAATCCAGTTTTTGTGACTCCGCTCTTTCCACAACATTAGTTGAATCTACATTGCCATCAAAAATGGGATCGCATTCCATTGTCAAAAGTCTAAAATGAATTTTGAATCATATATTCTTGACAGTATATCAATATGAATAATCTGATCAGTTTTGAGTTATTTTAAATTTCAAAAATTTCTTTCCACACTATATTCTCTATACTGTCGTGATCTTCAAGGTGATTCTCAATGTATAAATTATTCGGGTTCCTACATCTCGATAATGCTACGTACAACTGTCCATGAGAGAAAAGAGGTCTCCTCAAGTATAACCCAACCATATCAAAGCTTTGCCCTTGGGATTTATTGATTGTCATTGCGAACGCAAGGACTAATGGAAACTGCTTCTTGTATTCAAGGCAAAGAAGAATTCTTGGTATCAAGAGTTATCCTCAGGATGAAAACGATACTCTCCATTTTATCCCCAGTTATTATCTCTGCTTCAATATTATACCTATAGAGTCTCACAATCCTCAGTCTTGTTCCATTGCACAGTCCATCTGACACACTCAAGTTCCTTATAAACATCACTATAGCATTAACTTTCAATTCTAATTCATGTGGTGGCAGACCTTCTCTTATATTATTCAAAACCTCGATTGGATAATCTAAATGAATATTATCATCAGTCTGATCAACATCTTTGTGGGTTGCGTAATCAATGCTATAGTATGTAGTTGAACTTCCTTCCTCGGAGGATAATATTTTCTTATTCAGTCTCAGAGTATCTTCATTATGAGGAGCAAGAATGACACTATTGATAGTTCGATCTCTTTTAGAGTTTCCGTAAATTTCATCGCAAACGTCATCGCATTTCCATTCTTGAGGAATTGTCAAACGATCTATTTTTCCTTCCCCAATGTTCAATAAAAATGAAGAAAACTCAGTATTATTTGAACGTAAGTTTTGAGTTAATTTCAAAATTTCAAATAACCCCCATGAAGATGAATATTTTATGGTTCCTTCAACTATGGAGTCTCTGTGGAATTTTTTCATAACAGGTAGTATTTGACGGAAATCCCCCCCCCCCAAGAATTATCAATTTCCCTCCAAAAGGTAAGTCATTGTTACACAAGTCTCTGAGAGTTCTTTCAACTATCTCGAGGGCCTTTTTTGGTATCATCGAAGCTTCGTCCCAAATGATTATATCCGCCTCTCTAATTCTCTTTTTATCTGAATCAGATTTCAAGAATATAGTTTCAATGTCTTGGATTTCGATTGGTAATTTGAACTGTCTATGACTCGTCATTCCTTTTGTTAACAGAATCGATGCTATACCCGTCCAAGCCATTGACAGTATCTTGATTTTTTTAGATAAGAAGAAAAAAATCAACGTTTTGTACAAAAAAGTCTTTCCAGATCCACCCGGTCCGTCAATGGAGTAAGCACCGGATTTCACGTTTGTCCATTCATCGAAGATCAATTTTTGTTCTTCATTCAACATCTCATGCATTTCTAGGAACTTTTTCTCACATTCTTCCTTTGGAAGGTCAGAGAGTATGTCACTATTCTGCAATACATCTACCTCAGGTTGCGGTAGCCCATAACTTTCTAGAGACATGTCCTCGATTTCTAGCATATGTTTTATATTCTGAAGAGCTTTATTTTCTCCATCCTCTTCAAAGTCTTGAATGAAGTATGGTTTGAACCTTTCCCAAATAGTAGTCCCTTGAATATTTTCTGACAGTAGGAACCAACAGAAGAATTTCCTAAGTTGATTAGGGAACATGATAGTGCAAGCTTCTTCGAGAATTTTATTGATTTGTTCATCATCTTCTATCATTCCCATTGCACGAGCAGTTTCTCTGTAACTATCGTAAGTCCGTCCCTCAAATGTCCTCAGATCTTCGTAACTTTTTGCTCCTTTCACTCTATTCAAGATCAATTTGAGATAAAATCTTTCACTATCCTTCGGTGACACGACGCTCATTCTGCCAATGGTTTGGAACTTTCTTGAACGTGAACGTTTGATCCAGACTTTTTGAACGTTATCAAATCGATAGTATTTTGGAATGTTGATGTACTTCAGTTTCCTAGCAAACTCATCTCTCTTATTCAATTCAAACCATTCAGTCAAAGTCGTTCTCCATTTTTTCAGAGCTTCTTCTTCCCGGTTCTCTCTGAACACAATCGATTATTGATTCTCTACGTGAACAGCCAATCTCTCAACACTATGACTCCTACCACACAACGGAAACTCTTGAATACGCCATGCACACTCCATCGGACTGAGATAACGCCCCTCTATGAAATCAGAGAGCTCATCTCGAATTTCACATGAACTTTCAACTCCATCTGTTCTCTTCAACTTACAAAAAGCTCTGTCAGATCCTTTATGTAAATAATCGAAGACATATTCTATGCTCTGTATAGACGCGCAATACTCAACGTTAATGTGACATCTATATTTCTTCAATAAGAATGGATTGTAAGGTACAACCATAGAATTGTCAACAGCTATACATTGCGAAGTCCTCTTATTGTTATAAATATGTCCTTCAGGTGTGTTGTTTCTTCTTTTATATTCAGGGTAACCATCTCTCTTTATGTTCGTTGACTCTCTAAATTGTTTTGGAAAATTTTTCTTGCAAGTTTTCGATTCTTCATTCAGACACGGAGACTTTTTTGTATGCGGTCCGTGCAACATGTGTTATATTACAACCTTTTGCAGCTCCTCATCACTATCAGATGGTATCTCTGCTGAAATGTATTGATCAATTCCTTCAGTTGTCAACAGCTTATTATTCGGATGCTAAGTGACAAGTAGATGGATGTGCGGTAGACCTCTTTTCTGAAACTCTACGGTCCAAACACACCCTATGGCGTTGCCGAAAAGATCTTTGTCCATAACATCTTTGATCAATTCATCCATCTTCATTTTGAATAATCTTACAGTTATGTTCGGAATATCATTCGGTGTTGTTCTTGGCGGGAATTTTTTCAAAACTTTCTTCAGTTCTTTCCATTTCGGTTTGCAAGTCATGGTTATCAAAAGATCAGGTCTACCTACATTTCTCATTATAGCCATTGCATCTTGATAGTGTTGTTGCATATATCTAGGACCCCCGATATAAGTGGATGGGAGTACAAAAAGATTCCCTAATCTCTCTTTCGACTCAAAATTTTCCGATATATTCAGAGCACTGTTCTTGACAGCGTCTATGAGACCCTGGTAACATTCTATCCTCAGCTGTGACTGATGTTTTCTGAAAAAGTTCATTCTATCATTCTCTATAATCACGTTAGAATGAATGAAGTATTGTTGCGTCAATCTACCTCCATAAAAAGAGGACTGAAATTGTTCGAATGAGGCCTATAAGATAATCTGTAAGAATAATATTGCAAAATAGATAAATCTCTGTCTTTCGGAGATCTTGATGTACAAGAATCAGGGTTTTTCTCATACCCTGTGCTCCAACCCAAGTCCCCTGAAGGGAAAAATATGGGAAATGTCATTGGGTCCACATGGTGTGATGATTTATTCAAATATGTTTGCTCACAAGGGCATTCTTGGTTTCTTGGATAGACACACATATCAAAATCTTCCGGTATTCCAGATTTGGACACTAAGATTGCTCCACATTCAGAAGTCAAAGGCTTCTTATAGGTATGTCTTTGTTTACCGTTTTTTCGTAAGAAATAAAGTTTATAATTTGGTATTTTTTGAATATGAGAAACATAATTCAAATGTTTGTATCTTTTCGAGTACGGATTCTTATTCATAATACTTGTCAATATCTTGGTATGATTATGAGTCAAAATCTCATTCAGCGCCAATCTATTTTTCAAAGCTGTGTCATTGTCATAGATGTATAATTGACCGCAACGAGGTTCTTCATCCTTTTTTGGTATTAGAGAATTTGGGGCAATGTGACAAACTTGACCCTGAATTTTCAAATCGAAGATACCCTTAGTCTTCTCACTTTTCACAGCACTCCAAGTAGCAAAACTAAACATGTGATTATGATATGGAATGAAATATCTGAAACATTAGTCACATTTTATCAGTTCTTTTAACTGTTCGTCATAATGGCTGAGAGGTGAAAGAGATATAGTGCCATTATGACAACAGTTGCTCTTCTTTTTCTCATCTCTCCAAAACACAGCACCGCAATGTGGACATTCATAATCCATTTCACCAAAGTCTGAATAGGAACACACAGTCTCAGATGCCTTAGATCTCTTGCCTCCAAAATTGCATTGAAGCTCATTCAATCGAAAATCATTCATTGCGCTTTCGTATGCTTCGGATTTCTCGAGTCCATATAAGACCTCTTTTGGATTATCATGAGTCTTCTTATTCTTAGGAGATTTCATCCTCATTCTCTTTTTGTTCCTCGACATGTTCGATTTTTTGGATTCATATCCACATTTACGTTTAGATTTATTGTTAACGGAAGGCCCATTCAAGTTATTGAGAACTATCACGTTGTAATGCCCTGAATCATAATTCCCATCGATAATCATCCTCAAATTATCTTGATTTTCCACATTCACGAAGGGGAGTACTACATTAGAATTTTCCAAATGAACAAACACATTCATACCGTACATTCTATTGAAAACTTCAATTTCCACATCAGTACCATAAACACCATCTTTTGACATGTAATTAACATAATCAAGTTTTTCTTGGATAGATTTTTTAATACCATCCAATATCACATTGTAGTGTATGTTTCCAATTATGAAACGTTTGAAAATATCCCTGTTTATCGCGGATAGTGGTGATTTAAATAATTTTCACTCAGACACATTTTGTAAGTGAAACAACAACAACTATTTTATTGCCTATAGCTACATGCTAAAAGGCGAGGTGGTGCGGACGAGCGATGGACGAGTACTGGCGAGAGCCGCGGAAGGCGACAAACGCGACGGCGCGGAACTCGAGCGTGAGCACAAAATGGCGGATGCGCGCGAAAATTCAATTCGTTTACAATAGATCGTAATGAAACTAAACATACCGCCCACCTCGATTTATTACTATTGAAAAAATCGATAACTTAGGTAATTTCATTGTACATCAATGCATCAAAAAAAGGACTCGAACCTAAGAGAATACAATTCAAGGGTGTCATATCCAAATTACAAGTTGATGATGAAGAGCAGTAGGCTCGAAAACTATTTGGATGAAAAATTCTAGAAACCGTAATAGATGTAACTAACAGTTGAATTTCCAACTAAAATCGAACAAAAAATCAATGCGAAACCGTATGGCTGTTAATTAATTATGAATAAATTGTAGAATCTTCAACAACAAAATCTAAGATAATTAAGTGACAGTCCATTCACTTTCTTGTGAAACAGATGACCAAAGAAATAAATCAAAATAAATTCACTTAGGTCCATAAGCAGAACCATATAATCCAAAACGCTATTCACAATGGAATGATTTAGCTGAATCATCAAAGAAAAATCATTCAATCAACTCAAGTTGTTAGAAATACAACGAAAAAAAATAGAAGAATGAAGCCAGAGTTTTAGTTGAATCATTTCACCATCAGGTTTCAAAATATACTAAGTTCCGGCCACCCGGGATCGAGTCCCAAAAGGAGGAACGTTCATTCCCTTGGGATATGAACGCCCTTGGCAACCGCGCAATTGACTCTAATTTTCGTATTGTGCTTTCATACACGCCAGACACTAACTTCCTTAGTGCTTTTGAGTTGACAAGACACCCATACTACTTGAAAAATGACTCTACCTTCACTGATAAGTGGAATTGAGTTTACCGCAGACTCGAAAAGACTTCAATCTTAACACTAAATCACTAATTGTCCAATACACGAAAGTTCAACTCTCATCACTTTCTTCTTCTGAAGTTTCCGGAACAAGGAGCACAAGCTTGACAATCGGTCGTCGGAATGTGGATGTAGCAGTGCGAACGTCTACGACTCGGATTCTGCCATCATGGCCGGGGAATACAGCGGTGACTACTGCTAAGGGCCAGACAGCCGGAGGTCTGCAATCGTCGTGAAGCAAGACTACATCACCCAATCGATAAGCTCTAGAAGGCCTTGACCACTTATGTCTCTCTTGCAGAGCTTGTAGATATTCACTGGACCATGATTTCCAAAATTCCTGGGCCATTTGAGTCATCCACCTCCATCTGTTATTGACTGAAATGGGCTTCGACGGAACGGTGGGTTCTGGAATTATAAATGATGGTCTCTGTATGAGAAAATGCGCAGGTGTCAGCGCAGACAATGCAGATGGATCATCTCTCAAAGGAGCAATAGGCCTTGAATTCAGACAGGCCTCGATTTTAGATAACAAAGTGGATATTTCTACAAAAGTAAGAACATGGTCACCAACTATCCTTTTCAAATGATGTTTGGCTGATTTGACTGCAGCCTCCCAAATCCCTCCGAAGTGTGGTGCCGCAGGGGGGTTGAATCTGAACTCAGTCTTCATGTTGCTCAGCTCCACAGCTATGTCCTTGAATTCCGTAGAAGCTCCATCAAAACGACGTTGTAGTTCAGCATCTGCACCAACGAAATTGAGTCCATTGTCGCACTCCAACTTCCTGCAATGGCCACGTCTTGCCTCGAACCGCTCGAATGCAGCCATGAACGCAGGACTAGAATAATCCTCTACGGCTTCCAAGTGTATAGCTCTTGTGCTAAGACAGATGAAAATGCAACCATAAGCTTTCATCGTACCACGACCTCGACTTTTGGACAACCGAATTTTAAATGGACCTAAGAAGTCCACTCCCGAGTGCTCAAAGGGATAAGCACGTGTGACTCTAACCTTAGGAAGATCTCCCATCAATTGGGGTTGACATTTTAGCTGAATATCGTAAACATACCGTGCACTTGTTGATCAGAACTTTTACCGCTTGCCGACCTTTGAGAATCCAGTACTGATTCCTGAGACTGGCCAATGTGAGCTGCGTACCGCCGTGTAGAGAATCCAAATGAGCTCTTCTCACGAGTAGTTCTGTTAACGGGCTCCTGCAGGGTAGAATTAGAGGATATTTGGCCGGATAGTCCAACAAGGCATGACGGAGTCTACCGCCCACTCTGAGTAGCCCTTGATCTAGAAAAGGTCTTAGTTTCAATAAATTGGTAACCTTGATTTCTTTGCCCATCTCGAGGCACCTGAAACAGTCACCAAAGCTATGCCTTTGCTCAAGATAGATCCATAATAATTCAGAGTTCTTCAGCTCTGCTGTGTTTAGCAAACCGCCTGAAAACGCGTCCAAGTCAATGAAATCCAGCTTCAGGAATTGGATTTTCCCCTTCTTTTTCTCATCCATACGAAGACTCATCTTCGTCAAAAAACGAAGACAGAGAGCCGTGATTCGCAACAGTTTGGAAACTGTGGAATACCTGTTCACAAGATCATTTTCAGTCATGAAATCCGGACACTGACTCGCCGTGATGGCATGAGAAGAAGTTTTCTCTTCAAGAGGATTAACTGTCAAATTCTCAGCCTCAGTGGTCCACGGATCACATGACTCTGTGAGAAACGCGGGACCTTTCCACCAAAGTTCAAATGAAGATAAACTTTCAGGACTCAAACCTCGAGAAACCACATCCGCTGGGTTATCTTTTGATCTGACATGATGCCAATGTGCCTTAGGAAGCAATTCTTGAATTTGCGAACATCTATTTGCCACGAATGTATGCCACCGATTAGGCAAGGCTCTGATCCAAAACAAAAAATCTTTCGAATCTGACCATAAATGAGTTGCTACTGTTTTAATAGGCATAATTTTCAAGAAATGATCAGCAAGTTTTGTTAACAACAACGCCGCACAGAGCTCTAGTCGGGGTATGCTAACTGTCTTGATTGGCGCTACCTTTGATTTGGCACACTGCAATGAAACAACAACTTCACCGTTTCTGATCAATCTCAAATAAATTACAGCCCCGTACGCTTTAGAGGAAGCATCCGCAAACCCATGCATTTCTATAAGCAACCCCTGGCTCGAATAACCTACCCATCGAGGAATTTTGATTTCTTCCAAACTCATCAGCTTTTCATACCAATCAGCCCACTTTTCTGAATATTCTTCAGGAAGCACATCGTCCCAATTGCATTTTAACAGCCAAAGAGATTGCATGAATATTTTCGCCCGAATTACTACAGGAGCTAACCATCCTAAAGGGTCAAAGATTTTGGCCGTAAGTGACAAAACGGATCTTTTAGTCAATTTTTGACTGTCGAACACTTGAGGCTTGATTTTAAAATGAATATAATCTTCTCTCGGGGACCAAGAAAGTCCCAATATAGATGTACAATCATCCGAATCGAAAGTCGTTGAGCCGTGAATCCTATGATCAATAGAGATTTTCTCTATCAATCGCGCATCATTAGCTGCCCATTTTCTCAGCTCAAAACCGCCCACCTTGAGAATCCCGATCAGCTGATCCTGTTTCTCTAGAGCTTCACTCAATGTTTCTCCCCCCGACATAAAATCATCCATGTATGATTCATCCTCGATGATTTTAAAAGCCAGAATGAATAGATGGCTGTAATCCTGAGCTAATTGTCTCAGTACTCGAATAGCTAGGTATGGTGAACATTTTAAACCATAAGTTACTGTTTTGAGAAAATAGAGTAAAACCTCTGAGTCTGAATTTTCTCTCCACAAAATTGTTTGCAAATGGCGATCTCGAGGATCCACCAATACTTGTCGGTACATTTTCTCAATGTCTGCTACAAACACGAATTCATAGCGACGCCATTTTAAGATCAGATCAATCAACTCTGGGAGCAAGTTCTCTCCAGTGTAGAGAAGATCATTCAAAGATATTCCGTGAATTTTATTTGAACCATTGAAGACCGTTCGTAACTTTTTAGAGCCTTGGAGGACTCCATGATGAGGAAGAACGTACACCCGATTTTTCTCCTCGACCGACAAGTTTGAAGCCTTTTCCATATGCGAGAGTTGTTCATACTCTAACATGAATGCCTTGTATTTCGCCTCAAAATCCGAATTTTTTAAAAATTTTCGTTCCATTGCATACAGAGTTTGAAGAGCGGATTTGTATGATTCACCAAGATTGAAATTCGAGCTTCCGATTAAATCTTGCTTTACTGGCAACCGAACCACATATCTACCGCTCGGGTCTTGATAATGGGTTTGCTGAAAATGTTCTTCACATTTGAGATCGTCCTCAGAGGGCTTTTTTCCGACCGTTACGACTTCCTCTTGCTTCCAGAATTTCTCGAGAATAGACTCTAGCGTAGTATCATCGACTAAATGTAAGTAAGATGAAGGAGATTCCGTATTTTGACCGACGCTAGAAGACACTATCCAACCCAACTCCGTATTTGTAGCGATAGGTTGGTTAGAAAGATCAAAGTTTGCTTTTTTCACGCCCTCAAGTACAATCTGAGCGTGAACTTTGGCACCGAGCAACATATCGATTGACCTTGTTTTTAGAAAATTAGGATCGGCTAAAACTAATTCTTTTAGATGATCCCATTTATCCACACCCGCCGAAAGTGAAGCTTTATAGCCAGAAACCTTGGGAATTATAAAAGCCTGCACCTTGCAACTGAAATCAGATGAAAATCGGGGAAACACTGTAAAATTAGCTAAACCCCTCGAAGCACGAGTGTTGAGATCGCCAACTCCTTTGATTCGAACCTTAGATCTCACCCTTTTGATTCCTAGTTTTTGGCAAGCATTCTCCGTAATGAAAGAGGATTGCGAGCAGTGATCGACTGAAGCTGTGAAATCAGCTGATATTAGCTTTACTACTGCTGTAGGCAAAAGCACAAAACCCGAATTGTCTACCGAATTTAGACATGTTGTAACCGTCAAATGTGTGGTCGAGGAAGATTTTTGATTCGCCCCTGAACCTTTATCCTCACTCTGAGAACCCGAACCCGTTTTATCATCAGTTAGAGTGCCACTTGTAGGGTTAGCAGAAACCGGATGTATGAAACTATGATGTCTACCGCTACACTTGCGACAAAATTTCGTTGACTTACAAGATTTTGCGCCGTGATTACCGAAGCAGATGAAACATCACCTCTTCTCAGTAACAAAAGCCCTACGATCAGCCACACTTTTAGCCTTAAAGGAATCGCACTGGGAGAGGTGATGAGATTCCGAGCATGAAGGACAAACCTTTTTGGCAGTGTTTGCATCCGTATCCGTAGCCATTGAGTGAGTCCTTCCAGATCCAGATGGCTTAGCTGGTTGACTATTATGGGGTTTTTGAATACTTTCAATAGATTCCAAAGTAGCAAGCTGATCTTTGATAAAATTCTCTAACTGACCTACAGAAGGAGGAACATTTGTTTTGCCTAAATGCTTCTCCCACTCTTTTCTAGTAGAAGGATCAAATTTTGAAACTGTGAAGAATACGAATAAGTCCTCACCCGTTGTTTCGACAGAACGATCTAAGCCTTTCAAAAAATTCAAAGTGTCAAATGAGCCAGCATACAATTTTTTCATCTCAGCATGAGACTCATTTTTCATGGCTTTCAATGAAAAGTAAGAACCTAGAGACAAATTCACTAGCCTTCTTTTATTTTCATAGTATTCGCATAGATCAGACCAGGCCTTTGGATAATTTTCAGCATTTATCTCAATGGTCTTTATTTGATCCAGTGCTTCACCCGACAACTTCGTCCTTAAATGATAAAATTTGACAGCTGGAGCAATTTCATCCCGACGATGTACCAAAGTCTTGAATAGGTCCCGAAAATTTGACCATTCACTGAACTTTCCCGAAAAAATAGGAATATCAATTTTTGCCAACGAGTAAGAGTCTTCAGAGTTAACCTCCTTAGATTCTACCGGAGCGACAGTCGCGTTGGCTTCCCTTTCCGCCCTCTCTAAATCAGCAAAAGAATCCAAAATCTCTTGGAACTCCGATTTATTTGCAAGGTACGATTCTTCTACTAAATCTGGGAGATTGTTCTTGAAGTAATCGTGAGCAGCTTCCTTTGGCTTCATCGCAACAATTTTATTATGATTATGACGAAAAGCTTGGAAATTAGTCTCTAGATTATTTAATCTAGTCGTAGCCGCTGCTTTTGTCATTTTTTCTTGGCCCAATTTCTTGAAATTAGTGTACGAGTTTGCAATTTTTGGTTGCAAGTCCAACTGGAGTTGATAAAGAGCGTCCATTTTCTCTAAAAATCCGACCCAACGTACAAAAATCTGAAGATCGCCGACCGAAAACCGAACCGAAAACAATTGATTTCAAAATTCTGTGCGATTATCTAGCCCCAAATGCTAGAAAATTTGAACAGAAACTTTGAGAAGATGCCAAAATTCAACCCAGAATAAAGGCAACACCGAATCCGAAAAAACTGAAAAATTTTTCAAATCTGTCAAAGATTTGATGGAAGCACTTATCCACAAATTTCTCTCTACTATTTACATATGTACATCTATCCTAATAATCAATAGCATGAAAGCGATATTTTTTGAGGTTGAAAAATCAAAACCTTAATCAGGGTAACCTTGAACCCAAAACCTAACCTCAATCGTATTCGATCAGAAGAATTCATGTATCCATAAATAATTAAAAGGAAAAACTCACTCAAACTGCGAGTTCAAACCTCGAAGATCAAGTCGTGACCGTACGGACGATGATCGTGTGGTGTGCTGGAACGCTGCGCTGGGATGCGACGATCTAGCTATAGACGGAGTCGCGATGCAGTCGAGTTGACGATAACGAAGTATCCCCGCTCAGCTGACTGGCGTTGCTCCGCTGCGCAAAACTGATGAACAGCTGCGGTGACTCTGGCCAGCTGTGTTGCCAGATGTCTAGCACGAGCGCCGAGCAGCACGCACACCAACGTGGGTCACACATACAGACGACTTCCTATAAAAGACCAATAATTTCAGTGTATGCCCATATGACATCATCAAATTCTCACTGAAATTCAGAATTGTTCGTTATGCGTACTAAATATTGTACGAATGGTACAAAATAGATCTTAATTGCACTAAAGTGTGCAAAATATGCTCAATCCTCGAGCAAAAATGCTCTGAATTCTAATAGAAATCTATGAATTTTCTTAGAATTCGAAAAGTAGCTGCCGAAATGAAAAATTAAAAACAGCTGAATAAATGAAAATTAATCAAAAAACAGCTTAGCCCAATAATCCCACGATGATTCCCTCGTTGCCCAAGAGCCCTCCTGAGCCCCCAGGTCGTTCTCGTCGTCTCCGAAGGGGTGCGACGACTCAACCTCGTGGTCGATTTTGAGGTTAGCCTGCGGTCCGGACTTGGTGTTAGGCTGCCCTGTTTTGCGCCCCGCTGCCAGCAGACCAATGCTCTAGAGCGAGCAATCGAGGAGGCATCCCCGTCCCCTGGCAGATTTGCAGCTTAGCACCTGCTGCTGATGACCTCGCAGAAGACGCCGCTGGAACCCCTTGGAGACTCTCGTCCTAGCACCATCACCTCGTGGTCATGCGAATCCGCTCGCATCCACTTTAATTCCACTCACTGATCCCGATCCGGCATACGAAGGACCGAAATGTTTATCGCGGATAGTGGTGATTTAAATGATTTTCACTCAGACACATTTTGTAAGTGAAACAACAACAACTATTTTATTGCCTATAGCTACATGCTAAAAGGCGAGGTGGTGCGGACGAGCGATGGACGAGAACTGGCGAGAGCCGCGGAAGGCGACAAACGCGACGGCGCGGAACTCGAGCGTGAGCACAAAATGGCGGATGCGCGCGAAAATTCAGATCGTTTACAATAGATCGTAATGAAACTAAACAATCCCAATTTTGGTCTACAAATTGAACTATTCTGACTCTTACTGTTCTATGAGAGTCTTGTACTCCAAATAATTTGGATGAGAAACAGCGAAACAGACAATTGCCGTCACCTAACATATGTATGATCTTATAATACATTTTTGTGACTGAAAATTTAGCTCATCAGGATTTTTGTCATCAACATTCATTACACATTGATAACCTCAGAACTTCTAATTTCCCATTTTGATCAAAATCATTTGGATAAGTATCATGAATTATTCTGATAGCCATCGTACAAATATTGCAATTTCGAAAAAGTTCCATTGGAATTTCATAACGCTTCGAACAAGTTCTTCTGCTCATACGAATCGTCTCTCATCAGAAACCATCTTCTTCCTGTGAAGCTGTTTCTCATCAAAGGAGATCAAGAACATCACTGTAAGCGAGATGTTTACCTTTTCATTTATTCATGATTATAAATAATACTAATATATAAAAATTGTGTTGATTGACTTCGGAAAAGTGTAATCGATCAAATGCAACATAAGATGAAAATCAATTTGAATCGACAAACTTTTTAGCATGAGCTTTCCAATGTCAAAAATTGCATTCCGAAATTAATATTGAAGTTCTTGATTCGAAATCGAAATTCCCGATTTTAGCGATATATACTGAATGCAAGCACACATCGGATCATAGCAAAGATCTCATACAATCCATTGTGTTCTTGCATTCAGTATATATCGCTGGAATCCCTATTTAGTCCATGAGGCTTATTGGAAAATTAATAAAGATATCTGTTTTATGATTTCACATAAAATTTCTCATACTATAATGTATGAGGTTTCATAACCGATAACTTATGAGGTCTTATCTGCGATCGAATGTAACACCGATGGAGCAATTACGTATGCTCCGCATACTTTACATTATATCGAAATGTGATCGATCGCACGATGGATCACTTTTCTTATTGTCATCACCAATACCAGAATGAATTTTGAAATGTTGAATAAATCTTTAAACAATCCATTAATCAAAGTAAAAGAAATATTTCAACAAATTATATCATTTTTATTACCTTTCTATCATTCTCAACTCATTATGAGATAATTCCAACACCTCAAAGTATTCAGGATTTCCAAGAATCTTAACCAATTGTATCAAGAGTTTCAAGGTCCCATCACTGTATGTCATAATTCTTCGATTGGATTCCTTTTTAACATCTAACCACAAGTGCATACTATTTCCCTCGAACACATCAAACTCGAATAATATTTTATAACTCATCACTTTACCAAAAATTCCACTTTCTATGATATAATACAATATTGCACTATAAAAATCATCAGATTGTCCTAAAATAGATAATGTTAATGATGAACAACTAAAAAAACTCCATCCTGGATTGGTTTGATTTCGAAATCACTCGTCCTATATTCATGTGTCCTACATATGGACTCCAATGCTTCTCCCGAAGTATCATTTGAATTATCCTTTCCTTCCATTCTCAATATTCTAAAAATATAAATGAATATAATAAGAAACCTATCATCTTGCTACGAAACGTTCTTTTTGATGAATATTCTATCACAAATTATATGAAATAACTCTAAAAAAGTCTCATTCATCACATTATTAGTGCTCAGATGACATAGCTCTGATCCTGAGGAAAGATATAGAACTGTTTTATTTATGTGCATAAGAGAGGTTCAAACAAGAGAAAAATCAAAAAGATAATTTCTCTTTCATAAATTTGACTAGCTCTTAACCTCTACTAAATTTACGAGTTCAAATGATTCATACAATGTAAAAGTCAATGTCTGCTGAGAATTATTCTTAACATGTTATTGAAAAAAAAATGAAATCTTGAAGTCTATCGAGAGCACTCTAAATACGATTGGTAGAATATAAACCTCTTATGGTCTGGAGGAGTGTCTTGGATGATTTTTATCTTATCACAAAATAAATTTCTTGCATCAATTTGCATCAATTCCCGTGTCCCGAAACAGCCTAACATACCATGGATGCATAATTTATTATTTTTTATTCTTTCACCCCATGATCTAGCTTATACAATATCACTGATGGCTATGAATGATTGGAAGGAATCCGTATCTAACTAAAATTGATTCTGCAAGTCTCACTTTAGACATTTTTCGCGATTTTCAAGAAAATTTTTCAAGTCCTATTATACTCTCATCATGAACATTCATTCATTCCAGACAACTTACGGTTATGAGAAATATAAATGAACATTTTCAATAACACGAATCATGAATCCTTTCTCATTTTCAAATCATTAATTCTCATACGTATTCCAATTAATTCCAGTACGGGGAATAACGCATTAGCTAATTTCGTCAACATCTCATTCAAGATAGAGACATTTTCCAAAATTTTAGGACTGATTTCTCCATTTTTGATTTGCATTTTCAGATAACTCATGGAATGATCTTTCAAATTCCGAGGAACCTTCAACCAGTCACTGAATTCACGTCAATTAATTCTTGGAATCTTATTCCTGTCAAGAAATTTCTCAAACTCATCACATTCTTTCGATTCCCACAACGAATATACATAATCATTGTACAACTCTTCTTCTTTCATATGCTCTTCTATCTCATGATCCAGTCTTTGTGACTCCACTCTTTCCGGTAAATTAGTCGAATCTACATTTGCATCCAAAACCTTTTTCCATTCCATTGTCAAAAGTGTATAATGGATTTTGAATAATATATTCTTCACTATCTGATCTTCACTATATAGTATATGAATTTTGGAGATTTGTTGAAACATTGAGTAATGAATCAATAAATTCTTTATTTCAAATGATTTCCAATTTCTTTCTTGATTTGGAGGGATATAAATAAATAGAGTACACCTATTTCATTATATCTCCAATGTTCGGGAGATAAATTTTCAATAAAGTATTTTTCGTCGCTGGTTTTATTCATCCATTTTGTGGAATTGATCTCTCAAACACTCGATTCGCATCCTCTCTAATTTTTTAGTATAAACAAGTTCTATCCATATCTTTTGTTTTAGACCGCTAATTGAATTGAATAATCAATTTTTTCAACCAAAATTCGTATCAATCTTCTGTAACATTGAATCTTCCGATTTCAAATCTGTAATATGCGAGGAAACCAATGATTTCTAAGAAATCACTTCAACAAGTTAAAATGAAATATGCATACTTACTGAAGAAATTCTGTATTGTTAAAATCAAATATAACACTTGAGGAATTCATATAAGTCATCTCATGGGGTCCGAAACCTCTTGTGATCTTTAAATCAGCTAATATTATGACTTGCCCAATTCAGAATTGAGATGATATAACCTCGATTAAATCATCCCAAAAAATGATAGACATCTTCAAAATATTATTACAATTTAGAAATCATTCAGTCTACAATAACTTCTGACAATTACCATTTTTTGATCTATCCCAACAACATGTATAATCTGAAATCTTGAATTATGATCTATCTGGAATGGTTCATCTATAATTCGTACTTTACCTAAAATATCTAAATGAACTCGTACAATCCATCAATCATAAGGGAATCATCATAGAATTTTAAACATTAATCACCGTAAACACATTAACCTATTTCTTCAACTCACCAACATAGGGATCCAGCACAAAATTATCAGTGATATTATTTTGAAGGGCGAAATTGAATTTTTCCTGAACAATATCCAAATTTATATCGTAATATTCTTCAACTATAGTATGACTATTGAAAATGAACTTGAACTTTATAGAATTCATTCTATCATTCCATAGGTAGGATAGAACTTTCGAATTTCGTATATCCTTCCAACCTTCAATGGAAATCGACATCACTATTCAGTTTCAAAATATTATAGGTCGTTCAACTAACCTGCAATATATTATTCAATCTCTCATGATTTTTTCTATAGACAACAGCTGTTATCCTTTGATTCAAATCCATGAATTCGAATTTGATTGAATCAACATCTCTCGAATTTGAATAAATGTTTCTCTCCTGAGTAATTTCACTTTCATTTCAAGACTATGGACAATATAATGATTTTATCAATCGATGATACTAATATAAATACTAATCTGTTACCTCTCGATACAATTTAATATTGATGGAATTCTCTGGATCAGTTGATGTGAATTAAACGTTTTCATTTTCTTACCCTCCATAGAGAATGCTGATACAGATCTGTCGATGAATATTGGATTCATTTTGAGTGGAATTGATGGACTCTATTCTTCATAGATTCTCGAAAAAATTGGATGATATCCAACTATAATTCTTACATTCTTGATTCATTACTCATTGTAAAATTTTTATGATTCTTCTCTCGCTGATATCAGCACAGCGTTGGCGCACGATTTACATAATAAAATTCAAAAAATCCGCGTGGCAATTCTTAAATCCTTTCGAGTTTTGATTTTTCCATCATAAACGTTATATTGAAAATTGTATTGTTCTCATAATCACATGGTTTCGGGGTTTTCCAGATAATAGATGATAGTTTTATTCATTTTTATCAAATGAGATTGAATTAAAATGGGGGGTTGGCGAGCGGAGCGAGCAGGGGGCTTTCCCCCCTAGTATATATATATGGATCGTGAGAAATTGAGATCGAACATTTTCAAATATTGAACGGGATCCACATTGATCCCGATCGGTAGCTTGGTGCAGACGTTACCTCCGGCAACTTCATACTCTCCCAATACCCAGTGTGCTTCCACGCACCGCGGTTTTTGTTATTATTTATGGTATTGTTCAAATTTTCGTATCGGAATACTCAGTTAATATTATATATAGGACAATTGGGTCATATGAAAATCAGAACCGGAAATTTTGAGGTATCAAAAGGGTTAAGTTGGAAATTAACTATACATAGTCAAGATTGCGTCATCCATTTGAGCAGGTCGCTGATCAGCTGCAAACGGGACCGTTTCATTGATCCTGAGGTCATAGTCCACCTCATCTTCCTCCTCATGGGTTTCTACGGAATTTCGTCTCTTCAGGAACCCATTCCGAAGGCTATAAGCATTTTTACTGCACACAACCCATCTTCTCGGAGTGTGTGGTGGTGACATGATATTTGTTGATCCGCAATCAGTTCTCGTAATGGAGGGCAACGTATATCCTCCATGTTGATAACCAATCTGGAATCAGATATGATGTGGACCCCAATCAATCTACATACAGAAGTGGGGTAGGAAAAACTTACTTTCCGGAAAGTATTTCCTCGATCCACTTTCTCTTTTCCACCCCTTCGACGCAAATCTTCGAGGCACATCTCAAATTATCACGTAGAATTCGTACGTAACAACGTGGAGCGATTGAGCCAGAATTTCGAGAAATACCCAAGAATCTCTCCAACCATTGATTGTATTTCCGTTCTTGAGGGAGCAACTTAGTCCACTTACACGGGGCTTTGAACAGACATATTGTTGGTAAGAACGTTTTTTCGAGTGGGACAATGGCCAGTTCTTTGAGCTGGAATAGGTTGGTGGATCTGCGGAAGCCTTGAATGTCAACAAAAAATCCATTTCGGACCCGAACTGACCTCCCCAGTTGCTCGAACTCAACTGATCCGAAATGCGTCTAGCTCACTGTTAAATCATATAACCGGTAATCTCTTAGGATGGGAACGGACGTGATGGGAAAGAACGGTCGATGAGCCTCCCCCTTCTTCCCGGAACTACTTGTGATGTTGATATTTCCACTTTTCCAGCTGGATGAATATTTTTCCTTTCAGATTGGAGCGAAAGAATAAGAAAATTGTAGGTCTTTTCAAAGATGAATGCAATGGTGAAATCATGACAGAATATATTGGTCTTCGCAGTAAAATGTACAGTCTTCTCATACAAAATAAATCACCCGTACTCAAGGCGAAAGGAGTCAAAACGGGTGTCGTGAAGAGGTCATTGACCTTCGAAGATTACAGGGGTTGTCTTTTTCAAGGAAATGTCTTGCGACGTTTCGTTATCAAAACACGATTCGTTCCAGAAATCATCAAATTCACACGGAGCGTCATGAGAAAATTGCTCTGAGTCCATGCGATGACAAGCGCTATCTGATTCCTGGAGAAACTGATACTCTCCCATGGGGGGCACAAAGACATACCCGCTGAAATTCCGAGAAATCCTCCAGTTGGAGAAGGGTTTCTTCCTCGAGAAATGGATCAAGGAGAACCGATCCAAACAACTGGTGATATCGAAGTCGACACGCAGAAGCAGCAAGATACTGCGGATCTCATGGACTTCTTCTTGGACGAGGATTTGCTCAAAGAGTTCGGAGAAGCTTTCCAAGTTGGAGGGGCTGAGGTCAATACGCAGCATCAGAGATTGGATGAAACGAACTATGATTTGGAAGATATTTTCCTGGATCTGGAACTGCAGAGAGAATTCGAAGAACCTTTTCAAGGCGGAGTGGGGAGAGGTCTACAAAACGGCGGTACCTCTGAGTAGGAGCTCTTTCGAGTCCAAGTTGAGCTAGGGAGTGAAGTCCCCCCCCCCTGCCAAAAGAATTCGTTCATAGATTTCAATCTCGTAAGTATTACCATGTTTTACCTAAGAACTCATCTGAGAGTATGTATGCTCTTATTAATTATAGATTGATAGAACTTTTATTCATTTCCAGAAAATGGATCTTGACAAATTGAATGAGATAGCCAGTACCACAGAAGAGAAAAAACGCTGGAAGGAGCTGGATAAGGGTGCAACCTACCGAGTGATTGGAATAAGGAAAGTTAAAACAACATACGGCCCGCGTATGCTTTCTATCATTGAGGAAATGAATGGGAAATTCCAGATTTGGCTCCCCAAACGAACCTCCGACTACTGGTTGATTCTGATAATCGTGCAGAGGATATGTGATTGGTTTTGTTTTCCGAATTTCTCGAACTGTAAATATTTCCGTAGTCCAGTTAGGCGTGTAACCTCTCTCAAATACGTGTTTGAGCTTGCTCATTCTAACTTTATCACCAACTCTTAATTTTGAAGGTCTTAAGACTCTATTATCTACAGGAAAATTTCTCAAAACTTGTGCTCTTTTCTCGGGAGTAACGTCTTTGGGCCTTATAGATGTTCTGTGATGTTTTCTTCCATTATATGAAGAAAGGAGTTCTGGAAGTATTTTCATCCATTTGTAATTCCTCTGGAGACTGAAGGCTAAATACATGTTTTGCTTAAGTGTGCGATTGAAACGCTCTACTATTCCAGCTTTTTTGTTGCTATAAGTTGAGTAAAGGTTTATTCCGCAATGATGCATAAGATCTCGAAAAGTCCTGTTGTAAAATTCTTTGCCCTCATCAGTCTGTGAATTTTTGGGGACTCGTCCTTGTTGGAATATAGGAGCCATTGCTTTTGTAACATCGTTGCCAGTCTTTGATTTCACTGGAACTGCCCAAGCATACTTGGAAAAATTATCTATAACAGTTAGCAGATATCTAAAACCTTTATTCTCTCTCGAAAAGGGCTGCATCTCCACAAGGTCAGCTTGCCAGGTTTCATCCAGACCGCGGATATCATATTCTCTCCGCGGGTAGTTTCGACGAGCTGGCTTATGCAGTTCCTCCACCACAGCTCGCTTATTGACCATTACTCTAGTTTATCGAAAGATCTTAGACTTCAAAATTTCACTCAAAATTTCTGCCGAGCCACTTGTATTGGTCTTTGTATCCGGTTTAGATTCAATGATACTCAGTAACTCATCAGTGCTTCTTTGGAGTCCTGCTTGTAATAAATCAATCGTCGATCTGATATGCTGAACGTCGTTTTTCAATTTTTTCGTAGTCTCTCTTAATTTCCGGGTTCTTGATTCTATGAGGTCTTGAAGAGTTCTCAAATTCACCGCATCATGATCGCTGATGGGAGCCGGTACATGACACAACCTCTTATTCTCTAGGTCAAACTGCGCATCCGCAGTCAGCTTGGATCCGAATCCAGGTGGACCTCGAGCTCCTTCACCCCGAATCACTCTCAAAGTACGTCCGAACACATCAACGCTCATTGTAATACTGACATTGTCTACCAGAACTAGTTCAATATATAGCCCGCCTCTCTAAGCTCTTCAATAATTGAATGAATCTCATTGTCATGATTTCAGTTACCAGCAGATCGTTCAGCGACAAGTAATTGAAGGCGATCAACTAGTTCGTTAGGGTCATCTCAATAAACATAATCTTCCCCCCTACCAATCTGTGCAAATTTATATTGAGGTAATAATCCGGCTCCAGATTTTTTATTCGTCAGTTTGAACCCGCCACTTTCTTCCGAAAATAGTAGTTTGATGATATCGTGGAATTTTCTGCTCGTGGAACCTCGGAGCGTCTCACTCGCCTGATACTTCTTCCTATGCGCACTCGTTGCTTGCAGAATCTGACCATAACATTTCTCATCCTCTTCTGGGATTCAACCTATGTTTGGCTGTTTCTTCCAAAGAAGTTCGAGGAGTCCAATCGTAGCCGGATAAGATATATTATGCACTATCATGTCCTTATCTATCTGAATTTCTGAATTACCGAGCATGTATTGGTAATTCAGAAATTACCCCCTCTACGTATACTCCATATATTTTATCAATCTCATCAGGATTTTTGACGTATGGAGATTTTGAAGCGTATTTGGACTCAGGTTCGCTGTCCGTCTCTATCTCGCTCTCTGATGAGTCGAGTAATGGAGTCGTCTCATAACTTGTCTCAGTCGCTAATGGGAAGTTGTCAGATTCTCCTGAAGACTCAGCTCCAAGAAATTGAATTGATGTCGGTTTTTTGCTTACTATTTTGAGCAATCATTTTCTCCAAGGGTTCTACGATTGGTTTAAATGTGTCATCCAACACTTTCTGCTCGTCCAACTTCTCTGATCTTAATAAATCATATTTATGCTTCACAGCTCTCCTCGCTTTTGTCGAGCCGTTTGAGTATACTTTCTTCCCTTTTCAGTGCAGTCATGTTGATTGGTTGAACCTTAAAAAGAGACTGATAGGGAAAATTATGAATTTGATATATTTATAGCAAAAGAATCAAAACCTTTCCTATATCGACCATTATTGATATTCCTATCTTTGTCAATAACAATGAAGCCATGCTTATCATTCCATCAAGCGGAACATAAATCTTTGAATGTTTGAAAAGACATATCAGTATTGACGTGATTGTCGTAGACGTGCTTCAGATTTTTCTCGTCTTGTCTGAACAAAACCAATAGATTTACATAATCTCGTACAAGGTGTTTCGGCGCCTGGGCGTACGATTGGCAAAGACAGATCACATCCACGCTTCTGTGTCTACCCATGCAAAAGAAAGCTTCAACATTATCTTGCTTTTCGCAAGCTATATCATCGAAAATCATCACTGAATTTGGGCGCACGTTTTCTGGTGATATGACATCCTCGTGGTCGCTGAAAGGGAAATATTGTAGGCCCTCGATAGGTTCAAGTGCATCTTTCAGAAATTGATATTTTGGCTGATTTAGTGATTTAGAATAAACGTAGACGTTTTCAAATCTCAGACCATTTTCATGTATTAGAAGTGCTAAGAGGCTATTCGTTTTGCCGCAGTTAGATGGACCACAGAAGACCGCCCTAATCGTATCGGGAAGTATATCACCGTGACGCCTAGTCTTCCGCTCTTCTTGCACTATGCTATCGAAATTCAACACTGGCAATTTCGTAGAACTCGATGAAAAATCCATCTTTCTGAGTTGGATTCCGGCATCACACTGATCCTGCTGATATATAAGAGGTCCATTATATAGCTCTCCAATCAGTCGGTTTGAGACATCCGTAGAGTGATGATCATTCACGTTCAGCGTAGGAAGAGAACGAAAGTTGGTCATGGTATATTGAACGGAATCATCAATTGACTCCCCATTGAACTTCATTTATCAGGATATCAATTCTGCGGTCCTGGAACAAAATTAGCTAAGCGTTTGGCTCGAGGTGATCAAGGGATCGATAAATTGGATTCCGCGTGCAGAGAACACGATATTTTGTATTCGAAGAATCGAGAAGACCCTGAGGCCCGACATCGTGCGGATAAAATACTTCAGGAAAAGGCTTTGGCAAGAGTTCTTGCTAAAGATTCTGGTATTCGTGAAAGAGCAGCAGCTTGGGCTGTCACTAACGCCATGAAGGTGAAAACGAGGTTTGGGATGGGAATCAAGAAAAATGTTAAGAAGAACAAGAAGGGAGGTGTAAAAAAGAAAAAGAGTAAGGGGGTCTCGACGCTAGCCAAGGTTGTCAAAAATGCTAAATCACCAATCCAGAATGAAACAGCTGCTGAAGCTATAAAGACAGCTCTGAGGAGAGCGCGAGCAGCTGTCAAAACGAGTGGAGGACGCATCAGAGTCAAAATTCCTAGAATTCTACCAATTCCTAGAAAAACTGGAGGTTTCTTGCCTTACCTAATCCCCCTCTTTTCCGGACTCAGCGCTACCGGAGCTTTAGCTGGGGGAGATGCGGGAGTTGTGAAAGCAATCAATCAGGCAAAATCTGCGCAACGGCAACTAGAGGAGGCTCATCGACATAATAAGACTATGGAGGCAATTGCATGCAATAGGCAAAGGCCTATATCTCAAACCTTACAAGACGGGGTTTGGACTCTATCTCAAACCTTACGTGGGGAACGGATTGAAAAAAAAAAGTTTAAATTAAATTTACCCAAAAGAGCATTACCCAACTTCGATATTCTCAAGTACGCTAAGGAATTAGGAATACCACATTTCCGGGGCGTTTTTATGCGCAATGAGCTACCGCCTAGGCCGCACTATGAGGAAAGAATGGTTATTAATCTCGATGATTCTGATAATCCTGGGACCCATTGGGTAGCCTTCAAGAAGAAAGGGGATGACGTTGTATACTTTGACAGTTATGGTGACCTCCACTCTCCGATTGATGTCATGTTATATCTTAGGGTTGACAAGGTCAAGTACAATACTAACAGATATCAGCGATTCAATACATATAATTGTGGTCCTTTGTCCTTGAAATTTTTATGCGATGAGTTGTAATAGGCTATATAATGAGCAGCCATCTCAGGATTCCCTCATTCTACTCCAAACTGTCATGGACACCACAAATTTACTATTTTCAGGAACATCTTCCATACTTGAAGTTATATATGATCCTATAATAGAGTTGAAGCCAAATACCCCATACGTCTGCGCCTTGGCTGACTTTCTGTCTTCCTATTCCTTCCCTAACATTGATGAAAGTAATAACAAGCTATACGTTGTTGATGAAGAGATTGTCATACCAACTGGTAGCTACGAGGTTTCTGATATTGAAAAATACTTAATTGACGAACTGCTAAAACACGAAATAACGTTGAGATTGAAGCCTAACAATAATACGCTCTGCAGCGTAATTAGATGCAGCGCTGAAATTGATTTCACAAGGAAAGACTCGATTGGTTCATTACTTGGTTTCTCGCCTCAGATTCTCAAGGCTAACACATGGTACACTTCTGATACGCCTGTGAAGATTCTGAAAACTAATGCGCTGAGAATTGAGTGTAATATTATTACTGGTGTTTACATAAACAATCGGAGAGCCCATACGCTTCATAATTCTTTCCCAACCGTAGGTCCAGGTCATAAGATTAATGAAGCCCCCTCACAGCGAATCTATCATTCAGTTGCTGTGAGGGACGAGGTGAAATACGTTCAGCTCAAAATAGTGGATCAAGACGATAACTTGGTTGACTTCCGAGGTGAACCAATCACAATCAGAATCCATCTCTGCTCTAACGAATTCCGCAATGGGAATCAATTATCATAATCAAAGCTATAAAAGCAATAGACCATGTCAAAACTCAGTCAGTCGTCATCGTGCTCCCAGAGTGCTAACACGTCATCGGATCGAATTCCTCAAGAGTCTCGGGTTTCGAGTAAGTCCTGGTGGAAAATAACATTCAATCTATTTTGCTGTTCTAAAAAAGATGGGAGACGTTCTCGATATTCAATCTTCCGTCGTTTTCGATGATGATATCTCGCACTATGGAGTGCATGCTCATCAGCCAATCACTGGACCACACTTTAACAACAATGATGAGATTCGTATATCCATCCAACATCAGGATCTATGCGTCCTTCCATCCAAGAGTTCAATCCGCGTTTCTGGACGCTTGACTACCGATGATAATGCTCCTACGCAACATACTGAGTTTGTTGATAATGGAGTTGTCCATATGTTAGAAGAGGTTAGATTAGAAATCAATGGCATTGAGATAGATAAGTGCAAGAATGTAGGGATAACCTCTCTGATGAGAGGTTGGGTTTCACTCACGCCAGAGGAAAATTTAGAAAATGCAGGGTGGACTGGTATTGATGAAACTGAGAGTATTGTCGACGATAATGGCAACTTTGATGTTCTCATTCCTCTCAAATCGATATCAGGTTTTGCCGAAGATTATAGGAAAGTTATCATCAACACCAAACATGAGTTGATACTTCGTCGGGCTCACACTGATGATAATGCAATCAATTCAACAATTTATCATACTGGGACACCCCCAGTTGGGAACTGGGAGAAATGGAAGATTAACTTGACTCGACTTGAATGGCACATGCCTTATGTGACTCCATCCAACGAGTGTAAAATTAGACTCCTAAATCAGCTGCAGAAAGGTAAATCCATCACAATGCCTTTCCGCTCATGGGAACTTTTCGAATACCCTTTACTTCCACGAACCTCGAACCAAGTTTTGACGGTTAAAACATCTAATTAGTTAGAAAAACCGCGTTTTGTTATTCTAGGATTCCAAACTGGTCGTAAAAGTGTTAAAAACAAGGATGCGAGTCAGTTTGATCACTGTAATATCAAGAATATCAAACTATTCCTTAGCTCCCAGTATTATCCCTACGGAAATCTTAATCTAGACATAAGCTCAAACCAGTACGCTCTACTATACGATATATATCAAAATTTCCAGAACCTATATTACGATAAATATGATGATTCTGAGCCATTGTTGAGTAGGAGAGAGTTCATAGAAAAATTGCCACTTATTGTTATAGATTGCTCAAAACAGAACGAGTCTTTGAAAAATGCTTCAGTAGATGTGAGATTGGAATTCGAAGCAAAGGATAATTTCCCCGAAAATACGACAGCATACTGCTTAATTATACATGATCAAATTGTTGGAATTCGAAGCAAAGGATAATTTCCCCGAAACTACGACAGCATACTGCTTAATTATACATGATCAAATTGTGGAGTATAACTCCATGAGTGGGGATGTCCGCAAAGTCGTGTAGAGTCTTCATTCACCAGTACGGTTCACTCCACATATAAACCATAGTTGGATCAATGCGATTTCATTTGCGCCCAACATGGCGTATGTTGTGGACCTGCAAGGTTTTAAACAGCCCGTCAATGACTACCTGTTGAAAGAGTTGGCCATATCTGCTCTTAGTGACAATTCGAAACCATTAGTCTTCCTTTTCAAGGAACCGTTTCCACTAGAAAGACTATCTCAAAAATATGTCCAACAAAATCTATGACTTGAACATCAGCATCATGGGATCCCATGGTATTCAGGCAATATTCCATTTACTGAGATTGGAAATGTCCTTCGAGGGGTTCTACAGGACGCTGACGAAGTGATTGTTGAGGGTTCAATCAATCAACAATGGTTGAGCCGTTTTGGTTTCAATGTGCGAGATATCACAGAATCTTGCTACCTAGGTGTGGATGCACTGTACAATCAAAACCATGTAACAGTATGTCCACATCATACCAAGTCACGCAAGCCAGTTTGCGCGGCCCACAATGTTGAGCTCATGAAAAAACTCCTGAAAAAACATATGGTTACTACATATGAAGCTATGGAAATTGAAACTTGATGTGCTCGATTCCCGTTAACTCCTGAGGGAAAACGGGTACGTATGCGAGGCACTTTCTTATACACACACCCAAGATACTATAAGGATCCGAGCACACGCTTATACATTGTAGTTTACGTACTTCTGTCACAAGTCACAGACTTGTGATGGCGATTCTCGCCTTCTCCTGTCAATTGGCTACCATAACTATTTCACCATATATATACCACTTTTCCACCATATATATGAGCGTTTCTCTGGAACTTTTACACTTTGCTGAGAATCGTTGAAAAACGAAAAATGGAAACCGCTCAACGCACACCTTGGACCTCTCGCTTACATATTTGTCTAGTATTGAGAGTTACAAACGCACACCTGAAACTCATACAGAGTGAGTGGCATCGCCAAAATCACGTTAATGAGTCGAACAAAAAGTAGTTTTTCGCCGATTTTCCAGAATTTTCTAAGCAATTTGGCAAAATTCACAATTTCAACGAATGCCTTGGGCTTTTTGCAGCTTCGTAAGGTCAGGGTATCCGATCACAATTGGTTTTATTGGTTTTACAACATGGAGCTCGATCCGCCAATGTGGGATGAGAAAAACTGAATTTTTTCGTGAGTCACGTTTTTTCTATCTCACTTCAGAACGGTCGTATTCTAGACAGAAATATCGCACCAACATGAGACTCGTCGCAAAATATTCGCAATTGCATCTATTTTAGATACGCATTCCAAAATTTTGTTCAGAGTCACGGCAGGAGCTTGGCGTAATCATCTTTGAGTTGAACGAGACATGATTGATTATTCCCAGTTTTCGAGGTCATACAGTTTTGGCTGAATTGGTAGCACACCGTCGCGCTTCGGGGCCATTTCTCTTCAATATATCCTCCACCAAATGCAGCTTGAATCAACCCGAAAAAAAGCGCGGCATCACCAGAATATCCGTAAGACTGCACGAGAGTACCAAGTATTTCCACAGGATTTTCCCCACATTTCCTCTCTTTGAGTCAGCTAGAACGAACCAACTTTCTCTGATCATACAGAGTCCAAAGATATCTCATATTGGGACTTAAATGATGATATTTCCACTTCGATTGGGGCCGATAGATTTGATTGTTCTCTTATATCATCATCCATAGCTGTATTCCAGCCGGTGTAAAAGTTCCAGAGAAACGCCCATAGATCATAACTATTCTAATAAAATAAAGCGCGGGTGGGTTCCATTCAATCTGTCAGTGTGGGCGAAGTAGTGCGCTGGACGATCAGCGCGGCTTCAGCTCAGTGGTGAGAACGTCAGACTTCCACCCGAGAGGCTCGGGGTCGATTCCCACTCGCGGTGCGAGTTCTTTCAGTCGCTTTTTTCTCGGAGTTAGAATACCGAAATGCATTAACGAGCCCACGTTACACTTTTCGGAGAAAAATATTCCCGATTTTCGCTTTTTGGTCCCAAATTGTTTTTTCGCGTTTTATCGGGGTTTTCAGACCCCTCAACTGGAAATAGTACATTTCGATATAAGGGTGGGAAATCTTTTCTTCGCGTCCGAGTGTTCGGTTTCCGGCCTGAGCCGTAGGCGAAGGTCGGAATGAATACGAGGATGCGAAAAATAAGTTTTACACCCGTATATCGAATACTATTTTTCGACAAACTGTGAGAGAAAGTGGGGAATCAGTGCGGAAAAGTTACTTCCTCGCATAGTGTGTCAAAAAAGGAGTTTCCGTGCACATGCGCAGTAATTGAGGCTTCTGAAACTAGTTTCATCAAAGAGCGAAGGAAATTTCCTCCAAAATGACTACTGAACGAAGCCAATTCGATGCATGTAGGCCGAAGTTACAACGCTTCAACGATGGAGCATGCATCGCAGAGGCTTACGCGAATCCTACACAATTCCCCATGGATCTCGTCCCGGTGTTGGGACTCGAGAGAGGGTAGTCATGTTATCATAACATGATATCTTCCGTCCCAGTGCATCAAATGGACTTTTCCTAGTGGTCACTTTGGAGGAAATTCTCGTGGCTTTTCAATGGATCAGTTTCAGTAGCCTAAACCCCTGCGCATGCGCACGAAAACTCTTTTCCGAACAAGGGGCCTGAAAACTCTGATAAAACGCGAAAAAAGGGGTTGGGTTCAATGAACAAAGTTCGGGACTATTCTTTTCCGGAAGGCCATACAATTTTACATCGAGATGAAGATTCCTAGATTTTCAAGAGAGCTTTTCGAAAAATTAGATTTTTTTTGTCTCGCACACTTTTGCTCCTAGGGGACGTGCATGATTACCGGAAATTCTTGTCAAGACGCTATTTGATAGATTTTTTACGACCTTTCTAATGCCGTGAACCGTATGTTCGTATCTTGCGTACAATTGGAACTACGTGCATTTTACTGAAAATAGATAGATATTTTGCTTTTGCTTTCTCAGAGAGAAAGGGTTGTATTCGTGACAAGATATTTTTGCTCAATTTTTTCACTCAAATCAATATTCCATCCTAAATATCTTCATTCATAGCGAATCGGCTTTCACCATTTTGTTCCTCTCGCCGATATATTCCCATTGTAACTCACGATTTTTCTTCGAGGCTTATCCCTGGTCCTCAACCATTTTAATTTTCTCTGTCGTCCGTGTCAGTTTGTATGTGTGTCTGTGCAATGTAATTTTTCGTCCACAATTTCTCCTCAGCCTTTCGACCGACCTTTCTCGAATTCATATGGGTGATAGAGCACCATGCAAAGATGTGCTGGAAGGATTCATAGCTCAATCTATCGAACAGTTCTCGATTAATGACTATTCGAAAATAAAAATGTCAACATTTTCCAAAAATCGATTATTCCATATTCAAATATCTTTTTTCAAAAACAAAATACCAAATTCTGCGTCACCTAAACAACCATTCTTTTATTATTCTTCATCAATTTGTCAATGTGGAGTTTTTATCCATATACATCCCTACCAAATCATTCATGAATTTTCCATCAATGGAAAAAAAATCATGTACAGTTCTCTTCCAATACAGTTCAACGTTATTTCGTACCAACAAAGTGATCAAACATGGCGAGATGAACATATTGTAATGTCACCTCAATCTCCCTCATGGAGATTTCCTAGAACATGATTCGAAAAATTTCTTAACAATTTCTTGAAGATTTTGACTTTTTTATTTTCCAAGACTCATTAATCGAGAACTGTTTGATAGAGTGAGCTATGAATCCTACCAGCACAACTTAGCATGGTCCTCTACCACCCCCATGAATTTGAGAAAGATCGGTCGAAAGACTGGGGAGAAACCGTGGACGAAAAATCATAGAATTTGTTTCGTGACAACAGATTTTTAACCAACTTCACCCGTCAAATAATTTTTTTGATTCTAAAAATCATCATTCATATCCAATCACCTTCCACCTTTTTGTTCCTCTCACCGATATCTTTCTATTGTAATTCACGTTTTTTCCTCCAGATTTATCCCTGGTCCTCCACCAATTCAACTTTTTCTGTCGATGTACATGTCCGTTAGTATGTGATCGTACACCTGTTTTTTTCGTCCACGGTTTCTCATTAGCCGTCCTACCAATCTTCTCTAAATCCATGTGAGTGGTAGAGGACCTCGCAATGATGTTCTGGAAGGATTTAAACCTCATTCTATGGAATAGTTCTTAATGAATGAGTCTACGAAAATATAAGATCCAAAATTTCTGGAAGATCGATTATTTTATCCTCAAATATCTCTTTCAAAAAACAGTACACTAAGTTTTGCGTCACCTAAAGAACCACTTTTTTCATTCCTCGTGAATCGGTTGATGTGGAATTTCCATTCATATCTATCTCTACCAATTAATTCATGAATCTCTCATCAATGAAAGAGAATTAGTTACAGTTCTCTTTCCATACATTTCAACGTAATTCCATATCAATCAATCGATCAAAGATGGCGAGATGAACACTTGATTAGTTCACCTCTACTTCTCTTATGAAGTTCCTGTAGAAGATAATTCTGAAAATTCGCAATAATTTTTCAGAAAATTTTGACATTTTTACTCTCGAAGACTCATTAATTGAGAACTATCCAATATATTCAGCTATGAATCCTTTCAGCACATCTTTGCATAGTCCTCTACCACCCACATGAATTCGAGGAAGGTCGGTCGAAACGCTGAGGAGAAATCGTGGACGAAAAATCATAGAATTTATTTCTTGACCACAGCTTTTCACCAACTTTACCATCACTATCATTATTTCTCATAACGATGAGATTCTGGTTCCCAGCAGTTGATCAACACTGATGAATACCAGAATCTTATCGACATCCATAATAAAAAACTTTGATATAACACTCATTAGATTCTACAAAAATAAGCACATTTCGACTTGAGAAAGCATTCTGCTCATATCATTTAGCAGCGTATTTCCAAAGAATATCAAGAGGATATCTCTCAGGGAACCGAAAAAAAATTCTCCGACCTCATAGTAAGTGGAAAGTTCATTTATTGGACCGTAGGATCGTTTAAAAATGATGAAAACCCAATCTGAGACATGTTTGCGATTCATGGTCCGCTTTCCCGCGGAATTATCCATATATAATCCCACCATTGGACAGTTTTCCGTGATGATCAGAAAACCTCTATGCTCTTGAGAGCTATTCCAACATGGACTTTCCTCATCTCCTGATGATGATATCAAGGGACAGGAAGAACAGCCTCATTTTGAGTGATAACTACACTGTGAAAAAATTTTCCGAAAAACTTCAACCAACTGGTTGAATGAAAAATTCAACCAGCTGGTTGGATGGAAAATTCAACCATTTGGTTGAAAATTCAACCAAATGGTTGAATAGACTAGTTGAGATTTCAACCAAACTGGTTGAATTTTCAACCAAATGGTTGAATTTTCCGTTCAACTAGCTGGTTGAATTTTTCATCCAACCAGTTGGTTGAAGTTTTTCGGAAAAAGTTTTCACAGTTTTTTAAAACTCCCATCGTCAATTCTGGCGGTGGTGGTGGCAGGCGTTTGACTAATCAACCCCGCCATCAGAAAACTGAGGAAAAGATACATTGGACACTCTCATGAGGATGCATGCACGCTGTGAACTGTAGATCTCTGGATTCCTTGGATGTCCAACCTTATTGCAACAGAAAAGATGCAATGCCTGGAGTCGACCCAACATTCAGGATCAGTACTCCGAGTGATGGAAATCAATTGAGCCAGAATATTTCGTTCGTCCAGGTTTTCTTCGATCAGTCTGCTTTGGATCTCAATCGAATCAATACCATGTAACCAGTGTCTGCTCCTATGCAGATGATTCCCGCATCCATCTTCAGGGCAATGGAGAATATTTGGGACTCAAAGTGGGGGAACTAGAGAACTTGGTCTCGAAGGGCCTAGAGTTTCTGGGGTTATCTGCCTCATATCCGATATGTATTCTCTATCTCTCCATTTCCAACGGAATCCCTCTAGAGTCAGAGTAGAGTTTCTTACAATTCAGATCTGGAAATGAAGCTTGGGGCTTCCAAAATGGAGCAAGCTTGCTTCGCTCAAAGAATCTTTCAATTACAGTTGACAATAACTGGTGTGACTTGGAAAACAGAATCGGACCATATGCCCACTACAGGTGAGAGGCGTGAGCACTCGAGGGGCCATTACGGACCGTCAGAATATGACCTCGGATGGCCTCGCAGGACTCATACACTCCCGGTCAGAGCTGTTTCCGCGAGATCGGTAGAACATGAGGCAGAGTCACAGATCATGTATTGCGGCTTATACCGGCCCACGTGGAATTCGCATGCTCCGATTTTTTCATCAGCCATTTTTATATGAGTAATTTCACGGGAGAACAATAAACCAAGGAATCGTTGGTCTCAGTGTCTTTTTTGAGGAAACTTTCGATTCCATAGGTCGAAATATGAACACTAGGGGGGTCCTCATCTCCCATCGCCGCTTTTCTCCTTCCCTCCTCTGGATTCCTCCTTCAAGCCAAAAAAGATGTCGAAAATTTCCCTTGAATCCCTAGAGAGTAATTGAGTAGTGCCTCAAAGAGCATCTTGCTTTGAAATTCCGGTGGAGAATCACGCTCTTCGTGATTCTTCCGTCCCCATGTTCGAGCTCTTGAAACTTGGTGTTTGTTCGCCGATGTGAAAGTGAAGATACATATTTCCACGTGAAATGAGATACTGAATACGAAATCCATCGTGACATTTGAACTTGGATGACGCCCGATACTCGTAAATTGCATTTTTCGACGCGGAAAACATTTGCAGCGCGCCATTTTCGTCCAATTCGAGTGTTTCAGACGTCTCTCACTCGTTTGTGATGAGTCTCAATGATCTTATCCCATGTAGAAGAGCATGTTGAATCGTAATTTGTCGTTATTTCTGAAGTATGATGACGCCTAAAGTGAGGAAAATGAGGGTGTCCACTCCGAAAACACCCTGAGCGCGTCTTATTCCAGGCCCGAATTAAGTAGCTCAGACGTCACACACTCTCTTGAGATTAATTCAACGATCTAACTCCTGATAAGAAAACACGCTGAATCGGAATGCATCGTTATTTCTGAGGTATGATGACGCCTGATGTGACAGAAATGCGGTTTTCGGCTCGGAAAACATTGCTAGCGCGTCTTTCACGACCGATGCAGATGTCTCAGTGGTCGTTCATTCTCTTGAGGATAGTCTCAGAGATTTGGTTCAATATGGATGACCACGCTGGATCAGAATCAGTCGTTATTCTCGGAATTGGATGAGATTTGAAACAAGAGAATGATTAAACAGGCCCACAAAAAGAAAAGAATACCCGTACCCAGCGACCGGGACAATGTATTCCTACGTAAGATCATGCGCTGGATTCGAAAATGACATCGATTTCAACCGAACACCCCCGAAATTTTGAGGAACTTGGGAGAAAATTTTTTTGAAGCCAGATACCAGATTTTTGACACCGGATTCTAAAAGGTGAGAAAATTTTACGTCCAAATATGTACATTCGAAATTTTCCATTTTTGGTGGTATTCCTGATCCAGTATCCAGAGTGGTACTCGCGATTGGAAACTCAATGTGGTTCTCGTGATCTGGAACTCAATTTGGTATTCGTGATCTAGAACTCAATGTGGTACTCGTGTTCGAGAACTCAGTTGGGTTATTCGTGATCGAGTGCTCAATGTGGTACTCGTGATCTAGGACTCAATGTGGTACTCGTGATCGACAACTCAATGTGATACTCGTGATTTGGAACTCAATTTGGTTATTCGTGATCTGGAACTGAATGTGGTATTCGTGATCTGAAACTCAATGTGGCACTCGTGATCGAGAACTCAATGTGGTATCCGTGATCGGAGACTCAATATGGTACTCGTGATCTGGAACTCACTGTGGTACTCGTGATCAAGAACTCAATGTGGTACTTGTGATCGAGATCTCAATGTGGTACTCGTAATCGAGTCCTCAATGTGGTACTCGTGATTGAGGACTCAATGTGGTACTCGTGATCGACAACTCAATGTGATATTCGTGATTTGGAACTCAATTTGGTTATTCGTGATCTGGAACTCAATGTGGTATTCGTGATCTGAAACTCAATGTGGTACTCGTGATCGAGAACTCAATGTGGTATCCGTGATCGAAGACTCAATATGGTACTCGTGATCTGGAACTCACTGTGGTACTCGTGATCGAGAACTCAATGTGGTACTTGTGATCGAGATCTCAATGTGGTACTCGTAATCGAGTCCTCAATGTGGCACTCGTGATCGAGAACTCAATGTGGTACCCGTGATCGAGGACTCACGTGGTACTCGTGATCGAGAACTCAATGTGGTACTTGTGATCGAGATCTCAATGTGGTACTCGTAATCGAGTCCTCCATGTGGCACTCGTGATCTCGAGCTCAATGTGGTACTCGTGATCGAGAACTCAATGTGGTATCCGTGATCGAGGACTCACGTGGTACTCGTGATTGAGAACTTAATGTGGTGCTCGTGATCGAGAACTCAATGTCGTACTCGTGATCGAAAACTCAATGTGGTACTCGTGAACGAGAACTCACTGTGGTACTCGTGATCTGGGACTCAATGTGGTACTCGTTATCGACAACTCAATGTGATACTCGTGATCGAGAACTCAATGTGGTATCCGTGATCGAGAACTCAATGTGGTATCCGTGATCGCGAACTCACTGTGGTACTCGTGATCTGGGACTCAATGTGGTACTCGTTATCGACAACTCAATGTGATACTCGTGATCGAGAACTCAATGTGGTATCCGTGATCGAGGACTCACGTGGTACTCGTGATTTAGAACATAATGTGGTGCTCGTGATCGAGAACTCAATGTCGTACTCGTGATCGTGAACTCAATGTGGTACTCGTGATCGAGATCTCACTGTGGTACTCGTGACCTGGGACTCAATGTGGTACTCGTGATCGAGAACTCAATGTGGTATCCGTGATCGCGAACTCAATGTGGTATCCGTGATCGAGGACTCACATGGTACTCGTGATTGAGAACTTAATGTGGAGGTCGTGATCGAGAACTCAATGTCGTACTCGTGATCGAGAACTCAATGTGGTACTCGTGATTGAGAATTTAATGTGGTGTTCGTGATCGAGAACTCAATGTCGTACTCGTGATCGAGAACTCAATGTGGTACTCGTGATCGAGATCTCAATGTGGTACTCGTGATCGAGATCTCAATGTGGTACTCGTAATCGAGTCCTCCATGTGGCACTCGTGATCTCGAGCTCAATGTGGTACTCGTGATCGAGAACTCAATGTGGTATCCGTGATCGAGGACTCACGTGGTACTCGTGATTGAGAACTTAATGTGGTGCTCGTGATCGAGAACTCAATGTCGTACTCGTGATCGAAAACTCAATGTGGTACTCGTGAACGAGAACTCAATGTGGTACTCGTGATCAAGATCTCAATGTGGTACTCGTGATCTAGAACTCAATGTGGTACTCGTGATCGAGAACTCAATGTGGTATCCGTGATCGCGAACTCACTGTGGTACTCGTGATCTGGGACTCAATGTGGTACTCGTTATCGACAACTCAATGTGATACTCGTGATCGAGAACTCAATGTGGTACTCGTGATCTGGAACTCAATGTGGTACTCGTGATCGACAACTCAATGTGATACTCGTGATTTGGAACTCAATTTGGTTATTCGTGATCGAGTACTCACTATGGTTCTCGTGATCGAGAACTCAATGTGGTACTCGTGATCGAGAATTCAATGTGGTGCTCGTGATCGAGAACTCAATGTGGTACTCGTGATCGAGTCCTCAATGTGGTACTCGTGATCTAGAACTCAATGTGGTACTCGTGATCTGGTACTCAATGTGGCACTCGTGATCGAGAACTGAATGTGGTACTCGTGATTGAGAACTCAATGTGGTACTCGTGATCGACAACTCAATGTGATACTCGTGATTTGGAACTCAATTCGGTTATTCGTGATCGAGTAATCAATGTGATACTCGTGATACAGGACTGAATGTGGTATTCGTGATCTAGAACTTCAGGTTCTGTCATGAAGGATATATCTGAGCATTCGACATCACGGATACTGCATTGAGTTATCGATCACGGATACCACATTGAGTTCTCGATCACGGATACCACATTGAGTTCTCGATCCCAAGTGCCACATTGAGTTCTCGATCACGAGTACCACATCTATTTCTAGATCACGAGAACCTTATTGAGTTTCCAATCGCGAGTACCACTCTTGATACTGGATCAGTAATACTACTAAAATGAAAAAATTCGAAAGTACATATTCGGACGTAAAATTTCCTCCCCTTTCAGAATCCGAGGTCAAAAATCTGATATCTGCCTTTAAAAATTTTTTTCTCCAATTTCCTCAAAATTTTGGGGGTGTTCGGTGAAAACTGATGCCATTTTCGAATTCAGAGCACGATTCCATGTAGGAATACATAGGTCCGGTCGCTGGGTACGGGTACTCCTTTCTTTCTGTGGGCCTGTGTTATTTTATCCGAATGTGATATTCAGAACTTTACTAGTAGAGGGCTAAGCCGTGAATTAATGTGTTGCATGATATTCCTTTCTGTGTCGAGTGTCAAAATGTTTTGGTGGAGAATTACGGCTGATTTCTCTATTAATCACATTGGTCAGGGACCTCGAGTTGTCTCCCAAATCCACTCGGTTGATGGCGGATTTTTCATGATTTTCTCTCGGGAATTCATCGTCTTGCAAGAAAGATAAGAACGCGAGATCACAATTGGGTGTATCCTTTACGAACGTACCGCTTTCTGAGTCTGTAATACATATACGATTCCGTATCCATCATTCTCAAAACATAGAATTGTTTCCTTGTCGACTTATGATTTCATAGTCTGAAGAGTGATATAACAGAGGTCTTCTGATTAAATCTTGATTTCGATCAGATGATACATTCGGAATCGCCGGACTCATTCTACATTTATATTTTTTCTATAACAGGAATCGATTCGCCATTTCGATATCCATCACCAGTACATATTTCTCTGGCATCGAATCGGAATTGGGCCCCTTCACCTCGACTAACATATAGCTCCTCAAATGCAGGACGGGCTTCGAAGATACGTGATTTGAAGTAGAACAATCATTTAAGCATCTGATCCACAGAAACTGCAACCCTCTCTCTCTTTTTTCTCCTTTTCTCAAACAGCGCTGGCCAGTACCTTCCCAACAGTCCCGGGCTGGAATCTGCATCGATACAGCCATCCGAACCGGGTAAACCTTCGATTCCTCCTTCGTTGGCGCCGGCCATTGGACAAGGGAGAGATCCACCAACTCACCAATTTGGCCCCGGAACCGCGTGAGCATTACTTCAGGACCGACGCGCGGTGTCTCGCGCTCAGAATCGAGCGTCTCTTCCCACGAATGCAGGTGTTGTTGCTCCTTCTTCGGTCTTCTTGCTCCTCTTATCTCTTCTCCTTCTCTCTTCTTCCTCCTCCGCTTTCTCTTCAGTCTATCATGTCCCTCTAGAAACCATTCGAACCTTTCCTGTTTGAATCGACTAACTCACTGTTATTCGCCTGTTTCGAGGCGCCTCATTTCCCTTTATTCTCCTCTTTCTGGGTCATCACCAGCTTGATGTATCCGGTGACTCTATCCCATGTCTCCTGGTTGCGGTGCAAGTACGGGACGAGATTCCCAGGTGTTAGCTGAGCACCCAGCCATTCATCCAACTCGGCGCACTCTCTCCGGGTGTCGTTGCACGTGAACAGGGCGTGTTCTGCATCATCCCAGTTGTCCCCGTATGACTGACATGCTGGGGATATCGTGTCGCCAGTGATCGTTTCTCTCCGTGGGTGCGTTCCGCCCACTTGGCTACGTCACGAAGCAGCTGGTGCGCCCATCTGCCATCTGCAAATGACAAACCCCACTCATTTTGCCACCGCTTAAGGGTCGTTCTCTTCTCGTTGTCGCGGATGATCTCCCTCATCGTTGGGTCTGGCACTCGTTCGGCTCCGATCACATTTTGCTAGTCCCAGATCCTCACTCGCTCCACGACGGGCAATGGGTGGCGTCCTCGCCTACATGCAAGCTGCGTCTCCTGAAACGATGTGGTAGGCACGGTTGCGCCGCAGGGCCGCTCTCCGGTGAACAGGCTTCATCCTCTCCTTGATGTTGGTCTCTGCTCTCTTCCCCTACCTGGGTGCACCGTAGAGCATGATGGAAGCGCTCACGGTGTTGAGCAGTTGACGCCTTTTCTGTATCGTTTCTACAATGTTCGGCATCAGCCATTGGAGCGCAGCTCCGACCTCGCTTGGATCCATAGCTTGATGTGCTTCCTGAACAACCACTTATCGTCGAGTCACACGCCGAGATATTTCAACTCTGTCTCGCAGGGGATCTCCTGCCCGTTGATGAAGGACCGGGGTAAGTCAAACTTCCACCGTCTCGTGACCACTATGGCTTCGGACTTCTTGACAGCGAGCTCTAGGAGCCTTCTGATCGTCCACTCGTAGCCTCGTACCAGCGCTTCATCCGCGCATCTACCCAGAAGTTCCTCGTTGTCTGCCCATACTATGAGTCCCACGTCGTCCCCGAAAGCCACAATTACCACTCCTTCAGGCAGTTCGATAGTGAGCAGGCTGTCATACTGTGTATCCCAGTTAAATGGACCGGAGACTGATCCCTGATCGCTCCCGACGGACAGCTCTGGATCCTCTTGTCCCTCGTCAGTGTCATAAACGAGGGTTATGTTATGCAGGTAGTCACTCTGTACGGCCAATAAGTAAGGGGGCGCTTTACCTGCCTGGGATTCGTAGACTCGCTCCCAGCTCGCACAGTTGTATGCGTTCTTGATGTCCAACGCAATGATGCCGCAGAAAAAGCTCTTGGTATGAGTTTCCTACCGCCGATTGTACCCGCTTTCGCACCGTTTCGATTGCATGCACCGTGCTGCGTCCTTCACGAAACCCAAATTGCATTAGCGATGGACTGCCGCGTCGCTCTATGATTCTGCTCAACCCTGCTGCGCGCTACCCATTACCGGTTCCAAACATTATTTGAAGCGTGTCGGTATCGAAGGAAATAGTCACAACCACGTAGTGCCATCCGCCGGCAATACTCCGAGTACACCAATCACGACTTCGTTGCTCTTTGGCAATGACGGCAACATTGCTGCCTCACTGAATACCAATACACCTGTACAGCCCCCGGCTACCTATGATACGCAATCAGCCCCTATGTCAGAGTTCAATGAGCGCAAGCTCAATGCATTCTCAACTCGCCAGGAAGAACGCTTACAAGTATTGGAAACGTAGTGCCAATCATCTATCAGTGCACTCAATCTACGTGTCGATGACTCGAGTGCCATCAACAGCAAGCTGGCGGAACATGATGAAGAAATGATTGACCTGGGCGATAGAGTGACCCAAGATCTGTCACAAATCATGGATGAGGTACGTGCTGTGAATGAGAATGTTGCGGCTCTCCAAGTTCCGGCACCCCATGCCCTCAGTGCCAATGTTCCTGCTAAAACATCATTAGGAAGAGGGGGAGCTCATCGTCTCTGGGATACCATTGGACGTACAAGTCTCTCCACTAGATATGATCAAGTCCATACTGCTAGCCCTGAATCGGTCAAACCTAGTTGGAGATGTGCTTGATGCGAGATTTCCCCCACGTCAACCTGTGAAAAGAGATAGAACTGCTCCCTCTGCGTCTACATGTACAGTATCTACATCTACAGTGCCGAGCAACTCTTCCAAAAACATCGTAGTAAAATTTAAGTCAGCTCAGGAACGCGACTATGTCGTGTGTACTCGCGTCGCAATTTCTCAATTTATTGCTGTCCAAGCTTTCGGAGGAGCTTCATATAGCAACAAGATCTCCATACGTCCGCTTCATTCTAAATCTGCTCATGAGCTAATTGAAACAGCGAGAGATGAGGCAAGATGGCTCAATTATATGCACCCTCACATCATAGATCATACCATTATAATGCGCGAAGATGCAAACTCCCTACAGATTCCTGTCAGATCTGAAGCAGACTTGAATCCTTTCCGTTCCTGACAATTTTGATTCTATATCCCACTTCAATTATGGCAACACTCTTCTCAAATTCCACATGCAAATGTTGATGGTCTGGTTCCTCATTTTAATGGAATAGAATTTTTTCTTCATGATAATTTTCGACATATCTTTGCTATCTCTGAAAGTAAACTCTCCTCACAAGACTCTAGCACATCTGTCCATTCTCCAAGTCATATATAGTCCAATGAGTCCGGAATCGTAACGTCCATGAGGTAGTACTATGGATTCAGAGGCTTCCTCCGAAATCTCCCTATCTCAATCTTTCGATACAACTACCTAGCTATGATATATATCTCGAGGCGAGCTATCATTGCAGTGAACTAAGGGGATAGATAGATAGATAGATGCCAATTTATTGTTCCACGGACAAACTTTGAATACACTGTGTAAACGCTGATATGAAAGTATTGAGTTGCTAGAAAAAAAAGGAAGAGAATTACAAAATAGTCACCATTTCAGATCAAATGTTAAGACATTTGGTCTTGGCATCAAAACAATAGATCATAGAGGACGAAAATAGATACATATGGAATGGAATTTGAATTAGGCCTGGAGACTAGATTATTCAGGAGAATACACATATACATTTGGTAAGTAGGGAGTCCTAACCGCATCACAGTCAGTTGCTTTGGCCATTTACAGACATGCCAATATCTTGAGTTCAAATCACAATACACTTACAATTAAGAAGTAGGAGCGACTCTAGAGATTGAAGTGCTGGAAACTCTCAACCCTTCTCGGGGTTTGCTCGAGTAGGGATTCAGGGACTGCTTCTTTGAAAAAAGACAAAGATGGTATGTATCTGATTTGGGGTGGGAGAAAATCCCAGAAATGGGCGCATTGAATGTGGAAAGATCTTAGGCCAACATTTAGCCTCATCCTTGGGAGATGGAGGATGTCAGTGTCCTATCCTCATTGCATACTTACCGACATTGTCGAATTTCAGAAATTTTTAATGAATTCTTGTGATATCACGAATATCAAAGTCATTGTCGATTCTAGACGTAACAGGAAATCGGCAGTGACTTCAGTATCAGCGATATCTTGGAAATTCATCGAATAATCTCGCGAGTCAACAATGCCGGTATCTGGCATGTAGTCTAAGAGGACTAGATTTTTTTGGGGAAAAATTAGCTCCTGGGAGAAGAAAATATCTAGGGATAGAGGGCATGACACTGAAAGCACCCTCGATTTTGTAGCATCTTTCCCTGTGGCAAACTCGAGTAAAAAGTTCCAGAAGTTCGGAAAAGTTCTTTTCCGGGCTCTGACAACTCGGAGTTTGATTTGAGAGGAAAAAGTCCCGATCAAAAGTTGTTGTGCTTGGGAAGACGCAATTTATGAGCTCAACCAGGAATCCGTGTCACCACCTGTTTATCCGTAATCGAAGGAAAAGTCCCGAAGACCGGTGTTCTTCCAACAATTTTTTCCGGAGAGAATTTGTAACAAATACTCTGCTAATTATCAGAATCGATCACTCCTGGTTCAAGACGCATGCATGATTTTCTGAAAGTGGCTAGCTTGCATAGGTTTTGAACAATATGGATTAGTTATTTAACCAGGCCAATAATAAGCTCTAATTTTCAATCGTTCCACAAGAGTTACAGTGATCTAACAGAAGGGATCAGAAGCTGACAAGCTTCGACCATGTATTTCTAGAAAGCATTGATCGATTTTGATCATTTGAATTGTTCAGAATGAATTATTTGCAAGACACTATATTTTCGCTTAATAATAAATGGAATAAGTCATTCAATATTGATTTCGGATTCTAATTGCTGACATTCTTCTGCAAATTTAGAGAGAAAAAATTCATCCCCCGACCACTTGGGTCCGAGATACGGGTCTTTTTTTCAAAAATCACTGCACCCTCATTATTCATCGTAAGGCGTGGAGCTCACACACACTGGACAAGAGGTATCCAAACTTTATGAATATATATCTATCAACTGCATCAATTGATGTTTTCCATGTAGACAAGCTGCGAAAAACACGGCAAAAATATGCCGCGGCGCGTGATCCATGGCTGCGGAGAGGGGAAAGCTCGCCCGGCGGTGTTCGGAGGCCGCGAGCGGAGACCGATTCGCGCGCTTCAAATTTGTGGACGCATTGAAATATGGGCATATCTCCGAAAATATTCAACCAATTTCGACTTTCCCTCTTTTAATCTGAGGTAGCTTATCAAAAATTATCAATCAGCCTATCAGATTCTCAAAAAAAAGGAGTTCGAGGCGGTTTTCAGCAATGCTTGTGCTACTGAAAAATTTTGTTCTTCATCTTTTTGTGATGACTTGCTGTGATTCTTCCCCAATGGAAGTTCCATCGTTAGGGAGATTCAATGTCCATCGGGAACTGTTTATCATAGTCAATATAGACGGACTCTGTATATTCAGTATAAAGAGTGACAGAGGAAATGTCAGTACTGTCGTAATTTCCAAGATATATTCAATCAAACGGGTGTACATCCTCGAACTATTCATAACCATCTCTCTTCTTTATCTTCTTCTCTTTCTTCGCCTCCTCCTCCTTGCTATACATAACTTTTCCTTGGTGATTATGCGCTCAAAAATCGACGAATTCAAAATCTTCCCATTTTCTCCGAACAAACGGCAGAAATGTAGATTATACCCCCTGATTAGCAATTTTCACTCAGAAGCATTCATAGTTAATCATAGGGATATGCCCATCTTTCAACGCGTCCATGAATTTGAAGCGCGCGCGAATTGTTCTCCGCTCGCGGTCTCCGAACGGCGCCAAGCGAGTTTCCCCCTCTTCGCGGACATGGTTCACGGGCCGGGGCATATTTTCGCTGTATTTTTTGCAGCTTGTCAACATGGAAAACATCAATTGATGCGATTGATAGATAAATATGCACAAAGTTTGAATTTCCCTTGTCCACTGTGTCTGTAAGCTGCAATGCCTTACAATAAACAATGACGGTGCAGTGATTTTTTAGAAGAAAACCTTATCTCGGCCCCAAGTGGTTGACGGATGAATTTTTTCCTGTGAATTTGCAAGAAAATTTCAACAATTAGGATCCGAAATCAATTTCTCAATCGGAGCAGTCTTGAACGACTTATCCCATTTGTTTATAAGCGGAATTGTAGTGTCTCACGAATAATTCATTCTGAACAGTTCAAATGATGAGAATTGATTAATTCTTTCTAGGAATACATAGTCGAAGCTTGTCAGCTTCTGTTTCCTTTTGTCGAATTACTGTAACTCTTGTGGAATGATTCAAAATCAGCGCTAATTATTGACCTGGTTTCATCAAGAATTCATATTGTTCAAAAATTATGCAGGCTAGCGGCTCGCAAAAAATCATGCATGCGTCTAAAATCAGGAGTAATCGATTCTAATAATTGAGAAAAGCATCAGTTCCAAATTTTCTCCGGGATGAATTGTTGAGAAACCACCGATTTTCGGGACTCCTCATTCGATTACGGATGAATAATCGGTGCTGCGGATTCCTGGTGAAGCTCATAATTTGCGTCTCTTCAAGCACTACAACCCTTGATCGAAGCTTTTTCCTCTTGAATCAAACCCCGAGTTTCCAGAGACCGGAAAAGTACTTTTCCGAACTCTCAAAATTTTTTACTCGAGTTCGCCACAGGGGAAAATGGTACAAACTTGAGGGTACTATCAGTGTCATGACCTCTAGCCCAAGATGTTTTCTGCTTCCAGGAACTAATTTTTTTCCAGAATCAATCCTTTTGTATCTAGTTCTCTTAGGCTGATGGCCTTAAGATCCGTTCCTGTTTAGTATGGTATGAACTCGTTTCTTCCGGAATCGATTCAATGCCTCTTATCTCCAGATGAGTCTGCACAGAGCAACAGAAGATTTCGTGGCGCATAGGGAATCTTTATTTGTTATTCTTCGAGGATGCACGTTCAGATTTCAGGTATTCATACCTCACATTCACTATAGGTGGGTCATCGAAGCGGTGAATGGTATGCTGAAAAAATGGCAAGCTATGGGGAGTGTATTCCCTAATCAGGAGATACCGGGTATTGGGGATTACGTCAAGATTGTCTCTGCACCTTGTAATGCGTTTCGACCTCCGCGCGTATTTGATACAGCTTTTGATGTACAGACGGCAGAGATCAAGAGGAGAGACAGAGCTTTAGCAGAATAAATGAACTGCAGACCACTGTAGAACAAAAGTGTTCGAAGAACTGAAACAGGCAAGCTCATACACAGATGAACATCTGGATAATGATGAACTCTACACATTATTTTATCATAGAGATGATGAAGAGACACTACGAATCAAGATCCAGTCACGCCACTTATCATCGAAAGTCCGTTCTCTTTGGATTAGTTATGATGAAACTGAGGGATCAGTGACTGTATGGTACTGTCAATGCAAGACTGGAGCAAGAACGATTGGCTGCTGCGCCTACATTGCTTCAGTTCGAGAAAGGTTAAGCCGGGACTACTTATCTTATGTCGATTACGCTGAGCAACCAGCTTCATGCGGAGAAGATTCAAATTGTCACGAGGTTTTTGAAGTAGTGCCAAGAGACGCTAAGGATTCTGGCTCAGAATCAGACTCTCTGTGATTTCGTGCATTGACGCTCAAGGCATAAGTAGTTATTCAACACTAAGCATCACACTCATTTTGTCGAAAGACTGTTTTTTGGATTGGAAACATACTCCCAAAGAAGTCTGTCCATGAATAAACTCACAACCAATAGAGGACCTTGCAGCGGTACAAAACATTGCTTATGCGTGTCCCAAGTAGGGAGAATAGGTACCAAAGCCTCAGGATTATCTGCCTTGCTGGTCGCGCGTGATAATGACTCTTCCATGAGTTGTCCCAAGATACCTCACGTGTCCCAGAGTTACCCCAGTTGGCGGTACCACAATCTCAAGCCCGTGAGCTATGAAAATGATGAATCAGTGTTTTGATTCTTCTAATCTTGTTCAATGTTGGAACTCGGGACATGGCTGTGCCCAGATTATAACGTATTGATTGGGCCTGTTTCACTTGAAAAGTACGATTCTGGGCCAAAGTGGGTTCCATCAATGTGTCGAGGGCTACACGTACATAAAAATTGAGATCACCCAATGTAGCTGTCGATTTAGATGGTTAAATGTTCTTGAGGAATGAAGATGCAGATCCCTCGGGGTAGAAGCAATGGGACCGGGTGTTTCTCCTTTCATTTGGAAGTACAGAAAAACTGCTATCTTCCTATGCTGAGATAGAGTATGCTTTTCATTTGAATTTTTCGAGTATTTCGCGGTTCAAAGTTGCAGAGTGTCAATTTTCTAACTCTTCGAAAACCCTCGTCGAATTTCCTTCATCTTTGTCAGATGAATCTTGTTATCCTCGTCGGAAGTCTTCTTCAATCTCTGTCAGATTGATTCTTTCATCATCGTCGCCAATCGTGGTGTATATGAGAGGTTCTACAGAACTTTTGACATTTGGGTTACTGCAGAATGAAATTTTTTTTTTTCATGGCACGCGTCTGGAATCAATTTGAGTGGTAACTAGAACCTTAAAAAGGAGTGGAGAAGTGCGTGCCCACTAATTTGGGGGAATGTTATTTCTGTACCAACCAAAAACGTTCACAGACGTCCAAAGGACTTTTCAATACTCTCAGTCGAATGTAAACCCATCGGATCATTCGCGCACTGCTAGATGTGGTTATCGGTCAGATTTTTGGGTAATTCTGACTGAAAAGCAACGATTTTTCTGCCTCGCCAGCTCGTTATTACACCACGAGGGGTATTCAAGGAAAATGTCTCTGGAAACTAGAATCATTTCAACGCGTCTTTGTATGATTCGGGATCGTGGTAATATATATATATATATATATATTAGAATACTAAGGTCCCAGAGTGTTTTTCGATCGACAGTATATGGGTGGTGCTGATGGCGAGAGTAGTGATAATCACGAGGTAGAGCTCCATATTTTAAGCAGATATGGCAAATGCTATTCTTTTTCTTTTTTCTTCTCCAATTGCTCCTCTTGCTCCTCTCGTTTGAGTCTCGATTTTTCCCTCTTGACTGGAGCATTGTTTTCACTATTCTCCACGAATCAATAATATCGAATATCCTGTCACAATCGAAGATCTAGCACCACGCAAGCTATTTCCCATGTATCTAATTTTAAAATCCTTTCAAAATGGTTATAATAGTCGATTTGCACAGAGTTTTCGTCAAATGCCCGAAACCGATATTGATAGTAGAGCTCAGAATCAGGAAACAACTAGTTGCACGAATAACTACAAGCCCCCCCCCCTGCCGTACACAGTCGTCCAAAATTCTCTACAATGTTTACCGGTGAGCACAAACATACACATCTACAGCGTAATGCTGTGTCTATGTTTGATGAGCCTGTACGACAAGCCGGAGCTCTGAAATTCCTTCTGCTCAAGATCTGGCGCCTCGTCCGTAATTCTTCAATTGACCGTAAAATTTTTGAATAAAGTCTATGGTGGCATTTGAAGGTAGAATGGGTTCTCTGGTGTGATTAATCTGTTTCCAAGATGATATGAGCGATTGCAACTTCATAGAAGTGCTGAGACGGGCTCGATCACATCGACCCCTTCGATACAATTCTTGTAATGCTTCTCACTCAAATAACATCCTATATCAGGACATGAGAACTATGGGATATTGTTCAAAAATAGGTGGAGAAGAATGGGCAAAACATTCCAGGAGCGTGCCCCCCTTTTCCCCGTCGTGCCGTGGAAATTTGACCATTTTGAGTCGAGTGGGCGCATGAACTGACCCATCTTCTTGATGCTATCATTTAAACACGATTGGTCGCACGCACCCGAACCAAACGGGATATTATTGGTGTTGTTTCAAGCTATTGAAATCCATTTCGATCATGTAACTGTCGCAAATGTTATTTTTTTTATAAGCTCAGTACGGGAGATCTCAACTTTTCGTGAAAACACGGTTACGCGACTTCGATGTTTGTTTATGAACGCCACGTTGAAGGCACGCGTCTGAAACCAATCTTTGCTCAATAGACAGGGTGCCTAAAATGACACTGAATTTTGGCAGAATTTTTCGAGCAATGTTATTTTTGCAGCAGGCTGAAGAAATCAAAAAACGGCGCGAGTACGCTAAGAGATACCCAAAGAATGAGGGTTGCGGGCCGTGCTGTGGATAAACAGATTCTTTTGACAGAACAGCAAATAGAGTACACATTCCGAGGCCCTCGAACCTATTCAAATCAACTCCGACACTTTGTTAATCTTTTGAAGGTTCAGAGATAGCGTGCAGTACGCCTAATGTCAAAAGTTCTGTAGAACCTCTCATATATATTGTTCATGAACCAGTTTGAATGTCGATGTTCATTGTACGAATAGTAGTACATTATATTAAGCGACTCGTTCTACTCTGAGTTTCACCATTGGAGGCTTGTCTTATATACTATTGCATATGTCCCATTCGATATGGATATGCGTTGGCATACAGAGTAGAAGCGCTGACCGCTGATCATCTTTTCATCATTGTGAGAGGAAAAGCAGTTTCCTATGAGGTTCCATACACTTTAGCACATTCACTATACCAACTATCGAGTATACATTTCACATCTGCAATACATTACAATTCCCTCCCTCTTGATTATGGGATTGGTTTGCAGATATTTTCGCTATTCGTGCGGAGCGTCTCGGTGCATTCAGATTGTTTGCATTGCTCATTCTTCCTTCAGATTCTGAGGTATCATTCGACCCTTACCGAAATTTTTAGGAATCACAATTCGTTGTTCCTTGTGATCATCATCACGTATGATCTCTCCTCTTCTTGAATTTGGATTCAATCCCGTTTTTATAATTTGATCCCCATGTCTCTTCGTGATGATACCATCCGTGAATTTCACTTCATACACGACTGAAGACAATTTCTCCATAACCATTGCTTCACTCTTATTTCCAGAACCTACCCTGTTATCATTATTATGAAGAATCTCATTCTCAACAAAATCTTCTTTTCTGTCGCCCTTTCTGTATATTCTCTGGTTAAGTTGATTTTGCTCAACTTCTTCGGTCAAATCTATTCTCAGTAAGTCAAACCGAATTAATACTAGTAGATGTAACTTTTCGTCCTTTACGTGGTACACATCTAATGTAGTCGTTTTTTATCGATCTTGAAGGACCAAGGTAGCGAGAATTTGATGGAAAATTCTTGCTGAATAGTTTTATTATTGTCGACGTTTCGTCTACTTGGTTCGTAGACCTCTTCAGGACAGCTTCTACACCATCATGTAACATAAGAAGCAGGACAATCATACATCCACACGAAAAATGGTGATCGAGGAACCAGAAGTTTGTATCCTCGTCCACTTTAGATTTTTTGAGAAATGAACTTTAATTTCAAAAAATGAGTCCATTTCAACGATCACACGTATTCCTGGTTCGTTGAAGGACTGCATTCGTTTGGGAAAGAATTGGTTGGGAAAAATGGAGAATGCAGGTGTGGTTCATGAATTCAAGTGCATGAATTGTTCGGCTTCTCGTGTTGGTGAAACCAAAAGAGCGTTATCCGTACGTATTCATGAACACAAAATTGACGAAGACAAAAAATTGGTTGTTTCAATCCACAAGCAGAACTTTAATCATGATTTCAATTGAGAAGATACAGAGATGATCCATATTAATCGTGATATGACATGTGTTAATGGAAATGAAGATGTGCAAAACCTCAGTAAAATCTATATACCGTTGATTCCAAAACTTTCAATTGCTTTCATGTTATATCACTATGCTATGCCGCTTTGATACCTGTTCGTTGATACAGATATCGTATGACCACGATAAGGTGGCCACCCCCCCCCCCCCCCAATATTTTTTTTCTGTTCGAGGTGCAAATTCGGAAGGAATTCATTTTCATATTTTTCGATCAATCTCTTCGATGGAAAAGTCACAATCCAAATTTGGTTCCATCCTCTGAGCGAACGGGAATTTTTTTTTGAAATTTTGAGATAAAATAAGTTTGCGTCGCGGGAGCGTGTAGCTCGTTCAATTTTGGATTCAGATAGGAGTTTCTGATGATTTTTTTATTATCCAGTTTTTCGTGATAACCAATTGAAAATGTCAAAATTTGAACATAGATGTACTTTCGCGGCAGGTTAGAGCATCGGTAACTCCAGGTGTCAAGAAAGTTGGTAAATTGGTAACTTTCTGTTTTGATCAGCAATGTAAACAATGCGCTTTGCGATGACGATCCCCATACTCGTATATTTATTGATCGTGATCGATTTTTTCGAGTGCCACCCTATTAGTTTGAATGAATTTTGATGGAGCATCGACCCCCCTATCTATTCTCCACAAGTACTCTGTAGGATAAACGTGCATAATATGATTATACATGAAGAGATTAAAGGGTTGTCTGATGATTTTGTAGGTTATGTTGCGGCCGCAATGTAAACAATGCGAGATGATGACAAAATTTCCCCATACTCGTATATTTGTTGATCGTGATCGATTTTCATGAGTGCCACCCTATCAGTTTGAATAAATTTGGATGAAAAATTGAATTCTCTATCTGTTCTCCACAAGTACTTTATAGGTAAAACATGCAAAATATGATTATACATCAAGGAATAGAAGGAATGTCTAATGATTTTGTAGGTTATGTTTTGGCGGCAACGTAAACAATACGTGGTGACATGACGAAATTCGCCCTATAACTGCTCTTTATGACTGAATCCGACGTCGTATCTCTATAGAAAATTAAGCACCGAGGTGTATATTGGCATTATCACGATAACTTACCCAGAACGTGTAATGACCTTGCATCTCGACGAGCAAGCTCCGAATCACTCCATTCAAATTTTTCGCACATTTTCTATTGAAATAGAGTTGGGAATGAATTTCCAGACCGATCCGTCAACACATCTTTTTTATTTCTAAAGATGGAGGGTCGAAATGTCGGGTCCGTGTACTGTGATAATTGGAGTTCCTACACATACCCTTAGCGCTAGCGTCGAGGTAATCAATATAGTCGGATCGCGAAGTATAATATTGAAACAACAATTTTTCATAGGTGTTATGGCCAAAATGGTTAGTTCAGTCCCCGAGCCATGTGCGTCGTTCTTGTAATGGGATTTTCACTTCATATGAGACATTCATCGAAAACAACTACAGCGCGTCCCAAATTCACTCTGAAGGACTCTGTCGTGATCGAAATTTCACGGAAACTTGTCAAATAATCGAATCTCATTGCGAAAATACCTCGATACAAAGTTTCCAATGCTGCATGTGCGTTTTAGCCGAAAATCAGTCATGTAATCAAGTTATGTCAGGTCTATGTATACCATGTTACCCAACTGAGAGTTGATTTATCTCGGCGGGACCAATTTTCCCCACTGAAATGATGGGTTTAGATGGAATCTATGACAACTTCACCATTTTTGCGTGATTTTAACCCTTAGACTGCCGGCATTTCCCCTAATAAAATGACCACTTCCGAAGGGGAAAGCTTATTTATATGAGTAACTGATACGTCGCGAACAGTTCTCAAAGTCATGGGTGGCTCATATATGAGCCAGGCCGGCAGGCAACGGTCGGGCCCTGTACTGTACATTCAGGAATCTGAATCATTTAGTTACATCTAAATGAATCCCTGGCTTCCTCGAATGTAAAAGGCTATCCAAATCGCTTCTTCATGCATTCACATCATTGAAAAAACTATAAATGTCAAAACTACGGGTATCTGGAGCTAGCCCAAACATTCTCTCACAAACGCAAACAAGTTGTGTCATATTTTATTACTTCTTTATTGCTTTTTTATTGCCGCGATCCGAAATTTATTGCTGCAAACCCGCCCGAGGAATTAATGTTTGGGCTAGCTTCAACCTGAAGCTATCCCAAACATTGAGTAATGATGATCCGATCGAAATCGGGCTTAGCCTATCTTTCATTCCTTTTTTGGTGCTCTAAGAATCCGTTTCGATCATCCCCCTAGAGTGAATACCGACCGAGCAATTGATGTTTGGGCTAGCTTCGACCTGAAGCCAGCCCAAACATCGAGTAATAATGATCCGATCGAAATCGGGCTTAGCCCATCTTCTATTGCTTTTTATTGCTCTAAGAATCCGTTTCGATCATCTCCCTAGAGTGAATACCGACCGAGCAATTAATGTTTGGGCTGGCTTTAACCTGAAGCTACCCCAAACATTGAGTAATAATGATCCGACCGAAATCGGGCTCAGCCCATCTTTTATTGCTTTTTTATTGCTCTAAGAATCCGTTTCGATCATCTCCCTAGAGTGAATACCGACCGAGCAATTAATGTTTGGGCTAGCTCCAACTTGAAGCTACCCCAAACATTGAGTGATAATGATCCGATCGAAATCGGGCTCAGTCCATCTTTTATTGCTCTTTTATTGCTCTAATAATCCGTTTCGATCATCTCTCTAGAGTGAATACCGACCGAGCAATCAATGTTTGGGCTAGCTTCAACCTGAAGCTAGCCCAAACATTGAGTAATAATGATCCGATCGAAATCGGGCTTAGCCCACCTTTTATTGCTTTTTCATTGCTCTGAGAATCCGTTTCGATCATCTTTCTAGAGTGAATACCGACCGAGCAATGAATGTTCGGGCTAGCTTCAACCTGAAGCTAGCCCAAACATTGAGTAATAGTGATCCGATCGAGATCGGGCTTAGCCCACCCTTTATTGCTCCTTCATCGCTCTAAGAATCCGTTTCGATCTCCCCCTTAGAGTGGATACCGACCGAGCGATTAATGTTTGGGCTAGCTTCAACCTGAACTCTTTACACCATCCGTAATTAGCGGGAATCCAAAAGAGTGCAACCAAAGTTCATAATTGTGTGAGAACACGCGCACGTCAGTCTGGCTAGATTTTTGGAACGAAACCCCTTCTGCTCCTCAGAGAATAACAAATACACAGGGAACGTGTGATCAATATCCTACACATGTTCAACAAAGTCATCTTATTTTCGGAACCTACACGGACCTCATTCTCTGTTTCTTCGGTATGAATATATGGAAGATGGTACTTTGCGTGGCGATTTCCATGACGGAGATGTTCTTCGCTCCATTGACTTTGTTCAACTGGTAAGAGCGAATGTAAATAACATTGGAATCGAGGATATTTTTCGTTATCAGAATCAATTGATTTCGGATCGTTTCTCAATGACTTGAGCTGAGTACTATTCGACAAAGAATGAGATTCTAATCATAAATGGAACTGATTCTTGAATTCCGCAATATTTATTCGTTATGAATAAATATTTAGTATGAATATAAGACGACGACATATCAAATTTCGAAAGAAATACTGAATCAAAATAAGAGTTTCAATTCTTCAATTCAAATATCCAATGAATAATATTCCAATCCAGACTGATGAATCATTGATAAGATAGGAAAAATATTCCCCCAGTTCGAACATTCCATGGTTCAGCACATTTTATCTTTTTGGAACATCGTATATTCGCTCAACTTAGATTGATTTATTGTCTGATTGAGATCTGATTCATTTAATCACAATATCTATGTATGCTTTGGTCAGACGATGAGATTTGAAGGACTTAACTGGGAGCTCAATCTTTGATATTGAAGAATTTTCAAATCATAAGATCGAATTTATACCACTCCAATCGTCTCATTGTACAGCTCTCAGAACAACCGTTTATTAATTATCATAAGTGAATCTGACCCTTGAATTCAGTAATATATATTCACTATGAATGAATAGTTGGTATAACCATGATACGACTGCATATGAACATCTGATAATGGTATTGAATAAATATTCATTCTGAATTAAGGTAATAAATGGAAGTTTTGATATGACCTCTGATTTAATATGCATTGATTGGAATTCATGACATAATAATCGGATCTGGATCGATATTCATTCGGTACGATTTCTTTTGTTCGGAAACATTGAGATATTCAATTTGATTACTCGTAATGAAGGAATATCTCCGTTTGAATGAAATATTTTTCCATAAAATTTTTCTGATTTCATCTAATTGAAAATTACAGGGCAATTCCATTCTGGGTTTGAATAAATATTTATTCGAAATTCGGAACTTTATTCATTGAAGAAAAATGAGTTACCAAACAAATCAAATCTCCGATGAATAAATATATTAATTGGATTTTAGAAAAAAATTTTCTCAGTGTACGACAATATTTTCCAGCGCGGTGATATATCATGACATAAACATTAGGGAAATTCCTTCAAAATTACTGGTCAGGCTTCTCACTATTGAAGCATTTTGACTCCGAATTTTGCCAGGTATACAATGCAGGAATTTTTCATCTCCTTCGGGTGTACGAACTCATGATGCAATCGGTATAACTGCTAGCTATTCGACCGGCGGAGCAACAGGCAGCACTAGCACCACACTCTATTGTTTTGATGATCAGAAAATGGGAAAATTACCGCGCATTACAAGGCATACTCATATAGACGCGGAGATAAAGCATGGTGCCTCATGGACGACTTTGCTCCGACAGTTGAGAGGGTCACGGGAAACACAGCAATCGTTGTAGCTCTTATATTGTTATGTGAAGAATAGTTAGACAATTTCCATGGAAAAATTTATGGACATGCTGATTCTCCAAATAAATTTCGATTGGTGCTTGACTCAGGCCAGTAATCATTCCTGCATTCGGATTTTAATGGAATAGTCTCCTGACCACTACGGTGCATTATATTCGAACTGAGATTGAAGGTATTTTTGGCCATTTCCTATTATTCAGGCCCCTACAAACTTGCGAAGGATTAGTTCTTCATGAAATTCTCCGCTTCCGAGTCATTATCTAAAACCTCACCTAAGGCTCCGGTCAAAAAGATAAAGCCCAACAGCGAGGTACCACCTCATCAACTCTATGCGAAATTCCCTAATTATGATGCACTGTACTTCAAAGTGTATTTTGCGCACAATTCGTCTGCTTTCACTCACGGTTTATCAAATACGCTGTCAAACGAGATCATCAATATGCTTTCTCATGGGAATGTAAGATTCCAACACGCCACGTATCAGTAGTCGGGAAAGTGAAATTTTATGTCTTCTTTCATTGTAATTGAAATATTCTTACATTCTAATTCAAATCTCGTAACGAATTCCATTTCCATACCTTGGTCTTGACGCGATGAATCGATTGGTTGCTACAGAATTCTGATAGATAGTCATCCCGATTGCGGAAGAAGCTAGTGTATTGAGGAACATGAAAGAACTGGCATAATGTTGCTTCCTACGGAACACGAAATCTCTCGGATGTTTCAACCGATCTTTTGAAACTTTGAGCATGTATTTTGAGGAGTCTGATGATGATTCGAGTGGATTCAGAGCATCCCTGGAAGAGTGTTTTTCGAGCAGTGATCGATTTTCTGCGAGTTTCCCATTTTCCACGGAAAAAGCATGGCTTGAAGATGACTTGTACTCCCCTCATTGGGCTCAAAAAATGATTAAATAGTCGATTTAGGTGGAATACTAGTCGCTGAATCGATTTGTTGATACGAAATTTTCTTATAATTTCATCTTCATGGTCTTACAGACTAATTTAAAGAAGAGTACAAAGAACGTAGAATAAAATGCGACCAAATCAAAAGTTCGTGTTGACCGATAGATTTGGCACCTCGAAAAACCCCTGTAATGAACGACTCTTATTCTTTGAGGCAAGAGGGAAGAGTATCAATAGCATTATATGAATGAGGATGGTGACTTATAGTCGATAAATTTCGGGAAAACGGATTTGACTGTAATATTTCATTTATCCAAAAACTTTATTGGAGGGAAATAGTATATTACGCAACGATGTCGAAAAGTTGGATTTACGCACGAGTGAAAATCTTTACGCACGACCCGCGCTCAACAGTGCGTAAAGATTCAGATCTCGTGTGTAAAGTTTTCCGAGTGCGGAAACCTTTCGACAGAGTTGCGTACGATATTTTTCGAAATTTTGTGCGGAAAGTTAGTATTCTGTCGGCCACCTCATACGCCAGTAATCAAATCGTGATCGGGGGCAGGTGGAGGAGAAGGGCGCAGAGCGGGGTCCAGGGGCGGCAGCCCCTCGTGGGGGTGCAGGGGGCGGAGCCCCCGACTGAAAAAAAATTCTGAAAATGTATCAGAGAAAGATCTTTTGTTTGATATATCCTATGTTACCGCATAGTTTGAAAATATCGATCTCAATCCTCAAAAGTACAAATAGTGGACAAGATCCGAAATATGTAAGTTCATAAGATAATATCAATTCTGAATTTCGAGGAAAATTATTATAGAGTTTTATGAATATCGTCAAGGACGGGCAAGAATAAATCAACGGATTGATGAAACAATATGCCATTCCTATGGTTCAATAGAAAGAACTTGGACAATTCTAATGATAATAATAATGCTCTGAATACACGGGATAGAAAGCGATTTCGAAACCTATGGATCCTTCCTTATAAAAGAATATGAATACATCGCCGACACTCTTTTTTGAGGCGAAGTATCCGAAAAGTGAATTTACATTTCCTTTGGACGTACGGTCCAAGGTAGATTCCAAACCACCAAAACTACGGTGGAAGCACTCCAAAAAGGTCTATATATTGTATTGAACTCAATTAAATTCATGATCTACCGAAGTGAACTATTTCCATGTTCAATTCGATGGACCGACCAGGATATTTCAATCGTATGGACTTGTCGAGAAAGCAAGACTGAGTATAACAATTTAGAGAGCTCATAAGTTTTCATCCTATCGAGTTAGAGAAGTCATTACACCTGCTTTGGGCAGCTTCGAATCAACGATTGGAGCACTCCGATTCTACAGAATTAAGACAGAGATCATTTTGCTAAACAACGCAGAAACTTCAAGAGATGTTGTAGAATATCAGGCTATAAAGAAAATACGGCAGTGCGTAAAGATACGTTCCAGTGCGTAAAGACCTACCTTACGCACTGTTGGTGACTTTACGCACAGGTCTTCACGCATTCCGTGCGCAAGAATTCCTTTACGCACGGGAAAATGTTCCTTACGCACTAGCTTTACGCACATGATTTCGAAATAGTATATTTCGCACCGTGTTCATGAGATTGTAGCTTGCTTCCGAGCGATTCGTTTTCGGCCCGAGCCGCAGGCGAGGGTCGAAATAATCGTTCGGAAACGGGGAACTCCATGGGCGAGGCGCGAAAGTTATTTTTCGTAATTTTTTAGGCACTCAAGCATTGGAAAATTGCGAAAAGACATTTTTTAAGGTAGTTGTACACCAAAATTGTTCATCAACAAAATTCCTCGAGATTGTGAAGGAAGATAGTTCTAGTATCAAAGATTACGTGTGCGAAATTCCAGATCGGTTGACCATCTCGTTTAGGAGTACATTTTTAACATTGCGCTTATGGGAGCGGGCCTCAAAAAGAACACCGAAATGGGTCCAGCGCAAAATCTGATCAAGAAAAAACGGTGGGACTGCGAGATATCCCAGTTTGTATACCGATAAATCATACGGATGAGCTTGAAGATTATTGACCACGTAGTTTTCGAATAGTTGTCTGTCCAAAGCGCGAAATGTAAAACAGACCATCGGTGATTTTGATTTTAGGGTAGATAACCTTGAACAACATGCCAATCTCTGTCAGGGATGGCTTAGATAATCATTTTTGTAAATTGTTCGGTAAAAACGTACAGCTATCAACAATAATAATGATTTCGAATATTTTGATAAGGGTAAAAATGTGAGGTTAGTGAGCCATTGACTCACGTAGTTGGTGTACAACTATGGTAGGTAAAAGTATGTCGGAAAGTCTACTTGCATCGGATGAGAGATTTGTTTTTCGCGAAAGCAGAAATGTACGTGGAATGAACGTATGTGGAATTCTTGGTACGGATCACTCCAATCTTTAAAATCTTGTGAAATTTCTCGATACCTTGGGATCAAGTTGAATCCGCGAAAAATTGAGAAACATGGTTTTGGGGGTGCGTCAAAAGATGCTTACGCTGCGGTTGTACATTTACGCGTCATCGACGAGTCAGTGACAATTTCCTCACTTGGAGCTAAATCTAAAGTAGTACCTATCAATCCGTGGTCTATTCCGGGACTCGAGCTCTTTGCAGCACTCTTTGCAGCGAAGCTTACTCGACGGCTCGCCGATGCTTTGAGAATCCCGACCCAACAAGTGCATCTGTGGTCAGATTCAAAAGACGTCCTCTACTGGTTACATGGCGACTCTCACAGATAGCCCACGTTTGTTGCAAATGGCTGTACGCAAATTTCTTCGTTAGTGGGGGGAGGGTTCTGGCATCATATCCAGTCGTAAGGCATGCTCGCTGATATTGCTTCGAAATGCTGTACAGGTGACGAGTTAGCCGACCGTCGGCTGTGGTGGAAAGGCCCAGCTCGATTGAGCCAAAATGTCGAGTGGATCAAGAAAAGCGATCTAGATGACATCGCTGGAAGTCACTCTCTCAGTGTTGAAGCTCAGCAGAAGGCAAAAGTAGGAATCGTTCACGTTCACACTTCTGAAGAACTTGATTGAAAAATGTGGGATGTAGTGGGAAAATATTCCACGTTATCCAGATTCCTTCGAATTACCGTCTACGTCTTGCGTTTTGTCCGAAAAGCGATGGAGAAAGATTCGATTTTGTCTAAAGTTTTACTTATTTTGGGAAATTCCCCTCTCTCACGAGAAATCCACATGGGAGGCCCTAAAGTGAGGCAAGCTAAATTGGTCTGGTCTCATCTGACTCAACTTGTCTACTTCAAAGATGAGATAAATATCTTGGAGCAAGGAAAAGAACTTGCAAAATTCCATTATCTGGAGCGACTGAATCCAGTTTTAGTTGATGGATTGATGAGAGTGGGAGGTCGATTAGAACATTCATATTTGAGTTACGACGAGAAACATCCGGTCGTGCTATCTCGAGTGGCACGATTCTCGACCCTTGTCATCACTATCAACATCTCACTTTGCTCGGGGGAAGTCAATTTACTTACATGTGTATCTCGCGAATGTTTTGGATAGTTGAAGGTGAGATGTCCATTGAATCGATCATCAATCGTTGCCTGCCATGTCAGAAGTACCGAGCTGCGCAATCGAAACCAATCATGGGTGATCTCCCTCTGTATCGCGTGCGACCGTCTAGACCGAGGCCAGAGTACGCTTTTCATGAGTGACCCAGGTCAGAATCTTGTAGGAGCAGCCGCGGAGCTGAAGAGAATGTTCAAACAAGGTACAGATTTCTTAAACTTTGTGAGCAAAATGCTTAGTCAAAACGGCACTAAATGGAAATTCTATCCACCGGGTGCTCCTCACTTCGGTGGCATCTCGAAAGCTGGAGTAAGAGCCGTCAAGCATCATATGAAACGCGTGTTCGGCGACACCATCTTGACATTCAAAGAATTTTCCTGCCTCTTGGGGACGATCCGAACGAGCTGTCGGTCTTGACCCCAGCGCACTTCCACATTGGTGAGCCGACGATGTTGGTGGCTGAGCCACGTCTTGTTGAGCTTAAGGTACCTCTGCTGCGGCGGTGAAGAAAGACCTCACAACTTGTACAGATGCTATGGGAGCGTTGGTCTCACGAATACCTCTGGCAGCTGCGAAAACGAAGCAAGCGGTTGTCTCCTCAGCCTAACGTTAAGATAGGCGATTTAGTCCTCGTGCGAGGTGAGACCACGCCTCCTTGTTCCTGGCCCATGGGCATTGTCGACTATGTCCATCCCGGCAAAGATGGGTTTGTCCGGGCAGTGACCGTTCGCACTGCCATTACAACGCTGCAGAGACCTATCACCAAATTGATGATACTTCGACTCGACGATGGAAGCAGTTGTGATTGAAGTGACAGTGACCACCATTGAAAAACCTTGAATTTCGAATATTCACAAAGAAAGGACTCTGAATGAAGATGTTCACTTCTTCTGATGAATTTGAACTGATTTTTGTTTCTTTAATCTATTTAGTTTGTGCTGATCCATTTGAATTTACATTAAGATTGATTAGAATTTGCTGATTTTTCTACCTTCAGATTTACACTTTTTCTAGGTTGAGAAACTCACTTTGTTTGAGGTGGGAGGATGTTGCCATATGTACCACTACTACACACACAATTCCGATTTAAGTATTCAATTTGAAAGCTTCGAGTTAGCGCTACGGGCGGCGTGTTGAGCATCAAGAGCTCATCGTTTCCGCCCGTCTTCGCCAGTTTACTGCCGACCGGCGGCGCCACACACACTCGTCCCCCACCTCATTATCCATCATTAAATTTGGCCAGTCACTTGATAATGGCGTCTTTTTGGTAAAATTTACCCAGCCCTCAGCAGCCCACTATCCCCATCTGAGCCCTATCAAGAACAAGCTCAAGAAAAACGACCTGTTTCACGGAATTTAACTCATTACTTGGGCATAAGATTGTCCACGTGATGGAGAACATCAGAATCAGGGAACGATATTAGAATCGGCTGAATGTCACTCTTCGGACAGATTCACGGTCAAGAGATTCCGAATTCCTATCCAGCCTCGACAATTGTGATTGCAAAGCTGGGATATCAATTCCTCATACCCTGAGGACTGTCCATGTAGCTTGACGAACATCAACCGATGAGTTGATCCTTGTGACGTGTTAGCCTGGGATGCGGGACTCATCGCATAACATGACATCAGATCCCGCACGCGAGGGATGTCAAAATCAGGTTACGATATTCGAATATGCTCAATATCATTTCCCTATAACAGACTCACGCACGAGAGTTCTCCAATTCGTATCCAGCCTGCAGAATTGTGTTCACGAAGCTAGGATATTCGTGCCCAATGCTACGAGATATCTCCCGATACCTCGACGAACAGGAAACAATAGGCCGATGTTTGTGCCACGGTAACCTTATTGGCGGGATTTATCTCGTAACTCGACACCAGATTTCGCACGCGAAAAAGATCAAAGTTAGGGAGCGGTATCCGAATCTGCTGAATGTCACTGTCCTCTGAAAGATGTAAGCACGGAAATTTTGAATTCCTACCCATCCTCGGAAATTATGATCACAAAGCTAGAAAGACAGTATTAGAAACTTTGTGAAACCTCTCAGTGATTCGATGAACAGAGAATGATGAGCTGATGCTTGTGACACGATTTCTTGATTTGCGGATTCCATCCCGCAGTTTGACGTCAGATTCTGCACGTCGAGATGGTCAACATCAGGGAACTGTATTCGAACTCTCTTAATGTCACCCTTCCCTGAGAAACTCTCACCCGAGAACATTCGAATCTCTATCCATCCTTGAGAATTATGATTGCAAAGCTGGGAAATTATCGTTAGATACTTTGAAATATTGTACTGTAACTCGCCGGAGGGGAAACGATAGATTGATACTTCTGACATGGTATCCTGAATCGCGAATCGATCTTGTTTTTTGACATCGAATTCTGCCCGTAGAGAGAGTCAAAATTCGAAACGATATCTACATCTGCTGCATGTCACTCTTCTCCCACCGAATCTCGCACAGAAGTTTCCGAATTCCTGTCTATTCTCGAGAATGGTGATGGCATAACTGGGTGATCAGTTTCTGATACTCTGAGCTCTGTCTCTGTAGCTCGACAAACATCAAACGACGAGCTGATGCTTATGACGCGATAGCCTGAGTCGCGTGATGATCTCGTAACTGAACATCAGATTCCACCCTTGGGAAAAGTCAGAATCAGGGAACGATGTTCGAATCCGGTTAATGTCTTTCTTCGCTGTGAGATTCACTCACGCAAAATGTCCGAGTATCCAACCATCCTTGAGAATCGTGATCACGCAGCTTGGATGCCAGTGTTAGATTCTCTGAGATCAGTCACTGTAGCTTGAAAAACATGGAACGGTGAGCTGATGCTTGTGACGTAATAGCCTGATAGGTGGGCTTCATCCCGTAAATTTACATCAGATCCCGCTTGTGAGAGAGATGATAACCGGGAACCAATTTCCGAATCCGATCAATGTCACTCTTCTCTGTGGTATCTGCGCACAAAAAAGTTCGAGCTCCTATCCATTCTCGAGAATTGTGATCACAAAGTTGGAAAATTACTCTTAGATACTCTGAGATATCGCTCTGTACTGTCGTATGACATCAAATTCCGCCTCAAGTAGCGTCAGGATTCGAAACGGTATCCGAATCTGCTCAATGTCACTCTTCTTCCACAGGTTCGGAATAAAAGTTTTCGAATTTTCATCCAATTTTGGGAATCGTGATAACAAAGCTGGAGAATCAATGTTCAATTCAACAAGATATCTCTCAGATCCCCGACAAATACGAAGGCATTCGCTGAAAATTGTGACATGATAATCTGATTCGCGGGATTTACCTCATCACTTGGCATGAGATTGCCCCCGTGGAAAACATCAGAATCAGGGAACAATGTTCGAATCTGCCCAATGTCACCCTTATCTGACAGATTCTCGCACAAGAGTTCTCGCATTCCTATCCAGGCCTCGAGATTCATGATTGCAAAGCTGGGATATCAGTGTTTCATACCATGAGGACTGTCTCCGTAGCTCGACAAACTCCAAACGATGATGCTTGTGAGGTGTTAGCCCCATATACGGGATTCATCTCATAACCTGCAATGAGATCCCGCCCGCGGGAAGGTCAAGATCAGGAAATGATATTTGAATCTGCTCAATGTCACTCCTCTCTGGCAGATTCACACACAAGAGTTTCCAAATCCCTATTCAGCCTCGAAATTATGATCGCAAAGCTGGCATCTTCGTGGTCATTGCTCTGAGATATCTACCGATATCTCGACCAACAGGAAACGATGGGCCGATGTTTGTGACACGGTAACCTGATTTCCGGTATTCATCTCGTTACTGGACATCAAATTCGGTCCGTAAAAAGAGTCAGGATTCAGAACGGTATCAGAACGTGCTCAATGTCTCTCTTCTTCGACAGATGTAATCACAGAAATTTCCGAATTCCCATCCATTCGCGAGGATTGTGATCACAGAGCTGGAGAATCAATGTGAGATTCACCCATATCTCTCAGATCTCCGACAAATACGAAGAGATTTGCTGATGCGTGTGATATGTTCGCCAGATCGGCAGGATTCATACCGTCACTTGACAGTAGATTCCGCCCGCGTAAAAGGTCGGAATCACGGAGCAGTATTCGAATGTGCTGAGTGTCACTGTCTTCTGAAAGATTCACGCACGAAAATTTCGAAATCCTACCCATCCTCGGAAGTTATAATTACAAAGCTGGAAAGACAGTATAAGATATTCTGCGACGTCTCTCAGAAATTCGATGAACAGAGAACGATGAGCTGATGCTTGTAAGATAATTTCCTGATTTGCGGAGCCTATCTCGCAATTTGACGTCAGATTCTGCCCGTAGGAATGGGCAGAATCAGGGAATGGTATTCGAATCTGCTCAATGTCACACTTCTCTGAGAGACTCTCGCCCCAGAACTTGAGAATTCCGATCCATCCTCGAGAATTGTGATTACGAAGCTGGAAAATCATCGTTAGATACTCTGAAATATTGCTCCGTACCTCGACGAGCGGGGAACGATGGGCTGATGCTTGTGACGCTGTGGCCGGATTTTTGTAGTTCATCTTGCAATTTGATGTCAGATTCTACACGTAGAAACAGTCAGAATCAGAGACCGGTAGTGGAATCAGCTCAATGTCACTCTTCTCTGAGGAATCCATACACAAAAACATCCCAATCCCTATCCATCCTCGAGAATTGTGATCACAAAGCTGAAGAATTGTCGTTAAAAGTTCTAAAATACTGCTCTGTACCTTGACGAACGGGAAACGTTGGGGTGGTGCTTGTGACATGGAAGCCTGATTTGCAAATTGATCCCGTTACTTGACATCAAATTCTGCCTGGGCAAAGAATCAGAATTTAAAACGGTATCCAAATCTGCTCAATGTCACTCTTCTTCCACAAATTCACGCACAAACGCTTTCGAAGGGGAGATGCATAAATTATGTAAGAGCCTCAAGAGTAGGGAGGTTCCCGGGGGATTCTTACAAAGATCCTACGCCGTATTGAGGGGGTAGGTAGGAGGGTCAAGCTTATCTTACGTAAGCTCGATCGAGGGATGAAATTTCGATCACAACGAGCTGTATCAAGCGGCCGGCGCGACTGGACGCGGCATCTCGATGCGTGGCATGTGAAGTTACACGTTACCAAAGACCAAAGGTGGAGCTCTTATCGCTCTCTTTCTTTCATGGCTCCGAGATGTAAACACAAGAGGCAGCGATGCCGCGTACAATTATTATTTTTAGAACAAGTGCAGACCTGCGAACTTTTGTCTCCTGCTCTCTAATATGAACTTGCTTTACATTGCCATCGACGATCAGCGAATATAATAAAGAGCGCAGTTGGCCATGTGACTCGGAGCTGGCGAGTTGATGAAGTCAAAGAGTCTCTTTACATTCTCGATAACTACTAGTGACGTTTGCTGTAATGGACCTGAATTCCCCTATCGATCCGCGTATAAACGTTCACGAGACGTAGTTAATGGTCTGCGAAGTGATTCGGTACTGACGTTCCGTGCAAGTGTCTTTGTTCTCCTCGACTTATTTGCTGAAATGCCCTCGAAATCGAACAAAAACTTTGCGAAGTTCACCTTCAAAGAATTGTACGATCAATTTACGGATGGCTCCACGAAAGCGTTTGCTCTCAGAGAAGATACTCACAACAAAGACGTCCAAGTAGAATTGAATTTGGAGTGGAATGGTGCAAAAAAAAAAGATTTCTCAAGGATGATGCAGCTCATAAAATCTATACAACATGTTACAGAAATAGTGTATATCCCAGAAAAAATGAGTAGCGTGGGGTTTGTAATTTCGAATGGTGAGATTGAAATAGTTTGTAACGAATACCTGAGTTTGTAACTTTCATGAGAAAAATCGTTTTGCGTTGTTTCAGTAATGCTCCGAGTGTCATGTTTAACGGCTAACCATTACACCAAAGCATTACATCGAGCATTCTGCCAGATTATGGCTTGGGAGGGTATTGTAGTCAGCTGCTCTATCGTTGATCAATGATTAGAATTCTTGCGTGAGCAGTCGGGATACGGCAATATCATCAAATGATGCATTTTGCTGTGCGTGTTGGAGGAAACAACCAGTAGCCGTGGCAGCGTCGGCAGTGGCAGTGGCATCATTTGAATTGAATTAGTGCTCTTGTGGAGACAACCACACGGTGTTGTTCTCGGTGTTGATGTGATTTTGTGATGTGTCGGGGGTGGTGCGGGCGCAATGGGACTATCTTGGAATATTTCGCATAATTGAGACAGCTTCAATTGCCGCCGAGCAGACAGCTGCTGCCCCGGCCGCTGCAGTAGAAGTTCGAGATGCCGAGTTGCAGCAGAAGGTCGACATGCAGCGTTGCAGCCGAATTTCGCATCTTCAGCATCTCGTCGTCGATAGTTCGTAGTGCAGATGCGGTGGACCAGTGGGAGCATCTTGTAACATGCTTTCGGAGCACCGAAAGCATGAACCACGGCCATCGTGTGCGCGACGGTACCATGGGCATTTTCAATGTGAAGGTGATGGATGGTTATGTTGCCAGTCGCCGCGTGTGTGCCTGTTGCTTGTCTGCTGCGTACGCGCTGCGGCTACCATTCGGAGCGTGGTCGGTGACGGTAACTGCTTCGGTCCAACATTGGTAGTTTAATCGTTTTCGAGTTACGAGCAGTTGGTGCAATATCGTGTGTGGGCCAGCAGTGCGTTGTGTTGAGTGTTCATATGCATCCGCCGCGCACCGCGCATACTGTAGCAACGTGACACGTAGGCAGCGTTCTTCGGACTCATCAGTATCGTGTAATTTTGTAAATGCAGCTGTAGGGTACGCGGATCCTTTTCAGCTTGAGCAGCCAGACATTATTCTGATGCGGCGCCAGTTGGATGTACGACTCTCCATCGATGCTTTGGCGGCAGGCTCCAACGAAGAATTTTTCAATGCAGTGATGGCTTAAGGCAAATTGCTCCGCAGGCATACCTGGCCTTCACACTGCCACATTTGGCTGTGCGAGCGACACGCGTTCGAATGTTTTTGGTAAGTAATCCTATCACAACGCATTGCGCGTATCTAGACTGCTTCAGATCATGGAGATCAAGGGATATCGTCTGCTGGGATGCCGATCAGCTGTTTGGCACGCATGAGATGCGTGACCAACGTACATACCTGTATTTTTTCGTCCCTCCCTTTCTCTCTCTCTTTCACACCCCTTTTCCCCTCTCTGTCTCCTCTACTTATTCAGCTTGTGACACTTGCGGCCCCGGGCTTTGGCCTCGTCACGTGAGCAGGGCAAGCGGGTATATTTTTTCGTCGCATACGCTATTTCCTCTAGTCGGATCACACATCTCCTTTTTCGCGAACCTGGCGAAATCTTGCGACAATATTTTCCCGGACGGCGATGACCTCACGCGACGAGAGGATGTTCCGCGCAGATTCAAAATTTGATCGTTCAAGCGCCAAAGGAGCGCCCGCGCGAGCAGCGTGCAGAACATGTGCAGCCGCTGCAGGGTGTGGGGCTCACGCGTATCGAGTTGGACAGTGCGACGAGCAGCTGCGCTTATGCGTTATCAATCTCAAATCAATCCGAATGATTGTTAGACGACCATATCTGTGCGTCAAGAACGCTAGTTTCCCATTGTTGTAATACTGAATCTCAGAAATCGCAAAGCGAGTTGGAAGTTAATTATGCCCGGCAATAACGAATTTTTCTTCCGTATTGGGGCCATCGGAACCGAAGGTAGAATGATCTTGAGAATATGTCGAGTGTTCAGAACCACAACTTTCGATCTGACTCCTACTGTTGATTGTTTTTCTTGAAGAGATTGTCCATCAAGCCATGTTGGAGTGTTTCTATCGCTCTTGTTAGCTCCCGCTTATATCCGTCCACGGAGTGATTCTCTTGAAATGTCTACTCCTCTTCTCTCCGCTTCTAATTGAATATCATGGATTTTTCTAGAAGAACGCGTAAAATGTTCAGCGATAGCAGATTGAGATGTAGCTTCAGTGTAAATTGATCCGATAGATCGATTAATTCTATCTTCTGTAGTGTCCGTATCGATATTTCAGTGAGATCTGGGGATTCACCTGGTGGTAGCTCGATTGTAGTCATAAAGATTTCTCCATCCGTTTCAGACGTCAAATATTGTTTAGCCGTCGTTGAGTACTTGTAGGTTTCCTCGTCGAAACTCTTCAAAAACCCTCGTCAAATTTTCCTCATCTTTGTCAGATGGATGTTGTTCTCCTCGTCGGATGTCCTTTTCAATCTTCATCGGATTGATTCTCCTATCGTCGTCGCCAATTGTGGTGTCCATATATTGTCGATAATCGAGTTTGAATAATGATGTTCATTGTAGGAATAGTAGTGCATTAGGTGGCCCGTTTTACACTGAGTCCTATCATTGGAAGCTTGTCTTATACACTATCGCATATGTCCTATTTAATATGGATATGCGTTGGCATACAGAGTAGAAGTGCTGACCGCTGATCATGTTCTTATCATTGTGGAAGGGAATGCTGTTCCCTATTCCTCAAGGTTCCACACACTTTATCACATTCACTCAACCAACTGTCGAGTATACATTGTACATTCGCAATACATCACAGAATCTATTTTTTCAACTCACCAACATAGGGATCCAATTGTGAATTATTATGAATATCATTTTGAAGGGCAAAATTGAATTTTTTTCAAACAATATTCAAATTCATATCGAGATGTTCTCAAACTATAGTATGACCATTGAAAATAACCGTGAACTTTGTAGAATTCATTTTTCATTCAGGAAGGTGGGATAGAATTTTTCAATTCTGTTCATTTTCCCATCCTCCAATGAAAATCGATATTACTATTCAGTTGCAAGATATCGTAAGTCATCTAACTGACCTGCAATATATTATCCAATCTTCCATGATTTTTTCTATAAACAACAGCTATTATCCTTTGATACAAATCGATGAATTCGAATCTAGTTGGATCGAGAATTCTCGATTCTGAATGAATTTTTCCTTTCCTTAATATTTTCACTTCCATTTCAAGACTAAGGACAATATAATGACTTTATCAATCAATAATACTCATATCAATAAGAATCTGTTACGTTTCGATAGAATTGAATATTGATGGAATTCTCTGTGTCACTTGATGTGGGGTGAACGTTTTCATTCTCTCACCTCCCATTCTAAACGCTGATGAAAATCTGTCGACTTATATTAGATTCATCTCGACTTGAATTGATGAAGTCTATTCCGAATAGATTGTTTAGAAAATTGGAGAACATTCAACTATCATTCCTACGATCTTGATTCATTACTCAATGTAAAATTTTGACTTGCTCTTTTTCCATGGATATTGAGGGCGCCGTCGAAGATTGACTTACCTTTGATATAAAAGACTTCTATACAGTTATCCAAATAGTACCGGACTCCCTCCGTATCTCCCCAGAGTTATATCGTGCAAAAAATTTCGGATACAAAATTGTTGGAGATCGAATGAAGGACCAGATGTGCCCCTCACCCCCCCCCCATTTGGCCCATTGTGGCTCAGTTTTAATTTTCAAATAAATACCCCCATTTTCCACCTCAGATTCTGAAAGAACAGGAAATTTCCCGTCCAGACAGGGCTTTGTCACATTGGTCAAGGCGACCTCCAGGGGAATGAAGGTCATAATAACGCACGAAGTACGGGATCCCCGTATCTCCCCAAGGTTTCGTCATGCAAAAAAATTTTGAATACAAAAGTTGTTGAATATTAGATTAAGGTTCAGATGATCCCCCCCCATTCCGTCTCCCTCAACAGCCCCCCATTTGCCCCATTATGCCTATTTCGGAATTTTAATTAGGAACCCCCATTTTTCACTTCAGCTTCTGAAAGAATGAAAGATTTTACGTCCAAATAGGTCTCTATGACATTGGTAAAGGTGACCTCCAGGGGTAAATGGGGGTCATGATAACCTACGAAGTACGGGACCCCCCCCCCCCCGTCCCGTATCTCCCCAGGGTTGCGTCGTGCAGAAAAAATGTTGGATATAAAAGTTGTTGGATATCGGATGGAGGTTCAGGTGAGGCCCCCTCAAGTTGCCCCAGTGTGGCTAACTTCGAATTTTCAAATCTCAAAGTCGACCTCAATGGGGCAGATTGGAAGGGTTTGAGGGGAATTGTAAGGGGTGCATCCGAACCCTCGTTCGATATCCAGAAACATTTGTATCTAACATTTTCCTGCGAGACGTAACCCTGGTGAGATGCGGAGGGGCGGGCCGTACTTCGTAGGTTATCATGACCCTCATTCACCCCTGAAGCTTACCTTGACCAATGTTATGAATTATCTGGACGTGAAATTTTCCGTTCTTCCAGAATCTGAGGTCAAAAATGGGGGTTCCCATTGAAAAATTCAAAGTTAGCGATCTCAATAAGGCAGATGGGGGGGGGGATTTGGGGGAAAAATCTTAGTTCGTATTTGATATCCAACAATTTTTGCATCTAACATTATTTGTCTGACGTAACCCCGGGGAGATACATGGGGTTCCGTACTTCGAAGGTTATTATGACCCCCATTCACCCCCTGTCTTTATGACATTGGTCACCTTGACCAATATCATGAAGACCTATATGGACGTGAAATTTTCCGTTCTTCCAGAATCTTAGGTCAAAAATGAGGGTTCCTATCCGAAAATTCAAAGTCAGCCATATTCGGGCGGACGGGTGGGGGGGGGGGGGGGGGGGAGGGCGCGCATCTGAATCTTCATTCGATATCCAACAACCTTTGTATTCAACATTTTTTGCATGACGTAACCCTAGGGAGATACGGGGGAGGGGTCTCGTCCTTTGTTGGTTTTCATCACGCCCCCCCCCCCCATTCACCCCTAGAGGTCACTATGACCAATGTCACAAAGACCTACCTGGTCGTCAAATTTTCCGACCTTTCAGGATCTAAATCCAAAAATGGGGGTTCCTATTAGAAAATTCAAAGTTAGCCACAATGGGGTGGAGGGGGGTTGGGGGGTTGAGGCACATCTGAACCTTCATCTAATATCCAACAACTTTTGTACAAAACAGTTTTTTGCACGATGTAACTCTGGGGAGATATGGGGCGGGGGGGGGGAGAAGGTCCGGTACTTTTTGGATATACCGTAGATATACGCAGGTATACCAAGTAATGATCACGGTGACCCTGAGAGGCAGGGAAGTCAAGAATGGAAGAAATAGAAAAATTCTTGTTGTGTTTGATTTGAGGTGTCTGCACGATCATTTTCCAGAACAAATCAAAAAGTCCATTTGTCATTTTTGGAATAAACTCGAATTTTGATTTCTCCATTATATACAGTACCCTCCAAAATTAATGAATGATGGATAGTCTTAGTCAATCAATGAAATCTTCAATGCGGTTCGTCGTATGGAAATTTTTGAAGGAGCATCTCAAAGATCACGAAAAAATCTGTCGATTCATGTATTTTAAATATTTCAAAAGTATTTTTTGGTCGGTCTCAGTCGGGCTTCATTCAATTGTAAAAATTCTCACGGGATGTTGTAGATCGTCCAAAAATCTACAAGTTTGGTTCTCTTCAAAATTTTCCTGTGACCCTTCCTATCTGACACACGAGCTCCAAAGGAAAATTGTGTATTAACATGAGGTGCTTATGGAGATACCGACGCTGGCACTGGTTCTATTCTCTCTCGCTCTATTCTGGTGCAAAATTGAATGAAAAAAATATCATAGCACATGATTTCGACGTGGAATGATCTCATCTTCCAGGATATTTGATCAGATTTTGTCTCAGATTTGAAGTGACAACGATTTTTCAAGTTTTATTATGAAATTTGATTTATTCCATGTTTTGGCCGTTCATATTACATTTGAGATAAAATCTGATAGAATATTCTGAAAGATGAGATCATTTGACGTCGAAATCATGTGCCATGATATCTTTGCCATTTAATTCCGCACCAGAATAGAGCGAAAGGGAATGGAACAGGTGCCAGGCTCGGTATCTCCATAAGCAGCCTGTGTAATACAAATGTTTCTCTCTAAGCTCGTGGCTCCGGCGGGAAGGGTCGTAGGAAAATTTCACAGAGAACCAAACTTGTAGATTTTTAGACGATCTACAACATCCCGTGAGAATTTTCACAATCGAATGAATTCCGTCGAAAATACAAGTGATTGATTGATGGATCAATTTTTAGAAATTTCAACGTCGACTGAGACCAACCAAAAAATACTTCTAAAATGTTTAGAACACATGAATCGATAGATTTTTTTGTGATCTTCAAGATGCTCTTCTCAAAATTTCCATACGACGAACCACATTGAAGATTTCGTTGGTTGACTGAGACTATTCATTATTCATTAATTTTGGAGGGTAATGTATAATATGTGAAAAATTGTGTCCATGACGGAGTGTTTTTTTGGTCATATTGCTTTCTCAAAGAGAAAGGGTTGTATTCGTGACAAGATATTTTTGCTCAATTTTTTCACTCAAATCAATTTTCCATCCTAAAAATCTTCATCGATAGCGAATCGGCTTTCACCATTTTGTTCCTCTCGCCGAAATCTTCCTATTGTAAGTCACGGTTTTTCCTCCAGGCTTATCCCTAGCCCTCCACCAATTTAACTTCCGCTGTTGTTATCCGTGTCCGTTTGTATGTGTGTCTGTGCAACTTAATTTTTTCGTCCACGGTTTCTCCTCAGCCTTCCGACCGATTTTTCCCAAATGTATGTGGGTGGTAGAGCACCATGCGAAGATGTGCTGGAAGGATTCGTAGCTCAAACTATTGAACAGTTCTCGATAAATGACTCTTCGAAAATGAAAATGTCAAAATTTTCCTAAAATCGATTATATTATACTCAAATATCTTTTCTCAAAATCAACACATCAAATTCTGCTTCACGTAAACAACCATTTCGTTTTCCGTCAATTGGTTAACGTGCAATTTTCATTCATATCTATCTCTACCGATTGAATCATGAATCTCCTATCAATGAAAAAACGATTGGTGAGTTTCATGAGTAATTTCATAATTGTAGTCTATTGGTCTTCAAGGGTGAGCACATTTCGACGTGAAAAAGCATTCTGCTAATATCATTTGGCAGCGTATTCCAGTTGTACGTCGGAAAGAGCGGGGACGAACCCGAATGTCGCGTATGACCTGGGTTCCCCGCCATCATCTTGATTTCCAATATTGTTTGATATATTCCTACAATGATTCCATACTACTCATAAGATCGAGAACTGAAACATATTTTAGTTTTAGACTCTTCTGTGATTTGTTGTGATCAATAACCTTCCGTAAATCAATGAGCCTATCTGATCAAAAGGATCACCAAGCATACCGATTATATATGCAAATTATACCGATAAGGTGGATCTCATCGATATTTTGACTCTATCGCTCGATTTGGTGAAATACATTTAATGAATGAATTTATCGTTTTTTCGAGCCACTTATAGGTAATCCTCGCGCTCAGGCGGCGATCACAGTTTGACAAATGTCAAACTGCGACCTTCGAGGCTCCACTTTCATAGTGGCTGCATCACGAAGGGATTTTTCATTATCTTGGATTTTGCAATTTTTCATTGAAAGATTGACCGAGAGATGAAAAAATTCTTCCTCGGGCGGGACTTGAACCTCGCAATCTCCGGTACTCCGGACCGACGCCTTAACCAATTAGACCACCGAGGCGATTGCGTATTAGGGTGTCCGTTATTTCCCAAGTTGGACGCAAGGCTTAGGTCGCCCCCTAGATCATCTTGTTATCACCAAAAAATGATATCCCAACCGCGACCGGTGCGAAAATCGACCTCTAAACCGTGCCTCTAGAGTCAGGGGCTTTTCCATATGGATAGTCCAGCGTAGCTTTCTTGAGATGCTCGGACACTCGTAGCTATTGGCCACCAACACCTTAATACGAGTCTAAACGGCCTCTAAGGTACTGTTTCCGACGTAAAATTTCATGCTGAATTCGAATTCATTGTTAGTTCCACTCTAAATGAGTCACCAGACTAGTTATTTGATGCTTTTTGAGGAGAAAATGGACTTCTCTACGCAAAAACGCCCTCATTTTTGTTGTTTCCAACCTTCTGAGAGCTAGGGGTGTTTTGGATTGATCATGTCCCACGTGAAATTGTGTGCAGGATTTGAATCGGTTATTGATACTAACCTAGGGGAGTCACCAGACTAGCTGATTAATGTTTTTCGATAAGTAAGAGGTGTTCTCCACGCAAAAGAGCTCCCATTATAGCTGTTTCCGACCTCCTGAAAGCTACGGATATCTCAAAACAATCATCTCTCACGTGGAATTGTACGCTCAATCGATATTCATCATTATTCTTCTCCTAGAAGAGTCGCCAGACTAGCTAATTCATGATTTTCGAGAAAAGAATGGATTTTCTCGAGTGTAAAACCCCACCTTAATGGTATTTGATGGATTCCGTTCAAAAACGACCCATGAAAAATAGTGATGTCTTGGATCGGTATCTCGTAGTTTTGAATCGATTCTGTGGTCCAAAATATGGAGTTCCTACCCACCGGGTGGTCCCAAAAAATTTCGGAGACGCCTGCGGAGCTATTTCTGTTTCGCTTTTTGATTCCACCGAAGCATAAAAATCGTGATCTTTTTTTACTAAATTGAACATATCTCGAGTTTGGGTCGAGATAATGCAACGCGGTTTCCATCATTCGAAAGCTCTTGAAGAAACCTATCAAAAATGACCTCAAAAATTTTCGTTCAGCTTTTTCAGGCCCTGATCAGGCAAAATCCGGAAAAATCAGGCAAACCTGATTATCTCAAACAGCATTTTTTTCAATTTCTCAAAAATATGATTTCTCATGCAAAATCGCACGATCTTTAAGATGGAACAAGTCCATAGTTGATTTTTCACGGTGATATGAGTCTTTTAGTCAATTTTCTGATTTTCCATCCTCCAACCAATCAGAAAACAGATATTTCTGCGCATGCGCGTGGTTTGCCGAATTCGTAAGTAGTTTCAATCGAAAGCTGAGGGGATTTTCTTGAAAATGACCCCTTACAAAAGTCAATTCCATGTTCCCAGTCAGGAACTACGGCAACTTGATTGAAAAAGAAGGATAGCCAGAGCGAGATGACCTACCTATCGTGAACCAGAGTCTTGAGACCTTCTCTTGCATCCATGCTGTCAGTTGTGTTAATGATCTCGATGTCTAAAGAATCGTGTATCTTCAGTTCCAGTCGAGCAAATGTAGTTCTACACTAGGTCATTTTGAAGGGAATTTCTTCAGCTTTTGATTGACACTACTTAAAAATCCGGCAAACCACGCGCATGCGCAGAAATCTCTGTTTTCTGATTGGTCGGAGAATGAAAAATCAGGAAACCGAACAAAAAATGCATAACACCATGAAATATCAACTTCGGGCTATTTCCATCGCAAAGACCGTGCAATTTTGCATAAGAAATTAGGTTTGCCTGATTTTTCCGGATTTTGCCTGATCAGGGCCTGAAAAACTTGAACAAGAATTTTCAAGGTTATTTTCGATGAGATTTTTTAAGATCTTCTGAATGGTGTGAACCGCGTTAGATTATCTTGAGCCAAACTCGAAATATATTCAATTTAGTAGAAGAAGATCATGATTTTGATGCTTTGGTGGAATCAAAAAGCGAAACGGAAATAGCTCCGCAGGCGTCTCCGAAATTTTTTCGGGAAAGATGAAGTTTCCACCCACCTCTTGGTGAGTGGAAACTTCATATTTCGGTCCACAGAATCGAACTAAAACCACGAGAAACCGATCCTAGACATCACTATTTTTCATCTGTCGTTTTTAAATGGAATCCATAATTTCTGACCTCCTGAGAGCTACCGACATCTCACAAGGGTCATCTCTAACTTAATAATTGTATGCTGGATTCAGATTCATTGTTAATCACCAGAAAAATCACCAGAGCAGCTCGTTCATGAGTTTCGAGGAGAAGATGCATTTTTCCGCGTGGAAATCCCCATGATACCTCCATTCTCGACCTCCTAAGTGCTAGAGCCGTCTCAACAATCTCCTTTTCAACATGAAATTGTACTCTAGGTGCAAATCTATTATCAGTTTACCCTCAAAGAGGCCAACAGATTAGCTCATCAAAGTCATCTCACGCAAAAATGGAACTTCCCGTATTGAAACTACAGAATTGTCACTGTCCGTAGACAACTGACAGCAACGGGTGGCTTGAGGCGACCACTTGAGGTTGAAGATATTTGAGTTGATCCGAATACTTGCCCATCATTCATCACGAACGTGACTTGATCAAATCATTTTCCGAAAAGTAAAATTCTATGCCGAACCGTTTTCCACTCATTCTCGGCATCGGAATACTCTCCACAGTGAGGAACCAATACAGATGTGGTCGCCCAGAACCTATATAATTGAGGGGGTGGGTGGAAAAAGGGCTCAATTCCAAAACTGTCATTTTGAGAAAATCAATAAAAACTTGATAAAAACCGCTACCGACATAATTGGACGAGTTGACCTGACTCATTTCGAAGAAAATAGCATTTCCAAAATAGCCCAACCCGAGCCGGGGTTTAAATTTGATTTTGAGGTCTTTTCAGCAATTTCAAAAAATGCAATTACGCCCTTTCTCCCAATACAGGGTCAAATTTCGGCCTTCTTTCCTCACAAAAGGTGGAATTAAATCTCGCGATCAAGTCCAATCGTCTCCAAATGTTTTGAGAGTGTTCCTGGGCATGTTTTGAAAGATATAGGCAGCCCCCGCTATCCGCGGTTGATGTGTATGAAGAGAATGTCGCAAATACCGGGACCTTGGCCTTACGGGAAAAGTGAGGTTACGTATTCGTATGTGGATCTGTGAGTGAGCAAAAAATCCAAACATCATCTTCAATCAACAAATTCATGTAAGAAGCCTAGCGAGTTGACTCATAAATGGAAGATACGGAGTAACAGTATGATACGATTGAAGAACTACTGGAATTCACTCGGGAATCAGTTGGAAAAATCTATTCACGAGCGTGCGGATGAAGAGCTCAGACACTTTTGACTAGCGAGATTGACAAACATACAATCTCTGGGGAGTGGCCATGGGAAGTTCTAAGAACTTCAGCCATTTTTCCTAGTGGCAAGCAAATTCGACAATTCTTCCGAAAGCCTCAAAGTTCATTGTCACGTTTTTTAACTGACGAATATGCGTTCTTTCTACGCACGATGCCATGAGTAGAATTCAGATAGTACACAGGTACACTGATAACTGTGTCGTATAACGAATTCATCAGTTTTGGGAAACAATAACAATATCAACACCCTCGAAATGATGAACACTCAATCACAAAATTGGTTTGGAAGAACACATTCGGATGAAATCCATCGAAAATTCATGTTTCATGAGCTAACTTATCTCGAAGATCCAGATCCAAACCGCGAATAAGCGAGTCAGGGCACCGCAAATACCGGGGAATGCCGCAAATCAGAAACCGCAAATAAGCGAATTCCGCGAATACAGGGACCGCGAATAGCGGGGGCTGCCTGTATCTGATTACTAGGGGGTGGTTCGATTCATGCTCCACGGTTCTATGGCCACAAAAAGCTTCCTCCAGTCGTGTGAAAATGACGATAAATTCTCTTCACTAGGGAAAGCTGAAAATACTCAATTGGGTGGTGAAACAACATGTTTTCATCGTTACATTAGGTGAAAAAGCGTTTCCAGGCTCTGAAGAATTTTTATAAAATTTTTCTTCGGTAATTAGGCCCTTTTTCCAGATCCGCCCTCACTTACGCCCTGTTACGGAGTAATGACGCCTTTTTGAATCTTTTCAGTCAGGTACTTAAGCACTTTTTCTAAATCCTGTTAGGTTAAGCAAAAAATTAAGCTCTGCTTCTGAAATTTGATCACAGCAGTTACGCCCTTTTAACATCCTATCATTGCACTTACGCCCTTCCATTGTGCAGATGAAAGGGCTTAATGGTGGTTACGCCCTTTTATCTGCCAGACGGTCTTACGAAAACGGATTTCGGAGGGTGGTAGACCTTGGTATTGGGGCTCAAAAAAAGCGATGTCCGGAAAAAGGGCATAACGGCGGTTACGCCCTTTTTCCACCCACCCCCTTAATTGCAATCCTCCCTGCTATCTTCAGTGATAGATATCCAAGCACACCGCCATGCATCAATTACTTTCCCCGATCTGATGCGTCTCGATGCGTCGACGATGAAGCGCCATTGTTGCAAATACGTGGGTCTATTGTAGATTCACCATCATGGAATAAGATCTAACATCAGATTCATATTCAACCGTATTAGTCGCCAATCGATATTCTTGCTTGTTACTCGATACAATAAATAGTTCTTGATGAATAGAAGCGATGAACACAGTTGACTATGTCCCAATCTCATCAGTTAGGTGGTGATCTGTATTTGCTAAAAAATTATTCACCTCAGATTGTGGGTTATAAGTTACCCACAAATCCTAGGAGTTTACTTCTTCAACTGAAGATGGTCGAGAAAGAAATTGACTGAGGTGAAAGTCACCTAAAGCCACTCGTTACTGTCAGTTGTCTGCGGACAGTGCCTACTTTGTAGTTCCAATACGGGAAATTCCATTTTCGCGTGAGAGGACATTGATTAGCATATCTGGTGCCCCTCCGAGAGGGAGATGATGATAGATTTGAATCTAGAGTACAATTTCATGTTGGAAAGGAGATAGTTGAGACGACTCTAGCACTTAGGGGGCTGAGAATTGCGGTAACATGAGGATTTCTAGGTGGAAGAACGCATTTTCTCCTCGAAAATCATTAACTCGCTGCTCTCGTAATTTTTCTAGACTTAAATTGAAAATGAATTTGAATTCAGCATACAATCATTACTGGAGAGATGGTCTTTATGAGATGTCGGTAGCTCTCAAAAGGTCAGAAATACCAATAAGGTGGGGTTTCACGCGTGGGAAAATCCGTTCTTTCCTCGAAAATCATCAATTAGCTAGTCTGGAGACTCTTCTAGAAGCAAAATAACAATGAATATCAATTGAGCGTACAAATCCACGTAAGAGATGATTGTTGTAAGATATCAGTAGCTTTCAGATGGTATAATGGGAGCTTTCTTGCGTGGAAAACACTTCTCACTCCTCAAAAAACATTAATCAGCTAGTCTGGTGACTCCCCTAGGTTAGAAGCAACAACCAATTCAAATCCTGCACACAATTTCACGTGGGACATGATCAATCCAAAACACCCCTAGCTCTCAGAAGGTTGGAAACAACAAAAATGAGGGCGTTTTTGCGTAGAGAAGTCCATTTTCTCCTCGAAAAGCATCAAATAACTAGTCTGGTGATTCATTTAGGGTGAAACTAACAATGAATTCGAATTCAGCGTGAAATTTTACGTCGGAAACAGTACCTTAGAGGCCGTTTAGACTCGTAATGAGGTGTTGGTGGCCAATAGCTACGAGTGTCCGAGCACCTCAAAAAAGCTACCCTGGACTATCCATATAGAAAAGCCCCTGACTTTAGAGGCACGGTTTAAAGGTCGATTTTTGCACCGGTCGCGGTTGGGATATCATTTTTTGGTGATAACAAGATGATCTAGGGGGCGACCTAAGCCTTGCGTCCAACTTGGGAAATAACGGACACCCTATTGCGTATTCACTCGCTCGGGGAAGCCTTCTCTCTTCTCTTGTGGCAATCTTTCGATGCGGTCAATCAAATATGCAAATTATACCGGCCGGTATAATTTTTTCATCTCTCGGTCAATCTTTCAATAAAAAAATTGCAAAATCCAAAGAAATAAAAAATCCCTTCGTGATGCAGCCACTATGAAAGTGGAGCCTCAAAGGTCGCAGTTTGACATTTGTCGAACTGTGATCGCCGCCTGAGCGCGACGATTATAAGTGGCTCGAAAAAACGATAAATTCATCCATTAAATGCATACCGATTATAGTATAATCTGAGGAAAGTGTAAGTTCCCCTAGGGTAACCCTTACTTCCACTTATACCTTATGTTACCACAGGCAATTCATTCAGATATGATGTTGAATCAAAATTCGAGTGTCACAAATATAGTACAATATATCATTTTGCTACTGAGTATATGTGGAATATAGTGTTTGGGATGTAGTTTCTTAGACTTATCCTAAACTCAACGTTCTGCGTTGATGTAGATCGTCACTGGAAGCATCTTGAGTAGGCTGATGGTAGTAATGATATGTTGTAGCGTAAGAGTATGTTGTCGGTACAGTAGAATCATTTGGTGTTGACTCATTAGTTGACAGTTGTTGCGGCTACTGTAGATGGAAGGTTGAGGAAGTTGCCTCGACCCTTCAATGACGAATACCAAAAAAATATCAAAATCATACTCTCAAAAACTATCCAGAGCTTAAATTCAGTTCGAGGACCAACAAGGAGTAAGGGTTTAGAAGCTTTCAAAATATTCGAATTGACAATGTCAATGATCAATAAGAAAAGAAACTTGGATATCAAACACTCGAGCCTTATTCAGTGTCAAAACCCATAAGTAATTCTTAAATTCAAGGTGAGAAGAAGAAGGAGTTATGAAATGGGAAATCAAGTCTATTGAGATGTATGTGAATTAGGAAAAATGAAGCTTTGACTATGAAAGAAATATGTCAACGAGTAGTAATTCTTGGGTTTATTCAGTCAAAAGAGATAAAACCGTGAGTTTCTGGACGCAACGGCGTACACAACTCTACATATAGAATTATGAATATAGCTTTATTTGGGTAAGCAGCTTATTGGACAGTTGAGGGTTCTGCTACAGCAGCAAGGAGCCCTATGCGTGGTACGGCGCCAAGCTTGGGGAACCTCATCCGGGACACACAACTCTATGATGAAGCATCACGTAAGAGATGCTCGGGCAGTACTAAGAGATATTTGACCTGGACCACGGGTGCCGGGTCGCCCTTCTCCCCCAAGATTCTCTTACACATTTGTACTATCGAGAAGATGAAGAATCCGGGATGATACGCGACCCGGACCCTGTGGTCCTCCCTTGTAAGTCGAATACTATGGTAGACTGGGCATTGTTCGATACTGACAATGGAGAAATACACTTAGCCTGGTCACCGACGAGACAATTCAAGTCTGACTACGTTGAAAAAAACATGACCAAGAACTGGATAACTTGACTCCTTTTCAAGAATGACAGCAGAATATTCACTTGGCCTGGTCAATGTTCAGACAACTCCAGTCTGGTTATGTAGAGGAAAATTTCATCAAGAACTGGATACCTTGGCTACCTTTGAGTCTGTTCGAAAAGTCACCAGCCAGAACTGACCAACTTGACTATCTTCAGAGACTGACGAAGCAGAAAAGAAAATTCGCTTAGACCAGAGACAAGACAACTGAGAAGTCCATATGTTGAAAGAGTGACCACAAGAGAATTACTAAGTAGAAGAGAATGATAGTCTGCGAATATTGCGAGACTAACAAACGACTTATGCGCTACTCTCAGTCAACAACCCGACAACTCAAAAGCGAGTGCCTTGGAATAGTGACTACACGCAAAACTGGTTACTTGATGAATTTGCGACACTGACAACGTAGAAAATACACTAGGTGTGATCCCTGATAATGTTCCCCTGAGTTTCGGACTGAAATGCGAAAGATCAGATGGGTGATGCATGATCATCTAAACATCAAATATGTGGCCTTTGGCCAGAATCGATGGTTAAACCTACTCGCGGAAATTTCATTATTCCAAACTCTAGACTTGGCGAATGTTTTTCTAAACAACTAATCAAATCCATTCCGCTCCCTCATGAAAGATCTGAATTCCCACAATCTCCCAAGCCCAAGGAGCAAACCAAAAGTACCATAGTGAGTCATTGATTGGACACTAAGACAGTGACATTGGAGTGCCTTTATTGAAGTGTAGCAAAACATGTCTCATTATAACCTCATGTGAGACGATATGATTCGACAAAGAAATACCATTGGGGGGTCATCAAACTCTTGATGATCTGTCGCAACTCCAACGAGACTTATTCCATGAAACATACATTGATTTAATTCTCACAGCTATGAAGTGAGAAAGTGCAGTGGAGGCTGGAGCTAATTGAGAGGTGTCAAAATCGAGTGCACCCGTGAGTAATCATATGCTCACGCCCCCGCTCATCGACGTTCCGTGTCATTTGTCACTCACATAATGGAACACGCCCTAGACACTTCTCACTTGCACCAGGATTCTCACAATCTTCTCCACGAGTACGAATCTGAACAACAGTCGCTTGGTTGAGGAGCATCCGAAAGTGTCGGCTGCTCCGTGCCGACAGCCCTGCTAACTGCGCTAACATTTGTTCGCTGATCGCCGGAGTGCTTATCGAGATGAGCCAATTTGTTTCAATTTTCTCTGCGATTATTGCTTACCAAAGTCTATGAGTCCGGATGGTGATTCCTTGGGCTATTCCGCATCTCGGAAAGGTTTAATCATCCAAGTCAGTTGCGTGATAGTGTAATAATACGTCATTTTCGGATGCAGCGATGCTGTTGTACTTTGGCTTGAATTGTGATGAATCCAGTGTCAGCTCAGCAGGTTCCTGACCTTCCTAAGGTGAGGAGGCATTCGATTCGTCATCATCTGGAATTTTAAGGTATTCCGGACGATATTCGCGGAGAAAATTGCAACAAATAGGGGGTTGCGACTATTACAGATCTCCACATATCGGACAGCCACATCTCCTTAAGCCTCAGAGATCATGGGTCTTTGCAAATTGCGAGATATTAATCAGAGAGGAATAACGCCGATTTTTCGGAATACACCAAATTTCTGTAAAATTAATAACTTTGTATGGAATTTGTCCCAATCAAAGAAAAACCATCACACGTTATCTTCCCTTGCGTGTTTTGACCGGTTGGACCCTATCTCGGTAGTCTAGAAAGCTAGGGTGAAGAAGAATTCAGATAAGAGGAGATGACGATGGATGATTCCCAGCCTATTTCACGTATGGAGTTGTCCACTCATATGCACGGGTTTTAGCCTTCCTGTCATCACCTGCTCATCTCTACGTTGTGATGCCTCCTAGTTCTTTCAGATTAACGGAATCGGTCTCAGCAGGTCAAAATACGTAGAATCATACAGTTCGTGATCATTTTTGATTTATTGGAATGATCTGTATGCGCAAACTACCAGCCTTACTGAATTTTGAGTGTCACCCAAAAAATTGGTACATCTCTTTTCCGATCCGTGTCTCGCAATTGGCGAGGTCCATAACTTCTAAGGCTCAGGCGGATCCGGTTATAAGATTCGACGCTCGAAAATGCCTGAAGGACCATTGTTTGATCACTGTTTGGCACCGCGGGGGTGGTTCTGCACGCTGTAAGTTCGCTTTGGTGAGTAATGTTGAAATGACAGTTCCCCTTTTTTCTGGGAAACTTGAGGCCTTTCGCTCCACCCCAAGATCTCTCCTTGGGAATCCTGGTGGGATATTTTCCTAATTCACGCGTGGAATGGCAAAAAATGTGACCCCATGCGCACTGATATTCGAAAATTCCCATTTTTCGGCTCGGACTACGTCATCTCATCGACTTGAACGAATCGTCGTTTGCTAGCATAACCAGTAAGAACGCACTGAATATCGAGAAACGTCCTCTCTTCTAACGAACTACTCATCGAGATCATGGTGTCTTGCTAGACATGGACTCACAAGATTACCGTTCCACAGTGCATAGATTCTATATTGTATTTGTAACAATCATCATCCTCCTCTTCTCTCATCCCAAGTATCGTGCGTAATACTCGGTTGTATTTTCAGGAAATGTCATACAATCTCCATGACAAGACTGTTGATTGGAAATTGATACGATCTCTTGAACCGGCATCCATCGTCCATGCAAGGTGTACATCTTTACTTACTGAGAGTAATGTATTCGCTCAAGTAACTGTTCGGATGCATACTCAGCAGGTGCGTCAATTATTTATCTGCCCCCTTGATCATCAGATATTATGAGCAAAAAATCCTTCAGGGAAATTCTCACGATCTCTTCTCCTTGATACTATGAAAGAGTAATGCAACCGTTCGCTCTCAGATTCTTCGGAACTTCCTGTGATCCTTAGGCCCTAAGAGGAGCATCTCCTGCCTCTCTCGCGCTCATCTGGAAGCAGTCACAGCTTGAGCCGAGGGGTACACCACAAAACGTCTCACGGTCGCTCGAGCGCTAGCTCCCTCCACTTATTTTCATTCACGTCCGTTTCAGAATGTCCAATCTGCTCTAGCAGCAGGACCAATTGAGCATAACTAAATGCAAACAGCAGCTACCGGCAAGCGAATGGGCGAGATGAACGTAAATGGCGATATACTGGACTGTTTGCCGAGATACGCACCTATCTTCGCAAATGACCATCAACGGCAGCAACTGGCCAGCAAACGGCAGTGGATGGAGACGAGTGGCGCGCGACAGTACTACTCACCGAGCACCACACCGGGCGCTCCACTCCGCCTCGCCTTAGTCAATTCATGACCGATCAGCTCTCTTGCTTTCCAATTCATCGAAGATGATTACGTTCACTGCCCTTGAGAATTAAAAAATTATCGTGCTTAAATTGCCATTGGAAATTTTCTCGAGCAAGCACGAGTCGGTAAGTATTGAGGAATAGAAAACAAAGAGGCTCGCCGGCGAGGCCCGCCACACCGAAGTGTTACAGGCAATGTAACGAATAATTTCGAATATTGAGAATATTGTAACGCTCGCCCGATTTTACATTTTCAGTCAGCTCCACCAATGCAAGTTTGATACTGTTCGACGTGTCTCGCCACACGGTGGAGGCCGTGTGTAGGTCATGCCACGGCACCCGCAGGGGTGCTGGGGGCAAGTATCCTTCGTTTTCGGTACGAAGCCACAAGAGGGACCACACAGCGGGAGAATTGAGTTCTTTCGTGGGTGTTGACCATAGAGGCGGGTTTCGAACAGTTTTTTTGATAGTCGTTTCTTTGTTTACCGAATGAAGTTAGTTTTGAATCGGGCAAGCGGACTGCCTTTTTCTGGCATTCTTGTTTCGGGCTTGTTTAGCTTAACAACGATTCCTAACCTAGTCTAAAACATATATATTGATTTGATTATTGATATTAGTTTGAATTCAATTTCAATTGAGTAATAATAAATATCTTTTTCTCTAAATACGCCCTTACAACTAATCATTTACTACATTTTGGTGCCGAAACCCGGGACCGAAGGCGCGCCCGTTTGGAGAATGGTAAAAAAAAGGGTAGCCGACATCGCTGCAGCGCATAAATCAACGAAGCGAGCGCGACCTGGGGTATCAACGACAGTGGCAGAAGGTCAATGTGCTGCGGGGGATGTTTTAAGGTCTACATCGAGGCGGCGTGCACCAGCAACTGCGCCTCCAGCCGGCGTTGCGGCTTTCGTCTATGCAACACGTCAGCGAGCTACGACGAGGGTTAACATCGACCCGACGGGTTTACGTCGCAAAGCAGTCGCCGCGACCACTGCTCAACCTCCGAGTTCAACGGCGGCTGCCCCAATTCGTCGTCGACAGACGCCAGCGGTAGCACCCCCTGAGGCGATCGCTAACCTCAATTCGGCGACCTGCGACCCAGCGCGCACAAAGGCTTCGGCGAGCAGTGTACAACGCATCGTCACCACTGCAACCATACATGCGCCACCTACGACTATCGCCGCACGCACCGCTACAACACGACCCGCGGCCGATCGCCGATCTCGTCAGCAACCCGTAACTTTGGCTCCTGTAAACGACAATGATGAGCGATTGCTCGCTGCCAGTGGTACGCACCGACAACGGCCTGGAACTTCTACCCAAAAAGCTGCCGCCGAACGTCGTCCAGCCAACGTATCTGCGGCTAAAGATCGATTTCCTGTGGGTGACGCCTATTTATATATGTTCTCTACATTCGAATATGATTCTCGTTAAATGCGATCATGATTTATCCAGCCTTGATACAAATGATTTTGAATAACTTCCATTGTGATTGCGGGTAATCTGAGTCCGTTCGCTCTTCCGTATAGAGATCTACTGGGAAATCAACCCTTGAAAAACGTCGGCAACGCAACCACGCGACAGCCAGTGCTGTTCAAGCTGCCACTGTAGCTGAGGAGCGACGTCGGGTACCTGTCACTGCTACGACTAATGAGCGTCGAGCTTCTGACATCCGCGGCAGGGCACGTGACACCGCTACTCTTGGAGGCGACGTTCTTGCAAACCGAGAACTCTGTCGAACTCCTCACGCTGCTACGGAGGCCCGTACGTCTGTGCCTGCTAGCACCACCGAGTTGAATGGTGAACGTTATCCTGGTCGTCGTCGACGAGCGCCTGCAGCTGCAACGATACCAACTATTGCCGATCAACAAACCATCGTCAGAGGTCATCGTACATCACCACGCGTCAATCCCCGTGCAGTAACCAATTTACAATTAGTAAATCAGCAATTTGATGAACTGATTGATGACATTCACGCGATAGAGTCAGATAGGGTTTCGGTCAGTAATTCTTATGTTCAAGATGATGCATCTGATGCAAAGGAGGTGGACGAGGCCGATTTGTCTGTTGATTCCCGGTACACCAATTCATTTGAGCAATACGATGACCTTGATGAGGAAAACTCGCTTTCCGAAACAAGTGATTCTGAGCTCACGCATCAATCTAGACCCGCACGGCATATTCACCAATCAAATGACGGTCAGAGCAACCCGATATTTCATAGTACGGCACGAGTTCCACCACCATCGGCATCAACTCAAGCTTCAATAGATGCGTCAATAGGGCGTGCCATGTGCAAATTAGCAAGTGTCTTTGGAAACACTCTTTCGAGAATGAATGATTCCAGTAGAGACAGAGAAAAGTCCGTGTTAGAGCATAAAATTACTATCGCCAAAAAGCTGCCCACGTTTTCAGGAGATCCTCTAGATTGGATTCAATTTGAAAAATCGTTTGAAAGTTCAAATGAGTTGCTAGAGTACTCTGACGATCAAAATAAGATGCGTTTATACGATGCTTTGCGCGGTGAGGCTCGCGAAGCCACTAAAACCTTGTTTGGAGCTGGGAACAGTGCAAAAGAGATTATGGACACGTTGAAAATGAGATTTGGAAATTGCAAAGTGATTTTAGAAAAAATTGTTAGAGAAATTCGAGATTTGCCCAGCATCGCGTCAAAAAAAATTGGTCTAATAGAGTTTTCTTCGAAATTGAAGAATGCGGTTTCAGCTGTAAAGTCACTGAATAAGACAGGATATTTGTATAGTCCAGAACTTGTCGATGGAATATTCAACAAACTCCCAAGTTCTATGTCATCAAATTATATCAGATTTGTATCTTCTGAAAACGAGGACAAGCCTGACTTAGAGAGAATTTCCGATTTTTTGTCAAAAGAAGCTGAAATGTTGATAAATGCTGGGCTTATTTCGATCAGTTCAACCGAAAGTGAGAGGAAAAAGTCGGATAGTAGTGCTAAGAGTTCAAATTCTAGATCAGAGCCTCAACGCAAAACTGTTTTGTTGACCAAATTTGACGATAATGTGTGCAATAATCTTGGTGATGAACAACGCGCTAATGAGAGTTGCCGTATTTGTGGGCGTAGAAATCATGCAACCGATAAATGTCGCCAATTTTTAGCAATGCCCAGGTCTACTCGTTGGAAAATGGTGAAAGAAAAGAGCTTGTGCTTCTTTTGTTTAAAAACTGGTCATCTCCGTGACAGCTGTAAATCACCGCTTTGTTTGCAGTGTGGACACAATCACCATATTTCATTACACGTCCCCGAAATACCGAATCCATCTGATTCAAGCAAACAAAAAAGCTCCTTTCCGTCAAGTGAATCTCTTAATTCTGTTTCAAAAAAGAAAACCCCTTCATGACTAGGCGTGAAGGCACTTTTGAAATTTGTACCAGTGCTGTTACATGGATCTGGAGTCGATATTCCTATTGTTGCTCTATTAGATGAGGGGTCAACCGTGTCCTTGATCAATTCAAGTACTGTGAAGCGTTTTGGGTTGCCCGTCAATCAGGTTAATATTGCACTCCACGGTATGAACAATGAACGCGTAGGATTTTCGAGCGAAAAAGTGAGTTTCAAAGTTCGGGTAGCAGACTCATTTGCTAATTTGAAAAGCGTTCTTGTTGTTGATGATCTAGTGTTGCCAACTCAATGTGTTGACCGCGAATTAGTTGATGAATGTTTTGATCAAACGGGTGTCCAAATGGAACCCTATCATGCAAAGGCGCAGATGTTGATTGGCCAAGACCATATAGATCTCATCATTACTAGAGAATCTCGAATCATTAGGCCTAGACTTTACGTCTCGAATTGTTTGCTAGGATGGTCCATCCACGGTACCCATCAGAACGAGGTCTCGGCTCATGTAAACGCGTTATCAGCTCAAACCAACGAGATTTTGGAAAATCGGGAAGACGAAGACTTGAATTAAATGGTTAAATTTTACTTTCAAATCGATTCAGTCGGAATGAAGGATAGTCCAGCTTTGAGCGATGAGGATAAAAGAGCTTTCGACATTTTAGAAAGAACGAGTCGTCACGTTAATGGTTCTTGGGAGATAGGCTTATTATGGAAATCCGATAAACGTGCGACAACCAATGGCCGAAATACCGCTTTGAGAAGACTCGAATTGCTTGAAAAGAAGCTGGATCGGGATCCTGGTTACGCTCAATTATACTACCGCGAAATGGATAGGCTCTTCGAGAATGGATTCGCTGAGATAGCTGGGAGAATTGAGAGTCCAGAATCACGTGTGTGGTTTCTGCCTCATTTCGGGGTGCAGAATGTAAATAAGCCGGGTCGAGTGCGATTAGTTTTTGACGCAGCCGCTAAGACGGCTGGTACTAGTTTCAATGATCTGACGATGACGGGGCCAACTCTTCTTGAATCTCTTGCCGGCGTTTTGATGCGCTTTCGGCAGTACTATTATGCAATCGTGTCAGACATTCGGGATATGTTTCTCAAGATAAGGGTCCGGGCAGAAGACCAGACCGCGCAGAGATTCCTGTGGCGAGGGTCGGATCGTTCTAAGAAGCCAGTGGAATGCCAGGTACCTGTTGTTTTGTTCGGTGGGAACGGGTCACCAACTACCGCACTGTTTATAAAAAATAAGAATGCTGATCAATTTTCAAGTAGGTATCCAAAATCGTCACAAAGTCTTAAACGCAACTGCTACATGGATGATTTCTTAGATAGCTGTGCATCTCTGGAGGAGGCGTCTAACCGAGTCAAAGAAGTGATAGAAATAAATAAGAACGCAAATTGGGAGATGCATGGCTGGTCTAGCAATCACGGTAGTGTTTTGAATAGTGCTAATTTAGCAAATTCGAATACTCCGGTTCAAATGAAGTCCGCGACGTCGAATAGTGGGAAAGTTCTTGGTTTGAATTGGCTTAATGATGACGATCGGTTCGCTTTTCATATGATTGGTAAAAAGTTAGACTCGAATTTGTTATCTGGATCATATGTACCTACCAAACGCGAATTTCTGCGTGTAATCATGTCAATTTTCGATCCATTAGGTTTTTTGACACCATTTACAATTCGATAAAAGATTTTGATGCAGCAGATCTGGAAAAGTCAGATTGGGTGGGATGATCGATTAATTCAGAGTGATTTCGAAGAATGGAAGTTATGGCTGCGTGAATTTGAAAAAATCAAAGAGTTCCGAGTCGCAAGGTGTTATCAAGTTCAAACTATGCAGGAAAACGCAGCGGAACTACATATCTTTTGTGATGCTAGCAAAAAAGCTTGCGCAACCGTGGCATACTGGCGTTTTTCTCTCATAAATGGCTCATCTCATGTTGCGTTCATCATAGCGAAAAGTAGAGTAGCTCCAACGAAAGAAATTTCACTCCCTCGTCTAGAACTACAAGCTGCTTTGATGGGTGCGCAACTAGCAGAACTTATATCAAAAGAGCACGACTCTTCAATCAGTTGGAGAATATTTTGGTCTGATTCGCGAATCGCTATTTCTTGGATAAATGAGGGCTCCAAAGGTTTGAAACAGTTTGTCGCGAGTAAAGTAGAAAAAATCCGAGCACTCTCTTCTCCTGATGAGTGGAGGTGGGTACCGTCAAAGGAAAATGCCGCGGATGATGGAACTAGACTCGCGCCTAACGCTTTGAAAAGCGATAGTAGGTGGATCCTTGGACCCTCATTCCTGCGAACACCAGAATCCTGTTGGCCTCTTGAATGCAACGAAACGCCTCTGAACGTTGATGTGTCTGAATCTTCTCAGGTGGTATCAGCGGTGTGTATCGTAGAACCTTGTCCTACTTTGATTGATTTCAGTAGATTTTCCACCTGGACGGGTTTGATTACGACTACTAGTCTGGTGCTGAGAGTGGTCGACTTATGGCTGAAACGCGAATCATCTGATTTAGAAGTAACTCTCAGATCTGAAAGGCTTTGCCTATCGATCAGTCAGTCGATATCCTTCCCGAAAGAGTTGTTAGCTCTTCAAACTTCAACGGCAATTTCGAACAAAAGCAAAATAAGACCATTAGATGCCTTCATAGACAAAGACGGTTTGTTACGGGTTGAAGGGAGGTTGAGAAACTTGAGACATGATGAGTTCAAGTTCAAGCCAATAGTCTTAAGTTCTGATGAGATTTTAGCCCAGTTGGTCATCAAATTTTACCACGAACGTTTATATCACGGAAGTCACGAAAGTGTGATCAATGAAATACGTCAGAAATTTTGGATAATCGGTTTGCGTGGCATGCTCTTAAAAATAGTTAAAGGTTGCTCCATCTGTAAAATACTGAGAGGGATGCCGAGTAGTCCAAGAATGGGTGATCTACCTTTAGCTCGATTAGCATACCGACTTAGGCCATTTTCTCATTGTGGAATTGACTACTTTGGGCCGATCTTGGTGAAAGTCGGACGAAGGCGCGAAAAGAGATGGGGTGCTCTATTCACTTGCTTGACGGTCCGCGCGATCCATATTGAACTCGTAAATAGTCTGAGCACGGATTCTATGCTTCTCGCTTTGGAACGATTCGCTGCGAGACGGGGAGTACCTAGGTCTATGTACTGCGACAATGCTACAAATTTCAAAGGTGCAAGCAAAGAGTTGATGTACATGATAAAGTCGCTCGATAAAGATAGGATAAAAAGCTTTGCTACAAAATTCAGGATCGATTGGAAATTCATCCCTCCTGCAGCCCCGCACATGGGCAGAGCGTGGGAGCGGATGATTCGTTCTGTCAAATCAGCGCTCTCTGTAGTCATAAAAGATCATGCTCCATTTGAGGAGACTCTTAGAACAATTCTTGTCGAAATCGAGTATGCAGTGAATTCACGACCGCTCACGCATGTTTCACTTGACCCTCGTGATCAGGAGGCGTTGACCCCAAACCATTTCCTTCTCGGATCGTCGTCCGGAGAAGTTCGTCTTGAAAGTTACGGGTCACATGCAAGTTGTCTGAGGAAACAATGGAATATCGCGCAAGAATTCGCCGATTCTTTCTGGTCTCGGTGGCTCCGTGAGTATTTGCCGACGCTTTTACCGAGAAGGAGGTGGCTTGGGTACGATACTCCTCTAAAAATAGGAGATATTGTACTAATATGTGATGAGAATACCCCTCGCAATACATGGAAGAAAGGAGTTGTTGTTCAAATTTTCCCTGGAGCAGATGGTCAAGTGCGTTCTGTAGAACTGAGAACTGCAAATGGCAATTTACGCAGACCAAGTAGAAAGTTGATAAAATTTGTTGAATCCCAGGACAATGTTTAAATGTGTTCTTGCGGGGGGAAGAATGTAACGAATAATTTCGAATATTGAGAATATTGTAACGCTCGCCCGATTTTACATTTTCAGTCAGCTCCACCAATGCAAGTTTGATACTGTTCGACGTGTCTCGCCACACGGTGAAGGCCGTGTGTAGGTCATGCCACGGCACCCGCAGGGGTGCTGGGGGCAAGTATCCTTCGTTTTCGGTACGAAGCCACAAGAGGGACCACACAGCGGGAGAATTGAGTTCTTTCGTGGGTGTTGACCATAGAGGCGGGTTTCGAACAGTTTTTTTGATAGTCGTTTCTTTGTTTACCGAATGAAGTTAGTTTTGAATCGGGCAAGCGGACTGCCTTTTTCTGGCATTCTTGTTTCGGGCTTGTTTAGCTTAACAACGATTCCTAACCTAGTCTAAAACATATATATTGATTTGATTATTGATATTAGTTCGAATTCAATTTCAATTGAGTAATAATAAATATCTTTTTCTCTAAATACGCCCTTACAACTAATCATTTACTGCAGGCCTTGTTTTCAGATGCTGTCCGGAATGAATCATACTGCAGTGAGTGTACTCAATTCGATCCCTACCCTGGACCAGTTGATTCGCAAATAACGAAAGCCCATCTTTGGATTTTTTATGCATCATTTTCGAGTTACTTCGGCCAAATGTAGCCGAAATTGTAAGGCTCCGTAGTTCTTTGTTTGTGTGAGCGAGATAACTGGAGCGTGATCTGATTTCGAGAAGAATTCCCGGATTCTTGTTGTGGTGCCATTCGCAACATTATGCTCATGGAATGGCTCGATTACTTCATTTTCCGCATCACTCAGCGATGAGTGTGGAACCATAGAGGTATTGAACTAGAGTGAGCCAGTGGCTCGGAAAAACATCCAAAGCCAGAAAGAGACAGAGCGATTAAGTTACTCTCCATAGACGCGCATGCGTTGTATGCTTCTGCTGCGGTCGGGCTGCCTCCTGCCTCCCCACTACTCGCATTGCTCTCACCAACACTGCGCTGGTACTGACACTTACACACTCATTAGCTGCGACCGCAAAAACAGCTCTATAGCAGCGATATTCAGTTAGTTGTGGAAAGTAAAAAATCAAAAGACATTTAAAATGAAAGTGAGGGGGAAATTTATTGGATATTTACACATATATTGAAGTTTCCATGAGATTCGTTATCTTGATCAACTGTGTGAATACCATTCATGTAAAATCAGTCATCCAATAGCATACTGTTCGGTTGATAAAACCTAACACAGAAGAGTTGAAAGAGTACAATCATCCCAATACGAATTCAAATCTAAAAGAAATGAGTCATGCAATAGATCTTTGGCCATTGTCAGAGTACTCAGAATTGAAGAATACAACAGTTGCTTGTGGGAAGGATCAATTATTCCAAGGATATAATTGTATTCCTCAATCTCCTATGACCTGAACATTTTTGTTGGAACGCATCCTCAATTTTTCTCTTTTATCCTTTTTCAGATCTTCAAGAGTGGAAAAGAGTCAAAAAGTGAATGAAGAGTCAAAAAGAGTTTCGAACAAAAGTTTCATCACTTTTCATGTTTTTTTCAGAATTTGAGGTTAAAATTAGGTGTTTCTATTCGAAAAAATCGAGTCGACTTTCAAATGACCTTGACAATGCCCTACCACCTGATCAAAGTCAGGATTTTAGCTCGGATTTCTTACTACTGCCAGCTCAAAAACACTTGGAGGGCACTCTAAAATGACTGAACATGACTTTAACATGAATCCCGAGTCTCAGAACTACTGCAGAATAATTTATGACCGATATTAGGCCAGAAAAGCTAGAAAAAAATTTGACATCTGGGGAAAAACTATGAATTCTAGATGGAGAAAAACTCTAGTGCCAACAAGTTAAGGCGTGACGTACATTCCAGTCTTCCCTCACAAAATGTCAAACTCGACCCCGAATCTGGGAATCGCTGCAGACAACTCTGAGATCGATTCTGAGCCAGAAGCGTGAGATGGATGGAGCAAATTCATGCGTAATTATGAATCATAGGTTGGGAACCGCTCTACTGACACATGAAAAATGGTCACATAACAATCTAGGGTTATTCAACAAAATTTTAAGCATAATCTGATATCTAGGGATAGCTTCTGAGAGTACTTGGATCGATTCTAATTCGGCATGCGCCAGGAGAGTGTCGCTAGCGTTGCAAATCATCCCGATTGGCCGATCTTAGCTCGGAATCTCTACCACTGCCAGCTTGGAAATACTTGGAGTATACTCTGTGATTACTCGACGAAATTTTGACACTGATACCGAGTCTGAGAATTGCTGCAGTGAGATTCAGGACCGGTATTGGGTCGGAAAAGTCTGACAGATACGGCACTTTTGGCGCAAAATGATGATATTGAGGTGAATAGAAGGAGTACTGCCAACAAATCAACAATTGGAACCAATTTTAGATCTCACTCACGGAATGATGAGCCCAATTCCACACTCCCAGGATTGAAATGAGTCAGCTCTAATGATCCTAACTCCCAATAAGTACTACTGCTACCCCAGGAATACATACAGTACAATCAAGGATCACAGACGGGAATTTCTAGCCGAACCCTGCATTTGAAAATCGCTGCAGAAGAATTTCAAATGAATATTGAGCTCAGTACCGTCGTGAATTACAGTCGATCCGATGAGGAATAGTGAGATTTTTTTCCTTCAATCGTCCTATTGCCGAGGTGAGTACCATTCCATCACGTCACAAGTCCAACATTAAATATTTTGAGCACGGTGTCATGCCTCCGAATCACTGCAATGTGATCTGCAATCAAGATTGGTCCGAAATCATCGGAAATCCGTGCGGATCCCACGGAAAATGACGAATTTTAGGAGGGAAATTATACTACTGCCAACTCGAGAACGATCTTATCGAGTTCCGAGTTCGCGAGTGAATTTTTTGGGCACATTCTCGTGTCTGAGAACTACTGCAGTGCGATCAGGGACCGATATTTGGGCCAGAGTACTCGCAAATCAGCGCAGGTTCTATGGAAGATGGTGGATTCTAGGACGTGAATCCTACTCCTGCCAACTTGAGAATAGATTCAGGACATTCTGAGTTCAGCTAGAAGTACTTTGGGTCCGGTTCCGTGTCTGACAATTACTGCAGTGCGATCTGCGATCGGTATTAGGCCTAGAGTTGTCGGAAACTTCTGCGGATCCTACAGGACATAATGAATTCTAGGGGGTGAATCGTACTACTGCCAACTGGATGATGAATTCAGTACATTCTGAAAGTGACTAGAAATACTTTGGGCCCAGTCCCGTGGCTCAGAACCATTGCAGTAAAATCTGGAATCAATATTGGGCCGGTTCTATTCGAAATCCGTGCGGATCACACGCAAAATGATGGGGTTCAGAACGGAAATCGTACTACTACCAAATCGCAAACCATTTCATCGGATTTCATGTTCGTCAATGAATATTTTGGGCCCTGCCTCATATCTCAGAGTCACTGCATTGCGATCTTAGATCAGTATTGGGCCAAGGATCATCGAAAATAACTGCAAATCGTATTCAGAGTCGTGAATTCTAGGGGGTGAATCCTATTCCTGCCACCTCGATGTGGAATTCAGTACATTTCGGGATCGACTAGAAACATTTTGAGCTAAGTCCCGTTACTCAGGCCCACTGCAGTGCAATGTGAAACCCGTATTGAGACCCGGATCGTCGGAAATCCGTGCGGATTCAACAGAAAATGATAAATCTTGGGATGGGAATCATACTACTGTGACCCTTGACACCGACCCAGCACATTTTGAATTGGAAGAGAAATGTTTCGTGCCCAGTCCCGTGTCTCAAAATCACTGCAGTGCGATCTGCGATCGGTATCGGGACCAAAATCGTCGGTAACATCTGCGGATTCTACAGAAAATGATGATCTCTAGAGGGTGAATCGTACTACCAACTGGATGATGAATCCATGACATCCTGGGACTGACCAGAGATATTGTAAGCCCAGTCTCATGGCTCAGAACATCTGCAGTGAGTCCTGGAATCAATATTGGCCCGGATTTATCCGAAATCCATGCGGATCGCACGCAAAATGATGGGGTCCAGAACAGAAATTGTACTACTGCCAAATCGCAAGCCATTTCATCGGGTTCCATGTGCGTCAGTCAATATTTTTGTCCCGGACCCATGTCTCAGTATCACTGTAGTGTGATCTGAGATCGATATTGGGCCCACAATTATCGGAAATAACTGCAAATCGTATTCTGAATCATTAATATTAGGGAGTAAATCCTATCCCTGCAAATTTTATGTGGAATGCAGTACATTTCTGAATCGACTCGAGATATTTTGAGCCCAGTCCCGTCATTCAGACTCTCTGCAGTGCGATGTGAAACCAGTATTGGGCCCCGGATCGTCGGAAATCCGCGCGGATTCCACGGGAAATGATGGGGCTTAGAACGGAAATCGTACTACTGCCAAAACGTGAGAGACTTCATCGGATTTCATGTTCGTCAGTAAATATTTTGGGCCCCACCCATGTCTCAGAGTCACTGCAGTGTGATCTGAGATCGGTATTGGGCCCACAATTATCGGAAATGACTTTAAATCGTATCCTGAATCATGAATTCTAGAGAGTAAATCATATCCCTGCAAATTTGATGTGGAATGCAGTACATTTTTGGATCGACTAGAGATATTTTGAGCCCAGTCCCGTCATTCAGACACTCTGCAGTGCGATGCAAAACCAGTATTGTACCCCGGATCGTTGGAAATCCGCGCGGATCTCGTGGGAAATGATACATGTCAGGATGAGAATCGTACTACTGCGACCCTTGGAACCGACCTACCACAGAATCGGGAGAGTGGGAATTAATTGATCGCTTGCGCTCCTTTACCTCTAATATAGGCGAATCGTGATTTGCACTTTCATCCAATTCTCTTGCGATTTGGGCTAAACGACGAGAAGACGAATTAGAGTTGGATGATAATGAGTCGTCGTATTTTCATCGTCTAGCTTCAATTGCAAGAAAATCAGATGTAGGGTGAAATAACCCTCAGCTTGCGCGGTGACCACGTCGATTTGGGGCCAGAAATTTGTATAATCCGTAAGAAACAGGTGCTGTCTCGTCCGTACGTGCCTCTGTCGCTAAAATATCATGATAATTGCCACAACTACAGAATTGATTGTCAAACAACTATGGAGGTGCCAAAGGCCCTGAAATCTGTGACTAAGAAAGAAGGCAGGAGGATCCAACAATGTTTGAAGAGTAGGATGGGAATTGTTGTCAACAAGCCAAAGCCGGGATTCGGAAACACTAATAGTGGGAACACAGCGAGGAAATTCTTTAAGAACTGTGATATTGTAGCAGAGATTACAGGTAAAAGCACCCCAGGGAAGTGGGGATGCTGTCAAATACGAAATAAACCATCTCCCGAATCCAGTTAGCCAGACGCTTCAATACAGTGCTGGTCAAAAGTTTTAGGTCACGCAAAATTTTTTTTCCAATTTAGTGAACGGAACTACTAGGCTCTTACTCGCGCAGAAAGGTTTTTATAAGAACTCATTTCGAAGGTTCTTTCACGTGCATCAAGGAGGCATCTTTCATTTTCATCAGTACGAATCTGAAACTCCTCAATTTGAGCTTGAAAAAGTGTGAATTCCGATGATATTTGGGACAATCTCCTGGCCCCGGTAGCTCAAAGGTACGGGAATATTCTGGACTGGATCTTGAGGGACTCAGAAGTATAAGTCTAGAGTTTCTTAATCAGTTTCCCGAAATCTACATACGTTACTTCTACTCCGAGCTATGACATTCTCTCTGAGGAGAGTTCCCCCGAAAAAACGTAGCATTCTACTAGAAAATGACGAAGAAATTCACGTTGGGGCATATTACGAAGGTTTCCCGTCCTCTCGATCGTGATATAGAAGGCAGATACGAGGATCAGAAATCACATTCCCCTTTTGACGCGTTTGTCTGTCTTTTTCGAATTCAGTTGTTAGTTCTTGCGGAAAATCTTCCTTCGCAGAAAATGTCATAGCTCGGAGTAGAAGTAACGTAGATTGATTCCAAGATAGGGATTCTAAAGCTCTAAACCTGTACCCTTAGATCCTTTCCCACCCATTCGTGAATGTTCCTGTACCTTTGAGTTGACGGAGCCAGGAGATTCTTTCAAATATCATCGAAATTCGCACTTTTTCAAGCTCAAATTGGGGAGATCCAGATTTGTACTGATGAAAATGAATAACGCCATTTCCAAGTACGTAGCAAGACCTTTAGAATGGATCCCGGTGAAGTCCTTTTTGGTCGAGTTAGAGCTTAGTAGTTCCACTCACAACAATCTGGGAAAAAATTCTCCATTTCATACACACTTGAGAAATGGTCTCTCAGTGCTTCAAAAAATTCATTCCTATTGTGACCTGCACTTGAAACCCGACTACCGGGACCTCGTCCTCGTAACAACTGAAGTGGTGTAATAAAACCTGATCTTGGCCTAACCTTGATTAACCATTGACAACGTCTTCATTGTATGTAACAGTGTTGAGATCATTTTTTTTTTCATTTTTTAATAGACAAAATACTTTCCCCGGGCAAACTTATGACTTCCAATGTAAACTGAATCTCAGTAGGCCTGTGAGTGAACCATTATTGGTGACGAGTAGTAATACAATCAGCCCAAAGAGCATATAAAACTCACGGGAGAGTTCATCCATGAAATTTTCTCATCAGATTCCTTGGAAAGTCTTAGGCTCGAATTTATAGTCGTAATCCGGAGTTCGAATAAGCTCATCCAAGGCACCACAATCGCCAGTCCTGATAGATAAGCAAACTCGCCGCACCGATTGTGGTGCCTCGGACTCGCTTATCCGGACTCCGGATTACGATTATGAAATCGAGCCTAAGATGCACGGGGAATCACGCAGATATCAGAACTGTGATCACGATGTTGCTCATAACAATGATCTTACGTCTTGGTTTGATATTCCTCAATGCACGAGGAAAAGAGAAATGTCCATAAACATACCGTCAAATTGGGTAATTTTGGTACGATTTCGTTACTTTTCATTTTGTTTGGCTCGGAATTTCAACATACATTGATAAAACCCACTTCTATTAGTACTCAATCTAAAGCTTACAGTCTCAGATTTCGAATGATGGGCTACAAAGTTGAATTTGATGTATCTAAGCTTGAGTTATTAGCAGTTTAAGAAGTGTACCAAAGCTAGACCCCGATAGGGCAACTTTGGTACACTCATAAAATATTCCAATTCTACCCACAACCATGCAAGTGAATTAATATTAATCGTAGAGAAATCTTATTTCGAGCTGTCTGAAACATTTGAAAACCTCATAGACCATCACTAGACTCAAGATGAGATGGGAAGAAGCTCATAGGAAGGTGTACTGAAGTTACCCTATCCTCATGCTTCTTACTTGAAGTGAGGTAACTTTGGTACACTTTTTCATGGTTTTTCCCTTGTTCTTCATTCATTAATCTTCCAAATGCCTCAAATACGCCAATGTAACGATGGTTCCTTCAATATGGTGATATATGTGGTCGAAATGTAGCATTTTTCACCCATAGATCGGTCCGGAACACTTTTTGCCAGGTACACTAACTGGACCACTCGCGTATGGGTGCTGAATCAGCTTTTTCGGAAGAAGCTTCAATAAACGACTACATTCACCCACGCGAGATCTACGGTGGCTCGACACATTGTTTATGTGTGTGTCAAGGGGGGAGAGCAGGTTTCAGAACGATAGATTTATTTACCTTGCCGAACGCAGCTATGAAAGTTATTTTTCAGGGGTGTACCAAAGTTGCACCCACTGTACCAAAGTTACCCAATTTGACGGTATATCAGAGGTCCTACAGAACTTATGACATGAGGCGTACTGCACGCTATCTCTGTATCTTCAAAAGATTATCAAGTTGTCGGAGTTGATTTGGAAAGGTTCCAGGGCCTCCGAATGTATACTCTATTCGCTGTTCTGTCGAAGGAATCTGGCTATTCACAGCACGGGCCGCAACCCTCATTTCTTGGGTATCTCGTAACGTACTCGCGCCGTTTTTTGATTTCTTGAGCCTGATGCAAAAATAACATTGCTCGGAAATTTCTGCCAAAATTCTGTGACATTCGAGGCACTCTTAATATTGAGAAAAGATTGGTTTCAGACGCGTGCCTCCAACGTGGCATTCATAAACAAACGTCGAAGTCGCGTAACCGGGTTTTCACAAAAATTCATATTCCCCGCACTTAGGTTATAGAAAAATAACATTTGCGATAGTTACATGATCAAAACGGATTTCAGTAGCTTGGAACAACACCAATAATATCCCGTTCGGTTTGGTTGCGTACGACCAACTGCGTTGAAATGATAGCATCAAGAAGACGGGTCAGTTCATGCGCCCACTCGACTGAAAAAGGTCAAATCCCCACGGCACGAGGGGGAGAAGGGTAGCATGCTCCTGGACTGTTTTGCCCATTTTTCTCCACCTTTTCTTGAACAATATCCCATAGTTCCCATGTCCTGATATGGAATGTTATTTGAGTGAGAAGCATTGCAAAGATTTTATCGATGGGGTTGATGTGATCGAGCCCGTCTTAGCACTTCTATGAGGTTGCAATCGCTCATATCATCTCGAAAACAGATCAATCACACCAGAGAACCCATTTTACTTCCAAATGCCACCATAGACTTGATTCAAAAAATTCTCAATTGAAGAATTACGGACGAGGCGCCAGACCTCGAGCAAAAGGAATTCGAAAGCTCGCGCTTGTCGTACAGGCTCATCAAACATGTGACGGATAAACCGTCACAGCCGAATTTTGGAAATCTCTCGTCGCCGTCTCGAGCCAGCAAACTCAAAAGAATGAGTATTGACCCGAATACTTCTTTTTTTGTGAGATGCTGGCTCGAGAGGATGGCGACGACAAGCGACGAGGAAGATGGACGAGATGCTGTGGCGCAGGCATGCCTACGCATAGGCAGCCCTTCCTGCACTCCGGACAGCAGCTGTAGCCGCACACTAGGCTGCCACCGGGACGAGCAGCCGACGGACCGCGATCTTGACAGCTGGGCGACCCGGAGGGTCTTCCCAAGGCCCCGGAGCCCTGTTTGGCCCCTACGCCAGCCCTCCTGGGCTCATATCCATGCTGCCCCACGGCACCCTGCCCCGGGGCATGTGTGTACGCACCGGAGCGCGGACGACGACGACGATGGCAACGGACGAGGCCCTCGCTCGCGGGTGAGCGAGGGTACGAATTTCACGTGTTTTGACACCGCGATGAGACAGTATGCACGGACGGGGCGACGACGGGTGGGCAGCAGCAGGACACAGTTGGACGTGGTGATGTTGTGAACGCCCTGCCCGGGCTGCTGGCCATACGGGCGTGTGCCCCATCTGCTGCAGCCCGGGTAGGCGCGCAGGCCGGCAGCGACGAGGTTAAGTGGTACATGCACCACTTGTTGCATGTGTACAACGTACACTTGGTGTACCGCACACCCGCGCACCATCGATGCGGCCCTGGAGCGGTCACCCACGACACGGGTGACCATCACACGGACGCGGGTAGGCCCGGGTGACCCAGTGGAAGACAGCGATGACGGACAGGCCGGTACACGCGGCAAGAGCAGACAGCTGACTGGCGGTGGACGAGATGCGGCAGCGCTGCGGGCATGTAAATCCGGGCCACACCCGGGCGGTCGTGGCCACGAAAATACAACGGACGGATACCTGGACAGCGGCCACTGAGCGAATTTGGGCTTGCGGACGACGTCTACATATACTTAGGGTTATGTACACGTGAAAATGTTGCACTCGGACTGTGCACAGCATATATATAGATATACTGCAGCCATGCGGGCTGGATATCATTTTGCTATGGGCAGCCTCGAGTATATATAGATATACTGCTGCAATACGGACTAGATATAGATACTCACGGACATGTATAAGGGCTATACGAGGTGAAAGCGTGGAGTTACGGCAAGCGCAAGTGCGCGATGCCTCCGCATGTATTTCTGCGGTGCATGCGCGCGAGTGGGACAGAATATTCTCTGGGTGGAGGCATCAGGACCGTATATACTGCAATTGACGGACTTGAAGCGAATTTCGTAGAATCTGAGCTACGGCATGGAACAAGTATAGTGGACTGAAGTTGAATATTTGGCGCGCCCAGTCGCTAGCTGGCGCTGCCAGTGTTCCGGTAAAATTGGACGGACCAACCAGAGAGCTTCTCTTCGGTAAAGACGAAGGCGAGCTTTTGGTGAAGACGAAGCGGCCATTGTGCCACTTTTATATCTGACCAGGTGGAGTACACACGTACTAGTCGCGCTCGCGCTTTTAATTCGGAGCACGTGCCCAGCCGCGAGTCCCCCAGGAGTCCCGGTTGCCCAGGACGAGTAGTAGCTGCTGTGATTGGACTCGTGTAATTGTGGGACGTCACATTTGGACGGAGCGAGGAAAAATAATCAAGCAACGGACAATGGCATCAAACGGTGAGTGGTCTTGCTATTTTTCTTAGATTCTCTCGTCGGGTGTGCGAAGAGTCTCGCGCGTCGCGGAGGGCAATCGTCGTGCCCGCGGACAAACTGGACTCCCGGGGGACCTCGTGAGCTGGTGCATCGCGTTCTCGTGGACAAGACGTCTCCAAGTGACGTACGCGCGTTGTGAAATTGCATCAGTGGACCCGGAGCAGCAACCGCGTCGCGTGGAGAAATTCGGAGCAGCGATTTAGTGGAGTTTTGGTGTGTGCTCGTGGACAAGACGTCTTGGAAAGACGTGCGCGCGATAGGAAATTCGTGTCGGGGACAGACCTCCTGGAGGAGGCGCGCGTGGACGAGGACATAGTCGATCTTGGACGAGTCACACACGGACTAGGAGCCAGGTGCGTGATCGTGCACCTGTTGCTTGAGCGCGTGGGCCAAGCGAGCATCGGAGCACAAGTCATTTTGGGTGCTTGCCGTTGCGTGCGCGTTGCGAGGGCTGCTGAGCGGCCATTTTGGACTAGAAAGTTTTGGAGCAAATAAATTGTGGAAGAATATCGGAGCAGGGACCGGACAAGCTGCACTCTACGGAGTGCTGGTAGATTTCGCGAGTGATCGGACAGAGTGATACAGCCTTTTAGTGAAGTGCATTTATTTATTGTATTTGCAGGAATATTCAGAGACATTCTATGAGCAATTAGTGATAAACTTAGAGCCACGCGGACTATTGTCGGGTCAATATTCGTTTGTAGATAACTGTACATACCGCGTAGAAGCAACGTAAAGAATATAGGAGCCAATTATTTTTATAATAATTATTCGATTTATTATTCCGAGCGTGTGCCCTCCCCCTTTTCGATTTTCAGGTGTTGGCACGGTAAGTGATGCTGTGCTGCGGACGTGACTGCGGAGTAGCTGAATTTTTGGAGTCGTTTCGCCGTTCGCGCGCGTATTGCCTGCGATTTTAGGATAAGAGTCCCGTTGAATATAAATGAGTTGTGATGGTTAAAATATCACGTCACAAATGGCGACCGTGACAGGACTCTGCGGCTTCTGAAAAATTCAGGATAAATTTTTACGGACTAGACGCGAAGCGCTGCTAATATTTTGGACGGATCGGAAATTTTTCTGACATATTGGACTTGGAAATTTCGCGATTTCGGACAGGTTTGCGTGCGTGCGAGGCTCTTCGCGTTGTAGTAGTAGAGTAGTGCCCTCTCTCACACCCTGATCATATTAAATGTGAATATTTCTCCCCGTATGTGAATTTTGAGCCCCCCTGCAGCCCTGCTCCCTAGGACAAGTAGAGTAGTTGCTTATAATCATTTTTTGCGGGAATTTCCGCTCGCGTAGAATTATTTTTTATAGCATCTTACCAAGGTTTTAGGACAGTTAGGTGAATTTTTTCGGACTTGGAAAAATTCTAGAGGCCCCTATGTTTGCAGATCGATCCTCCCAATGCATGGTGTGATAATTGAATAATTTTTTGACGTATAATTTGGACATGATGATGATTCTGGCCTGTTCCATTTCCACGTAAGTACTCCTGCACCCCGGACAAGGAAATTCTTTCGAATTTAATCCTACCCAAATCCTATTATCGGACTCTGGCAGGGTGTTAAGTAATTTTGTGGTGACTTGGACCTTAGGTGGTTGGGAATTTTCGCGGACCAGACTCAGCTGCTGAGTATTTGGAAATTTTCTAGGACTTTTTGAATTAATTTAGGGGTACTAGAAAATCGGACAAGACTCAATTGCCGAGTATTAGGTTCTCTGATAATTTTTTCTAGGACTGCAAAATAAATCTAAGGGTACTAGGAAATCGGACAAGACTCAATTGTTGAGTGTTAGGCTCTCTGATAATTTTTCTAGGACTTGAACATAAATTTGGGTTCACTAGATAATCGGACGAGACTGACTTGCTGAGAGTTAGGATCCGTGAAGATTTTTCTGGGCATTTTGGAATAAGTTTAGAGGACGGAGTGGACTTATTTGCGGACAATAGAGGGCTGAATAGTTGCAGGTGGGGATATTAGAGAACGGAGACGCGGTTTTATTCGTTTAGATTGGACTGAAGATTGAATTGTCGGAGTTTCGGACTGGTGTAGAATGAAGAGAGGTAGACCTCCGGGCAAAAAGAATAAAGTAGTCGAGCAACCAAAACTACCGTTGCCTGGACTGCTCAAGTGTGGGGATCTGGACCTCATTCGACTGTTAGAGAGGGACGGACGGTATTTACATTTGGCTAAATTGATTTGGCCACTGGATGGTGACCAGATCACCACGCGACTGGAAGCTAAGGGACTGAACGAGCGAGGGACTAGAGAACGGACTCGATCGCGATTAATTAGATTAAATTCGGGACTGTTTCCCGGACGAGGACGTGCCGTGGGACCCTCAAATCGACGAAGCTGGTGGAGTAGACCCGTTCGCTCATCCAGAAGATTGCTGTCGCCCACCAGCGACCTTGAATAGCTCAGCTCGCGTGACCTTTACGGAAACTAGGAGCTCAGTGGTCATGAACTCGACTCAAGCGGTGGAGCTTACGGGAGCTGCGGGTGTCTCAATCCACGGTATCTCAAGTTCGGACGGACAAGTGCGGGAGCCTCTCGCTCTCACGATTCCGGTGACCTCTTTGACGAATGTCACGAGCCGGTTGACGACGACAGTAACCACAGTGAGCACAGCGAGCACCACCACTAGCTCGGCATTCCAAGTGACGAGTAGTATTCCACGCCCAATCTCGTCGCCAGCTGCAGGCCGCTCACCGTTTATCGTGCCTGCTACGACGGCTTATCAGATCTCCGCAACAGGGTACCAATTGATGAGCCGAATGGCTGCGATGTCTCAGGCCATATTAGCGGGAGCAGCTATACCGGACGCGCCCGCTACAACCGCTGTTCAGCAGCCTCGGACTTGGGCAAGAACGGACTACATGATATTGACTCCCGGACTAGGGGGTCCCATGCCACCCCGGACGAGGACCACGGAGCCTATGTCGACACTAGGACACATGAGCACATCGGTTGCTAATGCCTCTGGGGTCAGAGTAGCGGACCAGCGTCGGTTGCTTGACCCAGAGAGCGATGATGGAATGTCAAACCCGCGGAGTCGGACGAGTGACAGTGATTCGCAAGCTCTTCCCGAGAATTACGTACCAAAGCGACCAACTGGGGCTCGGTATTCGCGGCTTCTAACGACGGACTACCGGGACATGGAAAAAGCTATGGGAAATACTCCGGACGCAGCTCGCAGGCAGTCTCAGTGGTGGAACGCAACAACGGAATGGGACGATGGTGATCTGAAAGGCGCGAAGAATCACGCGAGTCGCGGGCGCTGTCGAGACTCAGTTTATGGACGTGACCATCGTGATCACTCTAGAGACGACGACCCACCTCCGGTGCACCCACGCACCAGAGATCGACGGGTGGAGTATCGCGATGATTCCAGCGATAGCGGACGTAGCTATAGGGACCGGGTGAAAGTTTATGATGCGCGCCCCCGACAAGCAGAGCATGCGCCTGCAAGCCACCCTGCGGTTAGTGGACCAGCATACTTGCCTGAACACAGAGAGCCTCCCGGTCAACACCAACCCCAGGTGAGGGACGTGAACGCGGACCAGAGGCCCCTCGAACCCCAGGTGGGCAGCCACGGGCCTCGTAGCGGACCAGAACCGGCTCGGGTGGAACGAGCACGCCCTCAGGGTTGCTCAATCCAACGGACGGAACCTGAACAAATCCATCGTGAGCGCGATCGCTCTGGTGAGAGTAGGCGCAGCCAGAATCATCCGTCCCACTCACAGGGAGGACGAGACGATCATCGAGAGAGTAGGGGACGCAGAGATTCCTCTCATGGACAAGGGAACGAACGTGAGCGAGAATCGGGGAATCGCGCGGATCAGCGGCGCTCGAGGGACGGTCATGATAGGCGCGAAAGACCGAGAGACGCGGACCGCTGGCGTGATAATCGTCGCAGCAATTATAGGGACAGCTCTTCGGACAATTCAGCCGAGCAAAACTCACGACGTGATCGGAGATCCGGGTCTGATTCGGACAGATCAAGGCGCCGAGGCGGGCGTCGGGGATCTAGGGACTCGCGTAGGAACAGACGCGATGTGAATAGGGACCGCGGACGTGATAGTAGCAGTGACTCGGACTATGACTCGTCGGACGGTGAATCAACCCGCAGTCGTGGTGGACAAGTGACGGGACGGACGTTCCAAGTAATCAAGATGCTGCAGGGCATGAAAATAAATTTTGGCGGTAGTGAGAGAGATGGACCAGAGGACTTTTTGGCCAATCTCAAGGACTGTAGGCGTATGCTACCGGTGTCTGACAGGGAAATGCTCTCGGCAGTGCCAGCAGCCCTCAGTAAGGACGCTCGAAACTGGTATAGGACTCACCAGGACGAGTTCAGGGATTGGACAGATTTTAAGCGCGCTTTTAGGATTCAATATGTGGGTCACTTGGACCGCCAGGACTTAATGGACGAGCTGTTGCATCGGACTCAAGCGAAGGGCGAGAAAGTGGCAAAGTATCTGACGTGCGTGAAGATCATTCTGGGACATTTTAAGAGGCCACCTCGGGACAGGGACGTCTTTGAAATCGTGCGCAGGAATCTACTGCCAGAATTGCGAAAATACCTGGACGTGAGAGATGTGCGGAACTTGGACGATATTCAGTACTACGGAAGGAGGTTTGAAAAGGACAGGGACTTGGACGCTCGATACGCAGCGCCCCCACCAAGGGACAAGGCACGCATACCTGGAGCAGCATACCAAGGACCCGCACAAGCGTCTCAGAGGGTTGGATCAGGGAAAACGGAGGCTGGCGCAGTAGAGCAAACGGAGTCAGCACAGGTCGAGGCACCGAAACCTGCTCCAAGCCCGCTGAACTCGAATCAGAGTCGTAACAAGGGGCAGACTGGCAAAAATGGAGCAAGGAATGGACAAAACCAGGCCATGCCAACTGGTGCAGCGACGTCTAGTGCCCCGCCTGCCACGCCATCGAGTGCTCCGATCCCAGTCACTCAACCACCGCCTGCCCCTTCGACTACCTGGAGCCCGGACGCTGGACAATGGCCCATGATGTACCCTCGGTACCCATACTTCCCCTATCCGGGATATGGATCATGGAGTCCACCAGGCAGCGGTCGATTGCGCCCACAGATGGACCGTGCAGCTAGAGAGGACCCGACGACCAAAGGACTGTGCTATAACTGTAGTGACCCGGGTCATTTTGCTAATAAATGCCCAACTAGACAGTGCTATAAATGCTCTGCTGTGGGGCACACGGCCGTAGAGTGTCCGGATTCGATGAGTGCAGCGACTGGAACCACAGCTCCAACGAGGGAGAGATGTCAATTGTGTAACAAAGAGGGTGTGACATTGCAGTCTTGTCCGAACTGCAAGTATCGATTGGAGTGCTTGCGAAACGGACCGAGCACTGCAGCCCGGCCCAAATAGGAGGGTTGTTGATAGCGGACGAAGCCTCATGGTCTCGTGGAAGGCTTGAGAGGTGATAAGTGTCCAAAAAAAAATCAACGGATCGGGAAGTTCAAAAGTCTTGTGAAGGGTGGAACAAATGAGACTGTTGAAACGCCATGGGTCGAGTGACCTGAGCGCCTTGGTGAAGGTATGGCGAATGAACGTATTAAAACGCCATGGGTCGAGTGACCTGAGCGCCTTGGTGAAGGTATGGCGAATGAGTGTGTTAAAATGCCATGGGTCGTGGGACCTGAGCGCCTTTGAGGAGGTATGGCAAGTGAAATTGTTAAGATGCCATGGGTCGTGGGACCTGAGCGCCTTTGTGAAGGTATGGCAAGTGAAAGTGTTAAAATGCCATGGGTCGTGGGACCTGAGCGCCTTTGTGAAGGTATGACAAGTGAGCATGTTGAAACGCCATGGGTCGAGTGACCTGAGCGCCTTGGTGAAGGTATGGTGAATGAATGAGAGTGTGAAATGCCATGGGTTGAGTGACCTGAGCGCCTTTGGGAAGGTATGGCTAGAGAGTATGTTGAAACGCCATGGGTCGAGTGACCTGAGCGCCTTTGTGAAGGTATGGCGAGTGAGAATGTTAAAATGCCATGGGTCGAGAGACCTGAGCACCTTGTGAAGGTATGGCAAGTGAGCGTGTTGGAGTGTCATGGGTCGAGAAACCTGAGAGCCTTTGTGAAGGTATGACAAGCTACCAACCAGTAGAACAATGATCTGTGAGATCTGAGAGACTTGTGAAGGACCGATTGAGTTGAAAATTACACACGGAGTCTGAGTGGATGTTGGCGAAGTTGTACGAGCGACAGCGACAGTGCGCAGAAGGAACATGAAGGGGCTGTGTGACAGAATCTCGCAGGACCAGCGAGAATCCGACAATCTCTCGGTACTGGAGACCCACCCCGCACTATTGGGATCACGGATCGTAAAGTCACCACTAGTTTCGTAGCCGCGGACTCGGTGGAGTCTCAAGCGGGACGCAGCTCGAGTGACCGCTGGTGCTTCCGGACGACTTCACGTTGACTTATGAGACTGAGCCATTGCAAAGAGCGGACGAGAAGGACGGGTGACGCCCTACAATCGTGAACGGGGAAACGTGTCGTTGTGATTTCGAGAGCGGACGTAATGCGACGGGATACACACCACTGGGAATACCGCGCTTGAGTTTTTTTCGAATTTCGTGCTCAAGTCGAGCAAACGTTCGGGATTATCGAGATCGAATCATCGTGGGTTCGGGTGCCAGAGGGACTTAGGTAGGGCCCTGCCAGATGGGATAGACCGGATCAGGACGAATAGCCAGGACGAGACGTTGTAAGACGTAAATAAGGTGAGATTTGGACCGAAGTGAGATGCTATAATTTTTCCTTTATTTTCTCTTTTCAGGTTGGATGAATGAATAAGTCCATGACCGTAGGGCCCAGGGTGGCTTAGTTCCCTCCCGTAGGACCTCTTTCGATTTTCCCAGAGTTGTAGGACAGCCAGTAGAGTGATTTCCCTTCAGAGTATATTCAGGTTGGCAGTGGAACGAGGGACTCATCACGTGTATGTTTTGTTCCGGGAAAATATCGTTGTGTCTGGGGGAGGGGTTGCTCATCGCCCCCCATCCCTCCCCCTCGAGTTTAGGGCAGTAAGAAGGGAGGAAGGCCCATCGTGTAGCTGAGACAATTACGAAGAGAATGCCGTTCGAATCATCCCAATAGATGACGAAGCCGACTGAAGCGGATTTAGTAGCAAAGTTGAGTTTTCAAAAAGATAGTCCGTCGGCAGCAGTATCACAACCGTATGTCATCTGCACGCATACGCGTGCACTCCGGTCTCCTCGTCGGCATCGTTCTCGTGGTCACCCTGGGGTCTGGCTGTCATCGGGTGTGCTTACCCGGGTGTGGGCGATATCCCTGGTGTGTGCGCGATCGCGTGGGTGTCGGCAGCGAGCTAGTGCATCTAGTGTGCATGCAACAATAACCTCACGCCAGCTGATTTCACGAATGTGATGGACTATTTGCATATGGGGCAGCTGTCCGGATGGCAAATAGTCCTTGGACAACGTCCCTAGGTACCCGGCAAGTTCGGCTAGGTTTCCACATCATCTCATCGTCGGCATCCTCCTCGGCACCACCCTGGCACGGTCAAGTCGGCAGCAATGTTGTGACTTTCGTGGGGTGATGGTGCTCGCGTTGTGGTGATGACAGGCAGTCGTGTGCCGCACATTTTTGAGATGTGCAGCAAGTGCACTTGTCGTGTTGTATGTGTATGCCGAGGGTGTGACATGGATGCAGCACAGGACCTGCGGGCACCGGTTGTTACCATTTTATACCCTCAGTACGGCATATCTGGGGTGCACGGGTATGTGCAGTCTGCGATGCATGCATTCCGCATACATACAGAAGTACGCGAGTGCATTGCACACGCCCTCGCTCACCCGGGAGCGAGAGCCTCGGCAAAGTTATCACGGCATTGGCCCCGGGCCCCTCCGGTGGCGCCGGGGGTGGTGGGCCCTCCAAGGGCATAGCAGCAACGGTACACCGAGGCATCACGCCGGGGTCATCATATGTTGAATCCACTGTCGTCATCGTCGTCGTGTCGCCCAGCAGCCACTTATGCTGCTTGAAAATACGGCTGACGTTGGTGTAGACCGGGTTGCCTGACCCCAGGCATACCCGCAACAACTCTTCTCCACGGCAGCGTCGTCGTCTCGGGCAGTACCTCAACGAAAAGACGTATTTTGGTGTAAATACGTGTTCTCGAGGCTGCTGGCTCGAGACGCGATGAGAGAGAATTTCCACCCCAAACAAACCGCTGTGACAGTTTTTTCACCGTCGCACCTGCAAGAAATTTTACGCTAGCGCGATTTGCATGAAGAAGGAAGGTGATTGATTGGAATGAGGATTTTTTCAATTTTGAATGTCAGTTAAAGGCATGAAATTTAGATTTGAAAATACCTCTAATCACATCATTTGACAGATTTTTCCCTCATCTTTCAAGTGCTCCTCTAAAAATCGGTATAGATCCGAACGTGTCGGAGTGATAGCTGTTTTAACCTCTTCCTGCATTTGTCCACATATGTGGACAAATCTTTGAATCGGGTTCCTCTATCTCTCCTTGACTTCAGAGGAAAAATACTTTATGCATTATCTTCGTTAGCCCGAAATGTAAGAAGTCCCATGATTTCTGTGAACATGGTCTCATCTTTAGCTATGCATTATAGCTAATGATTATAATGAAGCATCTCACTTGATCATGCACTTTGAAACGATTCATCTTTTGACCGTTATAACTCACTGAACTTTGATGATAGGATGAGGATACGTGTCGCGTTATGTTTTTTGATCCGAATTGATGATTTTCTATAAAGTTCATCATAAAAATCTTGTTGCTAGTGCCTCATTCGTGTTTGGCCTTGAAAAGTTTATGCTGACATAACTCTCATATGACATGACTTCATTATATCGTGTTTGGGCTCAAAATAATATTCACGATCGCCACTATAGAATCCAGTAGAAAACGAAGGTCTGACAGCACCATAGACATAGAAGTATAGACTGCTGGTCCCGTATACTCGCCGTTGTCATCGAGACATAGACCTTTGCGTGAGAGTGAAAGAGACGGCATGCTCCAAGGCGCACGCTTTTAACACGCGAATTCTATGTTGCGTCTCTCTTACTCTCATTGGGGGCCTCGACGTCAACGGCGAAGATACGGGACCGGCAGTCTATACTTCTATGTCTATGGACAGCACAGGAAGTAGGTGCGTGCACGAAGAGGTTAATGGAAGTATCCGTGTTCCATCTTTTCTGCGGGGACCGAATCACTGGTCTCATTTGTAAGTGGTTCTCTACAACTCATGTGAAGGCGAAAATCGATCAAGTGGAGGGTAGAAAAGAAGGTGTCGCGGATTGAAACAACACACACACATACACACAGACGGAGGGATGATTGAAAACCCGTTCCAGCACATCCTCCCACGAATTTCCAGAATTTGGAGCCCAATCTCAGGTCTGAAAATTGCTGGGGGAGAATTTGATATCGATTCTGATCTATTGCATGGCAAAAATGTCAAATTAGATATGACACACATCCGAGAATGATCGATTTTACTTCTACTATGTTCTACAGATCTGAATCAATATTTTGAGCCCGACCTCAGGTTGGAGAGTCACCGCAATCGGCTCTGAGACCGATCCCAGACCGAGGAAAGGTGATGAGTGCTGCGTATTCGTCGGAGTTAGTCGTTTCTAAATTGGAAACTTCTCTGCTGCTACCAAGAAGAGCTCCCTCGTGCGTTCTACCATGACTCACGAGAATTTTAAGCCCAAGCACGGCTCTGAGAATTTCCGTGGTCAAATTTGATATAGAATTTGATCTTTCCCGAGTCGCAAAGTCTCATTAGTACAGGATTCGACGAAGAATGACCGATTTGAGCTCGGATTTCGATATGCTGCCGAGTCGAGCCTACTTTGAGTGAATTCCTCAAGTGCTGATCAGAATTTTGAGGCTCTCCGATGTCGAGAAATCGCTGCCAAGAGATTTGAGAACGATAGTCATCCAGGAAAAGCTGTTCAGTAATGCAGATTATTCGAAGAATGATTATTTCTAGGTTGAAGAAAATTATGCTCCCGATTTACAGAAACTTGCAGTACATGCGGAAGATGTTGGGAGATATTTGAAGCCCAATTTCGTGTCCGAGAATCACCGCAATCAGCTCTCGATTGAGTCTGAGCGAAGAAAGAGCGATGAGTGACGCGTATTAGCCGTGAATAATGGTTTATAAGTCGAAGACGTTCCTACTGCCACCCCAAGAACCTGTTTGATGCGTTGTACTACAAATTTTCCGGATTTTGAGCCCGAACACTACTCTGAAAACAGCCGTGATTGAGTTTGACATCGATTCTGATCCGATTTCCCTGTCCGACGCGTCCCTCAAACATTGAAATGAATCAGGGATAATCGATTCTAGCTCGGGAATCGATATTTTGCCACTACCAAAACACCTGGAGTGAATCTGTCGAGTATCAAGCAGATTTCCGACCTCAATCCGTAGGCCAGGAATTGCCGCAACAAATTTGGGAACAATATTCGCCCAGGAAAAGTCGTCGAGTAATGCAGATTATTCAACGAATGTACCCGAGTCATTGTAGATCGGCAGTTTGATTATTTGTCACCTAGAACTCACCGTTTCTTGAATAATCTGCACTGTTCTGCAGCTTTTTCTTGACGAATATTGATCTGGGATCCTTCTACGGCAATTTCTAGACTTGAGATTAGGCTCAAAATTCCATTCAATGTTCCAGAATCGCACTCAAAGTGTTCCTGACCTGGCACTACCGAAACCGAATCTGACCTCATATTTGCGCCTACACGTCAGGATTTTTTCTGAATGGGAAAAACTGATTCTCTAGAAAACAGCGTTCTCTACGATTTTGGCTAATTTTGTAAACTGGAAGTCTCTCAGCCAGGCAGTACAGATAGGTGGAAATGCATATCTAAATATGTTTACCTACGTATTCTAACACGCTGGACACGATCCTGGTGTTTTCAGAGCGCTATATATCAACTTCCAAGCCGTATGAGCTCATTAGTCTACCTGGTATTTGGAAAAAAGTCTTATTCTGCAACAAGTCTTCGAAAAATTATAAAACAGTCTAGATTGGACCAAAAGAGACGTTCGCCCTCGCATTTTCCTCGTTTCGTGAGATATTTTGACAGAAGAATTTGCTCAACAGCCGTAGAGGCACTACTTTGACGTCAGGAATTTTTTTTTCTCAAACACCTATTTTTGTCATAACTCTTGCAGCGCTGGAATCATGAGGAAAGAATTTTCCACTTGCACGGGGTAACCAAATATGGTTTCCCGATGCAAAACGACCGTTTAAACACAATGTCGTGGTTCATTCAGCGTCAGAATTCTCTTCTAGCCGCAAGGAATCTGTTTTTTGAGGAGTTTCCTTGACCTAGACCAAATTCCTGACATGGTACCCCAAAACAAATCACGAGATCATGTTGAGACAGCCATTTTGCGTCGGAGTTATATTTAGATACCCTGTGCCGAGAGAAATTTTTCTCCTCGTGATTTTAGCACAGCAAAAGTTATGACCAAAATAGGTTTTGGGAAACTAATCCCTGACGTGAAACCAGTGTCTCTAAGGCTGTTGGACTAATTTTTTCCCTCAAAGTATGTTACAAAACGAAAAAAATACGAGGTTGAACGTCTATGTCGGTCCATTCTCGACTGTTTTATGATTTTTCGTAGATTCATTGCAAAATCAGACTTTTTTCAAATACCAGTTAATAAGCTCATACGGCTTCGAGGTTGCAATACAGTGCTCTGAAAATACTAGGATTGTGTTCAGCGGTCCAAAATACGTAGAAAAACACATTTTGATATGCACTGTGACCCATCTGTACTCCAAAGCTGAGAGGCCTTCAGTTTACAAAATTAGCGAAAAACGTGAAAAACGCTGGTTTTAGAGAATCAGTTCATTTCAGTTTAAAAAAATTCTGACATGTAAGCGCAAATCCGAGCTCGGATCCGGTTCCAGCGTCGAAAAATACACAAGAAGATCATTGTCCGGTCCATGCATAATTTCAGACCCAAAATTTTGTTGCGCAGTGTTATCAAGGCTCGTCACCTTTTCACAGCTCAGAATCGACCTCAGAGCTGATTGCGTTGGTTTTCTGACACGAGGATGAACTCAAAATACTGCTTTTTACTCTCAAAAAGTACTCCAACTCATTACAGATCGGCAGTGTACTCTCTCTCCACCTAGGAATTACGATCCCTCTGATCATCTGCGTGGTCAGACAGCCGTTTCTGGGCCAAAGGGATTAGGCGGTTAAGCATGATGAAGTGGACCTTGTCAGGTATGGCCCCGAAAGTATTTTTCCCCACTTTCTACCCGTGTAAAAATGAAAAGGACGTGACCACGTACCTCTCAGGGACATGATCCCGCGGGACCACGTCCCTCTCGGGGACACGATCCCGCGGGACCACGTCCCTCATCAGGATGGGGTTTTGCGCAATCGGGGACTGGAAAACTTCAAGAAGAAGGAACACAAGAATAAGATCGCAAAGGACTGAATAAGAGTGAGAAGGGCTAATGGAATTGAAAGAATAAATAATAGTTAGGCGAGCTGTGGAAATCCATTCACGTAATGGACGGAGGCTAATGAATCGAAGAGAATTTTTCGAGTTACTTTCAGAACTTCATTTGTAGTGCTGTCAGCATAGATGTATGAGGGAATGGTTTTAATGTTACATGAACATTTCCATTCTATTACAAGTTCACATCATCATTTTATCGAATACATCTAAGGGTTTAAAGGACAAAAACAATCCATCCGCATCTCGCTAAAAGTATTAAAGTGAAATTTTATTCGAAACGAGTCGTTTTCTGACTCAAAGCTCGTGTCACAGCGTCACCACCCGGTTCTTCGGGATTCTTTGCTCCAAGATCGACTGAAGATTTGACTTGAAGCGAGATGTTTCTTCATTCAATCACCGAGTAGATTCTAATTTTCAATGATGATGAGTCAATAAATTATTTGATACTGAACAATATCAGGACTAAACTGCTGAATGCAAAACGATAAGAAGTAGTCCTTGAATAACCTTCCTTTGCTCCGAGACTATCTCGAAATATCTCTGAATTTATTGCTATTTTCCTGAAGATTCTCTGATGCTGTACGACCTGTCTGTGGGAAAGAACAAGATGTGGTATACCTTCATAGAGATACAACTCTCCATGGATAACCGTTGTATCTCTATGGTTACTTTCCACATCATTCTTGAATTTTTCCATCATGGTTCGGAGAACTAAAGATCATATCAGACGAGTTCTAGACGTTAATACTATCACATACATTCATGTATATTTTTGTATGGAATATATATGTATATGTGTATATTTTTGGAGAATCCTAGCTAGTCATTCCTCGGAGATGACACAGAGAGTCTGGGGAAAATCCCTTGGAAAATGGTCTCATCATTACCCCGTAGATATAATATGAAAAGAGCATACAGTAGAAACGCTCTAAGTCAAAATTCCCTAACTCGAAAAACCCCCTAGCCCGAAGTAAAAGACCAGGCTCTTGGGAAAAACTCTCTACCTCGAGAAGATACATGGTGGAATGAAAACTCCCTACCTCGAAAAATTAATCAATTTCATATAAATTATCTAAACCGAAAACTCTCAAGCTCGGATTTTCAAACGATCGGAAATTGGGATGCTGTGTCAAGAGCTTTGTGTGTCCCCGAGAAGGAAAATAAGTCTCATTGTTAAAAGCCTTTTTAACAGTCTTGCAGAAGTCTTGGGTATGGGCCTCATCAAGACTTCCGCAAGGCTTCAAAGTTTTGGAGAATCTCTTGCGGGCAATCTTGAAGAGGATATAACTGGTGTATGTCTGAAGAACTCAAGGAGACTGTGTCAGAGAGCCGCAGAAGGTATGAGTTTAATCCCATGTCCATGGAAAAATCTAACTGAGCATGTCATCACACCCGGCTCTTGTCTTTCTGCATTATGTTTTGGAATGAACTTACGCCTCGGCATCAGCCTCCGGTGAGTAAATGCAAAGACTCACTAGCTGATGTACAGCCATCCAAGGTATTGACTTGCCTCAATTAAACATATCCTGCGTATGAACGCGCTTGGTAAAAACCTGAAACCTTTATATCGTTACAAACATAACTGGGAATGCGAAAGACAGTGAGATTATCTTTGTGAATTTTTCTGAGCAGTAAGTGGTGAGTCACATCAGTAGGGGTCAGTACTACCGAGAACATCTCACATTCAAAAGTGCTACGCAGTCACTGAAATGAGCTTACTCGAAGATTTTGCCAATCAGAGCCCTATCGTAGGCATGACATTCAATTTGGAAATCCAACTCTATCGGTTTTTTCCGAGAGTAGTCTCATTTTCCAGGAAACTTAGATTACTGACCTGTGGCTAATGCCGAGGCGTGAGTTCTTTTCGAAAAATCATGCAAAAAGTGAAGAGCCGGGTGTAATGATATGCTGAAATAGATTTTCTCGTGAACATGGGATTGAAGTCATGATGTTTCATGTCATTCGTCGACAGTTTTCTTGAAAATTCTCCAGACATCTACCAAAATATCCTATCCAAGACTTTCTCCAAGACTTAGAAGTCTTGCGAAAGTCTTCATAAGTCCCATAAACAAGATTTCAAACAAGACTTTCAACGAGACTTATTTTTCCCCTTGAGAATGATGTGACTTTTGAAGAATTTGTTCATTTCGACACGGATGTCGTTACATGTGGTCATCTGAGTGATGCGAAACGGTGGGACTTCTCCGGAGTCGGATAATGAATCGTAAGGCGATGCGGCGCGGTGCACGTTGAACTTTGTTCACAAAAATCTCGAAATCTTCCCCAATTTAGGCTAAACGACGAGTTATTCAGGCTTTATGATCATCCAACTTGACCTGGATGGCTCATTCTTCAGTCCAAATTGGAAAAGATTTTGAGATACTTGTGAATGAAAGAGTGCCGATTTATAAGTTCAGGAAATATTCTACCGGTCAAAAGTTTGTGCACACCTAAAAAAGAAAATTTTGATTTCGCTCACTTGACTGCTCGGATCTCCTTGGTCCAAAATAACTCTACTTCGGCTCATTTTATAAGTTTTTTCAAGCACTTTGAGAGCTATTTGGTATTTTTTCTGCGCAGCTCAATAGATTTTCGCAAAATGAATCTGAAGCCTTGTAGAATCTTATGGAAATCGGGTCATTATGCAAACCTCCGCAAGTCTAGCGAAAATTAATGGATTCAGATGATTCAAAAAGTATCTCAAAGTGAGAGCCAAGAGCTTCAGACCCCGTTTTTAGAAGTTATTTCAGGTTATTCCTGATCCGAGCTGTGACTGTTTTTGTAAGGGAAGATTTGTCTCGAGAAGAGTCCCAAAAACCACGAAAAGTGAAAAAGTCGGGCTTACTGTGGTATTCCTCTAAGTTTTTCCAAGTTATTGCATACTGTTGTTGAGAGGAACCAATATCAGTGCTTATACCTGTAAAAAATGAGTCTGTTCATAACACCGGCACACAAAAAAAAAGTATCTGTACTTTTGACCAGAGCTTCTTTTCTTTATGTATTTTGGTACGCTGAATCCGAATCCGAGGTCGGTTAGGCCCGTTCCTATCTTGTTCTCGAGAAAATCGTGAAAAATATGAAAATAGCGCAGAATAGCTCGATTTTCTCGAAAACAATAGGTAGCCGGGCCGAACCGACCTTGGATTCAGATTCAGCGTGCCAAAATACATACAGGACAGTAGGCCTGGTCAGAAGTATCGGTACTTTGGGCCAGACCTACTTTTCTTCGTGTAATTTGGTACGCTGAATCAGAATCCGGGGTCGGTTTGGCCCGGCTACCTCTTGTTTTCGAGAAAATCGTGATATTCTGTGCTATTTCCACGACCTCCACCGAATTTTCCACGATTTTCTCGAAATCAAGATAGGAACGGGCTTAACCGACCTCGGATTCGGATTCAGCGTGCTAGAATACATAAAGAAATGTAGGTCTGGTCAAAAGTACAGATACTTTTCTATTATGTGCCGGTGTAATCTCTCAATGACTGGTCTTTTTGCGAGAAAAATCTGCCCTTACAAGATCAGTCACAGCTCGGACCAGAGACAAGCTAGAATATTTTCCAAGGACCGATTTTGAAGCTCTTGACTTCTACTTTCAGATGCTTTCTGAATCATCTCAATCCATCAATTCCTGACAGACTTGCAGAGGTTTGCGTAATGACCCGATATTTGTGAAATTCTACAAGAATTCAGATTGATTTTGCAAGAATTTATTGAGCTGGGCAGAAAAAATACCAAATAACTCTCAAAGTGCTTGAGAAAAGCTGCAAAATGAGCCTAAGTAGAGTTAATTTGGACCAAGGAGATCCGAGCAGTTGAGTGAGTAAAGTCGAAATTTAGTTTTTTAGGTGTGCACAAACTTTTGACCGGTAGTGTACCCAAGGGCAAGTTATTCTCGTTCATTACCCACAGTCTTGTGATTGGTAACAAATGACGAGTTTTCCACCACAATTTGGATGATAATAAGTAGTAAACAACCCGTCTCAAACTTTGTATCATCGAATTTTTGAGTTACATGTAAATGAAATATAATTCCCGGGTTGCACGGCACCCACGAGCCCTTCATCAAGAATCTGAAATCGATACAGATGTAACTTCTCATTGTGTACAAATAGCTTTGATTGTCTTTAGATCATATTTTGAAAGGAACGGAGGGATCGGGAAAGAGATATTCCCAGCTTTGTCCCGATTAGAGATTGCTGTCGGTCGTATGAGACTTCAGTCCCGACTTCAAGAAAGGATGACTGATTTTTTTGTCATACCTGGGATTGAAAATTCTCATAATAATTTTTTTTTTTTTTCAATACATCTAATCAAGTATGTCATCATATTCTGATGTGATTGAAGAAGATTGATATTAGGATACATTATACCATTTAGGACATTACTTGTCGAAAGTCGTTCCAAAGAACTAGTCAACTCGAATTTCTCGTCAGGTCTCTTGAGATTTGAGTCAGAGAGTTTCTGATATATTCAATCCTTCCGGAGCCCGGAGACATAGGCCTCAGGGCCTACACAATGCTCAATATACGTCCTTACAAGAGGAAAGCGATATTTTCAATACTATAAATCTTCCATGAATGGTTCCAATCCATCAAATATCTTCTCCAACAAAATCTCTTTCACCTTCGCGGAACTTGGATAATCTCATTCTTCGTGTTGAATGATATCGATTTCAGGGAATACTTCTTGCCTCAGTACCCTCCCAAATCAATAGGAAACTCATCTCCCTAGAGTTATGTCGTATGTGTTGTATTTCTACAAGACCAACCCCTTCTCTGGTCATGCAACATTTCACTTTGAAATTTACAGGACTTATTTACAGACTCTACTCTAGTCATCAGAAGATGAGAGCACTCATTCCCTAACTCACCCTTTCGACTCGTTCTCAGCTTACGAAATGTTCGAACTAAAATTCCAACAGTTTCCCGAAACAGTATATTATGTGACGAGTGCGCAGCACGAGTCGCAAACGACATTTTCTAGCTGTGCTACGTCGGAAGCGCGACTTTAGACGAGTCCTCGCTACACGAGTCGAAAATCGCGCTTCCGACGTAGACAGCTAGAAATGTATCTCTTCATACACAAAAATATCTTATTCTACGACTTCCTCATGATATGAATTCAAGTCACCTGTAAAATTTCCTTCTGGGTTAACTGAGCGATGGGATTTTGATCGGATCCTTATTTATCTTACTTCTTCAAGAAACTGGTATTTTCAAGAAAAGTTTCACTCTGAATCATATTAGAGCTCCGAATGAGCTTGCAAGCTGAGTGAGGATACATTTTTCCTAATTCAAGTTCAACTTCATATTCTATATCGCGGTTCAACATCAAAACTCATTACAAACGCCTCAAAATAAACTGCGAGGTACGTGGAAAAATGTGGAGATGCATCTGAATTAGAGGTTCAAGGATGAACCTCAATTTCCAATCGAAAAATAAAAGCCAACCCTAGTAAGAGTAGAATATTTCGTTTAGTAAGATCAGGATATCTATGGAAGTCCAAACAAGTTTCAAGCTGTGCTACAGCTCTTATGATGAGATTTAAGAAAATAGCTAAGGCCAGTCAAAAAATGTTGTGATATGTCAGAGCCTTAGGCTCAAGAGGCCACGATTCTTTATGAAGAAGAATCCTGAGTGTTTGAATGAATCTGCTTGTAAAACTTTTTTGCTCTCCTTTTCTAGAGTTTCTCCACTTCACTTCGAGTTGATTGATTTTCTGTGACTCATTGTGATTGATGACTGCTTCAATTTTCTTCGGGACGAACACTTATTGAAGTCAATTCAATGGAGTCGTGGCGGAAATGCACGCTCGCAATGATTGCAGAAATCGTCGAACACTTTCTGGGCCCGCGCATTTGGTACTTTGAATATTGTCTCAAATCACAACAACTATGTTTTCGGTTGTACTGCATCATTCGACCCCTGCAAGGAATTATCTTGAAGGAAGTGACGATGGCTATTGATCAATAATAATAATTTTGGAGCCGTAGGAAATCACGCACGCTCAGGAAATGCTGAGTACTGATTCAGTATTGACTTGAAATTGTTCTATTGCTGGTTAAATCTTTTTGACGATTAGAGGATGCATAAATGATATGATTCATTGATCAAAAATGATTCGAAAAACACGTTGGTGAGAGCTTCCAAGGTTTTGCCAACGTGTCTCGGAAGAAAGGAGACGTGACTTCTTGTTCATCAAGATTTTTCAGCTCTCAAGAAAACGCCGTACAAAGCTCAATGAGCCCAAGGACTGGCTGAAAATTGTTGCGGAGCGAGATAATTATCTGCCAAATAAATGAGAAATATCTTTGAGAAATCAAAATACTCATAGGTCAAGGAAGTTGTAGGCAAATTTCCTTGGAGTAGCCCGGAGAGCTCGTAGAGGTTCCACGAGTGGATAATTCATGGGTATTTTCAAGACGTTTTTCGAATACTTTCTGAAAAACTAAAACTGATTGGATCAGCTTACAGGTGGCACAGTCTGGATTTGGTATTTTTTAGGGGAATAGCGACAAAGATGGGTCTGTCTTGGCGAATCAAAATTTTTGAGCTCAAAAACTGAGAGAACAATCATATTCTGACATCTCGAAACAGAAGCGACGTGGACGTTTTCTTTCATGAATAGTCATCATAAGAGGTGCTGAAAAGGCCCACAAGTTAATTACTGGTGAACGTCGATCATTCATCTCTTCCAAGAATTACAGTCGGAATCACGATTGAAATCGATTGATTTCGTGAAAACGCAATCCTACAAGCTCGATTTGAAATAATCGCTCTTCGTTCCTATTCCCCAAAACTGTGAGAAAATGCTCTTTGATACTAGTCCTACAAGTTCAAACAATAAATCTAGAATAATCTAGGCGAGTCACTTTAGATACACCTTTTTCCGACTTTTTGCTAAGAATAAAAACAAACATTGGTCTTGCTCGCATGCACTTCTATCTGAACTGATGCACACCAAAACCTTGTTGAGTTTCCTCTCAAACTACCCCCCCCCCTCCCAAATAAGTGTCAACATTTCCAAAGACGAGTCCCGAGTCAGAGGCAAGCTGATAGAAGTCCTATTTGACGATACAAAACAGGAATTTTTATCATTCAACCCGTGATGAGAAGGGTCAAGCGATCGTGAACGTGACCTCTATCTCGCTCAGAAGAGAAATGGCAACTCAAATGGGAGCTTCAGTCATAATTGTTCGAATCAAAATGCCCATCTTGAGACTCTTAAGAATCAGCTTGGCTGTATTAGGATATTTTTCAATGCTTCAGCGTCAATAAACCCCGTCATAAGAATGTATGCTCCTCCATAGGAAATTATAGCACTTACATCTAATGAATTCTAATGAGGATAGATTGTTTTTGTCCTCTAAACCCTGAGATGTATTCGATAAAATGATGATGTGAACTTGTAATAGAATGGAAATGTTCATGTAACATTAAAACCATTCCCTCATACATCCATGCTGACAGCACTACAAATGAAGTTCTGAAAGTAACTCGAAAAATTCTCTTCGATTCATTAGCCTCCGTCCATTACGTGAATGGATTTCCACAGCTCGCCTAACTATTATTTATTCTTTCAATTCCATTAGCCCTTCTCACTCTTATTCATTCCTTTGCGATCTTATTCTTGTGTTCCTTCTTCTTGAAGTTTTTCAGTCCCCGATTGCGCAAAACCCCATCCTGATGAGGGACGTGGTCCCGCGGGATCGTGTCCCCGAGAGGGACGTGGTCCCGCGGGATCATGTCCGTGAGAGGTACGTGGTCACGTCTTTCTGATGGACGTGGTCCCGCGGGACCACGTCCTTTTCATTTTTACACGGGTAACCTCAAATTATGACGAAAGCAAAGGTTTGTAGGTCCCAAAGTGACCCCTGTTTTCTACGGCACCCTAGGAATCCTCTAAAAAACCCTCGAAATCGATGTTCCTTCTATCAAATCGCATTCTGATGGATTTCAACGAATCGATCTGAAATTCTCTCCACATATACTCGAAACTCCACTGAATAGAAGAAAGATATTTGTATACTGACAACTTTGGATTTAGCCCCCGGAAAAAATTCTCGAATGTTGAAAAACGATTTTTCTCATGGAGGTTAGAGATTAGCACGGAATTTGAACATTCCACCGTGTTTGTCAGGTAATTTTACATCGAAAACTGCTCTGAAACATATAACTTTAGGTGGTGGAAAGTGGTAAAAAAAGCCAGTAAACGTTTCAAAAGGAAATTTTGATTGAGTAATTTGCATCTTCTACGCATGCGCGTCCTTCTATGTCTCTGAAAGTATTCTCAATCGATAGCTGATGCAATTTCCTCTAAAATGACCTCTTGAGGAGGTCGATTTGATGCAGTAAAACCTGAGATCTAGCTGGTCCAAAAAATGAAGAAATCCAAGGTATCAAATCCGTGAAGCCGTGGCTCCTTCAATGGGCCCGAAAAGTGCGAACTGTGAGTCGGACTGTTTCAAAGATGTGAACATGTGTTTTAGATTTAATTTTTGACGTAGAAACCGAATCCGTGGTCAGTTTTGTTCCAAACCTTCAAGACTTTTGATGAATTTCAAAAAACCGACCGGAGGGTGTACGGCCATTTTCAGCCTTTTTCTACACATTTGAGATGTATGTTGGGTATAGGCAAAGGTTTGGACTTGTCGCATAGAAGATGCAAGTATGTTTCCCTCTGTATTCTGAGCAGCTGAAGATGATGCCGATGTTTTTGAGGCTTGGGAATGAGTTGGGAGTCAGATTTGCACCGATGGAGCTATATTTTGTTTCATGATCTCATCAGAGAGAACTGCATCATGCACCTTATATCTCTCTCGAGTCATTCCTGTGCCTCAAAACCATCGCTATCGTCTTCAGCTGGTCAAAATACAAAGGAAAACATACTTGCATTCTCTACGCGACAAGTCCAAACCTTTGCCTATACCCAACATACATCTCAAATGTGTAGAAAAAGTCTTGGAATGGCCGTACACCCCCCGGTCGGTTTTTTGAGAATAATCAAAAATCTTGGAGGTATGGAACGAAACTGACCACGGATTCGGTTTCCACGTCAAAAATTACATCGAAAACACATGTTCACATCTTTGAACCAGTCCGACTCAAAATTCGCACTTTTCGAGCCCATTGAAAGAGCCACGGCTCCACGGATTTGATACCTTAGATTCTTCATTTTTTGGACAGCTAGATCTCAGGTTTTACTGCATCAGTCATTTTAGAGGAAATTGCATCAGCTATCGATTGAAAATACTTCCAGGGACGTAAAAGGACGCGCATGCGCAAAAGATGCAAATTACTGAATCAAAATTTGCTTTGAAAACGTTTATTGGCTTTCTTGACCACTTTTCACCACCTAAAGTTATATGTTTCAAAGCAGTTATCGATGTGAAATCACCTGACAAACACGGTGGAATTTTCAAATTCCGTGCTTATCCCCAACCTCTATGAGAAAAATCGTTTTTCAATATTCAAGAATTTTTTTCGGGGCCTAAATCCAAAGTTGTCAGTATGCAAATATCTGTCTCCTATTTGGTGGCGTTATAAGAATATGTCGGAAGAATTTTAGATCGATTCGTTGAAATGCATCACAATGCGATTTGATAGAAGGAACATCGATTTCGAGGGTTTTTTTAGAGGATTCCTAGGGTGCCGTAGAAAACAGGGGTCACTTTGGAACCTACAAACCTTTGCTTTCGTCATAATTTGAGGTTAGAAAGTGGGGAAAAATACTTTCAGGGCCATAACTGACAAGGTCCACTTCACCATACTTAACCGCTTAGTCCCTTTGATCCCGAATCCCTGAGAATATGACATTTTTTGGGTATAATTAATATAGTCACACAATAAATACAAATTGAGGCATAGCTTCGTGATCATCTCAGTCTTTGTCGTTATTCATTACGCCTGTACTACACGTAATGAAATCGAAAGGATCATTGAAACATATCTTATCATTATACCAATACGCGCCTTTATAAGCTGACTCTATTGGGAGTAAAACTCTGTGTTAATTTGGATGGGACTGCAGCGCCAATACGGCGGCGCTAAGGATGTCTTCCATAAGAATAACACGGACGAAAGATAAGAGCGCTTATCGCATGTTTAGTCCCAATTCGAAACCATATGGATCTATCGCGAATCTCCATTTCTGTCGCTGTATGTTGGCGATATTGGGGTCGAACTATGACCCTTGAGTGTTATCGAACCAGGATACGGATGAATAGGTGTAAACGTCAAGCTTTCATTAGGTATTGATACATATATGAAGGATGAAACTCTTCCAATGGGTACACAATAAATCGTCCAGAATATCCAGAAATTAGAGGGTTTCAGGGATTATATCATGACTCGATGATTCAATTTACCACAAGGACAACTCGAGTATTGAGGCCACGACATACCTTCTGGATCTCAATGCAACAGTGACTAGACTCCGAATTGGACTTGAAATTTTGTTGAGCACTCTCAAACCAAATTTTAAATTGTTTCAGGGTGTCAGAAGAACCTTTTTCCCTGAACTTATGTTCCCGCGATGGACTTGCACCACTCAAATTCTTTTCATCGTCCAATGTCGATCTCGCAACTCTCAACGGTGACTCTCAGAGTTTCGTCTAAGCTCAATATTTTGGGAATACATAGCAGAGCCTTTCGGAATGACTGTTGGGGTGGCAATAGGGCTGTCTCCAACTTATAAACCATAATGCGCGACTGATACGCAACATTCATCGTTTTGTCTCTGCTCAGACTCAATCCAGAGCTAATTGCAGTGATTTCCAGACACGGGGTAGGACTTCAGATATTGCCTAACAGCTCCCGCATGTACTGCAAGTTCTTGTTAATCGGCAGTATAATTTTTTTTCCACGTATGAATTATCATACCATAAATAATCTGCATCACTGAACAGGTTTCCTTGGACGGATATTGTTCCCAAATTTCCTTGCGGCAATTCCGGGTCTACGGAAAGATGTTTATGAAGTTTATAGCGAGTCAGGCCGATCAGTAAGTGCACTCCAAATTATGATAAATCACTTTGAAATTTATTCAATAAATCACGTGTACAAGTGGCAGCGAGAGTAAGCGAGCTGCTCGCTGCCATGGCCAGCGATAGATTGATGAGAGAAGCGTGGAGCGGAAGTATAGCAAAGAGAGGGATAGGCTGTGACTCGTCAGCAGACGGTCACGCCGCGCAAATCTTGACAGTTTGAACGTGAATTACACAATCATAATAAAAATGCAAATAGATTCTGGAATTCCATTTTTTAAATCTCATTGATTCTAGAATCAATCATTAAATTTACTCAAAATGAATCAAAATTTCTAAACAACGGGATATAGATGAAATTCTGCCTAATACTCGACAGATTCACTCTAAGCATTATCGAAGCAGCAGCATTTCGATTTCCAAGCCGAAATCGGTTATCCCTAATTCATGTGAGTGCTTCAGAGACGCGCCTGACAGGAGAATCGGATAAGAATCGATGTCAAACTGATCCACGTTTGTTTTCAGAGTCATGTTCGGGCTCAAAATCCGGAGAATTTCTAGTCAAACGCATCAAACAGGTTCTTGGGGTGGGAGTAGGGCTGATCCGACTCATAAACCATCATTCGCGACTAATACGCGCCACTCATCGCTTTTCCTTTGCTCAGACTCGATCCAGCGCTGATTGCAGTGATTCTTAGACACGGGGTTGAGCCTTCATGTTGCCCACCATCTTCTGCATGTACTGCAAGTTTTCGTAAATCGGCGGTATAATTTTTTTTCAATCTAAAAATCATTCTTTGAATAATCTGCATTACTGGACAGCTTCTCCTAGACGAATATCGTTCTCAAATCTCTCGGCAGCAATTTCTCGAAATCGGATTAGGCTCACAATTCTGATCAGCACCTGAGGAATTCACTCAGAGTTTGCTCGACTAGGCAGCATATCAGAATCCGAGCTGAAATCGGTCATTCTTCATCGAATCCTGTGCTAATAGGACTTTCCCGACTCGGAAGAGATCAAATTACATTTCAAGCTAGACCAAGAAAATTCTCAGAGCCGTGCTTGGGCTCAAAATTCTGGTAAGTGATGGTAGAACGCACGAGGGAGCTTTTCTAGGTAGGAGCATAGGAGTTTCCAATCTAGAAACCACTGTCTCCGACGAATACGCAGCGCTCATCACCTTTCCTCGGTCTGGGATCGGTCTCAGAGCCGATTGCGGTGACTCTGTGACCTGAGGTCGGGCTAAAAATATTGATTCGCATCCCTAGAATATACCCCAAGTCGTTGTAGATTGGCAGTATACTTATCTGACACCTAGAACACACCGTTTCTTGAATGATCTGTACTGTTCTGCAGCTTTTTCTTGACGAATATTGATCTGGGATTCTTCTACGGCAATTCCTTGACTTGACGTTAGGCTCAAAATTCTATTCAATGTTCCAGAATCGCACTCAAAAAGCTCCTGACCTGGCAGCATATCGAATTCTGAGGTGAAATCGATCATTCTCGGGGTACCTGAAGCTAGCGAACACTAACTCACAAATCGGTCCCAAACCAATTTCACTTCTTATTACTTTTTTCTCACTGATTCATCACCTGAGGAAAAAATTTATCCTGGTCATGAGCCCGAAATACGAGGGTTTTCGCTGGCGGAAGCTTAGCGAACACGTGGCCGGGGATAAATTGTATGGGGATGGGCGATAGCTCATTTTTTATTACATTTTCATTACTCTCAGAATATGTCCTCAAAATATGCGTGTGATATAATTCAGCTGGAATACGATGGTTTTCGCTAGCGAACACCATATATGATTGAAGCTTCAAGGACACTCAGAACTACGAGGGATTTTATTACTCTTTCATCACTCTCGAGAGGTATAGTCAAGATAGTCCCAAGACCCAGAGGAAACCGATATTTGGGTCTGAGTCTGGACGAGAGCTAGAGCGGGGCGAGATGCGAACTATATGATAGGCTGAGCTACATCTGTACAATAACGTGCGATTGAAATAATTCAATCGCCTACAGGGACTCGTGTGACGATAAGCTGGATACACATGAGTCTTCAGAGATGATAGGAGAATCGATGACGGGAAGCCAACTCGATATTGGGGCCCAAAACAGGGAAGACCCTGCTTCAAAATATTATAGTCGCAGTCGAGACGTCACTGGGGGCTGGGAAGGGGCCCAATGGACCCGAAACTCTCAGAAACCTCAGATCGAGTGGTAAGGTACCATCGACGAAGTCCAGAGAATTTATTACCAGCCAGCACCCTCGGCTATGGGGCCCAAAACGGGGCGGGATCCGGGTTTGAGCCATGTACCGCGCTAGTTATGTACCATTGTTGATGCTCGAAAAATTCATTACCAGTCAGCAGCCTCGACTATGGGGCCCAAAACAGGGCGAAAGGCAGGATTGAGCAGTTATCTGCGCAGTTATGACGTCACTGTGGGTTGTAAGATGTTCCAATGGACCCGACACTCCACAGAACCTCAGATCAAGTGGTCATGTACCTTTGGTGATGCCCGAGGAATTCATTACCAGTCAGCACCCTCGGCTATGTGCCCCAAAACAGGGCGGGATCCGGCTTTGAGCGATATTGCGCGCAGTTATGGCGCCACTGTGGGTCGTTAATAGTCCCAATTGATCCGTAACTCTGAGGCCTCAGATCAAGTGGTTGTCTACCATCAAAGATGCCCAAAGGATTTATTACCAGTCAGCAACCTCAGCTATGGGACCCAAAACAGGGCGCAATCCAGCTTTGAGCGGTTATCTGCGCAGATATGACGCCACTGTGGGTTGTGAGATGTCCCAATGGACCCAAAACTCCATAGGACTCTCGATTGAGTGGTCATCTACCATCAAGGATGCCCAAAGAATTTATTACCAGTCAGCAACCTCAGCTATGGGGCCCAAAATAGGGCGTAATCCAGCTTTGAGCGGTTATTCGCGCAGTTATGACGCCACTGTGGGTTGTAAGATGTCCCAATGGACCCAAAACTTCAAATAACTCTTGATCGGGGGCACGTCTACCATCAAAGATGTCCAACAAATTCATTACCAGCCAGCACCCTCGGCTAAGGGGCCCAAAACAGGGTGGGGTCCAGCTTTCTGCACAGTTAAGACTTTACTGGAGGTTGGAGGGAATTCCAACGGATCCAGGACTCACAATTAGCGAAACTCTGGATCTATCAAGGGGTCATCATGTAGAGTGCCCCAAGAATCGATCAGCTTTCAGCACCTCGGTCTTCGGGAAGCAAAGTTGGATTCCGCCCTGTTCTAGGCCCCATACCCGAGGTCTCTGAATGGTAATGAGTTCTTTGGGGATCTTTGATGGTAGACAACCACTTGATCTGAGGTTCTGTTGAGGTACGGATCGATTGGGACTTCTTACAACCCACAGTGGCGTCATAATTGCGCGGAATATGGCTCGAAGCCGGATCCTGCCCTGTTCTCCCCATAGTCGAGGTCGCCGACTGGTAATAAATTTCCCAAGCATCACAAATGATTCATAACCTTGTTGATCTGAGGTTCTGTAGAGTTACGGATTCATTGGAACTTTTCACAACCCAAAGTGGCGTCATAACTGCGCGGAACATGGCTCAAAGCTGGATTCCGCCCTGTTTTGGGCCCCATAGCCGAGGGTGTTGGCTGGTAGTGAATTCTCTGGACTTCGTCGTTGGTACTTGACCACTTGATCTGAGGTTTCTGAGAGTTTCGGGTCCATTGGGCCCCTCTTCAACCCCCAGCGGTGTCTCGACTGCGACTATAATAACTCTAAGCAGGGTCTCCCCTGTTTCGGGCCCTATGATCTGTTGGCTGATTCGTTATCGATTTCCCTATCATCTCTGAAGACTCGTGTCTATCCAGCTCATCATCACACAGGTTCCCATATGCGATTGATTTATTTCAATCGCTCGTTATTGTACAGAGGTAGCTCAGCCTATCATATAGTTCTCATCTCGCCCCGCTCCAGCTCTCGTCCAGACTCAGGCCCAAATATCGGTTTCCTCTGGGTCTTGGGACTATCTCGACCATACCTTTTGAGAGTCATCAAAAAGTAATGAAATTCCGTGTACTTCTGAGTGTCTTCGTAGCTTCGCTTTCATACGGTGTTCGCTAGCGTAAGCTTACGCTAGCGAAAACCATCGAATCCCAGCTGAATCATTTCACACGCATAATTCGAGGACATATCCTGAGAGTAATGAGAAAATAATGAGAAATGAGCTATCGCACATCCCAATACGATACATCCCCGGCCACGTGTCCGGTAGCGTAAGATTCCGCCAGCAAAAACTCTCGTATTCCGGTTCCGTGACCGGTAATGAACTTTTTTCCTTGGTAATGAATTAGTGATAGAAAAGTAGTGAAAAGTGAAACTCGGGACCGATTTGTGGGATAGTGTCCGCTAGCTTCAGGTCCCTCCATCAAAGATGCTCAAAGAATCTAGTACCAGTCAGCACCCTCAGCTATGGGGCCCAAAATAGGGCGGAATCCAGCTCTGAGCAATTGTCTGCGCAGCTATGACGCCACTGTGGGTTGTGAGAGGTCTCAATGGATCCAAAACTCCACAGAACCTCAGATCAAGTGGTCATGTGCCTTCGGTGATGCCCGAAAAATTCATTACCAGTTAGCAACCTCAGCTATGGGACCCATAACAGGGCGTAATCCAGCTTTGAGCGGTTATCTGCGCAGTTATGACGCCACTGTGGGTTGTGAGATGTCCCAATGTACCCAAAACTCCAAGGGACTCTCGATCGAGTGGTCGTCTACCATCAAGGATGCCCAAAGAATTTATTACCAGTCAGCAACCTCAGCTATGGGGCCCAAAACAGGGCGTAATCCATCTTTGAGTGGTTATCTGCGCAGTTATGACGCCACTGTGGGTTGTAAGATGGCCCAATGGACCCAAAACTCCGAGGAACTCTCGTTCGGGGGTACGTCTACCATCAAAGATGTCCAACGAATTATTACCAGCCAGTACCCTCGGCTAAGGGGGCCAAAACAGGGTGGGATTCAGCTTTCTGCACAGTTAAGACTTCACTGGAGGTTGGAGAAAATTCCAACGGATTCAGGACTCATAGGCCAGTAAGTGGAACATTGGGTTCTGGAAAAAAATAGTAGTAGATATTCCTTTCTTTTTTCTGGTGTAGGATACCATAAAGAATACTAAAACATAAAATGGAACAATTTTTGGACATGGCAAAAAATTATAGCAACAAAATAGTGAAGATTTGAGCACTTTTTTTCACTATTTTGCGTGCAGTGATTCTGGATTACATATTATATCGTTTATGCCTCGACCGTATTGTAGCTGGTTCAATTTTCTACAGATTGAAGAAGAAACATCTCTCTATCGTTTTTCCAACCCCCGTTATTTAGCAACAAAGAAAGGGTTGAGTCGAATTCCACCCCTACCTGTAACTCCACGGGAAATGCATGAATTAACCTGTCAGCCCTAGAATATATGTATTTTATGTTCCACAATACCCATACCAAATTTCATGAAGATCGGTCTATTAACAACGGAGCACTTGCAATTTGTTTATAAGAATTAGTCGATTTTGCCATAACTATGAAATCGCTCCATAACCAGATAGAGAAAAAATTCAAAATGGGGGAGCTTTCTGAAACCTTCAACATCAATAACCAACCATGAAATGAATTTTTATCGATCGTACTCAGCCCCAGGTGCAATTGTTCATAACTTTCGGATTTTTGACATTTTCTTTTGCGCACAGGGCCTCGAAGAGTCAACAAACCGATAAAAATCTTTTCGATTCGTGCAATTTTAGTTTTTCTCTTAATTTTGGAAAAAAACGTTGTTCTAGGACGTTCTGGGCCCGAGTTACGTTTTTTTTTAAAATCATTGTTCTTGAACAATTGGGCCTGGAAGGCTGTATCTCGGGGAAAATATGGCGGAGACCCGAAACTTTAATAAAAAAAATATTAGAACTACGTACCTCGGCTTTCCTCGCCACTGATGTTGTTAGCAGTTGTTGTGAATTTCGGCTGTAGCCAAAGCCGGCTAGTGGCGGCGGAGTGGGGGTACTCTCTCTCGGCGCCGCGCGGCCCCGTAGAAAACGAAGCGCGCTCTTCAAAGTCGAGCGCGCTGGAAAATTTTTGCAATATCTCGGGTTCTACTCAACCTTTTCCGTTTATTCTTTTTTTATATAGGGGTAGCCCGTCAAAAAAAAACATTATGGCGTCCGTTTCAGAGTGATTGGATGGATTCTTGTATGTATCCAAATATCGATATTTTGAGTCAAATTTCCACCTCTACGTTTCTTATCCGTTTTGGTGTTAGGAAGTCTTCCAAAGCTTTCATACTTCGTGGATACTTCTCAGAAAGTTGTTGTTGAATAACATAACAGAAATGAATGTTGCTCACTGTCTTTGAAAAATTGAAACTATCCATTCAGTGACACTTATTCATAACGATTTTCAATTGAAGGGTATATCTTCAATTAGAATTTCATTTCATTACTCAATAATTTTAATTCTTATCTTTCCAAACCTATTCACGGCATCATGAGATAATAGTGTGACATCGTGTATCAAAATGAGACATATAAGCTGGCAAGTACATTTATACCCAAGAAATAAGGAATAGTCTGCCTCATTCCAACGAATCAGGAAGCTGTGAATATGCTTGAGTACTCACGATGCCACCCATGAAATCGAATTCATCACGATGATCCAGTGACGTTTCTTCGTGATCCCAGTTATAAAAAAAGCCTTGATAATAGTTGTGGGAAAAACTGGGTCCGCTGAAGAGTCTAATTGAGCCGTTCATCATGCCGTTGAAAAGGGTGCACGCTCGTTCTGGTCCTAATTTAGTTGATATGATTTACCAATCGTGCCCGAAAAGAGCTTGATTGTACTTGATTTGGGAAATATTCCCAACACCAGGTGTACAGGATTTTGTAGGATTGTCGGGTAGTAAGATTAGTGTACCCAACTTGCCCCCATTGAGCCATTTTCTCAATAACTTTGGCCCATCTCCATATTTTCCAACGTACCTTAGCTCATTTTTAAGCTTCTTCTAAGACGTTCTCAATAAGTTGAAGAACATCCAATTCGAACAACTGGAGCCAAACTGTTTTAATTCTCCCAAAAGGTGATTTTCGAGAGTTTACAAAAGTGTGTATCCAACTTGCCCCCATAAAGCCTTTTTCTTAATAACTTTGGCTGACTCCAACGATTTTCAACGTGCTTCAGCTCATTTTAAAGTTTGTTCAAAGACCTTTGAAGTGCACTCAACTACGTCCAATTTGGATTAATTGGAGCCGAACTGTCTCAATTCTTCCGAAATAAATTATGGAAATCGGCAATAAAGTGGTTTTATCGCCGTGCACGCACATTTGGAGCTTTTCGGTGGTTCGAAACACTATTTCTGACCTATTTTGACAAGATAAACACGTTCTGAGTGGTAGAGAAAGTCGTGCGGCACGCCCTTTCGAGATAAAAATATAGGGGCATGTTAGGTACACCCCGATGCTGGCATCCTTGTTTACAAATCGTTTCCGTGTTTTGCACATAAAACAGTTCCATATTCAAATTTTGCAATTTCGAAAAACGGATTCGGAAGGTCATGAAACAAGGAATCGACTGCGCTGAAGTACGTTAAAATTGGTTGAACTCAAAGAATTTGGCACCGATTTTACTAAAAGCGATTCCATCGGTGCTTTCTTAGCCAAGCAATCACGAAAAATAGAAAAATCACTTTAGATTTTCTGAAGAACGCAGGAATGATTCGGGGTCGACGCAAACTACTTACTTTCTCATATTCTAACATAAGAAACGTAAAAAAAATTGCCGGGAGGCCAAGGAGTGCCCATCCCCGAGATCGGCATATGGGGTCAAGTTGGGTACAGAGGCAAGTTGGGTACACTTACCTTATTTATCAAGAAAGTCCATGAAGATAATGGAAATATATCTACCGTCAACCGGGGTAACTTTGTAACGAATATCGCGTTTTTTTTCTTCAACCTCGCGAAACTTGTACGTCGTGCATCAAAAGCGCATTGTATCTGTAGTCAAACGAAAGCTTACAGTTTCAGCTTTCGATTGAGGTACTCTCAGATCTATTTGGACATCTCTGGTTGGAGCAATGCGCGCTAAAAGTCGTGTTCCAAAGTTAGACACGGACTGGGGTAACTTTGGAACAGAAATTTTTATTATCATTTATTCGACAATTAATTCATAAAATAGGTCAGGCAATCAATTTTTACCATCAGTAATCGAAAATTGAGTGTCTTACCTTTCCATTGACCTATCGTGAAGGTCCATTTGATTGAATTTAACTTCTACAATCGAGCATAGACGCCTTTAGCATACCTCACTGTCTGCACCACGGCTGAGTCTCGAGGACGAAAATACCTCCACTGTCGGTTTCTCACAAAAACTGCCATAACTCGGCATTCGTCGATCGAAAAGAGACGTTCTTTGGCTCATTTTGAAGCTTTCATCAAGGACTACTCAAGTGAGTAGAATTTGATGATGATATGGAAATTGGAAGATAATTTAGAGCACATGAAGGAGTGTTCCAAAGTTACCCCAGTGTCTGAAGAAAAAAACGTACTGGTCAGTTTTTACTCTACAAAATTGAATCTTCGTGAAATTCCTGCAATGTAACAGGGGATTCGTCTAGATATGTGTGCAGATGAGTGAAATCTAGCTCAGCTACCTCGAATTCGACCTACTGAAGTCAGAACCACGCCACTTTTTCCTAGAGACCGTTTGCTAGGTCGAAAAATATTTTTGAAGAAGTCAGCTTATAGACGGATTAAAAGCTGTTGGAGGCCCTCGCGCCAATGCAAAACATTGTTTATGCGTGCCCCAAGTAGGAGAAATCGGTATTGAAGTCTTACGATCATCTGCCTAGCCAACTGTGCGTGATAACCACTCTTCCATGGGTTGTTCCAAAGTTACCCCCCGTGTTCCAAAGTTACCGTGGTTGACGGTACTTCCTGCTATCTCAACTTAACTATTACTGGAATATCTCGCAAAATTTTCGGATTATGGATGTGAATTTCAAGATAACATTTTTTCGAATGAGAAAGGAAAATTAAAGAGTTGTCTTATGATTTGACAACAACTTTCTGTGGATGATTCACGAAGTATAAAAGCTTTGGAAGACTTCCTAACACCAAAACGGATAAAAAACGTATAGGTAAAAATTTGACTCAAAATTTCGATATTTTTATACACACAAGAATCCATCCAATCACCCTGAAACAGACGCCATTATGTTTTTTTTTGACGAGCTACCCCTATTTAAAAAAAGAAAGAACGAAAAAGGTTGGGTAGAACCCGAGATATTGCTAAATTTCCCAGCGCGCTCGACTTTGAAGAGCGCGCTTCGTTTTCTGCGGGGCCGCGCGGCGCCGAGAGAGACTTTTTTTATTAAAGTTTCGGGTCTCCTCAATATTTTCCCCGAGATACAGCCTTCCAGGTCCAATTGTCTAAAAACAGTGATTTTTTGAAAAAAAAAAAAAAAAACGTAACTCGGGCCCAGAACGTCCTAGGACAACGGTTTTTTCTTCAAAATTTAGAGAAAGACTGGAACTGCACGAATCGAAAAGAATTTTATCGATTCTTTGACTCTTCGAGGCCCTGTGCGCAAGAGAAAATGTCAAAAATCCGAAAGTTATAAACAATTGCACCTGGGGCTGAGTACGATCAATAAGAAATTCATTTCATGATTGGTTATTGTTGTTGAAGGTTTTAGAAAGCTCCTCCATTTCGAATTCTTCCTCTATCTGGTCATGGAGCATTTTTATAGTTATGGCAAAATCGACTAATTCTTATAAACAAATTGCAAGTGCTCCGTTGTTAATGGACCGATCTTCATGGAATTTGGTATGGGTATTGTGGAACATAAAATACATATATTCTAGGACTTACAGGATAATTCATGCATTTCCCGTGGAGTTACAGGTAGGGGTGGAATTTGACCTAACCCTTTCTTTGTTGCTAAATAACGGAGGTTGGAATTACGATAGAGAGATGTTTCTCTTCCAATCTGTAGAGAATTGAACCAGCTACAATACGGTCGAGGCATAAACGATATAATATGTAATCCAGAATCACTGCACGCAAAATAGTGAAAAAAGTGCTTAAATCTTCACTATTTTGTTGCTATAATTTTTTGCCATGGCCAAAAATTGTTCCATTTTATGTTTTAGTATTCTATATGGTATCGTACACCGGAAAAAAAAAGAAACACCTACCACTATTTTTTTCAGAAACTGGTACCTTATAATCCTCTCCTTACTGGCCTATTAGCGAAACTCTGGATCTATCAAGGGGTCATCATTTAGAGTGCCCCAAGAATCTATCACCTTTCAGCCCCTCGGTCTTCGGGAAGCGAAATTGTTTTTCGCCCTGTTCTGGGCCCCATAGCCGAGGTCGCTGACTGGTCATGAATTCTTTGGGCATCTTTGATGGTAATCGACCACTTGATCTGAGGTTCTGTAGAGGTACGGATCGATTGGAACTTCTTACAACCCATAGTGGCGTCATAACTGCGCGGAATATGGCTCAAAGCCGGATCCTGCCCTGTTCTGGGCCCCATAGTCGAGGTCGCCGACTGGTAATAAATTTTTCACGCATCACATATGATTCACAACCTTGTTGATCTGAGGTTCTGTGGAGTTACGAATTCATTGGAACTTTTCACAACCCAAAGTGGCGTCATAACTGCGCGGAACATGGCTCAAAGCTGGATTCCGCCCTGTTTTGGGCCCCATAGCCGAGGGTGCTGGCTGGTTGTAAATTCTCTGGACTTCGTCGATGATACCTGACCACTCGACCTGAGGTTTCTGAGAGTTTCGGGTCCATTGGGCCCCGTCCCAACCCCCAGCGGCGTCTCGACTGCGACTATAATAATTCTAAGCAGGGTCTCCCCTCTTTTGGGCCCCATGATCTGTTAGCTGATTCGTTATCGATTCCCCTATCATCTCTGAAGACTCATGTCTATCCAGCTCATGACCACACAGGTTCCCGTATGCGATTGAATTATTCCAATCGCACGTTATTGTACAGAGGTAGCTCAGCGTATCATATAGTTCTTATCTCGCCCCGCTCCAGCTCTTGTCCAGACTCAGGCCCAAATATCGGTTCCCTCTGGGTCTTGGGACTATCTGAACCGTATCTTTCGAGAGTAATAAAAAAGTCATAGAATCCCGTGTAGTTCTGAGTGTCCTTGAAGCTTCGCTTATATATGGTATTTGCTAGGGTCAGCTTACGCTAGCGAAAACCATCGTATTCCAGCTGAATCGTATCACACGCATATTTTGAGGACATATTCTGAGAGTAATAAGGAAGTGATAGAAAATGACCGATCGCACATTCCCGTGAGATCTATCCCCGGCCACGTGTCCGCTAGCGTAGGCTTTCGCTAGCAGAAAAATTTCGTATCCCGCGCCCATGACTGGTAATAATTTTTTTCCTCCGGTAATGAATTAGTAATAAATACGCTGCTAAATCAGATTAGCAGAATGCTTTCTCTCAGCGAAATAGTTTGAGAGGTTCACTGAAACTAATGAGAAATTCGCAAAACTGATCAAATTCCAAAATGATGATTGGGATTCCTTCAAAATAGTTTTATTTTTTAATCTCATTTAATTGCATTCCATATCACACTCACAATCCAATGATTGGATCCAACCAATCGATGTAGAATGAGGGAAAAGTATCTCTCTAGTCCATTAAAAGGTGGATAGATTAGTTGTAGGGGGAGATATGAGGATAAAATGAATTTTAGCTGCAACTTTCTTCTAATATTTTGGGTTATTATTACGAGATTCATCTTTAGGGGAATTAAAATGATCTAAACTGGGGTTTTTCATGGAAGACATGTAGTCTGGTTGAGGGAAAATTTTGATATAGTTGGTGAAAAGATCATAAAAATGGAGTTTTTTGGAAAAAATTTGGATTTTTCGGGAATAAATTGGATTTTGAATGTATTAAAACGGATCTTGAAAAAATTCGGTATCAACCAATCGATTTAGAACGATGAGAAAGTATCAACTTAGTTAAGTAAAATTTGTATATATTAGTTTAGGGGGTGGGTAATAGCGGAAGATGAATTTTAGATGCGATTTCCTTCTAATATTTTGAGTTATTATAAGGAGATTGCCTTTTAGGGGAATTCAGATGACCTAAACTAGGGTTTTCCATGGAATATATGTAGTATGGTTGAGGGAAAATTTTAATATAGTTAGTGTAAGGATTATAAAAACGGAGTATTTTGAAAAAATTTGGAGAAAATCGGGAATAAATCCGATTTTGAATGTATTAAAACGGATTTTGAGAAAATTCGGTATCAACCAATCGATTTAGAACGATAAAAAAGTATCAACTTAGTAGATTAAAATTTGAATAAAGTAGTTTAGAGGAGAGATATGAGGAAAGTATGAATATTGAAAAAAATATTTTTGTATATTTTGAGTTATTTTTGTGAGGAAAATAGTTATCGGGATTTGGGCTACCTAAAGTGAGGTTATTTTAGCAAAACGTGTAATTTGGTTAAAACAGAATTTCGATAGGATAGGTCTAAACATGCTCAAATTGCTGTTTTTGTTGGAAATTTTGTTTTTTTATAAAAATTTACGTTGATGGAGTTTGAATGGAATTTCGGTATTAACCAAAAGATAGATTGAGCCAAAAAAACCATAGCCTAGGTAATCAAAATTGGGGTAAGGTGAAGTTAGAAAGAGATATTTTAGTATGAAAGTACACAATTTCAGTTATTTTACCTCAAAAAACGTTTAAATTAAATTCGATTTGGAGAGGAGACCAGGCAAATAACTGGTCTCATCTCTGAGTGATTCTATACAACTTGTAGAAAAGCAAAAATCGATAAAGTGGAGTGTCGAAGAGAAAGCGTGGCGCAAAAAAAAAACAACACACATACACACACACACACACGGACACAGACAAAGGGCCAGAGAGATGAGTCACTGGGGGGTTTTTGAGGATTATAAGGGGAAAAGTGTTACTTACAATCGTTAGATTTTGGCGAGAGGAATAAGATGGTTAAAGCACTTCTGTGATAAGATGAATTATGTTGAAGAAAATATTGAGTTGAATGGAAAAATTGATCAAAAATTTGCTGTGTCGAAAACAAAGCTTTCTCTTTAGAGAAAGCAAAAAGTAATGAAAAGTGAAATTGGTTTGGGACCGATTCGTGAGTTAGTGTTCGCCAGCTTCAGGTACCCTCATTCTTGGATGTCTGTCATATCTGACCAGACATTTTTGCCATAAAATAGATCAGAATCGATCTCAAATTCTCTCCCAGCAATTTTCAGACCTGTGTTTCGGCTCGAAATCCTGGAAATTCGTGGGAGAATATGCTGGAACGGTTTCTGAATCGGCAGTAGGACTGTGTTCGACCCAGAATTCACTATTCCTGACTAATTATCGAGGCTCGTCACCGTTTTACGGCTCAGAATCGATCTCAGAGCTGATTACGTTGACTCTGATACATGAGGATGAACTCGAAATACTGCTCTTCACTTACAAAAAGTACTCCAAGTCATGACGGATTGGCAGTACCTCCTCTTTCCACCTCGACATTACGATTCATCTAATCTCCTGCGCGGTCAGACAGCCTCCCTGGACGAATATTGATCTCAAATCTCTCTGCGTCAATCTCCAGACTTGAGACCAGGCTTAAAATTCTGTTCAATGCTCTAAAAATACACCCAAAGTGTTTTGCATCTGGCAGCATATCGCATTCTGAGCTAAAATCGATCATCTCGAACGCCCCTTCAGATTCGAAGAGACATTTCCACCACAAAATAAGTCTAACCCGGTCTCAAAACTCCCCGCAGCAATTCTCAGAGCTGTGCCCAGACTCAAAATTCTGAGAATCGATGGAGGAATGTTTTGAGAAGAGTTGAGAGTTGGCAGTAGAATCATTTTCGACTCAGAATCCAGTATAATCGACTAATTCGGTCCATTCATCACCTCTTCTCAGCTCGGAATCGATCTCAGAGCTGGCTGCGGTGATTCTCAGCCTCGGGGTTCGGCTTACAATACTCCCATCTACCTCCAGAAGGTACTTAAAGTGATTGCAGGTCGGCAGTAGAACTACTGACTCGCCAGGCGTGAGTTTCAATCCGGCGGAATATCGATCTTCAACCCCATTTTGCGTTCAACCAGGGGTATCAAGCATGGTAGAGTCCTTCCCCTCAAGCCCCTCCAGTCATGTGTAGAGCGCGCTGCGGCGTCGCAGGGAAGGGGCTCCTTCGCCGCGAGGCGCGACGTTCTCTGCACTTGACTGGAGGGGCTTGAGGGGAGGGACTCTACTACGCTTGACACCCCTGCGTTCAACACACCCTCCACCCCTACCCCCTCTGTCTGAGACAAAATCAGATCAGCACATCTCTTCACCTTGTCGATTAGGAAGAGAATGCCGTTTGATTCATCCCGATAGGAGCAGTACAGGTTCGATTATCGATATCGAAAGAAGTCTACTGAGTGCATTTAGTCTCAGTAGTAAGAGAACCAGCCAAAGTGTAGAGTCTTCAGAAAATGAGAAAAACTTTCAGAGTTTGAGGCATGGTGTTTCTGAGCCAATTCGTGGAATGAAGAGTATAAAGCTCCAACCTGTACGGTTTCCTGAAAGTATTGACATTCTTTCTTTGAAAATGCTGATGCGATTTGGAATTCATTTTCATTCTTCAACTTCGCTACATATGAACAATTCTGTTGAAGCTCTGAATGAAACGTACATGATAGATATTCCATCTGTGAAAAATCTAAGCAGTGGTATACCGCGTTCAGCCATGACGCACTCAAGAACTAATTTGAAATCTGATGACTCAGATATTCTTCTAGTCCAATTAGTTAATGTTCAGTCAGATGAATGTGTAGACCATTACCTCATCAGTGTCTTGTATAATAACGAAAATAATCAGACTTACGTAAAGTCTGAACTGTTAAGACCCGAGCTGGGGGCTCGGGCTAACAAATATATTTAAGTTCGTTCGAAACAGTCCTATGGGCGGACTGCCCAGTTGCACCTACCTTTTCTGGGTTAACAGCTCTGATCCCTTCAGTCCCTTCTTAGATCTCAGCGATTTGGTGTATTCGTATTGATGTATAAGTATATGAAATTATATTTTGAATATTCTGGATATGCGCTTGGTCAGAATGACCTGATCTGATTTTATGTAACTATTATATTGGATTTTCGTAAATCAGAAAAATAGAGAAGTAATTTCAATATCTATTCAAGAGATGATCAAAGTAATTTTAGATATCTAGATTTGAACCTTCGATAATAATCAATTTTGGAATCAATTCAAATATTCAAAGTGAAATCATTAATTTTTCAAATAAGCATGCATTTACAGATTCTGAAATGATAAGAATGAATTTTGTGATAGAGATATAAATTTATTAAAAACTCAGTAACAAAATCGAAATCATTCAAGAGAATCAATATAAATTATAATCAGGCAAGTTGAATTATCTCCTTTTTGATCAGTTAGGGAAGGCTGAAGTTCTTGCAACTTATTCTATGAATGTTAAGAATATAAAGCAACTTACAATTAGATTGTTTCTTAAACTACTCGAGAGAAAAGCGGAGTCGTGATGAGTCGGCAGTCCTCTGGAGGCTGGAATTAGCGATTCAGAAGGCCTTGAGGATGAATTATAAGCTGATCCTACTGCAGCTCAACTTGAGGACAAATTCGGAGCTGGCCCTGCTGCAGCTTTAAGTACGGGTAACGCCACTTCCCAAGTGCAGGATCAAATCTAACCGTTGGCTCGCCGCTTCTCGAACAAACGCTTTGTCACACTTTTCTAAGGTGTTTGGGCGGAGACAATAGCGCGGACTCAAAAGCTCCGGAAAGAAAACTTTGACAGACTGATCGGCGAGCCAACGTTCAGACCCACATTTATAGCCTGGGCCAGCTCGCGTAAATTTTGAAATCATAATTTTGAATTGTGTCAAGCGTGACCCAAGGTCACGCTCCATCGAATAGTTGCGTGACTTATCGTCACGTGTAATAAAAGAATACCGTGACCCAATGTCACGCGTGACATTAAGTCACGTTGCCAACAAGACCGACTCCGTTTCCCTCTCACATCGTACATCTATTGTTGCAATTTATATCAAATTTAGGTGAAACGGGGCATCTCGTGAGAGCGGGACGCCACACCTCCCCCGTCAGACCATTCTCGTCCCGAGAATGTCACCGGGGTCGGCATTGCGAGAGCTTTTGCAAGCTCGGGACGCCACAGAACAAGTAAGCACCGTAACCCAAAAGGTCTTCTAAGATTTTTGCTTGGAATCAGTAGATATAGTCCACAAAAAAAACAACAATTATGTTACTTACATTGTTTCTGACTTGAATTTTGATTGTGAGTGTCTAGGAATCCTATTTGTGAATCTCTACATTTGTTTTCTGAAAAGCTTTGGATCATTGATTAAAAAGCTGAGATCTGATAAAGTTAAGTTTGTAACCACAATGTCAAATGCACATTTACCTGATGAGTAGAAACCTAATGTATGTAAGTTAGAAGAATAGACTCATGAGAGCGTCTCGGTAGCTCATGCGGTGAGATTAACTGAGGATTTTGTCGATGTCCAGAATGATATGATCATTTATGAGATTAAAGAAATTGTTATCGATTCGACTATCTCGATCAACGCAATTAAATCAGAGTTTTAGGGCTCATAAACAAACTATCTAGGATAAAATGTTCCTTGGACCCCTTATCCAATTATCTGGGTAAATTGTGCATCTATGATGAATTGTTACAACCTTGTAAAAGTTACTCAAACACTGAGTTTTGGGAACTGGCCGGAGTGTATCATAAGGACTCTGCGAAGTGTACCCTGAACGCTTCGCGTGTTCCTGCAATACCGCAGATTAATGGCATGATGGAAATAATTCAAGTTCACCGGAGAACTCCAAAAATGAGTGACGATCTCCGATCTTCATCAATCTCTGTTGCTTTGGAAGATACTGTTTAAATGAATTTTGAAGCCGAATCTCTTTTCACTATTTATGGTCCTTGTAATATCCTCAAATTTAGTCTACTATTATAAGTGTATCAGACTCAGAGAGTGGCGCATACTCTGCACTTGAGTAATCATCTTGGGGACCAAATTGATGGCCAATCAGTCCAAGTAGATATTTCTTTCAGCTCTGAAATGATAATTTATTTCAGAAAATCGTAACAGATAGCTCTGAAAATACCACTGCCGACTCGGCTGTTGAAGATTGTTAACGCGATTGTGCTGTTCTGTTCCAAAAAAGAGTATTATTCCTTGTAATAGGGAAGGATAGCCCTCATAGCTGGAAAGCGACCATTCTGATATGATTCGCTATTTGTCTTTGTATAAAAGTGACGATAGAGAAATGAAAGCGTTTCATGAATCTCAGATTTGATAGGAAATATAGGGAGATTCGCATACTCTTAAGGATGAAATTGTGATCGTAATGATATAGACTACATGGCGTGAAGCTGTGATATTTGAGGCAAACGTTTGTGCAAACCACTGCAGGTACTAATATTAAGTGTGGTCATCGTTCGCAATAACGATAGGAATTGAATCTGTCCAGTAGAGGTAGCTTTGGTAACTAGAGCTACATCTCCTGGTTCGTATGCCTGATTTTCGTATTTTTCAATGATGATGTCGTTCAAAACACCATCATGGTAATCTTTGTACTGCCGATCTCTGAAAAATAACCGTCCAGCACTTTATCAACATTTTACCCAAATTCCAATCACTGCTTGTGAAACATTTGTCGCTTTCTTGGAGAGTTAGCTCTTATTCCGAAGAAAGTCTAAAATTACCACCTCGGTAGTGTCAAAGTTGTTGCAGTACCAGCGACGAAAACTCAATTTGTTCTGGATATAGGCTTCATTTTTAATGACATCCTCAAATTTTATCGTATCTTTTTGAACTCGAATCGCCGTCAAATCGTACCTGCAATACGTTATTAGTGCAAGAATTCTACGAATTCAAGGGAGTGTAGCTTTCAGTATCACACATAGTTTAAGACAAGACAAGTTCGATAACACAAATCCAATGTCTGCTTTTCTTCCGTCTTGTATTTATTCTGTCAAAATTTTGCTTCGTAAACGCAGTTTCTTCTGTTTGAACGTGCAACAACGTCGCGGCTGTGCGGTGATTCATCCATTGTTGCTATATGTTTCCCCAGCCTATGCAACTATAGTTAAGTGAGTTCCTGTGATCAATATGATAGTATTTGATCGGTGTATCTATGAGTTACCAATATAAATATGCATTTTCCTATATATATTCTATTTCATTATTTCAGTCATTTCTGTCCTCTCAAAATACCATTTGCTGAAATAATTAGTGTAGTCTTCAGCGTACTTAGCATTGAAACAGGTAAGGTTCATACTCAACTCCTCATAATTCTTTCAGTATGGTAGCAATTTGTATTGCACGATTGCTGTATGTCTGGATCTTCCCAAATAGTCCTGAAAAACATATAGCGCTCCATACGGAGGAGGAAAAAATTCCTCCTAGATTCAATCACTTTTCATTTTTATCTTCCCAGGATAAACAATACGTATGAATCCAAGTAATATATAGAATTTGATCACTGAACGCGTGCTGCCGTAAACTGACACTTGAACAAGGAACATTTCAACTTATTGAAATTCAAGTAAAGTCTGTTATGAAAATCTTCATGGGAATGGTGGAAGAAACTCGTCTTTTCCAAAATTAGAATTTGTCGGTGTTTATTTCATCAGCAGCATTTAATACATCGTTCTTTACGATCATGTGTACCGGTAGAAGTCACTCCAGTACCATAAACCGTGCTGGAGGGGATCGAAAAGAAGAACAATATTGTTTAAAAGGGGTTACTTCATTTCATCCAATGCACGAAATCAGTACGAGAGTATATACATTAGGGTGTCCGTTATTTCCCAAGTTGGACGCGAACCTTAGGACGCCCCCTAGATCGTCTTTTTATCACCAAAAAATGATATACCAACCATGACCGGTGTCGAATTCGACTTTTAAACCGTGCCTCTAGAGTCACGGACTCTTTCCTGTGGATCGTTCGGCGTAGCTCAATTGTAGCCTTCAAACGCTCGTGGCTGCCGGCCACGAGCACCGCAATACAAACCAAAATTCCTTCTGAGATACAGTTTTCGATGTGAAATTGTCTGACAGAATCAAATTCATCGTTGGGTTCCCAGGCAATTCTCCAGATTGGCAAATCAATGTTTTTCGATGGAAAAATGTCATTTTCTCCAGGAAAAATCTAAAATAAGCTCTAGCTTCGACTCTCGGAGAGCCGTAAGCATCTTAGAAAGCTCATTTCTCACGTAAAATTGTGTATTGAATCCGAATTTATTGTTATTTTCAGCCTAGAGAATTCACTAAATTGACTAATCAATGTTTTCCATCGAGGAAATTGTGTTTTCCCCGCAAAAAATCTCTCAGAAGGGCTAGAACTGTCTCTCTGAGAGCCACGAGCGTCTCTAAAAGATTGTTCTCTTCGTAAAATTGTGTGCTAAATCCGAGTTTATTGTTAGTTTTAGCCTAGGGAACTCACCAGATTGACTAATCAATGTCTTGCATCGAGGAAATTGTGTTTTTCCCGCAAAAAGTCCCAAAGAAAGGCTAGAACTGTCTTTTTGAGAGCCGCGAGCATCTCAAAGAGACTATCCTCTGGGTGAAATTGTATGCTGGAGTCGAATTTATTGACAATATCATTCCGAGGAGCTCTCAAAATTGGCTCATCAATTTATCAATGAGATTATGTTGAACTCTCCACAGAAACTCTGAAATAACTGCTAGCTCTGACCCTCTGAGAGCCGTAGTCATCCCAAACTAGAATCCTTCGTGTGAAATTATCTATTGGATCCCATTCTGTCATTCATTTCACCTCAAAAAAACTTGCCGGATTAGTTGATCAAGGTGTCCAAGCGAGAAAACAGAATTCCCCCTACCCAACACCTCGAACATTCCCTCAATACCTTCAGATCCTGGAGCAACTTGGACGGACAAAAGACCACGTCAAAGAACCCCGACAAAATTTATTGCTCAAGGCTCCGGGTGAATATTGTCGGAACTTGAGGAGATGATAGATTGGAATATGCTGATCAACGTTGAAATAGGATGCTAAGAGAAATATTAGACCGATTTTGAGATATTTCCCGAAGAAAATAGCCAGCTTTTGATGTTACGGGTGCTTGTTTTGGATCGATATTGGAATACTCTGTTCGCCGTGCCAGGATTATTTTTCAAGGGCTTGCTCTATCTCATAGCTCAGATTAAACGTGCATGCATGTGAGCAATTTTGTATCTGTACTCATTGAGGTCCTGGTCAAACAATTAATTACTCGTAACGTATGAACATCACGCATCGTTCGTTCGTCGTTATAGAGAAACGAATCTTTCATCGAACAAATCCAAGAGATATTCACTGCGCGCAGACCTGTACTCTGTACTCGTCCTTCGATTGACATGAAATCATTCATTCGTGCGCCTATCTGAGAGCAGTGGAACGACAGGTTTTTGATGCAACAAAATGATGTCATGTAAATCGAGGGGCGAGTACGAAGTATAGGCCTGCGTGCCACCACGGGTGTCTCCGCACATTCTTTACCCTCCAACCGTGACTCTCCTTGTAGTTTTCTACTAAACACAAACTGATCGCGAGTCTCCCAATTCCACTTCCTTTAGAAATTGAGTCATTTTGCATTAATTATTAAAAATTTCCAAATATTGGGAATGAAAGTGGTCTCGTATGCGTCAGAAATCAGCTTCGACCCGTTGCAAATAGTTTTAAAAAACGAAGTCAGCTTCGGAAAAAACTGAGTCACCTTCCTTTCTGCGAAATTCGCTGTAATTCATTTTTAAACGATGATTATTATAGAAGCACCTAGGTCACCTGCTGAGCCAGACTCTGAGTCGTGGGACACTGGCAATTTAGGCTGCTTCGTATTTGCCGCATTGAATACGCGACAGCCGGAGCTCCACAACTTAGAGTCCGGTTCAGCAGGTGACCTGGGTGCTTCCATAATAATCCTGGTTCGAAAATAAATTACAGCGAATTTCGCGAAAAGGAAGGTGACTCAGTTTTTTTCGAAGCTGAATCAGTTTTTTTAGAACCGTTTGCAAGGGGAAGCAATTGATTTCTGATGCATACGAGACCTTCCCCCATTCCCAATATTTGGAAATTTTGAATAACCAATGCAAAATGACTCTGTTTCTAAATGGACTGAAATTGGGCGACTCAGTTTGTGCTTAGTAGAAAACTATAGAAAAGGTCACGGTTGGAGGGTGGAAAATGTGCCGGGGCACCCCTGGTCTGCGCGCCGTGAATGTCTCTCGTATGTGTTCGATGAAAGATTCATGTCTGTGTCATAACGACGAACGAACGATGCGTGATATTCATGCGTCACGAGTAATTAACGCGCTGTTCTGCAATGATTCTTGAAATGACGTCTGGATTCTCTAGATCTTGCCCATCATTTTCATCGGTGTTCATGTGGTGTTACCTCTATGTTAAACAATCGATACAGCAATACCGTCCGATTGTTCAACCAGGGCCTCAATAAGTACAGATACAAGATCGCTCAGATGCTTGCACGCTTGATTTGAGCTATGAGATAGAGCAAGCCCTCGAAAAATTATCCTGGCACGCCAAACAAAGAATTCAAATATCGATCCAAATCAAGCACCCGTGACCTCGAAAGCTAGCTGGTTTCTTGGTGAAATATCTCAAAATCGGTTCATTATTCCTTTTAGCGTCTCATTTAAAAGCTGATCAGCAGATTTTAATCTATCATCTCCCCAAGTTTCGTCAAAATCCATCCGGAGCCACAAGCAATGAAATTTGTGCAGGGTTCTCTCACGTGAAATCTGGACTAATTTCCTATGGCAGAAGATTCACTTTTGTTGTATCCTGACTCGTGATAAGGGATATGGAATAAACACGTGAGGATATCTCATCCAGCGTGATTTCAGACGGTAAAGAGATTGTCAGCATGATTTCAGCGTTGACGGGTCGATGATGGAATCGATTAAAAAATACTCCCACCAAAGTTCGATTCCGAGTCAAATCTGTTTCTACCGCACCTCACGTGTTAAAAATTTGATTTGATAGCCGTCCATTATAAATACGAGATCATTGAGGTCAGGTTATTTAACCCTCGAGACACAGTTGGAATAAATGATTCACACAAGGACATCGTTTGCTGAATCTGTTCACTCTGGTCCCTAGATTTCTATTCATTTCTAGTATAGTGCGTTGTCCATGAGAAAGTGTGACTCCATTGCAGATCGACCCTCAAATGAGATCAGTTCGGGCTTCGAACGCAATGAGTCCAACGTCCGTACAATCTGTTTCAAGCCTGTTTCACCAAGCCCTGTAGACAACCTATCGTCTCAAAAGTGAAAATTGCTTCCTAATCTCACTACGAGAAAGACGAAAGCCAATCCTCAGGTCACTCCACGGGGTGGATACATGTCTCAACCGAATCAGTTTCGTGACAATGTATACTTGCTCCGTGATTTTTCACCCCAGATTGTAGGCAGTAAGTCACCAACAAATGAGCAAGTTCTGCAAGGTTACTTCTTTAATTCAAGATGTTTGAAGAAGAAGTTGTCTGAAGCTGATGATTTAGTGTTAAGAGAGATACAGATCCTCTGGGAGAAAGCAGGTGTCCCAACTGGAATTTAATCAGGATGTGTTCAGAAACTGCATGATTTGCATCACAAGTACCGAGCTGTCTAGAGGAATGCTGGTAAGCCCTCTAATGTAGCTCGAGAGAATCAATTCATGGGTGAACTTGATTCTTTATTCGATATCGTTCATGGAAACGCTCATAAAGAGTTGGATGATCATCGGAGAACCTTCCTCACTGACCAAATATCTGAGCGTGTATTGGAACTCTATAATTCAGCTATGAATGTAACAGACTCACCATAAGGTATTTGGATAGAAAAAAATGTCCGTTTCAAGTCCTATCCCTATTAGCTTGTATGTATCTGAGCATGGGATCTCTTCTTATTATTGCGATGTGAGAGATGAATCAGCTGATGTCTGGGATTCTTCGATTTGACCACAATCAAATTCCCATATGTCAATTGGAAGAGAACGCACTCGAAAATGTATAGAAATCTGGGAACCAGAGTGAATAGATTCAGCAAAGGATGTCCTTGCATGAATCATTTATTCCAACTGTGTCTCGAGGGTTGGATAACCTGACCTCAATGATCTCGTATTTATAATGGACGGCTATCAAATGAAATTCTTGACACAGGAAGTGCGGTAGAAACAGATTTGACTCGGAATCGAACTATGGTGGGAGTATTTTTTAATCGATTCCACCATCGACCCGTCAACGCTGAAATCACGGTGACAATCTCTTCACCATCTGAAATCACGCTGGATGGAATATCCTCACGTGTTTATTTCATATCTACTATCACAGGTCAGGATACAACAAAAGTGAATCTTCTGCTATAGGGAATTAATCCGGATTCCACATAGAATTTGATGTGGTCTTTTCTCCATCCAAGTTGCTCCAGGAGCCGAAGGTATTAAGGAGATCTTCGAGATGTTGGGTAGGGAGAATTCTGTTTGCTCGCTTGGATACCTCGATCTACTAATCCGGTAAGTTTTTTTGGGATGGAATGGGTGACAGAATGGAATCCAATAGATAAAATCACACAAAGAATTCTAGTTTGAGATGACTACGGCTCTCAGAGGGTCAGAGCTAGCGGTTATCTCAGACTTTCCGTGGAGAGTTCAACATAATCACAATGAAAAAATTGATGAACCAATTCGGAGAGCTTCTCAGAGTGATATTGTCAATGAATTCGACTCCAGCATACAGTTTCACCCAGTGAATAGTCTCTTTCAGACGGTCGCGGCTCTCACAGAGACAATTCTAGCCCTTCTTTGAGACTTTTCGCGGAGAAAACCCAATTTTCTCGATGGAAAACATCGATGAGTCAATCTGGTGAGTTTTCTAAGCTTAAACTAACAATGAATTTGGATTCATCACACAATTTCACGTGAGAAATGAGCTTTTTGAGATGCTTAGGGCTCTCCGAGAGTCGGAGCTAGTTCTCATTTCAAAGTTTTCCTGGAGAAATTGACATTCTTCCATCGAAAAACATTAATTTGGCAATCTGGAGAATTGCCTAGTAGGGAACCAACGATGAATTCGATTTTGGCAGACAATTTCACATTGAAAACTGTATCTCAGAAGAAATTCGGGTTCGTATTGAAGTGCTCGTGGCCGGTAGCCACGAGTGTTTGAACGCTGCAAATGAACTATGTCGAACGATTTACAGGAAAAAGTCCGTGACGCTAGAGGCACGGTTCAAAAGTCGAATTTGACACCGGTAGCAGTTGGTATACCATTTCTTGGTGATAAAAAGACGATCTAGGGGGCGTGCTAAGGTTTGCGTTCAACTTGGGAAATAACGGACACCCTAATATACATGAATCGAATCTACTGTCGATTAAGGGGACGTCGGAGTCCTATCAATACTGTACAGTTACCGACATGATCGAGTTTTCGGATTTCTCGATGAATTTTTGAGATATCAAAAAACTAAAAAGTAACGCTGATTCTGTGAGCCATACAGAATCGGCGTTACTTAGTAAAATCCCGATACCTCGAAAATTCATCGAGAAATCCGAAAACTCGACAATGTCGGTATCCGACATCCTCTTAACATTCCGCTCACCATTAATCTCGTGCACTCGTGCTTGCTGGTTAGAACACTGTGACCTGTTTCAAAAAAGGAATCATGATGAGATGAAATAAGAAGTGTGCGGATACATGTACAATTTATCACATTTCTTTTCCGACATTGTGTCTGTCATACATGCGCATAGAAATTGGAAAATCGACAAGAATTAGGAAAGGTACACGGTGTTCCGGAAGCAAAAAAAAGTCCGTCCCAAATGACGACACGAACTGACAACGAGGATTGATTTGTGATCGAAAATGGTGATCTAATTCTTCTAAATCAAAATCGAAACTGCTCCTCCTCACGAGTTATTCACAAGACTATTCATAAAATAAGCTGCAAGCTGCAGGCCATGACATTCATGAGCAGAGTTGTTGAAATCCACTGCACGTGCATTACACGTGCGTATGAGGGTGCGTCCCCAAATTATGCATATGCAGTGCACACTGCACATATGCACTGCACACGTGCACATGTGCAGCTCATCAAATTTCAGCCAAAACCAGATGGAACTCGTCTAGATCTGTTTTGGATCAGCCAGTAACGCAGCAAAGATAAAACCCGATTCATATCGGAAGTTCTCTGATGCGAGCCCTTCAATTTCCGCTCAATTTTGATAAACCGCACATGTTTACATGTGCAGTGCGTATGCGCAGTGTGCACTGCACATCCATGCTTATGCATCATTTGGGAACGCACCCTAATATAATTGCATTCGTGCATTTGTGCATCAAGCTGTCTGCTCCGGGGGGTTGGGTCGTCGACATGTTTACTTTTTGAAGATTGAGTTTTTTCGATTGAAGATCAAATCATCCCAAGATTATGTCGAGAGGGGAAATCTAGATATGCGTGACTAGCAATCCAAAATGATCAAGATGGAGTCCAGAGTGATTAGAACCGCTGATAATGAAGTGATTACCTTCGGAATTGAAGACACCCCAAACAACACTTGCTTCACACCCCCGTTGATTGACAGAATTTTGGAAATATTTCGGCGCCTGAGGAATCAGCCGCCTTATACATTCTCATGCTGAAATCGTTGGCTTTTACCTGTGAGAAGCCAGTTTTCAGTCAGTGAACAATCTGACCATGTCGTCCGGAGCGAACTAGTGTTTGCGCAGTGTTTGTTTCTTGCAAATCAGGCTTTCATGATGAAAATCGATCGACTCTGAGTAGCAAATGATGAATGGGTTGACTATTGGACTTTTACATACCAAAACGTTATGAAACTTTGGCCAAAATCTATAGTTTACAGACATCAACCGGGGAAAGAAGTATGTATCTCGATTTCTCGCGTATTACCTCATTTCAATAACTTCATCATTCTTCTGGTCTCCAATTTTGATCATCCTGGGTTGTCAGAACAGTTATCCAACTTTTCCGTGTGTCATAATCTTAGAATGACTTGTTCTTCACTTGGGAAAACTCAATTCTCGAAAAGTAAACATGCAGACGACCTCACCTTCTGGAGCAGAAAACTCGATGCACAAATGGATGTGTATTACACGTACGTGTAATGCACGTGCAGTGGATTTTAACCTCTATTCATGAGTCTTGCGGTCGCTTAGGAGTGACACTCTGTGACTAATGTCAACTAGAATCGACTTTATTCTAGTTTTCCCATTACTAGCAGCACACTGGCTCATTTTCAAGTCAATGGCGACGGCTAGAGTGAGTTGAAGTGGAACCGGAGTAAGAGCAGAATGGATGGAATCAAATGGAGAGATTAAGATAAATCGACCAGAATGAACTCAAATTCATTGCATCATCCACAGTCCCAACACAATTGAAAACGGAATCAAACATCAGCCACTTACAGATTCTGTGATCAATGGGGAAAATGGAATGGAATAGATTCTTGTTGACATTATTCACAGAGTGTCACTCCTAATCGACCGCAAGACCCATGAATCACACGGCTTGCAGCTTGCAGCTCATTTTATGAATTGTCTTGTGAATAATTTGTAAGAAGGAGTAGCTTCGATTTTGATTCAAAAGAATTTGATAACTACCTTCGATCACAAATCGATCCTCTTTGTCAGTTTGTGTCGTCTTTGGGTCGAACTTTCTTTTGCTTCCGGAACACCGTGGGTACTCCAATAATTCAGTAAAACTTCATGGCATTACTTGTTTGGTAATACTGTATTATGCAACTCATCTACACTATTGACTTTGTTGTAGTATGTATATACGAAGATCCACGAGAAGAACAAATTTCCAGGCCAGAAACCATCCTTACAATCACAGAATCCGTGAAATGATTAGTTGAAATTTTTGATCCGTCGCTTGACTACCGTAATCTTACCACGACGAGCACGGGAATCGTATGAAAAATCTGTATGCCATGAATTTCTATTCGAAATTTCTATTCAGAACGTCCGTCAACCCTCTATTCTCATCGATTTATCAAAAAGTATTGAGACTCAGCTTCGCACACCTATTTACTCATCGTTGTGGTAGATGGATTCAGAAAAAGATCAGTCACATTCTGTCAGAAAAGTTGATAAGCTTGTCGAGCGTAGGTTTAGCTCACAGTTTTGCATTAAGGAGGGTACCTGAAGCTAGCGAACACTAACTCACGAATCGATCCCAAACCAATTTCACTTTTTATTACTTTCTTATTACTAATTTATTACCAAAGAAAAAGATTTATTACCGGTCATGGGCCTGAAATACGAAGGTTTTCGCTAGCGGAAGCTTACGCTAGCGAACACGTGGCCGGGAAAAGATCGTACGGGAATGTGCAATAGTTCATTTTTCATTAAATTTCTATTACTCAGAGAATATCTCCTCAGGACATGCGTGTGATATGATTCAGCTGGAATGGGATGGTTTTCGCGAGCGTGAGCTTACGCTAGCGAACACCATATACAGGCGAAGCTCCGAGGACACTCAGAACTACACGGGATCTTATTACTCTTTTATTACTCTCGAAAGGTATAGTCGAGATAGTCCCGAGACCAAGAGGAAACCGATATTTGGGCCTGTGGCTGGACGAGAGCTGGAGCGGGGCGAGATGAGAAATATGAGCTACCTCTGTGGAATTGGGATAATTCAGTCGCATACGGAAACTTGTCTAACGATGAGCAGGATACACATGAGTCTTCAGAGATAATAGGGGAATCGATAACGAATCAGCCAACTCGATCATGGGGCCCAAAACAGGGGAGACCCTGCTTAGAGTTATTATAGTCGCAGTCGAGGAGTCACTGGGGGTTGAAGAGAGTCCCAATGGACCCAAAACTCTCAGGAGCCTAAGATCAAGTGATAGGGGTACCATCGACTGAAACCAGGAAATTTATTACCAGCCAGCCCCCTCGGCTATGGGGCCCAAAACAGGGCGGAATCCAGCTTTGAACATGATCCGCGCAGTTATGACGCCTTTTCGGGTTGTCAAAAGTTCCGATGGATCCGTACCTCTACACAACTTCAGATCGAGTGGTGAAGTACCATTGGTGATGCCCGAAAAATTTATCACCAGTCAGCACCCTCAGCTATGGAGCCCAAAACAGGGCAAGATCGAGCCTTGGGGAGTTATCTGCGCAGTTATGACGCCACTGTGGGTTGTAAGATAATCAGATGGACCCGAAACTCTACAAAACCTTAGATCAAAGGGTAATGTGACATTGGAGATGCCCGGGAAATTCATTACCTTTCAGCACCCTCAGCTATGGGGCTCAGAACAGGGTGGAATCGTGCTTTGGGTACTTATCTGCGCAGTTATGACGCCACTGTGGGTTGGATGTTCGAATGGACCCGAAACTCTACAGAACCTTAGATCGAGTGGTTATGTACCATCGCGAATGCCCCAAAAATTTATTACCAGTCAGCACCCTCGGCTATGGGGCACAAAACAGCGCGAAATCGAGCTTTGAGCAGTTATCTGCGCAGTTATGACACCCCTGTGGGTAATAAATAGTTGCAATGGACCCAAATCTGTACAGAACTCTACATCGAGTAGTCGTCCCCCATTTCCGGAGCCCAAGGATTTGTTACCAGTCAGTCCCCTCGGCTATGAGGCCCAAAACAGGGCAAGATCGAGCTTTGCGCAGTTATCTGCGCAGTTATGACGCCTTTGTGGGTTGTAAGATAATCCAGTGGACCCGAAACTCTACAAAACTCCAGATCAAATGGTCATGTACCATTTCTCATGCCCAAAGAATTTTTTACCAGTCAGCACCCTCGGCTATGGGGCCCAAAACAGGGCGGAATGAAGCTCTGAACAGTTATCTGCGCAGATGGGACCCCCTCCTGGGTTGTAAATAGTCCCAATGGACCCGAACCTCTACAGAACCCTAGATCGAGTAGTAATCTCCCATTTCCGATGCCCAAGGATTTATTACCAGTCAGCACCCTCGGTTATGGGGCCCACAACAGGGCAAGATCGAGCTTTGGGCAGTTATCTGCGCAGTTATGACGCCACTGTGGGTTGGATGTTCAAATGGACCCGAAGCTCTACGCAACCATAGATCAAGTGGTTATGTATTATTTCCAATATCCGAAGCATTCATTACCAGTCAGCACCCTCGGCTATGGGGCCCAAAACAGGGCATAATCGAGCTTTGAGCAGTTATGTAGCCACGGTGGGTTGTAAGACAATCCAATGTACCCTCAACTCTACAGAACCCTAGATCAAGTAGTCACGTACCTTTTCCGATGCCCAAAGGATTTATCACCAGTCAGCACCCTCGTTTATTAGGCCCAGAACAGGGCGAGATCGAGCTCTGAGCAGTTATCTGCGCAGCTATGACGCCTTTGTGGGTTCTAAGATAATCGAGTGGACCCGAAACTCTGCAAAACCTTAGATCAAATAGTTATGTACCATTTCCCATGCCCAAAGGATTTATTACCAGTCAGCAACCTCGGCTATGGGGCCCAGAACAGGGCATAATTGATCTTTGAGCTGTCTTCTGCGCAGATACGACACCCCTATGGGTTGTAAAAAGTTCCAATGGATCCATACCTCTACACAACCTCAGATCGAGTGGTTGAGTACCATTTCCAATGCCCAAACCATTCATTACCAGTCAGCACCTTCGGCTATGGGGCCGCAAACAGCGCAAAATCGAGCTTTGGGCAGTTATCTGCGCAGTTATGACGCCTTTGTGGGTTGTAAGACAATCCAGTGGACCCGAAACTCTACAGAACCCTAGATCAAGTAGTCGACTCCCATTTCCGATGCCCAAAGAATTCATTCCCAGTCAGCACGCTCGGCTATGGGTCTCAAACAGTGCAAAATCGAGCCTGGGCAGTTATCTACGCAGTTATGACGCCACTGTGGGTTGTAAGATAATTCAATGGACCCGAAACTCTACGAAACCTCAGATCAAGTCTTTATGTACTATTTCCAATGCTTAGAGGATTCATCACCAGTCAGCACCCTCGGTTATGGAGCCCAAAACAGGGCAAGATCGAGCTTTGGGCAGTTATGTGCGCAGTTATGACGCCACTTTGGATTGTGAGATAATCCAATGGACCCGAAGCTCCACAAACCTTAGATCGAGTGGCTATATTCCATTACCGATGCCCAAAGAATTCATTACCAGTCAGCACCCTCGGCTATGGGGCCCAAAACAGCGCAAAATCGAGCTTTGGGCAGTTATCTGCGCAGTTATGACGCCACTGTGGGTTGTAAGACAATCCAGTGGACCCGAAACTCTACAAAACTTTAGATCGAATGGTCATGTACCATTTCCCATGCCCAAGGATTTTATTACCAGTCAGCACCCTCGGCTATGGGGCCCAAAACAGGGCGGAATCGAGCTTTGAACAGTTATCCGCGCAGATGGAACCCCTTCTGGGTTGTAAATAGTTTCAATGGACCCGAACCTCTACAGAACCCTAGATCAAGTAGTAACCTCCCATCTCCGATGCCCAAGGATTTATTACCAGTCAGCACCCTCGGTTATGGGGCTCAAACAGGGCAAGGTCGAGCTTTGGGCAAATATGTGCGCAGTTATGACGCCACTGTGGGTTGGGAGATAATCCATTGGACCCGAAGCTCTACAAACCTTAGATCGAGTGGCTATATACCATTACCGATGCCCAAAGAATTTATTACCAGTCAGCACCCTCGGCTATGGGGCCCAAAACGGGGCAAAATCGAGCTTTGGGCAGTTATCTGCGCAGTTATGACGCCACTGTGGATTGGATGTTCGAATGGACCCGAAACTCCACCCAACCACGGATCAGATGGTTATGTACCATTCCCAATGCTCGAAGCATTCATTACCAGTCAGCATCCTCGGCTATGGGGCCCGAAACAGGGCATAATTTAGCTTTGGGCAGTTATCTGCGCAGTTATGACGCCTTTGTGGGTTGTAAGACAATCCAGTGGACCCGAAACTCTACAAAACCTCAGATGAAATGCTCATGTACCATTTCCCATGCCCGAAGAATTTATAACCAGACAGCACCCTCGGCTATGGGGCCCAAAACAGGGCGAAATCAAGCTTTGAACAGTTATCCGCGCAGATGAGAACCCCTTCTGGGTTGTAAATAGTTCCAATGGACCCGAACCTCTACAGAACCCTAGATCAAGTAGTAACCTCCCATTTCTGATGCCCAAGGATTTATTACCAGTCAGCACCCTCGGTTATGGGGCCCAAAACAGGGCAAGGTCGAGCTTTGGGCAGTCATGTGCGCAGTTATGACTCCACTGTGGGTTGTGAGATAATCCAATGGACCCGAAGCTCTACAAACCTCAGATAGAGTGGCTATGTACAATTACCGATGCCCAAAGGATTTATTACCAGTGAGCACCCTCGGGTATGCGGCCCAAAACGGGGCAAAATTGAGCTTTGGGCAGTTATCTGCACAGTTATGACGCCACTCTGGGTTGTGAGACAATCCAGTGGACCCGAAACTCTACAAAACCTTAGATCAAATGGTCATGTACCGTTCCCCATGCCCAAGAATTTATCACCAGTCAGCACCCTCGGCTATGGAGCCCAAAACAGGGCGAAATCAAACTTCGAACAGTTATCTGCGCAGATGGGACATCCTTCTGGGTTGTAAATAGGTCCAATGGACCCGAACCTCTACAGAACCCTAGATCAAGGAGTAACCTTCCATTTGCGATGCCCAAGAATTTATTACCAGTGAGCACCCTCGGCTATGGGGCACAAAACAGCGCGAAATCGAGCTTTGAGCGGTTATCTGCGCAGTTATGACGCCACTGTGGGTTGGATAATCGAATGGACCCAAAACTCTACCCAACCATGAATCAAATGGTTATGTACCATTCCCAATGCCCAAAGCATTCATTACCAGTCAGCACCCTCGGCTATGGGGCCCAGAACAGGGCAAAATCGAGCTTTGGGCAGTTATCTGCGCAGATATGACGCCTTTGAGGGTTGGATGTTCAAATGGATCCAAAACTCTACGCAACCATAGGTCAAGTGGTTATGTATTATTCCCAAAGCATTCAATACCAGTCAGCACCCTCGGCTAGTGGGCCCAAAAAAGGGGCGAGATCGAGCCTTGAGCAGTTATCTGCGCAGTTATGACACCCCTGTCGGATGTAAATAGTTCCAATGGACGCGAAACTCCACAGAACTCGATTTTTAGTCAGCCCCCAACTAGAATGCCCAAAAGATTGATTATCAGTCACCACCCTTGGCGAGGGGGCCCAAAACAGGGCGAGATCGAGCTCTGAGCAGTTATCTGCGCAGCTATGACGCCTTTGACGGTTCTAAGATAATCCAGTGGACCCGAAACTCTACAAAACTTTAGATCAAATGGTTATATACCATTTCCGATGCCCAAACCATTTATGACCAGACAGCGCCTTCGTTTATGGGGCCCAAAACAGCGCAAAATCGAGCTTTGGGCAGTTATCTGCGTAGTTATGACGCCACTGTGGGTTGTAAATAGTCTCGATGGACCCGAGACTCTACAGAACCCTAGATCAAATAGTCGACCCGCATTTTCGATGCCCAAAGAATTCTTTCCCAGTCAGCACGCTCGGCTATGGGTCTCAAACAGGGCTAAATCGAGCCTGGGCAGTTATCTACGCAGTTATGACGCCACTGTGGGTTGTAAGATAATTTAATGGACCCGAAACTCTACGAAACCAAGATGAAGTTTTCATGTACTATTTCCAATGCTTAGAGGATTCATTGCCAGTCAGCACCCTCGGCTATGGGGCCCAAAACAGGGCGGAATCGAGCTCTGAGCAGTTATCTGCACAGTTATGACACCCCCGTGACTTGCAATCAATTCTAATGGGCCCGGAACTCTACAATACCCAAGATCGAGATGTTATTCACCACTGAAGATGTCCGGAAAATTTATTACCAGTCAGCACACCCACGTATGGGGCCAAAAATAGGACGGAATCGAGCTCTGAGCAGTTATCCGCGCAGCTATGACGCCTGTGTGGGTTGTGAATAGTTTCAATAGACCCGAAACTCCACAGACGCTTAGATCAAGTTATCATTCACGAATGAAGATGCCCGGAATATCCATCACCAATCAGCTCTCTCAGGGATGGGGCCCAAAATAGGACGGAATCGAGCTTTGGGCAGTTATCTGCGCAGTTATGATGCCAGTGTGGGTTGTAGGATGTTCCAATGGACCCAAAACTCTACAGAACCCTAGATCCATGAGTGACGTAACATTTCCGAAGCTCAAAGAATTCATTACCAGTCAGCACCCTCGGTTACGGGGCCCAAAACAGGGCGGAATCGAGCTTTGAGCAGTGATGTAGCCACTGTGGGTTGTAAGACAATCCAATGTACCCGAAACTCTACGGAACCCTAGATGAAGTAGTGACGTACCATTTGAGATGGCCAAAGAATCCATTCCCAGTCAGCACGCTCGTTTATGGGTCCCAAACAGGGCAAAATCGAGCCTGTGCAGTTATCTACGCAGTTATGACGCCACTGTGGGTTGTAAGATAATTCAATGGACCCGAAACTCTACGAAACCCAGATGTAGTTTTTATGTACTATTTCCAATGCTTAGAGGATCCATTGCCAGTCAGCACCCTTGGTAGTCGGGCCCAAAACAGGGCGTGATCGAGATTTGGGAAGTTATCTGCGCAGTTGTGGCACCCCTGTGTGTTGTAAATAGTTCCGATGGACCCGAAACTCGACAGAAGCCTAGATCAAGTAGTCACGTTCTATTCTCAATGCCCAAGGGATTCATCACCAGTCAGCACCCTCGGCTATGGGGCCCAAACCAGGGCGGAATCGAGCTCTGAGCAGTTATCTGCACAGTTATGACACCCCCTTGACTTGCAATCAATTCCAATGGGCCCGGAACTCTACAATACCCAACATCGAGATGTTATTCACCACTGAAGATGCCCGGAAAATTTATTACCAGTCAGCACACCCACGTATGGGGCCCAAAATAGGACGGAATCGAGCTCTGAGCAGTTATCCGCGCAGCTATGACGCCACTGTGGGTTGTAAATAGTTTCAATAGACCCGAAACTTTACAGACCCTTAGATCGAATGATCATTCACGAATGAAGATGCCCGGAAAATTCATCACCAGTCAGCTCCCTCAGGGATGGGGCCCAAAATAGGACGGAATCGAGCTTTGGGCAGTTATCTGCGCAGTTATGGTGCCACTGTGGGTTGTGGGATGTTCCAATGGACCCGAATTTCCACAGAACCCTAGATCCATGAGTTACGTAACATTTTCGAAGCTCACAGAATTCATGACCAGTCAGCACCCTCGGTTATGGGGCCCAAAACCGGGCGGAATCGAGCTTTGAGCAGTGATGTAGCCACTGTGGGTTGTAAGACAATCCAATGTACCCGAAACTCTACGGAACCCTAGATGAAGTAGTGACGTACCATTTGAGATGGCCAAAGAATCCATTCCCAGTCAGCACGCTCGTTTATGGGTCCCAAACAGGGCAAAATCGAGCCTGTGCAGTTATCTACGCAGTTATGACGCCACTGTGGGTTGTAAGATAATTCAATGGACCCGAAACTCTACGAAACCCAGATGTAGTTTTCATGTACTATTTCCAATGCTTAGAGGATCCATTGCCAGTCAGCACCCTTGGTAGTCGGGCCCAAAACAGGGCGTGATCGAGCTTTGAGCAGTTATCTGCGCAGTTGTGGCCCCCCTGTGGGTTGTAAATAGTTCCGATGGACCCGAAACTGGACAGAACCCTAGATCACGGATCCACGTTCCATTCTGAATGCCCGAGGGATTCATCACCAGTCAGCACCCTCGGCTATGTGGGCCAAAATAGGGCAGAATCGAGCTTTGAGCAGTTATCTGCGCAGTTATGACACCCCCGTGGCTTGCAATCAATTCCAATGGGCCCGGAACTCTACAAAACCCTAGATCGACGAGTTATTCACCATTGAAGATGCCCGGAAAATTTATTACCTGTCAGCACCCCCACGTATGGGGCCCAAAATAGGACGGAGTCGGGCTCTGAGTAGTTATCTGCGCAGCTATGACGCCACTGTGGGTTGTAAATAGTTTCAATGGACCCGAAACTCTACAGACCCTTAGATCGAATGATCATTCACGAATGAAGATGCCCAGAAAATTCATCACCAGTCAGCTCCCTCAAAGATGAGGCCCATAATAGGACGGCATCGAGCTTGGGGCAGTTATCTTCGCAGTTATGTTGCCACTGTGGGTTGTAGGATGTTCCAATGGACCCGAAACTCTACAGAACCCTAGATCCATGAGTTATGTACCATTTTCGAAGCTCAAAGATTCCATGACCAGTCAGCACCCTCGGTTATGGGGCCCAAGACAGGGCGGAATCGAGCTTTGAGCAGTGATGTAGCCACTGTGGGTTGTAAGACAATCCAATGTACCCTAAACTCTACGAAACCCTAGATGAAGTAGTGACGTACCATTTGAGATGGCCAAAGAATTCATTCTCAGTCAGCGCGCTCGGTTATGGGTCCCGAACAGGGCAAAATCGAGCCTTGGCAGTTATCTACGCAGTCATGACGCCACTGTGGGTTGTAAGATAATTCAATGGACCCGAAACTCTACGAAACCCAGATCAAGATTTTATGTCCTATTCCCAATGCTTAGAGGATTCATCACCAGTCAGCACTCTTGCTAGTCGGGCCCAAAACAGGGCGGGATCGAGCTTTGACCAGTTATCTGCGCAGTTGTGGCACCCCTGTGGGTTGTAAATAGTTCCGATGGACCCGAAACTCGACAGAACCCTAGATCAAGTAGTCACGTTTCATTCTTAATGCCCGAGGGATTTATCACCAGTCAGCACCCTCGGCTATGGGGCCCAAAACAGGGCGGAATCGAGCTTTGAGCAGTTATCTGCGCAGTTATGACACCCCCGTGGCTTGCAATCAATCCCAATGGGCCCGGGACTCTACAAAACCCTGGATCGAGATGTCATTCACCATTGAAGATGCCCGGAAAATTTATTACCAGTCAGCACCCCCACGTATGGGGCCCAAAATGGGACGGGATCGAGCTTTTAGCAGTCATCTCCGCAGCTATGACGCCACTGTGGCTTGTGAATAGTTTCAACGGACCCGAAACTCTACAGACCCTTAGATCGAATGATCATTCACGAATGAAGATGCCCGGAAAATTCATCACCAGTCAGCTCCCTCAGGGATGGGGCCCAAAATAGGACGGAATCGAGCTTTGGGCAGTTATCTGTCGGGTTATGATGCCACTGTGGGTTGTAGGATGTTCCAATGGACCCGAAACTCTACAGAACCCTAGATTCATGAGTTGAGTACCATTTCCAAAGCTCAAAGAATTCATGACCAGTCAGGACCCTCGGTTATGGGGCCCAAAACAGGGCGAATCGAGCTTTGAGCAGTGATGTTGCCACTGTGGGTTGTAAGACAATCCAATGTACCCGAAACTCTACGGAACCCTAGATGAAGTAGTGACGTACCATTTGAGATGGCCAAAAAATTAATTCCCAGTCAGCACGCTCAGCTATGGGTCCCAAACAGGGCAAAATCGAGCCTGGGCAGTTATCTACGCAGTTATGACGCCACTGTGGGTTGTAAGATAATTCAATGGTCCTGAAACTCTACGAAATCTCAGATCAAGTTTTTATGTACTATTTCCAATGCTTAGAGGATTCATTACCAGTCAGCACCCTCGGGAGTCGCACTCAAAATACGGCGAGATCGAGCTTCGAGCAGTTATCTGCGCAGTTGTGGCACCTCTGTGGGTTGTAAATAGTTCCGAAGGACCCGAATCTCGACAGAACCCTAGATCCAGTAGTCACGTTCCATTCTCGATGCCCGAGGGATTCATCACCAGTCAGCACCCTCGGCTATGGGGCCCAAAACAGGGTGGAATCGAGCTTTGAGCAGTTATCTGCGCAGTTATGACGCCACTGCGGGTTGTGAACAGTTTCAATGGACCCGAAACTCTACAGAACCTTAGATCGAATGATCATTCACGAATGAAGATGCCCGAAAAATTCATCACCAGTCAGCTCCCTCAGGGATGGGGCCCAAAATAGGACGGAATGCAGCTTCGGGGTCCATGAATTGATGCCCAGAGATGGCCAAAGAATTCATTACTAGTCAGCTCCCTCGGCTATGGGGCCGGAAACAGGGAGAAATCGAGCTTTGAGCAGTTATCTGCGCAGTTATCACTACACTGTGGGTTGTAAGATAATTCAGTGGACCCGAAACTCCACAAAACTCTAGATCCAATGGTTATGTATCATTCCCGATGCCCAAAGGATTTATTACCAGTCAGCACCCTCAGCTATCGGGCCCGAAACAGGTCAGAATCGAGCTTTGGGCAGGTATCTGCGCAGTTCTGACGCCACTGTGGGTTGGATCTTCGAATGGACCCGAAACTCTACAAAAGTGGCGTCATAACTGCATAGATAACTGCTCGGAGCTCGATTCCGCCCTGTTTTGGGCCCCATAGCTGAGGTTGCTGACTGGGAATAAATTCTTTGGCCATGCCTGATCATACGTGACTACTTGATCTAGGGTTCTGTAGAGTTGAGGGTACATTGGATTATCCTCCTACCCACAGTGGCGTCATAATTGCGCAGATAAGTGCCCAAAGTCCAATTTCGCCCTGTTTTGGGCCCCATAGCTGAGGTCGCTGACTAGTAATAAATTTCTCAGGCATCACGAATGGTACTCAACCTCTCGATCTGAGGTTGCGTAGAGTGACGAATCCATTGGGACTTCTTACAACCCACAGGGGTGTCTTGACTGCGCAGATAACTACTCAAAGCTCGATTCTGCCCTTTTTTGGGTCCCATAGCCGAGGGTGCTCACTGATAATAAATCCTTCGGGCAACAACATTGGTACATAACCACTCGATCCAAGGTTCTGTAGAGTTCCGGATCCATTGGATCAGCTTACAACCCACAGGGAAGTCATCACTGCGCAGACAACTGCTCAGAGCTCGATTCCGCCCTATATTGGGCCCCATGACCAAGGCCGTGACTGGTCTTGAATCCTTTGGGCATTGGAGATGGTATGTGACTCTTTCAGCTAGGGTTCTGTAGAATTCCGGGTCTATTGGATTATCCTACTACCCACGGTGGCGTCATAACTGCGCAGATAACTGCCCAAAGTCCGATTTCGCCCTGTTTTGGGCCCCATAGCTGAGGTCGCTGACTGGTAATACATTTCTCCGGCATCACCAATGATACTCAACATCCCGATCTGAGGTTGCGTAGAGTGACGAATCCATTGGGACTTCTTACAACCCACAGGGGTAAGACACCCCTGTGGGTTGTAAGGAGTCCCAATGGATTCAAGACGACTGCGCAGATAACTACTCAAAGCTCGATTTCGCCCTGTTTTTGGCCCCATAGCCGAGGGTGCTGACTGATAATGAATCTTTTGGGCAATAACAATTGTACATGACCACTCGATCTAAGGTTCTGTAGAGTTCCGGGTCCATTGGTTTATCTTACAACCCACAGTGTCGTCATAACTGCGCAGATAACTGCTCAAAGCTCGATTCCCACCCATTTTGAGCCCCATTCCTGAGGGTGCTGACTGGTAATAGATCCTTTGGGCATCGCAAATGGTTTGTGACTACTTGATCTTGGATTCTGTAGAGTGATAAATCGATTGGAACTATTTACAACCCGGAGGGCCGTCATAACTGTGCAGATAACTGCCCAAAGCTCGATTTCGCCCTTTCTTGGGCCCTATAGGCGAGGGTGCTGACTGGTAATGAATTCACTGAGCCACACCGATGGTACATCACCACTTGGTCTCAGGTTGCGTAGAGTGACGAATCCATTGGATCATCCTTCAACCCACAGTGGCGTAATAACTGCGCAGATAACTGCTCGAAGCTCGATTCCGCCCTGTTTTGGGTCCCATAGCTGAGGTCGCTGACTGGGATTAAATTCTTTGGCCATCCTAAATCGTACTTGACTACTTGATCTAGGGTTCTGTAGAGTTTAGGGTACATGGGATTGTCTTACAACCCACAGGGACGTCATAACTGCGCAGATAACTGCTCAAAGCTCGATTCCGCCCTATTTTGGGCCCCATACCTGAGGGCGCTGACTGGTTATAAATTTCCATAGCATCTGCAATGGCCCATAACCATTTTATCTGAGGTTCTGTGAAGTTTCGGGTCCATTAGTACTATTTGCAACCCACAGGGCTGTCATAACGGCGCAGATAACTGCTCAAAGGTCGATTTCGCCCTGTTTCTGGCCCCATAGCCGAGGGTGCTGACTAGTAATGAATTCTCTGGGCATCAACATTGGTACATACCACTTGATCCAAGTTTCTCCAGAGTTCCGGGTTCATTGGATTATCTTACAACCCACAGTGGCGTCATAACCGCTCAGATAACTGTTCAAAGCTCGATTTCGCCCCGTTTTGGGCCCCATAGCCGAGGTTGCTGACCGATAATGAGTTCTTTGGGCATCGGAAATGGGACGTGACTACTTGGTCTAGGGTTTCGTGGAGTTTCGGGTCCATTAGAACTATTTGCAACCCACAGGGATGTCATAAATGCGCAGATAACTGCTCAAAGCTCGATTTCGCCCTGTTTTGGGCCCCATAACCGAGGGTGCTGACTGGTGATACATTTTTTGGGCTTCGAAAATGGTACGTGACTACTCGATCTAGGGTTCTTCAGAGTTTCGGGTCCATTGGAACTATCTACACTCCACAGGGGTGTCATAACTGCGCAGATAACTGCTCAAAGCTCGATTTCGCCATGTTTTGGGCCCCATAGCCGAGGGTGCTTGCAAGCGGGTGACTTGCCCGAAAGTCACAAGCTTGTATGAGTAATGGATTATCACTCTTTTCACCTGAAGGGTGTGATATTTATATGGATAAATATAGGTAAGTATCAGGATTAATTTAGGAATGGTCAACACCGAGTTTACTATCGACAGTGGGATGCTTTGTGCATCCTTCGATAATTCATTATAACGAACGAACTAATAACGAATAATACTAGTCACTTGACGATGGCCCGCACTCATTTCCCGAACTATTCGCATCCCATCTATTCACTCATGATCACTGCGAAGGAAAGAGAGAAATTCCGGCGGGAGCCGATCAAGAGAGAGAACCACTTACAGTTTTCCTGGAATAGTCGATCTCCATGACGCTCGTTTCGCACCCTGGCCGATACCGCTTGTCGCCTGCTATGCGCCGCAAGGCTGCGGAATCCGATCGGGTCGACGCCGTTCCCTAGCACATCGCCGTTGGTTATACATACATCGGTCCTCGCGCGCGTGACCACGTTCGATTGTAATCCGTCGCAAGCTAATTTGTAGTTCTCCTCTCTCGCAACTCTTTGCCGTTTTCTCCCTCTTTTCCTCAATACTCTAATATACTGTGCACACGTGTGCGTGTCCCTGATGAGCGACGTGATGGTCAAAGTACACCGTCACAGGGCCCCCCCGCAAGGATCGAAACCCCGTTGATGATCCGAAAAAAACCACGCACACGTCCATTCCTGCATCCAATAAACATCACAATGAAAAAATGCAATTGACACCTAATCCATGGCCATCGCAGTGCTAAAATTCTCGAAAATAAAATATATTCGTCAACAAAAATAATCATGATTCTCCATAATTTTCTTCTTTCCTGTGAAATAATGATTCAAAAATATTCATTTTCATCTATATTACATAGTTATCCACTTCACTTTTCCATATAGGTTAGTTTGATTTATCCTTCCCTTTCACTGCACTGCACTTGTGTTAGTTCACGCTTTTTTCCCCTGTGGTTCCTACTCTAGTCAATCATAATCATGTATCAAAAATAATATTCAAAGTATTGTATGAAGAATATTATTCAAAGGATACTCCTATTCTATTCGTCTTATATATACATGTATAAATACTCATCTTAACTCTAGTCGATTTTCCTGCGATTCTCTCCCTTTTTCTTCGTCTCAGAAAGTATGAAATGAAATTAGGGCGATGCGGTCACCGTGCATGCTGAAAGTTATTCCCATTTTTCTCCGATATTCTCGTGATTTAGACTAAACGACGAGAAGACGAATGCTTATCATCATCTAACTTGAGTTCGTCTTCTCGTCGTTTAGCTCAAATCGCAAAAGAATCGGATAAAAGTGAGAATTACAATGTGCCTATATTATAGGTTAGGAGAAGCCTGAGCTCAAGTTATTCCCACTTTTCTCCAGTTCTCTTGCGATTTTAGCCAAACGACGAGAAGACGAACTCAAGTTAGATGATAATAAACGCGGGTCTTCTCGTCGTTTAGTCCAAATCGCAAGAATATCGGAGAAAAGTGGGAATAACTTTCAGCGTGCACGGTGCACGGTGACCGCATCACCTTAATTGTTCATTGATTCGAATGATCAAAAGGGATTATATATCTCTCTCTTTCCCGCACGCAGTCTATCGCATAATGAGTGCAATTTTCAGCTATCGCATGAGATGGAGTATCTAAACTAAATGCTTTTGGATCTTAAGAATCGCAACTACAAAAAAAATTGAACGCTTGAAAATTCAAAATGAAAAAACTACTTATAGGATAGCTTGCGCTCGCTCAGCCGTTGTGTCGCTGCTTCCACGCTGCTTTTTCTGCTGACTGCACTGCTTTACTCTCGTTGAAATAAGCATTGCCTTGTTGCTGCTTGCTGCTGTATAGCTGCTGTGGTAGACGCCACGGCTGTGCTCTGCGTCGTCTGTTGTTATTTGTCGGGAGGATGAGCGACGCTGCTGGCTCGTACAACTCAGATGGCTGTTGAGTTGCGCCGTCTCTCTCACTCTCGATCTCTTCTTTGCCTTCTCTAGACAGCTGCTGCTGCGGCTGGTTTTTGCGATGCGTCGTCTGCTGCTCGGCGAGAGAAGAATCTGCCCGGCTCATGTCACGATTCGTATGCAACACGTACTTGTGTTGCACGGGCAGGTTCTCTCGCACACTTAGCACACACTGAAAGAAGGTCCGAGCGCCCGATGCGGTTAAGCTCGCGATATCCCTTGGATGAGAGAGTCGGTGCGCCAGGCATCGCGACTCGGGCACGCGCGCTATTGCTTGATTCGTTGCTTGGTGCGCTCTCGACGATTTGTAATGCGTGCAGCGAAGTCGGAGCGCCAGATAGCAAAGTTCGCATTCATATCTTGCCCCGAGATTTGCGAATAAGGCGCACCCGTTCGAGGCATTAAATGTCTCCTGTATGAATGCCTTCCCTTGGCGCATGGGGTTTCAATCCATTGAACAATTGGATTATGAATCTGATGCTTTTTATGATATATATATATTTTTTTACAATGAAAATTCTGAACATCTCACTATCCAAAGAAAAGTTTAAAAGAGACGTACATGTATAGATATATAATTACTACAACTACCCGAGTTTAGTCTTGCTAAATAGAATTTCATTGGATTTTCATCAAACTTTCCACCAATTCTCACATTGAGTGGAGAGACACCTCTTATTTTGAGATCTGGTTCCAAAATAACGCGGTGCTGGAAATTTATATTTCTATGTATTTTTTTCATCTAAAAACGATGGGCTAGTCGGTTTTTGGAAAAAGAAACTTCTCGAAATACTCATTTTCTGGTTCGCGTCCGCTTCGTCAGATCACCAAACCCATACGACATTTTGTTCAAGATCATAGTAAAAATTCCCGAGAAAATTTACAGACCAAGTAATCGAATTTTGTGAGGCTGGGTATATTTTTTCAGGCCAAAAACACTAATTTTGGCACTAAATTGCCTCAAAACTCAATAATATCTACTATTTTGAAAAACCACAAGAATACTTCTCTATTAAGACTGAAAAGTTACATGAAAATAATGAACAAATATTCACAAAAGTCTAAACCTTTTTTCTTTTAATAGACACTATTGTATACTTTTTTTATGATATTTTTTCTCGGTTTTTGGAATGTTTTGTTCACTATTTTATGTGAATTTTTGAACTAAAAAAGTACCCTTGTGATTATTTGAATTAATGGATATTTGCCGGGTTCTGAGGCATTTTAATAAGAAAACTCAGAATTTTGACACAAGAAAATTAATATATTTAGTCTCAGCGAATTTGATTAATCGACCTGTGAATGTTTTTGGGGGCATTTTTCATGGTTTTGAACAAAATTTTTTGAGGAATTTGAGATACAACAAATTTGAAGTTTGAAAATTCTGAGAATACAATTTCTAAAAATTCATTTCTATCCCTGGTAGGAGGCATTTTGTGTGTATTTTGTTTAGGATGGGTATTTGAATGAGATATTCCACGAAACACCGATTAAATACCCAAATTTTATTAAATCGACCGTTCCATAGATATTTTTCAACCTGTGTGCAAGACATTTCCATCAAAATGCTCGCGACATTATGAGTAAAATATACAAAGCCAGTATAATCAGCGAGGTGAATATTCCTATGACTTATACATACAGAAAAATTACGACAATGTTGGATCAAACTCTTGAATAAGTATACTTAATTTACTTTTAGAACAGCGGGGCTCTGGGTGAGTGAAGGATTTTATTCCGTTTGACTTGATCTATATTGATCAAAACTCACGCTTCACAGGAATATACATATCGAGCGCCTAGATACCATGTTTTGTAGCGATAAATGACTGGCCATTACTTATTACAAACAAAACAGGAGAAAAAATTGGTAAACATTTGACATTGACTAATCTCTCTTCCTTAGTCTTTTCAACCGAGTAAGCATGGACGTGCGAATCAAAAAACTGTTCATCGTACACTCGAAGAGAGAAAAAAATTTCCCCATCAACTGAGATGATTTGCAAAATTTCACCAAAATGAGCATGACAATATTCGTTCAAATTTCCCAGAAATAAAAACATTCCAAGTTTGTAATCAATACCATCAATAGTCACATCGTTATAGCACAAGTAAGACTTATTCTTCGATTCATTTTCGAAATACGACTTACGGTTAAAGAACAAGTGTAGTGAGCCAAATTTGATGGACTTAGAGAAATCTAGTGTATGTGTGAAGTACAACATTTGTAATGCCATCTTTGTTACGACGGTTTTCAACAAATTCTTCGACGATCTCGTTGACGTTGCCACATTTTTGATTGGCTGATGGAATGATTCGAATCGCATAGTCCAGTAACAAGTTGCAGGCCCGTTTTTTGATAAAATTGCAGGATAGTGTATGAGGAAATGCATTTTTGGCTTAAGGCGACCATAAAATTCGATATACAGAGAGTTCATTTTTCGTATAAACTCTGCCAAAACGATGGCATCGGCTTTGATGAATCGAGGGGAGAGCAGAATATCCAGAATTCTTCTCAAGTAACGGTACAACTTGTAATGGGCATCATCTTCTGGAATGAACTCGCCCATAATCAGTCCAAAAAAACGAACGAAAGTGAGAGCTTCAGAAGCAGACATTTTCAGTTTATCATGTTTCAATACTCGTTCAGGTACTATTGTTGGAGGTTTGTTTAATGCTTCACTGGGCCCATAATTGAATGCAGCTACTTTCGCATTCAAGGTTTCTAAAGTGAAATACTCTTTGACATAAACGAATGTATAGATCAGATTGTGCATGACAAACATGCATACTCCCTCTAAAAAGTCATGCATAAGATCTACAGAAATATTTTCAGTGATGTGAAAATCATCTACATTGTGTAGAGTACATTCTTCTTTAATACCTGTTTCGGAAGCGTTATTACGTTGCACGTCGTCATCATAATTTTGCCGTTTTCGCAATTTGTTTTCGTCCTCCATGCACAATTTTGATGCTTCATCTTTGGAACATTTGCATATTCGACAGAAATAATGACTTATGAATGATTCGTTGAATCCAAAAATGGAGTTTAGTCCTAGATTATCTCCCACGAATAACACGAGTTTGAATTTGACGTTCTTCAGTACCCCGTTCACATCAATGTTTATACCGACACGGCTCAGAAAGTTCAATTCATCGATTAGTGTTTTGTATGCTCCTTTATTACTTGTGTTTTTCTTATCGGATGACCGGAAGAGCCCGTAAAATAAGATACAATTCATCAGAGCTGAAAGATGTGGTGGTAAACAAGCAAGCATAGCGTACATAGCTACAAATTTGTTGACTCCAGCATGAGCTCCAAGTGGATTACCACATTCCAATTCATCGCAGAAGACATATAAAGGTAGAACAATTTCATTGATACAAAGAGGAGCGTACTTGGATTTCCAAAGACTTCCTTGCAATATGCTCGAAATTATGTGAGTTTCACTGTTCAATCTCGTTATGTGAGTCATTATACTGTCGAATATGCCAGGAATTCCTAAGAACATCTTGAGGCTATTTTTCAATGGTATACATCTTCCATACAAGCTTTCCGGAGCAAGGACAATTTCGTTCCCTACAATTTTCTGCTTGAAATATGAACCTATTATGAATTCTGTTAATTTCGGGAGACCTACTTTTTTGAAGTGAGTGAATCGCTTAGATTCGGTATTCATTTCATCGCAGATTACGCTATGTTTCTCAAAGCATTTCTCCATGTCTTTGCGAGCCCCAGCAGATATATTTTCTCTAGCCAAGATTTCGAAAATATCTGATTTGAGTGAAGGCAAAAAAGTCTTTTTAAGGAAATCGTCAATGAATGAAACAACGGAGTCAACGAGATTTCTCGGTAGGTTGGGATCAGCGGAAAGCTTTAAGAAAAAAGTGAGTAGGACATTGAAAATGAGCGCATACTCCATCTCTAATCTCGGATTCAGAACTAAAAAATAGAAGAGTTACTAATTCAGCTCTGATCCATAGGTGTGGTTTCATCAAAACTTCTCGAATCTGATTGGATTGTAGAATCCCCGGGATTTTTCCGGATCATTTGAACAAAATCTTTGACGTTAGCGTTTGATTTGTAAGGCTCCAGTCCGTATACCAATAAGTCAATGGTAGACCATGCAAACTCAGTCACTGCCGGGAAATTCTTTGTGGCAACCAGGCATTTGTAGCAAGTTTCTACTGCTTCTATAGGGTCATTGAATGAGTATTGGAATCCATTCACTATGAGGAAGAATTCCACATTAGGCAACTGACCACAGCAAATCAAGTAAGGGTGGACTTGCTGGTTGTAACTTTTGAGCCACTGTTCATGGGACTCTCTGCTTGTTTGCTTTTTTCTAGAATCCTGCAATCGAAAAATATGACAATTGTAATCGGTAGCAGGTTAGATCAACAACAACATATTTCATCAAAGAGCTATGTAGGATCGTATGACGTGTTCACGAGGGAGAGAATTAGTTTAACTCACCTCCACATGAAGTATGAAACAATCAGAGATCTTTTGTTTTTTCAAACATTCAGGTTTTTCATTTCCGATTTTTTTTAATTTTTTCAAAACTTTTGGACTGAAAGATATCAAGAACAGAGCGAGTATGCCATCATAACCTGCAAAAGAATTGCCGTTAATACTAAAATTGTTATAATAACCCAATATCCTTGAATTCCAGTGCTTACCACGATTTAGTAGATTTTTATTCTTCAACAAGAACTGGCGAATTTCCACACATTTTGATGTTCCACAGTGTTTTACAATTCTTGTGGACAATTCTGGCCAAGATGTCGAGAGCAAATTGTTATAATTCAATGATTTGTCAATTTTTTGCGCCACAATCAAACTGTCAATATTTGTTTTATAGTCATTCTTCAACTGGGAATAGGAAACAGAGACCTTTAACGAGCATGTTTTATATGTCGAGGAATTCTTACCAAAATGAGTACCAATGACTCTATGAAACATGGAAAAGTATTGAAGTACTTTTGTAGCGTCATCGGCTTTTTTTTCTTATGGGGTGTGAGTAAGCCCATCCGCTTGAAATAAGCAAGTGCCCAGTCTAAGATGACTTCACTCTCTGTATACTTCTCAGCATCATATGGTCTAGTTATCCTCACGAGTGCCTGGGATTCATCTGGAAATTTTATTCAAAGTTCAGAGTCTCCCATGAATGTATGGACAGTAACTTCAGTTAAAGTCCTTCCTCCCAGACACTGTACAGACTAGGTGTAGATAATACCTGTTTCAGAGCTCTGAGTATGAGTATCAACAACGGTTGGAGTTTCTTCTTCTAATTCTGACTCGTCACCAATATCAAAACCACAGAGATAATAATACCTTCTGCGCCTGACATAGAAAAAGTAAATATATCCTCTGGGTCCCACGTGTTGTCCCTCTAAGTTCGTATATGCCACCTCGAACACAACCCTTTGTTTTTGACACGGGAACAGTACAAGGAGTTGAGATTTAATCCTCAAAAAAACGTCTCTTGTTATCCTGCAAAGTGTATGAAAACAAATTGATAACTTTGAGAAGGATGTTTCATTATCATACCAGTACCGAAACTAGACGTGAAACTGATTCAGAAAGAGAGGAAAAGTATCATGCATCACGACTAAATCAATTTATGCAGGCAAATTATTACACTTTCTTCTATCTACATCATGCGTCTTGCTAGTCGAAAATGTATGGTGAATGCGTCAAGAATGTTTTGTGTGGGAATATTCATGACGGTTAGGATGTTGGAGAGATTGAAAGAGATTGAAAAAATGAATCTAGTGTTAGAGAAAAAAAGATGCGGGATAACTTACTTAAAGTATAAATCGGGGTCTAAGTAATGTTCGATAATGATTTTCTTCAAAGCTTTCTCGTCGAAATAACCGTCTTTTTTATATCTTCTAAGTATTGCTTTACCTTCTTTGATGCTATATAATAATATGAAAAGCTCATTGTTCTCATATTCTGGAAACAAACGCGCATTATAATATCAAGAGAAAACAGGGGAATAAGAGGCATGTGCAATATGTGAAATGGGTATAAGACCTCCTTTCAAAAATTCACAGCAGTTGCTGTTTTTCCTAAATATTATGGTTCCATTTGGTGCGGTGACTTGAGAAGTTTGACTTGCTGCAGAACCATTATTTGTCAACTCATTCCTACTTCGATCAATACTATCATCTGGGATTCCTGATGGGCTAGTGGTCAAGTTGTCGCTCTCCAAAATTTCATTCACCACTACAACTTCGGCTACGGAGGGAAAATGGAGCGCAGAATTGCATGTGAATGAGGATATCATGGCGTATAATAGTTTAGGAGGAGATGTATTGATTCAGGAAGTGAAGAAAGGAATGGCCAATGAGGATGACTAATGTGTATTATCACCGGGTAACATTTTGACGCATTGGAAAAAGTGCTCCACACAACCAAGTACCTCGGTGCTGTTGATTCGGAACTACGCTAAATTGACAGAATGAGGTCACAATTCAACACATTTCACACTCAAAACTCAAATCTAATCGAAATATAGAACACACGTATCAATATTGGATGATTCGGCAGTCTATGAAAAAAGATGGAAATCGCACTTCCTGTCAATATGGTACCACCATATACTTTTTCTAACGGAGAGATGGATGGAATAGAGTTCTCGTATCCTAAAATTCTAGGATGGAAGTTCAGAGAATATGATATTGTACCAGGAAGTGAGACAAAGTACGCTAAACAAAACTAGATCCCATGTACATAAACAGGTGATAGTATCGTTTCCACTTAATGTATAGAGTTTTGTACTTCCCGACACCACAACTCTATGAATCTGTATTATAATTGAAATGATTCATTATAGTCTCCACATAATGTCTACAGAGAATGGACGAATTGGTAAGAATTCTTGAATGCCGTCACCGAAGAGCTGATCTATTCTCGGTGAAGATTTCGGAATATCGCGCTCGGAATAAGTTGAATGAGCAGTAGTGAAAAGAATGATCGTATTAGTTCTATCACAAGTGTACATTCAATCAGACTCTGACATCCAACTCAAAAAGCTTATATAGAAGATATATTATTGGGATTAGATATTAGACAAATTCAGAAATGTTAAGCGATTACGTGGATGTGGCGGTTGTTGAGTGACAATTGAAAGAAAAACTCGAGAAGTGTTCATCTTTAACATGAGCAATGCAGCGCATGTTTGGCATCAGTCTCATGATCATTAGTGCGTTATGGAGCACCGTAAGCTGGGCCGTGCGTGGACATGTGTAAAAATGTATAAAGGATACAGGGGCCCTGCAGCTCAAGTGGGAATCTCCCGGCAGCGTATGCACATCAGGAGGAAATAGAATGGAGAATTTTTTTGTCAGACTAACTTTTTAGCATGAAATTTTCATACGGTTTGGTGTATGATTTTTTTCTTGAACTGAAAGTGATGAAAATATGTTCCCCAAGACCGCGAGAATCGATTCTAGTAGTTTTTATGAATGGAATCATCGAATTCGATTCGCGTTGCACATCAGAAGGAAATAAAATGAAAAAATTTTTTTTGTCCGACTAACTTTTCAGCCTAGAATTTTCATCCGGTTTCGAGTATCATTTTTTTTTCAACCTGAAAGTGATGGAAATATGTTCCCCAAGAACATGAGAATCAATTCTTGCATTACTTATGATTGGAATCATTAAATTTGATTTGCGGGGCACATCATAAGGGAATAAAATGAAAAATTCTCTTTTGTCCAACTAACTTTTCAGCCTAAAATCTCATCCCGTTTCGAGTATAATTTTTTTTTCAACCTGAAAGTGATCAAGATATGTTTCCCAAGAACATGAGAATCGATTCTTGTAGTTTTGATGAATGGAACCATCAAATTCGATTCGCGTTGCACATGAGAAGGAAATAAATTGAAAAAATTTTTTTTGTCCGACTAACTTTACAGCCTAAAATTTTCATCAATTGTCGAGTATGATTTTTTTCTACAACTGAAAGTGATAAAAATATGTTCCCCAAGAACGTGAGAATCGATTCTAGTAGTTTTTATGAATGGAATCATCAAATTCGATTCGCGATGCACATCAGACGGAAATAATGGAAAAATTTTCTTTGTCCGACTAACTTTTCAGCCTATAATTTCATCCGGTTTCGAGTATGATTTTTTTTTCAACCTGAAAGAGATAAAAATATGTTCCCCAAGAACATGAGAATCGATTCTCGTAGTATTCATGATTCGAATCATCAAATTCGATTTGCGTTGCACATCCTAAGGAAATAAAATGAAAAATTCTCTTTTGTCCGACTAACTTTTCAGCCTAAAATTTTCATCCCGTTTCGAGTATGATTTTTTTTTCAACCTGAAAGTGATCAAGATATGTTCCCCAAGAACATGAGAATCGATTCTTGTAGTTTTTATGAATGGAACCATCAAATTTGATTCGCGTTGCACATCAGAAGGAAATAAAATGAAAAAATTTTTTTTGTCCGACTAACTTTTCAGCCTAACATTGTCATCCGGTTTCGAGTATGATTTTTTTTCAACCTCAAAGTGATAAAGGTATATTCCCAAAGAACATGAGAATCAATTCTTGTAGTTTTTATGAATGGAACCATCAAATTTGATTCGCGTTGCACATGAGAGGGAAATAAAATGAAAAAATTCTGTTTTGTCCGACTAACTTTTCAGCCTAAAATTTTCATCAATTTTCGAGTATGATTTTTTTCTTGAACTGAAAGTGATGAAAATATGTTTTCCAAGAAGGTGAGAATCGATTCTAGTAGTTTTTATGAATGGAACCATCTAATTCGATTCGCGTTGCACTTCAGAAGGAAATAAAATGAAAAAATTTTTTTTGACCGACTAACTTTTCAGCCTAAAATTTTCATCAATTTTCGAGTATGATTTTTTTCTTGAACTGAAAGTGATGAAAATATGTTTTCCAAGAAGGTGAGAATCGATTCTAGTAGTTTTTATGAATGGAACCATCAAATTCGATTTGCGTTGCACATCAGAAGTAAATGAAATGGAAAAATTTTTTTGTCCGACTAACTTTTCAGCCTCACATTTTCATCCGGTTTCGAGTATGATTTTTTTTTCAACCTGGAAGTGATAAAGGTATATTCCCAAAGAACATGAGAATCAATTCTTGTAGTTTTTATGAATGGAACCATCAAATTTGATTCGCGTTGCACATCAGAGGGAAATAAAATGAAAAAATTTTTTTTGTCTGACTAACTTTTCAGCCTAAAATTTTCATCCCGTTTCGAGTATGATTTTTTTTTCAACCTGGAAGTGATAAAGATATATTCCCCAAGAACATGAGAATCGATTCTTGTAGTTTCTATGAATGGAACCATCAAATTCGATTCGCGTTGCACATCAGAAGGAAATAAAATGAAAATATTTTTTTTGTCCGACTAACTTTTCAGCCTAAAATTTTCATCCGGTTTCGAGTATGATTTTTGTTTCAACCTGGAAGTGATAAAAATATGTTCCCCAAGAACATGAGAATCGATTCTCGTAGTATTCATGATTCGAATCATCAAATTCGATTTGCGTTGCACATCCTAAGGAAATAAAATGAAAAATTCTCTTTTGTCCGACTAACTTTTCAGCCTAAAATTTTCATCCGGTTTCGAGTATGATTTTTTTTTCAACCTGAAAGTGATCAAGATATGTTCCCCAAGAACATGAAAATCGATTCTTGTAGTTTTTATGAATGGAACCATCAAATTTGATTCGCGCTGCACATCAGAAGGAAATAAAACGAAAAATTTTTTTTTGTCCGACTTACTTTTCAGCCTAAAATTTTGATCCGGTTCCGAGTATGATTTTTTTTCCAACCTGGAAGTGATAAAAATATGTTCCCCAAGAACATGAGAATCGATTCTCGTAGTATTCATGATTCGAATCATCAAATTCGATTTGCGTTGCACATCCTAAGGAAATAAAATGAAAAACTTCTCTTTCGCCCGATGAGCTTTTCAACCGAAAATTCACATGCTGATTCGAGGATGAATCTTTTCATAAGATAATCCGCATCAAAATTCGCACTTCATGAACATGGAAATCGATTGATGCATTGTGTCTGAACGGAATCATTCAATTGGGTTGATGATGCGCATTAGAAGGATACGAAACGGGATCTTTTTCGCCTACCTGATGGCTCGCTGGCCTTGAGCTGGAGCACCCCGTATGTATAAATGTATGTGCTCCTTATTAATCTAAGTGCAGCTATTTTCCAAAATCGGAATAGGTACACTCACCTGTTGTCAATTCCGATAAGGTGCTGTCATCGAATGATTCCATGCTCCCATCCATCATGAGAAAGAATTATCCCAGCAAATGAGCCTCTCCGTCGCACCACTCGGATGTACACGCTAGCAACACCGCACGTTCTAGCATCCTCCGACAAACTCAAAAAACTCCCCTCGAAAACATGCAGCACATCGCGGTAGACAATCCTTGTGAATACTTATTATTTATAAGCAGCAGAAAATCGCGCGCGTAAATGCATGTAACTCCGAGCAACTTTTGGCGGGACGAAACCGCATAGATAAAGCATGCACGTGCCGCTCGATCTGGGTCGATCACCTCGAGTCTCCGCTGCTTTGTCGCACAATGCTCATGAATTCCACGCAGACGATGAAGCATATGTACGAGCGACGCATGCGCGCTCTCGCAACAGCTCATGATGCGAGTGGCTGCATCGGGCGCACCGACTCTCTCAACTCGATCCATCGCGCGATCCGGCACAGCATGTATAGCAAGCGATACATACGACGCTCGGACCTTCTTTCAGTGCAGCTGATGCCGTCGCGAGCCACACTGGTGTATCTGAGGGTGCTCTTGCCGGTAGTTCTGGATGTTGCTGCTGCAACGTTCTTGATGACCGATGCTCCGGCAAGGCTGCCTCGTTCTCTCCATCCACGCTGTCGTCTGCTGGCTCTCGTGGGTTGTATGCTGGAACGGGTTCCTCGCAGATGGTGTTTAAACCAAAATGATGTTGTGTAGATCGTCGCGGGCGTCCTGGTGCTGGTTGGGGCTGGGGTATGGCTTGGCGCACTGTCGTCTGCTGTTGTTGTTGCCGTGGCTGCTGCTAGTGATAAGCCCTGAAGCCTCGATGTATAGGCCAGGCTCGTGTCCACTGCTGCATGCGTGTGTATGTGTGCTGCTCCTCCGCCTCAAACTGCACCGCGATCTTGCGCTCCGATCTCTTCTGCTGCTGCTGTCGACTGTGCGTGGTGGGTTGCCGGGTATCTGGCGCACCATGCACTGCTGCAGCTATACATGTCTTGTCGCCGACTTGTACTCCACATGCTCCCTCCCGCCCGTTTTTATTGGTGATCTCCTTCAGCATCGGTGACGGGGGACATGGCGAGAGCTTTCTGTGCGTTGCGGGTGGTTGGGACCCCACAGCGATTGTCGCAAGTTGTTGCAAAAACTTTGGGCTCGCGCCTAAAATTGTCTCTGCGTCGCGTGTAGGAATCGGCACTGGGGATGCACTCGCGCACTTGTCATCATGGTTATTGTCTAACACTGATGACATACGCGAGGTGCCCTGTGGTGTGACCGAATTCTCACGCACTAACGCGAATTTTTGCTTATTTCCGAGCCACACTACCACTATCTCCTCCATCTCAACACTGGACTTTTTTTTCTAAGCGTTCGCTTTGACCACGTGCGTGAGCCCTTTGTAGCGTGTCTCTGCTCGCGACAACTGTTGCTCGCGCACTGCCGCGGTTTTGGAAATATCGGAGTACGTCGAGAGGGGCCGGAGGGGAAATCGCTGGTCCTGGCTCTGCTACTGTAGGTTTCTGAGCCGCTTCGTCTCTTTCTACGAACATCTTTGTTTGATCTTTTGATATTTATTCTTGAAATTCTTGATGCTGGCTGTTGATTATGATCGCTGCTTCTGATGGTGGGCTGAGCGAGTATACCTGAATACCTCGCATGATGCTTCTCATCGATGCGTTTACCATCTCATCGCAACCTTATTGTCTAACGCCTATAATTACGTACGGGCCATCGAAGTATCTCGCTCAACTCCCTGTAATATACTTGATGCTGACAGATATTCTGTACTTCGACTTTGATTTTCTATTCTCCAAATATCCTATCGTATGAATAACAATTCTGTGACCAGCTAGTCTAACGTATTACATTCCTACTAAACGCATTTTTATTGAACATTTTTCTAGAGCTTCTCTTATGAAAACCGACTTTTCTCTCGCTTTAATATACCATTTTCCACAAATCATATTACTTTCGCCAATGCGCTTTTCTACCATTTTCTCATTTTTTCCAGTTATTACGCTTGTTATTCTAATATTGTTATTTCTCATCTCTTATTGCTATTTCCTGACTCATTTCCGACTCTTTTATACCTCTTTTGCTCATAATAATAGTGCTTAGAAAAAAAATTTGATTCTGAGATCTGATGATTGTTTTACTTTCAAAATACTGATTGACCGTGTGACTTCTATCTCAGAATTCTGATAAGCGCAACCTACGTTGCTTGCTTTCGAATATTCTGGAAAATCCGCCTGGCTTCCAATTTTTATTCTCATAGACGATTGTAATAATGTTTTCTTCTTTTGTAGCTCGCTCATCCCGGGTTCGCGTCACTACTCGCCTTTCTAATCTTTTAATCTGTATCATAATTCATCTCATTCACTAAAATTCACTTGAAAAAAAAGAAACTCTACTTTATCGCGGTGGGCTTCCATCATGCATTCGAAATTTGCTCTCTCTCGCCAACTTTTGCGTGAAAACTGCGCGTATCTCAATACAACTATGTAGAAATTTGCGGTAGCATTCGTGCAGGTGTCAGGCGATTCATAAGAGCATTCCCCGTGCTATCATGATACTCATACCGTTCTAAATAAAATCTCGAAATTTAATACTGTTTCCTCCTGTCAACGCGGGGGGCACCGAGCTTGGAAAACTGTGATCTCTACACAGCTGTTCTGAAGGCAGTCTGTGAATCACAAAATTCTAGTCGTGCCACATACACCACTATAATAACAATTCCCACAAATTTTCTACTGATTCTTATTTGATCTTGCGCCCTACTTTACTCTTAATTATCGAAATTTATCAACTCCACTGAAAATAACTCTACATCCTAGCGTATCTTCAAAGTCTGCGACTGTATGTGTGTCACTGCTGCCAGAATGAGCTACATGAAAAACTTTCGAATTCAAAATTTAATTGAGATCTACAGAGAACCGCGGCTCTGCGAAAAACAACACATTTTTGTCGCTCTCCACTGTATCCAAGGGAGTCGTCACTCCGCTTTTACCGTTCCAAACGTTTATCTACTTGTTTGCAAATAAATAAGAAATTGGAAGGCGGGATACCTATGCCCGCTCAATCTGCGATTTTCTCGATACTTTACGCCAACAATAATGTGTGGCAACCAATATCTGTACTCTAGACGCGACTTTACTCGTAGTTCTATTCATGAGCAACAAAATGGTGATTTAGACCTATGAAGACATTGCTAACCTGCAAGTCTCGTTTATACTGCTTGATTCGACTTTCCCGACGGAGGCTGCGAATTACTCTATGCGCCTTCGGTTGGTGCTATTTGTATGCTATTCGCCTCGGAAAGGACCCCGCCCTAAATCATAGGAATTTGGCTTTCGGTCAAACCTTTTGTGAGTGTAGTGAAACGATAGATCTCAAAAAACTGAACAAGAGTCTCCTTGGCCGCAAAGCTCAATGCCCTCTTGGTTTTGAGTTATTCAATGTAGAAAGTACACGTCATTGCATAGGTGTAGTGGGGTTATGTGCCGATTTCTCGATCGAACTCGAGGCACGTGTGTGTGCTTGCACCTGAATCTTGGGCTAGTTTCGTACACGCGTCTTTTTGCGTTACAAGATGATGAATGAGCTCAACATCGCGATGAGCCCGACGAGATCAAATGAACAATCTGATATGTTTCCGAAAAGGTATTTTGAGTTCGGCAAACACAAGAGCTATTGCGCACCAATGTCTTGGGCTGGTTTTACGATTTTGTGTTTTCCAATGTCAGAGTAAGTGGCTCACCAACGATGGATTCAATGAGAATATTCCAATTGCCGTATCAAGGAATGGGTTAGACATGATCTGATCCGATATGATTTGATTGTAGTTCGATTAAAATCAAACGTGCTCCTTCATATTTTCTTTAGATTTCGGCAATTGGAACATTTCTATTGAATTCATCCGTGACGATCCTCTCACTCTTGCATTGAGACACACAAAATCGCAAAACCAACCCAAGAGATTGGTGCGTAATAGCTCTTATGTTTGTCGAACTCAATTGAATGATCAAACAAGCTACTAATACCTTTTCTCACTCAGTCAGGTTGTTCATTTGATCTCGTCGGGCTCATCGCGATGTCGAGCCGATTCATTATCTTGTAACACAAAAAAACGCGTGTACGAAACTAACCCAAGATTCAGGTGCAAGCACACACACACACTTGCCTCTATATAGTTCGATCGAGAAATCGGCATATAACCTCACTACACCCATGCAATGAGGGCTACTTTTTTCATGAAATAACTCAAAACGAAGAGGGCATTTAGTTTTGCGGCCATGGAGACTCTTGTTCAGTTTTTTGAGATCTATCGTTTGAGTACACTCGCAAAATGTTTGACCGAAAGCCAAATTCCTATGATTTAGGGCGGGATCCTTTGAGAATTTTGATTATCTGCAGGGCGTGGTACATTTGGCATCGAAAAACTACTATAATCGCCCTGCTGTTGCTGGTCTCTATTCCAGTAATTTTCACGCCATCTACCACGCGAGTTTCCGCGGTAGCCACTATTGAAATTTCCTCTAAAATTACTTGTAAAATTTCCTTCATTGTAATCGAAATCATATCCCCGATTGTTGTTGATCCCGCGATTTGAATAATAACGATTCTCATCTATTTGACAGTAATTTTTCTCACTATTGGGCTGAAATCCATTGTAAAAATTGTTCTACGTCTGATCTCGATAATTTGAATCATTTGAAAAATTTTCTTGGCTCTGAGAGGCCTCCTGAGAGTGGCTACCGCTTTCACCCTGTGATTGGGTAGACGCCTCCTCTCTATCACCTCTACGTCGGCCCCCTCGGCGGCGCCTTCGACCCTGGTTATAAGTTCCGTTTTGAGCGCTCGCCACCAGTACTTGCGCATTTCCAAGCCATTTTTGCAATTCAATCGCAATCCTTTTTCTCACATCGTCCAGGGTCGTAATGTGTACCGTTGCTGTTTGGGACGTGTTTTTGTCTGATTCTTTTCCACTCAGTTCGTTAGCGTTCTCTATGTCATTGCTTTGTGTGTTACTTTGCGACTCCTCGTTTTTTCCTATCAACAGTTTCGATGCATGATTCTTACCGGCTTCAAATGCCTTCCCAAACTCTGACGCTTGTTTTGAAAATGTCTCAATGTCTGTGTGTATGAATTGTCTCCTTAGTGCATGAAATTCAGGCCTCATGTTATAATGAATTCTTTCAACTTGCTTTTCTGTAGGTGGTGGCTCTGGCATTTTATTAAAAATTTAAACGAATTGCAGTAATAAATTCGTGAACAGGCTCACTATCGCTTCGAAATCTCATGCGCGCTTCACCAGCTAAACGTTCCGAATATTTTCCATCTCGATATTTACTCCTCAAACATGTGACCGCGTCTCGCCACTTATGCCACGATTGGCCATATAACCGATATACATCAAGTGCTGAACCGTTTAACAGAACTGCAACAGCTCGCAGTAGGTCATTTTCAGACATACCGGCCACCATACGATGCTCTGTTACTTTTGTTAAAAATTCATCTAAATTTTGCTTTACATCACCGCTAAATTTCAAGTTCCATGAATTTACTGTACGAGTCGAATCTTTGTGAGAACACGCGAAATAATTTTCTTCTTCATCAGACTCAACGTAAATAAGGTTTGAGGCTCTTTCTGAATTACTTTCGCTTTGACCTTGCGTTGCCTGATCCGGGGTTCTGTTATTGGTTTGCCCCTTGATGTGCCCAAAATTTGAACGTCTCGAATCAGGTATTTTGGCTAGACCGATTGGTAAAATGTTGTTTGAATTGAGATTTGTTTGTCCAAAAATTCGAACGGTCCGATCAATATTTTCTTGATTCGCCAAATTTCTTTGCTGATCATAAGTATTTGACTTCCAATGTTGCAATACTGCGTTGGGAATTTTAAATGTTCGCCCTGTGGCAGAAGTTACTTCTACGAATTCAATTGGATCGTGGAAGTGAGTATCGTGTGTGTTTTGTGTTTGTAAGTCTGTCTCATATGTATCCGTATTCCGTGTCTCTTGCGTGATTTGGGGCGCTGGTGGTACTACGTACGCTCCTGCACCTGTACTGGGCTTTTTGCTTGACGGTACGAGGGGCTTCGTCACACCGCGCTTTTCGACTGTACGAGGCGTAATATTTCCGAAATCGATTATTACTCCATTTGGCTTGTCGCTTAACAGAGCTGATTCGGCAACAAAGTCATCTAGTGCCGTGTCGCGCTCTAATTTTGTTACTGAATCGTCGAGCGATCTTGCTTTTACAAAATCTCCTACATGATATTCACCAACTAAACGTCGTTCGAGAATCTTGGTTTTTGTGGCGTGTGATTCTGTGCTCTTTAATAATCGAGCTAACGTAGAGTCTAACGCGTCTTCTGTGAGATTCTCCAAAAATTTCTCAATACATTTACCCAGCTCCATCTTAGCTGATTTTCCAAATTTTTCGGCACACTGGCATCGAAAGCCTATGGTTTCCGCCCCGATCCCGGGGCAGAAAATGCCGCAATGCCGCCCAGGCTAGAAAACGAGTGAGCATGCGCAGTAGCCCTCGGGCAGCTCCAACGTTTTCTATCCTGTACGGCGGAGCGGCATTTTGCCCCGACATCGCGTCGGAAAGCATAGAATTTCGATACAAGTGTCACCGAAAAATAGTGTACGCACCTCGGGCCAGAAATAACCCATCGCGGCCGCGGGTATGCCGCCCTCGCCTGCTGGCTCGTGCGGCAACCTACCCGGGCCGCGATGGGTCACTTTCGGCCCTTGTCGCGTAATGTACTATTATAGCTGAGTCAGAAAATGGCAATACCTAATCATTTCTATTCGCACATTATGCACGTAAAATATCGGAAACAAATTCTCTATTCGTGAAATTTATTTAGTACTCAACAAAATCTATCATGAGTTAACTGAGGGCTTCTGCATCTTTCAACTAACTCTGCGCATTCATGAATTTCATATAAAATATTTCCTCTGAACTCAAAAATTTAGCACTAGAAAAATGCTCGTGCGCGAAAGGGAACTTTTGACGAACGGCTCATCTCAACATTCAAATACAACACATTTGAGTTTGCGAAAAAAAATGATGATGAGCCGAGCGCGCTTTTGTTTAGGTTCGCGGAGCTTGGGATGTCACGCGATCGTTGTATATTCGACGCTCGCTGTGCATTGACCCGCTCGCGCGATGCACTGTAATGGCTAACATCTTACACTATCCGACGCTTGAATCTTTGTCGCATAGGCTCTCACGCCAAAAACTATGTCACCGGACATTCTACTTCTGCAAGATTATTGTAACTTCTTGTATCTCGAGAAATTATAGCTCTCGGTGTGAGCTGTGTCGCAGGTGATGCATGGCAAATCGGCTTGCCTGGGTCATCTCGCGCATCAATTTCACTCGCGCACGGGAATACCCGAGAGGTTCACAAATTTTCTAACCGAACCTAATTATACCTATTGGCCATTTCTTCGTTGGGCGCCAATGCAAACGGGTGACCTGCCCGGAAGTCACAAGCTTGTATGAGTAATGGATTATTACTCTTTTCACCTGAAGGGTGTGATATTTATATGGATATGTATAGGTAAGTATCAGGATAAATTTAGGAATGATCAACACCGAGTTTACTATTGACTGTGGGATGCTTTGTGCATCCTTCGATGATTTATCATAACGGACGAACTAATAACGAATAATACTAGTCACTTGACGATGGCCCGCACTCATTCCCCGAACTATTCGCATCCCATCTATTCACTCATAATCACTGCGAAGGAAAGAGAGAGATTCCGGCGGGAGCCGATCAAGAGATAGAACCACTTACAGTTTTCCTGGAATAGTCGATCTCCATGACGCTCGTCTCGCACCCTAGCAGATACCATTTGTCGCCTGCTATACGCCGCAAGGCTGCGGAATCCGATGGAGTCGACGCCGTCGGTTATATATATATATATATATATATATATATATATATATATATATATATATATATATATATATCGGTCCTCGCGCGCGTGAACACGTGCGATTGTGATCCGTCGCAAGCTAATTTGTAGTTCTCCTCTCTCGCAACTCTTTGCCGTTTTCTCCCTCTTTTCCCCAATACTCTAATATACTGTGCACACGTGTGCGTGTCGCAGACGAGCGACGTGATGGTCAAAGTACACCGTCACATGCTGACTGGTAATACATTTTTTGGGCATTGGAAATGGGACGAGACTACTTGTTCTAGGGTTCTGTGGAGTTTCGGGTGCATTGGAACTATTTACAACCCACAGGGGTCTCATAACTGCGCAGATAACTGCTCAAGGCTCGATTTTGCCCTGTTTTGGGCCCCATACCTGAGGGTGCTGACTGGTAAGAGATTCTTTGGCCATCCCAAATGGTACGTGACTACTTGTTCTAGGGTTCTGTAGAGTTTAGGGTATATTGCATTGTCTTACAATCCACAGGGGCATCATAACTGCGCAGATAATTGCTCAAAGCTCGATTCCGCCTGTTTTGAGCCCCATATCCGAGGCCACCGACTGGTAATGAATTCTTTGGGCATCGGAAATGGGACGTGACCACTTGATCTAGGGTTCTGTAGAGTTTCGTGTCCATTAGAACTACTTACAACCCTCAGGGGTGTCATAACTGCAGTAGATAACTGCTCAAAGCTCGATTTCGCCCTGTTTTGGGCCCCATAGCCGAGGGTGCTGACTGGTGATGAATTCTTTGGGCATCGGAAATGGGACGTGACTACTTGATCTAGGATTGTGTAGAGTTTCTGGGCCATTGGAACTATTTGCAAGCCACAGGGGTGTCATAACTAGGCAGATAACTGCTCAAAGCTCGAAATCACCCTGTTTTCGGCCCCATTGCCGAGAATGCTGACTCCGAATAAGTCCTTTAGGCATCGACAGTGGTACATAACCACTTTATCTGAGATTCTGTAGGGTCCCGGGTCCATTGGATCATCTCACAACCCACGGTGGCGTCATAACTGCGCAGATGAGTGCCCAAAGCTCGAGTTCGCCCTGTTTCGGGCCCCATATCCGAGGATGCTGACTAGTGATGAATCCTTCAGACATTAACAGTGGTACATAGCCACTCAATCTAAGGTTCTGTAGAGTTTCGGGTCCATTGGATTATCTCACAACCCACAGTAGCGTCATCACTGCACACATAACTGCTCAAAGCTCGATTTCGCCCTGTTTTGGGCCCCATAGCCGAGGGTGCTGACTGGTATTAAATTCTCCGGGCAACACCAATGATACATAACCATTCGTTCTGAGGTTCTGTAGAGTTTCGGGTCCATTGGAACATCCTACAACCAACAGTGGCATCCAAACTGCGCTGATAACTGCTCAAAGCTCGATTTCGCCCTGTTTTTGGCCCCATAGCTGACCGGGAATAAATTTTTTGGGCATCGAAAATGATACGTGACTATTTGATCTAGGTTTCTGTAGAGTTTGGGGTACATTTGATTGTCTCACAACCCACAGTGGCATCATAACTGCGCAGATAACTGCTCAAAACTCGATTCCGCCCTGTTTTGGGTCCCATAGCTGAGGGTGCTGACTGGTAATGAATCCTTTGGGCATCGGAAATGGGACGTGACTACCTGATCTAGGGTTCTGTAGAGTTTCGTGTCCATTAGAACTATTCACAACCCACAGGGGTGTCATAACTGATCAAAGCTCGGTTTCACCCTGTTCTGGGCCCCATAGCCGAGGGTGCTGACTGGTGATGAATTCTTTGGGCATCGGAAATTCAACGAGACTACTTGGTCTAGGGTTCTGTAGAGTTTCTGGGCCATTGGAACTATTTGTGAGCCGGGGTGTCATAACTGCGCAGATAACTGCTCAAAGCTCGGATTCACCCTGTTCTGGGCCCCATAGCCGAGAATGCTGACTGCGAATAAGTCCTTAAGGCATCAACAGTGGTACATAACCACTTCATCTAAGATTCTGTAGAGTCCCGAGTCCATTGAATCATCTCACAACCCATAGTGGCGTCATAACTGCGCAGATAACTGCTCAAAGCTCGATTCCGCCCTGTTTTGGGCCCCATAGCCGAGGGTGCTGACTGGTAATAAATGCTCCGGGCATGACCAATGGTACATAACAACTTTTCTATTATTAATCAATTTATATTATTTTAATATTATTATCAATTAATTTGGGTTCTGTGGAGTTTAGGGTACATTGGATTGTCTCACAACCCACAGTGGCGTCATAACTGCGCAGATAACTGCTCAAAGCTCGATTCCGCCCTGTTTTGGGCCCCATAGCCGAAGGTGCTGACTGGTAATAAATGCTCCGGGCATGACCAATGGTACATAACAACTTTTCTATTATTAATTAATTTATATAATTTTAATATTATTATCAATTAATTTAGGGTTCTATGGAGTTTAGGGTACATTGGATTGTCTCACAACCCACAGTGGCGTCATAACTGCGCAGATAACTGCCCAAAGCTCGATTTCGCCCTGTTTTGGGCCCCATAGCTGAGGGTGCTGACTAGCAATAAATTTTTCGGGCATCACCAATGGTACTTAACCACTCGATCTGAGGTTGTGTAGAGTTCCGGATCCATTGGAACTTTTTACAACCCGAAAAGGCGTCATAACTGCGCGGATCCGGCTCAAGGCTGGATTCCGCCCTGTTTTGGGCCCCATAGCCGAGGGTGCTGACTGGTAATAAATTCTCTGGTCTTAGTCGATGGTACCTGATCATTTGATCTTAGGTTTCTCAGAGTTTCGGGTCCATTGGGACTCTCTTCAACCCCCAGTGACGTCTCGACTGTGACTCTCATAACTCTAAGCAGGGTCTCCCCTGTTTTAGGCCCCATGATCGAGTTGGCTGATCCGTTATCGATTCCCCTATCATCTCTGAAGACTCATCTGTATCCAGCTCATCGTCAGAAAGGTTTCCGTATGCGACTGAATTATTCCAATCGCACGTTATTGTACAGAGGTAGCTCAGCCTATCATATATTTCTCATCTCGCCCCGCTCCAGCTCTCGTCCAGCCTCAGGCCCAAATATCAGTTTCCTCTTGGTCTCGGGACTATCTCGACTATACCTTTCGAAAGTAATAAAACAGTGATAAAATCCCGTGTAGTTCTGAGTGTCCTCGAAGCTCCGCCTGTATATGGTGTTCGCTAGCGTAAGCTTACGCTAGCGAAAACCATCCTATTACAGCTGAATCATATCACACGCATATCTTGAGGACATATTCTGAGAGTAATAAAAAAGTAATGAAAAATGAGCTATTGCTCATTCCCGTGCGATCATTCCCCGGCCACGTGTTCGCTAGCGAAAACTCTCGTATTTCGGGCCCATGACGGGTAATAAATTCTCTTCTTTGGTAATAAATTAGTAATAAAAAAGTCCTAAAAAGTGGAATTTGTTTGTGACCGATTCGTGAGTTAGTGTTCGCTAGCTCCAGGTACCCCATTAAGTACATCTCAAAAATGTCTTCTTCAACCCATATTTTTTCCAAGGGCAATCGATTCGGGGCCTCTCAATCTAAGGTGAGTGGACTTAAAATTAAGGTGGGCCGTCAAAGGGCTTCTTCCAAGAATCGATACGCCCTAGCGTTAAAATGTCGTGTTTGTAAATATAAAAGTGAAGAAATCTCCACTAGACGTTGAAAAATGAGACTCTAAGTCTCAGCAAGAGCCGTCAAGCATCTATTACAATCAACACAGGTTTGAATGGGAATGTGCCGAATTCGAAACTCTTTTCTTGCTAACTTTAATTGCATTTCTGGCGCATTCAAGTGTCTTTCGACGTGATTTAGCTTCTTTGGAAGCTCGTTCAAAGTTATACAAAAAGAGCTAAAGAACGTCCGATTGAGACTGACGAGGGCCAATATATCTTAATTTCTCCAGAAAGTGATTATTATTAGAAATTTCGAAAATACGGGAATTCTCCCTCTAACTTAGCTTTTGTTTTTGGCACATCTGATCTTTCTCCAACGTGTTTGAACCCATTCCTATGCTTGTCACAGAACCTACAAAATAAACTGAAGTATACGTCCAATTCCGACTGATCCGAGCCAACTCATCTCAATGTTTCCAAATAATGATTATTTAAGATAACTCCAAAAACAATCGACTTGACCCTCCCACCTCACTTCTTCCAAGAGCCGAACTTGGAACTTGGCGGGTATGACTGACCCCTTCCTCCTTCATTTCCATCTGGAATAAGATGACTAATTTTAACTCCTGAAAAACATGAGGAGGATATGTTGAGAAATTCTGCAGCCAATTATGGAGTAGACTACACTTGATTCATTTTGAATCGTCTTCAACTTTCAACCGGTTCAGATTTGGCTACGGAATTTCTTCTCCTCATGTTTTGCAGCAGTCGAAATTGGTAATCTAATTCCATATGAAAATCTAGGAGGAAGGGGTCAGTCATACCCCTCGAGTTTCAAGTTCGGCTTTTGGAAGGAATGAGGCGAGAGGGGTGAGTTGCTTACTTTTGGAGTTCTCTGAAATAATCTCTATTTGGAAAAATTGAGATAGATTGACTCGGGTTTATTGAAATTGGACGAACTAGGACTCATTTAGTACGTTTTAAGATGAGCATGGAAACGGTTTTGAACGTGTTGAAGAATGATCAAATCAGGGTTGGCACTAGCGACAAAAACAAGAACAAAGTTAAGCCATTTCATCGAAAGTGGTGTACGTCAACATTATTCAATTATATTCAGCTCATTTTGAAGCTTGTTCCAATACCTTCAAAATGAGTTCATGTCCGTTTGATTTCGTTCAACTGGAGTAGATCTATCTTTATTCAGAGAAAGAAGAAGGAAATGAAATTCAAATCGGCGATATAGTGCGCAAAATCGTTTTTATCGGCGTGCAACCACATGTGGAAATTTTCGACCTATTTTAACATTATTAACCGTTTCGCGAGTGATGAAGGAGAGTCGTACTGCTCATTTCCGAGTTGAGCACACGGAAGGCATGTTCGGTACACATCAACCCGCTTACTGCGGATGTCCAGTATTCTAGACATACGATTGATCTACGGTTCTGAGCGTCGAAATCTACTCGAGCTGATTTTGACTTTTCTGATGTATTGTTTCACATCTGGACAAAAGATTATCACACCATAACCAAAGTTTTTCTGATCAACAAACGCGTATCCGGTGAGTTCCTCGGACGATTTTGAGGGTTAGCCTGACAGCTGGATTTTCCCGACCAGAATTGAGCTGTGAAAATCGCGTTTGAGCTTTGGAAAGGTAAGAAAGAATCCATTTGTGTTCTTAAAACTCACTAGAATATTTTCTCCCAACTCGGGATCCGGGATAAGATTTTGAAAAATTCTATCAGCTCGTCGAAAATGTGTCCAGTATACTGGACAAACAGAGTGAACGGGTTCGTAAGATTCGTCATGAGTTTTTCGTTCAGATGCGACGTAGCCAACGACTCAAAGAGAAAGATAACGTGCTTGTTGAAGAAGTTCTATTGCACATTGGCGACGGCAATCATTCTGAGATTGACGATATTAATCCCGACAATGAACGGCTTCCTGACAATCATTCTCACTCAGGTACTACAATTTGGACATGGATCAAAATGGGCGTAGGAATTCTTCTGGTTTTGTGAATCAAATTTTTGAATATTTTCGTCCAGATACAGGAAATTCTGATGATAATGGTGGCAGTAGAAAGGTTATGAAAAATGTAAATACGAGATCGGCAAGGAAGAAAACGAAAGCTAGAGCGAAAGATAAGAAATGTTTTGATGATTTCAATATGACGCAACCGAGCAGAATCAAATGGATTCGATGCAATTATGAAACTCATGTGATAGAAGACATCGAAGGGTAATCTAATTTAGTAAATCCTCGACATAATAGATTGAGAGATCCAGCAGCGTATTTCGAAAATTTCATTGATAATGACTTATTGAAGGTAGCCGTGGCATGTACCAACGAGTATGGTAAACTGAGTTGGAAAGATGGATGGCAAGACACCTCCTTGCTCGAGATCCGCCAATTTTTTGGTATTCATATTTTGATGGGAATCTACAAGCTCCCAAGGGTCGAAATGTATTGGAATTCCCACGCTCCAATGCCCATCAGAAGTCAAACAATGACTCAACGTCGTTTTTTCACTCTCAAGAGCGCTGTTCATTTCGCAACGAACAGAGATCGAAATAAGAATGACCGCTTCTGGAAAATTCGACCTTCGTATGATGCTATACAAAGTGGTTGTAGGAATCTCGAGATGGGCAAAGAATTGAGTATTGACGAGCAAATGATTCCTTACCGTGGACAATTGTATGTAAAACAGTATGTCAGAGATAAGCCAACTAAATGGGGTGTGAAAGTGTTCATCCACTGTGATAAAACTGGAATCATGTATGATTTCTCGATATATCAAGGTAAAACCACTGAGTTCAATCCAGATTATTCAGAATTCGGACAAGGAGCGGCAGTTGTCATGCAGTTATCTGAAAGAATAACTCAACCTCATTCTCAACTCTTTTTTGACAACTATTTCTCAACTTTTCATCTATTTGAATGGTTGCATGTTGAGGGCATTAGAGCTACTGGAACCGTCAGAGTGAACCGATTTTTCCAGCCACCTCTGACTTCTGATAAAGTCATGAAGAAAACTCAAAAGCGAGGATACTCTGAGAATGCGGTTTGCAAAACCTCTGGAGTTATTCTCACCAAGTGGTATGATAACTCATGTGTCACCATGGGATCGAATTACATGGGTATTGGGACCACGGATCACTGTTCTCGTTGGGATAAAAAACAGAATAAAGTAGTCAAAGTAGACAGGCCCGAAGTTGTGATAAGATATAACAAAGGCATGGGTGGGGTGGATCATTTCGATTGGTATTTGTCACTTTATAGGATCTATGTGAGATCGAAAAAGTGGACCCTACGTATGATGACTGATGGGATAGATCTGTCTCTAACGGATGGATGGTTGGTTTATCGAAGAGAGGCAAGATTATTGAACATCGCAGATTTCGGTATTCTCGATCTCATGAATTTTAGAATGCAAGTTGCAGAAAATTCCATAGAAGGTCCAGTCAAAAGGAAGAGAGGGAGGCCGAGAGTTGATGAGGTTGTTGAAGAAGAAGTACCAGCAAAGAGAAAGAGTAAACAGAAAGCCCTAGAGGGGATCGTCGTTGGAGATGAAATGAACCACATACCGGTGTTCCTAGATGTCGTAGATGCTCAGAGGTGTAAGCGCACAGAATGCAAGCGAAAAACTTATTTTATGTGTGAAAAATGTTATGTTAGCTTATGCATTCCTCGTCAGTATAATTGTTCCAAGGCTTTCCATGATAACAATCATGAGAGTAATGATGATGATGAATGAATGAGATAGATATATTGTGAAATTATCCATTTTCCTGTATTAAACATAGTGCATATTTGAATTGAACCTCGAAATAATTTATGAAAGAAATTTGAGGTCGCTCACTGCGTTTGTCCAGTATACTGGACATGCCGTTTTGGCAAACCCTGATGTCGCCGGATGCGCGCGACATCTTTTATCTACATTTTGACGAGAATATTCGATAATTTTAAGCTGGGACGATTTTTTCCATGGCGGCGAGTTCATCTACAGTGAGCGGGTTAATTCTGGCATCCATGTTTTGAAACGATCTTTGCATTTCGCTCGTGAAATTGCTTCAAAGCCACGTTCTGCAACTCCCGAAAATGGATTTCACGGTGTCTACCGGATCAGCTGAGAGAAAATACCTGGATTATCCAGGTCATCCACTTTCTGAAAGGAATTATAATTGCATGTATTCGACGTACAAATGTATGAGCTTTCAAAATATGTTAGGTCAAATTCTGTTGAGTCAATCCTGAAGAGCTACATTCAAGTTATTGCCAAGAAATAGTACATTTCGATACAAGGGCGTAAAACGTTTTATTCGCGTCCGAGTGATGGGTTTCCGGCCCGAGCCGCAGGCGAGGGTCGGAATCATCACGAGGATGCGAATAATAGGTTTTACGGCCGTGTATCTAACTATACTTTTCGATAAACTGTGAGTAAAAGTCGACAAACTGTGCGCAAAGTGCACTTTTACGCACAGTGTATCGAAAAAAGATTTTTCACATCCGAAATTGTGTTTACACGGCATTTCTATGTCCAACATCGATAGATATTCCTGTGGTCGGTCGACGAAAATGTGTCATTGTATCTTGACGTACGAAATCTATGCGTCAGAAGAATTTGGATTGACGGAATGAAAATTGGATTTGGGATGAAGTTTTCATTCAAAAATAAGTAGAATGTGATTGAACACGCATCTTTTCACATCGAATGTTGTTTCATCCCATAATTTTGATAACGGAATCTCGAAGAACAGACAAGTCCACGTAGAAAGTATGTCGTATGTTATAGTTTCGGAAATTAGTCGTATGTTATAGTTTCAGAAATTATTTGAACTTCGATACGCTTCAGGTTGCTCAAGTTATTTTTATTATCATGAACGAAGATGTTTCCAATGGGTACTGGCAAATGGAATGTTCAGTTCGGGCGAGAACAGACAAGATTCTTCTTGAATGAACACAGGTTCGAATGAAAAAATGCTTAAGTCTGCCCCTTTTCCTCGTAATCTTTGCTCATAATTCCGGCGTTCCTCAACATTTTTCAATGTACTATACCGTAGCTCATTCTGCAACTCGATGTCAGGGCTTCCAAATAAAGGACGTTGAATTCTATCACTTGATTGCCCAGGGCCGAAGCAGCAAACATTGAGAAAGAGAAGATTATTGATGAAAATGATGAAAGTATTATTTAACATTGACAGTATAGAGACTGCTGATCGGCCAGAATTAGGCAGTATGCGAGGAGTGGCAAAAAACCATATTATCTGCAAATCCTACACACTCTGGATTAATTTGTTCGATTCCAAAGAGCATCGATGTTAAGAGGACTTTTCCCAGAAAGAGAAGAGATTCTCTCTTTTTTGTTGAAGAGCGCGGAAGAAATGTCGCTGAGAAGTGTAAAAAATGCATGCTTGCGGAAGAGAGTCGATCTCCCCAATGCTGCAACATTACGCAAGGACCTTCTTGTGTGTGAGCTATGGGAATCGCCTCGATTGTCTCATAAATAGTATTCCACAACTTTGCGCACACAGTTGCAAAAAATATAATTCTGAGAGCAATGATTATTAGTACGGTGCTGCAGTCTCAAATAACAGAGAAAGACTCTTCCTCAAATGTGAGCCAACCCCCCTCTCCCCATCTCTCGCATAATAGTTGGAGAGAGAGAGAGCGAACTTCCCTGTCTTTCCGTGCTGGCGTGAGGCCATCAGTAGCAGAGCAAATTTTTGAATCTTGCGACATTTATTTTCTTAGTGTATTTTCATGTCGTATTGAGTAACATTTTTTTCTTCCTACATTGTTACTACTTCTTCGTATTCACGTCATTCCAGATGGTTCAAAAATCCCACCCCTTCCACATTTTTCAGACTACGTACTGTCCCATTGAAGATCGAAGTCCCACAAGATAAGTTTGAACGTATGACATGGGCGCTTGAGGAAAAGTGTGACGTATGCGCACTTAACGTAACTTTTTATCTCGAAATGAAGTCACTTCTAAAAGACTATTTCGAGTGACATTTAAGACTAATTTCGAAAGAACTTCAATGAAAAGCAGACCATTTGGCGTGAAAACCTTGCGGCACAAGAATCTCGTGGTGCATTCTGCAATTGCAATAGAGCCTAAGGGGATGAGAGTAGTCCATGTCCCGATATCTGTATAATCAGCCGTGTACCACTTTATAAAGAATTAGTTGATTTTTCAGAGAATCATACTAATGTGCATTTTTGTGAGCAATGTACACTCAAGTATCACTTGATCTCGCGGGATGTTTATATTTCTATCGAACCACCGGACATAAATTCTGAACAAATCTAAAGAAGCTTTCCAGACGTAGGCTGCTGTTTTAATTCAAATCAGACCGTTTGTGAAGTCTTGATAATCGTGATTTCTTACTCATCCCTATAGAACTGGAATCTAGTCCCTACATTCTCATCAGCATCTTAGAGGCAGAGAAGCTTTTCTAGATTCGCCCGGTGAGTGTACAGTAGCCTGTTGGCATTGTTATTTTTGAATTGATGAATCGGATAAAAGTTGATGTAGATTGATCTCCAGAATTTCTTGGTTATTGCTTACATGGTTCGTACTGCAGTATGCGATGCGTTAATGAATTTTATGCATACAGCAATCAATTTTCTGGATTGGCGACATGCTTAATTTGAAAATTCTTAAACCGCGAAGCTCATCCAAGACACCATTTCTTTCATTGCACTTTGAATTATGAATGAATTCCTTTGGATACCCGTACACGCGTTCATTTGAAATGCAATCAGAATTTGTTTGATTGCGGGTCATTCAACTTTTGGTAAATTCTGAGTGGACTAAGATTCTGTATTCTTAAAACGTGTTACCATTCGTGGAGGGATTAAGAAATGCTACGTAGAGGCGGTCAACGGTGCTGACGCCGGGCTCATTCGAATTTAACGCAAATACTCAAGCCAAACTGATCTTCAGAAGTGTATCAGACAATAGTTTATGGACAAATGTGAGGATTAAGAAGATGTACCTGTGTGCCTTGAAGCAATTTGGTCTCACAAACGACTAGTGGCAATTTTCACAGAGTGCTGCCACGATGTCATCTCTTGGATCTCGTTGAGGGCGAAAACCTTGTAGACGATCCATGATGATCGAAATTTCTAGTCACAACTTTCACATTGAAACTGCTTATCGCACTGTCGAAGGCTGACGCTTGACTGAGGGTTTCTGGTTGTTTTTGAATGACCGAGACATACTCTAGGTTCAGACGACACCACGAAGAGAAGTCAGTGTTACTTTTGCCTCCTCTCGACTCGAAAATCGTTTGGGAGCTCGTCATATTAAACATTTATCGCAGTACTGTTTGCTGTATGATTCATATATGCAATTGAAGGCATAACGAATACGAGAATATCTTCTCGATCAAGTTTCAGATGCGGTGATTTGAAATCTGAGACATGAAAATCGCATGGCCAAAGAATGAGCCACAGAATATGGCCACGACTCAAGTGATTGCACGTTGAGAAGAATCGAAAGCTGTGAAAATATTCCCTAAGTACAAACTTAGAGAATTCATCAAGAAATTAACAGAAAACAAGATAAGGGATAATAGACGAAGTATATTTTCTCGAGTGGAATGTACAAACTTTGGCTGTACATGCAAACTTGCAGTCAAACTACGATTCAAAGTTGCTCCGAAAACATACAAAGAATTTGTGATACTTGATATGAGCAAGTGTATATCTTTACAAACAGATACAGGAATTCGAATACCGAAATTGTATTATCTAGTAATGACAAATGTTCAACAAAGACAACTTTTTGGGCTAGAATTGAGGTAATGATCAATTAAGGTCGTCACTATTCATGTCATTTCCGACAACAGACATCGTGACAGACGATCATCGAAGGAAAAATTAATTCCACTGTCTGCTCACGCAACACTCAATTTCTGGATCGTGCCAACAGCTTGTCCGCTCTACAATTCGTCATAAGTATAAATATATTTACAGTCCATATTAACTTTAAATAAACTGAACGCCATATGTAAATGTAGTAGAGCATTACTCGGAAGTCGAAACTATAAATGAACATACAGATTCACACCTTAAATACATTCTACAAGACCAGTTAATAGAGAACGAGGAACTCGAGACACCAACAAAGTGACAGGACAAATAATAACTGATCGCAGAAGGAAGCTATTGTGATGGAGTTTTATATGGAATTTGAAATTTGCTTCACTCAACCTTGGTCGTATCTAGCGTTAGGATATCGCATGACTACGTGACGTCGTAGATAATAAATATTCATGAAATTCCTGGATGTTCTTGTTGAGGGTCGATTTCTGATGTAGCTTTGTACATATTTCCATGCAGAAAATAGGCCTTCGACTATAGTTGTCAATGCAGGAGTGACGATGAGAGTGGTGGCAATGCGAGACAAATGAGGGAAATGCTGGGCCAGAAGAATCCAATAAGCTTGTGGGCTGTTGGTTCGATTCACATAATCTTCAAAACCATTCATGTGGTCCATATAGTCATCATACTCGTTGATTACGTCTGCATCAAATGTGGCACGCACGTAATCATCAGCCATTTGTATTTGATAACCATCCAGTCCAATGCCTTGATAAAACGGGTGTAGAAAATAGGCAAGATATCCAAGAGGCTGAATCGCACGCTCAATACGGAGCCTCAACAAATTATCATAAGCACCTGGAGAGTTAGCAGGAATTCGCAATGAGAGCCATCCGTCAACTGCATCAGCAACATTTCGATCTAGACCTTGACACATGTTAACAAAGATGCAGATGGGAGTGAGTGTCGCAAGCATTGGTTGTAGTGAAACTTCAAATTCTGGATCGAGAAGTAAGTCAACGATGTAGTCCGGGATTTCATCCTCATCCCGTGGACTAATTCTCCGGAGCCTTGGCAAATTCTCCACAAGACTCAAAATAGCGTCTCTAGAGGAGTTGAACCGGACATCTGTCGGGTTTTTCAATCTTGTACCTCCGTCGGGAATCAATAATTGCTCATTACGTGGCTCTTTGAACAAATTGAGCACCATTTTCAGCGGTACTAAATCATCTGCAGACACCATAGACTTCATTAACAAATTCCCACTATGCGAGGAGCAAGTTATATGCCCCATAGGGTTACCATGGGGGTTACCATTGAAGCAACGGCGGCAACTGTTGCAGCATCATTGTCAGTAATCATAGCCTCGATACTACAATCGTGTTCTTCATAAGTTTAATCAATAACCTCTTTGATCATGCGGGCAAGATTGGCAGCGTTTCCTCTCAGCAATGAAACATCTCGTGCTGTCGAACAGATATTTTTGACTCGGAGCATTGAAACAGTAAACCCAAAAATCTTCGAGTTGGCAGCCTTGTTTTTCCAAGCATCGCCCTCCATGATACCGGTGTCACCCTGTATCAGCTGTGTTTTTTCCTGGGTGGCTCCATTACTCACACGATTCAAAATAGTGCCTGCGAGATATCTTCTACTTGGTGGTGTGTATGGCACATTCGTCTGAGCCAGAGCTTGGATGAGTTGGCGAAGTATTCGATTCTCTACTGCAAGTAAGGGTATGTTACAGACGAAGAACGCCTCTGCGAGCAAATCGCCCAACTCGTTTGAGATAACTCCAGCATCTCGAACGTTTCTATCCCACCGGTTCATTATTGCAGAGTGAGTTTGAAAGTTGTCGTAGAACCTTCACGCTAATACATCATAATATGACGACGCAGGGAAGTCCAACTGCAGCAACGATGTCACTCCGTGGAATCGAAAAACATTATCGAATGAGCTGTCAAATCGATGCGGGAAAATGTAATCATATGTAATGAAGATATATCCAAAAATATTGTCTAGTAAGGTTATGCCTCAGTGTCAGATTATGGAACAATGAAATCATCAAAATCTCAAGAATACGCTAGGCCGAAACAGGGTTGTTGCAACTTGTTTATCCAAAACCTTGCTCCACCTCAACCCATTCGGTCACATTGTTCAATATAATGATGAAATATTCTCGGAGTATATTGATAGTCATGGGTGATTGCTGTATTCAATCAAGCAGGAAAAATCAGGAGAATGATGAAAAAATCTCTGCTATCACAAGAAATGAGTTACACCACAAATCCTAGCAGCAATCCTTATAATCAAAATCGAGTGGATATCTATATGTCACGCGTAGTCATCTTCATCTTACGAGGTTATCGACTGACAATAACGAAGAAATTCGTGAACCCCTCAGAAGTAAAAATATCTTGATACAGTCAAGAATCTTCTTTAGTTAACTTTCTATCTCATTTGTACGGATTATCACAAAGTTGGCTTTGAGGATTGACTTTTAGTTTGTTGTTGTGGAAGAATCAGTTTTATGTGAAACATTGAAAATTTAGATTCGCTTCTCGTATACTGTGAACAATGTAGGGTAAGTACTTTTGGCACATTCGAAAGCTTATTGGATAGGAGGACAAACTATTCAATCGAGAACTGACATGACCGAAAAAATTATTCCAAAATGCTTGTATTAAGGAAGTTCACATTCAAAGAGGCACGACATTTGAAAATTAAGAAATTTTCTGTAATAAAAGTGATTTTGATTCGAGTTTGAAGTCTTTCAGGTTTTAAATTGGCGCCATGCAATATGGCGGCGACTGCACACCAGTCACGTGATTTCAGAGTGTTTTACACGATCGTTCCTAGACAAACGTGCGTTTATCTACCACAAACTCCTATTATTCGAGTTAAATAAGCTCCCGATTGTGTATCAGATGAAAATTCCTGATGAAAAATGACATCACAACAGTTGGTGGATTTAGTTGCACATGTGCAGTCACCGGCATATTAGATGGCGCCAATTCAAATTGTTAAAATTTCAGTGATGATTTAGAAAACCATAGAGGCGTCGTAAAAATTCGAACTTCTTTTCCTATACCTATCTTACTGCAAACTCTCAAAACGTGAAATTTCCCGGAATGATGTCAGCTCTCTATTGATATTTCGATAAGTTACCTATATGTGAGTATCTTCAGATGCTGATTGAAAATATTTGAAAAATCTCTGTGCATGTTAACCCATTAATGCCTAGGATGACACTTTCATGACATCTTTTTGAGGCTCGTTATTCAGTACGAAAAAGCCTTCAAAGCCAATTCCCAAGGTATGTACCCGACGTAAAATTGTCTGAACCTTCGAAATATGTGATGGGGGATTTCCGTTTAAGGCGCTTCTGAAGAGCCACAATGAAGTTTTTGCAAGAAAATACGAATTTTTCCATTTCAAATCGTGTTTGAATGGCATTTTGACCCCTAAAATCGATAGATATGGCTCTGGAAGCTTAAAAAACCGTGGTATTGGGTCCTGGACTACAAAATCTATGGGCCGGAAGAATTTTAAAAGGCCAATCTGGGCCCAAGATATCGACCGAAATGAAAAAAGTATTCCGAACGCCTTCTCGCCGTCATTTAAACCTCTCAACCTTTACGATCGCAATTCTGAGCATTAAATAGCTTCTGAAAAAATATCATACGACATGTTTTCGACGTAAAATTGTCTGTTCTTTCAGATTCCGTGATCGAGTTGGGATAGGTTGGAGTTTGAAGCGAGAGAATGCGCATTTCAATCGAATTATACCCTTTTTCAATGAAAGAATCATCCCAAATCCAACTCTCAACATGAAAATCGATACATTGTCACTGGAGACGGGGAATTATCGTATCTGCACGATCTGAACCTCAGAATCAGGCCATGCAGCTTGAGTACGATTATACATTTACTATACCCTTCATGCTCGCAATGATTGTTCGGAATGTTGAGAACGAAAACAAGTAGCTCATAAATAGATTGAGCAGATCACAACCACACAATGGAAGATCACTTCCCACAAATCTTAGAGTGATGACATTTTTTCTTCAAACTTACAGACATTTTTTCATGAGTTTTACCAACTGGGTGGGATTTTCCCAAATAAAACTCAACCATTTCCAAGTCCACTTTTTTAGTTCCAATTTTTTTCCTTCGTCGCTCGTTCTCACCATGTTTTTCAAGACTGTTGCATCGGTAACATTTGATTGGATGAATATGAGAAATAATGACCAATTATACTTTTCTGCTCGGATATTCGGCATCAGATTACTACAATGTAAATGTTTTGACAACGTGCCCGTCATACGCATATCAGCGCAATCGAAAATATTTCTGGCTCGATGCTATCAAAAGTGTAGTTGCTGCGTTCTAATACTGTGATTCTGATGTTCAAATCGTGCCGATACGATAATTCGATGTCTCAAGTGACGATGTGTCGATTTTCACGTTTAAAATTTGATTTGGGGTGATTTTTCCATTGGAAAAGGGTGTAATTCGATTGAAATGCGCATTTTCTGGCTTCAAACTCCAATCTATCCCAACTTGATCACGAAATCTGGAAGAACAGACAATTTTACGATGAAAACATGTCGTATGATTTTTTTTCAGAAGCTATTTGATGCTCAGAATTGCGATCGTAAAGGTTGAGAGGTGTAAATGACGACGAGAAGGCTTTCGAAATACTTTTTTCAATTCGTTCGATATCTTGGGCCCAGATTGGCCTTTTAACATTTTTCTGATGCAGTTTGATTTTGCAGTTCAGGACCTAATGACACGGTTTTTTTTTGCAAAAACTTCATTAAGGCTCTTCAGGAGCGCCTCAAACGAAAATCTCCATCACATATTTCGAAACTTCAGACAATTTTACGTCGAATACATGCCCTGGGGATCTTTTTTTTGAGGATTTTTTGTACTGAATGACGAGCCTCAAAAAGATGTCATGAAAGTGTCATCCTGGGCATGAATGGGTTAAATGTTGTGTCTTGTGAACCAGAACTTCTAGATTCTCAGTGGAAAATGAAATTACAGGAAGATAAGATCGAGGGGCGAGTTCACGTCAAGTTGAGCTTTCTTACTGATAACTTCGATCATGGATGATTCTCAACAGGACGAGAGTCTGCTGCGCGAGCTGGGCGAGTATTACGCTATGCGTGAGTATTCTGCGTGTCATATTCATCTTGAATCGAAAGACGGATTTGAAACACGAATTTGCTACAATATCCAATTATGTGCAGGTCGAGAAGATGGGATATACAATGTGACCCATACATCCGAACCCCAAGACGAGGACATTCAAGTTGAGGAGCCTCATTTCCAAGACTTCGCTGATATTTCTTTTCACCAATCTGGTGACGGTGATAACATCGCCGCTGACCAAAGTTCAACATATCAAGGTGAATTTCCAACGCAGCGACGTCTGTTGTAGCCGATAATGAACAATTCCTAATTCATGCGATCGACTGAGATTCCAGACCTCTATTGATCAGCTCACCAGAACGCTCAGATTTCATACCGATCTCCGACACCGAACTGCAAGATCGCATTCATGCGTCGAGACGGCCACTCTATGAGAGGGTACCAACTCCGACCTTCGAAGACCTCCTGCCGATCCTCGCGCCCCCAGGGTTCCCTTCGTCTACTGCCGGAGACTAAGTGTCAAATTGTGCCTGGCTTAGTGAGAGTGGTGGAGTTTCAACGTGTGACAGTGCGGTGTTTACTCAAGATAGGGTGTGTCAGATTGAATGTGAATCGCAAAGTGCTGTCGGTGAATCAATGGAGCATCCCCGGGCGAAGAGGCAAAAAAAATCCTCGGGTGATGACTGCTAGATGATATTAGCAGAATGCTTTCTCGCGTCGAAATGTGCTGACCGTTGTAGACCAATAGACTATAATTTTGAAATTACTCATCAAATTCACCAATCGTTTTTTCATTGATAGAAGATTCATGGTTTAATTGATAGAGATAGATATGAATGAAGATTACACATTAACCAATTGACGGAAAATGATGAAAAATGGTTGTTGAGGTGAAGCAAAATTTGATGTGATGATTTTGGGAAAAGATATTTGTTCATAAAATAATCGATTTTTAGAAAATTTTGACATTTTCATCTTCGAAGAATCATTTATCGAGAACTGTTCAATAGATTGGACCATGAATCCTTCCAGCACATATTTGCATGGTGCTCTATCAACCACATGAATTTGGGAAAGATCGGTCGAAAGGCTGAGGAGAAACCGTTGTCGAAAAAAACAGGTGTAGTAACAGATACTAACGGACATGCATATCGACAGAGATAGTTCAATTGGTAGAGGACTAGGGATGACCCTGGAGGAAAAAACGTGACTTACAATAGAAAGATATCGGCGAGTCGAACAGAATGGTGAAAGCTGATAGAGTATGAATGGTGATTTTTGGAATAAACAAATGATCTGAATGGTAAAGTTTGTGAGAGATCTGCCGTCATGGGATAAATTCTATGATTTTTCGTCCACGGTTTCTCCTCAGCCTTTCGACCGATCTTCCTCAAATTTATGTGGGTCGTAGAGCACCATGCAGAGATGTGCTGAAAGCTTCCATAGCTCAATATATTGAACAGTTCTCGATTAATGAGTGTCGGAGAATAAAAATGTTGAAATTTTCAAGAAATTATTAGGAATTTTTAGAACTTATGTCTAGAAAAACTTCATAAGGGAAGTTGGGGTGACCTAATAAGATGTTCATCTGGCCATCCTTGATCGATTGGTTGTTACGGAATAACATTAAACTGTATGGGAAAAGAACTGTACATGATTTTTTTTGTTTGATAGAAGATTCATGATTTGATTGGTAGAGATAGATATGAATGAAAATTACACATCAATCAATTGACGGAAAATGATGAAAAAATGGTTGTTTAGGTGACGCAAAATTTGATGTGTTGATTTTGAGAGAAGATATTTGAATATAAAATAATTGATTTTTGGAGAATTCGACATTTTCATTCTGGAAGAGTCATTTATCGAGAACTGCTTAATAGATTGAGCTATGAATCCTTTCAGCACATCTTTGCATGGTGCTCTACCGTCCACATAAATTGATGAAAGATCGGTCGAAAGACTGAGGAGAAACCGTGGACGAAAAATTAATTTGCACAGACACACATACAAACGGACACGGACAAAAACAGAGAAAGTTAAATTGGTGGAGGACCAGGGATAAGCCTGGAGGGAAAACCGTGACTTACAATAGGAAGATTTTGGCAAGAGGAACAAAATGGTGGAAGCCGATTCGCTATGTATAAAGATTTTTAGGGTGAAAAATTGATTTGAGTGGAAAAATTGATCAAAAATATCTTGTCACGAATACAACTCTTTCTCTTTGAGAAAGCAAAAAATTATGTACAGTTCTTTTCCCATACAGTTCAACGTAATTCCCTGTTCACCAATCGATCAAGGATGGCCAGATTAACATTTTATTAGGTCACCTCAACTTCCCTCATAAAGTTTTTCTAGACATAAATTCTAAAAATTCCTAATAATTTCTTGAAAATTTTAACATTTCAATTTTCCGATACTAATTAATCGAGAACTGTTTAATAGATTGCGCTATGAATCCTTGCAGCGCATCTTTACATGGTACTCTACACGGTGCTCTAAAGAATTTCCAGACCCCTAGATCATGTCTTTCATACTCTTTTTTCGAAGTTTGAGAACAAAAATCTGTCCTAATTCGCCCCGCACTTGGGGGCACTCCAGGACAGTTTCGGGAGCAAATTAGCACAGCCTTTGAAAATTGAAGCATACTACAATATTCCTCAACTATTAGAGTCGAATTTGCTCACCAAAATACGTGGTAGTAACCCTAAATCAAGAGGGGAACTCGCCCGCGACTTCAACATCCTCCCATAGCCTCAGCAAGCGAGCCATTTTCGTGTCACTTTTTAGCATTAATGAAATAGGCGCTTCATTGGTGCACTATCGTCTTCAGCAATCAGTAATCGACTCGCGGCTTCTAAAAGTCGACGCTCATCAGTTTTTCTTCATATTGGAGGTACCCTTATTTGCCTTAAGTCGACGATCCAAACGATGGAGTGCCACAATCAAAGGGATATCAGCGAATGCGAGGGTGAAAATGCGGAAATTGAGTCTTATCTTCGAACACGTTGGAAGCGACTTCTGACCTCTAAACTGACTCCCAAGACGGCCATTGAACATCGTAACTTCACTTTCTCACTCATTTCCAATAATCTAACTCATCTTCAACCTCCCGCGCTTCGAAAGATTCGCACAGATGCACACGCGCCTTGATACGAGCAATAATTATCGAAAAACACGGGCACGCGTTAGGTCGACCGATTTTAATGGGATTCAACATTGTCCTTATTTGCCCCGTTCAGTTTGGCCTGAAATACCCCCAAGCGTTTTCTTCGCAAAATTGCGATAGCTCGAGTTCAACTGGGCCGATTTCGACCCAAAACGGCTCAAAATCTTCGTTTTGTGACGTATTTTCCGACCCCTGAATATCGATTAAGCCGAATCACTTTTGCAGAAGCAGCGTGCAATCTTGCTTTTGCGGAATAAACCGCGTGAGGTTCTCAAAAAGCACCCCTACGTCAGCGAGGACCCCCAGTATCGTTTCGGGAGGTCTAACCATGATAAAAACCATTGTCTGTGACAGTATTGAAAATGTTTTTACGCGGCAAAAGCCTCGACTCACCCACAACCGAGGTATCTTGCTTGCCCTAATTCGCCCCTGTCCTAATTTGCCCTATTCTCCCCTAGGCATCAGCAATAGAATTTTTTGAATTTTCCAACCCCTCAATTAGGGATGTTTGCACTTGAAATTCGTGTCACAAAAATTCTGAGGGGTAGCTTCAGTGTAGATTACACGAGAATCGAGACAAAATCTTCCAACTTATATTGGCATCAGCAATAGGATTTTTCGAACTCTTCATCCCTCATATAAGGGGTGTTCCCATTCAGAATTCGTCTTATTAGTTATACTCCATGGTCAGGAAACTATTGATTTCAATAATGGATGATTTGGTTTGAGAAAATATTAACCAAGGAAACTAATGATTGTGATGAGCACAATAGATAGGCTCATGTAACAATCCAAAAACACCATGTTTTTCACTCACTGCAAATACTGTAACTAATCATAAATCAGTTCAATTGACCACTATCCAAGAGGAGATATTCAGATCTCCACATGCGATTGGAAATTGATGTGAGCCAAAAGTTGTACAACATACGTATGATTGAGTGTTGGTTTGAATTCCAACTAAAGATCATGACATAGATACACACGTAGAGATGTCAAGCCACGTCGGCAACTGTGCAATATTGATAGGACTCCGACGTCCCCTTAAGAAGAGTGTGATTTTCTTTTATTCTCCAAACAATTCATAAAAATTATTTCTGATCCATCCAGCTATCCATTCATGAAGGTGGGCCTCACCATTTCACAGAAGATTTCCCACCTTTCCTTCTCAACATTTTTTCTACTGGATAGACATTGGGATCATGCACTTGGGATAATTCTTGTGAGTGAAATTGACCCGATATTGGATCATCTTCATCATCCGCCAGATGATATGTGACGGGCTATGCATTATGATTTACTCGAGCAATCTGAAAAATCTCAGCTGTCCAGTTGGCTGTATATACTCTTGAGAAGATGGTTTCATATTTTGATACTCGCACATAATCACCCACTTTGAATCTAGATTCTTTCGAGAGATGTGGTTCACTAGCATAGACGTATTCAATAATCTCGATTCAATTTTCGACTGGTTGGCTGATCGCTTCCACACCTGTATAGGTTTCATACCAATAGTTCCATGTACATCATCGTGATTATAGTGGTGTACCAATTCCTGTATAATATTAATCCAACGATAACTCCCTCTCAGTGAAAAAAACGATATATTTTTCCCTTGATTGTTCTTATGAATCGTTCGTCAACTGATGCCTTACAAACTGAGTACGAGGAATAATGATAGATATTCCGATCTTTCATCAGCTGTGAAAATTTGGAGTTGTGAAATTCAGTGCCGTGACGACTCTGTAACTTTCTTAGCTTTCTATGCTCTCTGTCCAAGATTGATTTGAACGCTTCAGTGACGTGTTAGGCTTGTTTTGACTCGATTGCAATGCACCACGCATACTTGGAAAATACGTCTATCACAGCGAGTATGTACATATAATTTCCATTAACCTTAGCGAAATTGATCATAACCACAATATCAATCTGCCAAGTGTCATCAATCCCTCGTGCATCCATTCTCCGACGAAGGAAATTCTTCCTCGCTGGAGCATGTAGCTCCTTAACCAACTGTCTTTTTCGTAAACTGTATTGATCCATAATTGTTTCAGAGGTATGTATACTACCATTTCACTCGTTCAACTGAGCTCAGCGTCCAACAAGATAGTTACTTATACCTCATTGTAGTGAGAGATAGGGATGTAGAGGAGGGGGCAGGTTCAATTGGAAAAATTCAGATTTTTTCTTGTCTATGATTTTTTTTGTCCATTCATAAATGATCAAGCTATGATTGAGGTATATTGATGATGTTCTATAATGTTCCAGATATGATTCTTTTTCGAGATGATACATGTATTGCACCGTTTGCTTAGCACATCTATATTTTGAATTATCGAGGAATTCACATAGTATACAGTTGGATTTCTCGGTATAGTATCCATCCTGGTCAACGCGACAAGTTTGAAAGATGTTTTTCTTCCAATATCCCGAAAGATCCCGGAAGAGATGAGGCATTTGTCAGTTCAACCATCTTTGTTCCACATCACTCCCAAAATGAATAATATCCATGCGAAAACGTGGACGCGAATATTCAAGCTCATCCAGTACAGGCGCGAGCATCTCACTCTACGGCATAGAGCCTGCAGCCCATGGAATGTTGTCAACATATGTTTGATGGTGAATCATTTGTCCCACATCACTAGCTGATGGTGTTCCGATCTCTGGCGGTGGACCCACTGTATAGTGAAGGATCTTATACGATGTTGGACAACATTCGTACGTTTCTCGATTGAGAGGAGCTATTTCTTTTGGGAAAAAATCTCGGCCGATGATATAATCTTGTATATCAAGATGAAATTTATTACCAGCCATAGGACTTGCCGCCTCCATTCGATGTTTGAACTCATACACGTTTACAACATTGAACCACCACATCTTTCTTACCGCTGCTGTTGTCTTCTGCTCCTCATTCATCTCCTTCCTCAGCGATTGTGTTCTCCCTCTCTCAAAGCAATTGTTCTTGTCAAATTCCCTCTCAAATTGCTTCCACTTCTCCCGTGAAGGCTGGTACAGAAAACAAATCATCTCCCGAACAACATTCGTCAGTGGATTGTACTTGATGAGTTTATCGTGAATTATCAGACAGTAGGCTGTTGTATTCTTTGGAATATTTTCTTTGAACTCGAGTTCAACTTGAACATCCTCTACTGATGGTTTCAACGATTTAGCAGACTCGCTAACATCAAATACGATAATCGGAAATGAATCCTCAAAATTTTGTTCACCGATTGAAACATTGCCCTTATCAGTGTGATAATAATTCTCCCTGAAGGCCTCAAACATTTCAAATGAGATAGAAGTATTCTGAGCCTTCGCAAAGTCAATGTGAAGATGTTCATAAGGATATGCTTCAGAATTGAGGAAGATTTTGGCACTGACAATCCTGCAGTGATCGAATTTCGACATGTCCTTCTTCTTGCTGTTATTTCTAGCGGTCTGGAGAGCAATAATGATGTATCGAGATTTCTCTAGTTGAGTTGTGCTCTCAATAGGCCATATTAATTGAGAGGTATCGGGCATTGTTGGGAGTTCACAGAGATCCCAGCTTCGGTACGATAGAAACAAAGGAGTGTTTCTTTCAAGAATTTTGAACAGGCGGAGACGTATCAAATCGTTTTGATATATGAGGGAATCCCAGAAACTTTTGACTTTTGCTGACACTCCACGATCATTTGGGCAGTGTGACGTGTAATGAGGCCTAAGCAGTTGAATTCTTTTTGTTCGGATGTCCTGAGAGAGGACACCAAATTTGGAATGGGTTGGTGGATGTGGATAGATACTAGAGCCGCCCAAGTGCGAGAAAATACCCGGATATCGACAAAATGACGTGACACTCGAACCAACTCTCAAAATTCGTTGAGCTCTCGTGGTTTTAGCGTACCACAGCAGGTTCTGTAACTTTGCAGGCATGTTTCTTATCATCCAAAATCATGATTTTTCTCTCCCAAGGATATGTAGATCGATATACTCAGCCGTGACACGCATGGGACGGTCTGTTACTCCATTCCAATGAGAAATCATTACTCCTGTTCTCAAACTCATACACTTCTCAGCGTATTCTAGAGAGACTCCCCGATAAACTCATTGTGTTACTCGCGTAAAAAGGAAAAAATCGAGCTATTGCAGAACCATGTACATTAACGGGGAAATCAAGGAGCTGCGTTCAACCGGAATGAAATTAGTATATTCGTAAATCGGCATTGGAGGACTAAGTTCATTTCTCTATCGATCTCGAGTTTGAGATCTATTGATTGAGAAATTAACGATCGGGTTTGATCGTGGAGGTGTTAATTGATGAAAAAATTGCATATGACAGACATCGAGAGAAAAAAGTCGCCTGGACCCAGATTTGAACTGGGGGCCTTCTTCACACCGAGAAAGACACTCTACCAGCTGAGCTATCCAGGGCTCAGGGAACTCTTGTCTCGATATCATGCATATGCGCGCCTTTTCTTTGCCGAAGGCGCCTGAACAAAGGAAAGGCGCGCATATGCATGAAATCGAGACAAGAGTTCCCTGAGCCCTGGATAGCTCAGCTGGTAGAGTGTCTTTCCCGGTGTGAAGAAGGCCCCCAGTTCAAATCTGGGTCCAGGCGACTTTTTTCTCTCGATGTCTGTCATATGCAATTTTTTCATTAACTAACACCTCCACGATCAAACCCGATCGTTAATTTCTCAATTAATCGATCTCAAACTCGAGATCGATAGAGGGATAAAATCAGTCCTCCAATGCCGATTTACGAATATAATATCATTTGATACATAAGAGGACGAGTCAAGTTCGAAAAGTGTAACCGGAATGAAATTAGTATTGTCATAAGTAATTTGGAGGTTTTTTTCGTCCATGATGTTTAATATATAGGCTGATTATTTGGTCTCATCGATCTTGAAGGACGGTGGGAAACTAAATAAATTCTCAAAATTTCATGAAAGAAATTTCATTGCTACCTTTCGTCCACTAGGTTTCGTGGACCTTATCAGGCTTCAGGTTTATTATTCTCCAGATCGTCATGATATTTTTGAACGATCTTGTAATAGAGCACAGACATAAGGTCTGGCTCCTGTCGATACAGGTAAATGGAATGAGAAATTAGTTCCACTCGTGGTATATTTACGCTGTTCTCGGCGGTGTACACTTGCTGTAACCAACGGATGTACTCCAAAATACCGAGAAATAGTAGATAATAGTACCGGGAAACCATATCCACTTCGCTACGTTGAGACTCTAGCGCGTTTGAGAGTACCATCTCTTTGAATGGGGACAATCGAACATTTCATATGGACGAAGTCGTCATGAAACGTTCCATAAAATCTTTCAGTTCATTAATACTCCAGATTTGTATAAAAATGATTAAGATCGTATTTAATATTCGCATCTTGTATGCCAGTGGATGATGGGATCTAGTAGGACCGAGACTCTTCAATATTTGGTGTGTTTTTGCCACCTTTCGATAGGTCACAAGTCTCCATCATTACAATTGTGCCATCCAAATCACGAAGTCTTGAAGTTGAGAATCTTTGACATCCATTCAAGTATTCTATAAGAGATTTTCGGCCGGCCAACTCCCGACGCTCACCCAAACAATGAAAATTTCGGACCGAATTTTCAAAAATTTCCCAAAATGTGGGACGAGAATCGTTGTGTAAGTCGTTTAGCGAATTTTTTCAAATGATCCACATGAGAGGTTTTGTTTTCGAAGCTCTCAAAAAAGTTGTATAAAACATTTCAGCGATGTACACAGCGTTTTTCAGTATTTTCACTTTTAGGGGCCAAAAGTCAAAAGTTTCTGGGATTTCCTTATATATGAGTCATGTGTAAAAATACAGCAGTTAGATTGATTTGTTGAGCACACTCTTCACCCGTTGTTATCACACAGTTGTTTTCATTCTTCGATCGGAGCGATACTTCATCATGTTTTGCAAATGCTATAGCCCGTCTGAAGCCTTCACAAAAACCAGATATTTTACTGAGCGGAATAGCAAAGTTGAATCCGTGACCAGAAGTTATAGTGTAGTTTCCTATATGATGTCCCGCATTAGTCATAGACTTATCTCCATCCGCAGAAAGTGATACAAAATTCTTCAGACTAACAGTGATGCCAAGATTTTTGTTTCATCGATAATCACATTGTTAATCTCATAGCGAATCATGTCAAAGAGGAAAAGGAGGGAATCACTTATCAACCGAATACTCTGCTCCTTGTCGAATACAATATCGCCTTCAATATAGAGATAACTGTTGCTTGGGAGCAGTAGACTGTTAGACGAGGATACTGTGATCCATATCTCATCATTCCGCTGTAAATTCTGTGAATTGTATGGATGATACTTCCGTACCATTCGTCGTGAAATGCTATCATCGATCACCGGCCTTTCAGCAATATCGAGAATATGATTACGCCCAGTCATTTTTCCTCACTTCAAAACCTTGTGATTGAAGAAAGAGTATATACTCTCCCTTGAGAGAGGGATCCTCATCCTCACAATAGGTTTCGTCGTGCGTCTCGGTTCAGTCACCCCGCTCATCTGAGCGGGGCTCGTGTTTACTGGTAGATGATATAGGTACATGACCCACTCTCTCACGCAAATGAAAACGCACAGTGATCACTTCACCTCTATTATTAATCAAGTTACCGTCCGGCTCCAAGAGTCTAATATCCATACTACGTATATCGTTTGCACGCGTTTGTAAATGGATGATATTTTTTTGGAGAATAATATAGTTTGCTTTGATAGATAGGGTTGTAGCTCGCTTCTGAGCGATTGGTTTTAGGCTTGAGCCACAAGCAAAGGTCGAAATAATCGCTCGAAAGCGGGGAACCTCGTAAACGAGTTACGAATACTATTTTTTACAATTTTGTGAGCACGCAAACATCGCAAAATTGCATGGAGCAACCTTGCATCCTCGCTATGTTTTCTCGAGAATCAGATCTGTGGAATAATGAGTTCATCGCAACGTCATAGCGACTAGGAAGACTCGTAAGGAGGATATCAATGAGTCAACCCATCAGAGTACGTCCATGTCCAATTCAAACGGTTTCTGCAACTATCTTTTTGAAATTACCATACCATTTTTTCGATGTGGGGTACCAAAATGATTTATCCCTCATAGTTTGTGGGTCCAAAAAATTTTTCTTGTCCCAGATAGGCCTACGAGAGTGATTTAACCGGAAAATCAAAAATTGAGACTATCCTACCGTATTTTTCTCGTAACTTTTGATTGTTCCGACCAATTTGGATTTTTAAAGAAGCATTTGGAAGGTGACTTCAAAACCTATCGATTGATTACTAACAAAATCTCCCCGAGTTGATTTTGGACAGGTGGTAGGTAAAATACCCAAAAATCACGGATGGGCTCATATCTTTCTTGACGTATATTTTAATTTTCTTTCATTTCATTTTTTTCGATCCTTCCAGTGATGAACTACTCGTGTTGAAATTTTCAGTCATGATTTTTTTTCTGGAGCCTCCTAGAGCTCTTCAATTGCGAAAAAAATCTCGAAAACTCGAAAAATGCGTTTTCACCGGTTTATCCCCGTTGGAAAACCTCGCAACTTATCCCATTGTGTTTGCGAGACTGTTTTACCTCAATGATAACAGTTTTGAGTATTTCTTTGAAAGTAACAGATGCTCAGATTCGTAGAAATTCATTTTGAAAGCAAATTTCTGTTCAATAATTAGCATCTCCTGCGCATGCGTTGTTCTCTACGTCTTTGAAAGTATTTTCAATCGATTGCTGTTTCAATTTTCTCGAGGAAAATCTCTTGCTGAAGTCAATTTCATGCAGTAGAATCGGAGCTACAGCTGTTGAAATAAAAAGAAATGTCTCAGGTATCAAATCCGTGAGCCTAGAGAAAGATTGTCGGTCTTGCCTGCCGGTTGGAGCGTATATTTCCGCTTCTACTCCATCAAATCGACTCCACCAAGGGATCATTCCAAAGGAAATCGAGTCAGCTACCGATTCAGATTAGTTTTGAAGCTCCAAAGTCATTGGCATGCACGGCATGGCAAAAGGCATTCGAATCTACCGAATCATTGCCAGCAGTTCTTTCCGACTCTGATCGGATAATTGTGAAGTTTGTGCGCACGCGAATGACTTTGGATCTTCAAAACTGATTCAAATCGGTAGCTGACTCAATTTCCTTTAAAATCACCGCTTGGTGAGGTCGATTTGATGGAGAAGAAGCGGAAATACACGCTTCAACCGGCAGGCGAGACCGACAATCTTTCTCCAGGCTGACGGATTTGATACCTGAGACATTTCTTCTTATTTCAACAGCTGTAGCTCCAGTTGTACTGCATGAAATTGACTTCAGCAACAGGTTTTCTCGAAGTAAATTCAACCAGCTATCGATTGAAGATACTTTCAAAGACGTAGAAAACAACGCATGCGCAGGAGATGCTAATTATTCAATGAAAATTTGCTTCCGAAATGAATTTCTACTAATCTGAGCATCTGTCACACTCAAAAAAATACTCAAAACTGTCATTATTCAGGTAAAACAGTCTCGCAAACACAATGGAATAAGTTGCGAGGATTACTGAGGAAGTTGAACGAGGTAAATACGATTTTTTTGAGTATTTGAGATTTTTCGCACTAGAAGAGTTCTAGGGGGCTCCAGAAGTGAAAATAATGACTGAAAGTTCTTATACTCGTGGTTCATGACCGGAGGGATCGAAGAAAATGGAATAAGGAAATCAAAAGGCGCGGCAGCGCCTTGCTGGCGAGTATATGAAAGATGAGAACATGTGAGAAAGAGCGAGAGAGCGCGTGCAAGGCCGCCGTGCCTTATACACGCTGAGTTAGGCCGTTTTAAATTCACACATTTTTTCGAATTTACTTATTTCATGCTTTTCTGGGTTCAGGGGGGTCTCAATCTCTCTGAACCCGTTATGTCGGTCCTCAACAAGAGTATTGGCAAGTCATTTCGCCGCTGACAGCATTAAGTGCCAAAATATCTTGCTCACGAATTTCGACCCTTCCCAATTTTTTAGCGTCAAGGTTTCAGCCGTATCAAGACACTCGAAGTCGAACACAATCGATTGTTGATGTCGACCACGCAGGATGGTCGACCGCGAGACGAGATCGGGTGATATTTTGATGCGACCGCGTGTGTAGCAGACGGCGTTATTCCGCTCCAGCGGTAACATGTTGTAATTTATTTGACTACTCTGATTATATTATATAGGAATAACAGCAGAGATTAAATTCGAATTGATGCCAATCGTAGCACCGCCTGCAGCGAGCTTGTAGAAATCAGTTTTCATTGTTGGAGGAATAAGAGCCACCTATTATTTTGTGTTTTCTTGTCTGGAGTGATATAAGAATAATAGGCCAAAACATGTGTCATTTTTGCTGTTGTGCAGTGTCCAGAGTTGATCTTCGAAAATATTTGGAGAATTTAGGATTTGATCGTGAGAAAAAATGAGTGCCAGTATCAATCTACATTTCAGCAGTGTATTGACTTTCAGTTTCCTCAATAGTTCAGACAGACCTAACTCTGAGCTAGATTGTGCATCTCAAAGAAAAGTTCATGAACCACTCTAGTTGGAGAAGAGTGCGACCAATAGAACGGTTATCCCTTGTGTTGCTTTTCGTGTCTCAATAAAAACCTGTCAATGCCCAACACATCAAGAGGGATCGTCTCTCACATTTAGATATTGTGAGACAGGTCAGTCCAATTAACGACTGTCCAAGAACAGTTGTTGTGATATATGAGCACTGATCTCTGGTGCTGTTCTGATAACTTATGAATATCATACTTCCGTTGCGTAATACTCTAATCCAAAGGTCTCAGCTAGACTCTTACTCATATAGTATACGGATTTTACTCTCTTGGCGTGCCACTCACATTCTTGCCATATACTTTGTGAGTGTGATGGCATAGGTTAATTTCTGGATAGGATTAGGAAGTTGTACAGGGTTCATCTATTCCATCAAGAGTATTATGGAGAAAGAAATGCATATTTACGCTCTTGGTGGGAAGTGGTAAGTTCAAATTGAAAGAATGATTGGTTGACTAAACAAACTGGATCCATACATCTATCTGGAAGAATCTTGAGGATCATTTCCTCAGAAATCTAAACACATATCACGTAATGCTATTGAACCTTCATTTCCCTCTGAATGAGTTCGCACGGATTGCTCCAACTTCTTGATGTGTTACGAATTACCAATGTGCTACATGGAATTTGTTTCAGTTTTTGGTTATTGAAAAATTTTGGACAACAGATGTAACGTCATGATTCTATGTTTCATCTATCAATTAGTTATTAGTTATTCACTTTGATAGTTAGCATCCTCTCTCGCTGAAGAGTGGATGTGGTTCATCATGTGGGGAATTTCCACAATCTAGAAGTTCCTCGTGATCCGAAAACTTCCTCTCGCAAGCACAATCACAAGTGGGGTTAGAAGTCTTTGATCAAGTCAAGTCAATTCCATAAACTAATTCCAAGAGTCTTGCTATCAAACATACAATGTTGTACTTCTCCAGATTTTTCTTTGCTCATGATCAAGGAATGTTCATCTTGAAATGAAGCACACTAGTATCAGTTAGGAGAATAATTTTCATGAATGAGATGAGTACATAAAGGTTTATTGTGTTTTCCTACATGCTGCTATTCACAGCATGTTCTTCAATCTGGGAATATTCAGTCATTATCATAGCCAAGTGTTGGAATCCCCCCCCCCCAATTCACTTTTTCCAAAAGTTTAACTTGGCGAGTATGGCCATCCTTTTCCCATGAAATTTCATCTGGGATCCAAATATGAATTCCAACTCTTGAGAGTCATGAGATCAAGGAAAACATGTCGAGTAACTATTTAGTAAAATTTAGCAAAATTCAAACATGAAACAAATAGGAAGAAAATGAAAAATTTTATTTTCAACTCTTGAGAGTCGTGAGATCAAGAAAAGTATGTCGAGTAATTATTTTGCAGAATCTGAACGTGAAACGCATGGGAAAGGATTGATTACATTACGATTTTACTTTCTCGGTAATGTTGACTCATGCAACCCTGCAAATTTTTTGCATTTTTGCACTGTGAAAACTCACCGGAATAATGAAGCCGAATAGATTGATGATTTGGGTAGTAATCAAATAACAATACTGTTACTAATTTAAGGTTTAGTTTTACTAATAATTCATTCATCGATCGGTGAAACATCCAACTAATCTGCTCGAATGAAGTGTTTAAGAGTTACCGCGTTGAATTTGAATGAAAATATGTGAAGAGGATGATAACGACCGTAAGCATGACGCATGGGTAATGAGTATGCGCGGCTTTGTATATGGCAATGCATGAGAATGAATGACAGCGCAAGCGGCGATCGGGAGCCGCCGAATCCTTAGAAGTGGGAGAATTCAGAGGTTCCGCGAGCGCGAGCGCGAGATGTCTCGAGGACTGCGTGCTGAAGGCTGGACAAGACGACCACGCGGGGATCATCAGCTGGGGCAACGCTCGGCCACATCAATCTGCATGGGAGACTGTTCCCACACCGCTGCCCTGGGGAAGATCGCCAAACTCGAGTCCAAATTTTTTGGACAAAATCGCCATCAACATCGGCCCAGTACCCTCAGCATTGCAATAGTCCCGAGTGAGAGTAAAAACATGCAGCGATGCGCTATTCCACACAGGGAATAGACTCCTCATGAGAATTATCGATCTTCTCACCGAAATCTAGTTGATGCACTAGGACATAGGTCCTAGACCCTAGATTTCAACCCGCGACTCGTGACTAACCGGATTTTTCTCCCACCATAACTTGATAACCGAGCCGAAAGGAATACTTATCCAATATCGAAAAGCTTCCGAAATTGCCCAGTAAACTCCGGTTATCAAGGGGAAGAATGGATCTTCCGAAACACTCTATTTTCGAGTCATTTCCAATCGCGTCACTAACATAGTAAAATTTGCATGGGAGAATAGTTCAATTTTGAGGTATAATCATGAAACTTTACGTGCATTCTTCGTCATGAAATGTTCCAGATTGTTTTTAGAATATTTTGCAGTTTGACCAGGATTTATTGTCAACGAATGATGAAGTTTTGCTGTGATCAAGTTATGAATTTATGGTATGATTATTTTGGAAATATCTGGAGAGACAGTCTACTAGCAAATTTATCAATAAACACTTATATTTCATTTTATTCGCTTAAGTTATAATTCATTTAACCAAAACCTCAACCCTTCACTTGAACCCCAATGATTTTTAAATAACAACTATATTCTTCAGTAGCAGGCTAAGGCAAAGTGATAATAGTAAGAATTCAGTGTATTATGATAATTGCGAATGCTCACGAGCTGCAGATCGGTAGCGTATTTTTCCATTCAGTTGAAGTCAAGTACGAATAAGGTCGAAAAATTACACATACCGGCATTGCACTTTCTCCGGTCAATGATGCACTACTGAATGCACGTTGCACTCAACTTAATTGAACTAAACGGACCAATTCTAGATTGAAGTGTCTGGTTTCCTTTTCTTCTCAGTGGTCTGAATAGATCATCATTCTCATTACATTCGTAGATGAAGGGGATGGTGAGAAACTCAAGTTGAGTCAAAATTACCGAGAAAGTCAAATCGTAATTTTATCGATCCTTTCCCATGCGTTTCACGTTCAGATTTCGCAAAACAATTACTCGACATACTTTTCTTGATCTTACGACTTTCAAGAGTTGAAATTGATATTTTCTTCCCGGTTGTTCTATGTTCAAATTTTGCTAAATTTTGCTAGATAGTCACTCGACATGTTTTCCCTGATCTCATGACTCTCGAGAGTTGGAATTCATATTTGGATCCCAGATGAAATTTTATGGGGAAAAGATGGCCATGCTCGCTAAGTCAGACTTTTAGAAGAAGGTGATTGGGGGGGGGGGGAATAAAATAAACGTCAAAAAATTCATAAGCCAATCCGCGATTTTTGAGTATTTTACCTACCACCAGTCCAAAAAACAATTCAGGGAGATTTTGCTAGTGATCAATCGATAGGTTTTGGAGTCAAGTTTCAAATGCTCTTTGGAAAATCCAAATTGGTCGGAGCTATCAAGAGTTACGAGCAAAATACGGTAGGATAGTCTCAATTTTTGAATTTCCGGTAAAATCACTCTTGTAGGCCCATCTGGGACAAAGGAAATTTTTTGGGCCTGCAAACTATGAGAAATATCTTATTTTGGTGCCCCACATCGAAAAAAGGGGTTTGGGAATTTTGAAAAAATAGTTGCAGAAACCGTTTGTATTCGACATATACTCATCATGTCGATACTCATCATCTCGATCATGTACTCATCATAACGATATGTCTCCCAGAAGTGAGTCCAAATTTTTCCCTACACTTGATGAATAGAAGTGTTCATGATCTCTACGACCAGCTTCTCAGATATATCATTGAGACGATGGATCATCATTATCCTTAATTGTGAGGAATATCAAACTTGGATCTTCTGACCACTGGCGAAAGTTGTGAGCAATGTGGTAACACGTTAAATGGGCAATAGAGGTTCTTCCGATACATTTCTCAGAATTTTTTTTCAGCAAAACTCCCGGCAGGAGCTCTGCCCCTGCAACCCCGCCGGGGGCTTTGCCCCCTGGATACCGTCCTCCGCTTTCTTATGACCCCATCATGCCATGATACTCTGGATAATATGGTTCATAATTTGATGGAGGGAGTACAAAGACTCGGAACATTCGCACTCACCAACAGGTGCGAGGAGGTAACAAAGTCCATCAACTCTCGAGACGACGGTCAACCCTGACTACATCCCCTAGTTTTTTATGCGTTTTGGGGCGAGGGTTACATTTTTGCTGACAGGAATAACAAAACATATCGTAAGCAACTCGGGCGCCGACATTTGCGCACTCGTCCCCGCAACTCGTGTGCAAACGTTCCATTTACGCATACTCGTTGCGGTGACTCGTGCGCAAATATCTCTTGGCGCCCTTGTTGCTTAATATACTGTGACGTCCCTGGTGAATTGATCCTCACGGAAAAGCTATACAAGAATAGGAATCTTCCCGAAGCTCTCGCTCTCACGAAAACTCTCACCGCATACCTCTCGCGAACCCTACCATGAATACTTTCGAGGAAAATCTGTATGTACTCGCAGTCTAGTTGCTCGCGACAATGCAAGGTCAGCCTCGGCATCTCCCGCGAGCAGCTGGAATATGAGTCATACCGCTTTTAAACATCCAGGAAGGAAACATAAAGCAGGAAATCCTAGAACATTCATACATATCTTTCTTTTATGTTTTAACCTAGAGAATAAGTTCCCGTTAGAAATTACTGTTATTTCTGGATCATACATAATTTTAATAGATGATGAAATTTTTCAATAACTAACTTTCCATAGAATACTAAGGGATTAGTTAGGCTAAGTAGATTTATCGAGTAGAAGAAAGAAACTTCAATACTAAAAAATGTGTAGAGCAGACATTCTCCGTTTTTGAAAGGACATTTGAGTACTGTTTACTGTTTAAAACCAATAGTTATAAGATACCAATATTGAATAAGATAAATACAAGATCAATTTGAATTAACGTTGGTAAAATTCCATATTAGCATAAAAATAATTAAGGATTTCTTTTCTTTTTTTTTCATACGAAAGCTAGACGTAAGAAACTACTACATATGACCGTCTTTCAAGATCGACAAGACTTAATAATCAACTTGTATATTAACCATAAAGGACGAAAAATCTATCAGATTATTTATGATACTATAGATGACTCTATTGAACTCTTTTCTCGGTTCTCGTGATCGAATTAAACGCTCGAAACTACAAAAAAAATCCTTAGGAAGGAAAAGATCAACATACAAAAATTATAAAAACAACTGCGTTAAGGTATCAGTTGAAATGAAAGACTAGTATTTCGTTAGTTAATAGATGGGAATAAGAAGTTTGATCGATATTTGGTAGATTTAGTACCGGTGGTGCCATCTTTTGAAAGTTAGAAAATCTCAAATACTACCCTCACCACTGTACTAAGCCAGACATCGTAGCCCTGACCGAGCTCGTCTATAAATCCTGCCTACGCAAGAGCCTCCAGTCAGTCCCTTTTGGGTCGCCTGCAATTTCACTACTCCGTCTCATTACTCTGGTCCGGCTTGGTACAGGCTGGGCGTCATCATATTTTGGGTCTCATACTGTCACCACCGGCGAATTGTCATATCAAAATCCATTCATTAAAAAGTAATTTGAAACAATCATAACTATCTCCTTATTTAAATCACGTCCGTCCGTCTATTATTCCATTTGTCAATCTGTCAGTCTGTATTAGTTTCTTGGTAATCTAACCGGGCCCTGGTAGCCAATCGCAAGGCCGTTAGATTACAATATTTCAAAAGTCAAGTGGAATAATTCATTCCAAATGAAATCAGTAACGTCGAATAAAATCAGTCGGTTCCAGTAAGGTTAGTAGAATTGAAGATAAAAATTGGTCTTTTCAAGTCAAGCAAGTAATAAAAAGAAAACTCGGTTTCATCAGTCAGCAATCGAAAGAAATCTCGATGAGTTCACCTCCCAGAGCTTTGAGCCAGCTCTAAATGCCGCATATTTAACTGTTTCATCTATAGGGATGTCACAGTACTATCAAGCGATAATCGATATATATTTTTTTTGTTCAACCATCTAAGCCTTTTGAATTGTAATCATGGAATCAGTTTGTATTCCAATTTGTATCTAGCAACATGAGTTTCGATGATTCTATAGTTTTATATTCTTCCTGCTTCAATTATGAATGTATACAATTTCAATCAACTTGAATTGTAAGGATGATCGCTGACATGTAGGACCTTTCTATATGATGAATTCCACGCCAAAGCGACCTACGAAAAGGGGTCATCTCTCAGATTCTTTTTTAACCTTTTTCATTCGATTCTATGGCCCAAAATAGGAACTTCTGACCACCTATGGGGCCCAAAAAAAATTTCTCCTCTCCATTGCACGCACATCCGTCAACAGACCGAAAATTTATCGTATAAAAATCGATGCTCTTTTATTCACAAAAATGGGAATATTTTGAGTTTTTGAATAGCTATCGATTCGAGGGTTGCGGCATCTGAAACGGCATCAAAAAACCTATCGAAAACGTTGTTTGAAGATCCCTTTTCTGTGATTTCGGAGCCTCCTGGAGGCAAAAGAGTGTTTTTCACTAAAATGTTGATTTCTCAAAAAGCCATTTTTTTTATTTTTTTAAAATCATATATTTGACGTAAAATTTTGCGTTCTTTTGAAAAAAATGGGTTTCAGAGAAGTTTGGGGCGATCCAAGTGACTTATGAGCCATTTTTTGAAAACTCGATTTTTTCGGTTTCAGAAAAAGGCGATTTTCTGCGCATGCGCACAAACGTAGACTTTCGGCGCTACTTTCAATGGAAAGCTGACAAAATTTCCTATAAAATGACTACCTGCAAAGTTGAAATTCATGCACTGAAACGCGATCTGCAAGGATTAATTATGTCGAATCAAAATCACATGAAAATTCAGCCCATTAACGCCTTCGTGGCGCCTGCTGAGATGACACGTTCGCGAGATCTTCTCGGGACTCAATTTTGAGTACGAAATTGACCTAAAAAAAATTCGGACCACATGGTTTCAACGTGAAATTGTATGAACTTTCAAAATATGCGATAAAAAACCCCGTTTGAGGCAAACCCGAGGTGCTACATTCAATTTTTTGCAATTTTGAATGTGAAATATCGTATTTTCTGGCAAAAAATTGAATGTAGCACCCCTGGTTCGCCTCAAACGGGGTTTTTCATCGCATATTTTGAAAGTTCATACAATTTTACGTTGAAACCATGTGGTCCGAATTTTTTTCGGGTCAATTTCGTACTCAAAATTGAGTCCCGAGAAGATCTCGTGAATGTGTCATCTCAGCAGGCGCCACGAAGGCGTTAATGGGCTGAATTTTCATGTGATTTTGATTCGACATAATTAATCCTTGCAGATCGCGTTTCAGTGCATGAATTTCAACTTTGCAGGTAGTCATTTTATGGGAAATTTTGTCATCTTTCCATTGAAATAGGCGCCGAAAGTCTACGTTTGTGCGCATGCGCAGAAAATCGCCTTTTTCTGAAACCGAAAAAATCGAATTTCCAAAAAATGGCTCATAAGTCACTTGGATCGCCCCAAACTTCTCTGAAACCCATTTTTTTCAAAAGAACGCAAAATTTTAAGTCAAATATATGATTTTAAAAAAATAAAAAAAATGGCTTTGAGAAATCAACATTTTAGTGGAAAACACTCTTTTGCCTCCAGGAGGCCCCGAAATCACAGAAAAAGAATCTCCAACAACGTTTTCGATAGTTTTTTCGATGCCCTTTCAGATGCCGCAACCCGCAAATCGATAGCTATTCAAAAACTCGAAATATTCCCATTTTTGTGAATAAAAGAGCATCGATTTTCATACGATAAATTTTCGGTCTGTTGACGGATGTGCGTGCAATGGAGAGGAGAAATTTTTTTTGGGCCCCATAGGTGGTCAGAAGTTCCTATTTTGGGCCATAGAATCGAATGAAAAAGGTTAAAAAAGAATCTGAGAGATGACCCCTTTTTGTAGGTCGCTTTGGCGTGGAATTCATCATATTCTTTTTGCTTTCATCATAAATGTATTCAATTACAATAAATTTGAATTATAAGAATGATTCCTAACTTGTGAAACTTTCCTTCCTGGGGTATAATTAGTGATAAAATAGAAGCATCACATTTTTGGAAACAATGGTTATTCCTTTATTCCACATCGTCGTACATACATATTCATGTTTATTCCATATTTTTCCTCACCAGTCTATAATCACCATATGCAAGAGTCTCGATACCGTCTTCTAGACGAACTCTCTTATCGTCAAAAGGACTTATGAAAACTTTTTTCTCCTTAACCGAGAAGACAATGTGATTAACATTTCTAATCCTTCTTTGTTCGCCCGATAAAATTTCTTGATTAAGTAAACAATTCTAATAGTCTTCGAAAGTAATTCGATTCTTCATTTGCACTCGACCCACACCTGTTGCACATTCTTTCTCCAGAGTGCCTGTCTCTGTTTGGTGCAAGAGACTATATGATTTTGGTCTTAAAAAAACAGCTTCTCTAATGATGGATGTGGGACATTCATCTGACATCATTCCAGGAATTTTTTTATTCAAATTGATTGGAATGTTATATTTATCATTCGGTGGATATACTGAGTTGTCGAAGTGTGAATGACAGTCTCTTCTGATCATATTTTCATAGAAATAAAAGAAACTGTACAGTAGTCCATCGGTGTCTACATATAACTACTTACTCTGATCACCCAGAAAGTTCTTCATTATATAGTTATAGTGAAAATTATATAGTGTAATTTTTGATAGGTCTGAAATAGGAAATCATACCGGTTTTCCGATTCCTATTCAGGTTATCGCCATTTCCACGGTAATGAGGTTGTCACTAAAGATAACCATACGCTTGAAACGGTCTGAAGCTGCAAGTGCGGAAGCACTATGACGTCCGTTTCACTCACTAACGAGTTTAATGGCAAAACAGTTCCTCGTGTTTTCGATGCATTTTCCGAAGATGCTGGTATTTGTCATCTCATATAGATTCTCATCAAAGTCACTGCTGGACGCCTGTCTAAAGCGAGTGTTCAAATTGATGTAAGGTGCTAGCCAGGCTCTCTATTCAAATTTCGGAATTCTTGAAATTTTGGTTAATATTAGACCATTTTCTGAACACTGTTTTGAATATCTATGATGAATAATATAATCTTTTTATCGGATAGAGTTGTCATTAACTTATGATTCTCATGTGTTGCACCTGTGGAAATCATTTTCTCAGGTGCGAATGGTTAATCGGAATGACATTCATGAATACTCGTTGGATATTTTAAATCAACTATGAGGATGTAGCCAACATTTGAATCGCCGGGAATTTTCTCTACATCAAAATTTAGGTCTTGAATTCATTCAAAATTCCTCACTGGTAGCGGTTATTGCAAATCCATATAAGTTTTTAACATCAAGATAACCAATGAATTTTTGCTCCTTGGAGCTATCGAAATCAGACATGTATTGATTATTTGATTCCGCATAGTGTCTATCAACACAACATATGCCATCTCTTACACCTTGCTCTAAGAATAACAACATTGTCGGACATCTTATGATTTCTTATTCAATTTAGTGCGTAGTGACATACACTCCCAGGTGAAGCCTGGGAGTGTGAAGAAATGAGCGGGGTCTAGTCCATAACTCTTTATGGCATTTGAACGAAAATTCTGAAAAATATCAGCTAGCAGTAAAATATCACATTTCATGTGAAGCATAGCATACTCGCTCAAGTTTTCGATCTCAAACATGTTCTACACTTGTTCCACATGATTGTAATCAGAGTCAGAGATGGAAGTCTCTGTTGATATATTATAAAATTTATCTCTAGACGGTATCTGCGTTTCACTAAGTTTCTCCATACTATCCACATAGTCGTATGGAAAACTACCTCCACGATTCAACAAGTTGAAAATCTCTGCTTGATCCAGCCCCGTATGCTGTGCAATCGATTAGATTTGCCCTCTGAATTGTGAATATAGAATAGTCTCCTTGTCATTTGGTGAGAGGCTAGCAAGGTTATATGGACTAGCATTCAGAAATTTTAGGGAATCAATGAAACGGAGCTGGATCTGCGAGTTTTTCTTATATTACGTGAAGGAGATATAATTTTCGGTATTGTGAGGGATTATAGATATTTCACCCTTGATCGCATTCGCTATGTCAGTGATGATGAAATGTGCATCAGACCTATTGAAGAGAAAAAACTGATTGAATGTATTCATGGGGTGTTGAAGGAATTCAAATAGTTGGATCTCACCGAGAAAGGTTGTGGTATATATTTGGAATGATGAATGATTTGCGATATGCTAGATTGCATGATCGATGTGCTAAAGATCTTGGTCTGCCTGTGTGATGGTCGTGGTCAACCACAGGAACGCCTCCTGGACCGAACTCCTTCCCGCATATATGGCATGCTGTAACTCGTTGAAGGCGCACTTGTTCCTCGTCAGTCAAATTAAGCGGAATGGGGTTTGACATTTCCTGGGAAATACACATGAAATTGTGAATCTGAATAGAACCATGAGAAATATTCAAGTTTTTTTATTTTCATTACTCACTTGTTCCACTTTTTGTGCAATTTTTTCAAGTTCCAGGGCAAACCATCTCGAAACATCAGTTCCAACGTAATGAGCGCACACAGACTTCTCAGATTTATATATATTTAAGTGAAAATATCATATGGAGAATGATATATGCCTTTGATAGGCGTTTTTCATTCATTTTCAATTCATTCACTCAGCTTTCGTTATATACAAAAGATAAAAATTTTTCTCAGAGTGGTCGACTCGTTCACACTATAGCCCTCGTTCTGCTTCTCGAATTTTGGAATAGATTTAATTACAACTGGAAAGCTCATCTTTGAAATTGGAATGTAAATCAGGATCCGGACATGCGGATTTCAAATGTTCGTTTTTTTCGGAACTGTTGTCGATGGAGCAATGAGGACATACTTGAAGCAGTCTTTAGGATGAGTTTGGATGTTAATAACAGCATTCTGCTGAAGAATCCATTTGGGTACACGAGCCGTTGACGATCCAAGTATAGAATTATGTTTAATTATATCAGTTTTCAAATTTGAAATTTCAGAGAGGGTTCAACCACTACCCTCACCTTCATGTTCAGGAATTCGATTAACAATATCTTGGGAAGAAGTGGTATACCACTTTTTCACATCATCAGATGAAGCCAAACTCTGATAACGAGTTTGGAAATATTTGATGTCTGGTGAAGAATCAAGCAGCTCAAATTGAGCTGCTGATATTAAATTGACTTCAATTTTCTTCAGTCGTTTTCTTGTTAATCTCATGAATTTCAAGACTTTTAATAATGCAGCTCTCAAGAATCCATTAATATTCTTATAACCAATATTGGCAACCATTCTAGTTCGAATGAGTTTCTGGAATGTTTTTTGGCTTCCGAAGAATATTAATTCATCAAAATGATTCTTTTCACGTTTCGAATATCTCAGAGACAATGTCTCCCTGCAAGACTGACATCTATTCAAATAATCCTCCAATCTTGCTTTGACTCCAGTGGACTGTACATTCAATTCAGAACAATGTAAATAATTCAGAATCATGGTTTCTAATTTTTCAAATTTCCTTTCAAGTTTTGGATATCGTAACGGGTTTGCAGAATCTTTCTTTTCGGAATAACTGAATCGTGCTATGAGAGCTACATAGTTTGATTTTATCATATTTCCTGAACTGATCGTTTTGCGATTCTTATACATTTCAGAATCAAGCATCTTGAGACCATGCAACTTAGGATCGTATATGTGAGACATTGTGCTCACCCAAACGATCTGTGCACGTCGGTGATCACGGTGGAACTTTGACCGGAATCAGTTTCTATCCTTATATTTATATGCTTCAACACCGTGGTATGCAGAGCATATATGTGCTGGATTCAACGTGGTCTGCAGAGCATGGTGTTGCATATATCGTAGTCTACCGAGCATACTGTGAAAAGGGCTGGGGGAGAGGGGGCAGAGCGTTTTCAAGGTGTGATTTCCATATACCTGTAATGATTTTTCCTCAGACGGCTTCCCCATGTATTTTAAATGGACCAATTGTTCGTTTGAATTCAAAATTGGTGAATTTTCGTGTAGCACAACTACTGTTACTCACAATTGTTAGATTCAGGTGAGAGAGAAGAATAAGCATCATTGTGATAAGAAGAATTCAGTCGAAGAATATATGAGATCGGATGAAAAAATTCATCAAAAATTTGCTGGACCAAAAACAACCCCTTCCGTTTAGCGAAAGCAGAGTGGATGGATCCACCGTCTTTGATATTCGAGTCCACGAGGAATTTTGGACTTGTAGGGATAATTTTCGTTCCATCTCCACGTAGTATCAACAAAAGAGTCAGATTTCCTCCAGATCCTCCTATCCACGACATTCCGTAAAATATCCCTAAATTGTCCACACATGTTCATATATAAATGTACGCTGAATCTTTCATTCGCAGGTCCTCACGATGCATGACCGTTTCGGAAGACTTATGAGTGGCAGTGGAACCGTTGGCAAAGATGTTTTGGAGTACATTGTTTTCGAAAAACACCTGAGTAACGAGTATGGACAATGGCGTTTACATGCAAAAATCATTCCTCCATGGATGCCACCTCGACAATTTGTCTCCAGGACTTTTGTGATAAATCATGAATAGATACTGTTGTCGTCCAGGAAATCGAGACATCTTACCATTGAAGATGCTAGCGCGACCCGAAGACGTTATATTGACAGACTGCAGCAATCCAATCATGCTGGGTGACTTGGGAACTAACTTCAAATAGCATTCCATGGTCTTCCGAAGTTGGAGAATAGCTCGAAAAATTCTTCTGAGTGATTCGAGGGGATGTCAGATAGTGATACGGTGGAGTCTGTGCGTAATAGAGATCGATGCACACAACACGAATAAAAAAGGATGAAAAATTGTTGTGTTGATACGACTATCTTCATTCTGTCGCAGACTCCTTTCCTGTCACAATTATTACTCCCCATGTCCGAAAAATGTTCAGTCATCAGCCATCTTCTACAAAAGCTGATTTCGTGGACGAGAAGTACTCAGCTATCCTTCGACGGCTCAAGCTCAATGGAATGAGCGCCCCCACAGAAAAATCGGCACCCTCACATTTTGATCTCAAAGTTTAAGCCAGGGCAGATGCTGAAGCAGGAGACGACAGATCATATTCCTCAGAAATGCCGTTTCCTCCATAGAACCGACTTCTAGCACAGATTCCTTAGCTGCTGCCCCAACAAGTTCCTCCAATATGGATTATTCGTTATGCAGAATTCTATTTGCGTTAGATTTAGCTCCGATATTTACTTCATTTCGAGAGTAGTTCATGTGCAAAAGAATACATGATCAACGCCCAACTATTCCCTTCGGAATGTTTCTTTTCCAGAGAGAATTCGGGTTGTCATCATCCTTTTGTACAAAATCTCTACCTCCCAACTGCCCATTGGCCTTTTAACCCATTCACTAACAATGTCCAATATAATGGCCGAAAATTTGTCCACCCATTCTCAATATTCGTCAATAATTCCTTTCAGACTCATTAGAAAAATCTGGAAAGATTCTTATGAGTTTCCAACTATGCAAGGAATCAATCAATCCATAGACCCAGCCCAAATATCTGATTATGAGGAAGAAGAGAAATGAAAACCAGAAATTTTAAAAAATTCTAATTTTGCCATTCTTCTCAATCTGACACACTATCATAATATGAATATCAGACATACATCTTCAAATGTGTACACAGTGGAAAAATTTGTGGTAGAAGTACAACGCGCATGGTAGAAGTACCCCTTCCTGAGCAGGTCCGATTTTTACTACTCTTGCAACCCAGTGCTATTACAGCTGAAACTGGTACATATTTGCCATGCGCTGTGAAGTTACAACTCGGCGAGGGACTTGTACAACGCTGCATATATTCATGCTTGGCACTGCGCTAACTTGCCATTCGTAGAGTGAAAGTACGAACTCTGGGCGTAATTTTACAGCCGGAGACTGTATAATCGCGACAGCGCACAGTGGGGCCGAGATGTTCTTGAATAATTCGCCTCTACGTGAATTTGCAACCAATCGACATATGCGCAGACGCAGGAGGTTCTTCTCATTCATCCAAAAGTCTTCTGTTTGCGCATATGTCGATTGGTTGCAAACTCACGTAATGGCGAATTATTCAAGAACTTCTTGGCCCCACTATGCAGCGGTGGTAAATCGTCTCTTTCCTAATGCAGCTCCAATGAGGACTCAATTGTGAGGTCATGATCGGAGGTTTCTATAGCAATCCTTCGTGAATATCTTCATGATACGTTCACGAGGCGATCTCGTCGATATGTCTAGCGTATTTATTGCTTTCTCTGAAGAGAAAGCTTTGTTTTTGGTCCAGGAAATTTTTGATCAATTTTTCCGTTCAATCCAATATTTTCTCCAACAAACTTCCTTTTACCACAAAAATGCTTTTACCATTTTGTTCCTCTCGCCAAAATCTAACGATTGTAAGTAACACTTCTTCTCCTCATATCATCCGAAACCTTCCAGGGACTCATTTGTCCGTTCTTTTGCCTGTGTATGTATGTGTAAGTGTATGTCTGTTGTCTTTTTCGCGTGACGCTTTATCTTCTACGATCCATTTTATTGATTTTTGCTTTTCTATGAGTTGTGAAGAATCTTTCAAAGATGAGACCAACAATTTGGCTGCTCTCTTCTCGCAATCGAAATTGATTCAGAGGTTTTTTGAGGTGAAATCGCTAAAATTGTGGGTACCTGAAGCTAGCAAACACTAACTCACGAATCGGGCCCAAACCAATCTCACTTTTTATCACTATTTTATTACTAATTTATTACCAAAGAAAAGAATTTATTACCGGTCATGGGCCCGGAATACAAGAGTTTTCGCTAGCGGAAGCTTACGCTAGCGAACACGTGGCCGGGGAAAGATCGTACGGGAATGTGCAATAGCTCATTTTTTATTACTTTTTCATTACTCTCAGAATATGTCCTCAGGACATGCGTGTGATATGATTCAGCTGAAATAGGATGGTTTTCGCTAGCGTAAGCTTACGCTAGCGAACACCATTTCCAGGCGTAGCTTCGAGGACACTCAGAACTACACGGGATTTTATTACTTTTTTATTACTCTCGAAAGGTATAGTCGAGATAGTCCCGAGACCAAGAGGAAACCGATATTTGGGCCTGAGGCTGGACGAGAGCTGGAGCGGGGCGAGATGAGAAATATATGATAGACTGAGCTACTTCTGTACAATAACGTGCGAATGAAGAAATTCCATCACATACGGGAACCTGTCTGACGATGGGCAGGGTACACTGAGTCTTCAGAGATGATAGGGAATCGATAACGAATCAGCAAACTCAATCATAGGGCCCAGAACAGGGGAGACCCTGCTTAAAGTTATTATAGTCGCAGTCGAGACGTCACGGGGGGGGGGGATGCAGAGAGTCCGAATGGACCCGAAACTCTGAGAAACCTCAGATCGAGTGATCAGGTACCATTGACTGAGACCAAAGAATTTATTACCAGCCAGCACCCTCGGCTATGGGGCCCAAAACGGGACGGAATCGAGCTTTGGGCAGTTATCTGCGCAGTTACACGCCACTGTGGGTTGTAGGATGTTCCAATGGACCCGAAACTCTACAGAACCTCAGATGGATTAGTAACATATCATCTGCAATGCCCAAAGAATCTCTTACCGGTCAGCACCCGGGTCCTCGGCTATGGTTCCGAGTCATCAGTTCGAACTAGCATTTAGTCATGTCTCACAGAGTCTGGAGCGTACCCCGGCTGGAGTCGTCTCAGACTGGCTCACAGCTTCATGGAACCTCACTCCAGATATTCGTCAACCGTCAATCATGTTTATCAGATCTATTACTAGTCAGCACCCACGGTGATGGGGCCCCAAATGAGCAACTCATGCACATGTACCGAATCACGCAGTTCGAACGACCCCTAGAGCTGTATGCAACTGTCACGGATTCATAACTCCATGAAATCTTAGTTCGGGTACTGATCCATTATCAGGAATGCCTATATAATCAAACGCTGGTCTGAACCTTTGGTCATTGGGCCCGAGAATCAGTGGAATTTTCGAGAGAGTTGTGAGTCACGCAGCTCAGACGGGCTACCCGCCTAGATGACGCCGAGAGATGTAATGGGAAGGAATGGGCTCAAATATCCAAGAGACAGTTAAGACATCTGTCAATCATCTGGGAGGCCCAAGGTATCCATGAACAGTAGAACGCTGGACGATGAAGTTCGAAGATCTTAAAGAATCAACTCCACTCGAGCTTAAATTTACCTGGCACGTACCACGGCGTAAAAGAATTTTCTCGTGTATGGTAGCATGGAAATCTGTACCTGTTGCTATTCGTTTGAGAGTGCCGTTCCGTGACATCAAATGCTATTCACTTTCATTTCTATAAAAGGAGAATCTTTGAACAATAGATTATATTAAGCGTGACACTATCTGAGGTAATCTATTCCGCAAGCATTCGTAAGCGATACAAATGATATTTCACTCATTCTTCGTTTTCGTGAGTGGGATTCACTAATATAATTACAGCAATGGCGACTTTCAGGCTTCCTTCTACCCTCTCTACTTTTGCCACTGATCTGAGGTCCTGTAGAGTTTCGGGTCTGTTGGAACATCCTACAACCCACAGTGGCGTCATACCTGCGCTGATAACTGCTCAAAGCTCGATTTCGCCCTGTTTTGGACCCCATAGCCGAGGGTGCCGACTGGTGATAAATTCTCAGGGCATCAGAGATAGTACGTGACTACATGATCTAGGGTTCTGTAGAGTTGAGGGTCCACTGGTACATCCTGCAACCCACACGTCATAACTGGGCAGATAACTGCTCTAAGCTCGATTTTGCCCTTTTCTGGGCCCCATAGCCGAGGGTGCTGACTGGTAATGAATTCTCTGGGCATCATCGATGGTACATGACCACTTGATCTAAGGTTCTGTAGAGTTTCGGGTCCATTGGAACATCCTACAACCCACAGTGACGTCATAACTGCGCAGATAACTGCTCAAAGCTCGATTCCGTCCCGTTTTGGCCCCCATAGCCGAGGGTGCTGACTGGTTATAAATTCTCTGGGCATTATCAATGGTTCATGACCACTTAATCTAAGGTTCTGTAGAGTTTCGGGTCCATTGGAACATCCTACAACCCACAGTGACGTCATAACTGCGAAGATAACTGCTCAAAGCTCGATTTCGCCCTGTTTTGGGCCCCATAGCCGAGGGTGCTGACTGGTAATGAATTCTCTGGGCATCATCAATGGTCCGCAACCACTTGAACTAAGGTTCCGTAGAGTTTCGGGTCCATTGGAACATCCTACAACCCACAGTGACGTCATAACTGCGCAGATAACTGCTCAAAGCTCGATTCCGTCCCGTTTTGGCCCCCATAGCCGAGGGTGCTGACTGGTTATAAATTCTCTGGGCATTATCAATGGTTCATGACCACTCAATCTAAGGTTCTGTAGAGTTTCGGGTTCATTGGAACATCCTACAACCCACAGTGACGTCATAACTGCGAAGATAACTGCTCAAAGCTCGATTTCGCCCTGTTTTGGGCCCCATAGCCGAGGGTGCTGAATGGTAATAAATTCTCTGGGCATCATTAATGGTACAGAACTACTTGATCTATAGTTTTGTAGAGTTTCGGGTCCATTGGAACATCCTACAACCCACAGTGGCGTCATAACTGCGCAGATAACTGCTCAAAGCTCGATTTCGCCCTGTTTTGGGCATATAGCCGAGGTGACTGACTGGTAATAAATTCTCTGGGCATTATCACTGGTACATAACTGCTTTATCTATAGTTTTGTAGAGCTTGAGGTCCATTGGAACATCCTACGACGCACAGAGGCGTCATAACTGCGCAGATAACTGCTCAAAGCTCGATTCCGTCCCGTTTTGGGTCCTATAGCCGAGGGTGCTGACTGGTAATGAGTTCTCTGGGCATCATCAATGGAACATAACCACTTGATCTGAGGTTCTGTAGAGTTTTGAGTAAATTGGAAAATCCTACAACCCACACTGGCGTCATAACTGCGCAGATAACTGCTCAAAGCTCGATTTTGCCCTGTTTTGGGCCCCATAGCCGAGGGTGCTGACTGGTAATGAATTCTCTGGGCATCATCAATGGTTTATAACCAGTTGATCTAAGGTTCTGTAGAGTTTCGGGTCCATTGGAACATCCTACAACCCACAGTGGCGTCATAACTGCGCAGATAACTGCTCAGAGCTCGATTGCGTCCCGTTTTGGGCCCCATAGCCGAGGGTGCTGACTGGTAATAAATTCTCCGGGCATCATCAATGGTTTATAACCACTTGATGTAAGGTTCTGTAGAGTTTCGGGTCCATTGGAACATCCTACAACCCACAGTGGCGTCATAACTGCGCAGATAACTGCTCAAAGCTCGATATCGACCTGTTTTGGGCTTCATAGCCGAGGGTGCTGACTGGTAATAAATTCTCTGTGCATCATCAATGTTACATAACTGCTTGATCTGAGGTTCTGTAGAGTTTCGGGTCCATTGGAACATCCTACAACCCACAGTGACGTCATAACTGCGCAGATAACTGCTGAAAGCTCGATTTTGCCCTGTTTAGGGGCCCCATAGCCGAGGCTGCTGACTGGTAATGAGTTCTCTGGGCATCATCGATGAAACATAACCACTTGATCTGAGGTTCTGTAGAGTTTCGACTCCATTGGAAAATCCTACAACCCACACTGGCGTCATAACTGCGCAGATAACTGCTCAGATCTCGATTTTGCCCTGTTTTGGGCCCCATAGCCGACGGTGCTGACTGGTAATGAATTCCTTGGGCATCAGAAATAGTATGCGACTACTTGATCTAGGGTTCTGTAGAGTTTCGGGTCCATTGAAAAATCCTACAACCCACAGTGGCGTCATAACTGCGCAGATAACTGCTCAAAGCTCGATTTTGCCCTGTTTTGGGCCCCATAGCCGTGGGTGCTGACTGGTAATGAATTCCTTGGGCATCAGAGATAGTACGCGACTACTTGATCTAGGGTTCTGTAGAGTTTCGGGTCCATTGAAACATCCTACACCCCACAGTGGCGTCATAACTGCGCAGATAACTGTTCAAAGCTCGATTTCGCCCTGTTTTGGGTCCCATAGCCGAGGGTGCTGACTGGTAAAAAATTTTCTGGGCATCATCAATGGTTCATAACCACTTGATCTAAGGTTCTGTAGAGTTTCGGGTCCATTGGAACATCCTACAACCCACAGTAGCGTCATAACTGGGCAGATAACTGCTCAAAGCTCGATTTCGCCCTGTTCTGGGCCCCATAGCCGAGGGTGCTGACTGGTAATAAATTCTCTGGGCATCATCAATGGTACATAACTGCTTGATCTAAGGTTCTGTAGAGTTTTGGGTCCATTGGAACATCCTATAACCCACAGTGGCGTCATAACTGCGCAGATAACTTCTCAAAGCTCGATTTCGCCCTGTTTTGGGCCCCATAGCCGAGGGTGCTGACTGGTAATAAATTCTCTGGGCATCATCAATGGTTCATAACCACTTGATCTAAGGTTCTGTAGAGTTTCGGGTCCATTGGAACATCCTACAACCCACAGTGGCGTCATAACTGCGCAGATAACTGTTCAAAGCTCGATTTCGCCCTGTTTTGGGTCCCATAGCCGAGGGTGCTGACTGGTAATGACTTGATACTTGATCTGAGGTTTCTCAGAGTTTCAGCTCCATTGGGACTCTCTGCATCCCCCCGTGACGTCTCGACTGCGACTACAATAACTTTAAGAAGGTCCTCCCCTGTTCTGGGCCCTATGATCGAGTTTGCTGATTCGTTATCGATTCCCTATTATCTCTGAAGACTCAATGTACCCTGCTCATCGTCAGACAGGTTCCCGTACGCGATGGAATTCTTTCATTCGTACGTTATTGTACAGAAGTAGCTCAGTCTATCATATATTTCTCATCTTGCCCCGCTCCAGCTCTTGTCCAGCCTCAGGCCCAAATATCGGTTTCCTCTTGGTCTCGGGACTACCTCGACTATACCTTTCGAGAGTAATAAAAAAGTAATAAAATCCCGTGTAGTTCTGAGATCCTCGAAGCTACGCCTGTATATGGTGTTCGCTAGCGTAAGCTTACGCTAGCGAAAACCATCATATTTCAGCTGAATTATATCACACGCATATTTTGAGGACATTTTCTGAGAGTAATGGAAAAGTAATAAAAAATGAGCCATTGCACATTCCCGTACGATCTTTCCCCGGCCACGTGTTCGCTAGCGAAAACTCTCGTATTCCGGGCCCATGACCGGTAATAAATTTTTTTCTTTGGTAATAAATTAGTAATAAAATAGTAATGAAAAGACAAATTGGTTTGGGCCCGATTTGTGAGTTAGTGTTCGCTAGCTCCAGGTACCCAAAATTGTTTATTTTCATTTCAAAATATTTTCTCCAGCTCCATCTTTCGGCAATTTTAGGTACCTAGGCTATAGTTTTTTTAGCTTTATCTATCAATTGGTTAATAACGAAATTCCATTCAATCTCAATGAACCTCAATTTTTTCGAAAAAACGAGAATTTCCAACAAAAACTTGATTTTAACCACATTGAAACCAATTTTATCGAAATTCCCTTCCAACCAAGTTACAGGCTTTCCAAAAAAACCACAGTTTAGATAATCAGAATCTCCCTAACTACCTTCCTCTAAAAAATAACTCAAAATATACAAAGAAATTTTTTTCAATATCCATACTTTCCTCATATCTGCCCCACAAACTAATCCATTCAAATTTCCACAAACTGAGTTACTACTTTTTCGTCATCCTAAATCAATTAGTTGATACCGAATTTTCCCAAAATCAGTTTTAATACAGTCAAAATTGAATTTTTTCTCAAAAAATCCAAACATTTTCGACAGACTTCATTTTTATCATCTTTATACCAACTATATTGAAATTTCGCCTCAACCATACGATACATCTTGCACAAAAAACCCTAATGTAGGTCATCTGAATTCCTGTAAAAGAGAATCTCGTCAAAATAACTCGAAAAATAATGAAAGAATTTCAACTGAAATTAATTTCCTCTCCATATCACCCTCTACAACTGATCTACCTAACTTTTTATAAACTACAGAGATGATTTTCGAGCATTCTCCAGCAATTGGTTGAAACCGAGTTTGATTTGGCTACTTTTGAACCCAATTAAAATTTCATGTTTCTTCCAAAAATCAAAATTTCCTCGAAGAACTCCATTCTCATCATCTATAAACCAACAGTATCAAAACTCCGCCTTAAGGCGATGCGGTCACCATGCAAGCCGAAAATCATTCCCAACTTTCTCCGATTCCGTTGCGATTTGGGCTAAACGACGAGCGCACAAATATTAGTTATAATCTAACTTAGATTTGTCCGCTCTTCGTTAAGCCCAAATTGCAATGGAATCGGAGAAAGTTGGGAAAGAAAATGTGCGTATATTATAGGTTAGGAGGTTCCCGCGGCCGAGTATTCCCACTTTTCTCCAATTCTCTTATGATTAGGGCTAAGCGACGGATTGAGGAATACAAGTTGGACAATAACAAGTATTCGACAACTCGTCTCAAATTTCGGATCATCAAAATTTTTATGAGAGATGTGTTTTCAAGTTCCATGGTCGCGTTGCACGGTGACCGCATCGCCTTAACCAAACAATTGTTTTTGTATGTTATATATGTGTATAATATGAGGTGAGAATGAAATGGATTGGACCACAGGGAAGATGGAACTATTTTGTGGGAATTCCAATCATGGTTCTGGAATTTGATCAGTTTCCCAAATTCATAATGATAAATTATAAATTTGAACTAATGAGTTTGAGTGATTATCTGAGACTATTTTGCTAAGAGAAAGCATTGTGTTGATCTCTTTCAGCAGCGTATTCTTCCTTATTAGAATTACTTCACTGGTTATCTGTGCTCCAAAATTGAACCGCCAATGCAAAAAACCGTAGGAAAATGATTGACTGTTGAGTCCCCAAGCTTGTCAATATACAATATACAGTGACCGTTGATTATTCCATGATATTATGATTGCATATGATTTTCACAGTTGAACATTGTCGGATGATTTTTGTGCGAAACCGTAAATTTGTGATTAAAACATAAACCGTGCACAATTTGTGATTAAAACATAAATGCATCATGCAAGTACGTGCATGCTCCAAACCGGAATTTTGAGACGTTAAGGACGCCGCCCTGTGGTACTTCCACGATTCGGCGTCGTACAAGTACAACGCACGTGGTGACCGTGGCTTCTCTTTGCGGCGCACAAACACCATCCCGCGCTGTGAAAGTACTTCTTCATAAGTGTAGTGAAAATGAGACCTACTTACGGAGAGGTACATGTACAAGCTCGCAGCGTCATTCGACGACGCGCGTGTCAATCTACCTCTTCTGAAGACGTACATTGGTCACCGAAATACCGTTCGGGTTGGTATTTCGACCACCAATTTTTTCACTGTGTAGAGATCCCAGTAGTGAATTGTTTGAAAAGGATTTGACAGAACCGAGCTCCCAGGGAAGCTGATAGCCCGACTCTTTCTCTGAAACCCTCCACAGCCTCCAACTCGTCCCTCAACCCGAGATCTCCGCGTTCTATCGTGCAAATTCGAATTTGCTCGAGAATCATCACACTCCAAAGTTTAGTGATACCAAGTGAAGAGAATGTGGTTTGCCAGAGGAGTCAAAACTGGCTCTGAATCTTTGGAGTCCCAAATCAAGTGAGACATTTATTCCGGGTACTAGGGTATGCAGGTGAGTCTTTCCGGTCAACGCCATGGACAAGGACCTCTCATTCGAAAATACAAGTGTAACGTCGGAATTTGCATTCATTCCCAAATGTCAAATGTTCCCACGTACGGCTTTGATGAATGTGTCATTATTCTTGGATTTGAACAGTTTCGTGATTATATTGTGACGGTACAACCGTCACAGCCGTTTAGGAAAAAATGAGCAAATCTCTCTCGTCGTGCCTCGAGCCAGCAGCCTCTGAAAACCCGTATTTATACGCAAAATACGTCTTTTTTTCGAGGTGCTGCTGCTCGAGGCGACGACGATGCCGTGTACCAGAGTCGAGGCGGGTATGCCTAGGGGCAGGCAACCCGACCTACACCTACGTTGGCCGCAACCACCAGCCCATAGGAGGCTGGTGGTCATCTTCACAACAATACCAGCTGATGGAGCCCAGGGCGGGCTACCTGGACGAAATGATGCTGTTTTGCCCTTGTCGGACCCACCACGTCACACACATACCCCGCGGCACCACAGGAGGGGCCCGGGGCCCGTGTTACACTCACGACGGATGCGGAAAACTTGCCGAGGCCCTCGCCCCCGGGTGAGCGAAGGCAGACGGAATTAACACGCGGAATTGCTGAAATGCTGTATTTGGGGTGGGAAATGGCAACAGCCGGTGCCCGCGGACCCCGTGCTGCACCCAAAGCCCACCCCCAACAGCTATGCACGCGATCCTAAGTGCCCCATCCCGAGGTACCCTTCACACCCGCATGCCCCGCAAAGCTACAACACAGTTGCCGACCCGGGTGTGCCAGGATGATGCCACGGAGACGATGACGACGAGATGATGCAGGAGCCCTGCCAACGATGCCGTGCACCCGGGGGAATCACCACAGGGCTATTTGCCTTCCGGGCAGTTGCCCCATACACAAATAGCCCCTTATGTTGCGTGGCACAGCTGATGCGAGGTTATTGGTGCATGCAACACTTGTTGCATGCACCCGAGATGCACCAGCTCACTGCCGACACCCGCACGATCGCGCACACACCCAGGGGTGTTACCCACACCCGGACAAGCACGCACGACGACACCGAGACACCCGGGTGACCCCGAGAACAACGACGACGATGATGACGACGTGCACGCAGGCTCGCGCAGACGACACACTGCCGTGCTGCTGCTGCCGGCGCGAGGGCGCTGTCAACGGGTATACCTACCTCAGGGTAGGTTATACCGCATTTTGCCGACCCGGGGCCCTGATGATACCCGGACATCCACCGCTGGGTGGAAAATGGTATGCAGACGACACACACAGGCCATTATGTATGTGTGTGGACATGTAGGAGATTGCCTAGGCAGACTGCGAGTTAATATTATTGCCGTGATGACTGCCCATATAGGTATAGCGTTGCCGTGACGAGTATATATGAGTATATATGAGTCATTCTTTTTAATATCGCCAGGTTTTGTGTCGGGGGGTCAGGGATTTTTCTGTAACTTTAGGTACATGTTGTATATGATGAAAGAAGATGGAAAGCACAGTTCTTAGGTCCCGAAAGTCATCGGCGCGAGTTTGGCGCCCTCTTTCGTTTTCAAAATTCGTGAAAAATTAGATTTTTCAACTTTTTGATTGATTTCTCACCGGTATGGAACCCAATAAAAAAATGATCCAAGACACATATTTCGACGTGAAATGAGCTGAATTTTACGAAAAGAATACTCTCAGATCCGTCAAAGATGAACATAACCTCAAAAAAGTGATTTTTTTCAGAAAAACTCAATTTTCAAGCCTTAGGCCCTATTTTATCTCAAATTTGACATTTTCATCGGATTTTTCGTCAAATTTTACGTCGAAAACCGTTTTTCAAAAATTGGGCTGAGGATGGGTTTGGCCACCATAATAATAACTTTAGTAGCAGAACCGTAAAAATAGGGCTAAATTGTTCGTTTCGGGAGGGACACTTATTACACTGGACAACAAAATATTGGGTCAGAAGTAGCGCATTGATCGAACAATGACTTTCTCGTATATTTTTCGACGTAGAAACCGAATCCGAAATCAGTTTTGCACCTAGACATCAGGAATTTTTTTAAACCGCAAAATACTGAGCTTCTAAAAAACTGCATTTTTAGCGTTTTTTGATGATTTTGTAGATACATGATTTTGATGGTGCAACCTTGCAGCGGGCTTTGAGCGTACCCGGACTATGATTTCTCACGTATTTCGACCTGCTAAACACGATGAAAGTTGTTTAAGAGGGCTAGCATGCGTTCGAAACAAATGACAAGCTGATTTTTCGAGTTGCTATCAGGAGAGTTCGAACGATTTCGTGATAAATCTCAAAGTGATCACGGAATAGATCAGAAACACCCTCTGCAATACCACGAGAGCGCATTCTTTTTCTATTTGCACACACACTAAGGGAATGATGTTTGCAGTCGCCTAAAAGTAGATTAGTTGAATATACATGTATAATCCCGAAAAGAAACTTTTGATCTAATTCCTGAGGTAAGCTCAAGCTTTCTCGTAATGAGTCAAATTTGCAGTTCCCTAGACTCATGTACTCCTGAGTGCATATAGATAGTCGTTTGCAACCAGCCCAAGATGGCACATCTGACGCTGGATGTTCTTATTCACTCGCCTCCGGAATAGAATCATTGGAGTGCCCACATCAGCTTAGGGTGAAAAACGATGTAACTAGGTTGATTACATATTCATGGTATGTCAAGTTACGGAACGTACGTAACCTAAACCAAGTCTAGGTCTCCGGGACTTCTGATACCGTATCCTAGCAACAAAATGACATTGTTCTAGTAGTTTGAGTGGCTTCTAAGTACAAAAACTCGAGCATTGATCCAATACGAGGGGGCTTAAACTAACCCGAGGAATAGATCTCGGAATAGATCAAAAGTTTCTTTTCGGGATTATACATGTATATTCGACTAATCTGCATTTAGGCGACTGCAAACATCATTCCTTTGGTGTGTGTGCAAATGGAAAAAGAATGCGCTCTCGTGGTATTGCGGAGGGTGTTTCTGATCAATTCCGTGATCACTTCGAGATTTATCACGAAATCGTCCAAACTCTCCTGATAGCAACTCGAAAAATCAGCTTGTCATTTGTTTCGAACGCATGCTAGCCCTCTTAAACAACTTCCACCGTGTTTAGCAGGTCAAAATACGTGAGAAATCATAGTCCGGGTACGCTCAAAGCCCGCTGCAAGGTTGCGCCATCAAAATCATGTATCTACAAAATCATCAAAGAACGCTAAAAATGCAGTTTTTTAGAAGCTCAGTATTTCGCGGTTTAAAAAAATTCCTGATGTCTAGGTGCAAAACTGGTTTCGGATTCGGTTTCTACGTCGAAAAATATACGAAAAAGTCATTATTTGATCAATGCGCTACTTCTGACCCAATATTTTGTTGTCCAGTGTAATAAGTGTCCCTCCCGAAACGAACAATTTAGCCCTATTTTTACGGTCCTGCTACTAAAGTTATTATTATGGTGGCCAAACCCATCCTCAGCCCAATTTTTGAAAAACGGTTTTCGACGTAAGATTTGACGAGAAATCCGATGAAAATGTCAAATTTGAGATAAAATAGGGCCTAAGGCTTGAAAATTGGGGTTTCCTGGAAAAAATCACTTTTTTGAGGTTATGTTCATCTTTGACGGATCTGAGAGTATTCTTTTCGTAAAATTCAGCTCATTTCACGTCGAAATATATGTCTTGGATGATTCTTTTATTGGGTTCCATACTGGTGAGAAATCAAGCAAAAAGTTGAAAAATCGAATTTTTCACGAATTTTGTAAACGAATATAAGGCACGGCAGCCTGCGCGCTCGTTCGGTTTCACACATGTGTTTTTTTTTTATACTCGCCAGCAAGGCGCTGCCGCGCCTTTTGATGATATTAGACTCAAAGTAATAAGAGAGAATCTCATTCACATGTGACTTCAGTCATTAGTTCTCATATTCATTATTTGGTCCCGCAACTTGACATGAGTGTTTTGTGGCAATGGCTTGGTCATAATATCGGCCAGATTTTTCTCTGTCGATATCCACGCTACTTTGACCTTTTCCTCATCAACGCATTGCTTAATAAAATCTCCATGTGAGTCAGCCATGTGCTTTCTGTGTCCAGTATTTTCCCTGGCCTCTAGTTCTGCATGGATGTCTCTCAGACACATATCGAACCACTTCAGCTTATGACTTCCGTCCATTTCTGTACAATTTCGTGACGACTCATTGTCACACCATACTACCACTGGAAACATGGTTCGTCCTAGGATGTATCTGAATGATTTGTCCAACGAAATCAATTCTTGGCATGCATCACTCATTGCCAAATACTCCGCTTGGCAGGTAGATAGTGTGGCATAGGAAAGCTTGCGACTCCTCCAAGCAATTGCGTCTCCGAACAGTTTTAGGATGTACCCACCAGTGGATTTTGAACCTTCGAGGTCTCTGCAACTCGCATCAGTAAGAGCTTCAAGTACATCTGATGTTGAAGTGTATTTGATTCCCAGATTGGTTGTACCTCTCAGGTATCTGAAAATCCTCTTCACGTCCTTCCAGTCGTCTTCCGTGGGGTTCAACTGTTTTCTAGCTAGGTAATTTACGGCGTAAGTTATATCTTCCCCCCTCCCACTTCACTTTTTCCAAAAGTCTAACTTGGCGAGTATGACCATCCTTTTCCCTGATAACTCTATTTGGAATCAAAATATGAATTTCAACTCTTGAGAGTCATGAGATCAGGGAAAGTATGTCGAGTAATTGTTTGCCAAAATCTGAACATAAAGTGCATGGAAAATGACTGATTACATTACGATTTGATTATCCCTGTAAGTTTGACTCAACTTGAGTTACTCGCCATCTCTTTTATTTACTAAATATTTTGAAGATAATGAACTATTCAGGACAATGAGGAGAAAACGGAAGCTAGGAAATTCAATCCAGCATTGATCGTTCCAGTTTAAATATCAGTTGAGATGGTGAGTAACTCAAGTTGAGTCAAACTTACAGGGATAATCAAATCGTAATGTAATCAGTCATTTTCCATGCACTTTATGTTCAGATTTTGGCAAACAATTACTCGACATACTTTCCCTGATCTCATGACTCTCAAGAGTTGAAATTCATATTTTGATTCCAAATAGAGTTATCAGGGAAAAGGATGGTCATACTCGCCAAGTTAGACTTTTGGAAAAAGTGAAGTGGGAGGGGGGAAGATTTCAATACTTGGCTAAGGTAATGATTGTGAATTCTCAGATTGAAAAATACATGCTGTAAAGAGTAGCATGTAGGAAATCCCAGGAAACGTTCACGTGTCTCATTCATAAAAATCAATCCCCCAATGAGCAGCACTATGCTTAATTCCAAGATAAATATTCTCTAATCATAACAAAGAAATCTGGAGCAGTACAACTTTGTATTTTGATAGCAAAACTTGTAAACAGTTGATAAAATTCGACTCCAATGATGTAAAGATGATTCCCAATTTCACTTGTAATGGTGCTTGCAAGAGAAGGTATTCAGGTGATGTGAAACTTCTGGATTGCGAAAACTCCCAACACAAGTTGGTTCATCCGCTTTACAACAAGAGATGCCAAGGATCAAATTGACTAACTAACGAGTGACTAATAATTGAAACATAGAGTTATGACAATGCATCAGTTCCCCATCACTATTTGGAAACCAAAAACTGGAATGAATTCCAACCACGGCAGCAGTATCTTGTGGCACGTTAAGAAGTTGAAGTAATTCATGCAAATTCATTTGGAGGAGAATGAAGATTGAATAGCATTTTGTGAGACATATTTGGATTCCAGAACAAGTGATCCTCGCAGTACACCAGATGCATGTATGGATACAGTAACCGGTCTATATTCATTGATCCAGTCCCTATAGTGATTGACTTCTCCACCAATAATTTTTTCAAGTTGAACTTACCAATCTTCCCATAGAGCGTAAATGTGATATCCTCTTTCAATAATACTTCAATAGAAACAGATGAGCCCTGTACAACTTTTTAGACCTATTCAGATAAGCCAGCTAGTTTCCAATCAAGTCTATAGCAAGAATGTGAGTGACACGCCAAGACAGTAAAGACCCACTCACCATATCTAAGAGTATAGCTGAGAGTATTAGTTTAGAACAATGCGCAATGGAAATTTTTCCACAAAAAGAGAGCAGCACCAGAAATCACTGCACATATCACAACAACTGCTTCTAGACAGCCATCAATAGGATTGAGCAGTAATACTACATCTAAATATGAGAGACGATCCCTCTTGAGTTGGACACAAACAAGTTTTTGGTGAGGTACGAAAAGCAGCATCAAAGATATTTCATTGGTTGCAATCTAATTCTTCAACTGGAGTTGACTATGATCACTTCTTTGAGATGCACAACTCATAGCATCAAAGATGGGTCTGTCTCAAGTATTGTAGAAACTTGTAGTCAGTACATCAGTGCTCAAAAATCTAAACTACTGCTTGCTCTACTTCCTTGAGATCAAAACCTAAGGTCCCCAAATATACTTGAAGTTTATCTTGACACTGCATAACAGAAAGAATAATGCACATTTTGGGGTTTGGACCATCATTTTTAAATCCCTCCAAATGAGAGAACATACACATCAGGTGGCTTATTTCCTATAGTGCACCAACAATTATCACTATTCGCTCATTCATTGCTGTGAGTACTCATGATGAGTAAACATTCTTGTGGGTACAGAATCCGAATAGTGAAGTAAGTCGTCTGCTACTGTCTGCGCTGTCTGCAAAGAAAGGCGCCTACACATCCCATCCACACCGATTGTGGTCGGAATCGGAATCGGAATCGAGTCGAGAATCTCGAGATGAGTCGTTCGATCGACGATTGATTCGAGTGTCTTGACGCGGCTGAAATCTTGACGCGAAAAAATTTGAGAGGGTCGAAATTCGCGAGTGAGATATTTAAGCTCTTAAAGCTGACAGGAGGGAAATGACTCGAGATAACACATGTATATGACCAGAATATGGGGTTCAGATGGATCAAGGCTCCCCTGAACCCACGAAAGCATGAAATAAGTAAGTTCGGAAAAATGGGTGAGGTTAAAACGGCCCAACTCAGCGTATATAAGGCACGGCAGCCTTGCGCGCGCTTTCTCTCTCTCACACATGTTCTTCTCTTTTATATACTCGCCAGCAAGGCGCTGCCGCGCCTTTTGATCTGGCCGCGTGACATTAGCCAAGTACATCAAACTTCCGATTGCTTCTCTAAATGGAACTTTTTGCGTTGAATGAGATTTGTTTGACTCATTAGGAGCTGTTTTCGACTTCTTGTTTCTATGGTCGAGTTGACGCGTGATCATTGGCGTAGCCACGGGTTTGCACTTTTTCATATTGAATTTTTCAAGCATCTTCTCTGTGTAGTCAGCTTGGTGTATTATCAAGCTTCTCTCATTCTTATTTCTCTGGATTGTCATGCCGAGGAATAATTGAGGCTCTCCCAAATCTTTCATTTGGAAAGCTTGACCTAGGCTATATTTGATATTATTTAGCTTCTGTAAATCATTGCTTATGATAAGCATGTCATCTACATATAGCACAACCACGGCTAGTTTCCCTCTTTTTCTCCAAGTAAATAAACATGGGTCATGGAGGTCATTTTCCAGTCCCAGTTTACGTGCTTCCTCTGAGAATCGCTTGTTCCAATTTTTCGGACTCGGTTTCAGCCCGTACAGAGACTTCTTTAGTCTGCACACTTTGATACCTTTTTCACTTTCTGGATTTTCTAGACCCTCTGGGATTCCCATCAAGACCTCTCCCTCAATTTCTCCATTAAGGAATGCTGTCTTGACATCCATCTGGCACATATGCAAGTTCTCTTTATTGACTATACACAGTGCAGCTCTGATCAGTGATAATCTTGATACAGGTGCATACGTCTCTTTCAGACTATATACGTTCTTATCCTTGAAGCCTCTAATTACCAAACGAGCTTTATACTTGATAGACCCATCGCTCTCAGTCTTCTTCTTGAAAATCCACTTTGAATCAACAATGTTAGATTTCGTCTTGGGTCTGGGAATTATTTCCCAAACTGCATTGTTTTTCATAGAATCCAACTCCTCTTGAATAGCCTCTTTCCACATCTTGGAATCCGGCAAACTCATTGCTTCCTCATGAGTAGTTGGATTCACAATTGAACAAATTCGACTTTGACATCCCCTCTGAAAAAGGATGCCCGTCTCAAAGATTCCAGATTACTTTGCAGGGTATAAGTAGCAATGTCTTGATATGGAAATAGGACTCCTTGGAAAACTATTGCTCTGAAAGCATGGAAAAAGTTTCCAGTGTAATTCATACGAATACTTCTAAAGAGGAGCCCAAAATACCGCTTTTTCTTCATTTTTCAGGGTGATCTTATGGCCAAAGCCTTGATTTAACTCAAAATTACTTCAAATCACGAGATTGAGGTTGAGAGAATGGATGAACACGATTCTAAGGTCATACGCGATGGGGGATAGTCAGATTACTCGAGCGTTCCCAGCGCACTCGTGAAAAATGTTCCAAATGAGATTCCTGAAAGGGGGCTCGGCCGGCGATTTCAATTCTTGTTGGAAATTGATGTCCAAATGATGTATAAACAAGTCCCAACATAATCTCAGAGGGGTGTTCTCCCCTCAAAAAAAATGCAAACTGGCGCACCGTGCGTAGCAAAGACGATAACTCTCTGATCAGGATCACGTTCTTCATCTTTGTCACTGTCTTCATCGTCGTCATCGAAAGAATCATAAATGAGGAGGTTCTCCACTGCAGCGCCCAACGTTCTACGGAATCTCTTGGGAAGCTCTGCCAATTCTCGTAATGTTCGGGGATTAGGTGGCAAATTTCTGCGTCGGACTCGTCTCAAAGACTTTTGGAACGGAGTTCCTTTACTCTCGTCTGAGGAGTGAAATCGCGCGCGATCAGCTGACCGACACCGCCCCGCAGGAGATGCGACCCGCCATAACGTGACGAAGAAGCGTCACGAAATATATATGGCTATACCGAGTTGTAGCTATATATACATGTGAACCGGCATTCGCCGGCATCAGCAGATTACATCACGCAGCAGACGAGAAAGCTCGGCGCTGATATGCCAATGATATGATTGTGATTCCTACTAATAATCATTCATGGAAAAACATTGACTCAAGTAGTCATAGAACCCTTTCCTCCTCATCATGAATTGAAGCCATGTGAATGATATTGTGAGTGTTTGGTTATCCGCAATGATGTGTCATGTGTATTGTATACTTTTCTTTCATTGGAAGCAAGAAGCCACATGTTCATTCTCACTATTTCACAACATTTAGTAAAATCCTTAAATATACTTGGAAGATTACAGAATATAATCTGTAGGTAGTATGAGTGCCAGAAAATTTTTTTCAACCTACCAGGGTATTCACCTACCACGAATTTCCCTGAATACTTGAGACAGACCCAACTCTAAAGTTATGAATTGTGCACATCCCAAGAACGAGGATGAGCTTCGAACCAATTGTTGACTATCCGAGCCGTATGGATGGTACTATTATCAGATACTACAAGGATCGGACAATAATTAGCAGGATACCTCCTTTCGACGGATGGTAGCATCTCCGTCTCCAAGATCTGGACATGAACTGCCACAGTCATTCTCCTGACAATACGAACGATGTTTCCGATGCCTACGCCTTGGACCCAGGTCCAATATGCACCAGTGCTCTACCACTTAGCCTACTCTTTTTCGTGTTTGCCGGATCAAAGCGGGTTCCTTGTAATCTCCACACTCTACACATCCCGTCTTTGTTGGGGATAATCACTTTCTCGTCGAGGAACATCGTGAGAAACTATTCATTTGACGTCCGAAGTAGATACCTAAAAATCACAATTTACACGTGCAGTCTGAGTACCCGCTCCCCAAAGTATAAATGCAGTGTTGGAAAACGTAAGCAATAACCACTTTAGGTCATCAAAACTCAACAGACACTGTTTGGCTATCAAATTGTGGACCGAGAGAGCGGGAGGAATATAATTTTTAGAGAAAAAAGCTCTAATTTCTCCAACAGGCGAGTTTCACGGGATTGGATAAGGACATATTCTTTGTTATTTTCTTCAGATCTACAAGAAAGGTCTCTACACATTTTTCAAAAAAACGCGTCCCGTTCGAGCTATAGAGCGTAAGAGGTCGAAAGGTTGCGAAAGAACACGTGTTTCGGACTTCGTCAAAAAACGGCCAAAGTGGCGATGTCTATACTAGCTGGAAAATGATCCCACAGGGGCCAGAAACGGTATCGCACATTAATCCCTTGGGTGGTCTGCACCATGGAATTAGACCTAGTTCTAGAGACCCGTGCTCTCCTGTGCATGCGCGTTGATTCACGCTCCTGAAAGTATCTTTAATCGATAGCTGGTGTAATTTCCTTCAAAATGACCTCTTGCAAAAGTCGATTCGATGCAATCACAGCTGAGATATGACTGGTGCAGTAAATGGAAAAACCCAAGGTATCAAATCCGTGAATCCGTGCTTCCTTCAACGGCCTTGAAAAATGCGAACTTTTAATTGGGCCCTCTCTAACATGCGAAACATGTGTTTTCGATGTATTTCCTGACGTAGAAACCGAATTCACGGTCAGTTTTGTTCCGAACCTTCAGGATTTCTTACCAGACTCATAAAACCGACTCGATAATGGATGCTCATCTTCAGCCTTTTTTAACTTATTTGAGATGGATTGTCGGTGTATGGGGAGGTTTGGGTAGATTGTGTACTAGATACAACTATTATCCTTAATGTATTCTGACTAGCCGAAGACGATCCCGGTGGTTTTGAGGCTCGAAGAAGCGGTGTGAGTGAGATTTCTGTTTTGGAGCTGGATTTTGTTGTTTAATTTCATATGAGGAAACTATATCGACCAGCTTATATGAGGATAGCAGCGCTTCCTCGAGCTTCGAAACTATCACCATTGTCATCAGCTGATCAGAATACATCAGGGAACATACAGTAGCATCCGGTAATAACGAGCTCGGTTGTAACGAGCAAATTTTGAAAATTTGGTTGGTTTGTGTACTAAGTCAATGGAATCAGCCTCGGTTATAACGAGCCGACTCTCGCCCGAATTTGGATTTGGAACTCTGCTATAGCGAGCAGATATGATTTCAACACTACGCGATGGTGAATTCGAGAGCTTGGCACTAAACTGTAAATAGCTATCATCATAATGAAACCAGTAAAATCGACACAAGCAACATGGAAACTAATGAATGAAAAGTTTTTGCGCTGAAGGGATGAAATAATGCGGAATTTTGTAAGATCTGCGGTGTGAGCAGTTCCACTATTCCAACAATCTTAAAGATTCGAACAATTTTTATCTCATTATTGAGAACATTGATGATGAGTTTTTTTACCACTACTTACAAGGGGAGGTCTAACCTTGCGGAACACGGATCGAGATGAAACATTGGGAATCATCTTGTTTTGGTGAAAAATGAAGTTATCTCCAAGGGTTTAATCCCATGGGCCTCCTATCCTCAGGTACGGCTATGGAGATTAACATTGCCAGTATAGGCCCATGTTGAAAAGTCGTATATATAGGAGTGATTCTGGAGCAAGCTGGACAAAACCGTCACCAGGGGGGTCTGGGAAAAATTCGCAAAAATTTTTTTCCATTAGTACTATGTTGAAATAGTACGAAAAATTTTTTTTCAGATTTTTACGGCCCCCCCTGTGGGCCCCAGGGCCCATGAAAGGGCCATTTTAGGCCCTTTTTTAGCCTATTCTAGGAAAATCATAGCTCCGATGCAATTCAATATTTTTCAACGTACTTGGGCGCATTTTTCTCGTCAAGACTAGTACTTTGGAGAAAAAGATTGTCCAAGGCCACCTAGTGAGCCTGACGACTTCTGCCACCTATTTATTGAGAGCAAATTTTAGCGATTTTTGGGCTCGCTTCAAAGTGATGTAGCTCCCACTAGACATGTGATAATCGACTTTTACAAGTAGTCATTTTGAAGGTCTTGAAAATACCTACAATTTGCCCACTTGTAGAAGTCAATTATCGCACTTTTTGTTGGAGCTACAGTCGATACAAGTTGAGCTATTTACGAAAAAGTCGAAAATTCAGGACTCGATTCCAAAAATATATCTTAATTTTTTTTCCACCAAACTTGTGCGAAAATGTTCTTTCAGACATCTCCTTTCAGTAAAAAAAATTTGGCGAAGGTTATTTTTTTTTATTTTTTTTGCCGAGCGTTACAAAATGCCGCATTTCGTGGTTTTAGCAAAAATAGCATCTTTGACCACGGTCACATATGCTCCCATCTGGACTGATGTGCACCAATCTGTGTGAAAGTACTCCCCAAAGTACCCCCAAGTACGTGTAAGAAGTTGCGGGGACGAGCCTCCACCCAGGAGCGAGCTGTAGGTTCTATTTACCGTGTCAAAAATAGGCATTATTTTGGTTATTCGAGCGTAAGCGACTGAGAGCATGATTTTACTCGTTCTGGCTCACAAATGAGATAATGGGGTAGAATGAGGATCAAAACATACTTTTCCGACTCAAAATGACCATCTAAACACAATTCCGAGGTCAGTTTTGCTCTAAATAGTCGTCCCTCTGCCCCTCAAGAACTTAGATTCTGTCGACGGGTTCTGACCCGTTGAGGCACTAGACGACGTTCTAGAGCTAAACTGACCTCGGAATTGTGTTCAGATGGTCATTTTGAGTCGGAAAAGTATGTTTTGATCCCCATTCTACCCCATTATCTCATTTGTGAGCCAGAACGAGTAAAATCATGCTCTCAGTCGCTTACGCTCGAATAGCCAAAATAATGCCTATTTTGGACACGGTGAATAGAACCTACAGCTCGCTCCTGGGTGGAGGCTCGTCCCCGCAACTTCTTACACGTACTTGGGGGTACTCTGGGGAGTACTTTCACACAGATTGGTGCACATCAGTCCAGATGGGAGCATATGTGACCGTGGTCAAAGATGCTATTTTTGCTAAAACCACGAAATGCGGCATTTTGTAACGCTCAGCAAAAAAAATAAAAAAAAATAACCTTCGCCAAATTTTTTTTACTGAAAGGAGATGTCTGAAAGAACATTTTCGCACAAGTTTGGTGGAAAAAAATTAAGATATATTTTTGGAATCGAGTCCTGAATTTTCGACTTTTTCGTAAATAGCTCAACTTGTATCGACTGTAGCTCCAACAAAAAGTGCGATAATTGAATTTTACAAGTGGGCAAATTGTAGGTATTTTCAAGACCTTCAAAATGACTACTTGTAAAAGTCGATTATCACATGTCTAGTGGGAGCTACATCACTTTGAAGCGAGCCCAAAAATCGCTAAAATTTGCTCTCAATAAATAGGTGGCAGAAGTCGTCAGGCTCACTAAGTGGCCTTGGACAATTTTTTTCTCAAAAGTACTAGTCTTGACGAGAAAAATGCGCCCAAGTACGTTGAAAAATATTGAATTGCGTCGGAGCTATGATTTTCCTAGAATAGGCTAAAATAGGGCCTAAAATGGCCCTTTCATGGGCCCTGGGGCCCACAGGGGGGGCCGAAAAAATCTGAAAAAAAATTTTTCGTACTATTTCAACATAGTACTAATGGAAAAAAATTTTTGCGGATTTTTCCCAGACCCCCCTGGTGACGGTTTTGTCTAGCTTGCTCCAGAATCACTCATAGGTATACTAACAATGATAATCTCTGTAGCTGTACCTGAAAATAGGAGGCCCATGGGATTAAACCCTTGGAGATGACTTCATTTTTCACCAAAACAAGATGATTCCCAGAGTTTCATCAAGATCCGTGATCTGCAAGGTTGGACCTCTCCTTGTTAGTTGAAAAATACTGTTAAGAATATAATCTTCGAGCCAAGAAACAAACATTAGTCATTGATTTCATGGAAGACACAACCTTGTGGGTCGTGGTTATGATATAAGTGAGATGAAGTGCTCAATACTGCATTTCTTAGATCGGCATCACATAGTCACCTTTCTGACTGCGAATCTATAGCTATGTACACGTCCAAGTATATATTTCTCTCATAACTTATTTTTGTATAAGATTGATCGTCCGTTTTTCGAAGTAAAACAGTAATATCTGACATTTCTCAATGTGAGACGATCAATTTATCACTTATTCACATTACATACACGTAGATCTAACCATTTTTAGTCAACCTCGGTTATAACGAGCAAATTTTGCCGGTCCCTTGGAGCTCGTTATAACCGAGTTCTACTGTAGTTATATCTGGTACACAATCCACCCCAAACCCCCCCCCCCATACACCGACAATTCATCTCAAATAAGTGTAAAAAGGCTGAAGATGAGCATCCATTATCGAGTCGGTTTTATGAGTCTGGTGAGGAATCCTGAAGGTTTGGAACAAAACTGACCGCGTACTCGGTTTCTACGTCGAAAAATACATCAAAAACACATGTTCGCATGTTAGAAAGGGCCCAATTCAAAATTCGCATTTTTCAAGGCCATTGAAGGAAGCACGGATTCACGGATTTGATACCTTGGGTTTTTCCATTTTCTGCACCAGTCATATCTCAGCTATAATTGCATCAAACCGACTTTTGCAAGGGGTCATTTTGAAGGAAATTACAAAGATACTTTCAGGAGCGTGAATCAACACGCATGCGTAGGAGAGGCTAGTTTATGAAAAAAATTTGGTTTGAAATTGATTTTTGACGTTTTTGACCACTTTCCACCACCAAAAATGATATATTTCAAAGTGGTTTCCGACGTAAAATGAGCCGACAAATACGATGAGATGGTTCACTAACGTCTTAGTTACAGATAACAGGGTTAAAAATTTATTTTCATTTTTCAACAATTTTTTCCGGGGCTTGAATCAAAAGTTGTTCAGATGAAACCACTCTCCTTCGGATTGTTAATGTTTCAAAAATTTGTCAAAAAATCTCAGAATGTTTCATTGAGATGCGTCAGAATGCGATTCAAAACAAGGAACATCGATTTTTAGCGTTTTCAGAGGGTTTCCAGGCTGCCCCAAAACACAGGGGCTACTTCGGGACTTGAAAACTATTGCTTTCCTCATAGTGTGGGGTTAGAAACTGGGGGAAATTGCTTCCGGGGCGCTACCTGACAAGGGCCGATTCACCATGCTTACCCGCCTAGTCTCTTTGTATGAACTCTGGAACCAGCAGGTCAAAATGTCTATTTCATGTGATTTTAGAGAGCTGCATTGGATAATTTGACGAGATTAAAGTTTTTTCATGTCCGAAATCGTCTTGAAATGATGATTCCAGGTCTAAAAGCGATACATATGACTCTGAGACATCAAGAAAAGGACGTGTCATTGGTACCTGAAATACAACATGTGAGCGTTAAAAAATCAACGAAATCGAGCCCAACATACCGATCTAACCAATTTCCACTTCTCCTTCATTGGAACCATCATTACAAATACGAATTTCAGAGTGTCATTTGGTCTTTTGTCTTTGGAATCACGGTAATATCAATTTTGGATACTGTAAGCCTGACAATCCACCGTCTCAGGCTTTACAGTCAGTGACATCGAGAATAGCATCCAGTCGGACTAGTTATCGACTACACTACTTGGTAGGCGCTTTGTAGACTCGTCTCGAGCGGTTGCTCATCCTAATATTCAAAGAATAATAAAATGACAGCTCCGTAACACGAGACTATATTCCATATCAAGTTGCCGAAAACGCGTTTTCAGCGTGAGACGCATACAGAATTTTATGGAATCTCAACTGAGGAAGGTAGATTTCGATGGAATAATGCGGTTCTCGCTTCAAACGTCATCCAATTCCATTTCGATTAGCGGAATATGGAAATAGTACATTTCAATGCAAGAGTCTTGATCGCGAGGTGAATAAATAATTGTCAATAATATTCTTGCATCAAGATGAAGTATGTGTGTCAATCCGTTCGCGGGCTGGAATGAGTCTCGGCGCAGCAATTCTATTGCTTGTTCGAGTTGCTGGTCACTTATCTTTTCTTGAGCACCTTGAAGATACAGGAATATCACGAGTGGTGAGATAATATAGTCAGTTAATATGATAAGTAACACTGAAAAAAGAGGTTAGTTGGTTTTCCTTTTCAAAAACGATTGAAGGTGACTCGTTTATCAGCGGTTGTTTGTCTGTACGAGGGTTTCTTATTGGCTATGGGACACGTGAGTTTCAGCGCCTCCGAGCGGCGGGAAACAGCATGCCACGGGAGGGAGCAGTCGAACGTTTTTAATGGTGTTTAGTGCGGGCTTTGGTCTTCTCATGCACGTAGCTCAAAAACCGTAGCTCAGATGTGGCAACATTATGCAAGGCGATTGTAGGGTTCTTGACAACGAAGTGTTTGAGCGTTTGTGGGTCTGAATCCGAGCAAAACTGAGTAAATTAGAGCGAGCTCAAATTTCTGCCTAATGCTTTTTGCATGGGCTATGCGTTCACCGCTCAAGCTACTGATTCTGCCTGGACTCGCTCCGATACTTTTCTCGCTTCGGGCTCTGTGAATCCCTCAGTAATGGTCTGATTGACGAGTCTATAACATTGGGCCGAAATAACTTTGGGCCGAAAGAAAAAAAACAACATCGCGGAAGAATTAGAAGCGTTTCGCGCCAACTTCTAATGCTCATTATTGATTTTTTCCTCTTCTGCTCGCAGGATTTGGTTATGTTGAATTGCAAAAACATCTTATGCAAGCCAAATCTTGATGTTGGACAGATGCTACAGAATCAGACATAGGGAATATGGCGGGATCATTTTACCCGGTTTGAGAACTTTGGAATGCAAGATATGTCAATAGCTTGAGCTATGTAACTCAAACAAAATCTCCAAAAAATCGATTTGGTCTCTCGAAATCTGTTGCCACCCATACTGGATTTCCAGATGGACCTTAATGACATTGCCCCAGGATAGGGCGATTCGACCGTATGAGTTTCTCAAAAAACAATGATTGAAAGAGACAGCTCTCTGAATTACCAATTTGAAACTGATGCCATTGTTCTGATACGGAACAATCTACCCTTTGAACCATATTTTCTCCAGGAGAAATAAATTTTACGGTCGGCACCACGTGGACACTTGTTGAATTTAATATGGAAATTTATAAAATCCAAGAAATCTTCACACGCATTGAAGCAGTCGTAAATGTCACTGTATATACCGAGGAAAATAATGTAATCATTTCTCCGGATGAGTTAGGGGTTTACTAGAGTTATGAAATTCTTTCAAAAAAAGGACTCAAACTTGAGAGGAGATTTCAGAAATGCACTCCAATGAGGCAACAAGTAGTTGACAGACTCAGCTTAGAAAAGATAGTCCACAACTGATCCTTCTATCTGAAGAATAACAGAGAACTGAATAATAAATATAGGACATTTTATTCATCGTTCACAGCCACAGATTCATTCAGATAACTCTCCACAAGGAAATTTCACTCGCAATATCAGTGAAAGAAAACAATCATATCTCTGAAAGTAACTATAATTATGTACATTGAAGTGAAAACTCGTCTGATTTCAAACGAGGTACAATTTCTATAATAAGTATATGTACAAGTTCATTTTTTGATAACTGACATGATACGGTATGGCGTTAATAGCAAACAGTTCACACTATGATTCCTCCCAAAAAGAAGTTAGGCTTGACACAAGTATTCTTATAAATTATCCTTGACAATGGGACAAAAATCTACGGACGAAGCAAACAGGCAAAGCAATTTTTTTTCAACGTGACAAAAAATTGCGCCAAAACATGTTATGGAAATAAGGATCACCCGTAACGATCGTCGTCGATTGACATTTACAGCAGCTATGTCGAGCTTGATCTTCGTAACTGAATCGAGCCATGCAAAAAAGGACCTAAGCGCCATTTTTTGGGAAATTGAGATAAGGTGATATTTGCACTCTTTGAACATTTCTCTATCACCTGCATATGGAATCTTTCCGATATGACCAATCCCTGAGACCCGATCCATGCAAAAAGAGACCCAAGTACAGGATATGGGGCCCTTTTTGCATGAATTGATGAAAGAACCAACAAAAACTGTTACTTACGCACTGTATCATCACATCTATCACTCACACAATTGATCGCTGTGATTCTTGGCGCCAGTTGGTCGACGAGCTGAATGTTTACATCTTGCGGCGCCTCGAATGATGTATAGGCATATATTCTCCGCTCACACTACAGGTGTATACTCTCCGCTCTGAACTCAACTCAAATTTTGAAATGATCAGAAAGTGCTATAGTATTTAGTGTATCATCCGATAGCTTTGCAGACGTTGATCTTGTCTGTATCATAGTGTATAAAATCTAAAATATGGATTCTGACAGTAATGACGATGGCGGAGAACGGGAAAATCGTAGCGAGCATCGCCTTCATCTTGGGCACGGAATGAGAGGGAAAGATCGAAAACGTGTAGCGAGCCTCCTTCAAATAGCCAAAATGAATACATACATAGATTTATAGATCTCATAAATGCTAATGTTACGTGATTTAGATAGTTATAATGGTTTTGTTTGTTGTTATGAATCTTATAATTGTATCCGGAGTATTTTCAATCAATCCGAGCCAGAAGGTACCTAAATCCTACTGTAGATCTATGATAATCATCAAGATATTGTTTAGATTCAATATTTCCAGGTTTCGTAGTGTCTTGATATGAAATCATGGCTTTTTAAAAGGATCCATGCCGAAAGGGACCCAAGTCCACTCGAGTTTTTATTGAAAAACAACTCTGCAGGCCACCCTTGGTCAAAAAATGGAGAAAATTATAGTACATACTGATAAGGAGTGTGTGCATGTGCATTGGCGTTAGGGAATTGTGAATGGTAGAGATGCAACACAGTTTTTTCCATTTTCCCGACAATTTGTCATTCGCCCGAAGGTCCCTCTTTGCATGGCTCGATTCAACTCCTTCATTCATCGTGGAAACTCTTGAATGTCACTTCCCAATTAATACCTTGAAGAACAAAAACCATATATTCAATAATCATATAACTTTTCTCGTGAAATTTCTTATCAGCTCGCTATTTTACTGTAGTACTCTTAGCTGCCAGACATAGTGCTCATTGAGATTATAACATTTCAAGAAAACTAAGTCGTGAACCATTCTCTAGTGATCTTCATCTTCGAGGTCATACGAGAAAACACAAATTGATATCAAAATTTGAGCTTCTTATCTGTGCATATTGCTTTAAAATTACCATTTCTCTCTGAGTGAAGTAATACAAGAAAGTGTGAAGGTCAACAGTATAACCCAAGGCAGGTATCAGAATTTTATTGAGAAATGGATAATCTATTTCAAGATTGGAGAATAACTTCTTGGAAATCCTTCATCTTTCTACGAATTTTTCTTGACTCTCGTCACTTCATAGAACTGGAGGGATTCTCGATAGATTAATAGCTACTCAACTCATTTTCCGGTAAAACCCAGCCCACTCAATTATTATCAAAAGAACATATCGAGAAACAGAATCAATGCACCTTTTCATGATGTTCAAAGAAATGTGAGTTTCACAAGTGATGCTCGAACTTTGACTCTGTTGCGATCTCTCTCATGGCAATTCACAGAAATTTAAGTTATGAATCATTTTTTTACAACGGTTCTGCCAAAATTCTAGGAGTTTTTGAGAATGTATTGATATCTGTAAGGGAGATTCGCCACCGGAAGTAAAATCTGCAATATTCTTGGCCGTGAACATATCGTACCACTCTATGAAAATTAGGTCGAATATACGTGATATACTTCATAATCATAACTTTTTTTTGATTTACTAACTTCAGCTTATTTCCTTCTTTTTGGTAGGTGTTACATAGTCTTTGGAAGTCTTAGGCTTAGGAGTTTTCTTTGATCTTAGGACGGAATGGACAATGGGCTGCTCTGGGCTGTTTTATGGTCCTGTCTTCTTCCTCTCACGTGACAATGTTGAGACAGTAGTTCCTGCATAAACTTCAATTCTCTGATTCTTTTTCATTTTGAGGGATCTGTGGAAAAAAAGATTGATCATGTTGAGTTGTGAGTAAATTTATCCTGTATAACTATATGTGTCATCTGCCAGAAGCAGTGGCTGATGCGTGGTGCCACCTGCAGTCTAGAATATGAGTCTACTTATGTGTGTATGTATGAGTGTGGTGCGCGCAGCAGCGAAGCTGGAGAGAGAAGAGAGAGCAACTACTTGTGCTAGAAGAGCCAAGCCGGCAATATGTAACGTACTGTATTGTTGTAAATTGAATATACACATTTATTCATAATGAAAGTATTGAGTTCCAGTCTTGTGCCCCTCATCAACCCTTCGACCCTCTCAAGTGAATCAACATGGTAGCAGGTCGTTGGTTGCGAGATTATTGAAGAAAATTGTGTTTGCTCCGAACTCAGCCACGAAGGAAAGGTTAGAGTTACCGGTAGCACGTGCACGGCCGCATGGTGAAAAATTGGAGCACCATTGAAGAAGTATTTGAAGAAACTACATCGAAGGTATTGTTACTAAAAAGAATTATTTTTGAAAGTGAGAGTGAGGTCGAAGTATCAGAAGAAACTTGTCGAATTATAAAAGTAGTCGAAAAAGAGGAGAAGATGGACGACTTTAAAATACCAATTTTTAATGGAAAAGATTATGCATGTTGGAAGAAGAGAATCATGCTGTTTTTGAAGATGAAAAAATGTGATAAGGTGGCGAAGAGAGCGAGATTGCCGGCAGACAAAGAAGAAGACTGGGATGACATGAATTTGAGAGCAATGAACTACATATATGGAGCAATATCAAATGAGCAATTGGAATTTGTAAAAGACAAAGAATTGGCTTTTGACCTTATGAAGAAATTTGACGAGCTTCATTTGAAGGAGTCAACGGCGATGCAAACTTGCGTAAGAAACAGGTTAGGAAATATGAAATTGAAAGACTTTGAAGAATCAGACAGTTTTTTCACAGGATTTGAAAAACTGATAACTGAATTGAAAGAAGCTGGTGCAAAAGTTCAAGAAGAAGAAAAGATGAACTACATGCTGAAAACACTTCCTAGTTCAATGAGTCACATAGGGGATCTCGTAGATGTTCTTAAGCCAGAAGATCGGACAACGGAATATGTCAAGAATAAGATAAAGACGTTTGAAATTCGAGAGAAAAGTGATAACAATAAAGGACAGAGACAGAGTTCAAATGTATTCGAAGTAGAGAGGAAGAACCATGAAACCAGAGCGTGCAACTACTGTGGTAAGCCAGGCCATATGAAATTCCATTGCCCCAACAAGAGATCGAACCGAAGTAACAACCGGGAAGGAATGCAGCAACAATATCAACAGGGGTATCAGATGAATCACCAGGAAGGTGGTGGCTATCAACAGCCAGGAGGCGGCTACCAAAATCGAGGAGGCGGTTATCAACAACAGAACAATCGAGGTTATCATAATGGTCGTGGAAGAGGCCGAGGTATGTATCAAAATCGAGATAGTCGAGGATCAGGCCGCGGTTGGTATCACCAACATAGTAATTATAATAGTGGCGAGAGAAAAAATAATACCAATGCAGGAACATTTGTTGTAAAGGTAACGAATAATTTTGATGAATTCTATGAATCTGAGAATTTTTCCGATAAGAAGATTGAAATTTTTGCATGCTCTAGAGTAGATGGGAACAGAATAGATTGGTTACTCGACAGTGGGTGTACTAACCACATCATAAATGATCTTTCATATTATTCAAACTATATTGATTTACGAGAGCCAGTTGAGGTTAAAATAGGGGATGGAACAGTTCATAAAGCCACTCAAATTGGCAGGGTGTCCATTCGATCGCCAATCCTCGATTCCTTGAGTTTCCAGACAATTCCAGAGCATTTTTGATAATTTTCCAGAGTAATAATTTGTTATTTTTCGGAGTCAAGAAGTGATGATTATGTAAAGAGAGGGGTGTAAGGATAAGATGCTCAGATGTAATTTCCAAGGAAAATTTATTAACCACTCTAACACTTGAATAATACATCATTTCCGGGACTTGAAAGATTTCAAAGCTTTCTCAGCCTGGCATATCTGCTCTTCGATATCGAGAGTTCTTTTACGAGATTCTTCTAAGAACATCGATTCTTCAGCTTTCAATCGTTGTAATCTTAGAGTTTCTATTTTGATTTCATCACTTAATTTTGCTGACGTTTTGGCGTCCAATTTCTTCTTCTTCAATGCCTCTTTGTATATACCACTAGCATTTCGATAATAGTGTATCATACTTTTCGTTATTTTAGACTCGAGCATCGCAATACCACCGATACACATTAGAGAATCATAAACTCATCGTCGAGCGACAAGTGATTCCTCGTGTAAGTTCTCGACCAGACATTCTTTGTTTACCGAAAAACCTCTTTCTAACCAGGCATTGCCATGAGACAGTGTGAAAATTAGTTGTAACACTTCCGAAAGTTCCATATTTGTATTTGGTGCCATGAGTTTTCGGAGCCAAAGGTGATCCAAACGATCCTCAGATTTCTTGAAAGACTTTAATGTATCGAGAAAAATATCACTTTTGCAAACTCCAATGAGTTGTAATAGAGCATGGTCAGCCTCGCACCCTGATATCCATTTGTGCTCAATCAGAATTTCTAGTGTATTTGAGAACAGAGCTTTGCACACCTCTACATTTGCAGCTATTTTTGGATCAAAACATGGAATGGCCTGAACCAGCGGCCATTTAAGCGGAGATTTTGCGAACAATTTGGAACAAAAACTCACTAAAACAGAGCGGCAATCCTGGCTGAAATTAATTATTTCTTCATCAGTCAACGCTAGACTTTTTCTGCATTGACGGATTGCATCTCTCGTGGCAAACGGAAGATCGATTTTTGCACCAGGTATCAAACCAGATTCTTTTTTCAAATCTATTTCAATTATGTTAGAGATGCTTCGGAGTTTATCCGGTTGGACAAATCGTGACATAACTTGGGTGAGAGGATCGGATAAGTCATCGAACGAAAATGGCGCTGATGGATTATTTGATTGATAGAAAGTCAAATAAGGCTCAACATGTTTTGTTAGCCAAGAGAAAAATGATAGTTTAGGAATATTCAGTCGATCTTTCACCATCCAAGAAACATTTTTGTAACTCTTGCTTACAACGGGTTCTTTTTGGTCTTTAGACTTTTTTTAAGCTCAGCCAATCTTGCATCCCATGATTCAGCATACTTCATCAGATAAGGTACCATGACCATGGCATCGTCAGCTATACTCGCAATCTCAACCCATCTGGTTGAACAAAGTTCGTTCAAGAAATTAGTAGCGCCTGTGATCTGAGTATAATCAGATTGTTTAGTAGGCTGATTGTGAGACAAAAAATGCGTTGAGCGAAGGAATTCTGCGATCTCCCAACCAATTTCCTTGAATAGGTTTTTGAAAGCATTATTCATTACATGCAGACCACACGTGCCTATATCTAGAAGCTTTCGGCATGTCTTACCAGCAAGATATTTCTTCAGAAGTTCCAAAAGACTCAGATTCACATTCGGTCCGTCCAATGATACTTGAGCTAATAATTCTAGATCTAATCCGAATAATGCTTGGAGGAGAGCTTTTAGTAGATCTTCGGCCTTACAGTGTTGTAGAAAGACAGACGTGAGATACCGAGTTTCTACCTCGCCTGTGCTTTTGTTGAAAAATTTGATGGCAACATCCATCTGATTCTTTTGTAGGACTTGATTCAAAGACTCGTCAAATCCGACAACGATACCATCAGCATGGGAGGCAGAACTGATTAGTTCTTCAGCGAAGTACAGGGCTAGTCCATGAGTGATGGAATATGAGAGCTTCGTTCTTCCAAGTTGGAAATCCCGCAATTCCTTACGTCTCGGCAGCATCAGTTTGGAGGCTGAGATAGAATTTTCGCCATTTCGGAGAGACATGTGCTCTATTATTGTGTGACTCGACCACATGATTTCCGATTACGTCTTTTCGTCCCGTTATAGAAAGAGCGTCATATCTTTCGATCGAGATGATCGAGCAGTACAATCTGAAAAGTAATCAGTCGAGTAATCAGAGCATGGTCCGACGATGATAGCAAACTCAAGACACAAGAATTTGAAAATGAATGTCATCTTACCTGGAGTCAGTGAATTTTGCCTACTGGTATTCATTCCGACCGTTTCGACTGCATTTTGGTTCGATATTCCTTTCAAAGTAGGGGGGAGTCCGGAATTTTTTTTGCAGACTTCAACATTTTTCTTCTGCATGAAGGTTGTGATAGACGACTTTTTCTTCGGAAGCTTCTTTGCATTTTTGAGATGATCCGAATTTGCGTGTTTTGTTAGAGCTCTCTCGCCCATGTTACTCAACGATCTGGTTTTTTTGCAGAGTTTACGATAGAAAGAATGCTTATCATCATCTTTCTTCTCTAGCCAATCCGAGTAACCGGGATTATCCAACCACTTATCATCGAAAACAGTTTTAAATGGCATTCTAAAAAAAGGGTGAGTGAGAATAAAATTCCCAAATCGGTTATGGGTCAAATTTAAGTTCGACTCATCTATGATATCAGACTTGTGTTATTATTCGACACAAGTATGACGTGGAGTATATCCTGTGTTTCAGATAAGATGAATGCAATGAGAAATGAGAAAATCAGTCTTCAACAGCCATTGGCGTGGATAGAAGCGTCCAAATATCGACGGAGCACTCCACTGACTCTTTACGAACTCAATCTGTTGGATCGATCATGAAAAGAAAGTTTCAACGATTAAATCCAGAAAATGGTCTTGAATGCCACTCTGCGCTAAGTCGCGCAAACCGGACTGAGTACATTTTGCTCCTTATATTCCAACGAGTTCACAGAAAATTCCCCATCAAAATTGAGGATGATTATCTTGAGTTAATCAACTTCCCTCGATTCCGGCCAAAATCAATTTCTGTGGATCCCGCTCACTAATTGTGTTTCTGTACCAAGATTTTCTGGTGCAATATAACTCACTCGACCCCCCTGAACAAGTCTTATCTCGACGAAGGCCATTACACACGGAGAATTGGATCCATATCGATCAAACTTGCTAATTTCACGAAATGCCCATTGAATGAAAGAAATTCGATAACTTTGAGTCAGAGCATGATAGGGCGAAACGCAAAAATACGTGTCTCGTGAATTTGTCCTACGGAACATATATTTCATCCTGGAAGAGATTTGAGACTTGAGCAATTTTCGACTGTCTGATCTTACATGGAATTGGTCAGCTTCAACGAGCTGCACTGCGTCAAGAATTCTCGGGAGTCAGCCGGCATAAACAAAAGCGTGCAACGGCTTTGAAAGAGTCGATAGACATTCGCGTATCGGGTATTCACAACATGGGCGAATGATCTATATATAAGAATTCAATGCACGAAAATCTTCGGATCGCGAATCAATTTATGCATTCTATTGTCACTGACTCATAAGAACAGAAGAGGACACGATTGCTCGAACACTCAATTCACGAGTCACAACACTGTCCCGAAAGTTATCTAAAATGAGCAATACCAAAATTTCTACTCAAATAAAATCATCTTACCTGTTCTGGTTTCACCTTGTACACAGAATGATACGGCGTCGAAGAACAAATTCTGTAATTCAGATCCGATCACATCCGAAAAATAGTCAGATTGCGAATCGGTTCTCCTCTCGTCGATGATCTAAGCTTGAACGAATCGATGCACTATGGTGTCTTAAAGTTCGTATGCAAACACGTCGGAGCACCTATTTTGAATCTGATTTTACATCCGAAGATTCGCCCACCACTCATATAATCCACTGACAACACCTGCCAAGATTAGATATCGACCAGATTGGCGTTTTTTGATTCAAAAACGAATACAATCCACGGTTTTGGGAACTGAATCGGAGCAGTAAACAAAGAGCCGCGAGCTTCGAATGATAACATGATGTGCTCGCCACGCCGGCATCGTCGAGACACACTCAATATATCAAGGTCAGTCCACATGTGTGTCTTCACCGTCGAGCGCCATAGAAAACCAGTTGATCGACCAATCGCAGCGCAGCTCTCTTCAAGTCGCGTTGGGAAACATAAGTGTGAATGCAGCTTGAATTCAAACCAGCGCAAAGCTCGCACGCGGAAGTAACATCGCGAGAGGAAACCCTGATGATTATATTCTAAAATCGTTTCAATTCCCTGAGTTTCCAGACTTTCCAGAGGCTTAGATTGAATTCCCCGAGTTTCCAGATTTCCTAGAGTTTTCCAGACAAGTGGACACCCTGCAATTGGGAATGTCGTTAGTTGTTTTAATATTGAAGGAAAGGACAAACAAATCAATATGAAAAACGTATTCTTTGTCAAAGAAATGGATAGGAATCTCATCAGCTATGCCAAAGTAACGGATTGGAATAAAATAGTTTCCATAGGGAAAACATCAAAGATTCTCAATTCAGATACGAATGAATTGATTGCAATCGCGTATAAAGAGAATGGTTTATATAAAATGAGTAGTACCTTAATGAAGAGAGAAGCAAATTATGTAGCCAAAAGAGAACCAGGTAAAATGACTCCCAAAGAGAAATATCATCGAATTTTGGGCCATGTCAATTTTGATTATTTGAATATTTCATCTAAAGAAAAACTTGTTGAAGGATTGCCAAATGAATTAGAGTCACAGTTGATGAAATGTGGAACGTGCATCCAAAATAAAATGCACAATCTACCGTTTGAGAATAACCGCCATAGAGCCAAAGAGTTATTAGAAATTGTTCATACAGACGTAAATGGGCCACACAGTACTCCAGGGTTCAACGGTGACAAGTATTTCGTAACTTTTATTGATGACTATAATAAAGTTGCTATGGTTTACACAATTAAATGCAAAAGTGAAGTTTATGATTGTTTCGTCAGATATGAAATTTGGTGGAGAACCTTACTGGAAAAAGAATTAAACATTTGAAATATGATAATGGTGAAGAGTACATGAATAACCAAATTTTTGAGTTCATAAAGAATAAGGGGATAAACTTAGAGCCTTGCCCACCTTACGTCCACGAATTGAATGGGACTGCAGAGAGATACAATAGATCAATTATGGATACTGGTAGATGTTTACTATCCGAAGCTGGATTGCATCCAAAGTACTGGCCAGAGGTTATAAAGACAGCTGCTTATTTGAAAAATAGAACTCTAGCAAATACTATCAAAAAGAGAACTCCTTATGAAATTTTGATAGGTGAGAAACCAAATATCAGTAACTTACGTTTATATGGCCGTGAAGGTTTTGTCAGAGAACCAGAAGTCAAGAGAGATTCTAAATGGGATAGGAAAGCTGAGTTAGGAATTCTAGTAGGATATGAAAAAGTGGGATATAGAGTCCTGATTGATAACAAAATTGTAGTAGCTAGACATCTTGAAATAAGAGAAAAGGATGTAACTCAAGTGGGATACAGGGGAGATGATGCATCAGGAAGTTCGAATTTAGAAACCCATAATGACAGAAGACGCATTTCAGATATTGAAGAAAATAGAAAAAGTCCTGAAGTAGAGAAAAATAATTTGCAGAACGTGAGAAGATCAGAAAGATCTAAAAAGCAACCTTCTAAATTTGATGATTATTGTGTGTACAATAGTGTTATTTATGTAAACTATGTGAATGCAAATTGTCCAGTTACCTATAATGAGGCTATAAGAAGTGAGGAATCAAAATCCTGGTTGTGAAGCCATGGATAAAGAAGTCGAGTGTCTAGAAAAGCATCAAACGTATAAATTGGTTAAACTGCCACCTGGGAAGAAAGCCCTTGATTTGAAATGGATTTACACTTTGAAAGCAAATGGAGTATTTAAAGCCAGACTTGTTGTTAGAGGTTCCCAACAGAAAGAAATTCTTGAAGATATATATTCACCTGTAGCCAAAATGCAAACTTTGAAACTTTTATTGGCCTATAGTTGTCAGAATGGATTGATAATTCATCAAATGGATGTTGAAACAGCATTTTTGAATGGGAATGTAAAGTCAGAAATTTATGTCAAACAACCTCCAGGTTATGAAGATGGAACAGATAAAGTTTGTTTGTTAGAAAAAGCACTATACGGTCTATCCGAGAGTCCAAGAGCATGGTATGACTGTGTTGATGAATTTTTGCAAGGTATAGGATTCACAAGGAGTGATTCTGATTACTGTTTGTATACCATGTATATCCAAGGCCAAATAATTTACTTAATTCTATTTGTAGATGATCTGTTGATCTGTTGTAAAGTCCTTCAACACTTGGATTACATAAAAGGATTGTTAACGAAGAGGTTCAGAATGAAAGATATGGGTGAAATTAAGACCTACTTGGGGATAAATATTGATTATGACCATGGAAACAATATCATGACTTTAGATCAGAAGAGTTATATAGAGTCATTGGCCAAGCGTTATAGAGTAGAGAATGCTAAATTATACCCAACACCAATGGAAGAAAATTTGAAGTGTGAAGCTGCACAGTCTGCTCATAGCGAGATTCCATTCAGAAACCGTATTGGAGCACTTTTATATCTGAGTTCAGGAACCAGATTTGATATAAGTTACAGCGTTAACTATTTGAGTAGATTCCAAAATTGTTATGATCAAACACATTTCAGATACGCGTTGAGAATCTTAAAATATTTGTACTTGACCAGAGATCTAAAGCTGATATACAAAAGAAATGAGAAAGTTGATACCTTAGATTGCTATGTAGATTCTGACCATGCAGGAGATATAGTCGATAAAAGGTCTACGACAGGGTATTTGATCAGATTATATGGAAATGTAATATTTTGGAAATCAAAGAAAGAGAGTAGTGTAACCAAAGCTTCTACAGCAGCACAATATGTTGCTTTATCAGAGTCAGTCAATGAGTTAAAATTCATTCGAGACATTTCAGTAGATTTTCAAGTCCCAATGGAGAAACCGATTCCAACTTATGAAGATAATTCAGGTGCTATAAGTCTTGCCAAATTTGGAAATTTTACAATAATTCAAAGTACATTGAAACACATTATCACTTTGTTAATGAGAATTACATGAGAGGTATAATTGATGTGAGGAAAGTTGAGTCTGATGAAAACATTGCTGATGTATTGACAAAGTCTCTTGGTAGACAAAAGTTTGAAAAGTTCAGAGAAATGGCTAATTTAACGTATGACATTTGAAGCATATTTTAATGATTATTCACAGGATGAATTTAAGGAGGCGTGTTGAGTTGTGAGTAAATTTATCCTGTATGACTATATGTGTCGTCTGCCAGAAGCAGTGGCTGATGCGTGGTGCCACCTGCAGTCTAGAATATGAGTCTACTTATGTGTGTATGTATGAGTGTGGTGCGCGCAGCAGCAAAGCTGGAGAGAGAAGAGAGAGCAACTACTTGTGCTAGAAGAGCCAAGCCGGCAATATGTAACATACTGTATTGTTGTAAATTAAATATACACATTCATTTATAATGAAAGTATTGAGTCCCAGTCTTGTGCCCCTCATCAACCCTTCGACCCTCTCAAGTGAATCAACAGATCAAACTTTCTTTTACTTCTCCTCCCATGTGTCAGACGTAACATATTTGGGGTAAGGCCAAAGAATGAAAATTTTGGTAATGTGATGAACTGCAGGTCACAGAAATGGTAAACTAGCAGGTGTGGGGGAAAAATATGCAAGTTCCACCAAGAGCTACGGAGTACACATTGAGAATAATAGAGAAGTGCCAACGATTTTGTCATGTTTCGGGGAATGAAACGTCTATGGAACAAAACCCTAGATCACAAACAATGAAGCGAAAGATGATGCACTAGTTATTTCTTCATCGTCCGTTGAACGTATGAACCTGAAAACTAAGGGTTCGTTGGCAATTTTTTTCGAATATTTGATTCAAACTCCATATCGTTAGCCGAAAACCAGGCGACGAATAACGTATGACGAGTTCTGAAAAATGATTACCTCTCTCTATTTCTACTTTCTCGTAGTTTTCTTGATTCTCCGAGCTTCCTTCTTCAGGAGAGACACTCGTGACAGTCACACCTGCGGAATGTTTCATTTTAGCTATATGATTTCGCACAGATTGAGAATCTTGATGAGAAGTGTCCTGTCGAGGCTTGCTCAGGAATGAACTCTCCCCTTAACATAAAACAATAGCAAGTAATAATTCTTTTCGGAAATTTTATGCTGACAATATAAAAAATAATATTAGTCCTGATAGCTTCAAGTCTCTCAACTCATAGCGAGTCGGATATTCTTAGAAAATTTTGGAGTGGGAATGTCTCATGAATCAGACAATGATTTTCTTGTACACTTTTAGACGTAGAATCCAGATCCGGACATCCGCAGCCACTGCAGTCAGTTTTGCGTCTGCACGTTGAGATTTTAATTGTGGAAAACAATTTTTCAAGAACATTCTTTTTGCATTCTCGAAGGAAACAAGCAAAAATGCTGTCTTCCGAAAAATCAGTTTTTCGCAATTTCAAGATAGTCCTGACCTCCGGCCGAAAAACTAGCTGCGGATTCGGATTCTCCGTTGAAAATATATTAGAAAGTCATTGACTGGTTCATGAGACTGTCTCTCTTTCTGTCTCTGAAATTTTGTTCCTCGGCAATATTCGTAGTGAGTTGAGAGAATTAATCGATAAATTGATGGGGTTTGTTTACGAACTTTCTATCGGCTTATTTTTAGCGATGAAGAGAGCGAAAAGATGATGAAGTTGAATTTTCATGATACTTAGTTAGCATTATTTTGTGTTGGACAAGCTAATATATGAGTATTCTTTATTCTAGAAGATGTTAAGAGCGATCTCTCTCTATTGAATTCATTCGAGTCTGTCCTCACAAATTAGCATTACTCCGGAATAGAATCGGTCTTGGTTAGAACAGAATATGGAGTACTAGTTATATTTTCACTTCAAAACCAAATACTTTATCGAAGAAGAAATCCGGGTCTTGACTCATTTCGACTGTATAATCTCATATGGAATCAATCAGGAACAATTTTCCGCGGATTTACTCATATAAATGCGAGGCTCAAGTCAAATAATGTAGAAATCATCTAGGTGTGCAACAAAAATGAATTGATGAATTGATTATGAATTGATGCAACGCGACCTCTAAAGAATACTGTTTAATGAATCTCAAAACTGCCGAGAACCAATCTATATTCCTTTGAATTCGAAAGATGAAAAACCTCACGTCACCCTTGGAAATGATACTTAGTTCGATTTGTAATCTTTAGACTGTCAATAACCTGTATCTGCCACGTTTGGTTTACCTGACTCTCCATTTTGCTCAGTCTGCTCAGAACTTGCTGCATCTTCAGTTTCTATGACATCTAGAATAGAATGGAAAAATGTAAGGTTTTCGATGATCAACATTTGTATCTTCTCTGGGCAAATCTTTTAATTAAAATAGGTGACTCTTTATCGAGTGATACGTCAAAACTCAACGGAAGACAACTCGAAAAAACTCGGAATAAAATTTTGACCCAGGAAAAACTAATAATAAGTCACATTCATAGATATTGATGAATCCTATTAGTGAGCAGAAAAATGTGAAAATTCTTGGGCTCTTGCATGTCAATCTACGGGGAATATACAGCATGGAAATTCACCTGCATCGGTAGTTGGAATCAAAGTTGCAAGATCCTGGTCGGACAATGAAGGGTCATCCACGATTGCTCCTGAAATATTGATCAGATCTCAGGAAAGGGGTATTATCTGCGTATACATACTTAGCCAAGTTTCTATTCAATTACCAGATAGTGGATATTCTCGCAAGATAGAATCTCTACGCATGTTTTAATGAGTCAAGACTCACACAGCGCCACATCCAAATGATGGAATAATTTATGTAGCCATCAAGACGAGATTGAAGGAACAAATGATGGATATAAAACAAACCAAGCGTATTGCGACAATGTGTTCATGAAATTGTGAGTCAGACAACTTTGGAGTATAACATTCTTATTAGGCACAGACGCTCTCGTTAGGAACGACCGAAGTTGTTCGGTGGAAGAATCCGCGGCACGAATCATACAATTACTGTGAATACTCGGACCGGATATTCTGTCAGTGGGAAATTAACCCCGAGAGGGAGGAAATTGAACTCCCATATAACCGGATGCTCGGACCAAAAATACTGTCGGGAGACGGATTGAACCCAAAACCGAGGAAGGCAATCAAAATCGCAAATCACAGGGTGATCGAACCGAGATTCCCGTCGGTGAAAGTTAATCCCAAAGCCTAGAAAGGCAACCAAAACCGCAAATAACCGGATGTCCGGACTCAAAATACTGCCGCTCTACGAGAAATCCGGAAATTTCTGTGCCTTTGAAAACATGTAACCATGAGGGCTTAATAGCACAACATTTGCCGGACTTCTCGTAGTGTGCCGGGGAAATGATCGATCCCGGAACCTAGGAAGACAATCAAACCCACAATTAGCCGGATGCTCGAACTTGAATGTCTGTCGGTAAAAATCAATCCCAAAGCCTGGGAAGGCAATCGAAATTGAATTTTCGGACCGAAAATTCTGCAGGGAAATTAGTCCCAAATCTGGTTAGGTAAGGTAATCCGCAGAAACTTGGATGCTCGAACCGGAAATTGTCAGGGAGAGAATCCATCTCAAATCCTAGGGAGGCAATCAAACCCGCAAATACTCGGATGCTCGGACCGGGGATTCTATCGGGGGAGAAATCAACCTCAAAACCGAGGAAGGCAATCGAAACCACAAATAACCGAATACTCAAACCAAAACTCCTGTTGGAAAAAATCAATCCCAAAGCCTAGGAAGCCAATCAAAACCGCAAATGACTGGAAGCTTGGACCAAAAATTGTGCGCGGAGAAAAATTAGTTCCAAAACCTAGGAAGGTGAGGAAATCCGCCAATACTCGGATACTCGGATACTTGGACCAAACATCTTACCGGGGACAGAATTTATTTAGCAATCGAAAGGCCATCAAAGTTTCAGATAGCAGTAAGCTTGGATCGGAAATTCATAACGAAATAATAGTGAGTAATGACGAATCATCCTCACCCTCGTATATTTAAATAGATCACACACCGTATTTTGTGATTGTTCAATGACCTAGCAGTTTTGATGAGATATCCATACTCATTGAACTCGCATTCGTATTCACAAGATCAAATCATACAAATACATTCATTACCTTCAGCATCTCCTGTAACACTCGCATTTCCATCAAGGTCAATGTTAACATCTGTTGCACTACTCTCTTCTCCTTCATCTTCATTGTCGCCCATTTCATCACACTCTTTCCACCTTGGGAGGAATCGTTTAATTTCGTTGGCACAAACAGTGACAAAGTGTATGGGGCTCATAGTTTTGTTCAGTTTTTGCCAGTACTCTTGCAGTAATCCGTCATTGAAGAGTGAGATGTTATTCTTTTGTCTTCTTGAAAAAGCTTCTTTCTGACCCGCTAACACAGAGTACTGGAGTTGCACAAAATGCAGCATTGTCCCTGGGGAATGTAATTGATTGTCACTCTAACGTAGAAGGGCCACCTTTGAACGCAGTTATCGTTTTTTCAGAAACCGTCCTATCTCAGAGAAACAATTAATCCTCATTTACTACAATTCTATTCTCTAGCCAAAAATTATGCATCGAATCCACTCCAGAACCCAAAAAGGCAATCAAACCTAGATGCTCAGACTCAACAATTTGCAGAGAAAAAATCAATCTCAAAATCGAGGAAGGCAACTGGAAGCTCAAATCATAATCTTTTCGATAGACGAAATAACCACAAAACCCAAAAACTCCAAACGCAAGAATCAGCATGTTTGTGCCTGAATTTTGCAAAATGGAATCTATTCTGAAACCCAGGGAGGCGATCAATCCCGGAAATTCTCGGATGCTCGAGCGGAAATACGCCAGGTACAAATCCATCCCATAATCTTGATAGGCAACCAAACTCAGGAAGACCCAGCTTGTCAAACTCGGAATTCCGATGGTTGGAGAATCAACCCCAAAACCTGCGAGAGCCTTTGAACTCACAGACATCCGGATGCTCTGACTCGAAACTCTGTTGATCTAAGACGACAATTCCATAACCCTCAGAAGGTAACAAAAACCCCAGATACTTGCATGCTTGGAACGGAAAATTCTGCGCGGCAAGCCTATCCTGAAATCCAGGGAATCAATGGACCCGCGAATTCCCGGATGCTTGAGCTTCAAATGCTGCAGGGTCATAGGTATCCCGAAATCTGAGAGGGAAAGATCGGACCCGGCGATACCTGAATGATCTGAACGGGGAATTCGGCGGGGAAAAATCCATCGCAAAACTCGAGGAGACAATCACCCCGCAAATACCCGGGTTTTCTGACCGGAAATTCTGCGGAGAAAAAATCTGTCGCAAAATCCAGGGAGTCAATCAAACCCACCGATACCCGGGTTCTTGGACCAAATAATTTGCGGGGAGAGTATCTATCGCAAAATTCAGGGAGTCAATCAAACCCACCGATACCCGGGTTCTTGGACGAAGTAATCTGTGGGGAGAGAATCCATCGCAATACCCAGAAAGCCAATCAAATCCACCAACATTCGGATTCTCGGAGCGAAAGATCTGCGTTGGCGAGATCTATCCTAAATCCAGGGGCACTGAAACCGCAAATGCTAGAGAGCTCGTACCGAAGATTCTGCATGGACAATCATCCCATAACCTTGACAGGCAACACAGGCCCACAAAAAAGTACCCGTACCCAGTGACCGGACCCACGTGTTCCTACGTAAGATCGTGCGCTGAGTTCGAAAATGACATCCAATTCCACCGCATACACCCAAATTTTTGGGGAAATTGGGAAAGAGAATTTCGAACCGGATTTCGGACTTTTGACCTAGGATTCTGAAAGAGGGAAAAATTTTGCGTCCGAATATAGACTTTCAAAATTTTTCATTTTTGATGGTATTTCAGATCCAGTATCAAGAGTACTCAATGTGGTATTCGTGGTGTAGAACTCAATGTGGTACTCGTAATCTGGAACTCGATGTGGTACTCGTGATACAGAACTCAATGTGGTACTCGTGATCCAGAACTCAATGTGGTACTCGTGATACAGAACTCAATGTCTCGCTCGTGTTCTGGAACTCAATGTGGTACTCGTGATCTAGACTCAATGTGATACTCGTTACACAGAACTCAATGCGGTACTCGTAATCTATAACTCATAATGGGACTCGTGATACAGAACTCAAAGTGGTACTCGTGATGCAGAACTCTATGTGGTAACCGGAATACAGAACTCAATGTAGTACTCGTGATACAGAACTCGATGTGGTACTCGTGTTTGAGAACTCAATGTGGTACTCGTGCTCTAGAATTCAATGTGATACTCGTTAAACAAAAATGAATGTGGTAATCGTGATCTAGAACTCAATGTGGCTCATGATCCAGGAATCAGTGTGGTACTCGTGATCTAGAAGCCAATGTGGTACTCGTGATCCAGAACCCAATGTGGTCCTCGTGATCTAGAACGCAATATGGTACTCATGATCTAGAACTCAATGCGTTACTCGTGATACAGAACTCAATGTGGTATTCGTGTTTGCAGAATCATTGTGGTACTCGTGATGACCTGAATGTGATATTCGTGATACAGAACTTGATACGGTACTCGTGTTTGGGAATTCAATATGGTACTCGTGATCCAGGAATCAGTGTGGTACTCGTGACCTAGAACTCAATGTGGTACTCGTGATACAAAACTCAATGTGGTACTCGTGATGCAGAACTCACTGTGGTACCCGTCATACAGAACTCAATGTAGTACTCGTGATACAGAACTCGATGTGGTACTCGTGTTTGAGAACTCAATGTGATAATCGTGCTCTAGAACTCAATGTGATACTCTTTAAACAAAACTGTATGTCGTAATCGTGATCTAGAACTCAATGTGGCTCGTAATCCAGGAATCAGTGTGGTACTCGTGATCTAGAACTCAATGTGGTGCTCGTGATCTAGAACTCAATATGATTCTCGTTATACAGAACTTAATGTGGTACTCGTGATCTATAATTCAATGTATTACTCGTGATGCAGAACACATTGTGGTACTCGAGATCCAGAGCTCATTGTGGTACTTGAGATCCAGAACTCAGTGTGGTACTCGAGATGCGGACGTGAATGTGGTACTCGTGTTTGGGAACTCAATGTATTACTCGTATTCAGAAACTCGAAGTGGTACTCGTGATTTAGAACTCAATGTGGTCCTCGTGATCCGGAATTCAATGCGGCCCGTGATCGAGAACCCAATGTGATACTCGTGATCTCGAACTCAGTACCACATTGAGTTCTAAATCACGAGTAGCACATTGAGTTCTCGATCACGAATACCACATTGAGTTCCAGATCATGATTACCACATTGAGTTCCAGATCACGAGTGCCACTCTTGATAGTGGATCAGAAATATCACGAATAATAGAAAATTTTGAAAGTCTATGTTTGGACGTAAAATATCCTCCTCTCCCATAATCCGAGGACAAATTCCCATTATCTGGTTTGAAAATTTTACCCTTCCCATTCTCTTCGAAAATTTCGGGCTGTCCGGTGGAAACTGATGTCGTTTTCGAATTCAGCACCCGGTTTCTGGAAGAAGTTCAGCCTCAAATCCTAGTGATGCGTTCTCATATTGCAGCTCATATCGTCGCCCCCGACGAAGAAAAACACGTCCCCATTTAAGAATGCATTGGGAGAACAATGGGAGGTGTTTTTCTTCTTCGGGGGTGACGATATGAAGTTAGCGATTTTTGGAACGGAACATGTATGATTCCCAAACTTGCAAGCTTGTTAAAGCTCAAACTAGGGAATCCTACAAAGAGAAATCAGTCGCGAAACTGCGGAAATCTTCGATACCGCAGGCTTTCAATCGCTTGGAACGGAAATTTTGACGGGAAAAAGAGTAAGACGAAAAATCAAGGGAAGTTAGAAGTTCACAAACGTACCAGCTATCCGTCCATTTGTCGAAGAGAATTAATTCTGAAATTGAATAAAGTCTCGGAATCTCAATTTCATAAGTGGTAAGACCGTTGCTCTTTCGGTAGATTGATTTTTCGATTTGTTGCCAATATTATCCATCCTATGGTCTCAACGGAAAGTCTCGAGCTCGTATTCCAAATGTATGCTTATTTGAAGAAATTCGTCAAATGAAATCACAAACTCACAGAAGAAGTTCTTGACGGCTGGCCTCATGTGACGGAACCTACTATTGAGATCTCAATGATATGTCTCATTGTCATTGTTGGTCCTGTTCAGCTGGTTATATACAGTTATAGAATGTGGTCCCCTTGCTTTATTCTTGAACCAATAGCCTTCAATGTATTTTTCACAAAACTTCATGAAGAAGTTCTTGAATTTGCTCTCGGCTTCTTCTTTGATAATCTTGAAAGTCCGCTCGATGTCGTCTGCTGGCAATAATGGTAGAGCCATCATCTTCCGTATTATTTCGAACTTTTCAGGCTCTTTTTCGGACATCCGGGGATAAGCAGCTCCATATTGAAGAGCAGCTATGCAGATAGCCTGTAAATACAACAACCACTTAGGATTACTGGAAAGAATAGTGGAAAACAGTGTTTGCGGGCCAAAAAGTTGTAGAAATGAGACAATAAATTTCTTGTACATTTTCAGCCTGACGAATTGAATCGAATATGAGGGGTTTCATGTGGAGTATAGGAGATGAATTTTACAGAAATTACGCATTCCCGTCGTTTTTGGGTGTTTCTCAGATTTTGAATTCAAAGAAGCTACCATAAGCCAGGAGTTTTTCTTCGTAGAGCAAATCTTGCCGAGAAAGCTAAAAGCGCCAATCAGAGATGATGATATTCATGTTTGATACATAGGCATTTGAAGATTTGCCGAGAATATTTCATCGTAAATATGAATACCCAAACGAGCGAATTTACATAGAGTGCTCCTGAACAAATTTTGTGAGATCCCGAGGAAGCTAAATCCTCAAGTGATGATAGGTGAAACACTTACTAAATTTAAACGTCACACATTCAATGGTACAGATAGTGATGTAACAAAACTAATGACTTGAAACAAGTACTTCTGCTCGTGAAGTGACTTCACACTGAAAAAGTTTTCTACTCTACATTCAGTCGAGATTCCGATTCACACGTTAGAATGAAATTTCGTCAAATTGTTCAATCTTGATGCGTTTTCAGTGTCAGTACACGAAAGGAACTGAAGATAGACTAGAATAAGACAAACATAGAAAAAACGATGTAGGCACCTTTGTCCAATGAAAAAAGCAACCCGAGTAAAAAGGAATCATATATGACCATATATGGCCATATCTCGTCATATATGGTCGTCCATATATGGTCATATATGGCCATATATAGTGTGGACATATATGGCCATATATAGCCATACATGGTCATGTATGATTATAGATGATCATGGAAGTATGAAGATTCTATTCGGTAGCTAGCTAGAGCGATTGAACTTGGCAAAAGGCTCACTTTGATCGGATTCGAAAGTAGGATATTAGCCCGGTCTCTGCGAGGGTCTCCGGTAGACCTTTTGTTGGTCCGTTGGAAATAGCGAGGTGACTGCACCACTGTGGAGATGGTATGTTCCTAAAAATTTTCGGCCCAAGGTAGACATTGTGCTTTTGTTCAAAGCGGAGCTATGCGTTTTTTAAATAATTAATTTCCGGTGTATGTCCGTCGTGCTCTAGTGCCAGGGTGCTCATTCTAAAACTTCTTCGGGGTAAAGTGAGATAACGTTGACATGGTCAATCTAGATTTGATCAAAATTGGCAAAGTTGAGGGAGAAAGGTCGATTTTTGTTGGAAAAGGGGTACAGTGAAAATTTTTCGCCAAGAACTCGAAAAACAACGCGCTTAATCAAACTATTATCTAAACACTTCTTTGTCTATCCTTGCAAGATCTTTCAATTTGTAGTCGAGTGTTTTTTCTTCAGAGATACGTTATTTCTGTGACATTGTCTTTGCAGCAAGCGTGAACGTTAGTTCCGTGGCTTGTGAGCTCGAGAATGATGCGTTTGACCAAAACTTCACTAGGATTTTGTTTTGTTCATCTCAAAGGTCTTTCAATTCAGGCTCATGTACTTTTTCCCGTGAGCGACGCATTTCTGAGATATTGACCTCACACTTGTGGTCGATAGAGGTCACGAACGTGTTTTGGAACATGATTACACTGTAAAAAACTTATAGTCAGTATTTCAAACACTGCTTGAAATTTGTCTACAAGCACTGTGCTTGAATCGATTTTTCAACCACGTGGTTGAAAAATCGGTTCAGCAATGAATTTCAAGCACGTGGTTGAAATCAAGTAACGCACCTGATTGACTGTCTTAACGTATTTCAGCATACATAAATTTCATACCAGCTCGAAGTCTGTACATCTATTCTGGCATCCAGTGGTCCTGCGAAAATCAACATTTAGCTATGTGATTCGATATTTTGGTATATTTCTCAACTGCAAATTTCGCCCAGGAATCATAGCCAATGACCAGGGTCTTAGTGATGCAGGTCACCGATTGGCCGAACGAATCGTACATGAGTTGATTATGTCGATGGCCCTGAGTAAAAAGGAACTATCTGAAAACGTAAGACTTGAAAGGAACTATCCAACAATTTTTGTGCAAGGAACTATCTAAAAATGTTCGCTCAAAAGGAACTATCTGGATATGTCTGATTTGAAAGGAACTATCGATACATTTTTGGCTAAAAGGAACTATCTGGGAATTTTTGTTTCAGAAAGGAACTATCGGTGAATTTCTGGTTCAAAAGGAACTATCTATAAATGTTTGGTTGAAAGGAACTATCTAAATTTGTCTGATTTAAAAGGAACTATCTGCAAGTTTTTGTGTCAGAAAGGGAGTATCTGTGAATTTCTGGTTTAAGAGTCACCAAAAATTTACAGATAGTTCCTTTTAAATCAGACAAATCCAGATAGTTCCTTTCAACTCTCACGATTCCGGATAGTTTCTTTCAGCCAAAAATTTATAGATAGTTCCTTCCTCAAACATAAATTTTCTGATAGTTCCTTTCAAATCAGACAAATCCAGATAGATCATTTTAAGCAAACATTTTTTAGATAGTTCCTTTTACAATTTATAGATAGTTCTTTTTACAGATACTTAGATAGTTCCTTTCAACCAAAAACTTTCAGATAGTTCCTTTCAAACCAGACAAATTCAGATACTTCCTATCAAGTGAACAAATTTAGATAGTTCCTTTTACAGACATTTTTGGATAGTTCCCTTCAAGTATTACGGTTTCAGATTGTTCCTTTTTACTCTGAGCCATCGGTGTGTAGATGTACCACGACCTACAAGAGCATACAATTCATGAATTGTGTAAAACCGGAGAAATGAATTATGAGTTGTATGGCTTTCAATTTCGAAGTTAGATTCTCTAGTGACCACGTGCGATATTTTTCGTTTCGAACTGTTATTAAGAATATGTTACTGATCATGAATTTCAGAGCCTATCAAATACTTTTCAAGATTCCTGGTAATCGATTGTTCTCTAGCTGCACATTGGAAAAAATGTGCAAATTATTTTCTGAAAATCCGCGTACCTGAATTAGTTCTTATTTTGTTGACACTTACTAATAATATATGTTTTGTTTATATCCAAAAGCTTTCAATTTTCCATCCACTGTCTCCCCTGGCATCCCTAAACTTCCTCGCTCAAGCATACAATTCATGGTGTATACTCGTGGTACATACGTTGGATCAGGTTGAAGAAACATTTGCGTATCCATAAGTCGAATGATTTTTTCCACTCGATATCCTATACTATTTTATTGATATGGCACTAAATATCGAAGAAGTTGCCAGAGGTATTTCGATAGTTACCTAAGGAGTTCCATCGATATTCCTTATATTCGAAAAGTTATTGACATCGTCAGTATATTGCCTTAGACGCGGAAAATCTAGAGGAGGGCACAGTCTCCTCGATATTTTTTTTTATATATCAAAATTCTTACACCCTCATAACAATGATCGTAGTTTTGTGTTTTGCATGTATATTCTATCAAAGCTATAAAGAATCAATATTCTCGGCCGTCCACATTTCAATTATGATTATTGGGTTTCATTCATGTTGGTTGAATTTCAACCACCTGTTTGAATTTGGATTCAATTACGGTGGTTGTACTTCAACCACGCTCTCTTGTATTCAACCACCGTGGCTGGAAATTTTGGTTGAAATTCATGCACGTGAATACAGTGTACGAAATATTGTACTGAACCGAGATGTGTGGCATGAACCTTTTTGTATTCACCTCTTCAAGATCTTTCAATTTGTATCCAGATGTTTTTCTTAAGGAATGCTTCCTTCCTGACATATATGCCTTGCAGCATGTCGAACCAGTTGTCCCGAACCTGCCTCGGCGTTTAACTCGCCGCGAAAATGGTGCGCTTGATGAAAATTTTACAAGAACACTCTTCTGTTCATCTCGGGAAGATCTTTCAACTCTTATTTGAGTGTTTACATCGGACTCTTGTACCCTGCAGTACAAGAGTCCAATAATGCGTAGGAAAAATGTCCAGTAGTCATGCGATCAAAATTATCTAATGCAGATCTAAATTTGATTCATCCCGGATGTGAACCGCTTAAACGATAAGAATCCCTAACAGATTCGGGTGGTGCTTATTCATTTTAGACATTTCATCGCCCAAATTTCGGTTACAAAGTTTGAGAAAACTTTTTATCATAGGTGGTTCAGAGATTATGGGCACGAGTTAAATGGATATCTCGTAGCTGGAGAAGGAAGAGAATATGAAAAATTGTAGCTTTGACTGCTTCCTCACGAGATCAAAATTCTATAAAGTGGGTGGGTCTTTCGAAATTTACAAAGGTGAACCTACTAAAAATTAGGAATGCTAAGCAGATTCGAATACTGCTTATGAGTTCCCAACTTTTCCTCAACCAGAATCTGAACAGGAAGTATACAGATAATAGGCACGAGTCAGAACCGTATCTTAATGAATAATTGCACGAAAAATTATGGCTTCGACTGTTCAGTTATGCTATCAAAATTCTCGAAGGTGGTCAAGTTCTTGGAAAATTCCATACACTGACCTCTCAGAAATTGGTGATACCGAGCAGATTTGAGTTTTGCTGTCTGAGTCTAAATGTTCTATCAGTTTAAATTTGATTACGAAGTTCGTAAACATTCGCATTGAAGGTAAAATTATGAAGAATTGAACCAGTATCCGATAGCTGGGAGATGCAAAAATGTTTGAAAAATCGTGGGTATGAATGATCAAACCATAATATCAAAATTCTTGTAAGTGAGTGAGCTCTCCTCAAATTCCGCACTCGGATATAACATGACGATTTTCGATAGGTTTACGTGTGGAATTCTTCAAAAACCTTTGCGCTCCTCTGAAAATAGTGATCTCATTGCGGGGCCGTCAGAATCATAATCTACGAATAATTGTCTACTCACCAGGTACGGGTTACTGTTGCGACTAGATTTCACCATTCATTGTGTTGCTAACTCATCTCAGACTTTTTAGTCAGATTTTAGCTGACAGGACTTCCATAACCAAATGTAAAATCGAATCTGCTTGTTGACACCATTCTCTAGTAGAGTCACGTTTGGAATTCACGCAAAACCCACCCATTCTTCAGAAATTTGATCCCATAGATGAGCAATCAAAGCTAAAATTCTTTTCAAACATTTTCGCATCCCCCAGCTACTGGGTACCGGTTCAATTCGTGTTTACAATGCACCTTCAATGCAAACTCTCCCAAACTTTGTATTCAAATTTAAGCTGACAGAACTTTGAAACTCAAACAGCAAAACTCGAATCTGCTTGGTATTACCAATTTCTGAGAGGTTCGTGTATGGAATTTTCCAAGAACTCAACCACTTTCAAGAACTTTGATCTCATAACTGAACAGTTGAATCTACAATTTTTCGTGTATTTATCCACGTCTCTATTATGAGATACTGTTCTGACCCTGTCTATTATCTGTCTATCCATGATGCAAACTTGTTTCGGCCTTCCTGTTCAGATTTTGGTTGAGAAAATGTTGAGAACCTAAAAGCAGTATCCGAATCCGCTTGGCATTACCGCTCCCTAGGGGCCGTCCACAAAAGACGTCCGCAGGTTTTTGATGGATTTTGAACCCCTCCCCCCCCCCTTTGTCGCACCGTGTCACATATCATTCGACCCCCCCCCCCCTAAAAAGATGTCACAAATTTCATCTACCCCCCCTTTTCTGGTGAGAATTTTGATTTGAATAATATCTGGGTATTCAAACGCTTGTACACTGACAATTCACGAGATACATGATTCGAACGATGAGTTTAATAATTTCCTCAGAGCATTTACATATGTATAACATATATCTTTGGAAGAGAAGACAGGAAGGCATAATTCATCCACAATGCTTAATTAGCCATGATAAAATTCTGTTCTCGTCAACTCATTTAAAAATTTAACAACATACACAAAGAAAAGAAATATTTCAATATGGAAAAAATCAGTTCAATCTTGAACATATTTATTGAGAATTTCATCTGATTAATTAAAATTCAAAATAATATATTCAGATGATCGTTACAACTCTCACAAACTCGGGTATGCGATTCACCGTGTTTGTAATCAAACGAGGCAATACAGGAGCGCACAAAGCTTGAATCTTGCCTCAAGCTGCCTTCACATAGTCGAATCGTGACGTTCACGCCAAATTTGAAATATTTCCACTGGTGATTGATATCAAAACTTGACCGAGAATCGACAAAAATCCTTAAATATGGATAACTTTCATAGGACGTCACAATGCATCGACCCCCCTCTCCACCACGTCCTCAAGTGTCACAATTACGATACCCCCCCCCTCTCAAGTGCGGAAGTCTTTTGTGGGTGGCCCCTATGATACAAAATTTTCTCAAACTTTGCAGTCAGAATTTGGGTGATCAAATGTCTAAAATTAAAATCCATCACCTGAATCTGCTAGGCATTACTATTGTCTTAGAGGTTTGAATGCGGGATTGTGCAAATTCCGATCTACATTAGAGAAATTTGATCGCATGAACTACCACGCAGTTTTTCACGCATCGTTGGACTCTTGTACTGCGAGCTATAAGAGTCCAACAAGCCGATCGATGGACATTTCCACTCGATCACGAGTTTTCATTGTAAATTCTGAGGCTGGATAATCTGTAAAAGAAGATTGGCTAAGCCCCAAAACAATAACAAGAGCATATGGCATTCCAAAACATAACATCACTCGACACGTGGTACACTCGGCGTCAATGGATACTTTCCAGAACACTGAAAGAACACGCGACCCTAGATTAGAAATGTACGGGTGGGTTGCGTGTTCTGGAAAATATTCATTGACGCCGAGTGTACATCGCAAAGAAAAAGAATGCCAAAGAATGTTCACTACAGTGTCCCTCATTTTTCAGCTTTTTTTACTCTTACGAGCGCGCCCTAGATCGTTTCTTTATGACCAATGAATGAGAAACCCACTTCTATATACACCGAAAAAAAATTTTCAACCGTGCCGTCACGAGCCGACATTTTTCAAAAAAAGATGTCGAAAACACTGAAAATTCCACTGGTCCCAACATGTTTGAGCCTCACGCTAGAACGCCATTGAGGTTCTTAAGTACCCAAATACATCATTTCCGTCGTGAAAATTGCTGCTGGATTTTGATTCAAACTGATATTGATGATTAACTGTGACCTAGATCCGAAAAATGGTAATCTTTGCCAACAAAACCTCGTTTCTGATTATTTTTCCTCGTTCCCTCTCTTACCTGCTATTCAATGATTTACAAAAGCTCTCCAAAATACCTTCTCACATGTGAAACTTCACGGAAACCCAAGTGCCGACCCCAGATCTGCGGTAAAAAGTAAAAATTCACACACTGGAAAGTTTTTGGTGAAGTTTTCTGCTCTGGACAAACGGGTACAAATTTATCCTGGATTTTGGGTAAACCAGCACCTCGGACAGAGCGTGGTATAATCTCGGACTGGGCACTCAGAGTGCCCAGGTGGGAAGTATCCGTGCTTGGGCCGAGGTGCTGATTTATTCAGATTCCAGTATAGATTTGAGCCCATTTTTACAGAATAGCGAACCAACAAAAACTTTTCAGTGCACTGAAGAAGTTTTCGAATGAGCACCCTGGCACTGGAGCACGGGGGACATACACCGGAAATTAATTATTCAAAAAACGCATAGCTCCGCTTAGAACAAAAACACAATGTCCACCTTGGGCCGAAAATTTTTAGGAACATACCATCTCCACATTGGTGCAGTCACCTCGCTATTTCTAACAGACCAACAAAAGGTCTACTGGAGACCCTCGCAGAGACCGGGCTAATATCCAACTTTCGAATCCGATCAAAGTGAGCCCTCTGCCACGTTCAATCGCCCTAGCCAGCTATTAAATAGAGTCGTTATACTTCCATAATCACGCGAGGTAAGTGTACCCAGCTTGGCCCCTTTAAAGGATTTTCTCAACAACCCTAGTCTACTTCAATTTTTTCAACGTACTTTAGCTCATTTCAAAGCTCGTCTCAAGACCTTCAAAATGAGTTGAAGTACGTCTATTTGACTAAACAGCCGAGCTATCACAATTTTTCCAAAAAGTGATTTCTGAGATTTTGCAGAAGTGTGTATTCAACTTGGCCCCATCATCTAAAACAATGTCAATCGGCGATGAAGTGCACAAAATCATTTCTATCCATTTTCATCACCGTGGTATCACATTCGAAGCTTTTCGCCAGTCTAAAACACTCTTCCTGAAGTATTTCGCCACGATGGACACGTTCTGAGTGGTGGAAAGTGGTGAGTCGTACTACACGCATTTTCGAGATAACCATAGGAAGACGTGTTGGGTATACTCCGATGTTAGCCTTCTCGTTCATCGAATCATCTCCGTGTTTTGCACATAAAGTAGCTCCAGATTGGACTCTTGCATTTTTGAAAAGCGTATTTTGGAGGTCTTGCGACAAAGAATCGAATGCGTCGAAGTACGTTGAGATTGGTTTGACCCAAAAAATTTGGCACCGGTATTACTGAACGCAAATTTCTCGATGATTCTTCAGCTTTTCAAACATGGAAAATGGGAAAACCACTCTAAGTTATCTGGGGAACGCAGAAATGAATGAGGGTGGACCTGAGCCACTTATCTTCTCATATTCTTAATCAACGAACATTGCGCGAAAAATTGCGCGAAGGTCAACGAGTACCCAGTGGTGAGATTGGCAAATGCGGGTTCCAATCGGGTACACTCATACCTTATAATCATACATAACCATATATGGCTATATATGGCCATATATGTCCACACTATATATGGCCTTATATGACCATATATGGCCATATATGGCCTTATATGTCCACACTATATATGGCCATATATGACCATATATGGATGACCATATATGACCATATATGGCCATATATGGTCATATATGATTCCTTTTTACTCGGGGAGCGCTCAGCGTGACGTTGGGACCGAAGACTTCCGTAAGCGCAGTTTGCTCCGCGATTTCATAATCAGTCATGATTTGCACTGGCTAGAAGCCTAGGAGTTCCTTGACCACTTTGAAAACTTCGACATATGCCTCAGTCTCCTTGGTAGGCATGTTGATCCAAATTACCGGAAAAGCCTACAAAATACAGTGATGGTGACTATCAATCTAGAAAGCAGACGCAAATCCCACGTTTGGATCGTTTGAAAACCTCTTACATGGGAATGCAAACATGAGCTAATACTTACATGAAGAGTTCGAAATTGTGGTCAGATAGACTCGTATGAGAATTATACAAGAGAATTAGAAGATTTTATAAGATATAGATCTTTTGCTCATTTCAAGTGAGTCTCGAATAGAAAGATGTGAAGAGCGCAAGTCACAACATTCATCAAGTCGGGAGCAATTGTGGAAGTGAATCGATCGATGGATTGATTGATTGATGGATTGATTGAGTAACTGAGCACTCGATTGAACGAACAATCGATTGGACGCATCGACGTGAATTAATAATACTGAAATGTTCACAGAGTAAAGGAAGATTAAACGTCAATTTCACTGACTTGGTTTTGGATATTCACCTTGTCATAAGCTCGTACCATCACAGTCAGCAGTTGACGCAAACCATGGATTCGCATTCTGCTAGCAAAAGTAGCATCAATGTGTACAATGAGACCGCCATCAACCAATTTCAGGAAAGTCCGATCGACAAAAATTATGTAAGGCAAGTTGATGCCTTTAGCATTCTCTACCCATACGGTGATGGTCTCAAATTTCACGGTTGGTGCGAGACCGTCGATGTCTTCGAGGATCAAGAGCGATCTCTTGGCATCTTCGGTTTGGAGAGCCTCGTGCAGTTGATGCATATCTTTGACTTTGCAATTCCAAGCCCTTTGCTTTTGTCGACGATGGTAGTACATATTCTTTCGGACATTGGGTTCATACGGCATAAAATGAGCCACATCCATGAATCTAAGATGAATTATTTTTAGTTTGATGGTGTTCATCGAAAAAATATTCATCATAAATCTTTATCAGTTGTCTGTCACAGAGGAATTGATGAGTTATTATTAATTCAGGAGAGAATATTTTTGAACTTCAAAATTAAGACATGAGAGTCTGTTGAGGCGTACACGAAATTGGAGATAGTGCTCGTGAAATGGATTGTGATTCATGAAACAAGATCAAGAAAAGGGAATACAACAGCTTATGAGTAGGGATTGACAAGTAACTCATTTGAAAAAAAATTTGTGAGGATACGACTGATATTCCTCCAGCACTATTCAGCACACAAACACTATGATCTCACTAAGGCATATAAATGAGAAATTTGAAAAACGACAAGGGTCCTTGACAACTCTCCAAGAAATGAGATCTCAACAAAATTGAATTTTTTCCATTCTGTATCATGAAATGAGTAAGTAGTCCGGTCCAAACGAGCTGATATGCATGGGCATAGTTAATGTGCAAGCAGCGGGTATCCTGGCTCATCATTTTCAGAAGAAATGAATCAACATCTGTACTCGAAAGGTGGAAATCGCATCGCACTCCTCTGCTTCGTTACGTCAGAATTGTAGTTTCAGAAGAGTATTTAAAGGGTAACACGGGCCCAATATTTGAAAAAAGGCCTTTCCTCTAAACGGGGAAAAACATAGAACGATGTAAACTGTCGCACTGAGTCCGGAAATCACATAAGTTTTCCCGGACACACCCGAATGAAATTCACGAAAAAAATCAGTAGAGTGAATAGAAAGTTACATGGGTGTGAATCGATCCACATTCAATGAAGAAATGGGATATTACTTGGGTACAAATTGATTGTAGATTTCTTTTAGTAGGCCAGATTCTGTTCTTGCAGCTTCACACAGAGCCTGATGAAATTCCCTTCTTGGACAAAGATCTAGCATACGAATGCAATCATGAGGGCTCGTCATTACTACCCTTCCATCGCTGTATTTGATGATTCGACCTTTACAATGTGGCGTCGTGAGTTCGTCAATACTTTTGGACCTGTTCCCGTGGCTCTTCATACACGAAAGATGCCTCAGGGAGAAAGATGACATCACAAAGTGACTTTGTGCGATACTCTGAATTGAAATTCAGTGAAATTCCAATTATATATTAGAAACTCGAAGAAACGTCCGGAGTCACTAGATTTTCTCCCACCCCTATACCTTACGATAATCTGTGAGAGCGTCGCGCGCGTGTGTGAGTGTGTGTTTTTTTCGTGTTAGTGTTTTTCACCTCGATTTTCATTATTAGAGGCAGCCCAGGACACTCTTACAGCGCTCGAATGACATTGTCATTGCGATCTAACTACGTGCAGTCACCGGCTCTTAATGAAAACGTCATAGGTGATTTGTGAGTTGTGTAAGTATATATATGTACCGTGATGGTGAATATGTGTTCATTTGTATTATCGAATGAAATATTGATCTATATTATTATATCTATATTATTATATATTGGAGAATTATCAAGCAGATTGTTGGAATTGTGTTGATGAGTGTGTTTGTTGTAATATTGAGCATGTTTGTTTGATGATTATTTGTTGGTTTTTTTTGTCATTTTTTTGTATACGTTGAGTCATATTATATTTATGTAATAGAAAATTTACTCTGTTTATCAAAAATTTACTCTATTTATCAATAGGAAGAAACATTGTGAATTATATATATATAAACTATGATAGTTGCATATTATATATTTTTGTCCAAGTTCGTCTGTTTTGTCTTAATTTTATATCATCTACTAATATTAATTTTTCTGATTTGAATTATTTTTGAATTGGAATATTTGTCTTCTGAGTATTGAGATTTGGATGAAGTTTTATTTATACATGAAATGAAGAATGATTTTATATTGAAGGAGATCTGTCATGTCTCTCTGTGCGTTATCTTTGTGCGCTTCAGGCTCTATTACGTATGTATACAAAATCTTCGATGATGTATGGTTACGCTAGAGTATCCGCTAACACAAAGATATGTCCGTCGTCAGAGTTTACACCAATGAATTGCCGCCCAATATGTCTAACTCCGTCTCAAGATCGAAATTAATGACGATTTGTCCCTTATATTAGACATAAGTTTGGCAATTCATTTGAATAAATGATTTTATGTAAATTTTGAATACCTATCAAATTTAATTTTGATGATTTGAGTTAAATGATTGAGATAAATGATTTGATATGATTATTAAAGAATCATCAAGCATGATTCAAATGATTTGTTTCCCGGATAAATTTGATAAAGTATATGCAATAATCCTATTGAACTTATATCGTCGGTGGAGAATGAATTGACTCGGGGGAGAGAAATAGGGGTTTCCCTCCATTTCTTAGGTTTTTTTTATTTCTGATGAATTATGTGATATACATATTCTTAATGGATATACATTATTTTGAAATAGATGAGATGATGGTTAAATATTGCTTCTTTCTCTGTTCTCTCCTTATCCTATTATTTTTATTTGATATTGTATATATATGATTGTTGATATTTATTATAATATGATATTGAAAATTATATTATATAAATTATAACTATATTTTTTTAATCATCATTACTGTTATTATTTTTCATTGTACGATGTTATTTTCCTATACTATATGAGGGTTTCCACGGAACTTTTAACTTTTGTGTTACTGCAGTGTTCCAGGAGTATTTTGAACTATTCGGAGTGCGCAGGAGTGGCATTTTATAGTATCTGGCATCATTCAATATGGACTACATTTTTTTTGTTGAAATGCATCCTGATTTGTCAATAGCAGACCGCACAAGATGATTTTTGGGTAGTTTACAAACGTACCAACGCGATTTTTTTAATTGATAAGGCTGTAACTAAAATACCTATGCCTCAACTACTTCGGTGGAATGATATATCCATCTACTAATCTCATATTTTGAGAAAATCTTTGATTCAGAGGTGTGCGCTGATTTGGCTATGACATTAGCTCTCATTCATCGATGTAACCGAGTTTTGTGGGAAAACTTTCTCTGGCTATTGTTTACAAAAATGATGAAATACCTTGTGCGAAACGGAGAATTCAGCAATGAGTTTTCGAAGTTGAAAAAAAGACGAATCGAATCCCGATTGGTTTGTGAGTGTGCGCTGATCCGGACAAATTTTATAAAGCTTCAAAGCTCATAAAGTTATCGCGCCACTGGCTTTGAAAATGATCATGTTTTGATGTCATACTCAGGAGACGCGAAGCACAGGGTTGGGACGTTGTGCTCTTTTTTCTTCATCACAAAAAGGATATAACCGCAATGTTTTGAGTTGCAATTTTCGATCGGTATTTCTGTGAAGAGCTGAGGAGAAATATTTGAATCCGGATGGTAAGCTAAATAAGCCTCTAAATGTGATGGTATCGCGATTTTCTTGACTTTTACATAGTATACGGCTGAAATATGAACAAAATAACACCACAGTGTATTCTAGAAATTGAGATGAGACTCGTAGCTCTTGGCTCGATTTTGGAAATTTACATCGAATTTCGGAGAAATCGATGAGAAAATTCATTTTAAAGTCAAGTCAGGCAAAATATAATCTGTATCAATCGTCTAGACAATGTTTTGAATCGAATCCATTCGATTACAGTTGATTTACAAATGATCCGAGATTGAAATTCCGTAATTGTCGTTGTGAACCAGATACCTCGGCTTGGAAGCGAATGGCACCACTTTTTTCACATGTTTTCAAGGTCTAAGAATCACATGAAACCCATTTCAAACGTGTGCGATGAGGAAATTTTTTTTTTATTCCAGAGGGTCAATAGTTGAAAGTTCCCATGGAAACCCTCATATATATAAATATATTATGATTTGAATGAATTTTTGTCTCGATCGATATGAATGATCGAGACTTTATCGCTCGCAGGAATCAAATGTAAATGTAAATATATCATGATTATATTATTACCTATCGTTGATTCGACAAATTCTATTATTTGGCTTACTTGATTCTTGGATTTTTAGATCTGTACCTTTAGTGGGAGCTGCATAAGAGATGTCGTGTTTACGATGAGTGCTGTGGGATGGATTAATGTAGAATTTAATATTATTTTAGGGATTGAAATATTCTATGTGTATATATGTTGTATGTATGTGTTAAGTGTATGTGTGTATGTATTTGATTGTGTGCGCCTGTGTTTGTCTATGTGTGTTTCTGTTAATGTTTTGTTTAGATATGGGTCCAGTCTTACCATTTTTATTGTTTTATTAATTATTATTTATTATTGCTTACCAGTGCAGCTTATTAAATATTCCTTGACCCCGCTTTTTCCTAGGTTAAACTTGAAGTTCTTACTCTGGATCACTTTGGTGCGCCGTCATCCTCCTCCTGTCACAGGTTGAGCATGACTGACGCACTATGTATTTTAACTTTATTATGTGGTCTCACCCAGCGACCTTTGATGGCTTGTGTAGGTCCTGTGTGACTATATATAGTAAATATAGCACATTGTAGCCATTTTAAGCACTTTCTTATTAAATTTTCCCAAGGTGTGGATTTGAGATACACTGTGGGGCTTTAATTGCCTGTCCCTGAGGAGGGGGATTTTGGCTTGGTTTATGCTTTTTAATGGGTGTCCCAAAGTGGGAGTTTCATGTCTGCTCTGCTGAGGGCCGCAGAATGGGAATTTTTGAAATTTTTATGGAAAAAATGAAATGGAAAAATCTATTCTTATATTTTTGTTTTGCAGAAGTCGCAAAAAATATTTTCAATTTTTAATGATTTCAGATGTTTGAGCCATAAAATTGAGTTGAATCTGATATCCTATACTAAGATTTTCGGGATATTAAGCCCTTGCCCCATAGTGGGAATTTTCTAATAAAAATTTTGAAAAAAGTGAATAGGAAAAATCGATTTTTAATATTTTTGTTTTGCAGAAGTCGAACAAAAATTAAAATTCTTGACTCGATGTTCAGGTTATACGTGTATTAATGGCTAAAATCTAGGTGCATCTTATGCTTAATTTCTCTCTGGCCCAAGAGAGCAATGATTTTAACGTTAAAATAGGCCTTTTTTAGTGAATAATTACTAGGTTTTTAAAGCATTTACCCCTTTGCTGCACTGGCATGCAAATGCAATGTTTGTTTTTTGTATGATTTTGTTTGATTTTATGTTTGTTAATAAATGTTTTATTTAATGTTTTATGAATAATATTCATATTTTTGAATTTCATGAAATCTACATACCTGTGATAGTCATTGATGTTGAATTTTGCATCTTTTTCTTCATTGATGTAAATAGTCTTGTGGCTTCTAATAGTTTATAGTGATAGAGACACTCTTCGTTGTGACCTTGAGGATGAGTTGTATGTGGAGCGTTGTGTTTTTGATCAACTCTGGGAAATTAATGATTAAATCATTTGAGAATTTTATGTAATGGTTTATATTATTTTAGGGATTAAAATATTCTATGTGTATATGTGTTGTATGTATGTGTTAAGTGTATGTGTGTATGTATTGAATTGTGTGCGCCTGTGTTTGTCTATGTGTGTTTCTGTTAATGTTTTGTTTAGATATGGGTCCAGTCTTACCATTTTTATTGTTTTATTAATTATTATTTATTATTGCTTACCAGTGCAGCTTATTAAATATTCCTTGACCCCGCTTTTTCCTAGGTTAAACTTGAAGTTCTTACTCTGGATCACTTTGGTGCGCCGTCATCCTCCTCCTGTCACAGGTTGAGCATGACTGACGCACTATGTATTTTAACTTTATTATGTGGTCTCACCCAGCGACCTTTGATGGCTTGTGTAGGTCCTGTGTGACTATATATAGTAAATATAGCACATTGTAGCCATTTTAAGCACTTTCTTATTAAATTTTCCCAAGGTGTGGATTTGAGATACACTGTGGGGCTTTAATTGCCTGTCCCTGAGGGGGATTTTGGCTTGGTTTATGCTTTTTAATGGGTGTCCCAAAGTGGGAGTTTCATGTCTGCTCTGCTGAGGGCCGCAGAATGGGAATTTTTGAAATTTTTATGGAAAAAATGAATTGGAAAAATCTATTCTTATATTTTTGTTTTGCAGAAGTCGCAAAAAATATTTTCAATTTTTAATGATTTCAGATGTTTGAGCCATAAAATTGAGTTGAATCTGATATCCTATACTAAGATTTTCGGGATATTAAGCCCTTGCCCCATAGTGGGAATTTTTTAATAAAAATTTTGAAAAAAGTGAATAGGAAAAATTGATTTTTAATATTTTTGTTTTGCAGAAGTCGCACAAAAATGAAAATTCTTGACTCGATGTTCAGGTTATACCTGTATTAATGGCTAAAATCTAGGTGCATTTTATGCTTAATTTCTCTCTGGCCCAAGAGTGCAATGATTTTAACGTTAAAATAGGCCTTTTTTAGTGAATAATTACTAGGTTCTTAAAGCATTTACCCCTTTGCTGCACTGGCATGCAAATGCAATGTTTGTTTTTCGTATGATTTTGTTTGATTTTATGTTTGTTAATAAATGTTTCATTTAATGTTTTATGAATAATATTTATATTTTTGAATTTCATGAAATCTACATACCTGTGATAGTCATTGATGTTGAATTTTGCATCTTTTTCTTCATTGATGTAAACAGTCTTGTGGCTTCTAATAGTTTATAGTGATAGGGACACTCTTCGTTGTGACCTTGAGGATGAGTTGTATGTGGAGCGTTGTGTTCTTGATCAACTCTGGGAAATTAATGATTCAATCATTTGAGAATTTTAAGTAATGGTATATATTATTTTAGGGATTAAAATATCCTATGTGTATATGTGTTGTATGTATGTGTTAAGTGTATGTGTGTATGTATTTGATTGTGTGCGCCTGTGTTTGTCTATGTGTGTGTCTGTTAATGTTCATGTTTGTTTGTTTTTTGTATGATTTTGTTTGATTCTATGTTTGTTAATAAATGTTTTATTTAATGTTTTATGAATAATATTTATATTTTTGAATGTCATGAAATCTACATACCTGTGATAGTCATTGATGTTGAATTTTGCATCTTTTTTTTCATTAATGGAAATAGTCTTGTGGTTCCTAATTGTTTATAGTGATTGAGACACTCTTCGTTGTGACCTTGAGGATGAGTTGTATGTGGAGCGTTGTGTTCTTGATCAACTCTGGGAAATTAATGATTAAATCATTTGAGAATCTTAAGTAATGGTATAATTTTGTGTATGTAAGTGTTGTGTATGGGTGTTAAGTACACGAGTGTATGTTTCGTTTGTGCATGTGTGTTTTTGCTGTATCTTTGATAATAAATTATATGTTCCATTTGAATAAAAATAATTTTTTAATGTGTATTGGTGTTGAGTATATGAGTGTTTGTATTTCTTTATTCAATATTAGATAATTTTTTATGTTGGACTTTACAATTTGGGTGAGCGTAATTGTTTGATGTGTTTGTGTAATGTGGTTGATAGTCTGATTGTGTGTGCTTAGTGTATGTGTTTTATTTTTTTATCATTTAATATATATTTCATTATAATTGTTTCAATTCATGATAGTAGTGATATAATTATGTAATAACTTACCAGTGCAGTTTTCCACGATGATTTTTTTTGTATGCGAATCCCGGAGTGGCTCTTTGCTTTGTACATAAGTTGAGAAATGTCAGTGCGTAGTGCTCAGGTGCTCGCTATCACGCTGTGATTAGATGTTTCTAGAGTGGCTTGTCCTGAAGAAGTAAACGTGGGGGGTTCTTAGATGAGTGTTAATTTGGTGAGTGCTGTGTTAGGATATCTGTTGAAGAAACATATTTACAGAATATGTAATTATATGGTTAATAATTAGTTCATTATAATTGTTTTAATTATATAGTAGTAAAGGAGTGAATATTGTAATTACTTACCAGTATTTTTTTATGATGATTTTTAAATGTTCTCGTATCCTAGGGTGACCTCTCGATTTTTTGAAGCGCTATTGATATCACTTTATGATGCTTTAAACTGGGCTGGCGCCGCTTGGTGTTTTTGCTTTGTGATATCTGCTTTTAACTCCTTTATTGGTTTCTATAATGTTTGAAGTACTTCTCGAGTGTATTGTAAGAAACTCCTATCGACTGAATTGTGTCAAACTTACTATTTCTTTTCATAATGGTCGATGTTGTGTGTTGACGTTTGTTGGGTGTGTTGTCGTGTGTGGTGATTATAGTGTTTATGTTGTGTGTGTGGAGTGGAAGATAATATGAAATGGAATGAATTTTTATGAGGACGTTTTATCATGAAAGAAGTAGGGAAGATGGAATGGAAGTAATGTAGGAGATCATATCAATATAGATATTAGAATTGTCATTATGAAATTGGAAGAAAACAATACTGGATTATATAAATATATTTTTCTCTATACTATGGGGTTGAGATTGTCATTTTGAAATGTCGTAATCAATGATTTTCATATAATGATCATTGAGTGCAATGATAATTCGTTTATTAAGAAAATTTGAAATTACTTGAAAATTGCTTGAGTATCATAGAAATAGAGAGTTGATTTCGCAAGTTCGCTGTAGGCGGCGTTAGCGTTCTACATAGATGGTTTTTGTATGGTAAGCAAATTGTTGTGATGGATATATGTGAGGTGTTTTTCAAATATCTTTAAATTTTCTTGAAGTATCTCTAATTTTAGTGATGATCAAGTGGTATAATGGAAGAAGTAGGAAAAATGAAATAGAAGTGATTTGGAAGCTTATATCAATATGGATATTGGAATGGAATTTGAAGTAGGTATAAAACAATATTGGATATATATATATATATATATATATATATATATATATATATATATATATTCCTCTCTGCATTACAGGGTTGAGACTGTCATTTTTCATTTGGATTCAAACTCAATAGCATAATATTTATAATTATACTTAATTTGAATTTACGACAAAAATTGGATATAGAATGAAAATTATCATAACTCTGTAAATAGAATTGAATTGTAATTCTTCTGTGAATTTGATTCGAATGAAATGCCTGCATTAGAATATTTTGTATATTTCTAATATTGAATGGTTTATATCTAAAGTAATTTTATATAGATTCTCTTTATATTTGTGAATACCTTTATATTTGTTATCATGATGAATTAGACTAATAGGGTAATAGATTTGAGATTGACTATATTATGACTGATTAATAGAATACTTCGGGATATACAATGTTTGTCGTATAAGTTATTATTTCTCTTTTCCCTGTGTCATGATTTTCTATTGATTGTGTATTTAAAGCATTATTCTCTAATTTTATTTTCAAATTTGTGTCAGAAGTTACTCTCGATATTGCGACATATAATTGACCATGAGCGAAAACTGGAATTGGTAGATATACACCTGCTTTATCAAATGATTGTCCTTGTGATTTATTTATTGTCATTGCAAATGCTAATCTCATGGGAAATTGTCATCTTGACATTTTGTAAGGTAGATCGTTTTCTTTTGGTTTATTATCAATTCGTGGTATAAACACTATTGAGTTTTTATTTTTTCCATTCAATATTTTGGCGCATATCATATATTGTTTGATATTGATGATAATTAGTCTTGTACCATTACATAATCCTTCTGATGGACTAAAGTTTACTAATAATATTATTATAGCTCCTATTTTTAATCGAAGTTCAAATGGAGGTAGACCGTTTGGTGTTATTGAATTGAGATAGTCGATTGGGATCATGAAATTATCATCATTTGGATCATCTGTATCTTCTACTGAATCTATACTGTAATGAATTGACATTGGTTCATTTATTCTTTCGATAATTTTATCGTTTATTTCCATAACATCTACATTCCTTGGTGTTAAAATAATTCTTTCTCTTGTTTGATCATTGGAGGGATCTATATTTTCACAAAATATCTCAGTAATTAAATCGCCTGATGATGAATAATTTTTTGGAATTATTCTGAGATTGTTTTCAATTTCATGTTTGGTACAATTTTTATTCTCTCCTATATCTAATAGCCATTTTTTGAAATCCATTTGGTCTTTCGATACTCTTAAATTATCTTTTAATGTATATTTTTTGAAAAGATTCCATAGTTTACTTCGATTTACACATATTTCTAATATTTGTGTTCTTGTACCATATTTAATTATTGGTAATATTTGTCTAAAATCTCCTGCAGTTATGATTATTATGCCTCCGAATGGTTTATCATTTTGGTGGAGATCTCTCAAGAATTTATCTAATGATCCGAAAGCAAATTTATTTGCCATTGAAATTTCATCCCATATAATGATTTTATATGTTAAAAACAATTTTCCCAATGGTGAATTTACAGTTATATTACATGTTGAGATCTCGTTGAGATCTAATGGTAATTTTAATGCCGATGTTACAGTTCTCCCATTCGTAAGTAAATTTGCTGCGAGACCTGTCCATGCTATAGGTAATACAGGTATATTTTCTTGGAGACATTTCTTTATTATTGTTTCTACTAAATAACTTTTTCCTGTTCCTCCTGGGCCGTCTATGTATACAAGATGTTCTTCTCCTTTATCGAATAATGTATGCATGATAGCATCATATATTATTTTTTGTGCATTTGTTAAAGATGAAGGGCTATATTCATCAATTGTGAATTGGTATGTGTCAATATGACAATTTTCTATAATATTTACATTTGGTAATTGAAATTGATTCAATGTCATTGAATGTGAATCTAGTATTTTCTGAATTATTTGGAGACAATGTTGTTCTCCATCTTCTTGTGACATTTTATTTGGTATAAAATGTGATTTATACTTATTGTATAGATCTAGAGCATTAATAGGCGTGTGGAATACGAGTATATATGCGAAAAGTTGTGCTAAACTATTTGGGAATTGAAATGTACTCGCTTCTTCTAAATATTTGTCGAATTCAATATCTGAATTTGCTAATCCTAATTCAATTGCTGCTTCTCGAAAAGTATCATATTTTATTCCATTTATTGTTCGTAAATGTTCAAATGATGTTGCTCCTTTCACATATTGTAATAATGTCCTGAGATAAAATCTTTCTATATCTTTAGGAGCCACAAATGCTAATCTGCTAAGAATTGGTTTCCTAATCACTTGTCTGTCATACCATATTTTTTTCGTGTCATGGAACACATAATGAAGTGGAATTTCACTATATAAATATTGTCTTGCTTCAGGATCTTCTTTATTTAATTTGAAGTATGCTGTCAAAGTTGTTCCTTTATTTCTATTTTCAACTTCATGTTCTTGTCCTTTTTTGGAAAAAACAATTTGATAATTTTCTAAATGGATTGCAAGTCGATAAATAGTATGGGATAATTTGTGTAACGGAAATTCGAATAATCTATGTATTGCTTCTGGTGGTGTTATGATGCGTCCTGAAAGATAGAAATCTATTTCATCGTAAATTAATTTTTTTTTTGTAGTGTTTTCATTATTGTTTGATTGATTTTCTGTTTTTTCATCAGGTATTGTAACTTTTATTGTTGCTGAATCTGGTCCTTTATATGGATATTTGAAAAGATATTTAATGACATTGAATGTGCTACATATCTCAATATTTATATGTGTTTCTAATGTGAGCAATAGATAAGGATTGTACGGGACAACATAACGATTGTCTGCTTTTTTATTTGTTCTTTTATAATGTATTGTAGTACCATTGTTTCTTCGTCTATAATTTGGGTATGTATCATTAACAAAAGTAATTTCATCATTGAAAGTTTTCGGATAATTTGCTGTACATTTTTTTGTGATTTGATCCATACATGGTGATTTGGGATTATCATCTCCACACGGTCCATGTATCATGTGTGTACGTACTAAGTGGTGCTGACGTGGATGAATTGTTATATCTGGAATTTCAGCTACGATTATTTCATCAATATCTTTTGCATCTCTTATTTTATCTTTTATATGCAGATACAATAAATTATGAACATGCGGTAGACCTCGTTTTTGAAATTCTAATGCTAATATATTTGCTATTATTTGCCCTAAAACTTTTCTATCATATATTTCGAGTTCAAATCGTGCTAATTCGCAAGCAAATATGCGAATGATTATATCAGGTCGATCAAAAGATGTTTCATGTAATTTTAAATTCTCCATTACTTCTGGCCACTCTGGATTACATGTCATTGTCGCAAATATATCTGGAGTTCCAAACTCACTCATTTCTCTCATTGCATCCATATAATTTTGTTGAGTATATCTAGGTCCTCCAACGAATGATGAAGGTAATATAACTATTTTACCTATATCACATTTTTGTTCTTTGGCTTGTGTTGCTAGAGAATCTATTATTCCTTGATATCTATCACATCTAAGTTCAAATTGATGATTTCTTATATAATTTAGATTTACATTTTCAACTCTAGACCAATAATCAGCTATTAGTTGTTGTGTTAGTTTTCCAAGATGTAATCTGGGGTTGAATATTGATCTGATGTGTAGATGATATGCATAATATTTCAATATGGTATCTGATCTATTTTTAGTATCTTCGTTATTTGTTTCCATAATTTTTGGTGACCATCCAAACTGACCAGTGGGGAAAATTAATGGATATGTCATTGGATCTACATGTTTACTACATATTGACATTCTTTGTGGTTTTGAATTTTTTGCGTGAATACAGAAATCTCTTGTATCTGAACATCTTCCGTCTTCTCCTACATAGATAATGAAAACTTCATCTTTGATATTATCAATTTCATTATTTTTTTTATTTTTCACAGCTTCCATGATTACTTCTCTTGGTAATCTGTTCTCCTTTGTCGCATTCTTTATTTCTTGTAATTTTGTTTCATATAACATTTTATATTGTCGAGTGTATGGATTGAATTTTTCAGATATTCGTCAATTTTGTCTAGAATATGTCTATATTTTTTAGGGCAATTCATATAATTTACCCTCAAATCATTTGCAGTTTTTGTATCAAGAATATACAACTGTGCATAAATTGGATTCTCTTCAGCTTTGGGATGTAAAGAATACGTATTATGATATGTTTGACCACATATTCTGAATACTGGTGGTCCTGAATTTTTTAATGGTACAAATTTAGCACCAAAACTCGATAACGCGAAAGAAGCATTTATTTCTCTTATGTGTTTGAGGAAAAAGTTTGAATCTTGTGAATTTTCTGTTATAAGTTTTTTTAGGAATTCTGGATAAATATCATCGTTTGGTAGTACTAATTTCCCTTTTCTGCAACATTTTGTGAATTTTCCATCTGGAGGTAATTCTTTAGGAAAATGTAATGCATCACAATTTTTACATATCATATTCATTTGACCTGTATGATGAGCTACAATTTTAGTTTCATCAAACAATGAGTTGCTGATGTGAGCTATTTTGAAGTTAATAATTTTATTTTTATTTATTCTTTTTTTGTTTTTTTTCACATGATTGGATATATTCGCATTGTTCTATGTTTTCTATCAATTTCTGATTTATATGATTATCTAATATTGTTTGTTCAAGAGATGTATTAATTATATTTTCAGCATGTCTTTTTTTTCTAGGAATTCTATTTCAGTTTTCTTTTTGTCTTGTGTACTGTTAAGTTTCGTATTATTGTTTTGATTTTTATGTTTTGCTTTTATTCTCTAATTTTTTTTCTGGATGATTCCGATTTTCTTTCGTTGATTATTCTATCTATCAGTGATTCATCAGTTGTTGATGTATCATTAATTTCAAGTATTTTTTTATTCTTGTATCGCTGTTCTTTTTTTTTTTTTTGATAATCTGTTTGTTTCCATTGATTTATTTTGTCTTCTATTTGATATACTGTCTCTGAAATTGATGGATTATCGTAAGATTTGAGGAATATATTGTTTGATTGTGTTTTAGAATTGTTATCGATGATCTCCTTTGTCATCGAAATTTTGTCGCATATTTGTGACAAATCGATGTAATCTATTATGTTTACTGAACTATTGTCAATTTTTCCTATATGATTTATTCTATGTAATTCGAGATTTATATACTCTGTCAATATGAAATCTCTGTGTTTATTGTTGATTAAAGTGTCTACTGTGTGATATGGATAAATGGATAATGTCTTCGTCTTATACATAGTGTATAAATAATTTCGCATACAACTTTCATCAAATTTTATAGTACACGGGCAAATGTTCATTGTCAAGAGAATAGTAAATCCAATTGCGAAGAGTCCACAATCATAAATTTTTGTTTGTTGTACATTTTCATATATAACTTTCAAAATTGAATGATCAGGTAATAATTTACTTAAAAATTTTAGATGATCATCATGTAATTTTGAATGAGTACTGTCATAAACATGTAAAGAATTGTTGATGAAATGAACACATATCCAATGACCAGCATCAATAGGTCCTCTTAATAATATTTGAATAAAATTATTTCTACGTGGTTTGATATTTTGTAATCTTTGGAGCAATAGAGTATCTTGCATATTCAGGGTTGGTATTAATTTTCCAAATTCATATATATGTTGATCTGTCAGTTGAGCATCTTTATTATTTCCATCAGTTAATAATACGTTGTAAAAATGTGTCATGTCACTTGTTTTTTCATATGTCATATCTTTGTTTTGAGTGCATTTAATATAATTTGATTTCATATCAAGTCTTGATGTGTTCAATAATATATGATCAGTATATAATACTTCTCCTCCTAAATTATGTTTGATAAGTTGAACATGTGGAAATTCTGAAATTAAATAACTTTTGTTGATTTGTACCAAATGTTGCCGCATGGAATATTCATCATATAGAATTGTTGAAGGACATATATTTTGATAACATGAAATAGCAAATGCTATCGCAAATACTCCACAATTATATGGTTTGATCTGTGTTTGCACATGAACATAAATTACTTGTAATTTGGTTATATTTGGCAATAATCTTCTGAGATAGATCAGATGTGTCTCAGTGAGTTTTCTATGTGAGCTATCATAAACATATAGTTTTTCATTTTTATATTGTGAAGATATCCAATGCCCTGAATCTTTTTGACCACTGAATAAGATTTGTATGAAATTGTTTTCTCTTGGTTGAATGAATTGTGGTAAGTCTCTAAATAGTACATTTTGCATATGTAGGTTAGGTATGAGATTTGAAAAATTATTAATATGTATATCATTCAATTGACTTACTGCTGTGGATCCATCTAATTTCAATATATCATAGAATTCTGTTGAAGTCTGATATGTGTTCAATGATATATTTTCTGACATGTTTACAAATGCAGGTTTATTTAATCATTTAAATCTTTTTCATTAAATGATATGAGAAATTTTATCGTTCTCGTGATTTAACTGATACAACTTTCTGTCTGGCGTCTCTGTGAGTGTTGTTGGATTGTCTTTCTTTTAGATACACACGAGTATGTATTGATGTACATATATAGTGAAATTCATGTGTTGAGTAGTTTAAATGATTATCAGCGCCGCCCTGGTGGATGTCTTTTGTTATCATTGATTTCTATAACGATTGAGATTATTTAAAGAATCTTGAATAATTCTTACCAATATATCACATGTGTTGTTCATGAAAATTGAAATTTTCTTGAGAATTTCGTATATTTAGCATTTTTCATGATGATTCGAGAATTTCATTTGGGCATTTCCCGTAGTGGGTTTTGTTACGTCTAGCGTTGGTGCACCACATGCATTTTGCAGTGTGAAATTCCGCTAAGCTGCAATGTTCAGAATCGTTTTTCCATATTGAAATACATCCTGAAAATAGTCATCTAGTGAACTATACCAACGTTGCACGTCGTATAGAATTTGAGGTTACAAAGTGAGTAATATTTTTGGCTTGTGATATTTTTATTGTACAGATATTTGTTGTTTCTATGAGATGAATATGAAGATTGTATATGATTGCATTTATAAAGAGAATTATAGATTCTATCATATTGTCACCAATCATCATAAGATTTTATTTTCATTTATAGGTTTTCTTATACTCGATAATTTGTTGAACATGATGTGAGTATGATTAAATATCATTGATTTGGTGAGAAATTTTGAGTTTCATTGCAGATTCATTGATTGTTTTAAATTGTTATAGATTTCCTGTTGGAGGTTCATCAGAATTTCAAAAGAATATTGAGTTTTTTAATTCAAAAAATGTTGATTTTGTTTCAACTAGTGGAAACATATATAATGGAAGAAGATTAGTATGCAATTTCAATATTAGAATGATAAACTATAGAGATTTTATTCAATTCAATGAGTTTTGGGAATTGGATATGAAATTTCAAGAGAAATATATGAGAATATATAATTCTTTGAATCATATTGCATCTAGAATTGGTGTTGATGGGAATTGTTTTATAATTTCAAATTGTGAAATTAATAGAATAATATGCAATTATATTGATTATATGATTTCATATTGAAATAAATCATGATTCAACTTGATGTGTTGTTGATTCTTTTATAACTGAATTGGTGATCACGATGTAAAATAGAAATTGAATAAATTAATTATTTCCATTTTGAAAATCGTATAGGAGCTATTCAAATTATCTTAAATTTATCTCCAAAGTTTTTCAAATCATTTTATGGTGATTTAGTTCTGTATGTGTGTATAATACTTTTTTAATATTTTTAAAATTTTCACTTGAAATCGTAGAAGAAATGATTAGAAATGCTGAAAATTTTACCATCTTGAAATGTATATATTATGAAAGCGTGGGGTAGCCATGAAAAAGACAAGTCCATTGCATTTTCTTTATAGCTACTTCATACTTTCATGATATATACATTTTAAAGTGTCAACATTTTTAGGATATTCAATCATTTGTTTTACGGTTTGAAGTCAGAATTCAAAAAGTATTTAATCAAGGACTAGGAGAAACGTTTTCAGCCCTTCAATAGTGTGTTTTCATTAAGTTGCAATACAAGTGATCATTATACTTTTACTTATTTTTCACTTTATAATCAATTGAATTATGTGAGTTGTGAGAGTTCAAGAGAGTTACAGCGAACAACTTTTCACTAATACGAAAGATGAGCTTTCATGAAAGCGTTTGCCTCAAAATTTTTTTTTTATTTATTCTAATTTGCTTTTTGTAATTGAATTTAATCTGATAGTTCTCATGGATTTTATATTAGTTTTGTTTATTTACTCATTTCATATCTTGAGTAGTGAGTTATTTCTGAAAATATTAACTAATTAGAAGACTTGATATTTTCTTTTTTGTATGAACAGATGGATTGAATTAATGGACATCTTTATTGCCAAAGAACTTTCAAGAATAGTAATAGAATATGCACATTCAGTCAAACTCCTTTTTTATAGTACGTGAACATCAGTGTGGAGTTCTGCTAGAACTTGATCTTTAAACATCATTTTAAAATTTTCTCTGTGTACCAATTTTTTGAGATTTTAGACTGTTGGTAGTTTTAAAGGTTTTATATGAACTTAAAATATCTTTAAAAGTTTGAAATTGATACTAAATATAGTTGAGCTGTCAGAAATTTAGAAGACTGATTGTGAGTTGACAAATTTTTGTTTGGATCATGATATTTTATAATGATTAACAATAAGCTGCTGCAACTGTATGATTACTGTAGTGCATTTATAATCGTTTTCAATTCGTTATCATTTGAACATGAATGGCTCTTTATTTTATCTCCGAGAGCCTCAGAATTTGGGAACAAAAGTCTCATTCTGTGGTTTTTTGCCATGGGTGTATACTCATCATGAATCTACTCATGGAGTCTGGTGGAGTTGTAAGACTGATGAATGAAGTCCTTTAAGAGTAAGAGATGGCTCTGAATTCATCATTGATCATCAAGAGACCAATAACAAGGTCAGGGATTATGTTTGAGGTTGATGATACCTGGGAATTTTGAATAATGAGATCCAATAACTAATTTAAAATGACTTCTACATAACAATTCTTTTTTATTTCACTTTCTAATATAGGTTTGATTTTTTGAATTATTTTCGATATAAAAAATTCTATTCTGTCTGATATTGAATATTCTGTGGTAAAACTATGAGCTGACTCAAGGAAATATATTTCTTGGAATAGGGGGAACACGCTGATATGTGATATTCTTCACGCGAACAAACTCTACAATAAACACATTTTTTCTTGATCTGATAGCTCCTAAGGCTTGCTCGTGGCTTATACTACTCTCACTCATTCTTTTATGGTTTAAAACCATAATATAGTTATGAATGTATGAATAACGAAATCGTGTTTATGGGATGTGGAGGTCACGTCGTGGCGCCATGTAGAAGCTTCATTTCGGGTGCTTGCATCTCGAGGGTGTATGAGAGAGTGTATTACGAAAGACATTCACAACAGGCATACTTTTTACTTGACCCGGAGAAACTCATTTTCACCAGGAAACCTTCACCTGATTCTTCTGCAGAAGACTGGCTACAGGTTTGCGGTATTGTGATGAACCATGGTGAGCTAATAGATAGCTATAGCGGCCCATGCTGTCTGCTGCTGTCATGGTTTTTAACTGCGGCGCGCGCGTTTTTATTGGCCGAGATGAGATCTAAGAGAAATAATTTCACTCACACAAAGATAAAAGTGCGATACACGTACGAGAAACTGCCTGATATAAGAATAGAAAATATTCGTCAAAAAGCAATACGGTACTAATTCTTGGTATGTTACTCGATGCTGAAGTTGTCTTCAAGAATATTTCAAGATTTTTTAAATATTGTAGATTGGTATATTTTAGTTTCATCAACTAAATAGAGATGTCTCTAGACTTAGCATGATATACATTGCGTGTTAGGATTTGACGAGTGCGACTCGATTATGATTGCACGAATGTAAAAAGGAGCGTGACGTACGAGTTACGCTGAATGAAGAGAGGTTTGTTTTCTATGCACCTGTTTTACTTGAAAGTACTCAGTTTTATTGTGAAATTTGTGATTTGTAATATATATTTTTTATGTTTATTAGATGATCCATATTTGTTGGTGAACTGAGCTTCATCACAATTTTTGAGTAAATTTTGAAATAATTGAGAATTTCTTGTATCTCTATCATACGTGAAGGAGATTTTCATAAGTTGAGATAGTGTAAAGCTTCAAAATGGAAATGTCACTAGGTATGTAGTATTTAATAATATATAATGGGTCGATATCTCTAGAAATTGTTTAAAGTTATCATATATTCCACAAAATTTCAGAACCTGATGTAATGAATGAAGCTATTCGGAAAGCTATAGTGTCAGGTGATCTACAATATGTTTTTGATTTACTCAATAGTGGATTAGATGTTGATCATATGATTCCTTTTAATGATGAAGACATTATTGACACTTATGTTAAGCGAGACTCCAAGAAGATGAAACTGTGTGATGCAGAATCTAAAAATTCCAATTCTCACAAATGGTTTGATGAGCAGGAACAGGAAGTTATGAGAATGATTGATTTGATTGGCAATATTCCAGATAAGACTAACCATTTTCAGTCCCTCATCCATATAGCAGTTAGAATTGAAAATATTGAACTCTTTGCTTTTTTATTGAAACATAAAGTTAAAGCCAATATTTTGGATTACAATTACAACACCCCACTACTGTATGCTGTTTCAAAAAAAAACATATGTATGGTTCAGAGTTTGGTTGCCTATGGTGTTGATATCAATATTGGAAATGAAAATGGATGTTCAGCTTTAGAACTGGCATTACTGAAACGTCAAGATTTAATAGTTCAGTGCCTTATACTAGCTGGAGCAGATCTTGGGCATAATAAGAATAGCAATTCTCTAATTCTCAAGAAACCTTTACATGTGAGTAGATTATTTTTATTGAAACACAAGAGATGAACCTATTTATTTTATATTTCTGAATTATACTATTCTGAATTTTTCACTTTCTAGTTAGCACTACAAATAGGCCAAGTTAATAGTTTTGCATTGATGCTTGATAGGGATATTGACATTAACTATGTTGAGCCATCTGGAAGTTGTATTTTGGATATTTGTTTGGAAGCACTTCAATTGAACAACATTAGCAGTGAATTGTGCACATCAATTTTCAAAAATCTTATGGAACGAGGAGCAAAGGTTAATTTGATGAAAAGTTATCCAAATATTCCTAGCAATTTTTCCAGATATGGGAATATTGAAATGTTGGATATGCTTACTGCTGCTGGTTTAGAAATATGTTTATACCAACAGCATGATCAAAAATTTTTACCACCGTTACATGAAGCAATCGACAATAGCGACAATAAAATGATAAAACATTTGAATATAGATACAAATTGGATTTAGAACATGTTGATTCTCGTGGCTTTACAGTTTTCCATCACGCATGTGATAGAAAATTATTTATGGATATCAATATTTTGAGAATGTTGATCGATTTAGGATGTAATCCAAGATGTTATGACAATCATGGATTGCCAGTCCTCAGATCTTCAATCGTGAGTAATTTTGTGAGTAATCAATTTTTATATGAGTTGAAAAACTCTGTAGTGAGTGATATAGTTCATGTATTGAAATGGGTCTTGGAAATCAATGAGTTGAATTACGTCAAATCTATTGTGCAGTATCTCGTTGCCTTTTCGTATTTCAAAAAACATGGTACATATTCTTTGTCATTTGACGAGGGCGTAGCCTCATTTATAGTTGAATACTCTCGAAAATGCATTTCTGAAATCAACGCTATGATTTTATATAAAATTGGTAACAATTGCCTAGCTGACCTTGTGTTGATACCTGAGTCTAGTTTATTGGCAAGAGATTCTAAGATTATCGGGGCAATGCAGAATTTACAATTGTCCAATAAATTCCCTATGTGACGTGGTATTTTTACCATCACAACTCATTTATATTCAACGGGACTCTTATCCTAAAATCGCAGGCAATACGCGCGCGAACGGCGAAACGACTCCAAAAATTCAGCTACTCCGCAGTCACGTCCGCAGCACAGCATCACTTACCGTACCATCACCTGAAAATAAAGAGGGGGAGGGAGGGCGCACGCTCATAAATGATAGGCGAATATTTATTACAAAAATATCTGGCCTATATTCTTTACGTTACTCCTGCGCGGCGATACATAGATCTACATATCTCTAATAACCGACATTTGTCCGAATGACTCTGTCCAAAAAAAAATATCGATCAATCGCATAATTTGTCAAAATGTCTCTATTCCTGAAAAATATGAAACACTTCACAAAAAGGCCATATCACACTGTCCGATCACTCGCGAAAATCTACTTGCACTCCGTAGAGTGCAGCTTGTCCGGTCCCTACTCCGATATTTTTCCCACAATTAATCTGCTCCAAAATTTTCTCATTCAAGATGGCCGCTCAGCAGCCTTCGCAACGCGCACGCAACGGCAAGCACCCAAAATGACTTGTGCTCCGATGCTCGCTTGGCCCACGCGCTCAAGCAACAGGTGCACGATCACGCACCTAGCTCCTAGTCCATGTGTGACTCGTCCAAGATCGACTATGTCCTCGTCCACGCGCGCCTCCTCCAGGAGGTCTGTCCCCGACACGAATTTCCTATCGCGCGCACGTCTTTCCAAGACGTCTTGTCCACGAGCACACACCAAAACTCCACTAAATCGCTGCTCCGAATTTCTCTACGCGACGCGGTTGCTGCTCCGGGTCCGTTGATGCAATTGCACAACGCGCGTACGTCACTTGGAGACGTCTTGTCCACGAGAACGCGATGCACCAGCTCACGAGGTCCCCCGGGAGTCCAGTTTGTCCGCGGGCACGACGATTGCCCTCCGCGACGCGCGAGGCTCTTCGCACACCCGACGAGAGAATCTAAGAAAAATAGCAAGACCACTCACCGTTTGATGCCATTGTCCGTTGCTTGATTATTTTTCCTTGCTCCGTCCAAATGTGACGTCCCACAATTACACGAGTCCAATCACAGCAGCTACTACTCGTCCTGGGCAACCGGGACTCCTGGGGGACTCGCAGCTGGGCACGTGCTCCGAATTAAAAGCGCGAGCGCGACTAGTACGTGTGTACTGCACCGGGTCAGATATACAAGTGGCACAATGGCCACTTCATCTTCACCAAAAGCTCGCCTTCGTCTTCACCGAAGAGAAGCTCTCTAATTGGTCCGTTCAATTTTACCGGAACACTGGCAGCGCCAACTGGTGGCTGAGCGCGCCAGATATTCAAGTCCAGTCCACTATACTCGTTCCATGCCGTAGCTCAGATTCTACGAAATTCGCTTCAAGTCCGTCAATTGCAGTATATACGGTCCTGATGCCTCCACCCAGAGAATATTCTGTCCCACTCGCGCGCATGCACCGCAGAAATACATGCGGAGGCATCGCGCACTTGCGCTTGCCGTAACTCCACGCTTTCACCTCGTATAGCTCTTATACATGTCCGTGAATATCTATATCTAGTCCGTATTGCAGCAGTATATCTATATATACTCGCGGCCGCCCGTAGCATAGTAATATCAAGTCCGCATGGCCGCAGTATATCTATATATATGCTGCGCATAGTCCCATTGCAACATACTCATGTGTGCATAGCCCTAAGTACATATAAATATCATCCGCAAGTCCACATTTGCCCAGTGGCCGTTGTCCAGGTATCCATCCGTTGTATTTTCGTGGCCACGACCGCCCGGGTGTGGCCCGGATTTACATGCCCGCAGCGCCGCCGTATCTCGTCCACCGCCAGTCAGCTGTCTGCTCTTGCCGCATGTACCGGCCTGTCCGTCATCGCCGTCTTCCGCTGGGTCACCCGGGCCTACCCGCGTCCGTGTGATGGTCACTCGTGTCGTGGGTGACCGCTCCAGGGCCGCATCGATGGTGCGCGGGTGTGCGGTTCACCAAGTGTACGTTGTACACATGCAACAAGTGGTGCATGTGCCACTTAACCTCGTCGCTGCCGGCCTGCGCGCCTACCCGGGCTGCAGCAGATGGGGCACACGCCCGTATGGCCAGCAGCCCGGGCAGGGCGTTCACAACATCACCACGTCCAACTGTGTCCTGCGGCTGCCCACCCGTCGTCGCCCCGTCCGTGCATACTGTCTCATCGCGGTGTCAAAACACGTGAAATTCGTACCCTCGCTCACCCGCGAGCGAGGGCCTCGTCCGTTGCCATCGTCGTCGTCGTCCGCGCTCCGGTGCGTACACACATGCCCCGGGGCAGGGTGCCGTGGGGCAGCATGGATATGAGCCCAGGAGGGCTGGCGTAGGGGCCAAACAGGGCTACGGGGCCTTGGGAAGACCCTCCGGGTCGCCCAGCTGTCAAGATCGCGGTCCGTCGGCTGCTCGTCCCGGTGGCAGCCTAGTGTGCGGCTACAGCTGCTGTCCGGGGTGCAGGAAGGGCTGCCTATGCGTAGGCATGCCTGCACCACAGCATCTCGTCCATCTTCCTCGTCGCTTGTCGTCGTCATCCTCTCGAGCCAGCATCTCACAAAAAAAAAAGAAGTATTCGGGTCAATACTCATTCTTTTGAGTTTGCTGGCTCGAGACGGCGACGAGAGATTTCCAAAATTCGGCTGTGACGGTTTATCCGTCACACCTATTTATTGGTCTTGGATTACGCAAGATTTTCATTATGCAAAACAACGACAAACATTGATAATTTCTTCTCTACGGGTTCTAGCGCTTATAACTGGACTTAAATATAGTAGCTATCCTGATATTTTTGAGAAATTACTCCGTATGATGTCCAACGATGATCTACGCAATTTGAGTATGATTTGATTATATTTTTGATGTTCTTTAATGTAACAATGTGAATGTTGATTTATGCATATCACTTCTTAAAGATTTGTTTAAAAGAAGAGTAAATATCAATTCGATGCAAAATTATTCATACATTTCTTATAATTTCTTTAGATATAATACTATAGATTTGTTAGATGCATTTAATATAGCTGGTCTAGTAATTTGTTTATATCAATCAATCTATGAGGAAGCGATACATGAAGCGATTGATAATGGAAATGAAAAGAGGATAGAACATTTAATTCATAGATATGAACTCGATTAAGAATACATGGATTCACGTGGATATATAGTTTTTTACCATGCATATGAAGAGGAATTAGTTTTGATAATGGACGCTTTAGAAATGTTGACTAATTTAGGATATAATAAAAGATTTGGAAATGAATATGGAGTGTTAGTGTTGAGATCATTGGTTGTTAATAACAAGGTAGTTGGAGTGCAAAAATCATTGCGTCGGAATGTCATATTATGGTTTTTGATATTCTGTGAGCAAATGAAAAGCGAAAAATGGTGTGTAAATGAGTTATTTCTGCATAGACGATTAAAATTAGTATTTTACGAAACGACTTTGATGCTTTAAGCATTGATGAAAATTTTTATATATGAGGGTAATAATTAAACGCATAGTTGAGATTTTCTTATGAAAGAATTTTAAAAGACCGTATAGTGTTACCAGAGTATTCAAAGTTTTTGATAATTCGGGAAGAACCGAAGATGTTTCATATAATTTATTATGCGATTTGATGTATGTAAAGTTTTTTCCCACGCACTGAGAGAATGGTTTTTATATATTAACTTCATGTATATGATCGTGAAAATTGTTTATTTGTTTTTTTGAAAAGATTGAAATTTACTTGAATGGTATTTTATACATTAAGTATTATGATATAACCATTTGAGACAATTGTATTTGAAGAAATTTTTAATTTTTCATTTTTATTGCGAATTCTATATGATTTGAGAAGTTTTTGAGGTTTTTAGAAATTGTCTTTGGAATATATATATTCATTGTGATAGGATAGAACTCAATTTGTGAAAATGGATCTCATACGATGATCGAGATTGTCCAATTTCGCAGTAGTACATGAAATTTCGCATTTGAGAAATAAACTGTGTGAGGCTCTCGAAAAACAACTCTATGTTAGCGTGTAGGTTCGATTTTATTTCAAGAGGTCTAACCTAATAACAATTATTATCTATGATGGTATTAAAAGATTTTACGTGGTAAAAGCCTATACTTGCTTTAGATCTAGTTATCTCACTTATCAATTTTATTTCGTCTAATTCTCTCCATTCTCCTCTATATGAAGAAATTTTATTGAAAGTAAAAAAAAAGAAACATTATAAAGTGATGAATTTCGACGTGTCGCGGTATCAAGTAGCAATGCGATGCTTAATGATTTATATTGAGAATATATGTATTTAGCGTTTAGTTTGTAATGGAAGAATAAAAGTTTTGATACTTGCGTGCAGGGCTCTATGTTTGGTATGATATCGAATGTTGAAATTCTTCTCAAGAATATTTCAAGTTTTTCTCAATTCGGAGGATTTTTATACTTTAGTTTCATCAATGAATGTAGATGTCTCTAGAGTAAACATGATATATACGTGTTAGAATTTGGAGAGTATGACTCAATTATGATTGCACGAGTACAACAATAAGATTGATATAAGAGTTACGTTGTTCGAGGAGAGGATTGTTTTATATACTTGTCTTATTCGTAAGTACGCAAATTTATAGTGAAATTCGTTATTTGTAGTATATATTTTTCAATGTTTATTATATACTCTATATTTGTTGGTTATCTGAACTTTATCACAGTCTTCAAGTAAATTTCAAGATAATTGAAAATTGTCATATGAAAAAGTATTGTGAACTGAGTGAAAGTCATAAGGTCATTTTTGTTTAGCTTTAGTTGTTATATAGTGTCGTTGATAGTAGAATGCTATAGAATATTTGAGTAACATATTGTACATCATATTCATATAGTCTGGAGCAGTTTGGAGTATTCACAAGTCATTTCATTTGTTAGATTTCGAAAATCACAATTGGAGAAGCTTTGAGATATAATTTTTTCAATTTTTCTCCGTGGATAATATTAGGATGGAGTATTTGATGAATACAGAGATTCATAACTATGGTATGTATATGATATGATTTTTGTATTCCTTAAAATGAAGTTTCTCATGGTATTTAATACTTAGTTAATTATTAAATTTATTTTTTGACTTTCGATTTCAATATCGACTAATTTTATCGAATTGTTTTTCCTTGTGGATTCATTTATTATATAGCATTCTGAAGTACGAGTTGAATTTGTTAGAAAAAATATGTATTAGTGAGTGAACAAAGTATTCAGAAAGGAGGTCTCTGGAAATAATTGAGAAATTCTTGTAATTTGGATTGATTCATTATAATTGGTTTAATTTTATAGAGTATCCCTGTTTATAAATATAGATAAAATAATGTAGATATCAATTTATAGTATATAGATTTGTTGTCAACACATAATTTCTAAACGTGTAGATTTTTTTTGAAACGAGCTTTGATATCTTCTTCACTCGAAGACAGGTTTTATTTTGATGTATGAAAGAAAAAATACTCTGAATCTTCAAAAAATATTTGATAATGCTGAGTGTATATCGTTATATAAGATAGGGAAAATTCATATCAAAATTCTGATTTTTTTAGGAAAATAATTTTTTATTAAATTTTTTATGTTTTTCTCATTCTAAGATCATTTATTATGATACAATTCTCAAATTGTTATTATTGAGAATCTTTAGTATTTTCATTAAATTGAAAATACATTGATAATTGATATTAGTTTTCATTGATGATTTCAATAGAATATCAATTATCTTTTTAAATGAATGATTCGTTCCAACTTGTTTTTGAATTTTTCTTGATATGATGAGGCAAATTGTGTGATTGCTGACCAATTTTAATTTTTTTTCAATTTTATTATAAATATTTGATTTTCTTCATGATAATGTCGTTGGGAATGGATTTAATTCTGTTATTTCATTTAATTTTTATGTAATGTGTATGCTATTTTGTTAATAGAATTACATTATTTCTTGACGATATTCTATCCACTATTGATTCAAGATTTTATTCATATATTTTTCAGATGATGTATCATGTCATAATAAGTTTATCGATGATGAACATGATGATAGTTCAACTATATATGATACAGATGATGAATATGAAATTCAGAGACTCAGATATTTAAGGAGTTTAGATGACGGAGATGATTATGAAGATTCAGAAATTGAAATAATTTATGAAAATTTTCATAAGATCCATGAAATTGTAGATGATGTCAATAATTGTGTCATAATTGAGGAATGTGTGATGAATAAAGAGAACAATCATTTTTCTAATGATATATATGATGAAGGTAAATATTTTTTTCTTGTCAATATTGATTCAAATCGTGTAATTATTTTTTTTTATAGATGAGGATTTACAATATATTTTTGATCCTATATTCATTATGGATACTGAAGAATCTCAGAACAATCTTGTATCTATTGGGAGCACTGATGAATTCCAACCAGAGATTGATACAGAAATATTCACAATTGATTGGAAATATGGTTCAAATTTTGTAACTGATTAACATATATTGGATTATATGTTGATATAAGTAACAATGTTTAGATGGATTGATAGTTATATATAATCTATGACATTTATATATAGTAATTATATATATATATATGTGTGTTCTTTGATTGTCACTCTATAATTTTTGACTATATGTGGTGTTTAATTATGCATATTGGAAAAAAATCATATGACATGTCGAAGAATGAAAGTGAATCAATTCATTTTCCGAATGATTTTTTATTTATTGAATATAATTATTATATATATGAATTATATTGATATAATTCTAAAAATTTGTGAAATCGAATCGATTAATAAAATTTCGATTTTCTCTACTGAGATTTTTCGATTTTAATATTTTTGTCAATTTAAATTTCTTCAACCAAATAACGAAGAATCAGTATATTGTCTTTCTGTAGTTTTTACTCTATAATCCCATGGAAATAGATGTTTAAATCATCCAAAGCGCGAATTTCAACGCAAAGTGTACTTAAGAAAATCTCTATGCGGTTTGCAATCATTAGCATCAAATATTAACCCAAACTGATCATATATGTGCATGACCTCTAATATTACCATTCTCGATAATTTTCTACAAAATATAACAAACTGTGGTGATTTCGAAAACTGAACCGTCACCACGACATACGCTATAATATATTTGCATGACCGTTCGGTAGCTTTTGAAATCTATACGTATATGTTTATATATGGTGCATTGAATGGTCAGCCACAAAAAGCCCATATTGCTTATTGGGTAGCTGTGAGCTTATTGGTAGTTTTCGCAGAAAATTTTGCATTGCATCATGCGGTTATTCGATATCTATACATTGGAGACGTTAAAAACGTATACGCTTTTGTATTTGTACAGAGCAATAAAATCGAGAGACTGAAAAATTACAAACCAGAACGCGAGCTTTGTAAAACTCTCCTTTCGTTTATTCGTGTCGACGACGACGACGATGGCGCGAAAAAAAAAACGGAGAGACGAAGGAAGGAGAGAATTGGTAAGAAAAAAAGAAATGCAACGCCGACGGTGACACCCACTGTCTGACTGGCTCTTTTCTGAACGAGCAACATATAACGCGTCGTGAAATCGGTAAACAGTCGCACAAGTTGCCGCGGTTTCCATATATACTTATCGAACCTGCTCTGATGGTCAATAATGTTCTAAAACTCGCTCTCGTATCGTTCGTTTAGTGTACACACATTGAGAGATACACTTTTATAGGCACTTTTTTTTCAAAGACTTTGCTAATATTGAAGTGCATCAGTGTGACGGTGATCCCGCGATGTGCTTTTCTTATAGAGATAGATCGATGAGTCACCGGAACGAACGACAGCTATTGACTACACATGGTAATGTGTAGTCAATAGCTGTCGGTTTGGTAAGTGTATTATTTACACTTACCTAAGTGTATTATTACAAACTGGTAAGTGTATTATTACAAACATAGGATCAAACAGGTATTATTTACACTTACCAAAATGATGAGTGTAGAAGTGCACCATCGGAGAGATCAAGTGCGGATTTTCTTTGAGTTCAATCAGCAGTCATTTTGAAGGAGATCTTCTTAGCTTTACAATGAATTTAGTTCCAAGGATCCAATTTCTGCGCAAACGAGAAAATTGACGATTTCCAAAAAGCTGCAATATTAGCTCTTTTCATATTCTTGTTTCACGTAGAATTATTCATTCCTTGAGTATTTCTCTATCATATAGTTTAGAGATGTAAGACATTTGAGCGTTCATAATGACAGAAATAAAACCACCATTATATTATGGAATTTTATAATGATTATATAATATAATATGAAATTATATTATATAATCGTTGAAATTTTCATTTTTAGATTTTATAGATTCTTTGAAAACCTCTTGAAACCTCCAGAGAAAAGTTAGTTGATACCTTGGTTGTTTTGAAGTGATAAGATTTAAGATGGGAGATATACATTACGCTAGGAGTGTTGAATCTTGTTACTTTTATGATTTCAGTATTATTTATATGTGATATTATACATCTACTAGAAATTGGAAAATTATATCTTGAATGTTGACATTGAATGAAATAGTGAGGTGATTTGGTTCACGCAAAACGAGAAACAAATCAATTTTCAAATATTTCAATAGATTTACTGAGATTTCCCTGTTTTTTCCAGAACTTTGAGTATTTTTGAGTATTTTCTATGTTCTCTGTCCTTACTAGAAAGTAGACACTCTGTAATCCTGAATATTTTATATTTATCAATAATTAGTCGACAATTTCAAGTTGTCAAATCATTTTTATAGGATTAATATGCTAATGTTATTGTAGATGACATTTCAGAACAAAATTCAACTTCCTACATAATAATGTACACTTCAAATTATATGAATTTTGTGATTGATATTTATTCATTCATATGGAGTTGAAAAATCTTAAGATTCGGAAAATGTTTCTCCTATTTCGAAGTGACTGAGACTTAAGAGCAGAGATCACAGTATTAGGTTAACAATTGTCTCTAAAATTCTTCTATAGTTTGATACTCCTTAGAATACAAAGAATCCAGAGTAACTTTGTTCAATGGGTTTTTTGTTCAGATATGTAACTACTGAGATTAATTTGCTCATATAAATCTATATTAAAGAACGATATCTATAGATACATTGATAACACTGGTAAACATGAAAATGCGTTTCACAAACTCAAGATCTCTCTAGACGTAGTTTGAGCAGCTGAATCCGAATCCGTTCTCAGAATTACCCCATCACGTCAGGATTTTGAGATAATTGTTGTTAAAGTTGCAAAAAACGTCATTTTTGGCACTTTTCAACAAATTATTGTACGGAAATGGAATTTTTGGGATTTTTTGTGTAAGGTCTACGCGATAGAGGGATAATAGACCTACAAAACGAGCTATGGCGAATCAACGTGCTAGTTCTACTTTTTGGAGAACATTGATTTCTTCAACAAGGTAATTGTTGTACGCGCATAAGTCCGCGGCGTGTGCGTAACCTGATGCATCTGTGGGAATCCCTCTTCTTAGCACTTCTCCATACTAGCCTTTCCACATATACTCTAGAGAATGTGTGCTATTTTGTTTAAGCCAATGAGGTGGGCCATATGTATACCGGATGAGTTTCGATGGCACGCGTTGAGCTAGCATGGATAGGTGCTCCGAGAAGAAATTTGCACAGACGCCTCCGGTTACGCACGCGCCACGCACTTGTGAACTAGCGTATGAAGCGCGTAATAAAAATCAATGTTTTTCAAAAATCGAAGCTAGCACGTCAATTCGACATAGCTCGTTCTGTAGGTCTATTATCTCTCTATTGCGTAGACCTTACAGAAAAAATCCCAAAATTTCCATTTCCATACAATAGTTTGTTGAAAAGTGTCAAAAATGACGTTTTTAGTAACTTCAACAACAATTATCTCAAAATCCTGACGTGATGGAACAATTCTGAAAACGGATTCGAACTCAGATGCTCAAACTACATCTAGAATGACCTTTAGTTTGTAGAACGCATCCTGAAGGTCAAAATATGTTTATCAGTGTAATGTTCACCTTTTTGACCATAACTCTGGATAGGTGGCCTATTGGTTATAATTACTTTAGTTTCTTTATATTCCAGATAGCAATGAACTTTAAAAAATTTATGAGATGATCGATTTGAAAACATTATAGTTTCTCCTTGTTAATTGCTCAAATTAAAGATTCTCAATCAGCGTGACACTTCACATGCACTTTATAGTGTAAAACTCCTTCAAACAGCCATGTTCAGACTGATTTTCCCATATTAGGAATACTCCCGAACACAATCATCTAGTGAACTATGCCAACGCTGTTTTCAATAGATAAGATTTGAGGCTCTAATTGAGTAACTAATATGACGATGAGAAAATCAAATATAGTCTATCATGATTGGAATAATGTACAAGATATCATCAAACGTAGTGAATTAATACTTTTTCATATGTTGTATCATATCACTGAATCAAAATTGTATATTGAATTGTAATCTCAATTATATGTAGATGAATTCACTTTTAGAGAACTTTGTAAGTTGATATTAATAGATTACATTCTTTAAGAGATAACCGTGAAACAGTATAGGAAGAATTTAACCTCGTCTATTGTTCCATTACAAATGCTTAGTGTGCAACTTTTGCAGATGAATTATAGGTATATCATTAATTACTATGTAACTATATATATGAATTTCTATTTATCGGTTGAATCAATATTGGAGATTATTTTATTAAACTTACTTGAGCTCTGAATAGATGATGGTATGTTTGGATAGTATAGATGATTTCTATACTTTATATTCGTATATATTGGACGATGAACAGACCAAATTTAACGAAATTTGTAAGTTAAATATTCGTTTGAAACCCTGATAAACTTATAGAAAGATCTTATTCTGAGAGAATCTATTCTGCAACTTGTCAAGATTTGATGATCCTCTTTCCTACAAGTATGTCTACTGCTCAAGAAAATTTAAAGAACTTCTCAAAAGTGTCGGTAATGTAGATACTTTTATGATAATTGTAAGAGTCGGTTAGTCAGATTCCGTACATTCAAAATCAATATTTAAAGAAAGGATAATTATTTCTTTTTTTTCTAATAATTACTCTAATCTATGAGGATAATGAGCATATATTATTAATTTTGTAATAATCATTCGAATTATTATTATCGGGTTGAATAATGATGATCTGAACGTGATTCATTTAAATAATGTGATATATTTAATTTTTTTTTTTGTAAGCAAATCGTGAGAAGATTTTTTCATGTATTAACAAATGATTAAATATTAATAAACATTTAATATATATTGGTACTTCTGTGGAAACTTCAATATTTGGAAGTTGAAAATGTGCTAACCCCAATTTGCATCCCCGAAGATTTTGAGATGTATTTTTCAACTTCTTGAAACATATAAAGTGAGAAAAACTTGCGCACAAATGTAAATTTTCCCGCTTTTAAGTATTATCAGGATAACATGAAGAAACACGGTAGCGTCACCCAGATCTGAAATTTTGAAGTAACACACGGACTTGACATTTCACCATTAAAATTGATCTCACAACTGAATGGTTTGAGCTATAGCTTTGGGGTTTTGGAATTTTGATTTGACTAACAAATACTTTGAAGATAAATAATCAAGTTTCCAAATTCTCGCGATTAACGTCGCACCAGTACCACACGGAATTGACATAAAAATTTAGCACAATTGAATTTTCACCGAAAAGTATTCCGCAAAGTGTAATGATCCATTTTTCTAAAATATTTCAAAATATTCCGTGGCAATATTTCAGAGGAAGGTTCTCTGAAGCTCCCGTAAATATTTCAAAGAATCTTACACTCAATCTTTCAGTAATCTTGCACTGAAATATTTCTGGAAGATTATCAAAAGCTTTCTGGAAGATGTAAGTGCAAGGTTACTGAAAGATTGAGTGTAAGATTCTTTGAAATATTTACGGGAGCTTCAGAGAAGTTTCCTCTGAAATATTTTAAAGAATCTTACACTCAATCTTTGAGTAACCTTGCACTGAAATATTTCTGAAAGATTAACGGAAGATTTTTGAAAGATTCCTTGAGACAATTCACTGAAATATTTCTGGAAGATTATCGAAAGTTTTCTGGAAGATGTGAGTGCAATATTTTGGGGAGAAGTTTTGGAAGAGTTACGAAAGCCTCGTGAGGTTTCACTGCTATGGGGAGAATCTCCTTGAAATGTTTCACCGATATTGAGTATAATATTTCATCAGGACGAGGCTTCAAAATTTTCTGGAGGGTTTGCTAGCTTCTACGGATGGCTACATTTTGAGACCTGTTTCAAATAACATCGTGCTTGCAGTTCTTTCAGGCTGGGAAATCTTCAAAAATTCTATGATGGATTTTCAAAATTCAACGCATTCTAATACTGTATATGGATCATTTTGTGGTTGTGAGTTATCCTTCTAACTCACGATATGAAACGTACCACTTTGGATTGAGCTTGGAAAATCAATTTGATTCTGGTTTTCATTGAATCAATAGATTTCGAGAACATTTCAAGGAATTCCTCTATAAGTAACCGCTCTGACATTTAATTGTACCTCATGAGATTGAAAAATTCCTGAATACCTTCAAAGATTCCAAAAATATTTCTAAGAATTATTTCACCGTTAATTTTTCAGAAACGTTGCACTGAGATATTGTTGATTTCTTTACCAAAGCTTTCTAGAAGATTTCAAAGTAATACTCTTAGGAAGAATTTCTGCGAAATTTTTGTACGATATTGAGATCAATGAAATATTTCATTGCAATCTCCCAGGAATCTTGGAGGGCTATTGCAGGTGATATTTCAAAATGTTCCATGGCATTATTCCAGAGAAAGCTTTCTAGAAGCTCCCGTAAATATTTCAAAGAATCTTACACGCAATCTTTCGGAAACCTTGCACTGAAATATTTCTGAAAGATTCACGAAAGCTCTCTGGAAGATTTCTTGGAACAATTCACTGAAGTATTTCTGGAATATTTACAAGCCTCTACTGTAATATAGGCTCATTGAATTCCTAACTTGTTCAAATCTCTTTTGAATTTAGGCTAATCACGAGTCGTCGCATATAAATAAAGTCATCATAATAATAGGCATGGGGAAGCTCTCTGACTGATTCGGTATATATTTCTTGGGAACATTCCACAGGTGATTACCTGTGGATTTCTGGGAGATTTCCCAGAAATCGAGCACTGAGCTATTGTTGATAGATTCTCGCAAGCTCCCTAAAATCTTTCAGAGCAAAACTATGTGACGGGGTACTGCATATTAATACCGAAAACCGTTACAACCGAGGTGAGAACATATGTTAAAGTATTGCGAGAAGTAATTTTTAACGCCTTGAATCTGTGGGATATGACACATGAATATTGCGGTGGAACATTCTGGGAATCTTTCAGTAACATTGCAGTGAAAGATTGTAGGAATCTTTCAGAAACATTGCAGTGGAAGGTTGTAGGAATCTTCTAGGAACATTGCAGTGAAAGACTGTATGAATTTTCCAGGAATATTTCATTGGAAGATTCTGTTCTCGATAGATGTCGCATAACACACTTTAGTTCTCAAATTTCATTCTCATAAATTATATGGTTTTCGGAAAACTATCTATCAGGAAATTTGATGGTACAGGCAGCCCCCGCTATTCGCGGTTAATGCGTATAAAGAAAATACCGCGAATACCGAAACCGCGAATACCGGGACCTTGGGCTTATGGGAAAAGGGGGGTTACGTATACATATGTGGATCCGTGAGTAACTAAAAAACTCGACACATCATCTTTAGATGACAAATTTATGTAATAAGCTTAGCAAAATGAATTAATATATGAAAGATACGAAGTAACAGTCTGATACGAGTGAAAAATTACTATGATTCAATCCAAAATCTGATGGAACAATCAGTCATGAGCTTGCGAGTGGAGAGCTCTATCACTTTTGTCTAGCGAGATTGACGAACATAGTCAGCAACAATGTCTGGTAAGTGGCCATAGGAAGTTCTGAAAGCTCCGACCATTTTTCCTTTAGTGGCAGGCAAATTCAACATTTTTAATTTCTCCGAAAGGCTCACAGTTTATGATCACGTTTTCTGATTGACGCATATGCATTCTTTTTTACGTACTGTGTCATGACAAGAATCTAAATAGTGTAACAACAACTTTGTTATATAACCAATTAATCAGTCTCAGGAAACAATTACAATACCAACACCCTGAAAATGATGAACACTCAATCACAAAGTTGTTTTGGGATGAAACACTTTAATGAAATCTATCGAAAATTCACATTTCATGAGGTCAATTATCTCTTATATTCAGATCCAAATCGCGAATAAGCGAGTTAGGGCACCGCGAATACCGGGGAATACCGCAAATCAGAAACCGCGAATAAGCGAATTCCGCGAATACCGGGACCGCGAATAGCGGGGGCTGCCTGTAGCATCAAATGATTTGTCATGTGTGATAACATACCCAGGACCAGCTATGCATAACGGTTTGTAAATGATACGTGAGGATGATTCGAAGATGCGTAAAGGCTTTCTCGCAAGCGTTCACAATAGACGCTGGTTAGTATATAAGACAGAAGGACGGCTTATCGGTTAGGTGTCGCGTACATCGAAAAGTTCGTAAAACCTGGATGAATCTAACGTGAAGCTTTGAATTTAACGTCACAATGGAGTTGGAGTACGAGTCAGAGTGATGAAGTCATGCATTAGAATGATTATGAAACTTATCAAGCAAAATATTGATTCCACAGACGAAACATTAACGCATATATTTTCGTGAGATTCCATGAAATCTTGCAGGAACATTTCACTGAAATATTTCAATGAAATGTTTTTGAAAGTTTTCCGAAATATTCCCAGCAATATTTCATGAAATCTTGCAGAAAGGTGTCTGAAAGGGGACATATCTTTATTGAGGGATAAGATTTTAAATAAATTTTAGAGAAATAAGATTTTCACGAGGCGCAAGAACTGATATTGTATCGTTTTTACAAGGTTTTTGTAATAAAAATAGTCTAAAACCGCTCGAGTTTGAGAGAGCCAAGTCAGAGACATTTTCTGTAGTTCCATCAAAAAAATTGTGGAATAGCTCACTTTTGTTCAATAAAGTACTGAAAGAAAAGTTTCAGGTGAATTAACTCAGAGACAACTTCTTTAGAAAAACTCACTATATTTTATTCAAAAATTTGCAAGTACTTAACGAATGCTACATGTATTAATAGAAAATGAGTGCTGAAAATCATATTTTTTGCAACTGTGTGCGCGAAGTTGTAAAAAAATGAGACTTCTCTTCATTATTTACAGTGCGAGAAGTAATGCGTGAATGACTTCTCACACAGTTTTACATTTACGCACTGGTGAAGTGTCCGTGAATGTAACTTCTCGCTCTGATGCATTTTCATTCACGCACAGTTCCAAAATATGATGTCACGTCATCCCTCTGAATTTGGCCTTTCTTGAAAACTTCGTTTTCAAGATAATCTTGCTCGGACAGTGGTGCATTTAATTACAACTTCGCGCACAGTTGCAAAAAATAGTATATGCAACACGTGCGAGAAGTTTCCGCACACGTTGCCAACTCGCGCGAGAAGTAACATTCACGCACTCGTTTGGCAACTTGTGCGGAAATTGACCTTCTTGCACTTGTTGCGTAATATACTATTTTTACATTAAGGAAAATGAAATAATATATTATCAAGGTTTAATCTAAAATGCTTATCATGAATAATCTAAATTTTCATAGAATTTCGATTTTAGTACATCATACTTTTATTATATTTCTCATCTAAAAATACTTTTCACATTTTTCATGAATTAAATAAGAAAGTATATACAACTATATTTTTAGTTATAGACATTTATGACGACCAATTTTACAAATATACCCACTTATGACGACATTTTCGGTTATGACGACCGGTCGTCATAACATTTACAAATATACCTACTTATGACGACCAAAATTTTCTTTACGTATACATGACTTATGACGACCGGAAACGGCTGTCTCAGAAAACTTCTGTTATCTCCTCGGCGGTCATCTCCCACGAGGGATGGTTAGTGTTTTGAACGCAAAACGGAGTCTCAGCACACGTCTGTCATCTCCTCGGCGGTCATCTCCCACGAGGGATGGTTTAGTGTTTGAACGCAAAACGGAGTCTGAGCACACGTCTGTCATCTCCTCGGCGGTCATCTCCCACGAGGGATGGTTTAGTGTTTGAACGCGAAACCACTGTCTAAGCAGAACAACTGTTATCTCCTCGGCGGTTATCTCCCACGAGGGATGGTTTAGTTTTTGAACGTAAAATCACTGTTTTAACCCCCGGTCGTCATAACATATTGATAAGTGTAACAACGGTATCTATACTGTCGGTCGTCATAAGTACTGTATAGATGAGTTTTTATATATATATATATATATATATATATATATATATATATATATAAATGCATATATATATACGCACGCGGCATTTTGGAGATTTTTTCATATGCGAATCCGGAGTATTGGAGATTTTGTGGGTTATTGAGGATGGTCCTCAATCTTCCGTCCCACGCGATAGGAAGATTGAGGACTTTTGGAGATGGGCCTGAAAGTTCCTATGGGATCTTTGAGGATTTTTGTACTATTGAGGTTGTCCGCCATTGAAGGTATATAATAAAGAATTATTAGCACCGAGCTAACCGAGTTTGATCATGGATCGAATTGTGAATCGTGCATGTGATCAATAGGGAAATGGAATATGGTATCATAAGCTACTATAGAGAATTTAAGAGTATAAAAAAATTATGTTAATTGTCTTCCGTCCCACGCGACAGGGAGATTGAGGGCTTTTGGATTATTGAGGTTGGGCCTCAAAGTTTCAATGGGATCTTTGTGGTTTTTTAGAATTATTGACGTTGACCTTCATTGTTCTACAGAACACTTGGGTTAGGAGGAAATCAGAAGGTGTATATTTATGGGCGTTTCTCTGGAACTTTTACACCGGCTGGAATACAGCTATGGATGATGATATAAGAGAACAATCAAATCTATCGGCCCCAATCGAAGTAGAAATATCATGATTCAGGTCGCAATATGAGATATCTTTGGCCTCTGTATGATCAGGAAAAGTTGATTCGTTCTATCTGACTCAAAGAGAGAAAATGTGGGGAAATCCTGTGGAAATACTTGGTACTTTCGTGCAGTCTTACGGATATTCTCGTGATGCCGCGCTATTTTTCGGGTTGATTCAAGCTCCATTTGGTGGAGGATATATTGAAGAGAAATGGCCCCGAAGCGCGATGGTGTGCTACCAATTCAGCCAAAACTGTATGGCTTCGAAAATTGGGAACAAAAAATCAATCCTGTCCCGTTCAACTCAAAGATGATTACACCAAGCTCCTGCCGTGACTCTGAACGCATTTTTTGGAATGCGTATCTAAAATAGATGCAATTGCGAATATTTTGCGACAAGTCTCATGTTGATGCGATATTTCTGTCTAGAATACGACCGTTCTGAAGTGAGATAGAAAAAGCGTGACTCACGAAAAAAATTCAGTTTTTCTCATCCTTCATTGGCGGATCGAGCTCCATGTTGATGAAACCAATTGTGATCGGATACCCTGACCTTACGAAGCTGCAAAAAGCCCAAGGCATTCGTTAAAATTTTCAATTTTGCCAAATAATTGCTTAGGAAATTCTGGGAAATCGGCGAAAAACTACTTTTTCTTTGACTCATTAACGTGATTTTGGCGATGCCACTTACTCTATATGAGTTTCAATAGTGGATTTGTAACTTTCAATACTACACAAATATGTGAGCGAAAGGTCCCAGGTGTGCGTTGAGCGGTTTCCATTTTTCGTTTTCCAACGATTTTCAGCAAAGTGCAAAAGTTCCAGAGAAACGCTCATATAATAAACAATTCTTGGCACCGAGCTGACCGGGTTCGATCATGGATTGAACTGTAAATCTTGCATGTGATAAATAGGGAAATGAAAAATGGTATCATAGGCTACTATGGAGGATTCAAAAGTATGAATGATAGATGTTGATAAAGATGCGCGATGTCGTGGAGAAGAGGAGAAAGGGATGGAGAGGGACACAGAAAAAGAGCAAAGAGAGTGATGTGCGAATATAATGCCGGCTGACCTCAATCCTCAATCTACCGGGTCCGTGACGCACAAAATCCTGAAAACGCCTATCCCTGCTGGAATTATTTTCAGCAGGTATTTCGCATATGAAACAGACACAGAGCGGAGATCCTCAAAAAAGAGTCTCTAACACAGAGTTTGCTCACGTCGGCTGCTTGACACCGGCAGTCACTGGGCTGGCGGTATAAAAAAGAGTGTCTGCTGCTACAGTTCTTCTGTGAACTATGTATTTTGTGATGATTTATGCATTTCATACGTTTCTAGGATACGGTCAATCTTCACTCTATCCTAGCAAGAATCTCATTTTCCTTAAAACAGATACTTCGCAAAGTAGTCCTCGCTTGTGATTAGTGAATGTGGGAGGTAAATGTGTGAATAGTGCTAATGAAAGAGGTGAAGAAGAAGAGAGTAGTTCTGTGAAAGTAATCTAGATGACAGTGCTGTTTCTGTAAGTGACGATCATGAACAGAATCATGAATGAAATTTCATCATGTGTGTTTCTTATTTGATTCTCTTCAATATCAACTGTGTGTTTCTTATTTGATTCTCTCCAATATCAATCTTATTTGGTTCTCTCCAATATCAAAAGACCTACCGTCCAGTCTGGGATTGTGCGTTAGGTGCGATTGATTGCACGTGCCTTCGTTCATGTTTAGGCATTGTCACTTTCCAAGGCATACCATTATTTTGATTGGTAATTGATTAAAACTGATTCTCGGCAGGCTGCGGAGCAGAAGAATGCGCAAGACTAGCGCATGCGCCGTAGCGCCGACAGGCGCTGCCTGCTATGTCTCTTCTACCAGCGTCTATGTAAACACGAAACCACTTATTCATGAACTAAACTCTTGCCCAAATCTCTATCATCTCTTCGGCGTTCATCTCTCAAGAGGGATGGTTTAGTGTTTGAACGTGAAACCACTGTCTGAGCAAACTTGTGATTTCTCCTCGGTGGCCATCTCCCATGAGGGATGGTTTAGCTTCTCCGCTGCAAGATCACTGTCCAAGGAACTATTGTTGTCTTCTTCAAGAACATCGAAGAAGCGACGGGGTGGACGCGGTGGTGCACCTCACCGCACAGTGAGAAATCGAGGCAAATTTTTGGTATTTAGCATCTATGCTTCCAGATAGCTGCTAGTGACTCCGACTTTGTTTTGATTTCTCGCTGTGCGCTGCCGCGTGGTCTGCTCCGTTGACCATGCACAACCGCTGAAAACCTGTTTTCGTCAGTTCTTTACAAAAACAAGTAATGTGTCGATAAAGAGAAAATACTCACTAGTAGAAAGAACTATGCGCAATCGATCGCACTGAACGCACAATTCTCAGACTGCACGGTTGCCTAGAAAAGAATGAGTTGAGTTCCTCAGCACCTGACAACTTCATTCTTTTGGAAAAATTATACAGTACTTCCCGCTTAATGTGATCACGGATAATAGAATCATTTGTTGATTGTGATCAAAACTGCTGGTCCCGACCCGCTTGTACATCGACCAATGTAAAATTTATCGGATACTGTGCTCAAAACTTCGGTTATTGGGATCACAGTTGCAATATTTACAAAGCAAGTAAGGCTTTCTATTGACGATATATTCACACTATCTACACTAGTATCCATCATGTAGTGCCTCTCCGTCTCAGTCTTTGTCCGATCGCGACTCTGTCCTAAATATTCGCCAAAATTAGCAAGCGAGCCGATCTCAGTGTCAGTGAAAAATTGCAGCTATTCGCAAAATATGTTATTTTACCAAAAGCCGTGAGTCAGCGGAATACTGCGTTACAGCTTGCTGTAAGTGTGAGCTGTTCAATTTTCGCTCAGTAAGCTGTTGAAGTCAAGAAAGAAATCGAGAGTGATGCATTGAATATTTGAGCTCCATAATCAATATGAAAATTTTATTGACAATATGCTTTCTCAAAATCAAAAGCAATAAAAAATTGATGACTTTTTTCTGAATTAGATAGCGCAGATGGTTTCTAGTATTTTGTTGACGATTGTACACAATGCCAATATTTCACCCTTTACTAATAAAATAAGTTGAGAGATGATGGAAATTTCATGTTTCTTAGCTATACATATAATCAACGTGAATTGATGATAATATATCTTGTCCGGGTATTAGAATCATCCGCTTATTAGAATCAAAGTTTCTTGTCCCGATGTGACCACATTAAGCGAAAAGTATTGTATCATCCACAATTGATTCTGAAACGATTTCTGAACGCGCTTAAGACGCTCAATCAAATAGCATTTTTTCATAACTTTTTTGCAAACTCGGGTGCCCACGTCTCGGAGCCCCTGGTGGATGTTTTTTGCTATAGCCTCATTGTTTTTGACAAGCCCCCCTTGGTGTCCGAAGCACGATCCTAAAAGAAGGTCTGCCGACTTAGTGGGAAATATGGGAAACATGCGTGAAGCCACCGCTTTTACTATCACCCCTTTCTGGATCCAATATGGCGACCCTTACTGGGACAGTGGATATACCTATACATAGGAGTCGTCTGCTCGCGCTCGTATGCGCGAGCCCGCGCTAATTGCATAAACATTCCGTACAATTCGCATAGTGCGAAAATGACATTATTCAGTTGCGGCATGTTATATAGTGACAATAACTAGCTGCAAACTCTGCAGTCTCGGGCTAATCATAATAATCAGCTGTTTCAAAAATTCACGAAATCAATACATTCTCACATTGTTACACTATAACAAACGATACTATTCCTTATCAATCATCGTCTCAATCGGTCTGTAAGTAATTACCCCCAAGTACTTGGTTCCATGATCTAAATCTCAGATCCCGGAGGAGGGGGGCGCGATTTATATATGTCTTTTGGTAAATAATTAGTATGACTTGCGGTAGCCAAATGGTTAGCGTGACCGCCTCCCATTTTGCCGGCCCAGGTTCTCGTTGGAAATTATTGAAATATCTCGTGACGATTCTGATACATAGAAGAAATTATAACTTGGGCGGTGTTTGCTAGCAGCCTAAGGGTCGCCATGTTGGATCCAGAGAGGAATGATAGTAGGGCGGTGGCTTCACGCATGTTTCACATTTTTCCCACTGAGTCGGCAGACCTTTTAGGATCGTAGTTCGAAGTAGAGACCCGAGGGTCTCTAGTTCGAAGTTACCCTCATTTAGTGAGCCTGCCCTCATTTACAGTGTTTGAGTTACTTTGTATGTACACAAGTACTATAGTACTAGTATATAGTTATATATTATAATGGATATCGGTAATATCGGTAATCTAGACCTTGATAGGAGAAAAAAACCGCATTGAAGAGGGATTTAGGAAGAGAGCAATTCAAATGAGCAACCTGTATAATGATGAGATTTCTCTGTCTTTGGGGGCTTCAACTTTGGCACTATTATTCTCCACTCTCTTGTGAGATACTATCAACAGATCTGATCAACTCATCACTTGGTCCAAGTTTCAAAATCAAGTTTGTTCCAAGCTTTGTGATGGAGTGTTTGGGCATGAAGCTGATGGTTAGCATTGTTCCCTGAAACATGCTTGAAGTTAGAAGAGGTTCCTTTGTGTAACCAGTACAGTTGATTTGATTTGGTTATTTCATTCGATCAGATGACCAGATCACTCAATTATAGTAGTTTTATCACTAAGTTCGGGGATATTACGCTCTCTGGTGATACAGTATTCGGAGATATATGGTTGCATCGCTGAAGGAAGTCCTTTACCATTCGTGAAGGAGAAGACGGATCTAAGAGCCTAGATCTTGTACGGCGGACCGCTCCTTTACTGTTCGATTATGCTCAGCAGGCCATCCGCGACCTAGAGAATCGTCAAAGTTATCCGGCCCACCCCATGCAGATTTCTACTTGAGGAATCATTAATACAGATTCATGAGCTGAGCGATGCATGTATATATGTCCAAATACTGTATCACCAGGGAGCATGATATACCCGACCCTCTATCCACAATAGTCCGCCCTTTGACTGTTCTATCCCGTTCTCTGGACCATATTCGATCAGGAGAATTATCCTGGACCACCGGGAGAGTCGCTGCACATGCCCGATACAGGAACGATCGAGATGATCTCTCCGTTCTCGTCAATGCAACAACAAATTTCTCCTCCGTATGTGCTAGGATAAACCGAACGACGAGATCCGGTCTTCACCGTCCATTCGCCCTCTTACTGTTCGATTTCGTTCCGCGGAACATCCGCTACCCGGAAATAAATCCGACATATCCCGGTCAAGCCGATGCAGGTCTTGACTCCGGGAACCATCGATACAATTCCATACAGCTCAGCCATGCTATCATACCTCTCGGAATACTGGATGACCATGGACCCTACGTCCTGCAGACCGATAATCGACGCCATGTCACACTCTCACTGTTCTATCATGCTCCCTGGGCCACATCCGACCCAGGAAATAATCTCGGATACCCGAAAAGGATCAATGCACATCCCACTTTAGGGACAATTTAGGGTATCCCATAGTCCTTGTCGGAGCATTCGAGAATTCCCTCACCATTCGTCGGGAAAGCGCCGGATTGACGAGACTTGATCTTGAACGAGGATTCGCCCTCTACTGTTCGGTCATGCTCCTCGGCACATCCGCGGCCCGAGAAATTATCCGAAAATTCCTGTTGAGCCCGTGCGATCCCGGCTTCAGAGATCACCGATTCATTTCCATGATTTCAGTCATGCAACTATATCTTTCATAAGACTTTATCACCAGAAAAGCTCAAGTTCCCTAGACCCACGATCCACGGGATTCCGCCCTTTTACTGTTCTATTCCGCTCTTTGGACCATTTCCAGTCAAAAAAAAACCACTCCGGACCTCCAGGAAAAGTCGCAGCACATATCCGATTCAGGAACAATCAAGGCTATCTCGTCCTCCTCGTCGATGCAACCACGAATTCCCCTACCGTATGTGCCAGAGATGACCGATTCACGTGACCCGATCTTGTACGTCACCTCGCTCTCTTACTGTTCGATTCTCCTCTCCGGGACATTCGCCACCCACACATCCATTCCAAGTATCCCGGTCGAGCCGATGCAGATGTCGACTCCGGGGACCATAGATAAAATTCCATAGAGCTCAGCCAGGCTAAAATACTTCTCTGAATAGTGAATAACTATGTAGCCTAAGTTCTCCAGACCGATAATCCACGGCATTCAACACTCTTACTCTAAGATCCTTCTCCCTGGGCATAATTCGACTGAAGAAATCTACCCGGACCCCCGGGGAGAGTCACTGCTTTTGTCCACTTCAGTAACGATCTAGACAATCTCGTCGTTCTCGTCGACGCAACGACGAATTTCCCAGCCATACTCGTCAGAGAAGTCCGATCCACCATTCCCGAATTTGTATGGGAATTCGCCCTCTTACTATTCCATTTTGCTACTCCGACATTCGCGACCTGGGGAGTTATCCGACTCTTCCCGCCAAATCTATGCGAATGCTGGATCCGGAGACGATCTAGACAATTCCATAGAGCTCAGCCAAGCAACCATACATCTCTGGATACTGAATCAACATGGAGCCTAAGTTACCCAGACCGATGTTTCACGGCATGCCACACTCTAACTCTTCGATCCTGCTTCCTGGGCCATATTTGACCCAGGAGATCATCGCGGATATCCCGAAAGAGTCGATGCACATTTCAATTCCAGGAATGAACTAGACTATCCCGTAGTCCTTGTCGGTGTGCTCAGGAAGTCCTTTACCATTCGTGAAGGAGGAGACGAATCTATGAGCCTAGATCTTGTACGGCGGACCGCTCCTTTACTGTTCGCCCATGCTCAGCAGGCCATTCGTGACCTAGAAAATCATCGAAGTTATCCGGTCCAGCCCATGCAGATTTCTACTCAAGGAATCATTAATACAGATTCATGAGTTGAGCGATGCATGTATATATGTCTAAATACTGTATCACCAGGGAGCATGATATACCCGACCCTCTATCCACGGTTGTCCGCCCTGTTACTGTTCTATTCCGTTCTCTGGACCATAATCGATCAGGAGATTTATTCTGGACCACCGGGAGAGTCGCGGCACATGCCCGATACAGGAACGATCGAGTGGATCTCTTCGTTCTCACTATGCAAGCACAAATTTCTCCTCCGTATGTGATAGGCAAGACCGAACGACGAGATCCGGTCTTTACCGTCAATTCGCCCTCTTACTGTTCGATTTCGTTCCCCGGAACATCCGCTACCTTGGAATAAATCCCACATATCCCGGTCAAGCCGATGCAGGTCTTGACTCCGGGAACCATCGATACAATTCCATACAGCTCAGCCATGCTACCATACCTGTCTAGGTGCTGGATGACCATGGACCCTACGTCCTGCAGACCGATAATCTACGCCATATCACACTCTCACTCTCCTATCATACTCTCTGGGCCTTATCCGACCCAGGAAATAATCTCGGATACCCCAAAAGGATCAATGCATATCCCACTTCAGGGAGAATTTAAGGTATCCCATAGTCCCTGTCGGAGCATTCACGAGTTCCTTTACCATTCATCGCCCTCTTACTGTTCGGTCACGCCCCTCGGGACATCCGCGGCCTGAGAAATTATCCGAAAATTCCTGTTGAGCCCGTGCGATCCCGGCTTCAGAGATCACTGATTCATTTTCATGGATTTCAGCCATGCAACTATGTATCTCATAAGACTGTATCACCAGCAAAGCTCAAGCCCTAGACCCACGATCCACGGGATTCCGCCCTTTTACTGTCTTTTTCCGCTCTTTGGACCGTTTTCAGTAAAAAAAAACCATTCCGGACCTCCAGGGAAAGTCGCTGCACATATCCGATTCAGGAACAATCAAGACTATCTCGTCCTCCTCGTCGATGCAACCACAAATTCCCCTACCGTATGTGCCAGAGATGACCGATTCACGTGACCCGGTCTTGTACGTCACCTCGCTATCTTACTGTTCGATTCTCCTCTCCGGGACATTCGCCATCCAGATATCCATTCCAAGTTTCCCGGTCAGCCGATGCAGATCTCTACCCCGGAAACCATCGATAGAATTCCAAAGAGCTCAGGCAAGGTTCCATACATCTCTCAATACTGAATAATTATGTAGCCTAAGATCTCTAGACCGATAATCCACGGCATTCAACACTCTTCTTCGTTGATCCTTCTCCCTGGGCATAATCCGGCCGAAGAAAGCCACCCGGACCCCCGGGGAGAAAGTCGCTGCACTTGTCCACTCCAAGAACGATCAAGACAATCTCGTCGTTCTCGTCAACGCAACGACGAATTCCTCATTCGTACTCGTCAGAGAAGTCCGATCCACAATACCCGGTTTTGTATGGGAATTCGCCCTTTTACTGTTCCATTTTGCTACTCCGACATTCACGACCTGGGGAGTTATCCGACTCTTCTCGTCAAGTCTATGCGAATGCTGGATCCGGAGACGATCTATACAATTCCATAGAACTCAGCCCAGCAATCATTAATTACGGAATACTGGATCAACATGGAGCCTGAGTTACCCAGACCGATGAGTCACGGCATGCCACACTCTAACTCTTCCATCCTGCTTCCTGGGCCATATTTGCCCCAGGAAATCATTGCGGATACCCCGAATGAGTCGATTCACATGTCGATTCCAGGAACGAACTAGACTCTCCCGTAGTCCTTATCGGTGCGCTCAGGAAGTCCTCTACCATTCGTGAAGGAGAAGACGGATCTATGGGCCTAGATCTTGTACGGTGGATCGCTCCTTTACTGTTCGCCCATGCTCAGCAGGCCATTCGTGACCTAGAGGATCGTCAAAGTTATCCGGCCCAGCCCATGCAGATTTCTATTTGAGGGATTATTCATACAGATTCATGAGTTCAGCGATGCAACCATATATCTCCAAACACTGTATCACCAGGGAGCATGATATCCCCGACCCTCTATCCACGGTAATCCGCCCTTTTACTGTTCTATCCCGTTCTCTGGATCATAATCGTTCGGGAGAATTATTCCGGACCACCGGGAGAGTCGCTGCACATGCCCGATAAACGAAGGATCGACATAATATCTTAGTTCTCGTCAATGCAACCACAAATTTCTCTACCGTATGTGCTAAGCAAGACCGATCGACGAGATCCGGTCTTGTACGGCGATCCGCCTTCTTACTGTTCAATACTGCTCCCTGGGACATCCGCAACCCAGAGATTCATCCTTAATATCCCGGTCAAGCCGATGCAGATCGGAACTCCGGGAACCACCGATACAATTCCTTACAGCAGAGCCAGGCTACCATACTTCTCTGAATACTGAATAACTATGTAGCCTAAGTTCTCCAGACCGATAATCCACGGCATTCAACACTCTTACTCTAAGATCCTTCTCCCTGGGCATAATTCGACCGAAGAAATCTACCCGGACCCCTGAGAGAGTCACTGCACTTGTCCACTTCAGTAACGATCTAGACAATCTCGTCGCTCTCGTCGACGCAACGACGAATCCCTCAGCCGTATTCGTCAGAGAAGTCCGATCCACAATACCTGGTTCTGTATGGGAATTTGCCCTCTTACTGTTCCATTTTGCTACTCCGACATTCGCGACCTGGGGAGTTATCCGACTCTTTCCGCCAATATTTTCCGGAACGATTGTGCTCCAGAGAACGGGATAGAACAGTAAAAGGGCGGATTACCGTGGATCGAGGGTTCGGGGATATCACGCTTCCCTGGTGATACAGTATTCGGAGATATATGGTTGCATCGCTGAAGGAAGTCCTTTACCACCCCTGAAGAAGAAGACGGATCTACGAGCCTAGATCTTGTACGGCGGACCGCTCCTTCACTGTTCGATTATGCTCAGCAAGCCATCCGCGACCCAGAGAATCATCAAAGTTATCCGGCCCAGCCCATGCAGATTTCTACTTGAGGAATCATTAATACAGATTCATGAGTTGAGCGATGCATGTATTTATGTCCAAATACTGTATTACCAGGGAGCATGATATACCCGACCCTCTATCCACGGTAGTCCGCCCTTTTACTGTTCTATCCCGTTCTCTGGACCATAATCAATCAGGAGATTCATTCCGGACCACCGGGAGAGTCGCTGTTAATGCCCGATACAGGAACGATCGAGATGATCTCTTCGTTCACACTATGCAAGCACAAATTTCTCCTCCGTATGTGATAGGCAAGACCGAACGACGAGATCCGGTCTTTACCGTCAAATCGCCCTCTCACTGTTCGATTTCGTTCCGCGGAACATCCGCTACCTGAAAATAAATCCCACTCATCCCGGTCAAGCTGATGCAGGTCTTGACTCCGGGAACCTTCGATACAATTCCATACAGCTCAGCCATGCTACCATACCTCTCTGGGTACTGGATGACCATGGACCCTAAGTCCTGCAGACCGATAATCTACGCCATGTCACACTCTCACTCTCCTATCATGCTCTCTGGGCCTTATCCGACCCAGGAAATAATCTCGGATACCCCAGAAGGATCAATGCACATCCCACTTTAGGGAGAATTTAGGGTATCCCATAGTCCTTGTCGGAGCATTCACGAATTCCTTCACCATTCGTCGGGAAAGCGCCGGATTGACGAGACTTGATCTTGAACGAGAATCCGCCCTCTTACTGTTCGGTCACGCCCCTCGGGACATCCGCGGCCCGAGAAATTATCCGAAAATTACTGTTGAGCCCGTGCGATCCCGGCTTCAGAGATCACTGATTCATTTCCATGGATCTCAGTCATGCAACTGTATATCTCACAAGACTGTATCGCCAGGAAAGCTCAAGTTCCCTAGACCCACGATCCACGGGATTCCGCCCTTTTACTGTTCTATTCCGCTCTTTGGACCGTTTTCAGTGAAGAAAAAACCATCCCGGACCTCCAGGAAAAGTCGCTGCACATATCCGATTCAGGAACAATCAAGACTATCTCGTCCTCCTCGTCGATGCAACCGCGAATTCCCCTATCGTATGTGCCAGAGATGACCGATTCACGTGACCCGGTCTTGTACGTCACCTCGCTCTCTTACTGTTCGATTCTCCTCTCCGGGACATTCGCCAACCACTCATCCATTCCAAGTATCCCGGTCGAGCTGATGCAGAGCCCAAGTCTGGATCAGTCAGTGATCTTGGCACTGAAATTGTCAGCTACAGGAATTCCAAAAGAAGATGTCGATACTTTCATAACTCCTACATACGAATTCGCGCTTAGAAAAACACCTCCACCCTCCAATTTTCCAAGATTATTGATAAACGAACTGAAACCAAGCACTCCAGTCCGTCCCTCCCACTGCGCGTGGAGACATGTTCGTGGTATAGAAATACTTGTTTTGGGAAAAGAAAATACCCGTGTCCTCGGAAATCTCTTGCATTCTATTAGTCTTTCCACACTGAGAATTGTTGTCCACAAGCATGAAAGTCCAGATCACCAGCTGTCTTGTGTAAGTCACGCATGGACGTTGTGCAAGACAGCGAATGATCCGGTCTTTCATGTTTATGGACAACAATCCCCAGTGTGGAAAAACTAATAGAAAGCAAGAGATTTCCGAGGATACGGGTATTTTAGGATTAGTCCCAAATCGAGCTGCCAGCAAATGTAGGTCCTAGCTGTGTCAGTGCCAGAGTCAGCGCCGCATATGGCCGTTTTGGAACTACGTTAACCGACTCGTAGCATTAGATGGCATAGCTAGCGCCTCTAGCGGCGCACCCTTCCCAGACACCTCGCCAACGCTAGCGGAGGCCAAGTTTACTCTCCTCCTTCTATACCCTCCCCATGCTTCACATTGGTCTTGCTCGGCTGTAGAGAGCGGCAAAGGTACCCTGGCACAAAATTCGTGAGGTATAGGAAATCCAAAAAGACAGATTGATGCGCCAGAAACTCTACTTACCGAATCCGTGACCAGAAAGACACTGGTTTTTCAAGTTTGTTCAAACTTAGCAAAAAACATGTTCATCCGAGCCATTCCAATGAGTTTTCAATATTGCTCGTAGTGATGCATTCTTCGACTAGGAAAATCCTACTCGGCCTGGGTCGGGTTCCAGCGTTTACGAATTCACGAATTCACAGATTTAGCGAGGCGCATGCCCAGTGGTGGCCCGGTGCGTTGCAACCAACAAGCTTCATTCGCACGAACGGGCCCGTCGGATGGGGCCGCTGATTTGTAAAAGAATTCAGGCAAATTAATTTGGTCCAATGTTTCCTAGTTTGGAATGTTGGAGTGAAGCAACAAATCAAAAATGTATGAGCACAAGGAAAATGAGTCCAAAATTAGTCTAAATTCGTATACAAATCAGCGGCCCGATCCGGTGGGCCCAATCGTGTGAATGAAGCTTGCTGACTGCAACGCACTGGTCATGCGCTCTGCTAAATCTGTGAATTCGTAAATCTGTAAATCTGTAGGTTCGTAAATTCGTAAACGCTGAAACCCTACCCTGGGAAAATTCTACCACTCCAGATTTGTACGTTTTCTTATTACTTTACCGTGAGTGAGTTAATATTCATGAGCATGAGAGTCCAGATCGCCCGTTCACCTGAACTTGTCGTGCAGGAGCATCTGCAGTTGATAGTTGAGATAGCAAGTGATCTGGACTTTCCTGCTGATGGATATTAAGTGTCTCTACGAGTAAACTAATGAAGAAACGTGAAAATTCAAAGTGGTGTAATTTTTCTTTTCGACGAGCAGTAGTCAGAGCATTATGAAATGGCTCGGGCGAGTATGTTTTTTGCTCGATTCAAAAAAATCCAGAAAGGTAGAGTTTTTCTGGTCGTGGATTCGGTGAGGAGAGTCTCTGGCGCATCAATCCGCCTTTTTGGATTTTCTATACCTCACAAATTCGGTGCCAGGCTACTTTGGCCGAGGTGATCGTAGCACCGTCATTGTCAGCTACAGGAAGTCTGAAAAGAGAGATCGATATATTCAAAACTCCTCCATACAAATCCGCGTTAAGAAAAACACCTCCGACCTCCAATTTTCAAAGATTATTGATAAACATGCTGAAACCGCGCACTCCAGTACGCCTCTTTTACTGTTCGCGAAGACATGTTCGTAGTATAGAGATACTCGTCTCGAGAAAAGTTATTACCCGTCTTCTGGGAAATGTCTTATTTTTTATTAGTTTTCCGATACTTGGAGGTATTGTCCATGATCATGAAAATCCAGATCACTAGGTGCCTTGTGTAAGTCATGCGAGGGCGTTGTGTAAGATGACGAGTGATCTGGGCTTTTATGCTTAGGGGCAACCATTCCCAGCGTGGAAGAACCAATGGAAAGCAAGAGATTACCGAGGAGACGGGTATTTTCTTTTTTCATGACGATTATTTCTATACTACGAACATGTCTCCACGTGTAGTAGAAAATCTTGGAAAATTGGAGGGTGGAAATGTTTCTCTCGGCGCAGATTTGTATAAAGTAGTTTTTGGAGTATGGATCTCTCTTTTTGGAAATCCTGTCGCTGACAATCTCGGTGCCAGAATCTTAGCTCGGAATAAGGTTCTTGCTACCCTGCTGGAAATTATTCCGTGGGACCCCATGGGATCCCATTGGACTTCGTGGGACCTTGCCCTGGAAAAATATTCAATCTTGTTTCTTATGGAATTTGGCATTGGAGACGTGTAGCATACAAATTTTGACTATAATCGACAAAATTTGACCGTTTTTGGAAAATCAATGGTCGGAATTTGTATGCTGCACGTCTTAAATTTCCCAAGTGTGAAGATCAAAAATTTTCCCAGAGCCAGGTCCCACGGAATTAATTCAGAGGTCTTCTTGTGGAAATGTACGGTGCACGCACGAACGCACGCACGTGAGTAGCGCGATTTGTCTTACGAATTTTAGTTAATGTAATATTAACATCGCGCCTATTTGCAGAAAATTTGATCATCAGAATGGTTGAACTGGTTTTGTCATTCTGCAATCCATTCTTGTATTGTTGTCATGATCAAATCCGTATATTGGTGCGTGCCAATTCCAGAGTTTTTGAATTGTAAATCAAAAATAAACTCCGGCAATAGGGTGAAAAAAGATCTATCACATTGACCCATCACCAGCTTGTCGGGTACCAAATTGTTCGATTATATTCTTGCGTTATCTTGTTTCCCGTTTCATGTCTGTCCTGGGCCCAGCTAACCATGAGCCTCCACCTCTGAACCTACGTCAAAAATAGAAGTGCACGAGTCGAAACATAGATCCAATAGAGATCAGACAGGATATATTGATGTGCCTCACTGCGTTTTTGATAGAGTTTGCTGATTTGCAATGGAATACTCTGGATCCGGCACGCATGAGAACCCAGGTCTGATGACGTTGCCGTCGTTTGTTGGATGGAATATTAAAAAAACGAATGGAGGGCTTTCAATGAGCAAATTCTCCACAACGAAGCACGGTATTGATCATGCATAAATTGGTCATAAAACATCCTTGAGAAAATTTATACGGTGAGCGGGCGCTATGCCACGCTGGGCGCGCTCGTGCGTGCGGGGCGCTTTTCGGCAAGTCTAAGTTGCCACCAACTTTGTCAGGTATCGAAATTCTAAAGAGTGATTCAGATGAGAAAAAACACCTCATTCCGAGAACTCGTTCCAAAAAGCTCCTCGTTCCCGTATTTTTTACAATTAATCGATGACTATGCGCATTGCATTCAATGCTGTGTGGCTTCACTGTAGCTCGTACCACACGCGAGTAGACTTGAAAAATTCCAATTCTCCTAATATAAACTCTTCCTCCGCAGTTTTGGGATCCGATAATTTGTTGTTTTACAATTCATATAACAATTCATCACACCTAAACTCCAGATCACCACGTGGATCACGCAACGTAGTACAGCTGATGATCGTCATGGCAACCGGCAGCCTATTTTGCTGCCCGCCGCTGCTAGGCGCATGCGAGCTCATGCCTGGACGCTGTATGCCGCTTGGGCAGGATTCGCAGCAGTAGAAATCATACCGCAGGCGACCGGATAAGTGATCTTGGCACCGAAATTGTCAGCTACAGGAACTCCAAAAAGAGGGATCCATACTTCAAAAACTCCTCCATACAAATCTGCGCTGACAAAACTCCTCCAGCCTCCAATTTTCCAAGAATATTGACAGACATGCTGAAACCAAGTACTCCAGTACGTCCCTCCTACTGCACGTGGAGACATGTTCGCGGTATAGAAATACTTGTGTTGAAAAAAGAAAGTACCCGTATCCTCGGAAATCCCTTGCTTTCTATTAGTTTTTCCATACTGGGAATTGTTGTCGACAAGCACGAAAGTCCAGATCACCAGCTGTCTTGCGTAAGTTACGCATGGACGTTGTGTGAGACAGCGAATTATCTGGATTTTCATGCTTATGGGCAACAATTCCGAGTGTGGAAAAACTAGCGGGAAACAAGAGATTTCCAAGGAGACGGGTATTTTCTTTTTCCAACACAAGTATTTCTATACCACGAACACGTCTCCACGTGCAGTAGAAGAGGCGTACTGGGTTGCTTGGTTCCAGCGTGTTTATCAATAATCTTGGAAAATTGGAGGCTGGAGGAGTTTCTCTCAGTGCGGATTTGTATGGAGGAGTTTTTGGAGTATCGATCCCTCTTTTTGGAATTCCTGTAGCTGACAATTTCGATGCCAGGATCACTTATCTCATGCGACCAACAGCGGCCGGCAGCGAAATAGACTACCATTCAGTGAGACACCCCTCAAGGAAGCCACACAGCGTTGGATGCAATGCGTATTGTTATCGATTAATTAAAGAACGAACAGGAATAAGGAGTTTTTTGATATCTAGATCTCTTTTTAGAATTTTATACCTGGCAAAGTTGATGCCAACTTTGCAAAGAGTGATTTAGATAAGAAAAAAACACTTATCCCAAAAACGCGGTCCACAAAAACTCCTTATTCCTGCGTTTTTTATAATTAATCGATGACTATGCGCATTGCATTGAACGCTGTGTGGCTTTCTTGTAACTCGCACCGACGTGCAAGTAGACTTGTGTCGCATTTTGTCAAGCTAATGCCGTTGTTAAAAATGTTTGCTCACCCTCAAATTTTTTATAAATAAACATTCGAGTTCTACCACCTAGTGTTGCCCATTTCTCCGCATAGAAAGCCGATACGAGGACAAAAACATTCGCTCATCGTTGCTTCAACCTCACTTGTATTTGCTCAGCCCTCAGAATTGGATAAATCATCATCAATTTTTAATAAACAATCAAAAACTTTTTTTCCATCTCTAAGTACTGTACAATGCGCAGTGCGCATGTGCGCCGCTCGACATTATACATTTGCGCACTGCGCATTACTTTGGAGTTACAAGAAGTGTTTTTGATTGTTTATTAAGAATTAATGATGATTTATCCAATTCTGAGGCCTGAGCAAATACAAGTGAGGTTGAAGCAATGATGAGCAAAAGTTTTTGTCCTCGTATCGGCTTTCTAGCCGGAGAAATGGGCAACACTAGGTGGTATAACTTGTATGTTTATTTATAAAAAATTGGAGGGTGAGCAAACATTTTTGACAACGGCATTAGGTTGACAAAATGCGACTTACTTAGGGTGAATTTTTTCAGATTTTTCCTCGGACTTTTTTCCCCCCAGTTTCCACGGGGTCCAATTAACAGTTTGAGTAACAGTAGCAGCTGATTTGGTCAAAAAATTTGGTCAAAAAAAGTATATAAACTAATAGTCAGCATAAAAAAGTATGTAAATTCGAAAATAAACAGTAATTTGACTCGCAAATCAGCTGCTATTATTACTCAAATCTATCGATTCACTTCTATCAACAGGTCCAAAAAATGGAAGCCGCAAGAATAAAAAAATTTGGTTGTGTTTACTGCCATAAACCGGTTGCAAGGTTGTGGAATCATCTGCAGCGTGAGCACATGAGTTAATATATGATTTCTCAACATGAAATCTTCATGGATTTGCTTTCACCTTACATCGATCATATGAGTTGTACATTAGCTTCACCTCACTTAATGCCTCATGCATGTGAGAAATGATGAAATTCATTTTCAGACTTGAACATTTTTAATGGCAGCATTTGCTACGGCAGTAGAAGCGTGGCTCAAGTAGAGCTGGTTCGATAAATTTACTCTTTTACACAAACTACCTTGAAATTCTGAGTGCCATAAGTCTTCTCTTACAGATTGTAATCTTTTCTGGTTACCTTACCAAGACGTTAAGAATCCTAAGAATTGTGAATAATCCAATTGTATCGTAATGATTTGGGCTGAAATTGTGTGCTGATTTAGGATCGGTCGACTTGTATATTGTGATATTTTTTTGTGCGTGAGTGTATGCCATATTACTCTGAATTCTCCGAGATATTTTCAAGTCATGCTTTCATTATGCAGTAATCCTGGGAGCCTATTACTTACGAACTTTAGAGTCAGGTGAGTGTGTTCACAGTCACCAATTCACGCACAGAACTTCAGTACAATTGAGTTGGATAAAATACATTTTTTCATCCCAAATCAAAAATACATAGTTGTTAATGTGAGGATATGTCTTTGAATTGAACTGAGATTCTACGTGACTTAGTGATTGTGAACACACTCACTCGAATCTAAAATTCGTAATAGACTCCCTGGTAGTCACTGCAGCGCCTGGCTCATCGAATAAGAGAGTAATTAATGTGTAAAACTCTTCAAAATGACTTGAAATTGTGAAATGAGCAACAAAGGTGCTAAATACGTGTTTTTTTTTAGTTATACCAAGCTCACCTGTCACCGCCATCAAAGTATGTGCTACATATTATCCAAGAAGGAGGGCCTCAAGCTTCACTATATCGACGCGCTTTAGGACTTGATGAGGGGGAGTCAACCTCAAATAAAGATGCTCCAACAGTAACAGATTTTGATACAGCTGATGGAAAGAATAAAATGGCCATTTTCGACTGCGGCAGCTCATCACTGTGACGACATATTTCGATGTATCCAAATTTTGAATTTTCTCCACTCACCCCCTCAATAATAACTATCACATACGTCTAAGGAAGTGGATTGTCGAAATTTTCGGAAAAGTATATTTCGGAAAAGTATATTCGTACTGAGCGCGGCAGCCCGTTTTGGGCACAATGATGGTTAGTTTGTTGAGCGAAGCGCTCGTCTCAAATTTCGAATCATCATCAAAGTTTTTATGCGAGATATCTTTCGGCGCATCGCAAAGACTGCTTCCTCGAATGAGAACCATAAAATTCTGTCTGCATCTCGTGCTGAAAACGTTTTTATTCACAAACCGATTGCTGTATGACGGCTGGACTCGCTACTCTATGCCGAGGGACACGACGTTTCATCTTTGAACAAGCGCGCGAGCCAAATCCGCTTTCACTGTCCACGAACCGCGTTCCTCACCAGTGCCTCTAGACCGCTGTTCTGGTTTTTCGCAGATTACTACCTGGTGGGTCTCTACTATCTTATACAAAGAATATATGAATCTAGATGGCGCTCATGAGTTCAAGAAATTTTCAAGTTATTATAAATATTCTTTCATTTAAGTGAACTATAGGAGTAAATAAAGGGTTGGGGTGCACTATCGCTACTAAATAAACACTGCACAGATATTCACTGAAATTGACTCTTTATTGCACACCGCGTGCACTCAATGGTAACTCAGATTATACACGGATAGCCGAAGCGCTCACTTCGGCTGCGTTATTACAAGTGTTGCGCACTCGCTCCTGCTCGTGCGCGGTACCGAGGTATCTCATATATATATAGATATAGTATCATATACGTGGGAAGGGAGTGAGCGCTGAGGGCGCTGATATTGTTTAGTCGACAAAGCTACTTTACCGACACTCCCTCCCTTTGTCGATTATGACAATAGGAACTTTCAGCGCTAGGAAACTTTACACGCTCTCAATGCTACAGGACTAGTTATTAAATAGGAAGAGAAGTTTTAGCACATATAATATTGACCGTAGAAAAATGGTTATTGATTTGGCGTGAACAAAGATCAGTCAATTTCTTCTCATAGTCGATTGTCCAGTCATTGCTGTCCTGAAAGCATACAATAGTTGATCTCCTACCCCCTCACTCCACTTTTTCCAAAAGTATAACTTGGCGAGTATGGCCATCCTTTCCCTCTATCACTTCATCTGGGATCAAAAATTGAATTTCAACTCTTGAGGGTCATGAAATCAGGGGAAGCATGTCGAGTAACTATTTAGCAAAATTTAGCAAAACTTGAACATGAAACAAACGGGTAGAAAATGAAAAATATTAATTTCAACTCTTGAGAGTCGTGAGATCAAGGAAAGTATGTCGAGTAATTGTTTTGCAAAATCTGAACGTGAAACGCATGGAAAAGGATTGATTACATTACGATTTGACTTTGTCGGTAATTTTGAGTCAACTTGAGTTTCTCACCATCTTCTTCGTCTATGAAATGTAATGAAAATAATTCATTAGGACCATTGAGAAGAAAAGGAAACCAGAAAATTCAATCTAGCATTGATCGCTTTAGTTTAAAATTCAGTAGAGATGGTGAGTAACTCAAGTTGAGTCAAAATTACCGAGAAAGTCAAATCGTAATGTAATCAATTCTTTTCCATGCGTTTCACGTTCAGATTTTGCAAAGCAATTACTCGACATACTTTCCTTGATCTCACGACTCTCAAGAGTTGAAATTAATATTTTTCATTTTCTACCCGTTTGTTTCATGTTCAAGTTTTGCTAAATTTTGCTAAATAGTTACTCGACATGCTTCCCCTGATTTCATGACCCTCAAGAGTTGAAATTCAATTTTTGATCCCAGATGAAGTGATAGAGGGAAAGGATGGCCATACTCGCCAAGTTATACTTTTGGAAAAAGTGGAGTGAGGGGGTAGGAGATTTCAGCACTTGACTATGGTAATGACTCAATATTCTGAGATTAAAAAACATGCTGTAAATAGTAGCATGTAGGAAAACAAAAAAAATTCTATTTATCTCATCCATAAAAATCATTCTCCTAATTAACACTAGTGTGCTTCATTCCAAGATGAACGTTTTTTGATCATGAACAAAGAAAAATCTGGAGAAGGACAACTTTGTATTTTTGATAGCAAGACTCTTGAAATTAGTTCATGGAATTGACTTGAGTTGATGCGAAGACTCCTAACCCACTTGTGATGGTGCTTGCAAGAGAAAATTTTTGGATCACGAGGAACTTCTAGATTGTGAAAATTCCCCTAATGATGAACCACATCCACTCTTCAGCAAGAGAGCATACTAAATATCAAAGTGAATAACTAATAACTAATTGATAAATGAAACATAGAATTATGACACTACATCTGTTGTTCAACATTTTCCAAGGACCAAAAACTGAGACGAATTCCATGTAGCACACTGGTAATTCATAACACATCAAGAAGTTAGAGCGATTCGTGCGAACTCATTCTGAGGGAAATCAAGGTTCAGTAGCATTATGTGATATGTGTTTGAATGATCCTCAACATACTTCCAGATAGATGATGTACGAATCCAGTTTGTTTAGTGATTGATAACTCAAGTAATAATTTTTTAAATTTGAACTTACCACTTCCCACCAAGAGCGTGAAAGTGCCTTTCTTTCTTCATAATACTCTTGATGAAACAGGTGAACCCTGTACAACTTTCTTATCATATTCAGAATTTAGTGCCAAGAAAGTAAAATCCATATACCATATGAGAGTAAGAGTCTAGCTGAGACCTTTGGGTTAGAGTATTACGCAATGGACTTTTGATATTCAAAAGTAATAACCAGAGCAACATCGAATATCAGTGCTTATATATCACAACAACTGTTCTTGGACAGTCGTCAATTGACTGACATGTCTTACAACATCTAAATGTGAGAGATGATCCCTCTTGATGTGTTGAACATTGACAGGTCTACGAAAAGCAACACGAAGGATATTCTATTGGTCACACTCTTCTTCAACTACAGTGGTTTATCAAATTTTCTTTGAGATGCACAATTTTTCAGAGTTGGGTCTCTCTGAAGTATTGAGGAAACTGAAAGTCAATAAACGGCTGAAATGTAGATTGATACTGGCACTCATTTTTTCTCACGACCAAATCCTACATTCTCCAAATATTGTTGAAGATCGACTCTTGACACTGTACAACAGCGAGGATGACACACATTTTTGACTATTATTCTTATATCACTCCAGATACGGAAACCCACAACAATATTAGGCTGCTCTTATTCCTCCAACAATATGAGAGCTGATTTCTACAAGCTTGCTGCAGGCGGTGCTACGATTGGCTTTCAATCTCTGCTATTATCTCTACATAATATAATCAAAATAGTCAAAAAAGTTACATGTTACTGCAACAACATGTTACACTGCTGCAGCGGATAACGCCGTCTGCTACACATGCGGCTGCATCAAAACATCGCCCGTGCTCTCGCGGTCGATCGCCCCGCGTGGTCGACCCCAACAATCGATTGTGTTCGACTTCGAGTGTCTTGACGCGGCTGAAATCTTGACGCGAAAAAATTGGGAAGGGTCGAAATTAGTGAGTAAGATATTTTGGCACTAAACGCTGTCAGCGGCAAAATGACTTGCCAATATCCTTGTTGAGGACCGAAATAACGGGTTCAGAGGGAATGAGACCCTCCTGAACCCAGAAAAGCATGAAATAAGTAAGTTCGAAAAAATGTGTGAGGTTAAAACGGCCCAACTCAGCGTATATAAGGCACGGCAGCCTTGCGCGCGCTCTCTCTCTTTCTCACATGTTCTTCTCTTTCATATACTCGCCAGCAAGGCGCTGCCGCGCCTTTTGATTATATGGCATAAGAGTATAGTATATTGTTCACTTATCTCATTGCTCGCTTTTAAATTTTCAATCTAGATCTCGAAGGCTCATAGTGGCCATGAGAACTATATTGGCTTTTACTTTGGTGAGAAAGATATCTCATTCAATGACTAGATGCAGGGATTCGTGTACGAACAATGAGTATCAGTACAAGAGATGAGGTGAGAGTGAACAAAATTGTAAAATTGTATCAACTCTGCCGTTAGATTACATCTTATTAATTGCTGTATAAATCTGTCAAATGGAAAGCTCAATTCATTAAATGTAATGAATTGATCTTCTCACCTCTATCTTACAGGTCTCTCATAAGGTATGGTGTAGCTTCCATGTGATAATATTTATTAAAACTATACATCCTGAATGTATGGTTGTTTGTACACTGCATGCTAGCTTGTACCTAGAATTTGACTACGCGTAGAGAATAATGTGAAGCCATGTATAGTTGCTTGTAAATTGCTAACTTGTACCTATGACTATGTGCAGAGAATAAAGTGAACCCATGTATAGTTGTTTGTAAAGTGTTTACTTGTGCCTAAAATCTGACTATGGACAGAGAATGAAAAGAAGTCACCTTCCAGAATAGATTGTTTTACTTCATTACATGAGAGTAAATTCCTGTCTGATCAGCAACGAGGCAAAATTTACATCATATATTACTTTAAACTGATACAAATCATGACCTTCTAATTCTTATTAAGCTTCAAATTACATCTTTGACTATATTCACTCAAGAATCTGCACATATCATGCATCAATTGTTCGCAGTCGACATAAAAGATTTATGATACCAATCTTCAAACTGATCATCCACACCTGTAATACTCTCATAGTCATGTGAATAATTGAACTGGTAGAAACCTGAGCAAGCTGATGAATCATGAGAGATGCTTACTAAAATTTTCAGAGGAAATTTCACACAATTAAATGTGACACCTCATCCTTGTTACAAAACGACATAAAAAAATTATATCCAGTAAATACTGTGGAATGTGATCATCATGTCAATCTACTAACTAAAGGCTGCTTACAGGAATAATGTGATCGATTAGATTCTTTCCTCTCGTGTGATGGTCCAAAATACATTCTCTCTATAAACTTCCATTGGCCATCCATCAGGATATTTGGTGGCATGATCTGAAGATATACACAAATTACAGAATGGTCAGGTAAGAAAGAGTAAAAAAGCCAAGAAATACAAAAATCATGGTTAAATTTCCATCTATACCATCATGAATAGCAAACAGGAACTACGTAATGTATGCGTGAACTCAGTATTGAATCTCTAACGAGAACAATCATGAGAATTTCACAACAAGTATCCCATGAAATGAGTTTCCAAAAGTTGAGATGCTAACTGGATTTTGATCGGTACAGTAATTGTACAAAATCTTACTTGTTCCACACAGGGAGTAACAAATTATCACCCATCTTATTTCTGATCAGGTTCTCTATCTATACTGTACAATGTAAAACATTTATTACGTAGGTATTGCAAACAAAGAATCAGTCAGATGTGAATCTTCTCACATCAGCTGATACCTTCTGCTAGTTTACTATTATGACAACTTTATACAATATACTCATGAAAATGCTCACTGGATCTTGATTTGCAAATGATTATTCTCATATTCCTTGAGTTTCAAATGCGACATGTCCACTGAAAATCTGTGAAAACGCTAGTAGTGTTTAGGTAAACTGTGTAGTTACGCGTAACCAAACACTTCCATCCAAACTCTAATTATAGTTAGCATGATGTAGTTGAATCCCAATAGTCATCTTGTTGTATGAATAGGAATGAATTTGTCTCACTGCTGTGTTAGCCGTAAACCACCAAAGCATTGCAGATGACCAAACCTATTAGGCGCCAATCTTTCCCCATCAGGTGAAATCCACAGCTTCCATCATTTATAAATCTTGATTCTCAAAGAAAGACTGGTTGATATCAGTTGAGGATCAATTCAGAAAGAAAACCTTCTCAAAGGATGATGGCTTGATTTTGTGTACACGCTGGAGCAAAGCGATTGAGAAAAAAGGCTATCTTGATGCCAACATAATGATCTCACAAATTTTGAGCTTCCATCCATTCATATGTAAGTTCAAATAATGACTGCTTCATTTTTTCCATCTCCTGAAAGAATTAAATAAGAAAAAGGGACCTTCATTACCATCTGAAGATCTCTTAGGTTCCAAACTGTACATACATCCATATCATCATATTTTTTCTTACATTTTGATTGCTCAAAAGCAGCTGCTTTTGACCATTGTATCATCGGTCCATGTTGTTTAACGAGAAGTTGAACAGCTGATCAAACAACTTCTATGCATTAGTTGTTTGACGAGGAATTGAGATTCAGTGAGACTCATGATAATCCAATATATCCTTGACTGTGAGGCTCTTGATTATAATAGGTAAGGTATGTAACCAAATCAAATGCATTTCAAAATAGTTCAATATTAAGCTCACCCTTGTGTGTGCAAGAGCACGAATAGACATAAACAGGATTTCGTGGTTTAGATTCTTGGACAGTTCATGTACAAAGTTGTGTCACGCATTAGCTGGGTGGATGAAAAAGCTGAACTCCCTGAACAACTGATACCTTCCTCATTTTGATATTTCTTGTGAACTCTCAATAAAGGCAAAACTGTCCAAAAACTTGCAATTCCCCATGGACCGTGTCCAAGGGAAAAAGATTATTGTTGACATCTGAAATCTGGCAGATCAAAAGTGATGGATCAACTGCTCCTGATGTATGCAATTTCATTTTCAATCAGTTGGTGAACCATAAGGCTTGTGACTCTTGAGTTTCAGTGTCGGACCAGAAAAATCTAACAACAAGATTACTTCTGATGCATGCAATTTCATTTCCAATCAGTCGGTGAACCATGAGGCTTGTGACACTTGAGTTCCAGTGTCGGATCAAGAAAATCTGACAACAAGCTTATACTGAGGAATCTTTGATCCGAGCTACATACTCATTCTCTATATACAAATGATTGTCATGGTTATGAGTTGGATCATTGACTAAATATATGTATTACTCAGAAACCAGCTCATACTTACTCTCTTTCTATATAAACGGAAAATTGTAATGCAGTATAACCAAAAAATCACCAATCAGACACTTTGACGACTTGAGGTAATTCTAGGCAATTTGATGAGTTTTGGATTTTCAAAAATCTTGAGAATCTGAAGATTCGCTGTGCCACATTGAGCTGCCTCATTTTTACGCTGATGAGCTTCGCATCTGATTATATTACTATTCTCAAGTGTGGATGAATGACAGAATAATTTAAGCACATATTTCTGTCGTGTTTATATCAACTTTTTTTTTATTATTTACAAACAAGAAGGCGAACACCGATACAGTCGGAACGGCAATCAAGTCGAGATTTTCGATTTCTTCGAGATAAGTCGACGAGATTCGAGTGTCGTAACGCGGCTGAAATTTTGAAGCGAAAAAATTGGGAAGGTCGAAATTAGTGACAAGGTATATTTTGGCACTAAACGCAGTCAGCGGTGAAATGACTTGCCAATATCCTTGTTGAGGATCAAAATAAGGGGTTGAGAGGGATAAAGACCCCCCTGAACCTAGAGAAGCATGAAAAAAGTAAGTTTGAAAAAATGCGTGAGGTTAAAACGGCCCAACTCGGCGTATATAATAAGGCACGGCAGCCTGCGCGCTCGTTCGGTTTCACACATGTGTTTTTTTTTTATACTCGCCAGCAAGGCGCTGCCGCGCCTTTTGATGATATTAGACTCAAAGTAATAAGAGAGAATCTCATTCACATGTGACTTCAGTCATTAGTTCTCATATTCATTATTTGGTCCCGCAACTTGACATGAGTGTTTTGTGGCAATGGCTTGGTCATAATATCGGCCAGATTTTTCTCTGTCGATATCCACGCTACTTTGACCTTTTCCTCATCAACGCATTGCTTAATAAAATCTCCATGTGAGTCAGCCATGTGCTTTCTGTGTCCAGTATTTTCCCTGGCCTCTAGTTCTGCATGGATGTCTCTCAGACACATATCGAACCACTTCAGCTTATGACTTCCGTCCATTTCTGTACAATTTCGTGACGACTCATTGTCACACCATACTACCACTGGAAACATGGTTCGTCCTAGGATGTATCTGAATGATTTGTCCAACGAAATCAATTCTTGGCATGCATCACTCATTGCCAAATACTCCGCTTGGCAGGTAGATAGTGTGGCATAGGAAAGCTTGCGACTCCTCCAAGCAATTGCGTCTCCGAACAGTTTTAGGATGTACCCACCAGTGGATTTTGAACCTTCGAGGTCTCTGCAACTCGCATCAGTAAGAGCTTCAAGTACATCTGATGTTGAAGTGTATTTGATTCCCAGATTGGTTGTACCTCTCAGGTATCTGAAAATCCTCTTCACGTCCTTCCAGTCGTCTTCCGTGGGGTTCAACTGTTTTCTAGCTAGGTAATTTACGGCGTAAGTTATATCTTCCCCCCTCCCACTTCACTTTTTCCAAAAGTCTAACTTGGCGAGTATGACCATCCTTTTCCCTGATAACTCTATTTGGAATCAAAATATGAATTTCAACTCTTGAGAGTCATGAGATCAGGGAAAGTATGTCGAGTAATTGTTTGCCAAAATCTGAACATAAAGTGCATGGAAAATGACTGATTACATTACGATTTGATTATCCCTGTAAGTTTGACTCAACTTGAGTTACTCGCCATCTCTTTTATTTACTAAATATTTTGAAGATAATGAACTATTCAGGACAATGAGGAGAAAACGGAAGCTAGGAAATTCAATCCAGCATTGATCGTTCCAGTTTAAATATCAGTTGAGATGGTGAGTAACTCAAGTTGAGTCAAACTTACAGGGATAATCAAATCGTAATGTAATCAGTCATTTTCCATGCACTTTATGTTCAGATTTTGGCAAACAATTACTCGACATACTTTCCCTGATCTCATGACTCTCAAGAGTTGAAATTCATATTTTGATTCCAAATAGAGTTATCAGGGAAAAGGATGGTCATACTCGCCAAGTTAGACTTTTGGAAAAAGTGAAGTGGGAGGGGGGAAGATTTCAATACTTGGCTAAGGTAATGATTGTGAATTCTCAGATTGAAAAATACATGCTGTAAAGAGTAGCATGTAGGAAATCCCAGGAAACGTTCACGTGTCTCATTCATAAAAATCAATCCCCCAATGAGCAGCACTATGCTTAATTCCAAGATAAATATTCTCTAATCATAACAAAGAAATCTGGAGCAGTACAACTTTGTATTTTGATAGCAAAACTTGTAAACAGTTGATAAAATTCGACTCCAATGATGTAAAGATGATTCCCAATTTCACTTGTAATGGTGCTTGCAAGAGAAGGTATTCAGGTGATGTGAAACTTCTGGATTGCGAAAACTCCCAACACAAGTTGGTTCATCCGCTTTACAACAAGAGATGCCAAGGATCAAATTGACTAACTAACGAGTGACTAATAATTGAAACATAGAGTTATGACAATGCATCAGTTCCCCATCACTATTTGGAAACCAAAAACTGGAATGAATTCCAACCACGGCAGCAGTATCTTGTGGCACGTTAAGAAGTTGAAGTAATTCATGCAAATTCATTTGGAGGAGAATGAAGATTGAATAGCATTTTGTGAGACATATTTGGATTCCAGAACAAGTGATCCTCACAGTACACCAGATGCATGTATGGATACAGTAACCGGTCTATATTCATTGATCCAGTCCCTATAGTGATTGACTTCTCCACCAATAATTTTTTCAAGTTGAACTTACCAATCTTCCCATAGAGCGTAAATGTGATATCCTCTTTCAATAATACTTCAATAGAAACAGATGAGCCCTGTACAACTTTTTAGACCTATTCAGATAAGCCAGCTAGTTTCCAATCAAGTCTATAGCAAGAATGTGAGTGACACGCCAAGACAGTAAAGACCCACTCACCATATCTAAGAGTATAGCTGAGAGTATTAGTTTAGAACAATGCGCAATGGAAATTTTTCCACAAAAAGAGAGCAGCACCAGAAATCACTGCACATATCACAACAACTGCTTCTAGACAGCCATCAATAGGATTGAGCAGTAATACTACATCTAAATATGAGAGACGATCCCTCTTGAGTTGGACACAAACAAGTTTTTGGTGAGGTATGAAAAGCAGCATCAAAGATATTTCATTGGTTGCAATCTAATTCTTCAACTGGAGTTGACTATGATCACTTCTTTGAGATGCACAACTCATAGCATCAAAGATGGGTCTGTCTCAAGTATTGTAGAAACTTGTAGTCAGTACATCAGTGCTCAAAAATCTAAACTACTGCTCGCTCTACTTCCTTGAGATCAAAACCTAAGGTCCCCAAATATACTTGAAGTTTATCTTGACACTGCATAACAGAAAGAATAATGCACATTTTGGGGTTTGGACCATCATTTTTAAATCCCTCCAAATGAGAGAACATACACATCAGGTGGCTTATTTCCTATAGTGCACCAACAATTATCACTATTCGCTCATTCATTGCTGTGAGTACTCATGATGAGTAAACATTCTTGTGGGTACAGAATCCGAATAGTGAAGTAAGTCGTCTGCTACTGTCTGCGCTGTCTGCAAAGAAAGGCGCATACACATCCCATCCACACCGATTGTGGTCGGAATCGGAATCGGAATCGAGTCGAGAATCTCGAGATGAGTCGTTCGATCGACGATTGATTCGAGTGTCTTGACGCGGCTGAAATCTTGACGCGAAAAAATTTGAGAGGGTCGAAATTCGCGAGTGAGATATTTAAGCTCTTAAAGCTGACAGGAGGGAAATGACTCGAGATAACACATGTATATGACCAGAATATGGGGTTCAGATGGATCAAGGCTCCCCTGAACCCACGAAAGCATGAAATAAGTAAGTTCGGAAAAATGGGTGAGGTTAAAACGGCCCAACTCAGCGTATATAAGGCACGGCAGCCTTGCGCGCGCTTTCTCTCTCTCACACATGTTCTTCTCTTTTATATACTCGCCAGCAAGGCGCTGCCGCGCCTTTTGATCTGGCCGCGTGACATTAGCCAAGTACATCAAACTTCCGATTGCTTCTCTAAATGGAACTTTTTGCGTTGAATGAGATTTGTTTGACTCATTAGGAGCTGTTTTCGACTTCTTGTTTCTATGGTCGAGTTGACGCGTGATCATTGGCGTAGCCACGGGTTTGCACTTTTTCATATTGAATTTTTCAAGCATCTTCTCTGTGTAGTCAGCTTGGTGTATTATCAAGCTTCTCTCATTCTTATTTCTCTGGATTGTCATGCCGAGGAATAATTGAGGCTCTCCCAAATCTTTCATTTGGAAAGCTTGACCTAGGCTATATTTGATATTATTTAGCTTCTGTAAATCATTGCTTATGATAAGCATGTCATCTACATATAGCACAACCACGGCTAGTTTCCCTCTTTTTCTCCAAGTAAATAAACATGGGTCATGGAGGTCATTTTCCAGTCCCAGTTTACGTGCTTCCTCTGAGAATCGCTTGTTCCAATTTTTCGGACTCGGTTTCAGCCCGTACAGAGACTTCTTTAGTCTGCACACTTTGATACCTTTTTCACTTTCTGGATTTTCTAGACCCTCTGGGATTCCCATCAAGACCTCTCCCTCAATTTCTCCATTAAGGAATGCTGTCTTGACATCCATCTGGCACATATGCAAGTTCTCTTTATTGACTATACACAGTGCAGCTCTGATCAGTGATAATCTTGATACAGGTGCATACGTCTCTTTCAGACTATATACGTTCTTATCCTTGAAGCCTCTAATTACCAAACGAGCTTTATACTTGATAGACCCATCGCTCTCAGTCTTCTTCTTGAAAATCCACTTTGAATCAACAATGTTAGATTTCGTCTTGGGTCTGGGAATTATTTCCCAAACTGCATTGTTTTTCATAGAATCCAACTCCTCTTGAATAGCCTCTTTCCACATCTTGGAATCCGGCAAACTCATTGCTTCCTCATGAGTAGTTGGATCTCTCGATATTGTGGCTAATAGGATATGTCCAAGCTCATCCTCCCTCAAGTTTTTATCCTCTGAAACTTTGGTGTATCGGGCGAAGCTGATGTCCTCAACTGTCTTACATTTACTTCTTGTCACAGGACCATCGCCCTTCTGGGTGTGATCATCCTGCGATTTCTGAACCTCTACATTTGCATCAACGATTTCAAGCTGAACTTTTCGTGGTCTACCTCGTTTTCTTTTAGGAGGTGCGTTTTGCTCTGAATCAGGCTTCTCATTACTCGTTGGTGTTCTTGTGGATCTTGACTCTTTAGTTAACTCAATAGGCTCTTGAGAAACTTTCTCTGTACATTGTTCCCTTCTATACACATCTCTATAAACCAGTTTCTCTAAAAATCTCACGTGTCTGGATTCAAAGAACTTCTTCGAATTTGGATGCCACAAAATGAAACCAGTGGATGTATACCCTACTAGAACTGTTTTGATAGATACATTGCTGAATTTGGACTCAGTCTTGGGAAGCTTTACAAAGCTTATGCAACCAAATCTCTTCAGTTGTTGCAAATTGAGTTTGGTTTTACCTGAAAATTTGGTCAGTGGAACTTCATACTTTATCGTTTTATGAGGAGTTATGTTGTATGTATGCACAGCTACCTCCGCGGCTAGTTCCCACATACTTTCAGGTAAACCTGAATCACTCATATAGGCTCTAATTGTACGCTGAGTCGTTTTGTTGAATCTCTCAGCTGTGCCGTTCAGTTCCGGAGTATATGGTGGACTCATATCATGTTCAATAGCTTCTCGTTTCATAATTTCAGCAAACTCTCCTCCCAGATACTCTTTTGCTTGATCACATCTCATGTAGCAGACTTTAGCATTATGGCCCAGTAAATTTCGGGCAGTGACTAAGAAGTTTTCCAAAGCTCTGCCTGCTTCGTCTTTGGTTTTCAAGCAATAAGTCCGGGCAAAACGAGAGTAATCATCGATGAATGAGATAATGTATCTCTTTTGACCCGGCCACGATAACGGCTTTATTGGTCCCATGAGATCAGAATGTATTCTCTGGAGTGGTCTCTCTGCCTTCGTTCTATTCTCTTTGAAAGGCAGTTTCTCCATCTTTGAAAGTATACAAATCTCACAATTTTTGATCGACTCATCAAACTCTACATGTTCTAATATTTTCTCCTTTTTCTGTAACATTTTTGAATAGGCTAAGGATGGATGTCCTAGCCTCTTGTGCCATAGCATGGCATCGGATAATTTCATCTCTGACTCGGAATTTTGTGAAGTATTATCATTCAATACATCTTGTAAAGTGTCCATAGATTGTAAATCATCAACTCTGATGATTCGATTCAACACTGTATTGACAGACCCCTCTGGTATGTCACACTTTGAAGTTTGGACCTCTGACTCTATGTGTTTTGGATTCGACTCTAAGTTTGACTGTATTTGTGGATTTGGCCCTGAATTTGACTCTATTTCCATCTGGACTCCAGGATCGACAAGCTTCTCTGAATTCTCCCTCCCAATCGCAGAATCAGATTCAATGGGTGATTTATGGGCACAGGGCAAACCTTCTCCCTCCGGAGATAACAAAGTAATACCATTAGAATTGGCTTGCGATTGTCCAGAAAGCTCACCGTCGATTGCTATGAATGCAGTACATGTATAGTCAGCATTACTGACTTCAGTAGGATTCGAGCCTCCCGAATTTTTAACTTGGAATCTAACAATCCAGTTGGGTTTCTCATAAACTCCCTCAAAAATTATCTTATTATTTGATTTGTCAAATACTCTGAACATTTTGTTATCAAGAACTATACTGAAACCTGCATCAACTAACTTACGCAGGGATAATAGGTTTTCTGAAATATCTTTCGCGGCAATAACATTCGTAAGTTTGATGTGGCTCCCGTGTAATCTATCATTCTTGAGCACAAGATCGCCTCTACCGTCAATCACGATATCTGCAAAACTATTCTTATTTGCACTCTTGATAACTCCATTTTCAGATATCTTGAAATCGGTTAAAACAAAACTCTTATTTACAAAGTGCTCAGTAGCTCCTGAATCGGCTATGAATTTTATATGACTCATACTATTGTCAATTTGCATCTCACCTTGATCATTCTCGTACTCTTCATCATACCATTGCTCTTCTTCCTCTTCTTCCTCGGGGTACTCCTCAGAGTATTCCTCGTTGTCCTCGTATCCAGCTCTACGGGCAAACGGACGATTTCTAGGGCCTCCGCTATTACGGCCCCTGTTATTTCCTCTGCCACGGCCTCGGGTTCCCTTATTATTTCCTCTGCTGGGCCCCTGGGGACCCCCTCTAGGGGCAACACGCCCTCTGGATGGCTTGCCTCTCTGAGGGCCTCTTTTCCCTTGACCCTGGTAGTAAGGCCTCCCTCTCTTGTTGGGGGGTCCTTGCTGAGTATAGACCGACTTAAGAGGTCTCTTCCTCTCAGCAGGTCGAGAGGCTCTCGAACCCGGACAATTATCAGAAATATGGTCCGTCTCGAAACTGCAGCTGCGACAGTACCATTTATTTAATGGTATCAAGGGGCACTCATTCTGCCAGTGCCCGCCTCTATTACATCTGAAGCAGATGGTACCGTCCCCGTTAGAGTTTTGGGAAGTTGCTCTGGCTGCAGATGGGTTTGTCCTCTTTGCCAGCATATCATCGTCAATCTCAATGCGGCGCAAAGCTAGCCGCATCTCAGACATGCTCATTCCTGTCACTGCCATGCCAGGAGGTTCATCAGGACGACGAGGTTCTCCTTGTACAGTTTTCTCAGAAGATTTCCTACGACGAATAGCCTCTTTCACAGTTTCAACAGAAGAGTCATGACGGCGTAGTTCTGGCATGGTATCAATGACAGCTTGATAATGGTGACGACGTTTGTCGTCTTCGTCAAATGGTTTCGTATCACCGCTCAGCGCCAGTTCTCTAACTAGCTGATCAAAGCGTTCATTGAACTTGTGGACTCGCTCACCCTTCTTCATTCTTATTTCAAACAGAGCTGTTCTGATTGATGCAGGGGTACAGGCTATCTCACCTCTCCTGCTTTCTCGAAGTTTCTGTACAATTTCTAGGGGTTCTTGCATACCCAGTATCTTCATGTGATAATCCTCATCAATATGGCTGATGATAATTCTTTTTGCAGAATTCTTTCTCATCGCCACCTCTTCTAGTTTCAAGTTCGCTGGGCCTTGGATGCTCGGATCTATTAGATCCAGCAGTCCCCAGCTCGTTAGCTCAGTTTTCAAATTATCGAGCCAGACTTCATAACTCGCTTTAGAAGTCAGTTTGTAATTGCTCGTGATCTTCGGCATACGATAATTCCCATTCGTACTCGGTCCAGTACGATAATTTCCACTTGTACTCGGTCCAGGGTCAGCGGTATTAGCCTGTGCAACTCGTGACTCTGACAATTGAGACTCTAAATTGCTCTTCTCAGCTTGTAGCATGTTTTTCTGGGCCAGTACTAACTTGTCGACGGCTTCTTTTACCAGAAGTTGGTTCTCTTGATCTCCTGCCATTCTTGGCAGTAAACACTTTGCCAGCGCTTGGGCAGTTGCGATGGCATTCTGTAACTCTGATGGGTTTGTTCTCTCATTTTGGCCTGATTGGTCACTCGAATTGGATGGATTGGTCTCACTCATGATTCTTGATTGCTCTGATGTAGTTGTGGTTATTGCTGTGAATGGAACCCATTAATCATTACCTGGTTTTGAACTCTCAATGATTTGTCAGATCTGACCTCACTCACTCACTCAACTCAAGTTCAAAAGCTTCAAGCAAACTCCCTCCGGAGCTCTAACTTTTGAAGAACCCCACTCAAAATTCACAGCACTCTATATATATTTTGGTTAGTCAAATATGGGTGGTTAGTCTTGTAAAATATACTTGTGACTCTTACGTTGATCTCTCGGATCAAGGAGACTGGCCTCTGCCTCAATCCTGATCCTCATGTACTCCAAGTACTCGTCGCCCATTGAATCGTTTACTCGTCAGAGGGATGACTAACCACCTGATCCAGGATTGTGAAACATTCTCAATTAGTGTTCATTCTTTTACCACATTTTCAATAGAATAATTTTCTCATTGAACTATTGAACTCTAAAGGACTCACACCACCAGGTAATTCCTCATTTCACTAAGAGCAGAATGCTTCGTGCTTCTGATTCAAGCAACTGCACGGCATGTTGCTAGAATCCGAAACGAGACATTAGATTTCTCCACTGCGCATACCGCACATGCACACCACTCGCCGTGTTCGAGCCTGAGTGTCAATTCGGGGCTCGATCGGTTTTGGGTTGATCAGGCACATGTACGGGTCACAAGTGGAGCCGTACTAACATCTCTAGTCATTTAGCAGACTACACTGAACACAAGTTTCATCTGACCAATGACCCCAGATTTTACTGAATTCTCACAGAAATTTTAATTCGTGAATATAAACTCAACATAAGAAAAAAAATTCCAACGAGAGCCAGCTGTCCGAGTCTGACGGCAAGGCAGTCAAGACCGGGATGCCAAATTCCCGAAAAGAATCTCCAATCCAGTGAGTAAATTCAAGAAAAAAAATTCTGTACCTGGTTGAGAAATTCATTGATTTAATTTGACTACTCACTTGATGTTCATCTCATGGTTTCTCATCATATAGAAATTATTAACCTCTTAATTCTGCAGCGATTACTCAATCATCTGCTCGACTCAAGACTCTGTAGACGGATTTTTACTCTCAACCTCTTTTTTTTTATTTTTATTTAACCTCAAAAAAATTTCTCGACATCTTATGAGATGAACAACCTCTTTGACCACAACTCATGATACTCAAGAATACTCCGAAGCACGGCCGCAAATGAGAACCTCTTTTGCATCTATGTATTCACAATACAAAGCATGCATGAGACCAAGAGCGTTCAACATACTACGGTCCGGCCCGGGAAACTCATCCAAGAATCGCCAGAACTCCCTCCGTTCTGTGCAAACACAAGCCGTCATCTTGCTTGCAAAACGAAAATCATGAGTGCTTCACTTGCATCGGCTCAAGGAGCTCGATACGCATGCGAGTGAGACCCCGGCGTGCACAAATACAAGGTATCCGCGCACACCACGAAGCCCGCCGAAACACGCTCGGACACGCGCACGAGAGAAATACCGAGACAGCCACGAGCATTGAAAATTAATGCACTTCCGATGCTTGTTATAAGACACCTCAATCGCGAAATGACATTAATAAGGGCCCAAAATGACACAATGCATTTATCGATGTATGATTCTACTCGTGGTCCGCACGAGAAAAATACTCTTTACACTTATGTTGTAAGCACGTGGCCACCCGATCAAATCCCCGCACACCCGCCGCAAACAAGACGACAAACTCCGCTGGATCACTCTCTGCACCATGATAACGTCCGATTCTTGGAGGTCCCGTATACTCAAAAATGCAAGCGAATTCATTAGAAGAATCCCGCTGCTGAGCGATCTCGAAAGAAAAATTGCCTATTTTTCCGATGGCTGCGTCCAGACCGAGCGCTCGCGCGCGCACCGCGCGGCGCGCCTGTCTATACTCTGAGTACAGGCCCGCAGCCCTGCACACTCATAGCGAGTCACATGGACGCAGCCACTTGCACGGTCTACGCCGCGCTGCTCTCGAGAACAAGGGAAAGCAACAGGCATAGGGCCGTTCCGGCCGCCGTGCCGCATCCCTGCTCTCTGACCGCGTGCTCGCCGCAAGGCGCCTCGCCCCACTATACGGAAGTCTACACACTTATTCTCGCAGACTTACCTCGCAGATTATTCTGGTGGGGATTCTGTCGTTGTGTTGGAGATTTATCACCGGTAGTAGTATGCACAGCGCTAGTGTGTGGCCACTTCCCTGTGCACACTGCACGCAGGTTTCAGAGCACGGCGAGTTCTCGCCTCGTGCACACGCGCTCACGCACTATTTTAGTGCACCCCTTTTTTACTCCGTGGATCGGAACCACGCTCACTGCTACCATATAGGAGTAAATAAAGGGTTGGGGTGCACTATTGCTACTAAATAAACACTGCACAGATATTCACTGAAATTGACTCTTTATTGCACACCGCGTGCACTCAATGGTAACTCAGATTATACACGGATAGCCGAAGCGCTCACTTCGGCTGCGTTATTACAAGTGTTGCGCACTCGCTCCTGCTCGTGCGCGGTACCGAGGTATCTCATATATATATAGATATAGTATCATATACGTGGGAAGGGAGTGAGCGCTGAGGGCGCTGATATTGTTTAGTCGACAAAGCTACTTTACCGACATGAACTTATGACTTATCATTTCATACACAAATATATGAGTTAAGATGGCGCTCATGAATTCAAGAAATTTTCAATTTATTTCAAATATTCTTTTTTTATTGGCGTGAACTATCTGTATATACATTGAATATATGAGTCTACGTTTCTGGACGTTGTGGATATAAATAAATAAATAGATTGGTTTTTCATAAATTGTTATTAATTGGCTCTTATTATATTCCAACACAATCTCAACGTCCTTCTTGTACTAAGTGGGTATATTTCTGATCGGTGGGATTGAACGGAAATGGAGCTGATAGCTTGTGAGACATGAAATTTTAGAAACAATTTATTTGTTTTTCAACAAAAAATTTTCTAAGTCTTGTTTGCACAAGAACTATCTCGGAAACGTTTGTGCAACGTTTGAAATACCGTTGAAACGTCCCAGAAACGTGCTGGAAACGTTGAAACAACAGACATCTCGTAGACATTTTACGTTGCTTCAACGTTTTAGTAACGGGGTTTCCGATTATTTACGGAACGTTACGAGGGTGCAATTGATTGCGACGATCCAGAAACGTTGAGGCAACATTCATTTTTTGGTGGGTGGTTTGATTGATGTCCTAGAACAACCGTACCTACAGGCCGCAGCGAGCGTCGGCGAGCGAGGCCAACGCGCTAGTTTTATATATCCGAAAACCTATGTAGTGGTTCAGATATAGATGGGACTCAGTTTTTTCGTGGTTTCGGAAAAAACGGCGAAGATTCGTGTTTCGTATGATTCTTGAAGAGCACAATCTGAATCCTTCAAGTACCGCAAGGCTCATTCCTTTTTCTAATATGCTGATACTTTGAAACTTTATGAGAAGGAAATATTGGGTATAGAAGCCAGAATGAGAGTCATTCATATCAAATTTTGGGAATCTCTGAGCCACATGGATTGCAAAGATCAATAAAAACAACCAATAGGCCAGTAGAATTAGACATTTTTGGCGGTGGATGGTAGGTGCGGGTTCTATTTATTTCCAGAGCAGAACGTTCTCTAGAAACATATCTACAACTTCCGGATAATTTTAGTGTGCTGGAGTAATTATTAATGATAAAAACTGGAAAGATTGCCCTTTTTGCGCATTAACGATTATTGCGTTGTGGGAACACTTTTTAGCGGGCTCGCCCTGGATTCATCTTGTAGCAAATCAAAGAACCTACGAATGGAAGAAAGTTCATCACTCTACTACATTTTCCTGTTGGAGTTACATAAGGTTATCTAAAATACGAGCTCTTTTGAACAAATGAGTGTCAATCATCTAAAAGTTGACAAATGAGGCTTAAGACTTCGAAAATTGCTGAACCTCATTGTGGTGGATGAGCATACCAAAAACGTTGACACGCGTTGAACGGTTTTGGAACACCCCTCCTTGTTTATAATTTTTTTTTTAGGAGAAGTGGCGTAATTTCTTATGACTCACTGGGTTCCGTTTCTATTTGGTGGTCCATCCGATTTGTAGGTGTAACCGTCATATATATGTCCACCCTTCCCTTCATTGCTCGTTTGCCGTACCACGTCATTTGATGGAGGCGGTGTCGAATCTGAAGAACCTCGGAAGAGAAGACGAGATCATCTTTTTTATCTGACCTCAATGGGATTTTCGAGTTAAGATTCGATATGAGTGCAGTTTTTGGAACTGTTTTTACGAAAGTATAATCCGCATATGTTGGATCGGTTCTAAATCCTCAATGAAAATAAAGGAAAGAAGAGGAGTGAAAATATATGGGTCAGATCAGTATATTTCGGCAAATCGGTGCGCACGACCCCCGCTGATCTTTTCGCCAATTCTTTATATGAAAGTAAGCACCAGAAATAGTGATTTCCCAGAGTTTCAGTCCCCAAGAAAAAACTTTCACGCCTGCAAGAACTTTTCGAAGTTTCAGAAAAGGGCTGTTTAAGCTATTCTTTGAACACCCGCGGAATTGACCACAAACATCGTAGCGAGGCCTGCAAACTCGCATTTTCTTTGTCTCGATGTCAACTTTAATAAAAATGTGCGAGACTGTCACAACCAAATGCGCGTGGTCTACACGACGCTACGTAAAGTCACTTTTTGCGATTTCAGATCATTTTGTAATGGATGCCATTCTGACGCAACTCAATCTTGCTGGTGGTAACATGATTGCCACTTCATCGTGGGCATCCGCAGGAATCACACAATATGTGACGAGTGAGGGATATCTCGCAAAATGAATGAGAATGCTAATACATAATGATACGTATCAAACTAAGATTTGTGTTCGATCGATACGATCAAGCACTGTATTTATCACTGGCGGAAATTACAAATGATTGAATTTCAAATGATCGGCTTTTGCCAGTAGCATTGTGTCAACAAATTTCGCTGACTTATGTCATAGATCGAGTTGAATTACTTCAACTCGAACTACGCACCTCTAAGCCTCGTATGGTTGCGAGGTTAACTTTTAAGAGCTCGACGTTCGGCCACTTAGGCCAAGTGTGTCGGGGACTAACCTCGGCAGATCGTCTGTCCCCTCGACAAGCCAGATCTGACGAGGAATGGCGAAACGCACTGCGCTCTGCTAGAAACAGTCCATTGGGAACAATTGAAATCCTATTGGATTGAATTGGATCGAACGGAATCCTATCCCTCCAATAGATCGATGCGATTGGGCCAATGGTACATCCAATCAGAATGAATCGGACTCTATTTCAACGTATCTCGAACTGTTCCCAATATGACGCAGAGATATTGGATGAATAGTGTTCTGAAGGTTTCAATGCGATGTGTGGCTGTTGGAATCTTTCAAGTAATGTATGACAATAATAGGGATTCACCGATCCTACTCAATTCGAGATGATTTAATTAGATTTAGAGACGATCCAATGCTACTCGAAAAAGGCATCGACGGCAATGTTTTTCAATGCGAAATCGTCTATTGATTCAATCGAGGGACCCTCGCGAACAACAATGATGCCATGATTGCCTAATCGTTTCTAAGGATGAAGAATGACATTCGACAATCCAATCATGTTCAACGGACATGAATCAAACTCAATCCAATATCATTTAGTCGGCTCCAATCGCTGACTAATTCACTTCTCAGTGTCATCTAATGATACCTATGGCTATTCATCGCTCGGGATACGAATAAGTGAAGACAAAACAATGCCGCTATTGGGGAATCGTTCACAAGGGCGGGAAGGTAATTGAGGAGGTGTTGACCGGATACTGATCTATTGCATTCATTTCTGCAATAGTATTCAATCGACATGAGTCAAATTCGTCCTAATATACCTCAATCGGTTTCAATCGTCGACTAATTCACGTCTCAATGTCATTTAATGATACCCACGGCTATTCATCGCTCGAGATACGAATAAGTATAGACAAAAGAATGCCGCTATTGGGGAATCGTTCCCAAGGACGGGGAGGTAATTGAGGTGTTATTACCAGATACTGACTTATTGCATCTTTTTCTGCAATAGTATTCAATCGACATGAGTCGAATTCGTCCTAATATACATCAATGGGTTTCAATCGTCGACTAATTTACTTCTCAATGTCATTTGATGATACCTACGACTATTCATCGCTCGGGATCCGAATGAGTAAAGACAGAACAATGCCGCTATTGGGGAATCGTTCACAAGGGCGGGAAGGTAATTGAGGAGGTGTTGACCGGATACTGATCTATTGCATTCATTTCTGCAATAGTATTCAATCGACATGAGTCAAATTCGTCCTAATATACCTCAATCGGTTTCAATCGTCGACTAATTCACGTCTCAATGTCATTTAATGATACCCACGGCTATTCATCGCTCGAGATACGAATAAGTATAGACAAAAGAATGCCGCTATTGGGGAATCGTTCCCAAGGACGGGGAGGTAATTGAGGTGTTATTACCAGATACTGACTTATTGCATCTTTTTCTGCAATAGTATTCAATCGACATGAGTCGAATTCGTCCTAATATACATCAATGGGTTTCAATCGTCGACTAATTTACTTCTCAATGTCATTTGATGATACCTACGACTATTCATCGCTCGGGATCCGAATGAGTAAAGACAAAACAATGCCGCCATTGGAGAATCGTTCCCAAGGGTGGAAAGGTTGTTCAGGAGGTGTTGACCGTATACTGGCCTATTGCGTTCACTTCTGCAATAGTATTCAATCGTCATGAGTCAAATTCGTCCCAATGTACTTTAATTGATTTCAATCGCTGACTAATTTACTCCTCGATGTCATTTAATGATAACGACGACTATTCATCGCTCGGGATACGAATAAGTATACACAAAACAATGCCGCTATTGCGGAATCGTTCCCAAGGGCGGAGAGGTAACTTAGGTGTTGACCGGATACTGACTTATTGCATTTTTTTCTGCAATAGTTTTCAATCGATATTAGTCAAATTCGCACCAATCGACTTCAATCGGTTCCAATGACTGACTAGGTGACTCTTCAATGTCGTCTAACGTTACGTACGGCCATTCATGGCACCATCTTTAGGCTATGAACTAAACGAGGCCGCTATTGGTCAATGGTCTCCAAGGGTATCCATGATATTAGACTGTGCTGACGTGTACTGACCTGATCACGTTCATTTTTCCAACAATATTTAATCGAAATGGGTCAAATTCGTTCCAAACGACCTCAATCGGTTCCAATGACTGACTAGATGACTCTTCGATGTGATTTAATGGTACTTACGGCCATTCATGGTGCTTATCAATTAATCGTCCCCAAGGGTATTTATGATATTAGACAGTATTTGACGCGTACTAGCCCGATTGCGTACATTTTTCCAATAATATTGAATCGACATGGATCAAATTCGTAACAATCGACTTCAATCGGTTCTAATGACTGACTAGGTGACTCTCCAATGTCGTTCAATAACTTGTAAGGCCATTCATAGCGCTGATCAGACATGGCTATGATCCGCTATTGGTCAATCGTTCCCAAGGGTGTTCATGATATTAAACGCAGTATTCGACGCTTGTTGACCTGATGGCGTTCATTTTCCCAATAATATTCAATCGACATGAATCAAAATCGATCCAATTGACTTCAATCGGCGTCGATTGCTGACTAGTTCACTCTTCAATGCCATTGAATGGTACACACGGCTTTCTATGTCTCTGATTCCGGATGGTTATCGATGATTCGATGTCGCTATTGGTCGATCGTTTCTAAGAGTGCTCATGATATTAGAGAGTATTTGACGGGTACTGACTCATCGCGTTCATTTTCCCAATAATATTCAATCGACATGAATCAAAATCGTTCCAATCGATTCCAATCGGCGTCAATCGCTGACTAGTTCACTTTCTCCGGGGAACACCCACATAGCCGATTGAATGATATTAAGGAGTGGTCGAGTTGGAAATTGGAAGATATTGAAGTGTTCGGATTCGATTCATGTTTTTGATGATGCTTCATCGGATCAACTCCATTAGGTTGACTTCTGTTGCATAAAGACTATAAAGTTGCATGATTACCCGTAGAGGCGGTAAATGATACTTAAAAGTGAGCAAGTTGTCGATTGAAGCCACTCGAATCAATTAAACCGAATTTGACTCATGGCAATTGGATAGAAATGTGATTGGTTGAGTGCAATTAAGCTCATACCCGTTACACACAGTCTGATATCACTTCTTACCATTGGGAGCAATTTGCCAATGGTGCCGTTATTGCATTCTCTACATTCAATAATGCAAGAGATGAATGGTCGTGTAGGAGATTTGATAATACTATGGTGTAAACAAATTGGCGACTGGAACTGATTGAACGCGATTGAGGGCGATTGGGCCGAACTTGGTTTATGTCAATTGGATATTATTGGTCACATTGAATCATTTGGATTGATTTCTATTGCACGAAGGTTAATGTTACTTTTGACAGCTGAGAACGATGGGCTGGTAGTGGCATTATTCTGTTCGTGGAAATTCGTGAATCAAGTGTTGAAAAAGCGGTATGGATGGTTGGATAATATTGAGGCAAGTCGATTGGTACATCTTACACTTGTTCCGAATATAGTTGAATGCAATCGAATCACTTCACAACACACACAGTACAGTGTCATTTCTTTCCTTTGGAAGCGGTTGGCCAATATAGCGCCACCATTCAGTTTGCGACATTCGGTTATGCACGAAGTGAATAGTCGCGCAGGCGATTGAATAATATTAAAGAGCGAGTGACTTGGGGATTGAAACCAATTGAAGTCGATTAAACCGGAGTTGGTCCATATCAATTTGATATGATTAGTATGAACTCCTTGATTCACATTATTGCATAGAGTCCAAAGTCACTTTTCACCATTGGAAGCGATTGGCCATTACCACCATCATTCTGTTCGCGTCATCAAGTAATGCAAGAAACAAATAGCCGTGTAGGCGATTGAATGATATTGTGGAGTAAGCGACTTGGGGATTGGACTCGATTTAAGTCAATTAAACCGAACATGGTTCATGTCAGATGGTTATGATTGGTCGTATGAACTCGTTTAGATTGATTCCTATTGCATGGATTTCATTGTCACTTTTGACTATTGGGATCGATTTGCCAATAGCGGTTTGATTCTGTTCGTGACATTTCGCGTTTCAGAAAGTGGACAGCCTCATAGGTGATTGGATAATATTGTGAGAGTCTTATCAGCGATTGAAACCGATTGAACTCGATTGAATCGAACATGTACTATGTCGATCGGATATGATTGGTCATCATATGCACTTACTTGGCTCAAATTCAGTTGCATGAATTTTAATGTCACTTTTCATCACTCGTCGAGCGTACGATTGCACCTCATTATTCCAAGAAATCTATTTTTAGCACACCGCTCAAGTAAACAAGCACAACCGTACGCCCCGTTGGCGTACGTTCAGTATAGAACCATAAATTAACGAATCGTATGAAAATCGGATGTATTTAATTTACGGCTCGCTCCGTACGTTGCAGGAGCGTTACTTTGTTGCAAATGTAATGCTACACACGCATTACAACGAGCCACAAATAATTTTCCACGATAGTTTTACGACCTGCCTCGTACGCCTGTCGCGAGTTACATTTACACAAATGTAACGTGGCTCTTGCGTACATTAATTTTCATTCAAAATTCCAAGAAAACTTTACGATTTGACTCGTGCGTCCCGTGAACGTTATAATCGCGCAATTGTAATGCCAGGGCAGCATTAAAATTTTTTAGGATTTTCCGCATAGTATATAAGGACCCGTGGCGTAACAAAATGGATCAGTTATCAGTTGTCGACTAGCGCGTGCCGCGGAACTATTGTAATTTACGGTCATTTTTTAGGCTAAAAAAGTGAAGTGAATCAGTGCTATCATGTAACCTAGAATTAATCAACGTATCATCTTCGTACCCAGCCTGGTGTCGTGCCGATGGCGCCGCGGCTAGACTCGTGCTCCAGGTCGAGATGGCCCTGCCGTGGCCTTATCTCCCTACAGCCGTGTGTGAAAGTGTGCGGAACGTGTGAACTTCACATTCAATACCTATTGTAAGGGACCGAGGCCCTGATGTCCCGTTATCAATTTCATCTTATCATTTCACGACCTTCGACCTCTCCCTTTTCCCCACTCCCCATGACTGTCACCGCCTCCTGGTGCCCAAGTCGATTTGACGCCCAACATGCCGGCCCCGGAAGATCCCATCTTCCGCCAGCAACACCACAAAATGCTGCTGGGATCCCATGACCCTGTGACCTCGAGTGCTTCGACTTGCATCTCCGAGTCTGGCAAGAAAAAACAAGACTCGGTGGCGCCCTTATCACACAATGGAGCATCCCTGGAGATACTTCAACACAGCCCCCCAAGACGCTGCTCGGCTCAACATCAACATCGCACCTCGAGAGGCTGCTCGACTCATCCCACTCCTGGACTCGGCAGAGATCTATGCACGAGCGGATGACGTCGCCATCACCTCCGACCCGAGAGACCTGCACGAGGCCGTGCAGACCTACTACCGCAACGAAAACGCACATGTTTCGGCGAAGAAAAACCCAAACATACCCGTGAGTACGTTCAAGAACACCACCCTGGTCATCTCTCGGAGGCCGCGCCTCATCCGCACGAAAACGTCGTCGCCCTGGTGAAAAGAAAAAGCCCGGCTATGGATGCGAGTAACGTGGACAAGCGTGACAACGATATGCACTGCCGTGCAAAAAGGGCGCGTACGTCGGACGACCGTACGACCCGAAGCCCTATAAAAGGCGGGCGAGATTCCACTATTAATTCAGTTGACTCGACGATCGCTATGGACGAACGATCGACTATGGACCATATCAATCGCGACTACTAATCCCCCCAACCCCGACGCTGGCTCGCTGGCGCGCCGGGAGGATGGTGGCCAAGTGATAATGAAGATCCATCTTCGGACGAAGAAACGAACAGTGTTCCGGAATCGCCCTGCGAAGAAGAAATTCGCATGCAGACATCGTGCGCCCTCGACGCCTCATACGAATCTGCAACGAGAGAACGAGCGCCGCAGTCAAGTTTCCTGCGCCATGGCCCCCAGTTGCCCGAGGAAGACTTGTCCAAGCTGCCCCACGGTCCTTCTCACTCCGACCTCGAGGACGACCCCAACGTCGATCAGCTCGAGAGGAGCTTCGGCTCGCTATCAACATCAGCCAGACGCAGTACAGTCAAACCAACGGGAGGGAGAGAGAAGCCGAATACCAGCTCCGGCAACCGCGCGAAAAATCAGCTGTCTACTCTTATGCGCACACATGAGAAGTTTTCAACTCCCTCTGCTCCGACGAATACCACCATCGGTTGCGGCTCGGAGTCCCCCACTGACGGCTCTCCCACCACCAGAGACCTCAGTTCTACACCAGCAGAACAGGGGACGCCACTCAACAGCAAGCTTGCGAGAGCAAAGCCCGCGCAAATTCAAACTGAGCGAACTGTGGCGCACACCTCGCTCAAGTCACAATCGCCGCCCAAAACACCAGCAAGTGGCCATGGCTCTGGGACTTACGAGAACAACACCCAAGATCGGACAGCACTTTCACCGCCTTTAACATCACCATCATCGCAGGATACGGAGTCAAAGTGGGTACTTATATCGCAGAGCACATTGGATCGTATCTTTCAGCGTTTTGACATGCTGCAGAATCAATACGACGAAATTAAAGCAATCGTTTGCCGACGCGACGTTGCCAGCACATCTCCGCCTCTCACACCAGCAGTCAGTGAGCTTGATAAGGAGCTGTTGACACGTGTGTCGTCTCTCGAAAGGCTTTTAGCAGAACGAAACTCCCAGCTGGAGGAGTTGCGTATCGATCGCAAACTGATACTGGAGCAGAATTCCTCAATGAAACATCAGGTTGATAACCTAAAAAAGATTTTGACTATGAACCAATGTGCTCTGTGCGAAACCAAGACTGATAGCTGTAAGAATATATGTCATAATCAGTGTCCGCAGAAGTCCTCAAATGTAGTTTCTCCAACAAAATCCAAATCAGTTTCCCACTCACACGCTGGTAAACAGAACACGAGCTACGGCGATGAGTACTCTAAATCAATAATTAATGGTGCTCTGAAAAATGAATCTGCTGCCTCACTTGAGGAAGTATGTAATATTGCATACGCAGTGCTAAAAACGATACATCCTTCGCTGGAAAAGAGCGACATCGTCGATGTTCGTGTCTTGCAACCTTTGTGCGTGAGTGGGGATATGGGAAAGGGATCTTCTCCATCATTCAAATCTCGCACTTTACCATCTTGTGTAGTAAAACTCGCGAGTAGCCGTATGGTCCGAGATGTCATACGATCCAAGCGCTCGCTCACTCATAACTATTTCACCGCTCGTGATATCGAGACTTCTTTGTTAGACCCTATCACCAAAGCCCTTGTGCCAGACAGGAGAATATTTATTAATGAAAAGCTTCCCCAAGATAAGTATAAGGAATATTTGCGTCTGAGGCCCTTAGCGCGGGGACTAGGTTTCAGATATGTTTGGCACAGCGGTGGACGTTTTTGGGTTCGGAGAAGAAATGGTGAGCGAGCGCACGCGTTTGAATCATTAGTTGATCTTCATGTTATACAGACAGCGAGTAAATCAACTCCGAGGAACAACGGCAAAGCCTCGGAAAGCACCCAGAACGTACCCACCATCCCGGAATCGGATGTTACTCTGACAGCCGACCCTGTGAAAACCCCATGACTAGATCCAATTGCTCGAGAGCCACGAGGGAGTGGTAGTTCCTTAAAGGCGGGCTTCGTTAATCTCAACTCCTTGACGAAAAGAATCGAACACCTCCGCCTGCTTCTTGCCAACGAACCTTCTTACCAACTTTTTGGAGTGGCAGAGTCAAAGCTAGATGAGTGCGTGGATAACAGCCTAGTGCGGATCCGGGGGTTTTCTATGCTTCGACAAGATCGTAACCGAGAGGGCGGTGGGGTTGTCCTGTATGTGCGGAATGATTTCAAAATCGAACATTTGGTGTCGTCCAATACGTCTGGCTCAGGGAAACCTGGTGTACCTGAATTTTTATTTTGTAGCATACAGCAGGGCAACTCTACCCCAATCCTAGTTGGAGTCATATATAGACCTCCTGGAATAGCCATACAAAAGGACTGCGAGCTTTTTAGCTCGTTGCGCCGATTGTGTGGGGATTACAGCCATAAAATCATCATGGGGGATCTGAATGCGAACCTGTTAAACACGACTCATCCTGACACAAAAGCTCTGACTGAGCTGACAGAAGAACTGTCTCTGCAGATTGTTCAGCATGGCGCGACTCACCACCATTCCTCAGATTCTTCCCACACATGGATAGATCATATTTATACAGATGACAATGACAACATTACCAACTATCAAAACAGAGCACTGCCCAGTTTTGGCAGGCACGCGGTCATAGATGTTACAATCAATGTTTTCACTGCTGCTCCTCCGAAGGACTCTTTTGAATGTAGAAATTTCAGCAATATTACACCGGAGCTACTGAATGATCGCCTGCTACGCTGTGACTGGACAGCTCTGCAACATACTGAAACCAGCTTGGAAGACGCAGTAAATTGCCTTAATGAAAATTTGAAGAAAGTTATTATGAATTAGCTCCAGAAAAAACGGTTCGTCCTCGCAAAGGCGATGCTCCTTGGATTGGTCCAGAGTTGAAGGTGCTCATTAGGAAGCGAGATGCGGCACGACGGCGTTGGGAGCGTAATCAACGCAACCGACGCAAGTGTACTGAGCTTCAAAATGAGTACTTTCGACTCAGCGAAGAGGTCGACGTGCGCTTAGAACAAGAGCGAACTACCTTCCTTCAAAACCACCTTTCAGACGCCCTTGATTCGAATAAGAATATATGGAAGGAGATGCGCGACCTTGGCCTCTTACCGAAGAGCAAGGAGGAGGAGCTACATGGCTTCACACCGGACGAGCTGAATACTCACTTTGCGGGGGTCTCCGTTTCACAGCACGAGAATATTGAGGAAGCAATCGATGAAATAATGTCAGCCTCAGAAGACGGGTTTAAATTCAAGCCCACAAATTTCAATGAAGTAGTCCTTGCTGTAAAACATTTCTCCTCGCAGGCTCGTGGGGCAGACGGAGTCCCCCAAAGCGTGATCGCGAAGGCTCTTCCGGCCTTAGGTGATCTTATTGTACACATTTTCAACTCCTCCTTCGCTCATAGCACTTTTCCCGAGACCTGGAAACAAGCCCAGCTGATTGTTTTGAAAAAGACTGCAGCTCCATCAGCAGTCACGGACTTCCGTCCCATTGCATTGCTGTGCTTCTTATCTAAGGTTCTGGAAAAGATTGCGCACGACCAAATCACGGAGTATCTTAAAAGTAAAAATTCGTTAGATCGCTTCCAAACTGGTTTCAAGAAACATCATAGCACTCAGACTGCCTTGTTGAAGTTGACTGATGACATTAGAGTCGGAATTGACAGGAAGAAGATCACCTTGTTGCTGCTTTTTGACTTCAGCAAGGCTTTTGACACGATTTCACCATCAAAGCTACTGAGTAAACTCAGACACCTCGGTTTCTCAAGATCAGCACTACTGTGGATCAAATCATACTTACAGAATCGCACCCAAATGGTCACCACGAAAAATGGAAATTCCGATTGGCTTGCAACCAATCTCGGTGTTCCGCAGGGATCTGTTCTTGGACCTCTACTCTTTAGCCTGTATGTCAATGACCTCCCTGAGTTGCTTCACGGAAAATCGGTAAATCATCTCTTTTATGCAGATGACCTCCAAATCTATCTCCAAGTTGAGAAAGAGAACATACTGGAGGGGATCGCTCGGTTAGGAGAAATCGGAAGACTTGTCGCAGGATGGGCTCAGGGCTCCGACTTGCGTCTCAACGCTGGTAAAACCAAAGCAATCTTCTTTGCTTCCGACAGGAACATCGCGGACCTGCAGAAAATTGATCTACCGGGGGTTGAGATACAGGACGGAGTATATGTCCCATTCAGTGACACTGTCGTGAGTCTCGGTGTGACATTAGATAGTGAATTATCGTGGAGACCGCATATACATCAAGTTACAAAGAAGGTTAATAAGGCCCTATACGGTCTGCGGTTTATGAGGGCATGCACTACCGAGACACTCCGTATTCGACTGGTCGAGACCTTAGTCCAACCACACCTTGACTACTGCACAGTCGTGTATCTAGACGCCACCGACGAACTAAGGACGCGGGTACAGAGACTGAGTAATTTATGTGTGCGGTACATCTTTGGAATTAAGAAGAGCGAACATATCGGCCCGTACAGGGAGCGTTTGGGTTAGTTACGTACTGATTCGCGGAGAATGTACTTCGCAGCCCTCTTAATGCACAAGATCATGCATTTGGGAGAACCTGGCTACCTAGCTGCGATGTTTGCCAGGTACCAATCCGAGCGCCCCCAGCGTGGTGAGGCAGGAGCACAGGAACTCAAAGTTCCAAGGATGCGTCTTGACCGTGGACTAAGATCGTTCCAAAGTCAATGCGCACGATTTTGGAACTTCCTCCCTCTCGGCTTTCGGCGAGTAAAAGAAGTTTCCCTGTTTAAAGAAGCAGTGAAAGAATTTCTGAAAACTCTCCCTCCCATGAGGATGGATGTGGACACTGGGCAATTTTTTAATCTTTGAGGGCACTTTTATATATGTCTATTGAGTGATTTTCTTGTTTCTTGTTCAAGTCTTCCAGTGGCCCAATTGTTATGCAAACTATGATTGTAATTCGAGTTATATTATTATCAAACGACTAGTCACATCTGTGATGTTAAATCCTTGACCAAAATGCTATTACTGGATTTGTATATGTACGAGTATTGTATGAATGATTGATGTTTTTTGCCCAAGGGCGAATAAAAAGGATATTCTATTCTATTCTATCAGCCCTCGCTTCAGACGACGAGAGCGCCGCCACATACAGCCAGCCAGCCCCGGCACAATCATCGTCATCGTCCGCGTATGGCTCTGCGGAAGACAAGGACAGCGACAGCCAGCCGTCAGCGTCTTCAAATCGCCTTGCGCAGCCGCGCCTTCAAAACGGAGGGGGCCCTTCCCCCACCACTCATCGCCAGGGAAGAACACGAGCGGATCGAGCAGCTCGGAGCGCTGCGTTGGCACGTTCAGTGTCTGCTTCGCCGGCAATCATTGAAGTCGTTGATTCAGTGACAGACAGTGATCAATCGTGCTCCGAAGACAATACCGACATGCTGTTCGATGTTGCCGTGTACCGAAGCTTGTGTGCAGTGTTTGAGGCTACCCGCCATCCTTTTGACGGGGATGCTTTGATTCGGTATGTGCAAGACGAACTGACAAGAGGAAGAGAAAGGCTGCGTGTCAAAAAGTACCGTGACAGCAAGAAGAAGATGCTCGAACTCCAACGACAGCAGGAGATCGAGCATACTGAAATACTCCTGGACGAGTTAGCAGAAGAACCGGAGCAAGTGCCCGTTGCATCCTAGGGGAAGGGTGCGAAAAGAAAGAAGACCTCAACGCCCCGCCGACCCGCAAAGAAGAGCGCCGCTGCAGCCGCAGAGCCCTCCCAGCCGCAAAGTGACCCGTCTCCGTCCGCCCAGGTCGGAGCAGCAAGCCCCTCAGCGTCTGGACCGGCTTTGCTCATCGATGAAACCAGCCCCAGCAGAACGGCACATCCAGCCACCGCCACGTACGCACGACCAGCAGCAGCGTCGACGCCATCGCTCCTTCCAAGCGAGTAGCCGTCTACCAGCGGAGCATTTCAACTCGCCATGCAGCAGAGCACGTACGCAAACACTGTACCACGATTCTCCGACATCATGCCCGGACCGTCTCCGGTGCCAGCCACCTCCTGGACGATAGCAACGTCGACCATTATCTCAGGGGAAGCTATGACCCTCGACTTTGCTAGCCTGTTCAACGATCTACCACCGATGCTGAGCCCATCAACCTCGGTGCGCTCCGTTGCGAACTTGAGCGCCGACATCGACCTGCCGCCATTGAGCATGCGAGACCTCGACGACGAGAACCGCTCTCCGCTTGGCCTACCGCCAACACCGATGCGCCCGAGCACTTGCGATGACGGCACGAAGCAGAGCTGCTGCCGCCGAGCCCGAGTGAAAGTGCACCATCAATCCGCATGCACATCACATCGAGAACGAGACCGAAGGAGACAACACGCAGTAACGTACCACTGAACCTATATATGTATCTTGCAAAATACGCATTTCGATATTTCTGACGTTGATAAATGTCAGGGTCAGAGCCTCACTTTTAGTATGCAGTGTGCCTGTCGCGAAATCGAATTCTTTTTTAACAAATTCCGGGGCCGATTGACAATTCATCAAATTCATTGTTTAATATTAATAGAGAATTTGTCAAAAAAGCATTTCATTTTTTGCAATCGAGCCCCTCTGCTGTACTTAGTCTCGAGAATGATGAGTGTTTTTGTACGCCGGCCGGGCGTACAAAAAAGTTAGAATCTGAGTATAATCTTACTTATCGTAGGATTCACGTAAAATTGTACGCTGTCCAAGCGAACGCCGTAATTGCAAGATAAAATCGTACGCTCGTCGAGCTTACGATTGCGCCTCATTATTCCAAGAAATCTATTTTTAGCACACCGCTCAAGTAAACAAGCACAACCGTACGCCCCGTTGGCGTACGTTCAGTATAGAACCATAAATTAACGAATCGTATGAAAATCGGATGTATTTGATTTACGGCTTGCTCCGTACGTTGCAGGAGCGTTACTTTGTGGCAAATGTAATGCTACACACGCATTACAACGAGCCACGAATAATTTTCCACGATAGTTTTACGACCTGCCCCGTACGCCTGTCGCGAGTTACATTTACACAAATGTAACGTGGCTCTCGCGTACATTGGTTTTCATTCAAAATTCCAAGAAAACTTTACGGTTTGACTCGTACGTCCCGTGAACGTTACAATCGCGCAATTGTAATGCCAGGGCAGCATTAAAATTTTTTAGGATTTTCCACATAGTATATAAGGACCCGTGGCGTAACAAAATGTATCAGTTATCAGTTGTCGACCAGCGCGTGCCGCGGAACTATTGTAATTTACGGTCTTTCCTTTAGGCTAAAAAAGTGAAGTCAATCAGTGCTATCATGTAACCTACAATTAATCAACGTATCATCTTCGTATCCAGCCCGGTGTCGTGCCGACGGCGCCGTGGCTAGACTTGTGCTCCAGAACGAGATGGCCCTGCCGTGGCCTTATCTCCCTACAGCCGTGTGTGAAAGTGTGTGGAACGTGTGAACTTTACATTCAATACCTATTGTGAGAGGCCGAGGCCCTGATGTCCCGTTATCAATTTCATCTTATCATTTCACGACCTTCGACCTCTCCCTTTTCCCCACCTCCCACGACTATCACCGCCCCATGGTGCCCGAGTCAAGGGGTGAGCGAGTTGGCAATGGAAACCGATTGAAGTCGATTCAAACGGGCTTTGGTCCATGCAATTGATTACGATTGATCGTATGAACTCATTTAGATTGATTCCTACTGTATAAAGTTCAATGTCACGTTCGACCATTGGAAGCAATTGGCCAATTAACCAACATCATCTTATTAGCAATTCTCGGTAATGCATGAATGGAATAGTCAAGCAGGCGATTGAATAATATTGAGAAGTGAGCGAGTTTGCGATTGAAACCGACTGAAGTCGATTGGAATGAACATGTTCTATGTCGATTGGATATGATTGATTATCATATGCACTTTTTTGGTTGATTTCAGTTGCACGAGGTTCAATGTTTTTTTTCACCATTGGATGCGATTGGCCATTACCACCATCATTCCGTTCGCGTCATCAAGTAATGAAGAAACGAATAGCCGTATCGGCGATTGGATGATATTGCGGAGTAAGCAACTTGGGGATTGGAACCGATTAAAGTCAATTGAACCCAACATGGTTCATGTCAGATGGTTATGATTGGTTGTATGGACTCATTTACATTGATTTCTATTGCATGAATTTCATTGTCACTTTTGACTATGGGAGCGATTTGCCAATAGCGGTTCGGTTCTGTTCGTGACATTTCGCATTTCAGGAAGTGGACAACCTCATAAGTGATTAGATAATATTGTGAGAGTCTTATCAGCGATTGAAACCGATTGAACTCGATTGAATCGAAAATGTACTATGTCGATTGGATATGATCGGCCATTATATGCACTTATATGGCTCAATTTCAGTTGCATGAATTTCAATGTCACTTTCCACCATTGGAAGCGATTGGCCAATACCCCCATCATTCCGTTCGCATCATCGAGTAATGCAAGAGTTGAATAGCCGTTTAGGCGATTGGATTATATTGAGGGGTGAGCGGGTTGGCGATTGAAACCGATAGAAGGCGGTTCAAACGGGCTTGGTTCATGCAATTGATTACGATTGATCGGATGAACTCATTCAGATTGATTTCTACTGTATTGAATTCAATGTCACGTTCGACCATTGGAAGCAATTGGCCAATAAACCAACATCGTTCTGTTAGCAACATTCGGTAAAGCATGAAATGAATAATCAACCAGGCGATTGAATAAGATTGAGAAGTGAGCGAGTTCGCGATTGAAACTGACTAGAGCCGATTGGAACGTACTTGTTTCATGTCAATTGAATATGATTGGTCGTTTCAACATATTTGGATGGAGCGGCATCACATAAAATTCAATGTCGCGTTTGACCATTGGAAGCGATTGGCCAAAAATTCATTCCTTCCGCGACCTTTCGTATTGCAAGAGATGAATAGCAGTGTAGGCAATCGAATCATATTACGGAGTGAGAGGGTTGGCGATTAAAACCGATTGGAGTCGATTAAATTGAACATGGTTTATGTCAGTTGGATATATTTTTGGGTTGTTTGCACCATTGGAAGCGATTGACCAACAGTGAGATGATTCCGTTCGTGACATTCCATGACGCAAGAGATGAATAGTCTCATGGGCGATCAACGTCGATTCGTCCCGATTCAGTTAACTGTATTAGAGCCCATTGAATCACATTCAACTAACCCACGTTGATCTTATGCGTGTTATTGCCCAACTCTGACATGAGCAGAATGGTCGGGTGGTTCACGTCGCTGTCCCGTAATCCAGAGGTCGCAGGTTCAATCCCCGTCGAAGGTAAAAATTATTCATCGATTTTTTCATTAATTAATGAAAATTGAATGATAACATTTCTTTCAGGATGAATATCTCCATGAATATCCGATGATTAAAAACTATCTTGAAAAATTGATAAAGTATATAAACGAATAATGATCAATAAGATATATAACACGAATATGATCACCCGTAAGCATACTAACCGAAATAAAAATCAAAAACAAAGGATAGAATTTTTTTTTTCTCCATTCAATAGAACGTACGTTTTTAGATCCGATTCGATCCAATTGGATCTCACCGTAGATTGAAACCCATTGGGAAACATTCAACAGTTATTCACTAATAGAGCAACAGTTGGTTAGCTCTAATTGACTGACATTGATGCATCTGCGAGGGACCCGGCCGTATTTATTCGCAATTGAAGACGATTGGATTACCATTCACTAATCCCTGAATTCCTTCTAAGAATGACTGGTTTATATTTTACAATTAAAACCGATTGAGGAGGATTGAATCCAATTAATTGAACTTCTTTTGTGCCATTGAAAAACACTGATTCCCCAATCTAACGGTCGATTGAAACCAATTGAGAACCGTAGAGCAATTGTACTTGTGGCCACTCAAGGCAATTGGAGGAGTATTCAACAACTCCTAATTCGCGCTTGAGGCCGATTGATTCCTATAGCTATATGTAGAGTCAATTGGCGAAATTAGATCCAATTGACTGAATCTCATACGCGCTTTTCAGGTCTATTGAAATCTCTCTCTCTCTCTCAACTCATTGGTTAACTCACCTCCTATCGAATTCGATTGAGTGACATTAGATTCCATTGACCGCACTTGAACGTGGTCCGAGCAGATTGGCGCCTTTCTCTCCCGAGAGATTGAAGCCAATTGAAAACTATTGGGGAATCCTCAGTCAATAGTATAAGGGTCGATTGCCCCTATTGACAGGTATCAAATGACATTCACCAACTCCTAGATTTCTCTTGGACCCGATTAAATCATATAGCTTCATTCGGAATCAATTGAGCGAAATTAGATCCAATTGATTGAACTTCAAACATGCTTTTCAGATCCATTGAAACTCCTCTCTCAATGCTTCGAAACCGCTTGAGAATCACTCGATCCCTTAATCTCTCGAATGTGATAAATATCCAATAGCAGTTCCGTGATTGAAGCGCATTGAAAGAGTATTCATCAATCCCCAGAAGTCTATTCAAGCGCATTAATCAATATAGCAAGGAGCATGAAACATCACGAAGAAGCATTCATCTCAATTGCAATGAAGCAATTGGAAGTACTTGGTTGGAGTAGGCCCTACACCTTTCATTAATATTGAGCCCCCTTCACGTTAGAAATTCATGAATGAATACCAAGGTCAAAGTTGCATCTCAGATATCTAATTGAAATCTCATTCAGGAGTATTGACTATAGAGCAATTGTTTTCAATCGAATATTTCTAGCAGGGTGTAATCTAGCGTAGAGTCAAAATTTTTTCCATATGTCTCTTCTCACCCTTCTTTCCATCAAAATCCTCCAAGTTAACCTCGCAACCATACGAGGCTTGGAGGTGCGTAGTTCGAGTTGAAGTAATTCAACTCGATCTATGACATGAGTCAGCGAAATTTGTTGACACAATGCTACTGGCAAAAGCCGATCAATTGAAATTCAATCATAATGATACGCTTCGCTAAGCATAGATCCCCAGGTAATGAAGGTTTGTATTAAATCTGCGTAGCATCAGTAAAGCGTTAGTGTGTGTTGGCTCATACACGAAGGAGCATGGCCATGCATTGACTTTTACGCGATTGACCGATATGAATCTTGCATTGATGAATAATGCTCTCCGGCAGGTTTGTTCAAGGATGCTGAGTTCGAATCCGACATTGCAAAGTCTCGAGATCATGTCGCATGGGTGGAGGAGCGTATCGATCAAAATCAAGCTCGGAAAGTCACAGAATATGTTTTTGAGGGGATCTTGAACTCGCTAAACACGAATCTGGCAATATTCAGGCTTTAAAATCGAAGGGCATGGCCGTGTGCGGGAGTGAAGGTACGTTTCGAGTATGAGCAACCAATTACAAGAACGCCTCAATTCCGAACGCACCGGCGAATCTCATCACGCTTCGATGGGCACCGGCCATATTTAGACTCGTTGACTGGTCCGGGTCAGAATATTTTCCACGGAATAATTATGACATACCTCCATACGTGGATATGTTAAAACGATGGATGCGATTTGACAACCGAGAAGCAACTAATAGGGCTCAAAACCCGTTTTCTAACTCCACCACAAAACCATAACTCATTGTGCAATATATCCTACTCTCATTGAATCAGTCGTCCAAACTCAATTCTACATACCGATTCGAGCAACCTCGTCAGGACTTATTTCATCGTCTGTGCGCAAATGAGTCATTTGCACACTGTCCGTCGCTTTTTATTTGCTCAAAAAAGATCAAAAACCATGGTATGATACTCGGATGCAACGGTTTTCGCTTCCTCGTGACTATTTAGACCCTCGCCTGCGGCTCGGGCCTAAAGAAGTCCTTTGAAGTGCGAAGACCATTGCTTGCGCCCTTGTATCATAATATACTATTCTCCATGCAGCAAAAATACCAAAGAACTGACTGTTCCCAGTGTGGTCAAAAATATCAATAAAACCTTGATTACATTTTCCCGCGCAAATTAATGAAGATCGAACTTAACTGAAATGCTGCATTTTCATTTACTAACATTAGAATTTCATTACAAGTCAGACAAAATTCATGATTTGGTTCGATTTTTACTGATTTGTAACGATGGGGTAACATCAATGCTGCATACCTTGATGGATTTGTACTATCTTGTGGGTGGATTCTTGCCTGAGTTCTTGCGGCGATGATCGATGACTACTCTGCGGCTCAGCGCTATCCGAACTCGTTGTGAAGCTGAGCGCAGATGAAGACTTCAAGCGCTCGAGATGTGCCAACTCAAGTGTTGCGGCCTGTACTTTGAGTTGAGCAACGCGAATCAAAAGATCGTAGCCACCTGCTTCCATCAATAAGGTGCATAACTTGAATCTCTCGTCAAATTCGACGCTATTTACTGACCTGATGAGGCTGAACAGGCTTCACCCATAATGCAGGTTCTCGCCTAGCAAAGACAGCAACTGGTGTGTGGAATCCTGGGAGATAAATACGCTGAGAAGCGGGTGGTTGTCTGAGAGAAGGAGTTGCTATTTGTACCGGAGCCGAGAAAAAAGATGGAGCTTGGAACGGTTCGATTTGAGGCCTCTGTTGTACATCGTTCCGATTCTGCGCTTTCCTGACAAGATGATGCGAACCTGTGAGCTGGGAGGACCGAGCAGCTTACAGTTTCAAACCAGTCGGGTTAACTCTTCCTTCTCGATCATTCTGCAAAATATGCGAAGTCGCCTCGAATCCTGCGCATCATGAATGTTTGAAGAGAAACTTAATTAGTAACATTGATTGTCTTTTTATAATTGGAAATCTACGCGAGCCAGAATTCAAAGATCTAGAGGTTATGGTTTTGGTTTTCAATTTTTGAGATGGAAATTTCTCGGAAATGTAGCATAAATCCAATACTCGCCTGAAGCTGAACATTTTTGCGGAGGGAAGAATCTCGATTGCTGCTCATAGTGCACGTTGACTAGGGATGAATTGTCGGAGGAGTTAGAGTCTGGATCACATCCTACTGGTGCCGCATCACAGATCCGATGAATTTGCCGCTGTATTTGAGCCCGACAAATCGCTCTCCTAAAAATTGGCAGCATTTTTCTCCCTCATATAGTCCAAAAATGGATCTAGAGCGTAGAAAGACGAGACTCAAATGTAAAAGCTCTCCTCCGACAAATGTGTCAATCGGGTCGCAGCCTCATTTTGGGGGATGTCCATTCTCTGGATCCAATATATATGTTAGAGAAGACCATTTTCAACATGTATGCAGAGTTAGAGAAAATGGACATCTCTAGATTCGGCCTGGAGTGCCGATTTCGATGGCCCCCAAGTGTCTGCTGGCCTTCATCGGGTCGCAGCATCATTTTGGGGGTTGTCCGTTCTCTGGATCCGAGATATATGTTAGAGAAGACCATTATCAACATGTATGCAGAGTTACAGGATTTGGACATCTCTACATTCGGCCTAGGGTGCCGATTTCGATGGCCCTCCATGTATCTGCTGACCTTAATCGGTTGCAGCGCCATTTGGGAGGATGTCCATTCTCTGGATCCGACATTTATGTTACAGAAGAACATTTTGAACATGTATGCAGAGTAACAGAGAATGGACATCTGTAGATTCGGCCTGAGTCACCAATTTCGATGGCCCCGAAGTGTCTGCTGGCCTTCATCGGGTTGCAGCACCGTTTTGGCGGATGTCCAATCCCTGCATCCAAGATATATGTTAGAGAAGACCATCTTCAACATGTATGCAGAGTTACAGGATTTGAACATCTTTATATTCGGCCTGAGGTGCCCATTTCAATGGCCCGCCAAGTTTTTGCTGGCCTTCATCGGGTCGCAGCGACAATTTGAGGGATGTCCATTCTCTGGATCCGAAATATGTGTTAGAGAGGACTATTTTTATCATGTATTCGGAGTAACAGTGACATGTACGAAGAGTTACAGAAAATGCACATTTCTAGATTCGGCCTGAGATGCCGATGACGATGGCCCCCCCCCCCATGTGTCGGCTGACCTTAATCGGGTCGCAGCGCCATGTTGGGGAATGTCAATTCTCTGGATCCGACATATATGTGAGAGGATACCATTTTGAACATGTATGCAGAGTTACAGGGAATGGACATCTCTAGATTCGGTCTGAAGTGCCGATTCCGATGGGCATCCAAGTGTCTGCTGGCCATCATGGGTCGCAGCGCCATTTTGGGGGATGTCCATCCCCTGCATCCGACATATATGTTACAGAAGAAAATTTTGAACATGTATGCGGAGTAACAGAAACTGGACATCCGTAGATTCGGCCTGAGTCACCGATTCCGATGGCACCGAAGTGTCTGCTGGCCTTCATCGGGAAGCAGCTACTTTTTGGGGGTCGTCCATTCTCTTCATCCACTATATATGTTAGAGAAGACCATTTTCAACATGTATGCAGAGTTACAGGATTCGGACATCTCTAGATTCGGCCTGAGGTGCCCTTTTCAATGGCCCATTAAGTGTCGCTGGCCTTCATCGGGTCGCAGCGCCGATTTGGGGAATGTCCATTCTCTGGATCCGACATATGTGTTAGAGAAGACTATTTCTAACATGTATGCAGAGTTACAGGGAATGGACATCTCTAGATTCGTCCGGAGGTGTCGATTTTGATGGCCCCCCGAATGCCTGCTGGCCTTCTTCGGGTCGCAGCGCTAATTTGGGGGATGCCCATTCTCTGGATCCGACATATGTGTTAGAGAAGACTCTTTTTAACATGTATCCAGAGTAACAGGGAATGGACATCTCTAGATTCGGCCTGAGGTGCCGATTTGGATGGCCCTCCAAGTGTCTGCTGGCCATCATGGGTCGCAGCGCTATTTTGGGGGATGTCCATTCCCTGGATCCGACATATATGGTACAGAAGAACATTTTGAACACGTAGGCAGAGTAACAGAGAATGGACATCTGTGGATTCAGCCTGAGTCGCCGATTTCGATGGCCCCGAAGTGTCTGCTGACCTTCATCAGGTCGCAGCATCATTTCGGGGGATGTCCATTCTCTGCATCCAACATCTTCGTTAGAGGAGACCATTTTGGACATGTATGCAGAGTTACAGAGAATGAACATCTCTAGATTCGGCCTGAGGTGCCGATTTCGATGGCCCCGAATCTCCTGCCGACCTTTATCGGGACGCAGCGCCATTTTGGGGGATATTCGTTCTCTAGATCCAATATATATGTTAGAGAAGACCATTATCAACATGTGTGCAGAGTAACAGGATTTGGACATCTCTAGATTCGGCCTAGGGTGCCGAATTCGATGGCCCTCCATGTGTCTGCTGACCTTAATCGGTGGCAGCGCCATTTTGGAGGATGTCCATTCTCTGGATCCGACATATATGTTAGAGGAGACCATATTTGACATGTACGAAGAGTTACAGGAAATGAACATCTCTAGATTCGGCCTGAGACGTCGATTACGATGGCCCCCCATGTGTCGGCCGACCTTAATCGGGTCGCAGCGCCATGTGGGGGGATGTCAATTCTCTGGATCCGACATATATGTGAGAGTAGACCATTTTGAACATGTATGCAGAGTCACAGGGAATGGACATCTCTCGATTCGGTCTGAAGTGCCGATTCCGATGGGCATCCAAGTGTCTGCTGGCCATCATGGGTCGCAGCGCCATTTTGGGGGATGTCCATCCCCCTGAATCCGACATATATGTTAGAGGCGACTATTCCGGACATGTATGCAGAGTTGAAGAGGATGGACATCTCTAGATTCGGCCTGAGACGCCGATTTGGATAACCCCCCATGTGTCTGCTGACCTTCATCGGGTCGCAGAGCCATTTCGGGGGATGTCCATTCTCTGAATCTGACATATATGTTACGAAAGAACATTCCGAACATGTATGCTGAGTTAGAAAAAATGGACATCTCTAGATTCGTCCTGAGGTGTCGGTTTTGATGGCCCCCCAAGTGCCTGCTGGCCTTCATCGGGTCGCAGCGCCATTTTGGAGGATGTTCATTCTCTGGATTCGACATATATATTAGGGAAGAACATTTTGAACATGGTTGCAGAGTTACAGGGGATGGACATCTCTAGATTCAGCCTGAGGTGCCAATTTCGATGGCCCGCCAATCTCCTGCTGACCTAAATCAGGTCTCAGCGTCATTTCAGGGGATGACCACTGGATCCGACATATAGGTTAAAGGAGACCATTTCAGACATGTATGCAGAGTTGAAGGGGATGGACATCTCTAGATTCGGCCTGAGGTGCCGATTTCGATTGCCCCCCATGTGTCTGCTGACCTCAATCGGGTCGCAGCACCATTTCGGGGGATGAACATTCTCTGGATCTGACATATATGCCACGAAAGAATATTTTGAACATGTATGCTGATTTAGTGGAAATGGACATCTCTGGATTCGTCCTGAGGTGTCGATTTTGATGGATCCCGAAGTGTCTGCTGGCCTTTATCGGGTCGCAGCGCCATTTTGGGGGTTGTCCATTCTCTGGATTCGACAAATATGTTAGAGAAGGACATTTTGAACATGTAGGCAGAGTTAGAGAAAATGGACACTCTAGAATTGGCCTGAAGTGCTGATTTTGATGGCCCCCCAAGTGTTTGCTGGCCTTCATCGGGTCGCAGCGCCCTCTTGGGTGGTGTTCATCCTCTGCATCGAACATATATTTCAGCGGTGTACATTTCAGACATGTTTGCATAGCTGAAGAGGATGGACATCTCTAGATTCGGCCTGAAGTGCCGATTTGGATGGCCTTCCATGTGTCTGCTGACCTTGATCGGTTGCAGCGCCATTTGGGAGGATGTCCATTCCCTGGATCCGACATATATGTTACAGAAGAACATTTTGAACATGTATGCAGAGTAACAGGGAACGGACATCTGTAGATTCGGCCTGAGTCGCCAATTTCGATGGCCCCGAAGTGTCTGCTGGCCTTCATCGGGTCGCAGCGACTTTTTGGGTGTTGTTCATTCTCTGCATCCACTATACATGTTAGAGAAGACCATTTTCAACATGTATGCAGAGTTAGAGGATTAGGACATCTCTAGATCCGGCCCGAGGGGCCCATTTCAATGGCCCGCCAAGTGTTTGCTGGCCTTCATCGGGTCGCAGCGCCGATTTGGGGGATTTCCATTCTCTGGATCCGACATATGTGTTACAGGAGAACGTTTTGGACATGGACGCAGAGTGACAGAGAATGGAAATCTGAGGATTCGGCCTGAGTCGCCGATTTCGATGGCCCCGAAACGTCTGCTGGCCTTTATCGGGTCGCAGCATCTTTTTGGGGGATGTCCGTTCTCTGGATCCGACTTATATGTTAGAGAAGAACATTCTGAACATGTATGCAGAGTTACAGGGGATTGACATCTCTAGTTTCGGCCTGAAGTGCCGATTCCGATGGCCCCCCATGTGTCTGCTGACCTTATTCGGTGGCAGCGCCTTTTTCGAGGATGTCCATTCTCTGGATCCGACATATATGTTACAGAAGAGCATTTTGAAAATGTATGGAGAGTAACAGACGATGGACATCCGTAGATTCGGCCTGAGGTGACGATTTCGATGACCTCCGAAGTGTCTGCTCGCCTTCATCGGGTCGCAGCACCGTTTTGGGGCATGTCCATTCTCTACATCCAACATATCTGTCAGAGAAGACGATTCCCAACATGTATGCAGAGTTACAGGATTCGGACATCTCTAGATTCGGCCTGAGGTGCCCATTGCGATGGCCCGCCAAGTGTTTGCTGGCCTTCATCGGGTCTCAGCACCAATTTGGGGGATGTCCATTCTCTGGATCCGACATATATGTTAGGGAAGACTATTTTTGACGTGTATGCGGAGTGACAGGAAATGGAAACCTCTAGATTCGGCCTGAGGTGCCGAATTGGATGGCCCCCCAAGTGTCTGCTCGCCTTCATCGGGTTGCAGCGCCATTTCGGGGATGATCAATCTCTGGATCCGACATATATGTTAGAGAAGACCATTTTCAACATGTATGCAGCGTTACAGGATTTGGACATCTCTAGATTCGGCCTGGGGTGCCGATTCGGATGGCCCCTCATGTGTCTGCTGACCACAATCAGGTCGCAGCACCATTTCGGGGGATGTCCATCCTCTGGATCCGACGAATATAATACGAAAAAACATTTTGAACATGTATGCAGAGTTAGAGAAAACGGACATCTCTAGTCCCGGCCTGAGGTGCCAATTTCGATGTTCTTCCGAGTATCTGCTGCCTAGGGTGGTCCTTATTTCCCAAGTTTCACAGATCCTTTCTCCCCCCCCCCTCTGGATACCTTCTCTGAGCCGAGAAAACATGGGGAAAATTTCCCCCGAGCCCCTAGAGAGTGATTTAATAGTGCCTCAAAGAGCATCTTGCTTCGAAACTCAAGTAAAAAATAACGCTTTTTGTGATTTTTCTGTCTCTATGTTCGAGCTCTTGAAACTTCGTGTTTTTTCGCGGAAGTAAAAGTGGGGATACATGTTCCCACGTGAAATTTGATGATGAATCGCATTCCATCGTGACATTTGAACTAGGATGCCACCCAATACTCGTAAATTGAGTTTTCCGACGCGGAAAACATTTTTAGCGCGTTTTTTCATCTCATTCGAGTGTCTCAGGCGTCACTCACTCCCTATAGATTAATCTAAACCACCTATTTTCATGTAAAAAAAGACGTTGAATTGGAATCCATTGTTATTTCCTAGGTATAATGTCGCTCAAAGTGAGGAAAATGCGTTTTTTCACCGAAAAAGCACCTTAAGCGAGTCTTTCACGACCGAATCGAGTGTCTCAGGCGTCACTCACTCTCTCGAGATCAATACGAACGACCTAATTTCATGTAAAAAAAACACGCTGAATTAGAATTCATCCTTATTTCCTAGGTATGATATCGCCTAACGTGAGAAAAATGCGGTTTTCCACCGAGGAAGTACCTTAAGCGAGTCTTTCACGCCCGAATTGAGTGTCTCAGGCGTCACTCACTCTCTCAAGATTAATCTATACCACCTAATTCCATGTAAAAAAACTCGCTGGATTGGAATCCATTGTTATTTACCAGTTATAATGTCGCCTAACGCGAGAAAAATGTGTTTTTCCACCAAGGAAGCTACCTAAGCTCATCTCTCACGCGGGAATCGAGTGTCTCAGGCGTCACTCACTTTCTCGAAATTGATCTTAACGACCTGATTTCATGTAAAAAACCTTGCTGAATCGAAATTCATCGTTATTTCTCAGGTACAACGACGCTCAACGTGAGAAAAATCCGTTTTTCCACTGAGAAAGCACCCTAAGCGCGTCCATCACGCGGGAATCGAGTGTCTCAGGCTTCACTCACTTCCTCGAGATTGATCTTAATGACCTGATCCCATGTAAAAAACCACGTTGAATCGAAATTCATCATCATTTCTCAGTAACAACGATGCCTGAAGTGGAACAAATGCCTTTTTCCACCCAGAAAGCATCCTAAGCGCATCTTCCACCCCCGAATTGAGTGTCTCAGGCGTCACTCACTCTCTCGAGACTAATGTGAATTGACCAAAATGTCTCTTTCGTTTGATTCGAAGGTCTCAGCAGTCACTGACTCACGTAGGAATGGTCAGAACGTCCCAAATCCATGCCAAATCAGAGTTCACCATCATTTATGCCGTGAAATTGGTCCCTGTAAAGAGACCTAAGGGAGAGTTCCTGCCAAAATCGAAAAACTGTCTCACTTGGCCTCATATGGGATTTTCGGGATCCGGGACAAACTCTCTCCACAACCATTCCTAATGGCACTCACTATCGTATGAAGATCTAGGCTAAATCGAATTCGTCAATGGCGTCTTGTTGAAATCACCTCCAATCAGCGCGAGATAAAAGTTTCTCGTACGAAAACGTCTATGCAGTCCGGCCGCCTAATCCAGAAAGAGATCAATCGGGCTTACTCTAACCCAACCCTCACGGGTAAGGTCCCTATCTCACGCGAAGATTGTAGCGCCCCTTGCTCGAGCGTTGCGGCCGGTCATCGAACCAAACCTTACACGCTCCGCAATCCTAGCATTTTATGTGAAAATGAGATCCTATGGCCACTCCAGTAGTCCAGGCCCTGCTCCCAGCCTTTTGTCAGCGTCGATTTACGTCGGTCGTTTTGGCAGTTAACGACGAGCAACGTCAAGCTGTCATGAAATTTCAGTGAGTTGCGAATAAGTAGGTCCCTGGGGAACCGATCGAGATTCTGGAATCACAATGCTTCCCTAAATTACTCTCTGGTATACTTTCAAGTCTGAATCCATGTCGAATCTGACTATACAAAAGAGTCTTCTGCTGTGACCATGATTCCCAGAGCCAAAATATACCAGAATAGTATATTATGATACAAGGGCGCAAACGATGGTTTTGGCAGTTCGAGTGACTTTTTTAGGCCCGAGCCGCAGGTGAAGGTCTAAATAGTCATGAGAAGGAGAAAATCATTGCGCCCGAGTATCATACTATGTTTTTTGATCTTCTGTGAGCAAATGGGAAGCGCAAAACAGTGTGCAAATTACTCATTTGCGCACAGACAATCAAAAACCCAGTTACATTCTATACAGCTAAGTTTAACAAGGGATAGAAGACAGTATCCAGATGCAAGTAAGATGACCGTTTTGAAAAAGATGAGGATCGAAGAGGAAAGATCTTCATAATTTTAAGAGTCGAGGACTCGTGTTATGTTGTTAACTTGAGTCACTCGATATCTCTACTCTTGTTTATAAATGCATCTCCCTAGTCAAAGCATGATAAAGAGTATCGACTATCCCATCCGAATCAGATATCGTCAATCTTTTCTCCAATAGATGCCTGAGGTGTAAATCCTTTTGACTCATAATATCCCTATTTGTGTCGAGAGTCAAAATGTTCTGGTGGAGAATCATGACTGAGTTCTTCAAGGATCACAATGGTTTGTAGGGACTTTAAGCTGTCTCTCAAATTGACTTGGTTGATTCCAGACTTTTTATGAATTTTACCCAGGAATTCGTCATCTTTCGTGGATTTCGGTGCATTCTGGAGGGAAAACGGATTTTTTCACGTTAAGCGTCGTTGTACCCGAAAAATGACATTGAATTTTGACTCAGCGTAGATTTTGACATAGAATCAGGGCGTTGAGATCAATCTCGAGAGAGTAAGTGACGCCTGAGACACTCGATTCGGGCGTGAAAGACTCGCTTAAGGTGCTTTCTCGGTGGAAAAACGCATTTTTCTCACGTTGGGCCGAATCATACCTAGGGAATAACGATGGATTGCAATCCAGTGTCTTTTTCTACATAAAAATAGGTGGTTTAGATTAATCTTGAGGGAGTGAGTGACGCCTGAGACACTCGAATGAGATGGAAAAGTCGCGCTAAAAATGTTTTCCGCATCGGAAAACTCAATTTACGAGTATTGGGTGGCATCCTAGTTCAAATGTCACGATGAAATTCGATTCAGCGTCAAATTTTACGTGGCAACATGTATCCCCACTTTTACTTCCGCGAAGAAACACAAAGTTTCAAGAGCTCGAACATAGGGACAGAAGAATCACAAAAAGCGTTATTTTTTACTTGAGTTTCAAAGCAAGATGCTCTTTGAGGCACTATTAAATCACTCTCTAGGGGCTCGGGGAAAATTTTCCCCACTTTTTTTGGCTCAAAGAAGGTATCCAGAGGGGGGAGAAAGGATCTGCGAAACTTGGGAAATAAGGACCACCCTACTGCTGCCCTTCATTGGGTCGCAGCGCCATTTTGGGGAATTCCATCCTCTGGATCCGACATGAATGTTAGAGACAAACATTTTGAACATGTATGCAGAGTTACAGAGAATGGACATCTCTAGATTCGGCCTGAGAGGCAAATTTTGATGGCCCCCCAAGTGTCTGCTGGAATTCATCGGGTCGCAGCATCATTTTGGGGGATGTCCATTCTCTGCATTCAACATATATGTTAGAGGGGACCATTTTGGACATGTATGCAGAGTGACAGAGGATGGACATCTCTAGATTCGGCTTGAGGTGCCGATTTCGATCGCCCCCAATCTCCTGCTGACCTTAATCGGGTCGCAGCGCCTTTTTGGGGGATGTCCATTCTCTGGATCCAATATACATGTTAGAGAAGACCATTATCAACATGGATGCAGAGTGACAGGATTTGGAAATCTCCAGATTCGGCCTGGGGTGCCGATTTCGATGGCCCTCCATGTGTCTGCTGACCTTAATCGGGTCGCAGCACCATTTCGGGGGATGGACATTCTCTGGATCTGACATATATGCCACGAAAGGATATTTTGAACATGTATGCTGAGTTAGTGGAAATGGACATCTCTGGATTCGTCCTGAGGTGTCGATTTTGATGGATCCCGAAGTGTCTGCTGGCCTTTATCGGGTCGCAGCGCCATTTTGGGGGTTGTCCATTCTCTGGATTCGACAAATATGTTAGAGAAGGACATTTTGAACATGTAGGCAGAGTTAGAGAAAATGGACACTCTAGAATCGGCCTGAAGTGCTGATTTTGATGGCCCCCCAAGTGTTTGCTGGCCTTCATCGGGTCGCATCGCCCTCTTGGGTGGTGTCCATCCTCTGCATCGAACATATATTTCAGAGGAGTACATTTCAGACATGTTTGCATAGCTGAAGAGGATGGACATCTCTAGATTCGGCCTGAAGTGCCGATTTGGATGGCCTTCCATGTGTCTGCTGACCTTGATCGGTTGCAGCGCCATTTGGGAGGATGTCCATTCCCTGGATCCGACATATATATTACAGAAGAACATTTTGAACATGTATGCAGAGTAACAGGGAACGGACATCTGTAGATTCGGCCTGAGTCACCAATTTCGATGGCCCCGAAGTGTCTGCTGGCCTTCATCGGGTCGCAGCGACTTTTTGGGTGTTGTCCATTCTCTGCATCCACTATGAATGTTAGAGAAGACCATTTTCAACATGTATGCAGAGTTAGAGGATTAGGACATCTCTAGATCCGGCCCGAGGGGCCCATTTCAATGGCCCGCCAAGTGTTCGCTGGCCTTCATCGGGTCGCAGCGCCGATTTGGGGGATTTCCATTCTCTGGATCCGACATATGTGTTACAGGAGAACATTTTGAACATGGACGCAGAGTGACAGAGAATGGAAATCTGAGGATTCGGCCTGAGTCGCCGATTTCGATGGCCCCGAAACGTCTGCTGGCCTTTATCGGGTCGCAGCATCTTTTTGGGGGATGTCCGTTCTCTGGAACCGACTTATATGTTAGAGAAGAACATTCTGAACATGTATGCAGAGTTACAGGGGATTAACATCTCTAGTTTCGGCCCGAAGTGCCGATTCCGATGGCCCCCCATGTGTCTGCTGACCTTATTCGGTGGCAGCGCCTTTTTCGAGGATGTCCATTCTCTGGATCCGACATATATGTTACAGAAGAGCACTTTGAAAATGTATGGAGAGTAACAGACAATGGACATCCGTAGATTCGGCCTGAGGTGACGATTTCGTTGACCTCCGAAGTGTCTGCTCGCCTTCATCGGGTCGCAGCACCGTTTTGGGGCATGTCCATTCTCTACATCCAACATATCTGTCAGAGAAGACGATTCCCAACATGTATGCAGAGTTACAGGATTCGGACATCTCTAGATTCGGCCTGAGGTGCCCATTGCGATGGCCCGCCAAGTGTTTGCTGGCCTTCATCGGGTCGCAGCACCAATTTGGGGGATGTCCATTCTCTGGATCCGACATATATGTTAGAGAAGACTATTTTTGACGTGTATGCGGAGTGACAGGAAATGGAAACCTCTAGATTCGGCCTGAGGTGCCGAATTGGATGGCCCCCAAGTGTCTGCTCGCCTTCATCGGGTTGCAGCGCCATTTCGTGGATGTCCAATCTCTGGATCCGACATATATGTTAGAGAAGACCATTTTCAACATGTATGCAGCGTTACAGGATTTGGACATCTCTAGATTCGGCCTGGGGTGCCGATTCGGATGGCCCCTCATGTGTCTGCTGACCTCAATCAGGTCGCAGCACCATTTCGGGGGATGTCCATCCTCTGGATCCGACGAATATAATACGAAAAAACATTTTGAATATGTATGCAGAGTTAGAGAAAACGGACATCTCTAGTCCCGGCCTGAGGTGCCAATTTCCATGTTCTTCCGAGTATCTGCTGCCTAGGGTGGTCCTTATTTCCCAAGTTTCACAGATCCTTTCTCCCCCCCCCCCCTCTGGATACCTTTTCTGAGCCGAGAAAACATGGGGAAAATTTCCCCCGAGCCCCTAGAGAGTGATTTAATAGTGCCTCAAAGAGCATCTTGCTTTGAAACTCAAGTAAATAATAACGCTTTTTGTGATTTTTCTGTCCCTATGTTCGAGCTCTTGAAACTTCGTGTTTTTTCGCGGAAGTAGAAGTGGGGATACATGTTCCCACGTGAAATTTGATGCTGAATCGCATTCCATCGTGACATTTGAACTAGGATGCCACCCAATGCTCGTAAATTGAGTTTTCCGACGCGGAAAACATTTTTAGCGCGACTTTTCATCTCATTCGAGTGTCTCAGGCGTCACTCACTCCCTATAGATTAATCTAAACCACCTATTTCCATGTAAAAAAAGACGTTGAATTGGAATCCATTGTTATTTCCTAGGTATAATGTCGCTCAAAGTGAGGAAAATGCGTTCTTTCACCGAAAAAGCACCTTAAGCGAGTCTTTCACGACCGAATCGAGTGTCTCAGGCGTCACTCACTCTCTCGAGATCAATACGAACGGCCTAATTTCATGTAAAAAAAACACGCTGAATTAAAATTCATCCTTATTTCCTAGGTATGATATCGCCTAACGTGAGAAAAATGCGGTTTTCCACCGAGGAAGCACCTTAAGCGAGTCTTTCACGACCGAATCGAGTGTCTCAGGCGTCACTCACTCTCTCGAGATCAATACGAACGGCCTAATTTCATGTAAAAAAAACACGCTGAATTAGAATTCATCCTTATTTCCTAGGTATGATATCGCCTAACGTGAGAAAAATGCGGTTTTCCACCGAGGAAGTACCTTAAGCGAGTCTTTCACGCCCGAATTGAGTGTCTCAGGCGTCACTCACTCTCTCAAGATTAATCTAAACCACCTAATTCCATGTAAAAAAACTCGCTGGATTGGAATCCATTGTTATGTACCAGTTATAATGTCGCCTAACGCGAGAAAAATGTGTTTTTCCACCAAGGAAGCTACCTAAGCTCATCTCTCACGCGGGAATCGAGTGTCTCAGGCGTCACTCACTTTCTCGAAATTGATCTTAACGACCTGATTTCATGTAAAAAACCTTGCTGAATCGAAATTCATCGTTATTCCTCAGGTACAACGACGCTCAACGTGAGAAAAATCCGTTTTTCCACTGAGAAAGCACCCTAAGCGCGTCCATCACGCGGGAATCGAGTGTCTCAGGCTTCACTCACTTCCTCGAGATTGATCTTAATGAACTGATCCCATGTAAAAAACCACGTTGAATCGAAATTCATCATCATTTCTCAGTAACAACGATGCCTGAAGTGGAACAAATGCGTTTTTCCACCCAGATAGCATCCTAAGCGCATCTTCCACCCCCGAATTGAGTGTCTCAGGCGTCACTCACTCTCTCGAGACTAATGTGAATTGACCAAAATGTCTCTTTCGTTTGATTCGAAGGTCTCAGCAGTCACTGACTCACGTAGGAATGGTCAGAACGTTCCAAATCCATGCCAAATCAGAGTTCACCATCATTTATGCCGTGAAATTGGTCCCTGTAAAGAGACCTAAGGGAGAGTTCCTGCCAAAATCGAAAAACTGTCTCACTTGGCCTCATATGGGATTTTCGGGATCCGGGACAAACTCTCTCCACAACCATTCCTAATGGCACTCACTATCGTATGAAGATCTAGGCTGAATCGAATTCGTCAATCGCGTCTTGTTGAAATCACCTCCAATCAGCGCGAGATAAAAGTATCTCGTACGAAAACGTCTATGCAGTCCGGCCGCCTAATCCAGAAAGAGATCAATCGGGCTTACTCTAACCCAACCCTCACGGGTAAGGTCCCTATCTCACGCGAAGATTGTAGCGCCCCTTGCTCGAGCGTTGCGGCCGGTCATCGAACCAAACCTTACACGCTCCGCAATCCTAGCATTTTATGTGAAAATGAAATCCTATGGCCACTCCAGTAGTCCAGGCCCTGCTCCCAGCCTTTTGTCAGCGTCGATTTACGTCGGTCGTTTTGGCAGTTAACGACGAGCAACGTCAAGCTGTCATGAAATTTCAGTGAGTTGCGAATAAGTAGGTCCCTGGGGAACCGATCGAGATTCTGGAATCACAATGCTTCCCTAAATTACTCTCTGGTATACTTTCAAGTCTGAATCCATGTCGAATCTGACTATACAAAAGAGTCTTCTGCTGTGACCATGATTCCCAGAGCCAAAATATACCAGAATAGTATATTATGATACAAGGGCGCAAACGATGGTTTTGGCAGTTCGAGTGATTTTTTTAGGCCCGAGCCGCAGGTGAAGGTCTAAATAGTCATGAGAAGGAGAAAATCATTGCGCCCGAGTATCATACTATGTTTTTTGATCTTCTGTGAGCAAATGGGAAGCGCAAAACAGTGTGCAAATTACTCATTTGCGCACAGACAATCAAAAACCCAGTTACATTCTATACAGCTAAGTTTAACAAGGGATAGAAGACAGTATCCAGATGCAAGTAAGATGACCGTTTTGAAAAAAATGAGGATCGAAGAGGAAAGATCTTCATAATTTTATGAGTCGAGGACTCGTGTTATGTTGTTAACTTGAGTCACTCGATATCTCTACTCTTGTTTATAAATGCATCTCCCTAGTCAAAGCATGATAAAGAGTATCGACTATCCCATCCGAATCAGATATCGTCAATCTTTTCTCCAATAGATGCCTGAGGTGTAAATCCTTTTGACTCATAATATCCCTATTTGTGTCGAGAGTCAAAATGTTCTGGTGGAGAATCATGACTGAGTTCTTCAAGGATCACAATGGTTTGTAGGGACTTTAAGCTGTCTCTCAAATTGACTTGGTTGATTCCAGACTTTTTATGAATTTTACCCAGGAATTCGTCATCTTTCGTGGATTTCGGTGCATTCTGGAGGGAAAACGGATTTTTTCACGTTAAGCGTCGTTGTACCCGAAAAATGACATTGAATTTTGACTCAGCGTAGATTTTGACATAGAATCAGGGCGTTGAGATCAATCTCGAGAGAGTAAGTGACGCCTGAGACACTCGATTCGGGCGTGAAAGACTCGCTTAAGGTGCTTTCTCGGTGGAAAAACGCATTTTTCTCACGTTGGGCCGAATCATACCTAGGGAATAACGATGGATTGCAATCCAGTGTCTTTTTCTACATAAAAATAGGTGGTTTAGATTAATCTTGAGGGAGTAAGTGACGCCTGAGACACTCGAATGAGATGGAAAAGTCGCGCTAAAAATGTTTTCCGCATCGGAAAACTCAATTTACGAGTATTGGGTGGCATCCTAGTTCAAATGTCACGATAATTTTCGATTCAGCATCAAATTTTACGTGGCAACATGTATCCCCACTTTTACTTCCGCGAAGAAACACAAAGTTTCAAGAGCTCGAACATAGGGACAGAAGAATCACAAAAAGCGTTATTTTTTACTTGAGTTTCAAAGCAAGATGCTCTTTGAGGCACTATTAAATCACTCTCTAGGGGCTCGGGGAGAATTTTCCCCACGTTTTTTTGGCTCAAAGAAGGTATCCAGAGGGGGGAGAAAGGATCTGCGAAACTTGGGAAATAAGGACCACCCTACTGCTGCCCTTCATCGGGTCGCAGCGCCATTTTGGGGAATTCCATCCTCTGAATCCGACATAAATGTTAGAGACAAACATTTTGAACATGTATGCAGAGTTACAGAGAATGGACATCTCTAGATTCGGCCTGAGAGGCAAATTTTGATGGCTCCCCAAGTGTCTGCTGGAATTCATCGGGTCGCAGCATCATTTTGGGGGATGTCCATTCTCTGCATTCAACATATATGTTAGAGGGGACCATTTTGGACATGTGTGCAGAGTGACAGAGGATGGACATCTCTAGATTCGGCCTGAGGTGCCGATTTCGATCGCCCCCAATCTCCTGCTGACCTTAATCGGGTCGCAGCGCCTTTTTGGGGGATGTCCATTCTCTGGATCCAATAAACATGTTAGAGAAGACCATTATCAACATGTATGCAGAGTGACAGGATTTGGAAATCTCCAGATTCGGCCTGGGGTGCCGATTTCGATGGCCCTCCATGTGTCTGCTGACCTTAATCGGTGGCAGCGCCATTTTGGAGGGTGTCCATTCTCTGGATCCGACATATATTGTACAGAAGAACATTTGGAACATGTTTGCAGAGAAACAGAGAATGGACATCGGTGGATTCGGCCTGAGTCGCCGATTTCAATGGCCCCGAAGTGTCTGCTGGCCATCATCGGGTCGCAGCATCTTTTTGGGAGTTGTCCATTCTCTGCATCCACTATACGTGTTAGAAAAGACCAATTCCAACATGTATGCAGAGTTACAGGATCCCGACATCTCTAGATTCAGCCTGAGGTGCCCATTTCAATGGCTCGCCAAGTGTTTGCTGGCCTTCATCGGGTCCCAGCGCCAATTTGGGGGATGTTCATTCTCTGGATCCGACATATGTGTTAGAGAAGACTATTTTGAACATGTATGCAGAATTCCAGGGATCGGACATCTCTAGATTCGGCCTGAGGTGCCGATTTGGATGGCCCTCCAAGTGTCTGCTGGCCATCATGGGTCGCAGCGCTATTTTGGGGGATGTCCATTGTCTGAATCCGACATATGTGTTAGAGAAGACTATTTTTGACATGTATGCAGAGTTACAGGAGATGGACATCTCTAGATTCGGCCTGAGGTGCCGATTTGGATGGCCCTCCAAGTGTCTGCTGGCCATCATGGGTCGCAGCGCCGTTTTCGTGGATGTCCAATCTCTGGATCCGACATATATGTTACAAAAGAACATTTTTAACACGTATGTAGAGTAACAGAGAATGGACTTCTGTGGATTCAGCCTGAGTCACCGATTTCGATGGCCCCGAAGTGTCTGCGGGCCTTCATCAGGTCGCAGCATCATTTTGGGGGATGTCCATTCTCTGCATCCAACATATTTGTTATAGGAGACCATTTTGGACATGTATGCAGAGTTACAGAGAATGATCATGTCTAGATTCGGCCTGAGGTGCCGATTTCGATGGCCCTCAATCGCCTGCTGACCTTCATCGGGTCGCAGCGCCATGTTGGGGGATGTCCATTCTCTGGATCCAATATATATGTTAGAGGAGACCATTATCAACATGTATGCAGACATACAGGATTTGGACATCTCTTGATTCGGCCTAAGGTGCCGATTTCGATCGCCCTCCATGTGTCTGCTGACCTTAATCGGTTGCAGCGCCATTCGGGAGGATGTCCATTCCCTGGACCCGATAAATATGTTACAGAAGAACATTCTGAAAATGTATGCAGAGTAACACAAAATGGACATCTGTAGATTCGACCTGAGGTGCCGATTTCGATGGCCCCCAATCTCCTGCTGACCTTAATCGGGTCGCAGCGCCATTTTGGGGGATGTCCATCCTCTGGATCCAATATATGTGTTAAATAAGATCATAATCAACATGTATGCAGAGTGCCAGGATTTGGACATCACTACATTCGGCCTGAGTCGCCAATTTCGATGGCCCCGAAGTGTCTGCTGGCCTTCATCGGGTTGCAGCACCGTTTTGGCGGATGTCCAATCCCTGCATCCAAGATATATGTTAGAGAAGACCATCTTCAACATGTATGCAGAGTTACAGGATTTGAACATCTTTATATTCGGCCTGAGGTGCCCATTTCAATGGCCCGCCAAGTTTTTGCTGGCCTTCATCGGGTCGCAGCGCCAATTTGGGGGATGTTCATTCTCTGGATCCGACATATGTGTTAGAGAAGACTATTTTGAACATGTATGCAGAATTCCAGGGATCGGACATCTCTAGATTCGGCCTGAGGTGCCGATTTGGATGGCCCTCCAAGTGTCTGCTGGCCATCATGGGTCGCAGCGCTATTTTGGGGGATGTCCATTGTCTGAATCCGACATATGTGTTAGAGAAGACTATTTTTGACATGTATGCAGAGTTACAGGAGATGGACATCTCTAGATTCGGCCTGAGGTGCCGATTTGGATGGCCCTCCAAGTGTCTGCTGGCCATCATGGGTCGCAGCGCCGTTTTCGTGGATGTCCAATCTCTGGATCCGACATATATGTTACAAAAGAACATTTTTAACACGTATGTAGAGTAACAGAGAATGGACTTCTGTGGATTCAGCCTGAGTCACCGATTTCGATGGCCCCGAAGTGTCTGCGGGCCTTCATCAGGTCGCAGCATCATTTTGGGGGATGTCCATTCTCTGCATCCAACATATTTGTTATAGGAGACCATTTTGGACATGTATGCAGAGTTACAGAGAATGATCATGTCTAGATTCGGCCTGAGGTGCCGATTTCGATGGCCCTCAATCGCCTGCTGACCTTCATCGGGTCGCAGCGCCATGTTGGGGGATGTCCATTCTCTGGATCCAATATATATGTTAGAGGAGACCATTATCAACATGTATGCAGACATACAGGATTTGGACATCTCTTGATTCGGCCTAAGGTGCCGATTCCGATCGCCCTCCATGTGTCTGCTGACCTTAATCGGTTGCAGCGCCATTCGGGAGGATGTCCATTCCCTGGACCCGATAAATATGTTACAGAAGAACATTCTGAAAATGTATGCAGAGTAACACAAAATGGACATCTGTAGATTCGACCTGAGGTGCCGATTTCGATGGCCCCCAATCTCCTGCTGACCTTAATCGGGTCGCAGCGCCATTTTGGGGGATGTCCATCCTCTGGATCCAATATATGTGTTAAATAAGATCATAATCAACATGTATGCAGAGTGCCAGGATTTGGACATCACTACATTCGGCCTGAGTCGCCAATTTCGATGGCCCCGAAGTGTCTGCTGGCCTTCATCGGGTTGCAGCACCGTTTTGGCGGATGTCCAATCCCTGCATCCAAGATATATGTTAGAGAAGACCATCTTCAACATGTATGCAGAGTTACAGGATTTGAACATCTTTATATTCGGCCTGAGGTGCCCATTTCAATGGCCCGCCAAGTTTTTGCTGGCCTTCATCGGGTCGCAGCGCCAATTTGAGGGATGTCCATTCTCTGGATCCGGAATATGTGTTAGAAGGGACTATTTTTAACATGTATTCGGAGTTACAGGAAATGGACATCTCCAGATCCGGCCTGAGGTGCCGATTTGAATGGCCCTCCAAGTGTCTGCTGGGCATCACGGGTCGCAGAGCCATTTTCGGGGATGTCGATTCTGTGGTTCCGACATATATGTTAGAGGAGACCATATTTGACATGTACGCAGAGTTACAGAGAATGCTTATTTCTAGATTCGGCCTGAGATGCCGATGACGATGGCCCCCCATGTGTCGGCTGACCTTAATCGGGTCGCAGCGCCATGTTGGGGAATGTCAATTCTCTGGATCCGACATATATGTGAGAGGAGACCATTTTGAACATGTATGCAGAGTTACAGGGAATGGACATCTCTAGATTCGGTCTGAAGTGCCAATTCCGATGGGCATCCAAGTGTCTGCTGGCCATCATGGGTCGCAGCGCCATTTTGGGGGATGTCCATCCCCCTGCATCCGACATATCTGTTAGAGGAGACTATTCCGGGAATGTATGCGGAGTTGAAGAGGATGGACATCTCTAGATTCGGCCTGAGGTGCCGATTTGGATGGCAGTCCATGTGTCTGCTGACCTTAATCGGGTCGCAGCACCATTTCGGGGGATGTCCATCCTCTGGATCTGACATATATGTTAGGAAGAACATTTTGAACATGTATGCTGAGTGAGAGAAAATGGACATCTCTAGATTCGTCCTGAGGTGTTGATTTTGATGGCCCCCCAAGTGCCTGCCGGCCTTCATCGGGTCGCAGCGCCATTTTGGGGGATGTCCATTCTCTGGATTCGACATATATGCCACGAAAGTACAATTTGAACATGTAGGCAGAGTGAAAGAAAATGGACATCTCTAGATTCGGCCTGAGGTGCCGATTTCGATGGCCCCCCAAGTATCCGCTGGCCTTCATCGGGTCGCAGCGCCATTTTTGTGGATGTCCATTCTCTGCATCGAACATATCTGTCAGAGAAGACGATTCCCAACATGTATGCAGAGTGACAGGATTCGGACATCTCTAGATTCGGCCTGAGGTGCCCATCAGGATGGCCCGCCAAGTGTTTGGTGGCCTTCATCGGGTCGCAGCACCAATTTGGGGGATGTCCCATCTCTGGATCCGACATATATGTTAGAGAAGAACATTTTGAACATGTATGCAGAGTTACAGGAAATGAACATCTCCAGATTCGGCCTGAGGTGACGATTACGATGTCCCCCCAATCTCCTGCTGACCTCAATCAGGTCGCGACGCCATTTCGGGGGATGTCCATTCTCTGGATCCAATATATATGTTAGAGAAGACCATTTTCAACATGTATGCAGAGTTACAGGATTTGGACATCTCTAGATTCGGCCTAGGGTCCCGATTTCGATGGCCCTCCATGTGTCTGCTGACCTCAATCGGTTGCAGCGCCATTTGGGAGGATGTCCATTCCCTGGACCGGATATATATGTTACAGAAGAACATTCTGAAAATGTATGCAGAATAACAGAAAATGGACATCTGTAGATTCGACCTGAGGTGCCGATTTCGATGGCCCCCAATCTCCTGCTGACTTTAATCGGGTCGCAGCGCCATTTTGGGGGATGTCCATCCTCTGGATCCAGTATATATGTCAGAGAAGACCATTATCAACATGTATGCAGAGTTAAAGGATTTGGACATCTCTAGATTCGGCCTCGGGTGCCTATTTCGATGGCCACCCATGTGTCTGCTGACCTTAATCGGTGGCAGCGCCATTTTGGAAGATGTTCATTCTCTGGATCCGACATATATGTTACAGAAGAAAATTTTGAACATGTATGCAGAGTAACAGAGACTGGACATCCTTAGATTCGGCCTGAGTCACCGATTTCGATGGCCCCCCATGTGTCTGCTGACCTTAATCGGTGGCAGCGCCATTTTGGAGGATGTTCATTCTCTGGATCCGACATATATGTTACAGAAGAAAATTTTGAACATGTATGCGGAGTAACAGAAACTGGACATCCGTAGATTCGGCCTGAGTCACCGATCCCGATGGCACCGAAGTGTCTGCTGGCCTTCATCGGGAAGCAGCTAATTTTTGGGGGTCGTCCATTCTCTTCATCCACTATATATGTTAGAGAAGACCATTTTCAACATGTATGCAGAGTTACAAGATTCGGACATCTCTAGATTCGGCCTGAGGTGCCCTTTTCAATGGCCCACCAAGTGTCGCTGGCCTTCATCGGGTCGCAGCGCCGATTTGGGGAATGTCCATTCTCTGGATCCGACATATGTGTTGGGGAAGACTACTTCTAACATGTATGCAGAGTTACAGGAAATGGACATCTCTAGATTCGTCCGGAGGTGTCGATTTTGATGGCCCCCCGAATGCCTGCTGGCCTTCTTCGGGTCGCAGCGCTAATTTGGGGGATGTCCATTCTCTGGATCCGACATATGTGTTAGAGAAGACTCTTTTTAACATGTATCCAGAGTTACAGGGAATGGACATCTCTAGATTCGGCCTGAGGTGCCGGTTTGGATGGCCCTCCAAGTGTCTGCTGGCCATCATGGGTCGCAGCGCTATTTTGGGGGATGTCCATTCCCTGGATCCGACATATATGGTACAGAAGAACATTTTGAACACGTAGGCAGAGTAACAGAGAATGGACATCTGTGGATTCAGCCTGAGTCGCCGATTTCGATGGCCCCGAAGTGTCTGCTGACCTCCATCAGGTCGCAGCATCATTTCGGGGGATGTCCATTCTCTGCATCCGACATATTCGTTAGAGGAGACCATTTTGGACATGTATGCAGAGTCACAGAGAATGAACATCTCTAGATTCGGCCTGAGGTGCCGATTTCGATGGCCCCGAATCTCCTGCCGACCTTTATCGGGACGCAGCGCCATTTTGGGGGATATTCGTTCTCTAGATCCAATATATATGTTAGAGAAGACCATTATCAACATGTGTGCAGAGTAACAGGATTTGGACATCTCTAGATTCGGCCTAGGGTGCCGATTTCGATGGCCCTCGATGTGTCTGCTGACCTTAATCGGTGGCAGCGCCATTTTGGAGAATGTCCATTCTCTGGATCCGACATATATGTTAGAGGAGACCATATTTGACATGTACGAAGAGTTACAGAAAATGAACATCTCTAGATTCGGCCTGAGTCGTCGATTACGATGGCCCCCCATGTGTCGGCTGACCTTAATCGGGTCGCAGCGCCATGTTGGGGGATGTCAATTCTCTGGATCCGACATATATGAGAGAGTAGACCATTTTGAACATGTATGCAGAGTCACAGGGAATGGACATCTCTCGATTCGGTCTGAAGTGCCGATTCCGATGGGCATCCAAGTGTCTGCTGGCCATCATGAGTCGCAGCGCCATTTCGGGGGATGTCCATCCCCCTGAATCCGACATATATGTTAGAGGCGACTATTCCGGACATGTATGCAGAGTTGAAGAGGATGGACATCTCTAGATTCGGCCTGAAGTGCCGATTTGGATGGCCTTCCATGTGTCTGCTGACCTTGATTGGTTGCAGCGCCATTTGGGAGGATGTCCATTCCCTGGATCCGACATATATGTTACAGAAGAACATTTTGAACATGTATGCAGAGTAACAGGGAACGGACATCTGTAGATTCGGCCTGAGTCGCCAATTTCGATGGCCCCGAAGTGTCTGCTGGCCTTCATCGGGTCGCAGCGACTTTTTGGGTGTTGTCCATTCTCTGCATCCACTATACATGTTAGAGAAGACCATTTTCAACATGTATGCAGAGTTAGAGGATTAGGACATCTCTAGATCCGGCCCGAGGGGCCCATTTCAATGGCCCGCCAAGTGTTTGCTGGCCTTCATCGGGTCGCAGCGCCGATTTGGGGGATTTCCATTCTCTGGATCCGACATATGTGTTACAGGAGAACATTTTGAACATGGACGCAGAGTGACAGAGAATGGAAATCTGAGGATTCGGCCTGAGTCGCCGATTTCGATGGCCCCGAAACGTCTGCTGGCCTTTATCGGGTCGCAGCATCTTTTTGGGGGATGTCCGTTCTCTGGATCCGACTTATATGTTAGAGAAGAACATTCTGAACATGTATGCAGAGTTACAGGGGATTAACATCTCTAGTTTCGGCCTGAAGTGCCGATTCCGATGGCCCCCCATGTGTCTGCTGACCTTATTCGGTGGCAGCGCCTTTTTCTATATGTTACAGAAGAGCATTTTGAAAATGTATGGAGAGTAACAGACGATGGACATCCGTAGATTCGGCCTGAGGTGACGATTTCGATGACCTCCGAAGTGTCTGCTCGCCTTCATCGGGTCGCAGCACCGTTTTGGGGCATGTCCATTCTCTACATCCAACATATCTGTCAGAGAAGACGATTCCCAACATGTATGCAGAGTTACAGGATTCGGACATCTCTAGATTCGGCCTGAGGTGCCCATTGCGATGGCCCGCCAAGTGTTTGCTGGCCTTCATCGGGTCGCAGCACCAATTTGGGGGATGTCCATTCTCTGGATCCGACATATATGTTAGAGAAGACTATTTTTGACGTGTATGCGGAGTGACAGGAAATGGAAACCTCTAGATTCGGCCTGAGGTGCCGAATTGGATGGCCCCCAAGTGTCTGCTCGCCTTCATCGGGTTGCAGCGCCATTTCGTGGATGTCCAATCTCTGGATCCGACATATATGTTAGAGAAGACCATTTTCAACATGTATGCAGCGTTACAGGATTTGGACATCTCTAGATTCGGCCTGGGGTGCCGATTCGGATGGCCCCTCATGTGTCTGCTGACCTCAATCAGGTCGCAGCACCATTTCGGGGGATGTCCATCCTCTGGATCCGACGAATATAATACGAAAAAACATTTTGAACATGTATGCAGAGTTAGAGAAAACGGACATCTCTAGTCCCGGCCTGAGGTGCCAATTTCCATGTTCTTCCGAGTATCTGCTGCCTAGGGTGGTCCTTATTTCCCAAGTTTCACAGATCCTTTCTCCCCCCCCCCCCCTCTGGATACCTTCTCTGAGCCGAGAAAACATGGGGAAAATTTCCCCCGAGCCCCTAGAGAGTGATTTAATAGTGCCTCAAAGAGCATCTTGCTTTGAAACTCAAGTAAATAATAACGCTTTTTGTGATTTTTCTGTCCCTATGTTCGAGCTCTTGAAACTTTGTGTTTCTTCGCGGAAGTAGAAGTGGGGATACATGTTCCCACGTGAAATTTGATGCTGAATCGCATTCCATCGTGACATTTGAACTAGGATGCCACCCAATGCTCGTAAATTGAGTTTTCCGACGCGGAAAACATTTTTAGCGCGACTTTTCATCTCATTCGAGTGTCTCAGGCGTCACTCACTCCCTATAGATTAATCTAAACCACCTATTTCCATGTAAAAAAAGACGTTGAATTGGAATCCATTGTTATTTCCTAGGTATAATGTCGCTCAAAGTGAGGAAAATGCGTTTTTTCGACGAAAAAGCACCTTAAGCGAGTCTTTCACGACCGAATCGAGTGTCTCAGGCGTCACTCACTCTCTCGAGATCAATACGAACGGCCTAATTTCATGTAAAAAAAACACGCTGAATTAGAATTCATCCTTATTTCCTAGGTATGATATCGCCTAACGTGAGAAAAATGCGGTTTTCCACCGAGGAAGTACCTTAAGCGAGTCTTTCACGCCCGAATTGAGTGTCTCAGGCGTCACTCACTCTCTCAAGATTAATCTAAACCACCTAATTCCATGTAAAAAAACTCGCTGGATTGGAATCCATTGTTATGTACCAGTTATAATGTCGCCTAACGCGAGAAAAATGTGTTTTTCCACCAAGGAAGCTACCTAAGCTCATCTCTCACGCGGGAATCGAGTGTCTCAGGCGTCACTCACTTTCTCGAAATTGATCTTAACGACCTGATTTCATGTAAAAAACCTTGCTGAATCGAAATTCATCGTTATTCCTCAGGTACAACGACGCTCAACGTGAGAAAAATCCGTTTTTCCACTGAGAAAGCACCCTAAGCGCGTCCATCACGCGGGAATCGAGTGTCTCAGGCTTCACTCACTTCCTCGAGATTGATCTTAATGAACTGATCCCATGTAAAAAACCACGTTGAATCGAAATTCATCATCATTTCTCAGTAACAACGATGCCTGAAGTGGAACAAATGCGTTTTTCCACCCAGATAGCATCCTAAGCGCATCTTCCACCCCCGAATTGAGTGTCTCAGGCGTCACTCACTCTCTCGAGACTAATGTGAATTGACCAAAATGTCTCTTTCGTTTGATTCGAAGGTCTCAGCAGTCACTGACTCACGTAGGAATGGTCAGAACGTTCCAAATCCATGCCAAATCAGAGTTCACCATCATTTATGCCGTGAAATTGGTCCCTGTAAAGAGACCTAAGGGAGAGTTCCTGCCAAAATCGAAAAACTGTCTCACTTGGCCTCATATGGGATTTTCGGGATCCGGGACAAACTCTCTCCACAACCATTCCTAATGGCACTCACTATCGTATGAAGATCTAGGCTGAATCGAATTCGTCAATCGCGTCTTGTTGAAATCACCTCCAATCAGCGCGAGATAAAAGTATCTCGTACGAAAACGTCTATGCAGTCCGGCCGCCTAATCCAGAAAGAGATCAATCGGGCTTACTCTAACCCAACCCTCACGGGTAAGGTCCCTATCTCACGCGAAGATTGTAGCGCCCCTTGCTCGAGCGTTGCGGCCGGTCATCGAACCAAACCTTACACGCTCCGCAATCCTAGCATTTTATGTGAAAATGAAATCCTATGGCCACTCCAGTAGTCCAGGCCCTGCTCCCAGCCTTTTGTCAGCGTCGATTTACGTCGGTCGTTTTGGCAGTTAACGACGAGCAACGTCAAGCTGTCATGAAATTTCAGTGAGTTGCGAATAAGTAGGTCCCTGGGGAACCGATCGAGATTCTGGAATCACAATGCTTCCCTAAATTACTCTCTGGTATACTTTCAAGTCTGAATCCATGTCGAATCTGACTATACAAAAGAGTCTTCTGCTGTGACCATGATTCCCAGAGCCAAAATATACCAGGATAGTATATTATGATACAAGGGCGCAAACGATGGTTTTGGCAGTTCGAGTGATTTTTTTAGGCCCGAGCCGCAGGTGAAGGTCTAAATAGTCATGAGAAGGAGAAAATCATTGCGCCCGAGTATCATACTATGTTTTTTGATCTTCTGTGAGCAAATGGGAAGCGCAAAACAGTGTGCAAATTACTCATTTGCGCACAGACAATCAAAAACCCAGTTACATTCTATACAGCTAAGTTTAACAAGGGATAGAAGACAGTATCCAGATGCAAGTAAGATGACCGTTTTGAAAAAAATGAGGATCGAAGAGGAAAGATCTTCATAATTTTATGAGTCGAGGACTCGTGTTATGTTGTTAACTTGAGTCACTCGATATCTCTACTCTTGTTTATAAATGCATCTCCCTAGTCAAAGCATGATAAAGAGTATCGACTATCCCATCCGAATCAGATATCGTCAATCTTTTCTCCAATAGATGCCTGAGGTGTAAATCCTTTTGACTCATAATATCCCTATTTGTGTCGAGAGTCAAAATGTTCTGGTGGAGAATCATGACTGAGTTCTTCAAGGATCACAATGGTTTGTAGGGACTTTAAGCTGTCTCTCAAATTGACTTGGTTGATTCCAGACTTCTTATGAATTTTACCCAGGAATTCGTCATCTTTCGTGGATTTCGGTGCATTCTGGAGGGAAAACGGATTTTTTCACGTTAAGCGTCGTTGTACCCGAAAAATGACATTGAATTTTGACTCAGCGTAGATTTTGACATAGAATCAGGGCGTTGAGATCAATCTCGAGAGAGTAAGTGACGCCTGAGACACTCGATTCGGGCGTGAAAGACTCGCTTAAGGTGCTTTCTCGGTGGAAAAACGCATTTTTCTCACGTTGGGCCGAATCATACCTAGGGAATAACGATGGATTGCAATCCAGTGTCTTTCTCTACATAAAAATAGGTGGTTTAGATTAATCTTGAGGGAGTAAGTGACGCCTGAGACACTCGAATGAGATGGAAAAGTCGCGCTAAAAATGTTTTCCGCATCGGAAAACTCAATTTACGAGTATTGGGTGGCATCCTAGTTCAAATGTCACGATGATTTTCGATTCAGCATCAAATTTTACGTGGCAACATGTATCCCCACTTTTACTTCCGCGAAGAAACACAAAGTTTCAAGAGCTCGAACATAGGGACAGAAGAATCACAAAAAGCGTTATTTTTTACTTGAGTTTCAAAGCAAGATGCTCTTTGAGGCACTATTAAATCACTCTCTAGGGGCTCGGGGAGAATTTTCCCCACGTTTTTTTGGCTCAAAGAAGGTATCCAGAGGGGGGAGAAAGGATCTGCGAAACTTGGGAAATAAGGACCACCCTACTGCTGCCCTTCATCGGGTCGCAGCGCCATTTTGGGGAATTCCATCCTCTGAATCCGACATAAATGTTAGAGACAAACATTTTGAACATGTATGCAGAGTTACAGAGAATGGACATCTCTAGATTCGGCCTGAGAGGCAAATTTTGATGGCCCCCCAAGTGTCTGCTGGAATTCATCGGGTCGCAGCATCATTTTGGGGGATGTCCATTCTCTGCATTCAACATATATGTTAGAGGGGACCATTTTGGACATGTGTGCAGAGTGACAGAGGATGGACATCTCTAGATTCGGCCTGAGGTGCCGATTTCGATCGCCCCCAATCTCCTGCTGACCTTAATCGGGTCGCAGCGCCTTTTTGGGGGATGTCCATTCTCTGGATCCAATAAACATGTTAGAGAAGACCATTATCAACATGTATGCAGAGTGACAGGATTTGGAAATCTCCAGATTCGGCCTGGGGTGCCGATTTCGATGGCCCTCCATGTGTCTGCTGACCTTAATCGGTGGCAGCGCCATTTTGGAGGGTGTCCATTCTCTGGATCCGACATATATTGTACAGAAGAACATTTGGAACATGTTTGCAGAGAAACAGAGAATGGACATCGGTGGATTCGGCCTGAGTCGCCGATTTCAATGGCCCCGAAGTGTCTGCTGGCCATCATCGGGTCGCAGCATCTTTTTGGGAGTTGTCCATTCTCTGCATCCACTATACGTGTTAGAAAAGACCAATTCCAACATGTATGCAGAGTTACAGGATCCCGACATCTCTAGATTCAGCCTGAGGTGCCCATTTCAATGGCTCGCCAAGTGTTTGCTGGCCTTCATCGGGTCCCAGCGCCAATTTGGGGGATGTTCATTCTCTGGATCCGACATATGTGTTAGAGAAGACTATTTTGAACATGTATGCAGAATTCCAGGGATCGGACATCTCTAGATTCGGCCTGAGGTGCCGATTTGGATGGCCCTCCAAGTGTCTGCTGGCCATCATGGGTCGCAGCGCTATTTTGGGGGATGTCCATTGTCTGAATCCGACATATGTGTTAGAGAAGACTATTTTTGACATGTATGCAGAGTTACAGGAGATGGACATCTCTAGATTCGGCCTGAGGTGCCGATTTGGATGGCCCTCCAAGTGTCTGCTGGCCATCATGGGTCGCAGCGCCGTTTTCGTGGATGTCCAATCTCTGGATCCGACATATATGTTACAAAAGAACATTTTTAACACGTATGTAGAGTAACAGAGAATGGACTTCTGTGGATTCAGCCTGAGTCACCGATTTCGATGGCCCCGAAGTGTCTGCGGGCCTTCATCAGGTCGCAGCATCATTTTGGGGGATGTCCATTCTCTGCATCCAACATATTTGTTATAGGAGACCATTTTGGACATGTATGCAGAGTTACAGAGAATGATCATGTCTAGATTCGGCCTGAGGTGCCGATTTCGATGGCCCTCAATCGCCTGCTGACCTTCATCGGGTCGCAGCGCCATGTTGGGGGATGTCCATTCTCTGGATCCAATATATATGTTAGAGGAGACCATTATCAACATGTATGCAGACATACAGGATTTGGACATCTCTTGATTCGGCCTAAGGTGCCGATTTCGATCGCCCTCCATGTGTCTGCTGACCTTAATCGGTTGCAGCGCCATTCGGGAGGATGTCCATTCCCTGGACCCGATAAATATGTTACAGAAGAACATTCTGAAAATGTATGCAGAGTAACACAAAATGGACATCTGTAGATTCGACCTGAGGTGCCGATTTCGATGGCCCCCAATCTCCTGCTGACCTTAATCGGGTCGCAGCGCCATTTTGGGGGATGTCCATCCTCTGGATCCAATATATGTGTTAAATAAGATCATAATCAACATGTATGCAGAGTGCCAGGATTTGGACATCACTACATTCGGCCTGAGTCGCCAATTTCGATGGCCCCGAAGTGTCTGCTGGCCTTCATCGGGTTGCAGCACCGTTTTGGCGGATGTCCAATCCCTGCATCCAAGATATATGTTAGAGAAGACCATCTTCAACATGTATGCAGAGTTACAGGATTTGAACATCTTTATATTCGGCCTGAGGTGCCCATTTCAATGGCCCGCCAAGTTTTTGCTGGCCTTCATCGGGTCGCAGCGCCAATTTGAGGGATGTCCATTCTCTGGATCCGGAATATGTGTTAGAAGGGACTATTTTTAACATGTATTCGGAGTTACAGGAAATGGACATCTCCAGATCCGGCCTGAGGTGCCGATTTGAATGGCCCTCCAAGTGTCTGCTGGGCATCACGGGTCGCAGAGCCATTTTCGGGGATGTCGATTCTGTGGTTCCGACATATATGTTAGAGGAGACCATATTTGACATGTACGCAGAGTTACAGAAAATGCTTATTTCTAGATTCGGCCTGAGATGCCTATGACGATGGCCCCCCATGTGTCGGCTGACCTTAATCGGGTCGCAGCGCCATGTTGGGGAATGTCAATTCTCTGGATCCGACATATATGTGAGAGGAGACCATTTTGAACATGTATGCAGAGTTACAGGGAATGGACATCTCTAGATTCGGTCTGAAGTGCCAATTCCGATGGGCATCCAAGTGTCTGCTGGCCATCATGGGTCGCAGCGCCATTTTGGGGGATGTCCATCCCCCTGCATCCGACATATCTGTTAGAGGAGACTATTCCGGGAATGTATGCGGAGTTGAAGAGGATGGACATCTCTAGATTCGGCCTGAGGTGCCGATTTGGATGGCAGTCCATGTGTCTGCTGACCTTAATCGGGTCGCAGCACCATTTCGGGGGATGTCCATCCTCTGGATCTGACATATATGTTAGGAAGAACATTTTGAACATGTATGCTGAGTGAGAGAAAATGGACATCTCTAGATTCGTCCTGAGGTGTCGATTTTGATGGCCCCCCAAGTGCCTGCCGGCCTTCATCGGGTCGCAGCGCCATTTTGGGGGATGTCCATTCTCTGGATTCGACATATATGTTAGAGGAGAACATTTTGAACATGTATGCGGAGTAACAGGAAATGGACATAGCTAGATTCAGCCTGGATTGCCGATTTCGATGTCCCCCCAATCTCCTGCTGACCTCAATCAGGTCGCAGTGTCATTTCGGGGGATGTCCACTGGATCCGACATATAGGTTAAAGGAGACCATTTCAGACACGTATGCAGACTTGAAGAGGATGGACATCTCTGGCTTCGGCCTGAGGTGCCGATTTGGATGGCCCCCCATGCGTCTGCTGGCCTTCATCGGGTCGCAGCGCCATTTTTGTGGATGTCCATTCTCTGGATCCGACATATATGCCACGAAAGTACAATTTGAACATGTAGGCAGAGTGAAAGAAAATGGACATCTCTAGATTCGGCCTGAGGTGCCGATTTCGATGGCCCCCCAAGTATCCGCTGGCCTTCATCGGGTCGCAGCGCCATTTTTGTGGATGTCCATTCTCTGCATCGAACATATCTGTCAGAGAAGACGATTCCCAACATGTATGCAGAGTGACAGGATTCGGACATCTCTAGATTCGGCCTGAGGTGCCCATCAGGATGGCCCGCCAAGTGTTTGGTGGCCTTCATCGGGTCGCAGCACCAATTTGGGGGATGTCCCATCTCTGGATCCGACATATATGTTAGAGAAGAACATTTTGAACATGTATGCAGAGTTACAGGAAATGAACATCTCTAGATTCGGCCTGAGGTGACGATTACGATGTCCCCCCAATCTCCTGCTGACCTCAATCAGGTCGCGACGCCATTTCGGGGGATGTCCATTCTCTGGATCCAATATATATGTTAGAGAAGACCATTTTCAACATGTATGCAGAGTTACAGGATTTGGACATCTCTAGATTCGGCCTAGGGTCCCGATTTCGATGGCCCTCCATGTGTCTGCTGACCTTAATCGGTTGCAGCGCCATTTGGGAGGATGTCCATTCCCTGGACCGGATATATATGTTACAGAAGAACATTCTGAAAATGTATGCAGAATAACAGAGAATGGACATCTGTAGATTCGACCTGAGGTGCCGATTTCGATGGCCCCCAATCTCCTGCTGACTTTAATCGGGTCGCAGCGCCATTTTGGGGGATGTCCATCCTCTGGATCCAGTATATATGTTAGAGAAGACCATTATCAACATGTATGCAGAGTTAAAGGATTTGGACATCTCTAGATTCGGCCTCGGGTGCCTATTTCGATGGCCACCCATGTGTCTGCTGACCTTAATCGGTGGCAGCGCCATTTTGGAAGATGTTCATTCTCTGGATCCGACATATATGTTACAGAAGAAAATTTTGAACATGTATGCGGAGTAACAGAAACTGGACATCCGTAGATTCGGCCTGAGTCACCGATTCCGATGGCACCGAAGTGTCTGCTGGCCTTCATCGGGAAGCAGCTAATTTTTGGGGGTCGTCCATTCTCTTCATCCACTATATATGTTAGAGAAGACCATTTTCAACATGTATGCAGAGTTACAAGATTCGGACATCTCTAGATTCGGCCTGAGGTGCCCTTTTCAATGGCCCACCAAGTGTCGCTGGCCTTCATCGGGTCGCAGCGCCGATTTGGGGAATGTCCATTCTCTGGATCCGACATATGTGTTGGGGAAGACTACTTCTAACATGTATGCAGAGTTACAGGAAATGGACATCTCTAGATTCGTCCGGAGGTGTCGATTTTGATGGCCCCCCGAATGCCTGCTGGCCTTCTTCGGGTCGCAGCGCTAATTTGGGGGATGTCCATTCTCTGGATCCGACATATGTGTTAGAGAAGACTCTTTTTAACATGTATCCAGAGTTACAGGGAATGGACATCTCTAGATTCAGCCTGAGGTGCCGGTTTGGATGGCCCTCCAAGTGTCTGCTGGCCATCATGGGTCGCAGCGCTATTTTGGGGGATGTCCATTCCCTGGATCCGACATATATGGTACAGAAGAACATTTTGAACACGTAGGCAGAGTAACAGAGAATGGACATCTGTGGATTCAGCCTGAGTCGCCGATTTCGATGGCCCCGAAGTGTCTGCTGACCTTCATCAGGTCGCAGCATCATTTCGGGGGATGTCCATTCTCTGCATCCGACATATTCGTTAGAGGAGACCATTTTGGACATGTATGCAGAGTTACAGAGAATGAACATCTCTAGATTCGGCCTGAGGTGCCGATTTCGATGGCCCCGAATCTCCTGCCGACCTTTATCGGGACGCAGCGCCATTTTGGGGGATATTCGTTCTCTAGATCCAATATATATGTTAGAGAAGACCATTATCAACATGTGTGCAGAGTAACAGGATTTGGACATCTCTAGATTCGGCCTAGGGTGCCGATTTCGATGGCCCTCCATGTGTCTGCTGACCTTAATCGGTGGCAGCGCCATTTTGGAGAATGTCCATTCTCTGGATCCGACATATATGTTAGAGGAGACCATATTTGACATGTACGAAGAGTTACAGAAAATGAACATCTCTAGATTCGGCCTGAGTCGTCGATTACGATGGCCCCCCATGTGTCGGCTGACCTTAATCGGGTCGCAGCGCCATGTTGGGGGATGTCAATTCTCTGGATCCGACATATATGAGAGAGTAGACCATTTTGAACATGTATGCAGAGTCACAGGGAATGGACATCTCTCGATTCGGTCTGAAGTGCCGATTCCGATGGGCATCCAAGTGTCTGCTGGCCATCATGGGTCGCAGCGCCATTTTGGGGGATGTCCATCCCCCTGAATCCGACATATATGTTAGAGGCGACTATTCCGGACATGTATGCAGAGTTGAAGAGGATGGACATCTCTAGATTCGGCCTGAAGTGCCGATTCCGATGGCCCCCCATGTGTCTGCTGACCTTATTCGGTGGCAGCGCCTTTTTCTATATGTTACAGAAGAGCATTTTGAAAATGTATGGAGAGTAACAGACGATGGACATCCGTAGATTCGGCCTGAGGTGACGATTTCGATGACCTCCGAAGTGTCTGCTCGCCTTCATCGGGTCGCAGCACCGTTTTGGGGCATGTCCATTCTCTACATCCAACATATCTGTCAGAGAAGACGATTCCCAACATGTATGCAGAGTTACAGGATTCGGACATCTCTAGATTCGGCCTGAGGTGCCCATTGCGATGGCCCGCCAAGTGTTTGCTGGCCTTCATCGGGTCGCAGCACCAATTTGGGGGATGTCCATTCTCTGGATCCGACATATATGTTAGAGAAGACTATTTTTGACGTGTATGCGGAGTGACAGGGAATGAAAACCTCTAGATTCGGCCTGAGGTGCCGAATTGGATGGCCCCCCCAAGTGTCTGCTCGCCTTCATCGGGTTGCAGCGCCATTTCGGGGATGATCAATCTCTGGATCCGACATATATGTTAGAGAAGACCATTTTCAACATGTATGCAGCGTTACAGGATTTGGACATCTCTAGATTCGGCCTGGGGTGCCGATTCGGATGGCCCCTCATGTGTCTGCTGACCTCAATCAGGTCGCAGCACCATTTCGGGGGATGTCCATCCTCTGGATCCGACGAATATAATACGAAAAAACATTTTGAACATGTATGCAGAGTTAGAGAAAACGGACATCTCTAGTCCCGGCCTGAGGTGCCAATTTCGATGTTCTTCCGAGTATCTGCTGCCTAGGGTGGTCCTTATTTCCCAAGTTTCACAGATCCTTTCTCCCCCCCCCTCTGGATACCTTCTCTGAGCCGAGAAAACATGGGGAAAATTTCCCCCGAGCCCCTAGAGAGTGATTTAATAGTGCCTCAAAGAGCATCTTGCTTTGAAACTCAAGTAAAAAATAACGCTTTTTGTGATTTTTCTGTCCCTATGTTCGAGCTCTTGAAACTTCGTGTTTTTTAGCGGAAGTAAAAGTGGGGATACATGTTCCCACGTGAAATTTGATGCTGAATCGCATTCCATCGTGACATTTGAACTAGGATGCCACCCAATACTCGTAAATTGAGCTTTCCGACGCGGAAAACATTTTTAGCGCGACTTTTCATCTCATTCGAGTGTCTCAGGCGTCACTCACTCCCTATAGATTAATCTAAACCACCTATTTTCATGTAAAAAGAGACGTTGAATTGGAATCCATTGTTATTTCCTAGGTATAATGTCGCTCAAGGTGAGGAAAATGCGTTTTTTCACCGAAAAAGCACCTTAAGCGAGTCTTTCACGACCGAATCGAGTGTCTCAGGCGTCACTCACTCTCTCGAGATCAATACGAACGGCCTAATTTCATGTAAAAAAAACACGCTGAATTAGAATTCATCCTTATTTCCTAGGTATGATATCGCCTAACGTGAGAAAAATGAGGTTTTCCACCGAGGAAGTACCTTAAGCGAGTCTTTCACGCCCGAATTGAGTGTCTCAGGCGTCACTCACTCTCTCAAGATTAATCTAAACCACCTAATTCCATGTAAAAAAACTCGCTGGACTGGAATCCATTGTTATGTACCAGTTATAATGTCGCCTAACGCGAGAACAATGTGTTTTTCCACCAAGGAAGCTACCTAAGCTCATCTCTCACGCGGGAATCGAGTGTCTCAGGCGTCACTCACTTTCTCGAGATTGATCTTAATGACCTGATCCCATGTAAAAAACCACGTTGAATCGAAATTCATCATCATTTCTCAGTAACAACGATGCCTGAAGGTGAACAAATGCGTTTTTCCACCCAGAAAGCATCCTAAGCGCATCTTCCACCCCCGAATTGAGTGTCTCAGGCGTCACTCACTCTCTCGAGACTAATGTGAATTGACCAAAATGTCTCTTTCGTTTGATTCGAAGGTCTCAGCAGTAACCGACTCACGTAGGAATGGTCAGAACGTTCCAAATCCATGCCAAATCAGAGTTCACCATCATTTATGCCGTAAAATTGGTCCCTGTAAAGAGACCTAAGGGAGAGTTCCTGCCAAAATCGAAAAACTGTCTCACTTGGCCTCATATGGGATTTTCGGGATCCGGGACAAACTCTCTTCACAACCATTCCTAATGGCACTCACTATCGTATGAAGATCTAGGCTGAATCGAATTCGTCAATGGCGTCTTGTTGAAATCACCTCCAATCAGCGCGAGATAAAAGTATCTCGTACGAAAACGTCTATGCAGTCCGGCCGCCTAATCCAGGAAGAGATCAATCGGGCTTACTCTAACCCAATCCTCACGGGTAAGGTCCCTATCTCACGCGAAGATTGTAGCGCCCCTTGCTCGAGCGTTGCGGCCGGTCATCGAACCAAACCTTACACGCTCCGCAATCCTAGCATTTTATGTGAAAATGAGATCCTATGGCCACTCCAGTAGTCCAGGCCCTGCTCCCAGCCTTTTGTCAGCGTCGATTTACGTCGGTCGTTTTGGCAGTTAACGACGAGCAACGTCAAGCTGTCATGAAATTTCAGTGAGTTGCGAATAAGTAGGTCCCTGGGGAACCGATCGAGATTCTGGAATCACAATGCTTCCCTAAATTACTCTCTGGTATACTTTCAAGTCTGAATCCATGTCGAATCTGACTATACAAAAGAGTCTTCTGCTGTGACCATGATTCCCAGAGCCAAAATATACCAGAATAGTATATTATGATACAAGGGCGCAAACGATGGTTTTGGCAGTTCGAGTGACTTTTCTAGGCCCGAGCCGCAGGTGAAGGTCTAAATAGTCATGAGAAGGAGAAAATCATTGCGCCCGAGTATCATACTATGTTTTTTGATCTTCTGTGAGCAAATGGGAAGCGCAAAACAGTGTGCAAATTACTCATTTGCGCACAGACAATCAAAAACCCAGTTACATTCTATACAGCTAAGTTTAACAAGGGATAGAAGACAGTATCCAGATGCAAGTGAGATGACCGTTTTGAAAAAGATGAGGATCGAAGAGGAAAGATCTTCATAATTTTATGAGTCGAGGACTCGTGTTATGTTGTTAACTTGAGTCACTCGATATCTCTACTCTTGTTTATAAATGCATCTCCCTAGTCAAAGCATGATAAAGAGTATCGACTATCCCATCCGAATCAGATATCGTCAATCTTTTCTCCAATAGATGCCTGAGGTGTAAATCCTTTTGACTCATAATATCCCTATTTGTGTCGAGAGTCAAAATGTTCTGGTGGAGAATCATGACTGAGTTCTTCAAGGATCACAATGGTTTGTAGGGACTTTAAGCTGTCTCTCAAATTGACTTGGTTGATTCCAGACTTTTTATGAATTTTACCCAGGAATTCGTCATCTTTCGTGGATTTCGGTGCATTCTGGAGGGAAAACGGATTTTTTCACGTTAAGCGTCGTTGTACCCGAAAAATGACATTGAATTTTGACTCAGCGTAGATTTTGACATAGAATCAGGGCGTTGAGATCAATCTCGAGAGAGTAAGTGACGCCTGAGACACTCGATTCGGGCGTGAAAGACTCGCTTAAGGTGCTTTCTCGGTGGAAAAACGCATTTTTCTCACGTTGGGCCGAATCATACCTAGGAAATAACGATGGATTGCAATCCAGTGTCTTTTTCTACATAAAAATAGGTGGTTTAGATTAATCTTGAGGGAGTAAGTGACGCCTGAGACACTCGAATGAGATGGAAAAGTCGCGCTAAAAATGTTTTCCGCATCGGAAAACTCAATTTACGAGTATTGGGTGGCATCCTAGTTCAAATGTCACGATGAAATTCGATTCAGCATCAAATTTTACGTGGCAACATGTATCCCCACTTTTACTTCCGCGAAGGAACACAAAGTTTCAAGAGCTCGAACATAGGGACAGAAGAATCACAAAAAGCGTTATTTTTTACTCGAGTTTCAAAGCAAGATGCTCTTTGAGGCACTATTAAATCACTCTCTAGGGGCTCAGGGAAAATTTTCCCCACGTTTTTTTGGCTCAAAGAAGGTATCCAGAGGGGGGAGGAAGGATCTGCGAAACTTGGGAAATAAGGACCACCCTACTGCTGCCCTTCATTGGGTCGCAGCGCCATTTTGGGGAATTCCATCCTCTGGATCCGACATAAATGTTGGAGACAAACATTTTGAACATGTATGCAGAGTTACAGAGAATGGACATCTCTAGATTCGGCCTGAGAGGCAAATTTTGATGGCCCCCCAAGTGTCTGCTGGAATTCATCGGGTCGCAGCATCATTTTGGGGGATGTCCATTCTCTGCATTCAACATATATGTTAGAGGAGACCATTTTGGATATGTATGCAGAGTGACAGAGGATGGACATCTCTAGATTCGGCTTGAGTTGCCGATTTCGATCGCCCCCAATCTCCTGCTGACCTTAATCGGGTCGCAGCGCCTTTTTGGGGGATGTCCATTCTCTGGATCCAATATACATGTTAGAGAAGACCATTATCAACATGTATGCAGAGTGACAGGATTTGGAAATCTCCAGATTCGGCCTGGGGTGCCGATTTCAATGGCCTTCCATGTGTCTGCTGACCTTAATCGGGTCGCAGCACCATTTCTGGGGATGGACATTCTCTGGATCTGACATATATGCCACGAAAGAATATTTTGAACATGTATGCTGAGTTAGTGGAAATGGACATCTCTGGATTCGTCCTGAGGTGTCGATTTTGATGGATCCCGAAGTGTCTGCTGGCCTTTATCGGGTCGCAGCGCCATTTTGGGGGTTGTCCATCCTCTGGATTCGACAAATATGTTAGAGAAGGACATTTTGAACATGTAGGCAGAGTTAGAGAAAATGGACACTCTAGAATCGGCCTGAAGTGCTGATTTTGATGGCCCCCCAAGTGTTTGCTGGCCTTCATCGGGTCGCAGCGCCCTCTTGGGTGGTGTCCATCCTCTGCATCGAACATATATTTCAGAGGAGTACATTTCAGACATGTTTGCATAGCTGAAGAGGATGGACATCTCTAGATTCGGCCTGAAGTGCCGATTTGGATGGCCTTCCATGTGTCTGCTGACCTTGATCGGTTGCAGCGCCATTTGGGAGGATGTCCATTCCCTGGATCCGACATATGTGTTACAGAAGAACATTTTGAACATGTATGCAGAGTAACAGGGAACGGACATCTGTAGATTCGGCCTGAGTCGCCAATTTCGATGGCCCCGAAGTGTCTGCTGGCCTTCATCGGGTCGCAGCGACTTTTTGGGTGTTGTCCATTCTCTGCATCCACTATACATGTTAGAGAAGACCATTTTCAACATGTATGCAGAGTTAGAGGATTAGGACATCTCTAGATCCGGCCCGAGGGGCCCATTTCAATGGCCCGCCAAGTGTTTGCTGGCCTTCATCGGGTCGCAGCGCCGATTTGGGGGATTTCCATTCTCTGGATCCGACATATGTGTTACAGGCGAACATTTTGAACATGGACGCAGAGTGACAGAGAATGGAAATCTGAGGATTCGGCCTGAGTCGCCGATTCCGATGGCCCCGAAACGTCTGCTGGCCTTTATCGGGTCGCAGCATCTTTTTGGGGTATGTCCGTTCTCTGGATCCGACTTATATGTTAGAGAAGAACATTCTGAACATGTATGCGGAGTTACAGGGGATTAACATCTCTAGTTTCGGCCTGAAGTGCCGATTCCGATGGCCCCCCATGTGTCTGCTGACCTTATTCGGTGGCAGCGCCTTTTTCGAGGATGTCCATTCTCTGGATCCGACATATATGTTACAGAAGAGCATTCTGAAAATGTATGGAGAGTAACAGACAATGGACATCCGTAGATTCGGCCTGAGGTGACGATTTCGATGACCTCCGAAGTGTCTGCTCGCCTTCATCGGGTCGCAGCACCGTTTTGGGGCATGTCCATTCTCTACATCCAACATATCTGTCAGAGAAGACGATTCCCAACATGTATGCAGAGTTACAGGATTCGGACATCTCTAGATTCGGCCTGAGGTGCCCAATGCGATGGCCCGCCAAGTGTTTGCTGGCCTTCATCGGGTCGCAGCACCAATTTGGGGGATGTCCATTCTCTGGATCCGACATATATGTTAGAGAAGACTATTTTTGACGTGTATGCGGAGTGACAGGAAATGGAAACCTCTAGATTCGGCCTGAGGTGCCGAATTGGATGGCCCCCCAAGTGTCTGCTCGCCTTCATCGGGTTGCAGCGCCATTTCGGGGATGTCCAATCTCTAGATCCGACATATATGTTAGAGAAGACCATTTTCAACATGTATGCAGCGTTACAGGATTTGGACATCTCTAGATTCGGCCTGGGGTGCCGATTCGGATGGCCCCTTATGTGTCTGCTGACCTCAATCAGGTCGCAGCACCATTTCGGGGGATGTCCATCCTCTGGATCCGACGAATATAATACGAAAAAACATTTTGAACATGTATGCAGAGTTAGAGAAAACGGACATCTCTAGTCCCGGCCTGAGGTGCCAATTTCCATGTTCTTCCGAGTATCTGCTGCCTAGGGTGGTCCTTATTTCCCAAGTTTCACAGATCCTTTCTCCCCCCCCCCTCTGGATACCTTCTCTGAGCCGAGAAAACATGGGGAAAATTTTCCCCGAGCCCCTAGAGAGTGATTTAATAGTGCCTCAAAGAGCATCTTGCTTTGAAACTCAAGTAAAAAATAACGCTTTTTGTGATTTTTCTGGCCCTATGTTCGAGCTCTTGAAACTTCGTGTTTTTTCGCGGAAGTAAAAGGGGGGATACATGTTCCCACGTGAAATTTGATGCTGAATCGCATTCCATCGTGACATTTGAACTAGGATGCCACCCAATACTCGTAAATTGAGTTTTCCGACGCGGAAAACATTTTTAGCGCGACTTTTCATCTCATTCGAGTGTCTCAGGCGTCACTCACTCCCTATAGATTAATCTAAACCACCTATTTTCATGTAAAAAAAGACGTTGAATTGGAATCCATTGTTATTTCCTAGGTATAATGTCGCTCAAAGTGAGGAAAATGCGTTTTTTCACCGAAAAAGCACCTTAAGCGAGTCTTTCACGACCGAATCGAGTGTCTCAGGCGTCACTCACTCTCTCGAGATCAATACGAACGACCTTATTCCATGTAAAAAAACACGCTGAATTAGAATTCATCCTTATTTCCTAGGTATGATATCGCCTAACGTGAGAAAAATGCGGTTTTCCACCGAGGAAGTACCTTAAGCGAGTCTTTCACGCCCGAATTGAGTGTCTCAGGCGTCACTCACTCTCTCAAGATTAATCTAAACCACCTAATTCCATGTAAAAAAACTCGCTGGATTGGAATCCATTGTTATGTACCAGTTATAATGTCGCCTAACGCGAGAAAAATGTGTTTTTCCACCAAGGAAGCTACCTAAGCTCATCTCTCACGCGGGAATCGAGTGTCTCAGGCGTCACTCACTTCCTCGAGATTGATCTTAATGACCTGATCCCATGTAAAAAACCACGTTGAATCGAAATTCATCATCATTCCTCAGTAACAACGATGCCTGAAGTGGAACAAATGCGTTTTTCCACCCAGAAAGCATCCTAAGCGCATCTTCCACCCCCGAATTGAGTGTCTCAGGCGTCACTCACTCTCTCGAGACTAATGTGAATTGACCAAAATGTCTCTTTCGTTTGATTCGAAGGTCTCAGCAGTCACTGACTCACGTAGGAATGGTCAGAACGTTCCAAATCCATGCCAAATCAGAGTTCACCATCATTTATGCCGTAAAATTGGTCCCTGTAAAGAGACCTGAGGGAGAGTTCCTGCCAAAATCGAAAAACTGTCTCACTTGGCCTCATATGGGATTTTCGGGATCCGGGACAAACTCTCTTCACAACCATTCCTAATGGCACTCACTATCGTATGAAGATCTAGGCTGAATCGAATTCGTCAATGGCGTCTTGTTGAAATCACCTCCAATCAGCGCGAGATAAAAGTATCTCGTACGAAAACGTCTATGCAGTCCGGCCGCCTAATCCAGAAAGAGATCAATCGGGCTTACTCTAACCCAACCCTCACGGGTAAGGTCCCTATCTCATTCGAAGATTGTAGCGCCCCTTGCTCGAGCGTTGCGGCCGGTCATCGAACCAAACCTTACACGCTCCGCAATCCTAGCATTTTATGTGAAAATGGGATCCTACGGCCACTCCAGTAGTCCAGGCCCTGCTCCCAGCCTTTTGTCAGCGTCGATTTACGTCGGTCGTTTTGGCAGTTAACGACGAGCAACGTCAAGCTGTCATGAAATTTCAGTGAGTTGCGAATAAGTAGGTCCCTGGGGAACCGATCGAGATTCTGGAATCACAATGCTTCCCTAAATTACTCTCTGGTACACTTTCAAGTCTGAATCCATGTCGAATCTGACTATACAAAAGAGTCTTCTGCTGTGACCATGATTCCCAGAGCCAAAATATACCAGAATAGTATATTATGATACAAGGGCGCAAACGATGGTTTTGGCAGTTCGAGTGATTTTTTTAGGCCCGAGCCGCAGGTGAAGGTCTAAATAGTCATGAGAAGGAGAAAATCATTGCGCCCGAGTATCATACCATGTTTTTTGATCTTCTGTGAGCAAATGGGAAGCGCAAAACAGTGTGCAAATTACTCATTTGCGCACAAACAATCAAAAACCCAGTTACATTCTATACAGCTAAGTTTGACAAGGGATAGAAGACAGTATCCAGATGCAAGTAAGATGACCGTTTTGAAAAAGATGAGGATCGAAGAGGAAAGCTCTTCATAATTTTATGAGTCGAGGACTGGTGTTATGTTGTTAACTTGAGTCACTCGATATCTCTACTCTTGTTTATAAATGCATCTCCCTAGTCAAAGCATGATAAAGAGTATCGACTATCCCATCCGAATCAGATATCGTCAATCTTTTCTCCAATAGATGCCTGAGGTGTAAATCCTTTTGACTCATAATATCCCTATTTGTGTCGAGAGTCAAAATGTTCTGGTGGAGAATCATGACTGAGTTCTTCAAGGATCACAATGGTTTGTAGGGACTTTAAGCTGTCTCTCAAATTGACTTGGTTGATTCCAGACTTTTTATGAATTTTAACCAGGAATTCGTCATCTTTCGTGGATTTCGGTGCATTCTGGAGGGAAAACGGATTTTTTCACGTTAAGCGTCGTTGTACCCGAAAAATGACATTGAATTTTGACTCAGCGTAGATTTTGACATAGAATCAGGGCGTTGAGATCAATCTCGAGAGAGTAAGTGACGCCTGAGACACTCGATTCGGGCGTGAAAGACTCGCTTAAGGTGCTTTCTCGGTGGAAAAACGCATTTTTCTCACGTTGGGCCGAATCATACCTAGGGAATAACGATGGATTGCAATCCAGTGTCTTTCTCTACATAAAAATAGGTGGTTTAGATTAATCTTGAGGGAGTAAGTGACGCCTGAGACACTCGAATGAGATGGAAAAGTCGCGCTAAAAATGTTTTCCGCATCGGAAAACTCAATTTACGAGTATTGGGTGGCATCCTAGTTCAAATGTCACGATGAAATTCGATTCAGCATCAAATTTTACGTGGCAACATGTAATGTCTGCCCTTCATCGGGTCGCAGCGCCATTTTGGGGAATTCCATCCTCTGGATCCGACATAAATGTTAGAGTAACATTTTGAACATGTATGCAGAGTTACAGAGAATGGACATCTCTAGATTCGGCCTGAGTGGCAAATTTTGATGGCCCCCCAAGTGTCTGCTGGAATTCATCGGGTCGCAGCATCATTTTGGGGGATGTCCATTCTCTGCATTCAACATATATGTTAGAGGGGACCATTTTGGACATGTATGCAGAGTGACAGAGGATGGACATCTCTAGATCCGGCCTGAGGTGCCGATTTCGATCGCCCCCAATCTCCTGCTGACCTTAATCGGGTCGCAGCGCCTTTTTGGGGGATGTCCATTCTCTGGATCCAATATACATGTTAGAGAAGACCATTATCAACATGTATGCAGAGTGACAGGATTTGGAAATCTCCAGATTCGGCCTGGGGTGCCGATTTCGATGGCCCTCCATGTGTCTGCTGACCTTAATCGGTGGCAGCGCCATTTTGGAGGGTGTCCATTCTCTGGATCCGACATATATTGTACAGAAGAACATTTGGAACATGTTTGCAGAGTAACAGAGAATGGACATCGGTGGATTCGGCCTGAGTCGCCGATTTCAATGGCCCCGAAGTGTCTGCTGGCCATCATCGGGTCGCAGCATCTTTTTGGGAGTTGTCCATTCTCTGCATCCACTATACGTGTTAGAAAAGACCAATTTCAACATGTATGCAGAGTTACAGGATCCCGACATCTCTAGATTCAGCCTGAGGTGCCCATTTCAATGGCTCGCCAAGTGTTTGCTGGCCTTCATCGGGTCCCAGCGCCAATTTGGGGGATGTTCATTCTCTGGATCCGACATATAAGTTAGAGAAGACTATTTTGAACATGTATGCAGAGTCACAGGGAATGGACATCTCTAGATTCGGCCTGAGGTGCCGATTTGGATGGCCCTCCAAGTGTCTGCTGGCCATCATGGGTCGCAGCGCTATTTTGGGGGATGTCCATTGTCTGAATCCGACATATGTGTTAGAGAAGATTATTTTTGTCATGTATGCAGAGTTACAGGAGATGGACATCTCTAGATTCGGCCTGAGGTGCCGATTTGGATGGCCCTCCAAGTGTCTGCTGGCCATCATGGGTCGCAGCGCCGTTTTCGTGGATGTCCAATCTCTGGATCCGACATATATGTTACAAAAGAACATTTTGAACACGTATGTAGAGTAACAGAGAATGGACTTCTGTGGATTCAGCCTGAGTCACCGATTTCGATGGCCCCGAAGTGTCTGCGGGCCTTCATCAGGTCGCAGCATCATTTTGGGGGATGTCCATTCTCTGCATCCAACATATTTGTTATAGGAGACCATTTTGGACATGTATGCAGAGTTACAGAGAATGATCATGTCTAGATTCGGCCTGAGGTGCCGATTTCGATGGTCCTCAATCGCCCGCTGACCTTCATCGGGTCGCAGCGCCATGTTGGGGGATGTCCATTCTCTGGATCCAATATATATGTTAGAGGAGACCATTATCAACATGTATGCAGACATACAGGATTTGGACATCTCTTGATTCGGCCTAGGGTGCCGATTTCGATCGCCCTCCATGTGTCTGCTGACCTTAATCGGTTGCAGCGCCATTCGGGAGGATGTCCATTCCCTGGACCCGATAAATATGTTACAGAAGAACATTCTGAAAATGTATGCAGAGTAACACAAAATGGACATCTGTAGATTCGACCTGAGGTGCCGATTTCGATGGCCCCCAATCTCCTGCTGACCTTAATCGGGTCGCAGCGCCATTTTGGGGGATGTCCATCTTCTGGATCCAATATATGTGTTAAATAAGATCATAATCAACATGTATGCAGAGTGCCAGGATTTGGACATCACTACATTCGGCCTGAGTCGCCAATTTCGATGGCCCCGAAGTGTCTGCTGGCCTTCATCGGGTTGCAGCACTGTTTTGGCGGATGTCCAATCCCTGCATCCAAGATATATGTTAGAGAAGACCATCTTCAACATGTATGCAGAGTTAAAGGATTTGAACATCTTTATATTCGGCCTGAGGTGCCCATTTCAATGGCCCGCCAAGTTTTTGCTGGCCTTCATCGGGTCGCAGCGCCAATTTGAGGGATGTCCATTCTCTGGATCCGAAATATGTGTTAGAAGGGACTATTTTCAACATGTATTCGGAGTTACAGGAAATGGACATCTCCAGATCCGGCCTGAGGTGCCGATTTGAATGGCCCTCCAAGTGTCTGCTGGGCATCACGGGTCGCAGCACCATTTTCGGGGATGTCGGTTCTCTGGATCCGACATATATGTTAGAGGAGACCATATTTGACATGTACGCAGAGTTACAGAAAAAGCACATTTATTCGGCCTGAGATGCCGATGACGATGGCCCCCCATGTGTCGGCTGACCTTAATCGGGTCGCAGCGCCATGTTGGGGAATGTCAATTCTCTGGATCCGACATATATGTTACAGAAGAAAAGTTTGAACATGTATGCAGAGTAACAGAGACTGGACATCTCTAGATTCGGTCTGAAGTGCCAATTCCGATGGGCATCCAAGTGTCTGCTGGCCATCATGGGTCGCAGCGCCATTTTGGGGGATGTCCATCCCCCTGCATCCGACATATCTGTTAGAGGAGACTATTTCGGGAATGTATGCAGAGATGAAGAGGATGGACATCTCTAGATTCGGCCTGAGGAGCCGATTTGGATGGCAGTCCATGTGTCTGCTGACCTTAATCGGGTCGCAGCACCATTTCGGGGGATGTCCATCCTCTGGATCTGACATATATGTTAGAAAGAACATTTTGAACATGTATGCTGAGTGAGAGAAAATGGACATCTCTAGATTCGTCCTGAGGTGTCGATTTTGATGGTCCCCCAAGTGCCTGCCGGCCTTCATCGGGTCGCAGCGCCATTTTGGGGGATGTCCATTCTCTGGATTCGACATATATGTTAGAGGAGAACATTTTGAACATGTATGCGGAGTAACAGGAAATGGACATAGCTAGATTCAGCCTGGGTTGCCAATTTCGATGTCCCCCCAATCTCCTGCTGACCTCAATCAGGTCGCAGTGTCATTTCGGGGGATGTCCACTGGATCCGACATATAGGTTAAAGGAGACCATTTCAGACACGTATGCAGACTTGAAGAGGATGGACATCTCTGGCTCCGGCCTGAGGTGCCGATTTGGATGGCCCCCCATGCGTCTGCTGACCTTAATCGGGTCGCAGGACCATTTCGGGGGATGTCCATTCTCTGGATCCGACATATATGCCACGAAAGTACAATTTGAACATGTAGGCAGAGTGAAAGAGAATGGACATCTCTAGATTCGGCCTGAGGTGCCGATTTCGATGGCCCCCCAAGTATCCGCTGGCCTTCATCGGGTCGCAGCGCCATTTTTGTGGATGTCCATTCTCTGCATCGAACATATCTGTCAGAGAAGACGATTCCCAACATGTATGCAGAGTGACAGGATTCGGACATCTCTAGATTCGGCCTGAGGTGCCCATCAGGATGGCCCGCCAAGTGTTTGGTGGCCTTCATCGGGTCGCAGCACCAATTTGGGGGATGTCCCATCTCTGGATCCGACATATATGTTAGAGAAGAACATTTTGAACATGTATGCAGAGTTACAGGAAATGAACATCTCTAGATTCGGCCTGAGGTGACGATTACGATGTCCCCCCAATCTCCTGCTGACCTCAATCAGGTCGCAGCGCCATTTCGGGGGATGTCCATTCTCTGGATCCAATATATATGTTAGAGAAGACCATTTTCAACATGTATGCAGAGTTACAGGATTTGGACATCTCTAGATTCGGCCTAGGGTGCCGATTTCGATGGCCCTCCATGTGTCTGCTGACCTTAATCGGTTGCAGCGCCATTTGGGAGTATGTCCATTCCCTGGACGCGATATATATGTTACAGAAGAACATTCTGAAAATGTATGCAGAGTAACAGAAAATGGACATCTGTAGATTCGACCTGAGGTGTCGATTTCGATGGCCCCCAATCTCCTGCTGACCTTAATCGGGTCGCAGCGCCATTCTGGGGGATGTCCATCCTCTGGATCCAGTATATATGTTAGAGAAGACCATTATCAACATGTATGCAGAGTTACAGGATTTGGGCATCTCTAGATTCGGCCTCGGGTGCCTATTTCGATGGCCCCCTATGTGTCTGCTGACCTTAATCGGTGGCAGCGCCATTTTGGAGGATGTCCATTCTCTGGATCCGACATATATGTTACAGAGAAAAATTTTGAACATGTATGCAGAGTAACAGAAACTGGACATCCGTAGATTCGGCCTGAGTCACCGATTCCGATGGCCCCGAAGTGTCTGCTGGCCTTCATCGGGTCGCAGCTACTTTTTGGGGGTCGTCCATTCTCTTCATCCACTATATATGTTAGAGAAGACCATTTTCAACATGTATGCAGAGTTACAGGATTCGGACATCTCTAGATTCGGCCTGAGGTGCCCATTCCAATGGCCCGCCAAGTGTCGCTGGCCTTCATCGGGTCGCAGCGCCAATTTGGGGAATGTCCATTCTCTGGATCCGATATATGTGTTAGAGGAGACTATTTTTCACATGTATGCAGAGTTACAGGAAATGGACATCTCTAGATTCGGCCTGAGGTGCCGATTTGGATGGCCCTCCAAAATTCTGCTGGCCATCATGGGTCGCTGCGCCATTTTGGGGGATGTCCATTCCCTGGATCCGATATATATGTTACAGAAGAACATTCTGAACATGTATGCAGAGTAACAGAGAATCGACATCTGTAGATTCGACCTGAGGTGCCGATTTTGATGGTCCCAATCTCCTGCTGACCTTAATCGGGTCGCAGCGCCATTTTGGGGGATGTCCATTCTCTGGATCCAATATATGTGTTAGATAAGATCATTATCAATATGTATGCAGAGTTACAGGATTTGGACATCTCTAGATTCGGCCTGGGGTGCCGATTCCGATGGCCCCCAAGTGTTTGCCGGCCTTCATCGGGTCGCAGCATCATTTTGGGGGATGTCCGTTCTCTGGATCCGTCATATATGTTACGAAAGAACATTTTGAACATGTGTGCAGAGTTACAGGAAATGGACATCTCTAGATTCAGCCTGAAGTGCCGATTTCGATGGCCCCCCAATCCTCTGCTGACCTTAATCGGGTCGCAGCGTCATTTCGGGGGATGTCCACTGGATCCGACATATAGGTTAGAGGAGACCATTTCAGTCATGTATGCAGAGTTGAAGAGGATGGACATCTCTAGCTTCGGCCTGAGGTGCCGATTTGGATGGCCACCCATGTGTCTGCTGACCTCAATCGGGTCGCAGCACCGTTCCGGGGGATGTCCATCCTCTTGATCCGATTCATATGTTAGAGAAGACCATTTCGAACATGTATGCAGAGTTACAGAAAATGGACATCTCTAGATTCTAACAGGGAGATAATGGAAACCCCAAAAATGATGTTCTCTTGAAGCAATGAAAATGCTTTGTTCAATTTTTTGGAGCTCCGAAAGCGCTCCTCATTCATCTGCCATCTGTCTTCCATCTGTCTGCTAATTTCAAACTCGGGTTCGGAATCAGAAGTTAGCAGACAGATGGCAGACAGATGGACTGCTACTCTTCCAGTCTCTTAATGTTGATCTCAAGGTACGTTAACATTCAATGAATAATGGAGTGAACTTTTCGAATGATTATAATCGTGTCTCTGAGATCACCAAAAATTTGAGAACGGACAAATTGAAAGCAAGATGGTCCGCCGCAAAGCATGTACACCACGGGCCCGTTCTTTCGAGTTTGTCCTATACAAAGAAATTGAAAAATAATTGAAAGAGAAAGGTAACTTTTATCTCTCAAAAACCAGGCACGCGTTCGTGATCACACACCTATATACATATATCTACCTATACATTCGTGTATGCATATACACACGTAAATACATGGATACCTACATATTGTACTTATATACGATATTATCTGGATAACATCTTGATATGGGTCGTTTTTCGATGAATGAAAGGTTAAATACGTCAAACCATTTCGAAGGCTACGAACTATCTGATTAGAGGGAATAATCAATTCAATTGACAAATATCTTGTTTAATGAATATTTAACATATCTCTTGGGTGTATTGGTTAATCAGAAGGGTTTTCCCCGTCATACAAAAGGATGGACATGCTTCATTCCATCGATTGATTGCCTCAAATACGCGTAGGCCATCTGTCTGCTTTCTGTCTGACATCTGTCTGCTAACTTCAGACTCATCCCACGAAGTGCGAGTCACCAAATCTCACCAAACTTTTTTCACATTCTCGTACCACTTAGAATATGAAGAATCCAGAGTAACTCCGTCAAATGAGCCTCCCGTTCAGAGCTACATCCTATGACATTAGCATTGCCCATATACGCCCATGTTAAAAAGTGGTATATACAGGTATACTGACAATGCTAACATTTTTACTTGTAGCTCTGAACAGGAAGCCCATTTGATGGAGTTACTCTGGATTCTCCATATTCTAGGTGGTACGAGACTGTGAAAAAAGATTGGTGAGATTTGGTGACCCGCACTTCGTGGGTCCCCCTTGTAAGTACACGCAGAAAAGTAGGCGGAAGATGGCGTGCCGCGCTCGCAGCTGACGATCGTCCACTCTCGACTCGAGTAAACGCGGGCCTCGCGTCAAAATTTCCAAAGCGCCGCGGCTGACGGTATCCAGCGATGCCCGGCCCGAGCTCTCGCACGATATGGCTCATCAGAATCGAACAGTGACACTTGCGCCAAATATGTCATAGTAGGTTCGTTCAGATTCTTTAATAACACATCCTATCTTGATGATAAGGATGATGGATAACAATAACAATTGCAAACATTGGAGTCTCCCCGGAGGGCCCATGAGTATGTACCACTTATAAGATTACCATCATAAGGATATCGGCTGGTCGAGCACTTAATCTTTCGCTCCATGCGCAAGAGGTCGTTAGTTCAAATCACATTTCAGCCAAAAATTTTTTGTCTTCAATTAGTAAAAACTAAAACTTCTCCCGCTGAGAAATTCTACTAGAATTTCTCAGCGGGATCTCGAATCTATGTCAGCTGGAAATCAAGCTGATGATTTTTAGAGTACGATATCTCAGAACCTATTGGTCGTAGAGAGCTCTGCGTGGTCGCATTTTGTAGCTTATATCGAACACTTTCAAGTCTATTTTCAGTATTTTGCGTCACGCGTATAATACTGGAGACACACGAATCAGAGAAATGACTTTTTCCGCAATTTTCCAGGCTAGGTACGAACGCCTGACGATTTCGGAGAGATTGTTGGGTCGCTATAAGACCAATGACATCTTCAAGCCCATGGAAAAACCTTGAGAATCCGTTTTTGAACGTCTCTCAAAAAGGTTCCGGCATTAAAGTATAACAGATTGTCTGCGGGTGTTTTTCTCTCGAAAAATCACACGGTTAATCCATAAATGATGAGAAACAGCCCAGTGAAAGGTAGGTAGCCTCCACTTTCGATGGCTATCTCGATGTTGAGTCGAACTCTTGCAGGAATGATGGTCAGCTGCCCCAAAGTAGGCTGTTTCTCATCAGTTTTGGATCATCGAGGGATTTTTTGAGAGAAAAACTCCCTCACTAAATCAGTTGGATCTCGTCACCAGGACCACTTTGAGAAACGTTTGAGAACGGATTTTGAAGATCTTCTCATGGGCTTGAAGATTTCATTGGTCTCATAGCGATCTACTAATCTCTCCAGAATCGGCAGGCGTTCATATCCTGCTTGAACATTTGCGAAAGAAGTCATTTTTCCGACTCGCGTGTCTCTGGTATAATACGCGGGATGGGAAATACAGAGAATAGATTTAATAGTGCTTGATATGACCTACAAAATGTGACCACGCAAAGCTCTCTACGATCAATAGGTTCTGAGATATAAAACTCTGAAAATCATCAGCTTAATTCCCAGGTGTCCTCAGACTTTTGACCAGTAGTGTATGTTCCTAGTAGTTATATGAGATCCCATTATATTTGTTCTACTACACAATCCCGATCTCAGAAATGAGAATATTTCCGATATTTCCGTCCACGCCATCTACAAATTCACGCTAGATTCATATTCCTTGAACGGATGAATATTTTCAAGAAATAGTTCTGAGAATCGCTGAGATAAATTCGCGAACCAAGCCCAAAAATCTATGAATGTTTATAGACTAATCGAAGAAAAAGACGATCTTCGCCGTAACGTCGAGCATAACGTGGTTCGAACTCACGCCCTCTTGCTTATGGAGCGGAAAATTGACCGTTCGACCAGCCGACATCCTTATGGTGTCAGCCTTATAAGTGGTTCATACTCATCGGCTCTTCAAGGAGACTCCAATATTTGCAATTGTTATTGTTATCCATTATTCTTATCATCAAGATAAGATGTGTTATCGAAGAATCTGAACGAACCTACTATATAATACTTGGCGCGTGTGTCACCGTTCGGTTATGATGAGCCGTATCGTGCGAGGACTTGGGCCGGGCATCGCTGAGAATCGTCAGCCGCGGCGCGGCAGAAATTTTGACGCGAAGCCCCTGTTTACTCGAGTCGAGAGCGGACGGTCTTCAACTGCGAGAGCGTCGCGCTATCTCCCGTCTACTTTTTTTGCGTGTACTGGGTCAGATCTCAGTTATCTCAAATGACTGAAAAAGAATTTCACCCTGTTTGAACTTAGACCGAGGCCAAGCTCCGTACTCATGATCAAGAAATGCAAGAGGTTGATTATGAATTTCCTCACCCGCCGTGCACAAGCGTTGTGCTAGTACCACAGTACCATTTTAGGTACCATTCCTAATTTTGATGTGAGTAGAGTCTCGGCGAGCACTTTCATCTGACATGGCACCTTTCATGCCTAATTGCAATACTCTGCAAAATTCAGTGTGCGATGGCCTAGAAATGACTCCCGAATTTTTCCGATCATGGGAATCTGACCTACCATCTGAAATTCAATATTAGCTCACCGCACAGGACCAATCTGTCCACGTGGTTAGAGCGATTCAATTTTGATTCTGATGAGCTATTCCCGACATTCTATAGTTGAGATGTTGTGTCCCAATTTGATGCAACCCTTAGCCTTAGATCAGCTGATCGATTTCTCTCAATCAATTTAGAAGTGACGTGGTCAGTACAACCATGTCATGTCAATACAATAAATTTAGACCGAGAGACTGGCTCAGGAGGGGGCATAGCGACACCATGGGCGCAGGAGCAGCCTAGTGCCCGTAGCACACATCCACGTACTTCTGACTGCAGCTGAGGATCGAGATCGTTCCGGAGGAAGATTAATCGATGGACAGCGAGGGATGTGCGCGCACGAGTCTCACTCAATGATCAGGTTGTATCCGAACTATTCTGCGCGAACCAAGTGTTTTTGAGAAATTACACGTCCTGGCGCACGTGAATGCGATTCATTATTTATAAGTGTATACATTCTTATTCTTAATCGGTCATTGGCCAATCAAACTTGTGCGGATTTCACGCCTTAGAGGGTGATGAATGAGGTCAATTGACCATGATATCAGAATTGTGTGATTTCATCTCTGTATGAATTTCCAAGTATGTTTTGAGCGAAGTTTGGTCTAATGCTAGAGCATGGACTATGGGACTAATGTCCAAGAATCTGATTCGTTCGCTGTATGCAAAGAATGCTTATGAGTGCCGAATGGTCAGTTTAAGAGACCAATCGAATCGGTGAGAAATATCAAGTGCGATTCCCTAGTACATGCCTCGAGCGCGAAAACAGTGCAGTGGAATGAACGCTCCCATAATAATCTCAAATACAAGTAGAACAAATATGAATTCGGTATGGATTGTATGTCAGTGTGAGTGATCGAGTTTTCATCCTTCGAGGGGGATACGGTCTTATTCATTTGTAATCCATATTCTTCAGATAGATTATCCTGATTATTATACTTTAGTTGATGATCCCTTTGATCAGAACGATCAACTTCTATTTCGAATTCCTTGAGCAAATCACTCTTCCCCTTCAGTTTTCAGCCCAGGTTAGAGGTCGGTTTCCGAGCTGGTACGCTAGCCGGATACCCAGCGTCTCAGGGAAGGGTGAGATGGCCGAGTCGGTCCGTCTCCTTTCTCCCTGAACAAAATATTGTAATAATAACATTATATGTTACAGCTCGAGTACGAGAAGAGTTGCTGTATAGTTTAGCAACGTAACAGGGAGAGAGACAGAAAGATGGCACAGTAGTGGGGCCCGTGCCCCTATATATTGAGCCGCTACTAACGCGAGTCAATGCTGCTCCGGACAGCAGCCTCTTGCTATACATTCCGTCGAAACGTTTCGGAGCACTCGCACGCGCCAATCGAACTTGTTATCGTGCGCGTTGTTCCCGCCGCACAGCGAAAAATTGAGGCAGATTCTTGGTAATCAGCATCTATGCTTCTAAATAGCTGCTGGCGACCAAGACTTTCTTTTGATTTCTGGCTGTGCGCCGCCCGGATCCGCCCTTGGCATGATTCAGCCGGGGCTCCGATGCGTGCATTTTATATACTCTGTGCCTTGGTTTATGACCAAAATCGTCATTGTCTGGGGCAACTGCAAGCTACCTGATCATTGTGAGCTGCGAGAGCCGGCGCCCGATCCGAGGTCGAGTGATCAGCCTGCGCCAAGGCCAATTATAATTAAGTAATTCCACGAGAAAACGATATATGGTCGATAGTTGGGTCTCAGATTTCTGTCTCAATGAACTTTTTCAATTTCATAGGTTGGGAGATGAAATTCCTTCACCATAAAAAAGATCACAAAATTTTTTTAGAAACCCTGGTACACGAATCAAAATTATGTTTTCAACTGTTTTCAGCAAAATTTCCGTAACTTTCTCACACTCAAATCGTTATAGCTCAAAAACGACCGCAGATAGAGGGACGCAGTTCGACGCATCTTGAAGTTGAGCAAAAAGCCTATGAAAAACCACTTTGCAGTTCTGGTTCTCATAGAACCTCGATTATATATGGATGATTCCGTGAGGATCATCTCTCATTTTTTTTTCAAAAAGCTATTCTCTTGGAAGATTTGAAAGTCCGTTTTCTCATGTAGAAAGTTGCGTTCTCTACGAATAAAATATTTTCACTCTGCATTTTTGGGTTTTAAGCTTTTTTCTGGGCACTTTTTCGATTCCAATGACAGAAAACCTTAATCTCCTGCGCAGGCGCGAGATTTCAGAATTCCAAAACCAATTTTCTTGAGAAGCTGAGGAAATTTCCTTCAGAATGACTACTTGTTGAGCTTAAATCCGTTGATTTAAACCACAGTTACGGTGACTTCCGACAGCCACTACAAAAAGCAGCTTGGTTCTAGGCCCCATGTTCGCTTCAAGTCAATGCCTGGAAGCCTTCATGTATTCGCTCAAATCGTTCTTCATCATTCGGGCGCTGTAGCTCCGCTTCTAGTTGATGAAATTGAACTAAACAAGAGGTCATTTCAAAGGAAATTTCCTCAGCTAATCAAAAAATTGGTTTTGGAATCCTAAAATCTCGCGCATGCGCTGGAAATTGAGGTTTCCTGTTATTGGAATCGAAAAAATGCCCAGAAAACAGCTTAAGACCCAAAAATCCAGAGTGAAAATATTTTTTTGCAACTGTGTGCGCGAGGTTGTAAAAAAATGAGACTTCTTCTCATTATTTACAGTGCGAGAAGTAATGCGTGAATGACTTCTCGCACAGTTTTACATTTGAGTAATTCCACGCGAAAGCGGACCACGAATTGCAGACATATCTCAGATTGTTTTTCCACTATTCTTAATCGATTCTATGGTCCAAAAAATGAACTTTTCACCCTCTATGGGGTGAAAAAAAAATTTTTTGTTTCCGTGGGGAATATCTTTGTGATAGTGGTTTAGGAAAAAATACCAATCTTTTTCCAGTAAAATGGGTGTAGTTCCGACTTGAGGTGAGATACGACCACGCAGATAGTGGCATTCGAAAGATCTTTCAAAAATCTATCGAAATATGTTTCGAAAAATTTTTTTTGAGGCTACGGACGCCCCCTATGACGAAAAAGGTGAAAAACAGAAAAAATTCATTTCCCCAAAAACCTAATTTTCTAAAAATCTGGAAATCCATATTTCGATGTAAAATTGCGTGTTCTTCCAGAAAAAAGTGATCACGATCTTTGTTTTTGGGTTCTACGCTGTTTTTTTTTACGTTTCATCAATATTCTCAGCCTTTTCGGTTGGAAAATGAATTTTTCTGCGCATGCGCAGGAATTTAGACTCCTGAAACCAATTCCATTGAAAAGCCAAGGAAATTTCCTTCAAAATGACTATACTTGGTGAAGTCGATTCGATGTACTGGGACCAAAGTTAGAAGGTCTAAAAAATGATGACACTTCTACTCGAGTCACGATAGTAATGGGAAATTCGTGCAAGATCTGCATTTACCCCTCTTGAGGATGCTCCATCATTAATGTGATGTAACTTCGGGCCCAGTAGATAAAATTGACTTTGCCAAGTACTCATTCTGAAGGAAATTTCCTTGGCTTTTCAATGGAATTGGTTTCAGCAGTCTAAATTCCTGCGCATGCGCAGAAAAATTCATTTTTTAACCGAAAAGGCTGAGAATATTGATAAAACGTAAAAAAAACAGCGTAGAACCCAAAAACAAAGATCGTGATCACTTTTTTCTGGAAGAACACGCAATTTTACATCGAAATATGGATTTCCAGATTTTTAGAAAATTAGGTTTTTGAGGAAATGAATTTTTTCTGTTTTTCACCTTTTTGCTCATAGGAGGCGTCCGTAGCCTCAAAAAAAATTTTTCGAAACATATTTCGATAGATTTTTGAAAGATCTTTCGAATGCCACTATTTGCGTGGTCGTATCTCACCTCAAGTCGGAACTACACCCATTTTACTGAAAAAAGATTGGTATTTTTTCCTACAAACACTATCACAAAGATATTCCACACGGAAACAAAAAATTTTTTTTTCACCCCATAGAGGGTGAAAAGTTCATTTTTTGGACCATAGAATCGATTAAGAATAGTGGACAAACAATCTGAGATATGTCTGCAATTCGTGGTCCGCTTTCACGTGGAATTACTCATTTACGCACTGGTGAAGTGTGCGTAAATGTAACTTCTCGCTCTAATGCATTTTCATTCGCGCACAGTTCCAAAATATGATGTCACGTCATCCCTCTGAATTCGGCCTTTCTTGAAAACTTCGTTCTCAAGATGATCTTGCTTGGACAGTGGTGCATTTAATTACAACTTCGCGCACAGTTGCAAAAAATAGTATACGCAACACGTGCGAGAAGTTTCCGCACACGTTGCCAACTCGCGCGAGAAGTAACATTCACGCACTCGTTTGGCAACTTGTGCGGAAATGGACCTCCTCGCACTTGTTGCGTAATATACTACTAGCGTAATGCCTCGCGTTGCTCGGCTTGTAAATGTTTCCGATAGGCGTATTAGTTTTCCAAAATGCTCTTCCAAATCAAATGAGAGTACGTTTTTCAAAAATTTTATATATTTAGTTAAGCGGCGGTTTCTCACATGGGTCTGAACTCATAAAGACCATGAAAGTTATCATTATATAACTCGATATGTGGAAATGGTACAGAACATATTCTCATTTGATTTAAAAGAGCATTTTGGTGAACTGATACGCTTCTCGGGGACTTTTACAGGCCGAGCAACGCGAAACATAACGCTAGTGTTTAATTATAAAAATACGGAAGTTTTCTATCGGAAATTCAGAAATATGATGTAAAATATCGTTATGCTCAAATAAAGTGATTTCTAGTAGGCCAAAGAGATGTACATCGATTTGACGTGAATTAATTACTCAGTTGGTTACAGGGATAAATATACAAGTGACACTCAAAATTTTCATTCTGGGCCTTACTTCGTACTAAGATCAATATCACCAATGTCACCTGCTTGAGCCCATCGCGGATACACGTACTCTTTGAAGTTTAGCGAGTGTAAGAACAGTCGACGCAGAAAGAGGTGAGCTGCACAATATCATCGTGGACATTCACATCTGAAGAAAACATCGTAAGCGCAAATAATTCCATCAATAATTTGATTACTCGTTTTTCTGAAATCGATAGAATTCTGGGAACAGGAAAGTCGAAGGTGTTCGAGTGATTCGAATAGAATAGGAACATAATGAATAGAAAAACAGAATTTTCTCCGAGCCTTCAGAAAAAAAGAAAATGTAAAAGATGAAATTTTTCCGGGCTTCGACAAAACAAATATATAAAAATGAAAATTGAAAAATTTCTCGGGATTTTGAAAAAACAAAAATATAAAAAATTATTTTATTTTTCAAAATATTTTTCCGGAAATTATCGAAATTTCCCACCGTCAAGCACATCCTGAACTTGCCTCCATTCTTCTTAGTCTCACTTAGAGGAACGCTCTAACATACGCGCTCTCTACCAGAGCCACAGCCGTCTCCTCGCTGCCTTCAAAAACACATACGCGCGCGAGAAGCATCAAACAACGTGACACCAGAAAAGGAAAGGGAATTATTAGTGATGCGCGCTCTCTCAACAGCCCGCAGTCATCTTCTCAAGCCCGTCGCGAACACACGTGCTCATAGAAGTTGAGCGAGTATAAGAACAGTTGACACATAATGAGGTGAGCTTGCAGAATATTATCGTTGACATCGACATCTAGGAAAAACATCGTACGGGTAAGTAATTCCATGGATAATTTGATTAATCGTTATTTCTGAAATCAATATAGAACGAAAATATATTGGATAGAAATCCGGAATTTTTTCCGGACCCTCAATAAAAAGAAAATGTGGAGAATGAAAATTCAAAAATTTTTTGGAAATTGAATGAAAATTTTTTTCGGGGCTTCGACAAAACAGATATATGAAAAATGAAAATTCGAAAATTTTTCGGGACTTTGAAAAAACGAAAGTATGAAATTTTTTTTTTTTTTTCAAAAAATATTTCCAAACATTTTCGAAATTTCCCACTCTGAGGCACATGCTGAACTTGCTTTAATTCTTATCAGTTTCAGTTAGAGAAACGCTCAGGCGTTGGCGCTCTCTACTGAAGCCGCATTCTCCCCCTCCCCGCCTTCACAGACACAGACACGCGTCGAGAAGCATCATGACACCAGAAGAGGAGAGGGGATACTTAGTATCGCGCGCTCTCTCAACAGTTCGCAGTCTTCTTCTTGTGCCCAGCGCAAACACGCGTATTCTATGGAGTCGAGCAGGTATGACAAAAGTCGACGCGGAACAGAGTCAGCTTACAAGATGGCATCGAAGAGATCAACATACATAGAGGACATCATGAAGGTAAGTGATTTCAACCTAAATCTCGAAATTCATTCTTTCCGAAATCATTAAGACTAAGAAAACGATAACGTCGCGAATTCCAATAGTTCAAATTATCTGAATGTACGTAACATGGAATTGGAAAATTTTTTCCGGGCTTCGACAAAACAAATATATAAAAAATAAAAATTCAAAAATTTTTCGGGACTTTAAAAAGACAAAAATAAAAAAAATTATTTTTTTTTTCAAAATATTTTCCATAAATTTCCAAAATTTCCCACTCTGAGGCATATGCTGAACTTGCCTTAATTCTTTTCAGTTTCAGTCAGAGGAACGCTCAGGCATTCGCGCTCTCTACTGAAGCCGCATTCTCCCCCTCCCCGCCTTCACAGACACAGACACGCGCCGAGAAGCATCACGACACCAGAAGAGGAGAGGGGATACTTAGTATCGCGCGCTCTCTCAACAGTTCGCAGTCTCCTTTTTGTGCCCAGCGCAAACACGCGTATTCTATGGGGTCGAGCAGGTATGACAAAAGTCGACGCGGAACAGAGTCAGCTTGCAAGATGACATCGAAGAGATCAACATACATAGAGGACATCATGAAGGTGAGTAATTTCAACCTAAATTTTGAAATTCACTTTTTCCAAAAGTGTTAGAATTCAGAAAACGTTATCGTCAAAAAATTCAATAGTTCAAATTATTTGAATATATGATACATGAAATTTGAAAATTTTTTCCGAGGTTTCGACAAAACAAATATATAAAAAATGAATATTCGAAAATTTTTCGGGACTTTGAGAGAACAAAAATATAAAAAAGTGTTTTTTTTTTCAAAAAATTTTCCCAAAAATTTCCAAAATTTCCCACTCTGAGGCACATTCTGAACTTGCCTCGAATCTTATCAGTTTCAGTTAGAGGAACGCCCAGGCATTCGCGCTCTCTACTAAAGCCGCATTCTCCCCCTCCCCGCCTTCACAGACACAGACGCGCGCCGATCATGTCATGACACCAGAAGGGGAGAGGGGATACTGAATGATGCGCGCTCTCTCAACGGCCCGCAGTCATCCTCTGGAACCCGTCGCGATCACACGTACTCTATGCGGTTGGGCAATTATAAGAAGAGTCAACGGAAAATGAGGTGAACTTGCAAAATATCATCGTGGACACACAACATTTATAGAATGGCTGAAGGGTGAGTAATTCGATCATTTATTCAATTACTTGTTTTTCCTTGAATCGTTAGAGTTACGAGAACATAAACGTCGAGAGTTTTGATGATCTAAATAGATGAAAGATACAATGAAAAAATTTCAAGATTTCGTCCGGGGCTTTGAACACAAAATATGAAATATGAAAATTAGAAATATAAAAAATTGATTCTTTTTTGAGAATTTTCCCCAAAAATTTCCGAAATTTCCCATCATGAGACAATTCCTGAACTTGTTTCCAATCTCATCAGTTTCAGTGAAAGAGACGCTCAGATATACGCGCTCCTTATCGGAGCCGCAATCTTCCCCTCGCTGCCCTCGCAGACACACACGCATCGAGAAGCGACAACGTCACACCGAAAAAGAGTGGGGATACTTAATGATGCGCGCTGTCTCAACGGCCCTCAGTCATCATCTAGAGCCCGTCGCGATCACACGTACTCTATCAAGGGGGGCAATCATAAAAAGAGTCGAATAAAATGGAATGAGCTTGCAGAATATCATCGTGGACATCAACATCTATAGAACGTCTGAAGGGTGAGTAATTCTATCATTTATTTAATTACTCGTTTTTCCTTGAATCATTAGAGTTATGAAAACATAAACGTCAAGAATTTTTAGTGATTTAAATAGATTGAAGATATACTGAAAAAATTTTAAGATTTTGTCCGAAGCTTCGAAAACAAAGATATAAAAAATAAAAATTCGAAATTTTTACGGGATTTTGAAAAAACAAAAATAAAAAAAATTATTTTTTTTTCAAAAAATTTTCCCAAAAATTTCCAAAATTTCCCACTCTGAGGGATATGCTGAACTTGCCTTAATTCTTATCAGTTTCAGTTAGAGAAACGCTCAGGCATTCGCGCTCTCTACTGAATCCGCATTCTCCCCCTCCCCGCCTTCACAGACACAGACGCGCGCTGATCATGTCATGACACCAGAGGAGGAGAGGGGATACTGAGTGATGCGCGCTCTCTCAACGGCCCGCAGTCATCCTCTGGAGCCCGTCGCGAACACACGTACTCTATGCGGTTGGGCAATCATAAGAAGAGTCAACGAAAAATGAGGTGAGCTTGCAGAATATCATCGTCGACACACAACATTTATAGAATGGCTGAAGGGTGAGTAATTCGATCATTAATTCAATTACTCGTTTTTCCTCGAATAGTTAGGGCTTCGAAAACGAAAATAAAAGAAATAGAAATTCGAAATCTTTACGGGATTTTAAAAAAACAAAAATATAAAAAATTGTTTTTTTTCAGAAAATGTTCCCAAAAATTTGCGAAATTTTCCACTCTGAGAAAATTCCTGAACTTGCCTTTATTCTAATCAGTTCCAGTGGAAAAGACGCATAAGCATACGTGCTCTCTCCCGGAGCCGCAGTTCTCTCCTCGCTGCCTGCACAGATACACATAGGCGACGAGTAAGATCAAACAACATGTCAACAGAAAAATAGAAGACAATTGGTGATACGCGCTCTCTCAGCAGCCCACAGTATAGCCCTTTACACGGTCACGAACATTCGTACGCCAAAGAGGAAATCGAGTCCAAGAAAATCCTATGTAGATATATAAGAAGAACTTATAAAATACCATCATGAACATTAACCTCTACTACACAATAATGGAAAGGTGAGTAATATCTATCAAAACATTATTTCCCATGTTTCCCAAAATTGATAATAGAACCAAACATCAAAATACAAACCTTTTCCGAAATTTTATAAAATCATGTACATGATAAATAACAATTCAACTTTTTTCCGAAATAAAATCGAGAAGTGAATTAGATTTCCATAGTCCCAATCGAAACTGATGAGTTACCTCCAAAGACAGAAATTCCGGGCTCTACGATTCCAATTATTAAGTTTTTCCACAATAGAGATATCTTGCAATATCACAAAATTCAGTCGAATTGACAACTCATCCATTAAATTGACCCCAATGGGGAGTTCAGTTTCATACCAAGGTCCATCATCCCACAGGCATCCAGATATCAAATGTGAGAATCACCCAGTGGAGGATTTACAAAAAGTTTTCAACTCAACGTGTTACAACCGTTCCAGAAAGATTAACAAAATCAAAACTACAGTAAGATGACATGGATCCAAGCACAAGAGAATGACAAAAATCACATAAAACAAGGGAATCCATAACACCTCTGGAATCGAATCAACTTCCGAAGACATCAAATGTGAGTTTCATGTATCAACCCGTGTCACTCCTTATTCTAAAATATGTATAGAATTTTAATTAGATATAGCTCTATGGAAATTTTTCGAATATCATGATTCTATGAAATCGTCGTCAGAACATTAGATTGATTAGTTTTTCAGAGAACGTAAACACATAATAGCCTTTACTTCTTTACTAAATTGGTATGCATGGTATCTCACAAATGTATCCTTGATCTTACAATTTAATTTGAGGCTAATTTTAATTACGAAAAAAATCAAATCATCTTCGTCACACATCTCAACAAATGATTCCCAATAATACACATCTCTTACATATCCAAGTGCAATCGAATACATTTACAAGTTGTAACAGGACTGTATGATGCCATGGCTCACATAGAGATCGAGACTATCATCTCTGAGATCGACATACTACAATCTCCTGTTGCCAAGCTGCTGTAAATGTAGGGTATTCTTCCAAAAAAACAACACAACACACTTACACCACTCTTCGGAAACATGTTGTTGGATTTCCTCTGATCTGAGCGCCGCTTTGGTCCCGACACTGGTAAACCAAATCGACGGGTCAGTCTCATCTGATCATGTCTCCTTCAACCTCTGTGATGGAGAGTTACATTTACACTGAAACGATATACACGGACCGATTCACACTCAATTCCACTCCATATCACACAACGAAGATGATAGATCGATATTTCTGTTCATTTCAATAAAATCTTCCGCAAATATCACCAGTGGTTATAAAAATATAGATCAAGGTATTGTTAAAATTAGTGCGTTCCTAGAATCGTTTATCAAATATCCATAATTTCATTTATATATTCGTTTGTTATCGAATATGATTGAGGATTATCATTGATCAATGTAGTGACTCTCATATACGTTTCTCAATATTCAATCTTTTGTTATGACAATTCTCATTCAGTTTGTACGATGACTCAATTTTATCAACAAAATGGCAACATACGCCTCCCATACGATTGTATATCATTACTCCCTCTATTATAAGTAATCAGGATGTAAGCCTATAATTGTAATAATGTATGATGAAACTTCTGTTTAGAATATCACGTTCCATACTCTATATGTAAATATGTTCAATATGGATTGTATCAATATCTGAATCTCCTGAAACTCGATAAATAAAATCAAATGGTTGGGGAAATTGCCCCAACCATCCCCGTGTCGATTCATTTACTATAGAATAAGCATTCGAAAGGAGTACAACTCATTAAGCGATATTTTCGTACAATCTTTAATTGTACATTCTTTCAATCTCGAGTTAAAACATATGCTATTCATTATGAAATTCATACGAATTTTCAAAAAGAGCATAACTGACTTTTTTAATACATTGAAGAATTTTGAGTACTGATTCCAGCTCATCTTGAATCAATTTCAAATCATTGAGAGAAACATATATGAATCCACTATCACTTAACAAGATGAAATCATCGTCCCAATTTCATCAAAGAGTAAATGCATTCAAGTAACCTTCATTAACAGGATCCAATTCAAAACTTTGCTGATTACATATCGATTCAACTCATCCTCGTCATACTTACTCAAAACTACCACACCACACTTTTACGAGTTGCAACAGCACATAATGTCTTGGCTCATATGGGAGTTGGGTTTCTCATTCCCGAGTGCGACAGAGTGTGACTCCCTGTTGCCCAGCTATTGTAAAACAACAACACAGTACTAACGCGACTCTTCGGAAGCATGTTGCTGGATTTCCTCTGATCTGAGCGCCGCTTTGGTCCCGACACTGGTAAACCAAATCGACGGGTCAGTCTCATCGGATCATATCTCCTTCAACCTCTGTGATGAAGAGTTACAATTTCACTCTGAACATAAAACACTCCCCAGTTTCAACTCAATTCCACATCATAAACACAAATCGAGGATGATGGATATCGAAGTCAATTCATCGAATCGAAGACTCCTCAAAAATTCGAATCTTGCGACGTAAATGCTCAATATGAAAACAAAGAACTTTCCTGATGAATGAATTCCCAATAATTAATCTTAATGACCGCGTAGCAAAAACCATCACAATGCATCAATTCAATTCTTCCCTCACGATTGCATCAAGCGAGTGATATTGGATTCATTCACAAAAGTCATTTCTAATACTCTATACGATACCGTTCCTCAATGTCGATTATCTATCCCTAAATCTCATGAAAATTACTTAAATCATAAACTGGTCCAGAGAATTCTCTCAACCACTCCCCAATATAAAATGACGCCCTCTAATGTAAGCATACAATCTTTAATTGAACATTCTTTCAATCTCAAGTCAGAAAATATTCTAATCATCATTAGATTTTTACAAATTTCCAGAAAGGGCATAACTGAATTTTTGAATAGATTGGGAAATTTTAAAAACCGATTCCAGCTCAAATTGAATCGAATTACGAATCATTTGGAAGAATAAATATGAATCCACTATCACTTGACAAAATAAAGTCATTGTCCCAATTTCATCAAAAAGTAAATACATTCACGTGATTTCTATCAACAGGATCCAATTCAAAGCTTTTCTGATGAGAAATATATTCAACTCATCCTCGTCATACTCACTCGAAAATACCACACCACACTTTTACGAGTTGCAACAGCACATGATGCCTGGGCTCATATGGGAGTTGGGTTTCTCATTCCCGAGTGCGACAGAGTGTGACTCCCTGTTGCCCAGCTATTGTAAAACAACAACACAATACTAACGCCACTCTTCGGAAGCATGTTGCTGGATTTCCTCTGATCTGAGCGCCGCTTTGGTCCCGACACTGGTAAACCAAATCGACGGGTCAGTCTCATCGGATCATGTCTCCTTCAACCTCTGTGATGAAGAGTTACATTTTCACTCTGAACATAAAACACTCCCCAGTTTCAACTCAATTTCACATCATAAATACAAAACGAGGATGATGAATATCGAGGTCATTCCATCCAATCAGAGACTTCTCAAAAATTCAAATCTTGTGACATAATTGCTCAATATGAAAACAAAGAACTTCCCTGTTGAATGAATTCCCAATAATTAATCTTGATGATCGCGTAGCAAAAACCATAACAATGCATCAATTCAATTTTCCCCTCACGATTGCATCAAGCGAGTGATATTGGATTCATTTACAAAAGTCATTTCTAATACTCTATACGATACCGTTCCTCAATGTCAATTATCTATCCCTGAATCTTATGAAAATCACTTGAATCATAAACTGATCAAAAGAATTCTCTCAACCACTCCCCCATATGAAATGACGTCCTCTAATATCAGCATGCGAGATAGACGTGAACTGCTTCTCTTTTCATATTTTCATAAGTTCGAATTTCAAAAGAACGTTTAATTTCTCCTCCAAATAGAAATAAATTTAAAAACTCCAAAGTATTACGTAGGTTCACACTCGGTATGAGTAGAAATACGAAAATCATCATCTTCAAAGTCAAATAAAAAATTCCTCGAATTCATTCAAAAAAGTTTCAAAAATTTGAAATCCATTCGCATGTATCATATATTCAAAATCAACGAAATAACAACCTCTCGATCTTTGACATTCCATCACTTTGTCAGTACGATTCGACTTCATCGTCACTCTATCACTTATTTCATTCGAAATCAACCAATACTCATGCGGATCGATCTATCTCTAACAAAAAATTAAAATGAAAACCATTAAATAAAGCTAACTCGAACACCAAAATTAATTCACATCTGAAAGTGAGGCGGCCTTGTCAACCGTAAAAAGTTACTCGGCTACCTTCGATGTTGAAAATGGCGGTGTCTCGAATTTTCTAATACGCTTCACTAAAATACGCCATAAAATGACTCCCAGCATGCACTTAATACGAAAATAGATAAACGAAACACATAAAAATCGATTGCTCCTAACCTTCGCCAACGGATTCGGAAGCTTGGGCAGTGTTCGAAAGGGCTCCGTGAGACCGATCAGCGACCGTCTTCACGGCAAGAATTAGCAGCAAATCGAATATATAATATCAACGTATAAATACATATAAACTGAATCGGAAATACATATAAAAAACTCAAAAATACGTCAAAAATACGAAAACGACACTCAAACACGTGTTCTATACATCGCGGAAAAATCTAGGGACATTTGACCTGGTCTAGGGACTTTTCGTGCCGACAAGTTGGCAACACTGATTCGATTTTATGTTGGCAACCCTGATATAGGGATTCCGTGGGGGAATAGGCACCTCGTGTCTCTTAATATAATAATATTCGTGGAGAACACAACTTTTTACATGAAAAAAATGTACTCTCAAATCTTCCTCAAGAATAGCTTTTTGAGAAAAAAAATATTAGAGGATTTTCACGGAATCATCCATATATGATCGAGGATCTATGAGAACCAGAACTCCAAAGTGGTTTTTGATAGTCTCTTTGCGCACCTTTCAGATGCGCTGAACCGCGTCCCTCTATCCGCGGTAATTTTTGAGCTATAACGATTTAAGTGTGGAAAAGTTACAGAAATTATGCAAAAAAAAGTGAAAATCATGATTCTGGTTTGTGTACCAGGGTCCGAAAGAAATGTTGTAATTTTTTCATGGTGAAGGAAGTTTATGTTTCAACCTATAAAATCGAAAAAGTTCACTTAGGAAGAAATCTGAAATCCAACTGTCGACCACATATCGTTTTCTCGTGGAATTACTCAATTGTGAGTGCCTCTCGTAAGTCTCTCTCTCTGTCTCTCCTCATTCTGAGCTTGTAGACTGTATCTCTCTTAATGCGCCCTCGATAATCGCGCTCGGGCTTCATTCACCCTAGCGGTCAGCGGACTGACTTATTCATAACTTCCTTCGAACAAATGCCCATTCTTTCTTTATTTCAATCGAGCGTGTGCTCATTCAGTGTTCCCCTCTGCTCATTTCTTGGACAATTACACCCCTGTGAATCTGGTCCGCGGAATTGTGTTGTGAAATTTGGTTCTTGTGATAAAAACTCTACTCGTCAGTGTCATCGTGAGTGTGCACAGGTTCAACTCTGGCCCTTATAATCTACGAAGAGCGATCGTCGCGCCGTCGCGCGCTATCAACTTAATTGAGTTCTGCAGGAGCAGCCGTCGAGCTGAGACCTGCTTTGTGCGCCTTCCATGTATACTTTTGAATAAATATTATTCTACTAGGGAGGGCAAGCCCCCCTGCTCGCTCCGCTCGCCAACCCCCGCTACTCCTGATTATTGATTTAAAGGAGTGAAGAATCAATAATCCATCCATAGCAACTTCAGAAGTAATGAAAGTCTAGTCAGTTTCATTGATGGTCCTGGAGATTGTGGAAAAACTTCCTTGTAAAGATCTTTCATTTAATATTTTTTATCCCAAAAGAAGAAGGTTCTGTCAATGGCGTGGACGAGTATTGCGTCGATTTTTTTCACCACAAGGTACGACAAGTCATAGATACTCCAGAATACCCTTGGATCTAGGAAGTATTGAGAGTATTTTTTTGAAATCTGATGCCGATGAGAAGAGATTGAGGGAAGCAGGTGTTATCATCTGGGGTGAAGCATCAATGATTTCCAAAGAAGCGTTGGAGGTGGTGGATAGAACACTCCGTGACGCTTTTTACAATGACTCACCCTTTGGTCGAATATTGGTGATTTCAGGCGGGGATTTCAGACAAATCCTGCCAGTTTTGACCAATGGGAATAGACATTCTATAATCCAGGAAACTATCACATCGTCAGCCTTATGGCAATTGTTTAATGTAATGAAGCTGACTACAAATTCGAGATCTAAGGACCTAATTTTTCCAACATCCTTCTGGTAGAGGTGAGGGTAAAATTAATGAAGTGAAAGTGAGACCTGAGCGGAAAAGTAATGATGTACGTAGAACCCATATCCGAAGACATCAATGAAGATATTGCTACGAATAGAGTTGTTCTGTCATCTCATGAAGAAAATATCATAAAATTGAATAAGAAAATCTTGAAAATGTTCGATGGTCCGACTTCATCTTACTAAGCGTTGATCATGCGACTCACAAAGGTGTAGATCAAACCGAGGAGCACACTCATCTGAAATATCCAACCGAGTTTCTGAATAGAATTAGAGACGGTTTAACTCCACATGGACTTGATTTGAACGTAAATGCTATTGTGATGTTGATTCGGAATCTGAGAGTGGCGAAGGGTTTAGGTAATGGGATTCGATTAAAGATTAACTAATTTTACAAGCATGATATTTAAGCGGAAGTGATAAGTGGGGAGAATATGGGGACAATAGTTTTCGTACTCAAGCTAACACTAACCAAGGGTGAGTCTTTCCTGCCGTTTGTAGTTCACAGGAAACAGCTCCCTGTGGTCTCGGTATTGGCAAAGACAATTAATAAGTCTCCACGTGAAAGTTTATATAAGGTTGATATTTATATAAAACGGCCGATTCTCTCCAATGGACAGCTTTACGTTGCTCTTCCTCGGTAAAGAGATCCGAAGAATTCGTTTATTGAAAATAGATTCGATGATTCAGATGAGATCGGAAAAGGTTGTTTGGGACGGGGTATCTGATGTTTGATATTTTTGTCATCCATGATTGGAAATTCAAGTATATTGTTCTCAAATTCCGTTAAGATGGAGTGAAATCTGGAGTTAGGGAAAACGATACAAGTATATGAACTGAGGGAGCAGGTAATCTTCTGGTGTTTGAACGAACAGTTCGAGAGAAAACGTTGGAGAAGAATACGGCAAGTGCTCAAAATAATCAGATCGATCTACAGGAATTGAGTGTTTGGATGAAATAATAGCATTGCATGAAACAGAGAGTATTTATTTTGAGAGCTCGCAGCGAATGTGAGAAATTCCTGGACTCAATTATTCGAAGAATAGAGTCCAAATTGGAGATGAAACAACGTTAGTAATTCAGTTAATTGATATGTATATCTATGATCAGAGATGTTGATGACATTGATATTACAGAACTATAGTTGCGTATGTTGACAAAGTATTTCGCGAATCTGGGTTCCAGAAAAAGGGCGATGGGAGTGAATTAGTGAGGTGCGTACAGAAGGGTTAACTTTGAACGAAATTGAGAATAATATTAGCAAATCAATCATCATATCAAATTGAGTATACGTGTATAAGTAATGATGTATGGAGAACCATATTCAAAGACATGACTGGAGATATTTCTACGAATAAAAAAATAATTATATTATAGTATATCTAAATTATTTAATTAATTAATCATTATTTTCGTTTTATAATATTAAAAGGGATATAGTTAAATTATAACATTTATTTTGCTAATAAAAATTATTAAAAATTATTCTTAATTTAAATAGTTTAATTTTAAAATTTAATACTGAAAATAGTTCTGTCATCTCATAACGAGAATATCATCGAATTGAACAAGAGAATCACTAATATGACGTTGGGATATACAACAAAATGAAATTTGATGATATACCTTCGAAAAAAGGAACAACAAGTGAGTTGAATTGGTGATGTTTCGACTATATGACATGATTTTTACACAAATCTTGTCGATTCTCCAGATATAGAGGTTTATCTGAAGGATCAATGCGTTCAAAGAAATGAAAAGAATAAAAGTGGAATTCTGGGTGTACACAAATATACGTCACAAACTTGATATTATTGTTGTGAAAGATGGAAACGGTCAAATTGAATCGTACGATCGTGGAGTGGAGTTAGAAGTTTCCGGTGACTTACAAGAGGAGAGTTAATTTTCTGATCAATCAGATAAGAGTGAAAAGAATCGTTTCGAAATTGATTCCATTGAGTGGTCTTTACAGATTAAACGTACATGTGACAGTGGAGGCTGTAGATGAATTGAAATTGTTAGGTGGTGAAAAGATGGAAATTGAGAACTCGATTCTGGAAAATGAAGTTCATGTTGTGGAAGAGTGTTCCGTCACACAAAGATTTTGGTTATTGATTTTTGATTCTCGGATATACTGTAAAATTTTTCTAATTCACATTTTTTTGGAAGGAATATACATCTTCTTCGTAACCCAAGCTCAATTTAAATGTTGTAATAATTGAATAATGTGACGGAAAATAATGATGATGAGGACGAGATCATTTCTAGAAGGCTGCAGGGGGAAATTGAGGAGACTAAGGGACCTGCAGGGGCTCAGAAAAATTGACGGGCCCTCAGGGGCCCTCGGAGGCCCTCACAGGCTCTCAGGGGATCTCAGGGGAATCTGTCAGCCCTTAAGGTAAATATGGAACGTAATTTAGGTTATTTGGTCAGAGGCACTCGGGGCCCTCAGAGGCACTCGGGGCCCTCGGGGCCCTCAAGGGACCTCGAAGGACCTCAGAGGCCCTCAGGGGCCCTCCTGGGCATTCAAGGCAGTCAAGGGAATTCAGGAGAGTTCAAGGGAATTCAGAGGAATCTCATTCTTACTACTATATATTAGGGTGAGATATTCAACTGTACTTGCTGAGTTGGAGATTATTTCGAGCATCGTTAATAAATTGGACCAAAATATGCTCGTGGTAGGATAGAATATGCCCGAAATGCTCGTCCAAGTCCCAAATTTTGGTCCGGCTGCGTTTTTGAGTTACGAGCCCTCAAAGTAGCACGATTTCACCCCCCCCCATTCCTCCCTCCTGCACATCACAAAAATGCTCAGATCGACACGAATTAAACTGCTAGAGGGACGCACCCGGGCTCAAATTGAAGCTCTGATTTTGGGCAACAACGAGCATTTATCAAAACTCCGAAATAGTTGTGTTGAACCGTCAAAAACGCCTCACAAAGTCCCCATGTATAAGCATACTGGCGGGTGGTCGGCGGAGAGGGGAGAGTCAAGCGAGAAGAGGAGAAGCCGCGCGCAGCCGTATGATCGTTTGCAAAACTTGTCACCTGCGCTGATGTGAGATGTGATTGTCGTCGTTGTGGTTATCACGCTGTGTTAACACCGGTGCCGAGGTCGACGAGCACCCTGGGCACGGGCCCTGGTCCCTCGGTGCTCTTTGGATGAATGCGTGTGTTACAGGGTCAAGCTGCGTGACATCTTGGACGACGTCGTCAACATGTGTTGTGTGCATGTGCACCACGAGATATCGGTCGACTCCTCGAGGACGCGTCGCCCGGGGCACACGTGAGCGGCTCCACTCCCAACCTGATGCACCGACGGTTGTCTCCTTGCCCGATTCTTCATCAAGCGACGTTTTTCTCGCTCCTGCTGGAATCGGCCTAGACGAAATTACCGTGATCGCGAATGTGCTTCTGACTTATGTGCATTTTTTAGCAATACTTTGAGGCCGCGCTATATTTACACAATATTTAGGGCTCACTGCCTCCAGCTGCTTTTTAGTAGATCTGAAAGTTAATTCCCTCAACTCCATATGTGTCTAGTTTTCGTACATGGAGTTGATCATAATGAGTAGAAATTGAGTCCTACTATTCCAGTTCATGGTTCTAGCTTGTCTCATTCATTTTTGGAAGACATTCTATGGTATACACTAATCCAATGCTTCTTTAAGCGATTGACATTCCATGTGTAATCGGTCCACATCAGTGGAATCTTAGCACTGTGCCAGCGTAGGGCTTACAGCTTATTCGGTTATATAAAATGCTATATGCTTGGTCAAGAGACTGTTGAGTGAGAATAGAGGGACGATCAAAAGTCACATTGTGCTAGACTATTGGAAGTATTGCCAATTCATTTATGGCTGAATACATATACCATGTTTGAACTGCGCCAAGTCCAAATGGAATGATTTATACCCACACTGTTCAGATAATATTCTTTTGGAATTGGTGAGGATGAACTCATTGCTTTCACTCAACTTTGAAACATAATTTTCACACTACTTCTGTCTTTGAGAGTGTAATGGACAGAGTTGACATTTGTATCAACTTAGTATCATAAGTAATTTGGTAGATTTTTCGTCCTGGATGGTTAATATACAAGTTGATAATTCGGTCTCATCGATCTTGAAGGACGGTGGGGAACTGAAGAAATTCTCAAAATCTCATGATAGGAATTTTATTGCTACGTTCCGTCCACTAGGTTTCGTGGACCTCATCAGGCTTCAGGTTTCTTATTCTTTAGATCGTCATGATATTTTTTGAACGATCTTGTAATAGAGCACAGACATAACGTCTGGCTCCTATCGATACAGGTAAATAGAATGAGACGTTTGGACGTTATATCTAGAATGAGACGTTTGGACGTTATATCTGTGCTCTATTACAAGTTCGTTCAAAAAATATCATGACGATCTCAAGAATAACAAACCTGAAGCCTGATGAGGTCCACGAAATCTAGTGGACGAAACGTAGCAATAAAATTTCCATCATGAAATTTTGGGAATTCATTTAGTTCCCCACCGTCCTACAAGATCGATGAGACCAAATAATCAACTTGTATATGTATCAACTTAGATTCATTGACTTGTATCAATTGATATTGATGCTTTGAGGTCATTTCTCTAGTAGAACATGCAAGACTTTGAGACAAGCGCTGTTCGGTGTGAAGATTCTGAGCTGTTAGTCATGTATAGACTCTGATATCGATCTACAAAATGATAAATGAGTCATTCAAATGAAAACTGTGAGTGAATTGATATAATTCACTGTAGAATTGAACTCAAGTATAGCAGAGTGTTTAAATTTAGCAGAATGATTTTATCTCTACCTAACAATAACTAATGCTCATTTCCAACATTTGAAGAATTTCGAAACAGAACTTAATCCTGGAGAGTGTCAGAGTCAAAGCGCTGCTGAAAATTAATTATCAGCCACTCAAGTTTTGCACCTCTGATTTCTTAAGCTGATTGAATGATCAACTTGTCTGTTATTCTCGGTTGAGATACTTGACACATAATGATATGGCCTGCAGAGTGGAATTTTTAGCAATGGATTTCCTGCCTCCTCGTTTGGAAAATTATGCACCAGAGCTCTGACACCACGAACTTAGATGACAATTCCCAGTATCGAAAAAGAGACATTTTGACTGTACAGCTCCAAGGCCCTCAAAACTGGATCTTATGTGTTCAATATTCGACACCTCACACGGGCACACAGCACATGTTGGCAGCGTCGTCGAGGATGTCACGCAGCTTGCCCCTGTAACACATGCATTCATCCAAAGAGCACCGAGAGTCCAGGGCCCAATGCCCAGGGTGATCGTCGAACTCGGCACCGGTGTAAACACAGCGTGATAACTACGACGACGACAACCACATCGTCCACGTCAGCGCAGCAGACAAGTTTTGCAAACGATCATGCGGCTGCGCGCGGCTTCTCCTCTTCTCGCTCGCTTCCCCCCTCACCGCCAACCGCCCGTATGCTTATACATGGAGACTCTGTGAGGCGTTTTTGACGGGTTAACACAATTATTTTGGGGTTTCGACAAATGTTCGTTGTTGCCCAAAATCAGAGCTTCAATTTGAGCCCGGTTACGTCCCTCTAGCAGTCGAATTCGTGTCGATCTGAGCATTTTCGTGATGTGTAGGTGGGAGGAGTGGGGGATGAAATCGGGCTACTTTGAGGGCTTGTAACTCAAAAACGCAGCCGGACCAAAATTTGGGACTTAGACGAGCATATTTTGTCTAATATATTTTCCGCGGGCCAGGTACACAGGGGTGACAATTACAGTCATCGCTCACTCCCTGAGCTTCTCAAAGGAAAGCAGGCTTCGCCTGCAAGTGACGGGTCACCAAAACCGTCACGATTTCTACATAACATTTTTCTCCTTGAAAGTTTCGGATTTTCAAAAACGCAGCCGGACCAAAATTTGGGACTTAGACGAGCATATTTTGTCTGATATATTTTCCGCGGGCCAGGTACACAGGGGTGACAATTACAGTCATCGCTCACTCCCTGAGCTTCTCAAAGGAAAGCAGGCTTCGCCTGCAAGTGACGGGTCACCAAAACCGTCACGATTTCTACATAACATTTTTCTCCTTGAAAGTTTCGGATTTTGTTTTTAAAGCTCCTTATGATGTCCGTAAATATTGATATAGTCAAGTATATCAATTTCTCCTTCTCCCGGCATGAAAGTACGTCCTTTCGCGCCTCATTTTGGTCACGAAAGCTCGACTTTTGCTGCAGGCCCGGGTCAACTCGCGCTCTGATTGGCTGTCGATTTTTGCTGCATCTTTCGCTGCCTGCGCTGCTTTGCGGTGCACAGAGCGCTTAAAACGTGCATGCAAAACATAACCTCGATAGGTTATGTTCATTGATGTGTTCATTCATGATGTATCATACTTGACACGTGGCATCTATTTACGAATATCGGATCGCTGCCCTGCTCAAATACGAAGCTCTCAGCAGCTGATTGTAGAGCAGGATTTTTAATGCCCAATGACTGTACACAAAAAGCTCAATGTCAGTGACAAGAGCTTAGGGCCATGAGTGGGCACAACTTCATATCAAGACCCAAATTCAATCATGAGATAGCAGCATTTAGCGTTCACTCACAACACAGTTGACTTTATTATTTTTATTTGTTTGCTTACGTCCGCCCCGACCAGCAAAAGCTCGGCTGACACCTCACTTTCGCAAAAGTCGGGCGGACGAGTATATCACATCACAAGCATTATGCAGCAAAAGCATCAGTAAGTAAAAGCTGCGAGGTCGTCTACTTGAACACCCAACCGGTCACTGCCCAATCAAAGTTGTAAACAAATGCAGAAGTGAGCATGAACTCGTGTTTTTGTACTGATTAATAAAATTTCGACGCACTTTCGGGCCGAGAGGAGAAAAAATAGTATACAGCACTCGGCAGAGAAGTGGGATGCCCATGACAGTGTGATATCAATGCCTCGGCTTCGCCTCGCCATTATCATCACGCAGTCACGGAAATCCAACTTCCCTGCCTAGTACAGTAATATACTACTTTACAATAATAGGGGTTCACACCCGTCATTCATCGTTATCTACCAGATATGATTGTGATACGCCTCAGTTTTTGAGTTTTTTTTGACTCTATTCTGCAAAATTGTGGAGTTGACTGTCGCAAACAATCTCACTCAAAACTCGTCTGTTTCCTCGACTTTCAGCTGTGTGTGGTGTCCAAAGTGACTTCGTATGTGTTTAAATGGGTCCGCGTGTATGTAGTCGGAGTGGTCTGATGTCTTTTATCGTGGATTCCGACGATTTGTGGCGCGGATAAAGTGTCAAGTGGTGAAAAGTGGGTTCAGTAATATGGGGGCACTGCGGTGCAAGTTATAGCTCCGGGACGAAACGTCCGATTGAGGTGAAATTACAAACGGGTGGACTTCGATCCCTCAGGATATTCGCTCAACAAGAATTCCTTGGAGATTTCAAAATTCGGGGGACAATTTTTGTGATTCTGCGGGTCGGTCGCAAGTCGAACTGACCGCGCAATGTGGTTCCCTTTCCAAGATTGTGCGAGTTTGTTCATTGTATCCAGCCTTCAAGAAAGTATCATATTCTCTACTCAAATTTGTTGCCATTGGTATGGAACGGTGTTGCCGGACCTTCTGCTAACTTCAAATCTGTTCATGGTGATGATACGGTGAGTATATCATAATGCACATTGAATCTTTGTATGACCTGAATGCACCGTTTCCGGCCTGAACCCAACTTGAGCCAGGCTCTGGCTGTCGAATCTCGCCATTGTCAATGATCGCCAATACCAGAGTGGCTGTCTACCGAGTACATGCTTCTGCCGCACGTTTTCTCCCATTCGGTCGTCGTCGTACTCGTATCTGTCCGTGTTACAATGATCTCTTCCCGGAGTAACTTCGCGACGTTCGACCTTCTCAATTTTGCAGAAAAATGATAATGAGTCGGTCCGACGCTCATGTTGAACTATCTGCGCGTGAGCTTTACTACGGCCGGCAAATTCAATCTGTTGTGTTTGTGAATCTCGTGATGGTGGATTCCCTTGATTCGTGTTCTGAATTCTTATTGTATAGTTGTAGGATCAGCTGGTATTCGTTGGGTTGAATCTACTTCGGTCGAGCAGCTGTCTAGTGTTTATCTGAGTGCGAGGTGGTTGCATCTTCGTGTTGTGGGATCATCTGTCAAATGGGTTCTCCTTAGTGTCTTTTCCGGCCTCGATGTTGCTGTCTCTCCCCTACCCGCTGATGCTGTGTGCGTAGAGTCGATTTTGAGGGCACTCGGCTGGCCCTTGTTCGAACTCGCCACCAGGCTCATGATGTGTCCCACGGTCGCGAGGCTCGGATGGGTGGATACTTTGTTGATGGACCTGCGGGTTACGGGGTAGTGGAGAGTGCCTTTCTCACCGACGGTTTTTCTGTCAACGTGATCCCTGCCATAGTACGAATTCCGTACAACCCTTCGTTTTTCCGACTAAATATTCCTAACCTGGATAGTCAATTCCTTCGTTCAATTAGTGTTCCCTCATCACCGTGTATTGAGTTGCTGCGCTTACGCCCTGGTTCGGGATTTCGGGACGCGGTAGGAGAGGACACTGTTTCATGTCCTCGAACGGGTGCGTGCTCATTCCTGTGTTCTTTACCGATCACGGTGTGGTGGGTGTTGTTTTCTCTCATCACCTGATACGTTCTGAGTGTGTCCTCCAACCATTTCTTTCCCTTTAGATTGGAGCACGCGAGTACGTCTGCCCGGGACTCTACGTGTTGAATCCATGAGTAGTGACTACTCACTACCGCGTGTTGCACGGATTCCGTCAACTCGTTCACGGTGAACCTATCTACGCTACTTCAAGATGTGTCCGGTGCCATGGATGATGTAACAGAGTGTAGCTTTTCCATAATTTTTCGTTCAGTTTCGTGTTCGACCACTTCCCTCCTCCTGTCTTAGGATACTGTTATGATGGTGCACCCGGGGGATCAGATCTCTACTTGCGGAGGCGATATTACGCGAGTTCTCTCATTTAAATTGTGAAATTGTAAAAATGATGATGCAGCATTGCACCCCTATCGGATGTGCTGATTCTCTCGCGCTCCACTGCTGCGGATTCAAGGTTCGAATCGTTCAAGTTAAATTTCCTGCTGCCTTGCAATATGTGTGACTCTATTTTAATTGATCCTTCAGATAACCTTCTATCTCCGGAGAATCGACAAGACTTATGTAAGAATCATGTCATATAGTCGAAACATCACCAATTCAACTCAGTTATTGTTCCTTTTTTCGAAGGTCTATCATCAAATTTTATTTTGTTGTATACCCCAACGTCGTATTCGCGAATTTCTTGTTCAATTTGATGATGTTCTCGTTATGATAAGACAGAACAACTTTATTCGTAGAAGTATCCCCATTCATGTCTTTGAGTATGGTTCTTCATACATCATCACTTGTACACGTATACTCAATTTGATATGATAATTGATTTCCTAATATTATTCTCAATTTCGTTTGATGTTAACCATTGTGTACGAATCTCACTCATTTTTATATTTTTATGCATTCCCTCATATCATCATTGGAAATACTGCATTGTATCGTACTCCATACTCGATTACTCAACAGGAATTTGAAAACTGTGAATTCACTGTCATCGCCCTTTTTCTGGAACTTAGACTTGCGAAATACTTCGTCAAGATACGCAACTATAGTCCTGTAATATCGATGTCATCAACATCTCTAATCATACAGATACAGATCAGTGAAATGAATTACTAACGTTGTTTCATATCCAATTCTGACTATTCTTCGAATAATCGTTATTCGACATATCAATTCCCTTCAATTTTTCGAGTCCGAAATTGCTCTCATTCGCTGTGAGCTCTCAAAAAAATACTCTCTGTTTCATGCAATTGTTCCAATATTTCTGTTATTTCTGGTGATATAGCCGGTGAAAATATCAGATTGTCTTGTATAAGACCTATACTCCTCAGTCCTTTTTTGGAAAACGAATTTCCCATATGATTTCAATTTATCTTGGAAGTGAGTCCTCATCAATGTAATTTTCCACGAATTGTCCAGTAGAGTTCAACTTGCCCGCGTCAAATTCGTGTAAATCATCAATCTGAAAGTATTCTCTAATTTCTTCAGTCGAAATGTAATCTCTTCCAGAAAGAGATGCGATCAGTCCAAGCATGATTATCGCACGTGGCAAAAAATTTCAAGTTTTTTCTGTAGCGGGATGGGTGTTCGTTGACTGGGATAATTTTTTGCAGCAATGGAGCTCGCTCGTCATCAGTCAATGCTCACGGTGGCTTCTCATGCAATGGTTAAGCTTGCGCCACTCGATATTCGTCAAGTGCTCACGAGTGATCTTCTGCTCGCATCATGTGTCTCTCAAGTCACGGTTGAGGTTGTATTGCAACTTGTGCCCTATCCTCTGCACTTTCTCGGGTGAACAACCCGCGTCCGGTTGGTTACCATCGAGTTCGCAATTCCCATCGCCGATTTCATATGAATTTTCGTCCATGACGCTTTGAGTTGGCAGCCAAGATGTGAAGTGCTTACTTGGCATGTCCAAGTGCAGATGGACGAAGTTTCCTGTATCGCTCGGAATGGTCTGAGTAGACAACGATTCTCTGAGTTCATTCACCTCCCGAACGCATACATTTTCATAATTGAAACGCGAAAACACAAATATGCAGTCGTCGTTGCCAAACTCTTTCTTCGCTTGTGAGAATTTGAATTGTCGTGTAAGCTTCTGTAATTACGGGTTACATCTCATCAAAAGATCATCGCTCATTCTACGAGCGATCATTTCCAAATTCTCGACTCTAATCCAAGACCAGAGTAGGCAATCGCCCTCTGGCAGATTTGGAATATCAGTGACTTTTTTGAAATCGATGTCACATTCTGCACAAGTTTCGCATGGTTAAGAGTGTTGAAATTTCCCATCTCGAATTGGCTCTACTTCGAGTGAATTCTCTTATAAATTTTCGGAGCTATCCAATCTATCTGGACCTCTGCTGTGGATTCAAGCGCGGTGGTTTCTTCATGTGGTGAGATTTCCCCATTGCGCCCTCCGTGAATCTCTTAACACGGCGTTGGGATAGCTGAGAGAGTTGAGAGTTCGCCACTCATAAGCTCTTCCGGCGACAAGCATTGCATCGGCTCTATCTCTCTCCCACTTTCTGCTCTCTCTTTGGATCGGTGAGTCTCATTACGCGCTTTCTACATCGCTTCGTCTTCCGACACTGATTCAAGCGATAAAACTTCCACCCGAGAGCGAGATTTTTGCAGATTCGGATTCTCCTGCAGGCTCTAGCGTTTGGAACGTACACCGCTGGGTCCTTTTAATGGGCCAGGGAGGATTAGCCAACTCTGCACATTGAGATCGGACTCGGCCTTCTTGCTCTAGACACGCCATTTTCAACAACCAACCAGTATTGCACTGCGCATGTGTAACGGCGTGCGTCGTCGGCTGCCCTGACTCTTCTGCTGTCTGCTAGACTGCTGATGTCTACTGTGGTGTCGATGCTGATGTCTGCTACGAAAACCATCTTCTGACAACAGGCCCGGAAGAATGATTGTTGTCAGCATGATCGCAGTGTGTGCATCACCGCTGCAGTATCCTGTGATCTATGGAATTCATGGAATAGTGTCTCAGAGTGTGAAACAGTGAGTGTAATGAGTGTATATCATATGACCAATCCGAGGTGAACACCCCTTGGCATTCCTAATCTTTGCAAGGTACAAATTGAATCGAAGTTGGTTCTTACGTAATTCGACCTTTTGCTTTCGAAGGTAAAGAGAAAATTTCCGGAGAATGAAAAATTCGATGCGAGCGGGAAAATTCCTCTCAAAATATTCAAGAAGAATAACATTGCGATACGGGATCGTGTAGCTCATCAAATTTAGAGTCCGGAATGACCTTCCCGATGATTTTTTTACTCCTCAATCATCCCAGAAAACTGATGAAAAATTGCTAATTTTCAATTCGCCACTACAATTGTCGTCGAGGTTAGTTGCGCGACGTGTTAAGTAATGTTATTGTTTTGGTGTGATTCCACGTGATCTCGCTGTTGTTTTTCTGTGTAACCTATAATCGTATAGATAACGAATGTTGTTGCTTTCTCTAAAGAGAAAGCTTTGTTTTCGGAACAGCAAATTCTTGATCAATTCTGCTCCAACCATCTTGTTCCTCTCGCCAAAATCTAACGGTTGTAAGTGACACTTTCTCTTCTAAAAACCTTCAAAACCTCCCAGGGACTCATCTCTCCGTCCCTTCGCATGTGTCTGTGTGTATGTATGTTGTTTTTTTCCGCCACGCTTCCTCTCCTACACTCCACTCTATCGATTTTTGCCTTCCTACAAGTTGTAGAGAATCATTCAGAGATGAGACCAGTGATTTGGCTGCTCTCCTCTCCCAATTGAATTTGATTTAGACGTGTTTTGAGGTAAATTGGCAAAAATTGTCTACTTTTATAGTAAAAAATCTCTTTCTAACTTGATCTTACGGCTCATTGGGTTACCTAGGCTTTGGTTTTTTGGCTTGATCCATCGATTGGTTAATACCGGAATTCCATTCAATCTCCACAAACCTTAATTTTTAGAAAAAACGAAAATTTTCAAGAAAAACTCCATTTTGAGCATATTGGAACCAATTGTATCAAAATTCCGTCTCGACAGAATTATAGACATTGCTAAAAAAATCTCAGTTTAGATAGCCCAAATCGCCCCAACTAGCTTCCTCGAAAGAGTAACTCAAAATATACAAGAATATTTTCTTCAATATTCATACTTTCCTCATATCTTCCCCTCAAACCAACCCATTCAAATTTTAATGAACTAAACTGATATTTTCTCGTCATCCTAAATCGATTGGTTGATACCGAATTTTTTCAAAATTTGTTTCAGTACAGTCAAAATCAAATTTATTTTCAAAAAATCCGAATTTTCTGAAAATACTCCATTTCTATCATCTTTA